>JAQSUU010000635.1:1465000-2930000 GCA_038087645.1 Saccharum hybrid cultivar R570 | reverse complement strand
GAGTTGGGCAAAAAAGGGGAGAACTCCCCGTTCCTAGTTCTCCTATAGCTAGATTCCCTGGAACCACAAGAATCCTTAAAATGGGATTCCAACTCAACACCTTTTGTTTTGGGATTTTGAGAAGAGTTGCTCTTTGGAGAGCACAATACGATGAAAGTTGTAAGTTGTGTTCGAGGGGGAGTTATTGCCTATTGTTGTCCTCTATGGTAGAACCCGTCAGGGAGGCATGAGAGGCGATGGTTTACCCTATGGCGGATGTCAGCGGTTCGAGTCCGCTTATCTCCAGCCTGTGAACTTAGCGGATACTATGATAGCACCAAAGGTTGCCAATTCGTCAGTTCGATCTATGATTTCGCATTCATGGACGTTGATAAGATCCTTCCATTTAGTAGCACCTTAGGATGGCATAGCCTTAACATTAATGGCGAGGTTCAAAAGAGGAAAGGCTTGCGGTGGATACCTAGGCACCAGAGACGAGGAAGGGCGTAACAAGCGATGAAATGCTTCAAGGAGTTGAAAATAAGCATAGATCTGAAGATTCCCAAATAGGTCAACCTTTTGAACTGCCTGTTGAATCCATGAGCAGGCAAGAGACTACCTGGTGAACTGAAACATCTTAGTAGCTAGAGGAAAAGAAAGCAAAAGCGATTCCTATAGTAGCGGTGAGCGAAATGGGAGCAACCTAAACTGTGAAAACGGGGTTGTGGGAGAGCAATACAAGCGTTGTGCTGCTAGGCGAAGTGGTTGAGTGCCGCACCCTATATGGCTAAAGTCCAGTAGCCGAAAGCATCACTAGCTTACGCTTTGACCCGAGTAGCATGGGGCACGTGGAATCCCGTGTGAATCAGCAAGGACCACCTTGCAAGGCTAAATACTCCTAGGTGACCGATAGCGAAGTAGTACCATGAGGGAAAGGTGAAAAGAACCCCCAGTGGGTAGTGAAATAGAACATGAAACCATGCTGAGCTCCCAAGCAGTGGGAGGGGAAAGTGATCTCTGACCACATGCCTATTGAAGAATGAGCCAGCGACTCATAGGCAGTGGCTTGGTTAAGGGAATGGAACCCACCGGAGCCGTAGCAAAAGCGAGTCTTCATAGGGCGATTGTCACTGCTTATGGACCTGAACCTGGGTGATCTATCCATGACCAGGATGAAGCTTGAATGAAACTAAGCAGAGGTCCGAACCGACTGATGTTGAAGAATCAGCGGATGAGTTGTGGTTAGGGGTGAAATGCCACTCGAACCCAGAGCTAGCTGGTTCTCCCTGAAATGCGTTGAGGCACAGCAGTTGACTGGACATCTAGGGATAAAGCACTGTTTCAGTGCGGGCTGCGCGAGCAGTACCAAATCGAGGCAAACTCTGAATACTAGATATGACCCAAAAACAACAGGGGTCAAGGTCGGCCAGTGAGACGATGAGGGATAAGCTTCATCGTCGAGAGGGAAACAGCCCGGATCACCAGCTAAGGCCCCTAAATGACCGCTCAGTGATAAAGGAGGTGGGAGGGGGTGCAAAGACAGCTAGGAGGTTTGTCTAGAAGCAGCCAACCTTTAAAGAGTGCGTAATAGCTCACTGATCGAGCACCCTTGCGCTGAAGATGAACGGGGCTAAGCGATCTGCCGAAGCTATGGGATGTCAAAATGCATCGGTGGGGGAGCGTTCCGCCTTAGAGGGAAGCAAACGCGAAAGCGGGGGTCGACGAAGCAGAAGCGAGAATGTCGGCTTGAGTAACGAAAACATTCGTGAGAATCCAATGCCCCGAAAACCCAAGGTTTCCTCCACAAGGTTCGTCCACGGAGGGTGAGTCAGGGCCTAAGATCAGGCCAAAAGGCGTAGTCGATGGACAGTAGGTCAATATTCCTGTACTACCCCTTGTTGGTACGGAGGGACGGAGGAGGCTAGGTTAGCCGAAAGATGGTTATAGGTTTAAGGACACAAGGTGACCCTGCTTTTTCAGGGTAAGAAGGGGTAGAGAAAATGCCTCGAGCTGAGGTCCAAGTACCAAGCGCTGTAGTGCTGAAGTATGAGCCTCATGGACTAGCCATTGCTTCTCCACGAGGCCCATACCAGGCTACGGTGCTGAAGTATGTAACCCATGCCATACTCCCAGGAAAAGCTCGAACGACCTTCAACAAAAGGGTATCTGTATCTGAAACCGACATAGGTGGGTAGGTAGAGAATACCTAGGGGCACGAGACAACTCTCTAAGGAACTCGGCAAAATAGCCCCGTAACATTGGGAGAAGGGGTGCCCCTCGCAAAAGGGGGTCACAGTGACCAGGCCCGAGTGACTGTTTACCAAAAACACAGGTCTCTGCAAAGTATCCTAGAGTTGTCAAGCTGCACAATGCGATTGCTTTGTTTTGGGCCTGCACGTGATTGCTTGGTTTTTAAATTAACTAACACTTAGCCTGTACGTGATTGCATTGTTTTGGGCATGCACGTGATTGCTTTGGGTGAGTTTTGGCTTAAATAATTGGTGAGGTGGCTGCCTGTATTCTGACGCGGATAGGTAGCGAGGCACACGACGATAACACTGCGCGCGGTGTGTCCGACACGGTGTCGAAGTCGGCCGAGTGAAGCGATTGATTAGCACATGACGATGACATTAGTTATTTTTTAGGTGTAGAAGATTAAGCAAGATGGTAGAGGGAGGGGGAGCTAAGGACTTGCCTTCGCTGTTGGCTACTTCTGGAACGTTCTCATAGTCAGGGTCTTCGCTCTCCTGGTAGTCACCGTCGTATGTCGGCGTAGCCATCGAATCAGACTACCGCTGGACACAAAATAAAAGAGGAAAAGCAAACATAGAACAATATGGTGGTAGCAAGATGAATGCATAGAGCTAGATTTTACATGAATTTTAGAAGTGGTTTCACCTAAAAGGAGCTAGGATGCAAAAGTTATGCATTTTAGAAGTTTATTCTATAGCTAATTATCTAAGTGGAATTTTACATGTATTTTATAATGCATGAAAATGGGTGCAAACTATATGGTTAAATTCCCTAATGCATGTAGTTTATTTACAAATTTTCTAGGAATTTTTCTAAGCTAGGAAAATAGGTTTATAGCCTTCTGTGTACACTAAGAGGGTGTACCTAGCATTTTCCTAAGTGTACCCAACATTGTGTGTGTGACGGTGGGCCAGCCCACCACGGCAGCAGATGACGGTGGCGTCAACGCTATGGCCTCGAGCCCACATGACAGAGAAAGAAAGGGTAAGGGAGGTGACGGACAGGGACGGAGTGGCGACGACAACGCCATTTCCACCTAGCCCCACATGACAGCTAGGGAAAGGAGGGGGAAGAGGAGAACGGCGATGGACGATGGCCCAGTGACAGAAACAGGGGAGGAGGCGCTGAGCTCGCCGGAGTGGGTTACGCTGGCGGTGTCAGCCCTCGGCGGTGACAGACGAGTGGTGGACGGTGCTCGCGAGGTCACGCTGCAGCTGGTGATGGGGTCTCCGACGGCAGCGAGTGCCCACGGCGGTGGTGGCGGCTCGCCGGAGAGGTTGCGGCGGTGCCGTGCGGTGAACTCGGCCCTAGAAGCCCTAATCTAAACAACTAACTACATGTACGTATGTGCGAGTGAGCGGGGAGTGTAGTGCCCTGCCGGACCCTAGTCGATGGTGGCTGTCGGCCATGGCGGCTCAGTGGGCATGGTGCTTGTCGGCAGCGCGACACAGAGGCATTGACTATCAACTAGCTACAGCTAAAGGAAGAGGAGGAGCTTGGGGACTCACTTGCTAGCCCAATTGGCCAATGGCGCAGCAGAGAAGGAGGGAGAGGGATGTGGCTTCAATGACGCCGGAAACTCTCGATTTGGGGGCAAGGAGGAGAAGGGGAGAGGGGAAAAGAAGGGGGAGATGGGGTGTTCCCGCTCGTGGCGGAGCTGGTGGAGGAGAGGGTGAGGCCAGAGCGGCAATGGCCGAGCTATTTATAGGTCGGCCATGTTGGTTCCGGCGGTGACATATTTCTCGCCCGCTGAGCTTACCCGGGGCGAGCACACGTGCCTAATGCCTTTAGGTCAGTTCGCCATAGTGCGGGCTTGCCCACGTGTGTGGCTGAGAGAGCTCGAGCTTGTCCATGGCGGTAAGGCGGGGTGGGTTCACCGCCGTGTGTCGAGGGAGGAGCAATGAGAGAGAAGAGGAGAGAGGCGGAGCAGTGGAGTGGGACCGAGAAAAGATCTCGTGAGCATCCTAGAGGGCTTTACTTCGCCGGGGCGAGGCGGTGGCGGCAGGGCCAGGCCGCTCGGGCGGCGACGCGGTATTTGCGTCACTGGCCCAAGGTAGAAGACGAGCCTGACAGTCGGTTCCCACCTGCCAGCGAGAGCGAGGGAGAGGGAAGGGGAGGCGGGCGCCGGTTTGGGATGGGGCGCAGTGATGGGCTGGCCCAGCGCGAGAGGGAGGGAGAGGAGAAGAGGTGGAGGTGGGCTACTGCTGCTGCTATGAGTCGAGGGGAGGGAATGGCTCATTTCTCTTTTTCTTTTTCCCAGATTTCCTATACTATGTTTGAATGCATTTTGAATTTGAATTTGAATATGAATGCATGCGAGGTGTACCACCATATGTTCAACAAGCAAGCAAACACTCAAGCACATAATTCTACACCTATAATTTTATTCCTATGTTGATCTATTTATATTTGAAAGCATCTAGGCCCCGTGTTGGTTTCGGCAATTAATGAAAACGCATAATTACCATGACTAACGTGTGTTTTGCAGAAACGTTGGTAAGTTAGGTCATGGAGATGATAACTGCTTTGAGCAATATGGTATTCATGTCCCTTGATGAAATTTGTTTCGGTTTTCAAAGGATCAACGATTAAGATTAAGGACGGTTAGTTCCGGATGTCAAGGTGTTGAGTTACATATGGAATAGTCGTTAGGATCTTTGTTTCTTCCTTTGACCATACTATAAAGGGGGGCATGAGCGAGTAGCTTGACCTAGGTGAGTCTTATGTTTAGGTGTGGTGCACACTTGTCAAACTTAGCACTAGGTAGCTCGAGAAAAGCTCAGAGTTCAGTTGGAAGCAACTTGGTTCAAGTTGCATCACGTTTAGAAGACGTTTGAGCCGTTTACCTATGACCGGACGCGTCCGGTCAGTACTAACACTTCACTGCGGTTTCAACTGATCGACCGGACGCGGTCCTTAAGAGGACCGGACACGGTGGTCAGTCTGACACGTGTTCCAGAGGGTAAACAACGTAATCAGACGTGACTATGAAATGATCGGCGCGTCCGGTCATATTCCAGTAAGGTCCCGTGGTGACCTGACGCGTCCGGTCACCTATGATCGGACACGGTCATGCGTCAGGTCAGTTTTCTAGTAAGCTCTTGCATGTTCGGGCGCGTCCGATCATCCCTGATCGGCGCGTCCGGTCATCTCAGACCGGCGCGTCCGGTCATCACAGATCGGCGCGTCCGGTCACTCAGCGCAGTTTTCGGTTTTCGACCGTTACACCTAACCGACGCGTCCGGTCATGTCGACAGGCGCGTCCGGTCAGTGCGCGTTTGGCTATTTCAAAAGGTAACAGTTGGATTTATTTGAGGGGTGTATAAATACATCCCCTCCACCTGTTTTAGAGGTCTCTTGCTCATTTGTTCAGCTGAGAAACACCTTTGAAGTGCAAGGAAGTGCAAGAGCAGTAGCGAGGATAGAGATTTGCGAATCAAAGTTTGAGAATCCTCTCTAGTGACAAGAGTGTAGCAAGTGTGCATCCATCTTCTCATTAGGCTTGTTGTGGTCAAGTGAGAGTTCTAGCTTGTTACTCTTGGTGATCGCCATCACCTAGACGGTTTGGTGGTGATTGGGAGTTTGGTGATCATCCGACGAGATTGTGGGTGACCCAACTCAAGTTGTGAGCGGTTTTGGGTGATTCGCCGCAACGGAGCATCGAAGAATCAACCCATAGAGAGCACTTGATCCTTGCGCGGATCAAGGGAGAGCTACACCCTTGCGCGGGTGCTCCAACGAGGACTAGTGGGGAGTGGCGACTCTCCGATACCTCGGCAAAACATCGCTGTGTTCCTAACCCTTACTTTCAAGCATTTACTTTCGTGCATTACTTTCATTGCTTGTTTACTTTCCTAGAATTACCATGCTAGTGTAGGATTAGAACTTAGGGTGCAAAACTTTTATCGATAGAATCACAAGGAACACTAGTAGGCACTAGGGGTGAAGTTTGGCTTGTAGGATTTAATTCTTGCAATTAATTTTTAGAAAATCCCAATTCACCCCCCCTCTTGGGCATCTTGATCCTTTCAATTGGTATCGGAGCCGTGTTGCTCTTAATTTAGGCTTCACCGCCTAGAGCAAGATGTCTAATGGGGAAGGACCACCTCCCACTTTTGAGGGAGACGATTTTCCATATTGGAAAATTCGTATGGAGACGTACCTCAAAGCCATAGATGTTGGGTGTCTTAGAGCCACAACCGAAGGGCTTCCTCCTATAAGGGATCCCACTAACCCAAGTGGTGACGAGGAGAAGTACGACCGGTGGAATGCAAAGGCAAAAAATGCACTCTACCGGGGCTTAGGCAAAGATATCTTCAATCGTGTGCGTAATGCCAAAAACGCTCATGAATTGTGGGAAAATCTTTGTGCTCTCCATGAGGGAACTAAGAGTGAGCGTGAGGAACGCTATCATATTGCATTAAAGAAAATCAATTCTTTTGAGATGCTTCCCAAAGAAAGCGCTAATGAAATGTACACTCGTTTGAATGTTCTTATAGAAGATCTCAATGCTCTTGGACTCACTCAAATGAGCCAATCGGATGTTGCAAGGAGGATCTTGAGTGTTGTCCCCATTGAGAAGTATGGACACATTGTCACCGTACTTCACCAAAGTGATCTCTCCGCCGCAACACCGACTCAAGTATTGGGAAAGATCAATGCTCATGAAATGTACATGCATATCAATCCAGAAGAGGGCTCATCATCTTCCAAGAAGAAAGACTTGGCCTTCAAAGCTAGCCATGAAAAGAAAAAGAAGAAGGGCCAAGTCATGATAGTGTAAGAAAGCTCAAGTGAAAGTGATATTGATGATGCATCACTTGCACTCATGGTGAGAAGAACTACCAAGATGCTAAAGAAGCTCAACAAGAGTGGCATCAAGTTCGATGGCAAGAAGAAGAAATTCTTCACTAGTAGCAAAAGGAAACCAATCTCCGAAATGGATTGTTTCAATTGTGGAGAACTTGGCCACCTAGCTCACCAATGCCCAAAACCTCCAAAAGATAAGTACAAAAATAAGTACAAGGGCAAGAAAGATGACTCAAGTGATGAAGAAGATGAGAAGAAAAAGAACAAGCCATACAAAAAGAAAGATGGCAAGAAAAGAGAGTTCTACAAGAAGAAGAAGGAAGGCAAGGCTTATATTGTTGGTGATTGGCTCACCGACATTGAATCATCATGTGAGTTCTCCAGCGATAAAAGTGATAATGAAAAAGAGAAGATCGCCGCATTTGTGATTGGGCCATCATCATCTTCACCGACATCTTCATCACCACCTTCACCGCCACCTTCACCATCATCTTCCGCTACTCATCTATGCCTTATGGCTAAGGGTGATCGAAAGGTACAAAATAGTGATAGTGATGATGATGATAGTGATAGTGATGATGAATATGATGCACCTTCTTATGATGAACTAGTAAAATTGTTGAACAAATACTCTAAAATCATAAGAAGAACTAGAAATGAAAATGATGAGCTTCAACATGAAAATGAATCACTCACATCCAAGCTTGAGAATGCAAATAAGACTAGTGATGAGCTCAAAGATCAAAATAAAACTATGTCTTCCTCTCTCAAAGAGCTCAAAACTTCTAACAAGGAGCTTAGAGATAAACATAATAAAATTGAGAAGAAGCATAGTGAACTCATCACTAGGCTAAACTTGCTAAAAGAAGAATATACCGCATTGAAAATCAATTATGATACTCTTATTGTTGCTAATGAGCTTGCCCTCAAGACACATGATGCTCCTAACCAAGTTGTTAAGATTGATATAGCTATATCATGTGATGATTTAATTGTTGAGAACTTTGAGCAAGGCTCTAGTGGTAAAGGCAAGAGTGTGGTTGAGGCCAATAACTATGATCAGTATGTCAAGCTCAAGAGTGAAAATGAGATGCTTAAAGTTGAGAACAAGAAGTGGATGGCTCTTGAAAAGCAAACTTCAAATGAGTCACTTATAGAAGAAAACAAGAAGCTCAAGCAAGAAAAAGAGCATCTCAAGACCAGCCTAAGCAAGTTCACAAGAGGCCAACATTTGCAAAGTGAGTTACTCATGAACACCATCATGAAGATGGATAGGAGTGGCATTGGCTACTTGGCAAATCAAGAGAAGAAGGTCAAGGCTAAACAACAACAATGCAAGACAAAACCCAAGCCAAAGAGATGTGTTGAGTGTGGACAAGAAGGCCATTTGACTCATGAGTGCAAAACTCCACCACCACAACCCTTGCCTAAGCATGCTAGACCCTTTGCCTTCAATGCTTATTACATGCTTAGAAAGGACTCAAATGGAAAAATGAAAGTCATGTTCTTGGGTCCCCCTAACAAGAATAGGCCAAAGAAAATTTGGGTTGCCAAGTCACTAGTTGAGAAAGTTAAGGGTCCCTCTCAAGTTTGGGTCCCTAAACAAAAGGCTTGATCTCTTGTGTGTAGGTGAACTACAAGACCGGTGGATCTCATTGGGTGATTGATAGTGGTTGCACACAACATATGACCGGTGATCCTCGTATGTTCACCTCACTTGAAGAGGATGGGGTATGTCAAGACAAGATCACATTTGGGGACAATTCAAAGAGCAAAGTCAAGGGTATAGGCAAAGTTGCAATATCAAATGATCATTCTCTCTCAAATGTGCTCTATGTTGCTTCATTGAGTTTCAACCTACTATCCGTTGGGCAACTTTGTGATCTTGGCTACCAATGCTTGTTTAATCCAAATGAAGTGGTTGTTACAAAGATAGATGACAAGCAAGTGATTTTCAAGGGCTTTAGATACAATAATCTCTATCTAGTTGACTTCACCTCCGAAGATGCAAACTTGATGACATGTTTATTCACCAAAACCACACTTGGATGGCTTTGGCATAGGAGGCTTGCTCATGTTGGAATGAACACTCTCAACAAGCTATTGAAGAAAGAATTAGTGAGAGGTTTGAAGGATGTAAAGTTTGAGAAGGATAAACCTTGTAGTGCATGTCAAGCCGGCAAACAAGTTGCAAACTCTCATCCAACCAAAGCTTACATGTCAACATCAAGAGTACTAGAACTTCTACACATGGATTTGTTTGGTCCTACAACTTACAAGAGTTTAGGTGGAAATCTTTATTGTCTTGTGATTGTGGATCACTTTTCAAGATACACTTGGACCTTCTTCCTTTATGACAAATCCGAAGTGGCAAGTTGCTTCAAGAAGTTTGCAAAGAGAGCTCAAAATGAATTTGAAGTCAAGATAAAGAAGATTAGAAGTGACAATAGAAAAGAGTTTGACAACACCAACATTGAAGCTTACTGTGATGAAATTGGAATCAAGCATGAAGTGTCATCAATCTACACTCCTCAACAAAATAGTGTAGTTGAGAGAAAGAACCGGACCTTGATCACTCTTGCAAGAACAATGTTAGATGAGTACAACACACCGGAGAAATTGTGGGCCGAGGCAATCAACACCGCATGCTATGCTTCAAATCGTCTCTTCCTACAAAAGTTCCTTTGCAAGACCCCTTATGAGTTGCTAAATGGGAAAAAGCCGGACGTCTCATTCTTTCGGGTGTTTGGTTGCAAATGCTACATCTACAAGAAGCGTCAACACCTAGGAAAGTTCCAAAGACGTTGTGATATTGGTTTTCTTGTTGGCTACTCATCAAAGTCCAAAGCATATAGAGTATTTAATCATGCCACCGGTTTGGTTGAAGAAACATATGATGTGGAATTTGATGAATCTAACGGCTCCCAAGGAGCAATTGAGAATTGTGATGATGTAGGTGATGAACCATTGAGGGAGGCCATGAAGAACATGCCGGTGGGTGACATCAAGCCTAAAGATGATGAAGACGATGTACAAATTATCAATCCACCATCTTCATCATATGTGCCTCAAGATGATGACAAGAATGAGAGAGTTGAAAATGAAGACACCCATGTCTCTCATCATCAAGCCGAGGCACAAGCACAAGATGTTGATGCTCTCCATCCTACTCCTCAAATGGTTGATCGAAGAAACTCACCTCTACTTCAAGCACATCCATAAGATCTCATCATAGGGAGTCCTATAAAGGGTGTAATGACTCGATCTCAAAAGTTTAATTCTTTTGTTGAACATCACTCTTTTGTCTCGTCTTGAACCTAAGAATGTAGAAGAAGCTCTTCAAGATCCGGATTGGGTGAATGCCATGCATGAAGAATTGAACAACTTCGCCCGCAATCAAGTATGGACACTTGAAGAGCATCCAAAAGGTCCAAGAGTCATTGAAACCAAGTGGGTGTTCCGCAACAAGCAAGATGATCAAGGGGTAGTAGTAAGAAACAAGGCAAGACTAGTAGCAAAAGGGTTCTCTCAAGTTGAAGGTCTTGATTTTGGAGAGACTTTTGCACCCGTTGCAAGACTTGAAGTCATCCGTATCCTTCTTGCATATGCATCACATCATGATATGAAACTATATCAAATGGATGTGAAAAGTGCATTTTTAAATGGCTTCATAAATGAACTAGTCTATGTTGAACAACCTCCCAGGTTTGAAGACCCTAGATATCCTAATCATGTTTATAGGTTGTCCAAGGCACTATATGGGCTCAAACAAGCCCCTAGAGCGTGGTATGAGCGCCTCCGGGACTTCCTCATTGAGAAGGGCTTCGTTATTGGGAAGGTTGACACCACACTATTCACCAAGAAGTTTAATGGAGAGATCTTCATTTGTCAAGTCTATGTTGATGATATTATCTTCGGGTCAACAAATGAAGATTATTGTAAAGAATTTGGTGAATTGATGTCAAAAGAGTTCGAGATGTCAATGATTGGTGAGCTAACATTCTTCCTTGGGTTTCAAGTCAAGCAAATGAGAGAAGGGATTTTTATCTCTCAAGAAAAGTATACCAAGGATCTTCTCAAAAGATTTAAGATGAAGAATGCAAGCCAATCAAGACCCCAATGCCAACTAATGGACATCTCGACCTAGATGAGGGAGGTAAACCAATCGATCAAACTATTTACCGTTCTATGATTGGTAGCTTGTTGTACCTTACCGCATATAGGCCCGACATCATGTTTAGTGTGTGCATGTGTGCCCGCTTTCAAGCGTGCCCTAAAGAACCTCACCTAAGTGCCGTAAAAAGAATCCTAAGATATCTTAAGTATACCCCAAGCATTGGACTTTGGTACCCCAAAGGAGCTAGATTCCAACTAGTTGGCTACTCTGATTCGGATTATGCCGGTTGCAAAATTAATAGAAAAAGCACATCCGGAGGATGCCACTTGCTTGGGAGATCCTTAGTATCTTGGTCATCTAAAAAGCAAAATAGTGTGGCTTTGTCCACCGTCGAGGCGGAATACATTGCCGCGGGGGCTTGTTGTGCACAAATCTTATACATGAAACAAACCCTCCTAGACTATGGAGTTGTTCTTGAAAAGGTGCCGCTTTTATGTGACAATGAAAGTGCGGTTAAAATTGCTAATAATCTGGTACAACACTCTCGCACTAAGCACATTGATATCCGCCACCACTTTCTAAGAGATCATGTTGCCAAAAATGATATATCACTAGAAGGTGTAAGAAGTGAAAATCAATTAGCGGATATCTTCACTAAACCTTTAGATGAGGCTACTTTTTGTAGGTTGAGAAGTGAACTAAATGTGCTTGATTCAAGCAACTTTAAAAAATGAGCTGGTATTGTCCCTTGCATTGCATTGTATTATTTGTCATGTTTAGATTTCCGCAATGCATCTAGAACTTGTCTAACACGGTTACGATAACCCTCCTTTGGAGGAGTGAAAAAGCCTAACCGTGGATCAAACTTGACAAGCAACTAGTCTAACTTTCTCGTGTTGCATTGCACATGCATGGTTGTTGCTTTGTCGTTTCTTTTCGGTTAAGCTTTGAGCAACCTCTGTGTTCGTCCATGAATAGAGAGAGCATTTAAAGCTCCCAAGGGTTCATAAACTCTATTGCATGGCCATACGTTACTCCTCGGGTGTTTGTTGAATATTTTCTTAAAAATAATACTAGCCAAAGACAAAATACTTTGAAAATTTTGAGGGTTTGAGTGAGGTCACTCATATCAGGTTCCAATTGGTGTTTATTTGAGTCTCTTTGAACTGGAATTTGATTGGGAGAAGTCACATCGAAAAACGGTTTGAAAAAGAGCTTTTTACAGTGACCGGACGCTGGACCGGATGCTGCATCGGACGCGGTTCAGTTTCACCACCGCGTCCGGTCTTTGCGTCCACCAGCACGTCTGGTCATTCCCGAAGTTTTTCTTCAAAAATCTCTAACCGGACGCTGCACCGGACGCGCCCCTGTCGACCCCCGCGTCCGGTCCCGGTAACCACCACCGCGTCCGGTCATCCGTTCCAACTTTCCGGGCTATGTCTAACCGGACGCTGTCAGCGTCCGATCGTGGATAATCGTACGCGTCCAGTCATTCCAGGAGCTTACTGGAATGTGACCGGACGCTGCCTCCACCGCATCCGGTCATTCGACCATCGCGTCCGGTCATCACGCGAAAAGCGGATCTCACCCCTTTTTTAACCGTACGGTTGGATCTCGTTTTCTTTTCTTTCGTCATCACCGTACTCACTGTTTTCACCGAGATCCCGAGCGCCGCCGTGCCATTGCCACCACGCGCCCTTCTCCTGCGCCACCGCAGCCGCGCCCTGCGCCCGCACCACCGCCGCCGCCGCCGCGCCCTGCGCCCGCACCACCGCCGCCGCAGCCGCGCCCTATGCCCGCGCCACCGCCGCTGCAGCCGCGCCCTGCGCCCACGCTCGCGCGCCGCCGTAGCCTCACCACCGGCGACCTCCCCTGCGCCCTAGCTTCTCCTCGGGAACCTTTTGTCATGCACGCTCTTCAAAGTCCTTGCGAAGTTCACCCCTAACCCTAACCCTAGATTGCAAGGTTCACCAAAAACCCTAACCCTAGGTCGCTAGGTTTTCATCTTCGAAATCATCACCGTCTTCGCGATCGTCTCCGTCTCCGCAAGGTGATGTCTTCTCCTTGGATTAGGGTTTACCGTCGATTTTCCGGTGAATTACTAATTCAATTGTCGTTCGATCATCGATTGTATTCCAGGGTTTCGGTCGCCATCTTCGGGTAACACTAATACGTCGAGATCGTCTTCCGGTCATCGGATCATCGCTCGTCGAGGTAGCTATCGCGGTCATCTCATATCTTACCTCACCTGCTTGCTCTTACTAGAATCTCACTTATCTTTTAGATATATATGTTGCTTATAGTAGATCCATCTATTCTATCGTTTCAGTTTGTCCTGTCAGTGCTGAGTGGTTCAGGTGATCAGTTGTGAATTCGAGGCCAAGCCTGCAGATACGGATTGAGGCCAAGCCTCTCAAGGTTTAGTACATCATCTGTCTTTTTAGTTTGTGTTAGTACATCCTCTTGTCAGTATGGTTTGATGCAAGAACGCTGGTGGGGCACCCAGTGATAGGGATGATAGTCCTCCTAGGAGGACAGAGATAGCTCTCGGGAAGCGAGTAAAGATTGCTGCCAAGAAAAGGAAGAGAACTCTTACAGAGGCAGAGATAGCTCAGGTAGTGGCAGATGCAGCAGATGCAACAGAGAGGGGTGGCAGGAGCAGTGGTATTCGCATTGGAGAAAGTCGCTTTCATCTTGAAGGTCGACAACTTGGCACAGAGGCCACAGAGGAGACAGTAGGGGCTACAGAGGAGACAGTGGATGCCCCTGCAGAGTAGCCTTCGGAGGATCCACAGGAGACTGAGGAGCAGACAGCACAGACTCCACAGCATCGTCGCTCAGGACGTACGCGAGCTCAGGTGACTCCCAGGCCAGAGGGTCAGCGTCGTGGAGGTCGTCCACCTCCCAGGTCTAGAGGTCACCCCCTATGGAGCACTTTGATCTCAGGGGTGCTACAGCCAGACAGGTCTAGGCCCTCAGGTTCGTTGAGGTGTCTCGGTGGTTCCCACCCCAGCGGGATCCCCGGGCGTCAGAGGGCTTCTACACACCTCTGCACGAGGATTTCTACAGGGCCTATGTCGACAGTGGAATAGCTTTTAGACCATAGAGAGTCTATCGACTAGAGGCACTAGTTGAGGTGGTTGGTGAGCAGCTTCGTCCACATCTGTCTTTTCTGTCTGGACTATCAGATCTACTTGGACGGACTGGAGCATACTGCGGAACCTGGGTCAGAGAGTTTTACTCGTCACTATGGATCGACCCTACACATCAGTTCATTCATTTTGCTTTGAGAGGTCATGACCACAGGTTATACAGCACCAGGATACGGGAGATTCTCAGACTCCCTACTTCAGAGACCAAGATCCATCAGTTGTGCTTCGGATAGACTACTCCTCCGAGACGCCCTCACGGCGGTACAGTGCCTCCTACTGACTTGATTCGATCCTGCTTTCGTGAGCCTTTTGGCGAAGGGTCTTGACGCACGCCAGCCAGCCTGACACCCATAGCGAGAGTGCTAGATGCTATAGTGAGGAGGACACTTCTTCCTAGACTTAGATACAGAGAGGGTCTCACTCGCATGCAGCTATGGGTGATACATCACCTCATCTCACAGACCCCGTTTGACCTTTGGGATCTGATGCTTTGTGAGATGGAGGATACCTTGGCAGAGGGGTTCAAGGGACACAGGCAGCTCCCATATGCACACTGGATCTGTTTCATCATCAGGACTGCCTATGAGTTGCCTATAGAAATTAGAGCTGAAATCTCTGATACTACCACAGCCTTCTCAGAGTATGACATCCGCCAGCTGTGGGCATCAGTGACTAGAGAGCAGGCACCTGGCCCAGGATAGAGACAGAGGCCAGAGGTACCAGAGACAGCCGCTGAGCAGGACGAGACCATTGAGGGTCTCGCCGAGGCAGAGCTTGCAGACTTAGAAGCTCAGCCGGCTGATCAAGCTGAAGATGTGGCCACTGACAGCACAGATGAAGACTACCAGCCCATCCCCCGGTACCGCTCTCCTCGGCCTCACGACCATGAGGCCGGTGGCTCTGGCTCAGCCTCCCGCTCAGATCCAGCCATGGTAGCTATCCTTGAGAGGTTGACCCAGGCCCAGGAGCGATAGGAGATACAGATGCAGCGACAGGCACAGGACTCAGCTGCAACATTTGCACAGATTCAGGCTCGCCAGGACGAGCTTCAGAGGCAGCAGCTCGAGTTTCAGCGTCAGCAGTTCGAGATGCAGAGGCAGCAGGCAGCTACTCAGCAGCAGTACTTAGAGCTTCTGCGCCACCTTGTCACTGTGGGAGTTCCGCCACCGCCATATGTTCTGACTCCAGCCTTATAGTCCAGTGGACCTCAGAGTCAGGGGCAGCCGAGTTTTCAGTATACCTCCCCTCAGCAGCAGATACCTCAGACTTTTTAGTCTTCGAGCTACACGCCTATTCAGACAGGTTTTACTCCACCAGCTCAGCTGGGACCACATCTCCTCTTAGGCCCAACATTCCCTGATTTCAGTGCTACATACAGTGAGCTGACTAGACAGCCGACACCGTCCCATTCAACTTTTGTGACTACCTCAGACATGTCGGCTTTAGAGACTGCTGCGTTTCCAGTGACAGGGGCTGCTACCACATACACTCTGCCTTCCTCAGTTGCATCTACAGATCCTCCCACTCTAGGGGTTTTTCAGGCTTAGGCGATAGTGACCGATCCGATAGTTGCTTCTACACCTTCAGTCACTGCACCTCATCTACAGACCCAGACTACTTCACTACCACATTCAGCTTTAGAGGGTTAGCCTGACAGTTCAGAGTCTGAGGAGGATGCTACGCAGTTTATGATCACTCCGCGCTCCTCGGCACCAGACACGACAGCTTCTGTTCCCCCGTCAGATCCCTAGATTAGTTTTTAGCGGTTGATGCCAAAGGGGGAGAGAAAGCATAGATTCAGGGGGAGTGGTGTTAGAGGGTTTCATTTTTCGTGTGTGCTACTTTCATGCATCATGTTTACTTTTTTCTCGCCCTGCATTGTGTGACTATGAGTTTGTGAGACTATGTTTTGTTTTATGTCACTCAATGATGTTTAGCTCTTAAGGTTGTGCTTCCGTGCCTTACTCCGATTTCATATGAGCTATGTTTTATGTGTACTAACTCTTAATGTTTTATCTTATGAGTACACTCAGTTGGCTTGGAACACATAAGCATTGACTAACCCCTTGTGCTGACAGCTTTATGCTTATGTGAACCAAGCATGATCGAAAACCTCAACTCATATCTTCTGAATCTAAGTGTTGTCATCAATCACCAAAAAGGGGGAGATTGAAAACATCTAGGCCCCATGTTGGTTTCGGCAATTGATGACAACGTATAATTACCATGACTAACGTGTGTTTTGCAGAAACGTTGGTAAGTTAGATCATGGAGATGATAACTGCTTTGAGCAATATGGTATTCATGTCCCTTGATGAAATTCGTTTCGATTTTCAAAGGATCAACGATTAAGATTAAGGACGGTTAGTTTCGGATGTCAAGGTGTTGAGTTACATTTGGAATAGTCGTTAGGATCTTTGTTTCTTCCTTTGACCGTACTATAAAGGGGGGCATGAGCGAGTAGCTTGACCTAGGTGAGTCTTATGTTTAGGTGTGGTGCACACTTGTCAAACTTAGCACTAGGTAGCTCGAGAAAAGCTCAGAGTTCAGTTGGAAGCAACTTGGTTCAAGTTGCATCGCGTTTAGAAGACGTTTGAGCCGTTTACCTATGACCGGACGCGTCCGGTCAGTACTAACACTTCACTGCGGTTTCAACTGATCGACCGGACGCGGTCCTTAAGAGGACCGGACGCGGTGGTCAGTCTGACACGTGTTCCAGAGGGTAAACAGCGTAATCGGACGCGACTGTGAAATGATCGGCGCGTCCGGTCATATTCCAGTAAGGTCCCGTGGTGACCTGACGCGTCCGTTCACCTATGATCGGACGCGGTCAT
Source organism: Saccharum hybrid cultivar R570 (assembly GCA_038087645.1). Classification (NCBI taxonomy): domain Eukaryota; kingdom Viridiplantae; phylum Streptophyta; class Magnoliopsida; order Poales; family Poaceae; genus Saccharum; species Saccharum hybrid cultivar. The sequence continues at coordinate 2,912,856 of JAQSUU010000635.1, read as the reverse complement.
GCGTCAGGTCAGTTTTCCAGTAAGCTCTTGCATGATCGGACGCGTCCGATCATCCCTGATCGGCGCGTCCGGTCATCTCAGACCGGCGCGTCCGGTCATCACAGATCGGCGCGTCCGGTCACTCAGCGCAGTTTTCAGTTTTCGACCGTTACACCTGACCGGCGCGTCCGGTCATGTCGACAGGCGCGTCCGGTCAGTGCGCGTTTGGCTGTTTCAAAAGGTAACGGTTGGATTTGTTTGAGGGGTGTATAAATACATCCCCTCCACCTCTTTTAGAGGTCTTTTGCTCATTTGTTCAGCTGAGAAACACCTTTGAAGTGCAAGAAAGTGCAAGAGCCCTAGTGAGGATAAGATTTGCGAATCAAAGTTTGAGAATCCTCTCTAGTGACAAGAGTGTAGCAAGTGTGCATCCATCTTCTCATTAGGCTTGTTGTGGTCAAGTGAGATTTCTAGCTTGTTACTCTTGGTGATCGCCATCACCTAGACGGTTTGGTGGTGATTGGGAGTTTGGTGATCATCCGATGAGATTGTGGGTGACCCAACTCAAGTTGTGAGCGGTTTTAGGTGATTCGCCGCGACGGAGCGTCGAAGAATCAACCCGTAGAGAGCACTTAATCCTTGCGCGGATCAAGGGGGAGCTACACCCTTGCGCGGGTGCTCCAACGAGGACTAGTGGGGAGTGGCGACTCTCTGATACCTCGGTAAAACATCGCCGTGTTCCTAACCCTTACTTTCAAGCATTTACTTTCGTGCATTACTTTCATTGCTTGTTTACTTTCATAGAATTGCCATGCTAGTCTAGGATTGGAACTTAGGGTGCAAAATTTTTATCGATAGAATCACAAGGAACACTAGTAGGCACTAGGGGTGAAGTTTGACTTGTAGGATTTAATTCTTGCAATTAATTTTTAGAAAAACCCAATTCACCCCATCTTGGGCATCTTGATCCTTTCAATATTGATTCCTAGGTTAATTAATTATATGTGTAGATTCCTATGCAAAGTTTTAAAAAGTTCAAAATTTTAGTGGTTTTTAATTTAAGTCAAAATTCAGGGTGTTACAGTGCATGTATAAGTGCAGCTTCAATGCAGGCATACCACAATAATAGTCTCACAAAAAAACAGTGTTCAAGTATCATTTGAGATAACTATACACACAACGCAAGCAGCTGTTTCTTTTTCATCGTCTCTACCCCTCTCCTCTCTCCTCTCCACATGTTGCTTTTACCTTCATCTCTTCTCTCACAAACCAGTTGCTTCATGCTTTTTGTCAGCCAATCTACGATATCTTTTGCAGGAGACTAACACTTATGCAAGCATCTACAAGGGCTTCCCCAACGCCCAAGGATGTGGCGTACTGTCCCAGGCTCTAAGTTGGTACCAAACATCCATATGGTAGCCTCGTAGACGCTCAGAATAGCCTACAGAGGAAGTAGTGGTCTCATCGGCGAAAAGCATGGAGCTACTATGTGTGTTGGGAGTGTAGTCCATGGGAGAAAAAGTACAGGTACAGATACAAAACGAATGTGATGGGATGCTACAGTACAACCAAAGCTGCTTGCGATGGGACTCTGTTGTCTAGAGAGCACAGTCTAGAGAGCACAGCTACTACGGCTGTGTTTAGTTAGGGTGAAAAATGTATCGTAACACGTTTTGCCTTTATTTAACAAATAATGTACAACCGTTGATTAATTAGGTTCAAAACGTTCATCTCGCAAAGTACAACCAAGCTGTATAATTAGTTTTTGATTTCATCTACATTTAATACTTTATGCATGTATCACAAGTTTGATGTAACGGGGAATTTTTTTTTATATAGTGCATTTTTGGAGCAACTAAACATAACCTACGTGTACTGGTCTTTTAGCCCAGGGCCAATAGCAGGTCCTGCCCAGGTTGGTGGTGCCGTGTTGGGCCTCGTTTAGTTCGGTGAATTGGGGAGAAAAACACTGTATCAGAATTCCTGTAGCATTTCGTTTATATTTGGTAAAAATTATCTAAATTTTGACTAACTAGGCTTAAAATGTTCATCTCGCAAAGTACAACAAAACTGTGTAATTAGTTTTTGATTTCATCAACATTTAGTACTCTATGCATTTGCCGACATTTTGATGTGACAGAGAATCTTCTTTTTGCATAGTAAAATTTGGGGAGAATTGGGGAACTAAACAAGGGCTTGGCTATATTTTGTCAGATGGCCGGGTAAGATTGACGCTGATTGAGGCTACAAGACACATAGGAGCTTTGGGGCTGGCCTAACACGATTCGTTTTTATCCGCAGCCGCGAACGTAGCATGACACAGATGATCTTATACCCGAGTACAAAATATCCCCACATTTATATATTTGATTTGAATCCAAAATCAAAAGGTTACAGAAGAGTACCGCTGTGCGTACTACACGCATGCATCACAGTTTATTTGAATAGCCATGCATAACCCAGTTTTTTCTTCACAGCGTACGTGTGTAATGAGTATATGAGAAATACCTTGTGTCCACCTTTTACTTTTTAGATCACGCATTTGTATTTTTTGAGCCAGTACTCTGTACCTTTTTTTTTGGACAACAAGTACTCTGTACCTTAGACCATACAACTTTGTAGCCACACAAAGTCACTAACTCACAGAAAAAAATCAGAATGATCTCTTAATTGAAAATCCAACCACCCCTTGTTTAGTTCCCCCAATTCTCTCCCAAATTCCACTATGCAAAAAGAAGATTCCCTGTCACATCAAAATGTCGGCAAATGCATGGAGTACTAAATGTTGATGAAATCAAAAACTAATTGCACAACTTTGTTATACTTTGCGAGACGAACATTTTAAGCCTAGTTAGTCAAAATTTGAATAATTTTTACCAAATACAAACGAAATGCTACAGGAATTCTGATACAGTGTTTTTCTCCTTAATTCTCTGAACTAAACGAGGCCCACATCATAAAATAGAACTCCCAAGTCCCAAGCACAAATCCCAATCAGTACTGTTCTGCTGCAAGACCAGAAGTGTACGTGCTAGGTCGGTTATAGCTCGCCCTCCCTGGCTGAGTGGCTGCTGATCCCACGGTCACCGCCGGCCTCCGGTCCTCCCTCCTGACGGGCACATGGCGCAAGTCATCGCCTGACACTTTTGTGCTCGTCGTCGTGGCATCACAAATGTTGATTATTGAACCGACTATCTAGCAGATAATGATCAAGCTAAGCGGTCGAACAGCGAACCATTTTTGTGGGAATCGTATTATCAGTGGCCAACCTAGGATTTTAAGCCTAGGTATACTGTAGCTAGCCAAAATATATTATGTAAAACAGTATATATGATCCAATATATAAAATTCAGTATAATCCAATATGCGATATTTGACGTCTTTATGTCTTGCTTCACGATAACAAGCCGAAGTCATTGATGAATAGCTTCACTGTCGAAGTGTCGAGGCTCCACCTTTATAGGCCGTGGACTCAAGGTGCAAAGGTGGGAGCTAGGGATGCGGAGGTGAGAGGGGCTGCGTTCTGAAAGAAGATAATGGGTCAGAGCGGTGGCGACTCAGAACCTTGTCTTGCCGGTTAACTTATCAAAGCTCTATACACAAACTAGACAGAGTGCAATGAAATATCCATGCTTAGGTAAAGACCATCTAATAAAGGCATCTTGCTGCTCGTCCAAGTGTATTCACGAATCACGACCCTTTCGACCAGCTCATGCTATTTTTCTACTTTGTTGTCCACTGCGGCTCTGTATGGAAAGATACATTAACTGGGTTATATTTTAAGCAAGCTAGCTATTATTGTTTTGATCTACTTCCACATAATACTAGGCAACATGGCGTATTGGTGTTTGAGGGCTCATCTTCCGCACCAAAACATCTTCCCAAAACTAGCGCACATGGCTCCCATGCGTTGTGATTGTTTTCCACTGGTGCAACGATCTTATCTTTTATGTAGTATTTTCTCTTTAAAAATACGTTTTTCCATACCCTTTCTTCGTTTATATCACTAAACAACAATTAACCTTTACAAAGCACTCATTTCGGACATTTAGTTTAATTATTCCTAATCCTAATCACATCGATCCTTGTGCGTGCAAACTATACTCTCCACCTAAATAATCTATACTTTTTAATGCCCATCAATTCAAAAAAAATCTAATCAGTAATAATCCATTTTTAAGTACGTGTTTTTGGTCATCAAAGATAGAAAATATAAACATGGCCAGTTGAGTTGTGACGTGTGGCTACCAATTGTAGTGAATCGAGAAAAAAGTGAAAGCTAGTAATGGGTTTGTCTACTCTGTACCTAGGTGAAAATCTTCTTCCGCACACTTGAATTTTTCTTTCTTTTCCCCCCTTTCTTTTTCCTAAATAGCATGTATGGGGAAAGGCTAAGACTAAAGATTCGGGTGAAATTAAATCTTCTCTCTCACACCAATTGCTCTTAGTTTATTTCAACTTATGCTGGATTTACACTCGACTAGAATGAGTTACTATGACTATTATTTGTGTAATTTCTAAATATATAATAAATATTGGTGTAACTAAAAATTCGGGTGTAGGGAAGGAATATTTCAACTGAATCTTTTGTTATAACTAGCAAATATGCACGCGTGGAACACATTTGTTTATCAAAAACATTTTTACACAATAAATATTACGCTAGAAAGACTAAATCATTAGCTTCAATAAGATTCAAACCCCACAATAAAGACGATACTAAGATCAGTAGTGTTGAGGAGCTTAATTAGGATAAAAATATGTGTCTATACATGTGAGCAAAGAACTCTAAAATATTACGATGATTGGATAAGAATAGAAAAGAAAATACATAACCTTCATAGAGTCACGCTTTATTAATTTGATGAAGCTAGCGTCGATCGAGAGCATGCATATGCACGCATAGACGTGAGCGGCCAGTTGGTTGTGGCCTTGTCATAGACCCTGAGTTCATTGTCATAAATAGTATGTTCCATCATCAATGATGGACCTAGGATTTCGCATAAGGATATATTTGCACTTTAATTCAAGTTTAAACACTGAATAATATGAGTCTTAAATTAGAATTAAGTTTGAAATTTCGATATAACAACTTCAAAAATTTCAGAAATAAATTATATGTACCAAGATTCAAGAAATCACAACGCTTTTCATAAACAATTGTGAATTGAGATAATAGAAATTAGAACGTAGATGATATGTGATTGACTGACTACGTGTTAAATGTGACTTGAGGGACAGAGACGTCCTCTTCGGTTAGGGCCCGTTTAGTTGTCATGCAAACCTAAAATATTTCCTCTTTCACCCATCACATCAAATCTGTCGACGCATGCATGTAGCATTAAATGTAGATAAAAAAGATAACTAATTGCATAGTTTGTCTGTAAATGTCGGGACGAATCTTTTGAGCCTAGTTAGTCCATGATTGGACAATTTTTACCAAATAACAACGAAAGATGCTACAGTAACTTTTCAACTACTTTTCGCGAAGTGAACACACCCTAGAACGAGGTACCTCTACGGCTCTACTCCCTGGCGCACGCCGTCGGGGCGTCGTCCTGTGCCTTCTCGGCTCCTCCGCCGCGGCGCCGCCGCCGTCGCAGTCGTCGAAATCACACATGTAATCCTCCTCGCCGGCGTCGTCGTCGTCGTGAGGCAGACCGCCGTTGTCGTGAGGCGCTGCCTGAGCATGCCGTCCGCAAGCGTCGCCCGGATGTGTTAGCGTCTGTTTGCATGGTCCTGTAGCTGCTGCTGCTGGCGGCGTGCTAATGCTACTTAGAGCAACTCCAACCTAGCCCCTAAAACAGACCCTATTTCAATTTTAGGGACTCGATCAAAAAAAATCCACTCCAATGGACCTCCTACTTGGGCTCCCATTTTAGAAGAACTTGTAAAATTTAGTTTCAGGCCCCTAGCTACAGGAGGCCCCGATCCCCTCCCCCGACCCCGTCCCGACGTGTCGTTCCCCGCAGCCGCGGCCGCGTCGCTGCCCTCCCACCGCCGCTCCTCCACCGCGCCCGCCCGACCGCGCGTCCACGCCCGCCATGGCGCTCCACCGCCCGCTCTGTCCTCGCCCCTCGTCTGCCCCAACACATCGGACCATCTCGGCACAGAAAGCACGAACAGGACGGGGTCGTCGGCAGCTGCAGTTGGCGTGCACTCGCCGATCGCGCCGCGCTACTGCGTCGCGGGAGCCTGCAGCCGCGAGCCCGGGAACGCCCAGCCTGCTGGAGCTCGCCAGAGGTCGGCGGCCCCACAATCCCCTCCGCCCGGAGCATCCTCGTGACTTGCACGCGGCAGCGTCGGCCACGTTCGCGAGGTTGAAAGTCAGTCACACTCCACTGCGTTCGCGAGGTTGAAGGTCAGGCGCAGTTCGCTCTGCTGATGCGAGAATGGGGACTGCACATGCGAGTATCAGCTAGGATTGGAAAAGCTACTGATTTAGATTTAGATATGCCAAAATTAGTTCAGTATATTTTAGTATCATCGTATATGCAAGCACTTCATGTTCTTGATGGTTTCTGTCTTCGTGTGTTCTGGTAGGACTAACATTAGTTCAGTCAATCGCATTACTACTTTCTTTGTAGTGCTAGTAAACACTGAATGTTGGAAGTGTTGTCACTGAGAAGAGCTTGTGCTCATCTCCTTTTGATTCTGTTATGATGAAATTGTGAATATCAATGAATAATGCATTTGGTGCACCTATGAGTGGTTGTATACATATGCATATCTGATGAGTTGCGTCTTCAAGTTATGTTTTTGCTCTATGTTGGACTGAAACCAGCCAAGCAACCAAAGGACTGCCTGTTTCTTCAGTCAAGCTTAGATTAGATGAAGGGCCAATTGGGACATGACTTTTCATGAGTGTTACCTTTGATCAGCAAGTAGCATCATTTTTAGCATGTCTCTCTGACATCTGAATGTTCTGAAGTGGAGTTGCAGAAATAAACTACAGTATCTGATTGGTTTTGCATCACTGCATTTCTGAAACTACGTACCACTATAGCCAACAAGCAGCTGTCTTTAACCCAAATTTATTCTAGTATGATTATATGAAAAATGTTTTTGTTCATGTTTCTTTGAATCTTTAATCAGCATCTAGTACTGTACCATTTTCTAAAAATGATGTGTTTACGTTTGTCAAGTCTCGATTACGACACATCTGACGACTGAAACTGTGTAACCTTGCTCATATTCATACCACAAAACTTCTATCCACCAGCAAGAATAACGCTAGAGTTTGAGTTTAATTTGGAACTTGTTCAAAAGACCCTGACAACACAATCTAGTATCATGTAAACAAAGTGCATCCAAGAAGCAGTATGACTGGAAGCAGAGCATAACAACAATGTGGTCCATCTGCTGAAAGGGAGAAATGAGCCATTACATTTGGTGACGATGCCCTCAACGCATATTCCCTTTCTTTTGATTTCAGTCAAGATCGAAGTAAACAACAAAAGGACATAATTTGCAGCTCACAAGTAAACAATTTCAGTCAAGATTCGAACCTCGCACAACGTCGGGTCGACTTCGCTGCGAGCGGCTCCGTATGGGCTCTGCGCTGCCCACCGACGCCGAGTTGCGCCGGTTCAAGCGGCGCACGGGTGGGGCGCCGGAGCAGGCGGCGCGCGGGAGGGCGCCAGTGCTGGTGGCGCGCGGGCGGGGCGCCGGAGCAGGCGGCGCGCGGGAGGGCGCCGGTGCTGGAGCGGTAGCAATGATTTTTTTTTGAGGGAAGCACCGATAGGATCTTGGGTTGGAGTTGGAGTCAATTTTGGGCCCCTATTGTATGCAGGCCAGCATGCAAATGAAAAAAAATAGGGGCTCAATTTGCATGCTGGGCTGGAGTTGCTCTTACTGCTTACCTGGCCGGCTGCTACTCGACTACTACTGCTTGCTGGCCGGGAAAGGGGTGAGGGCCGGCTGGGAAGGGTTGAGGGCCGGCTGGGAGAGGCTACAACGAAGCGTAGATGCGACCGGCACGAGCATGGAAGGAGGCAGCGGTGAAGCCTAGATGCACCGGGGCGATGTCGCGCGAAGAAAGAAACTGTCACACAAAAAAAATCTTGTGGGGCCGAATCTTGAGTTTACAGGATTATCAGGGTAGGAGGTCAGGGTTTAGGAGGAATCTTGGCTTAGAAAGAGTCTAGGAGAAATCTTTGCTTAGGAGGAGTCTTACATGTAAGATGTAAGATCTCAGACGACGGATGGTCCAAATAGCACGATGTATAGAACCAACGGTTATTAGAGAGGGGGAGCCCCTACAAATTACTCGTTCTTTTATAGTAGGATATGACATGCTCACAACATGCATATTCAGGTGTAGGAAGGACCTTCTCAACTATCTCTCTCTTAAAAAAAAGACTTTTTCAACTAGACATCATATAGCAAAACGAATAAACCGAAAAACAGTCTAAAAAAAAGCACAAAAGTACCGAATGAAGCATCGGTTTCACGAGACAAACACCAAAACAGCAGAGACATCTTTGAAGATCTTCCATCAGCACGCGGCTGTCATGTCAATATATAAATGCCATGCATTTTTCTTATATGGGTGAATAAAAAAAATCATCAATAGATCCAACGGTTATTAGAGAGGGAGAGCCTCTATAAATTACTCGTTCTTTTATAGTAGGATATGACATGCTCACAACATGCATATTCAGGTGTAGGAAGGACCGTCTCAACTATCTCTCTCTTAAAAAAAAGACCTTTTCAACTAGACATCATATAGCCAAACGAATAAACCGAAAAAAGCACAAAAGTACCGAATGAAGCATCGGTTTCACAAGACAAACACCAAAACAGCAGACATCTTTGAAGATCTTCCATCAGCACGCGGCTGTCATGTCAATATATAAATGCCATGCATTTTTCTTATATGGGTGAATAAAAAAAATTCACCAACCCAACCCACTAGTCAGTTGCTAGAGCACAAACTAGTGAAAAAGGAAGTCTACATATGCATCATCTTCTACAAACAATATATTGTATTATGCTGCATATATATGGCTGGGCACGATAACAATGAAAAGCACAGCATATTCCATATGCCGATGCCTCTTGTTTTTTCAGTTGCTTTTCTGCATGCGTTCCATTCCATCATCAGCTCATCAGACGACTTCAATGCTCTGATCGTCACTCTCGCCGTCCATGGCCACGGCGGCTTTGGCTCCACCGCTGCTGCTGCTCCGTCCGTCGTCGGCGTCATCGACGACGTCCATGATATAAAGTACAGGGATCATGGCCAAGGAGCAGATGCACGGAAACACGGGGCCAGAGATCCACAGCAGGAGGGGCGCGCCGGCGAAGAAGAGCCGGTTGCCGGCGAGGTTGAGGAGGAACCCCTTCTCCATGACGTCGGCGACGTAGTCCCGCGTGACGCCGGGCAGGTGGAGGTGCGGCGACGGCGAGAGCGCGTTGACGAGGAAGGAGGCCTGGTTGAGCGTGCAGATGGCGAGGCTGTGGCAGAGGAAGGCGAGGAGGAAGACGGACAGGATGAGCAGGTACTTGAGCGCCATCATGTACTCGCCGTGCGCGCCGAAGACGGCGTCGCTGAGCGGCTTCTTCACCGCGTAGGTGCTGCTCAGCACCGCCGCCACGCCCGTGCAGAAGAGGATCGACGTCGTGCCCACCAGCGTGGACCCCATCAGCACGTTCCGGATCGACTGCACCACGGTCACCGCCTGCTTCTCGTTGTTCTGTTTCAGCATCGGCCATGGCCATGAGCGGGGAGGGATGAGGATCGCACGCATGCTTCAGTTGCAGCTAGCGCCATGGACGACGACGAAGAGAAGAAAGTATATGTTACCTTCATCATGGAGAAGACCCAGATGCGGCGCGCGGCGGCGCTGATGCCGACGGTGGAGCTGAGCGGGCTGCGGCGGACGGCGCGGTAGAGCCAGAGGTGGTACAGGGCGGGGAAGAGGACGGCGAGCGGGATGAGCACCATGTCCAGGTAGCCGTCCCTCCACGCCGCCATGGCCGACTACGACGACGACCTGATCGACCGCCACACACACAAATCTCTCTCAGTATATCGCTCGCTCTGCTCCACGCGATCCCTCTCTCGCTTAGACGGTGACGGTGTGTCAGGTGTCGTCGTCGCACCGTCAAGGATGGAGAATATATAGGCAGCTCGCCAGGTTGGCGAGGAGGCGCCGGTCGACATGACGACCACCACCACCACTCCCTAGCTCTGGGTAGCGCGAAGAGACGACGACCGCACGCACAGGCGGCGGCAGACACACAGCGAGTACGTGTGAGTGTGAAGCACATGCACGTACGCTACCTCTGTCTCTCTCACACAGCTCCCATGGTGGAAACTTACTCTAAGGCCACGATGCTTAGAAAAAACCCAGCGACCTAAAAGTGGTAGAGCTAGAATTTTTTTATTTTTAGCCCAAATTTGAAACATATTTTAAATTTGACCCGCATTTGAAAATTTTTTTAAATCTAACCCGTTTGGCCCCGCCACCATGCATGGCGGGGTAAATGCACTGAACCCCGCCATGCATGGTGGCGGGGTGCAGGTCCCACGTGGCACCCTGCAGGCCAGCGTGGAAAGGTGTACCCTGCCATGCATGGTGGCGGGGTACCCCTAACCCGCCACCGATCATGGCGGGGTACACCGATCATGTTGGATAAGAACTCCTGTACCGTGCATGTTTTACCTGCAGTTGCTATCTGCCCATGTGGCATCACCATCACCGTTATGTTCCTAGCGGTGAAGCCATTCTTTGGATGGATGAGAATGAACCCATTCATTTAGATGGTTGAGGCTGAGGCTTTTGCAATTTTGCCTCTAATTAGTATCCTTTGCTTTTGCCTGAGGCTGAAGCCATTCTTTTTTTTTTGGAATAATCGAAGCCATTCATTCTACATGGCTTCTTATACTAGTACTACATTTGCAGCTAATCAGCGGCCTTGTTTGTATAGTCTGTGGCATGGCATCTACTATCAGCCACTGCTACGATAATAAAGGTACATGTGACCCAATATTCTGCCTATTCTGTATGCGTGGTCACATTTCCTTCGGTGGCTGATCACTCGTTTTGATTCTTCAAGTAGAAAGGCAACTTTGCGAGCTTTCTAATTGAGGACTTCTACCAATCGTATCAGTCAACATGGCCAATATCTTATTCAGTTTAGCCTGCTCTTCCGTTCTCCTGATGACAAATTTGCCGATTTCTTAACCTCTAAGGTTCAAAGGTTCGCTTCTGAAGAAAAATGACTTGCAGAGACATTAGACATTACCTACCACGGTTTCACCAGTGAACATTTACTGTGCAAGAATTGACGGTTCTCCACAGGTCATGATAATCCAATCGTAATGGCGGTTTCTAGGTTTCCTAACGTGAATATATTCTTCTCTTAGCAAAGCTTATGGGCATGCCTAATGCGAACCCGCCACCGATCATGGCGGGGTACACTTTCTGGAGGACGCAGAACGCCATAGCCGCCGCCGTCCACGACATAGCAGAACGCCATGGACGCAGAACGCCATAGCAGAACGCCATAGCCGCCGCCGGGCGCCTGGTCTCGTGGAGAGGCCCCGCTGACCCGTCCACCGGAGACTTTTCGTTCGGCCTCGACCCCGTCTCCAACCTCCAGCTGATGGTCTGGCACGGGGCCGACCCGTACTGTCGCATCAGCGTGTGGAACGGCGTGTCGGTGTCCGGCGGCATGTACACGAGCTCCCCTAGCTCGATGGTGTACCAGACCATCGTCAACACCGGCGACGAGTTCTACCTCGTGTACACCGTCTCCGACGGCTCGCCGTACTTCCGAATCATGCTCGACCACACCGGCACGAATGCACGATGAAGCTCCTGATGAGCTGGGACGCCAACTCGTCGTCCTGGACGGTCGTCTCCGAGCGTCCAACCGGTGGCTAAGGCCTCTATGGTTCGTGTGGCCCCAACGGCTACTGCGACTTCGCCGGAGGTGCCCCGGCATGCCAGTGCCTCGAGGGCTTTGAGCCCGTCGCCGTCGGGATGAACTCTTCGAGAGGATGTCGGAGAATGGAGCGTCTGCAGTGCAGCAAGGGAACTCACTTCGTGGACTTGCCCGGGATGAGAGTTCCTGACAAGTTCGTGCTCCTCCGGAACAGAAGCTTTGAGCAGTGCGCGGCCAAGTGCAGTAGTAACTGCTCCTGCACCGCCTATGCTTACGCCAACTTGAGCAGCAGCGGTGCCATGGCCGACCAGTCAAGGTGCTTGGTTTGGAGGAAAGGTTGTACCCCGCCATGATCGGTGGCGGGTTAGGGGTACCCCGCCACCATGCATGGCGGGGTACACCTTTCCACGCTGGTCTGCAGGGTGCCACGTGGGACCTGCACCCCGCCACCATGCATGGCGGGGTTCAGTGCATTTGCCCCGCCATGCATGGTGGCGGGGCCAAACGGGTTAGATTTAAAAAAATTTTCAAATGCGGGTCAAATTTAAAATATGTTTCAAATTTGGGCTAAAAATAAAAAAATTTCTAGAGCTAAAGGGGCCAGTAGTCGTGACCAAACCTCACCCACTGTCTCGATCGGCCGGAATGACGAAGCGGCCTGGATCTCCTCCTCTCCTGCCCTTTTTACTCGCTTTTCGTGGACATTGTTTAGAGGTAACAACATTGCATTGCATTCATAGATTGTTCTTGGTATCTTTTGACAAGGTGCCAGTCCTAGTCTCCCGGTACTGGTATATGCTACTTAAATATTAATTCAAAAAAAAGTTATATGCTACTTAAAGCTAGAGAGCAACGTACTCTACTCCGTTTGTTTGCTTTGGAAGATTTTTTTACATTTAATTTCCAGCTGCTCCATGAAAATGCTAAGGTAAACATTTTGAATTATTAGTTGGATGTGGGTTATTCATTCGGATTTTCAATTTATATAAGCTGCGCGCTCTAAGATAGACAGTACTAGCAAATTTTGCTCATCTGTCTGCTTTGGTAAGAGCATCTCCAAGAGTTTATATAAATCTACTCCCAATCTTGATTTTTTTAGCAAGATTGAAAAAAAATGCTCTCCACCAACTCCCTTTACTCTTGATCTTTCCACATTTGCGAAAATCAACCCTCTCATGCGAAAAAAAATATGCTCGTGCATCGATCGACCAATATGAAGGTGGAAGGATGTGGGGAAACATAAAGAGTACGACAGGGTTCCCAATTTCCCATGCAAATGTACAAAGAATGAAAGAAAATATAAAGAGGATGTGGGGAAACATAAATAGTCTATGATTTTTTATGCAAAATTGTCTTCTATATTTTAGAAGCGAGATTTTAGAAACTGTTGAAGAAGTTCAACAAATATACTTCAAAAAATATTTTAGTCACTTGAAAAACTCATTGATTTACTAAATGTTGAGCATGTACATGCTGCGATACGTTTTCAAATTGGTATATACAGAAACCTGCATATTCATTCATAGATTTATAGTGTCCTTCTGACTCAAAAGATTCTAAATCTCTGATAAGTTGAAGAGAGTATAATACTCATAATTAAACAAGCAAAAAATGCATGCCTTAATCGATCTGGACACGCTTCGAATCACACTAAATTAATGGAAGCACGAGGTAGCGTGCAACCGCCTGGCAAACTAAAATACACATCAATTCCTCATCTTGTTCTTTATAATAACGTCTTAAAAAAAACTGCATGTCCTGCAAAAAGTGCGCGGACCTATTGACCGAGCTCTGCGCCGCGTGCTGATTGACGGATTTTTTTTAATTTGGGCGAGGGCATCATATCATATCTACTCGGAGTGCATTCTATCATACGACGCTTTGATCGATGCGAACTGAGCTAGAGGGTTCATCTCTAGTGTGATCAACGATCTCTGAAAACAAAGTGTGGCCGATCGTGCCTATAGAAAATGGGCCTGTATGCGTATGCCTAAACACGGGGTGCCTAAACGCATCATACTGTTCGTGTTGCCATCCATATATACAGGCCTGGTTCACTTCTCATCCCAACCCAAAATATTTCCTCTTTCACTCATCACATCAAATCTTTCGACGCATGCATGGAGCATTAAATGTAGGTAAAAAAGATAACTAATTGCATAGTTTGTCTGTAAATGTCGGGACGAATCTTTTGAGCCTAGTTAGTCAATGATTGGACAAACTTTGCCAAATAACAACGAAAGATGCTACAGTAACTTTTCACCTACTTTTCGCGAAGTGAACACACCCATAGTGTTAGTGGGAGACTGGGAGTCCCATGGGTCCTAGCTAGGTAAAATATTTTGGTAATGCTTGAGTCAAGACATCCATCCGCGTCGCACACTTCTTGACGGGCCTGCATGCTACCACTATCAGCTCAACAGACCTGTGTACTATATATGCTTCTCATCTCTCAAGAAAATATCTCTCCACTCCACTCGCCTGTCACGTGCTTCACCATGCGAGGCCACTGCTGCTCTCCACGACCGTTACACCACGTCTCCCGCGTGCCTTCCTCTCCACCGCACCTCCCGCCGGCCTTCATCTCCACCGTCGTGCGCCTACACCGCCGCGGAGTGCTCCCCAAGACCGCACAGTCGATGCCACCTCACCGCGCGAGGCCGCACTGTGACACCCTAAAAATTTAATTATTTCAAAATAGCGAAATTGATTTATTTAAAGTATTTTTGTGAGCATTCAAACTTAGGGAAATAATAATTTAAAAAAAAATTAATTAAAATCAAATATAAGGATAGATACACGTTGTTGTGTTCATGCTGTTGCACTCTTATTTTGTGATGACTGTTTTGACAAGATTTGAAAATGATTTCAAAATTCAGTTTGAAAATAATTTGAAAACTCTGAAAAATAAAAAGGAAAGGAATTTCTCTTTTCTCCCTCCCTTGCTCGGTTTTCGGCCTGCTGGCCCAACCCCCGCGGCCCGTGGCCCTTTTTCCTCCCCTCCCTCTCTTCTCATTCCTGGGCCGGCCCAACACGGCCAGGAAACTGCCAGCGCCACCTTTCCCCCAACTGAGTCGCTGACGCACCGTGCCCAGCTGTCAGTCCCACCCCCTCCCTTCCGTTCTGGTCGCTCGCTCGGTCATGGCAACCGCACCGCCCGCGCCCACGTCCCACGCGAGTGGGAGCGTCGCCTCTGCCCCGGCCTTCAAAAGGAGTGTGTGACCCCGTCTCCGCCCTTCCTATCTCCAGTTCCCTCTCTCTCGCACTCGTTTGAGCACCTGGAGAACCACCGCGGTGACCCACCGGAGCACCGTCCTCCTCACCTCTTCGGTCTTCGCCCCCGAGCTGGCTCGACTCCGTTTGTCCGCTCGGTGAGCTTTGCCTCGCTCCCCTCTTTCTCCCCATCCCTCTCCCGTGTCGGGTGGTGGCCTCTAGGGCCGCTCCCGCGAGCTCCGGCGAGCCCTTCCACCGCCGGCCATGGCGGGTGCCCCTCGGGCCTATCTCTGGCCGTGTTTTGCCCCGTGACAGACTCGCCATCTCCCCCGCTCTCTTCCGATGCTCTTGGCTTGGCGAGATGAGAACCGTAGTGCCCTAGCCGCCTTCTCCGACGAGCTGCACACCGCCGGCCATGGAGCACCGCCGCGGGCTCATCTTCTCCGGCGGGCTGCGCCGCCCTCCTCTCATCCATTCAATCCGAGCCGCTCATCGCAAGATCAACGGCTCAGAGAGCTCAATACCCCTTCGGGGTCCATTTTTGTTAAAGAGACCCCCCGCTTTCATCTATTTGAACCCGCCGTCCTTGGCGTACTCCCGGAGTGCGCGTTCTTTTTCGGAAAGCGTAGTCACTTCGGTTTATATGAAAAATACGTTTTCAGATTAATTACAGAATTGCCACTATAGTAAAACGTTTATAAAATCGTCGTTTGAGCTCCGATTCGACCCATTCAACTTGCGTTAGGTTCGTAATTTCGTAATCTACGCATTAGTGCTACTGTTAGACCTGTTAAAAGTTTTTGAAATTCTCGATTAAGTCTAGTTTAATAGCTAGTTTTGGAACCTTGTTTAGCGCGTAACTTTTGCGTTTTAGCTCCGATTTTTGTGATCTTCGTGTTGACGTGACCGTAGCAAGGCATAGAATACTTTCATAAACTTTTTATCTTGTTTTTATACTGCTGGTGTACTGTTCTAATTATAGGTTGTTTGCTATGTATGAATGCTCCTGAAATGTGTATGTTGCTGTGTTGGTCGAGTCAGACGGTGAGGAGTACGTTGGGAGCCAGGAGTACTTCGAAGATCAGCAGGACCAGCAGGAGTGTGCAAACTAAGGCAAGTATAGTTTGGGTATTCTTTCTGTGACCCTGATCTTGTGACTTAATTAATGTAAGAGCTTAGTTTGCACACTCCTGCTGGTCCTGCTGATCTTCGAAGTACTCCTGGCTCCCAACGTACTCCTCACCGTCTGACTCGACCAACACAGCAACATACACATTTCAGGAGCATTCATACATAGCAAACAACCTATAATTAGAACAGTACACCAGCAGTATAAAAACAAGATAAAAAGTTTATGAAAGTATTCTATGCCTTTCTACGGTCACGTCAACACGAAGATCACAAAAATCGGAGCTAAAACGCAAAAGTTACACGCTAAACAAGGTTCCAAAACTAGCTATTAAACTAGACTTAATCGAGAATTTCAAAAACTTTTAACAGGTCTAACAGTAGCACTAATGCGTAGATTATGAAATTACGAACCTAACGCAAGTTGAATGGGTCGAATCGGAGCTAAAACGACGATTTTATAAACGTTTTACTATAGTGGCAATTCTGTAATTAATCTGAAAATGTATTTTTCATATAAACCGAAGTGACTACGCTTTCCGAAAAAGAACGCGCACTCCGGGAGTACGCCAAGGACGGCGGGTTCAAATAGATGAAAGCGGGGGGTCTCTTTAACAAAAATGGACCCCGAAGGGGTATTGAGCTCTCTGAGCCATTGATCTTGCGATGAGCGGCTCGGATTGAATGGATGAGAGGAGGGCGGCGCAGCCCGCCGGAGAAGATGAGCCCGCGGCGGTGCTCCATGGCCGGCGGTGTGCAGCTCGTCGGAGAAGGCGGCTAGGGCACTACGGTTCTCATCTCGCCAAGCCAAGAGCATCGGAAGAGAGCGGGGGAGATGGCGAGTCTGTCACGGGGCAAAACACGGCCAGAGATAGGCCCGAGGGGCACCCGCCATGGCCGGCGGTGGAAGGGCTCGCCGGAGCTCGCGGGAGCGGCCCTAGAGGCCACCACCCGACACGGGAGAGGGATGGGGAGAAAGAGGGGAGCGAGGCAAAGCTCACCGAGCAGACAAACGGAGTCGAGCCAGCTCGAAGGCGAAGACCGAAGAGGTGGGGCGGACGGTGCTCTGGTGGGTCACCGCGGTGGTTCTCCAGGTGCTCAAACGAGTGCGAGAGAGAGGGAACTGGAGATAGGAAGGGCGGAGACGGGGTCACACACTCCTTTTGAAGGCCGGGGCAGAGGCGACGCTCCCACTCGCGTGGGACGTGGGCGGGGGCGGTGCGGTTGCCATGACCGAGCGAGCGACCAGAACAGAAGGGAGGGGGTGGGACTGACAGCTGGGCACGGTGCGTCAGCGACTCAGTTGGGGGAAAGGTGGCGCTGGCAGTTTCCTGGCCGTGTTGGGCCGGCCCAGGAATGAGAAGAGAGGGAGGGGAGGAAAAAGGGCCACGGGCCGCGGGGGTTGGGCCAGCAGGCCGAAAACCGAGCAAGGGAGGGAGAAAAGAGAAATTCCTTTCCTTTTTATTTTTCAGAGTTTTCAAATTATTTTCAAACTGAATTTTGAAATCATTTTCAAATCTTGTCAAAACAGTCATCACAAAATAAGAGTGCAACAGCATGAACACAACAACGTGTATCTATCCTTATATTTGATTTTAATTAATTTTTTTTTAAAATTATTATTTCCCTAAGTTTGAATGCTCACAAAAATACTTTAAATAAATCAATTTCGCTATTTTGAAATAATTAAATTTTTAGGGTGTCACACGCACCCACCCGATTGTTGCTGTCGCCTCCACCGCGGGCACCACTCGACTGGGGCACCACACGCGCCCTATCGCTAGGGGTAGTGCAACCGCCCATCGGGGGCCGCGTAGCCGCCCGCCCGCTGCCATCCCCCTTTTCCACCTCGACCGCACAACTAGATCCCGCTGTGCAGAGCTCCGCCCACCTGCCTGTCAGGTTTTGCTGAAAGCGCATATTGCAAGCGTATATTTTAAGTGTTTCAGATGTTTCAGAGGTATGTTGCAAGTGTTTCAGATGGATATTGCAAAAGCTGATCAGGATGTTGCATATATTGCAATTGTTGTACACTTATGTTACAAAGGTCTGTTGCCAATGTTTCATCTGTGTTTTTGGGACATATGCTGCAAGTGTGTTTATCTAGATGTTGCAGTTGTTTCACACATATGTTGCAGGCATTTTATCTGCATGTTGCGTATGTTTGCAATGATTTTCAAGTGTTTTCAGGAGTTTTTTCTAGTGTTTCAGAAGCATGTTTCAAGTGTTTCATCTGTCTTCTTTCGTATGTTGCAAGTGTTAGATCCGGATGTTTCAAAAGTAGATCGAGTGAGTGTAGTGGATCTTCATCTGGTTGGTGTGGATCATATTTTTGGCAGTGTTTCTCGACTCCACGGTGGTTAGTGGTGGCGGGCAGACCACGCACCCCTGTAGCAGTGGTCAGCGGCGGCTTGAGGCAGCTCTCGAGTAGATGCCTCCGGCGCACGGGCCCCGCGTGGGACACGTGAAATAGCATGGAAGCGGACTGCAAGTGCAGGCGTCCGTTCGGACGTCCGGACGCTAGCAGTTCCAAAATATTTTTGTCGGGTATTTTGTTTCAAAAAACAAAAACACAGGGGCGCCGTGACGGCGCCGGTAACTATTATCAAACATTTTATATGTGGATATATAACGTAGTGCTTCCTTTATTTTAGAATT
Source organism: Saccharum hybrid cultivar R570 (assembly GCA_038087645.1). Taxonomy (NCBI): domain Eukaryota; kingdom Viridiplantae; phylum Streptophyta; class Magnoliopsida; order Poales; family Poaceae; genus Saccharum; species Saccharum hybrid cultivar. Next base: position 2,893,983 of record JAQSUU010000635.1, on the reverse strand, counting down.
ACACAGTACAACACAGATGCTCACAAACACGTACGTACATTCACCCCTACTTACTTATATATAGCGTAGGACGTGCTCGAGAGGGTTCCCAGCAAATAAATCCATGTAATACGCCTGATAAATAGTTTGGCGCGGGCTACACAGCAAAGGTTAGCAACGCAACCGCCAAGGTGTATATTCATTCATTCGCCCGGGTGCCACGGACGCGGCGCCAAGCCTGCGGAACAACGACGTGGATGCTCCTCGCGCCGTCGTCATGGATATGAAGGCGGCGAAGAAGATGGTCAACTCCATTGTCAACAGCTGTACCGGATTCTTATGCGTACGTTAACAAAAATTGGTAACATGCACGCTGTAATAATGGAGGACCTGATCCCGACCCTAAAGAGTATGCCATACAGGATCCGGTAGTCCTGCTGCTGATCGTCGCCTCTGATTGTTGTTGCCGTTTGGAGTTTCTTCATCATCGTGGAGCCAGTAATGGAGAACGTGATCGCGACCCTGGTGTTCGTCTTCCTTGTGATGCCGATGCCTTGTTGCTACTGGCGCTGCCGTTTGTTCACAATTTCTACGACGTCCCCGAGGCCGAGGCTCGCCGCCGTCATCATCAGGTGGTGGTGGGGCGTGGGCGCGCGAGGACGATGAATCATCCATCAGCTGCAGTCTCCAGCAGAGTCCTCGTAGTTGTTTTTGTCATGCCGCAACAGGGCTCGATCGCCCCATAATAATACCTATTATTAGGGGAGTGCTTAATTTCTCCAGTTGTTAATAAATAAATAAATATAGTGAGTTGCTACCGGCTCCTTTGGGTGCCACGAGTTTCATTGCATTGTCTAGTTAATCTTAAATGTGACCGCAATGCTAGTGTCCGGATATCCGGACGCGTGCGCGCTGCACTCCGTTTCGCGCGCTCCACGTGGGGCATGCGTCGCCCGAGCAACAAGAGAGGAAGGGGCAGTGCCTTCGATTTGGAAAGACCCGGCTGTGGCGTCATATGAATGCCCTGCCGGTGCCGGGAGGAGGACATACCAAGACGATACAGCAGAAGGCGAGAAGGAGAGATGCAACACCCGATCTACTTTTGAAACATCCAAATATAACAGTTGTAATATACGTCTGAAGGTAGAGGAAATACTTGAAACATGCTTCTGAAACACTTAAAAAAACACCTGAAAACAATTGAAAACCATTACAACCATACATAACATCCATATAAAACACATGCAACGTATGTGTGTGCAACATCCAGATAAGCTCACTTGCAACATGCGTCTAGAAAACACAGATAAAACATTGGTAACAGATCTTTACAACATACGTGTGAAACCATTGCAATAATATCCTGATCTACTTTTGCAACATCCATCTAAAACACTTGCAACATACATCTGAAATATTCGAAACATACGCTCGTAACATGTGTTTTCAGCAAAACATGGCAGTCAGGTAGACGAAGCACGGCACAGCGGGATCCCGGCTGTGCAGTCGCGATGGAGAAGGAGGATGGAAGCGGGTGCCACAAGTTTCATTGCATTGTCCAATTGTATATATAATCTTAAATGTGAAGGCGAAACCCTGTGTTCTCCCCTCTCTCAATGGAAAAAACAAGTTTTTCATTTTTTCAAGCTAGAAAATGCATGTGAGCTGAATAAAACATAAATTGTCATGGAGTTTTCTCTCTTTTTAGAATTACACAGTACAACGCAGACGCCCACACACTCATCCATATGAACACACGTACGCAAACCCTACCCCTGCGAGCACCTCCGAAGGACTGAGCTAGCAGATCTTACCACTAAAAGCATAGTGCCGTTAATTCCTTGAATAAATCTAGAAAAATACGAGCACTCGTGCCAAGTGGAAGACTTGGAACCTGAGTGAGCAGGTTCCACCACAAGAAACCTAACCAACCGATTTATGATCAGTTCACAAGTTTTCTTTTTTTGATAAATTGATCATAGAGCATTGGTATAATTTAAGAACATGCATGATTCTACGCATAATAAACTACTGAAATAAATATTATTACCTTGATGTATGCATGTTTACTTGTTGGTTAACATCGTGGTACATAGCATTTGTACTTACTTTTAGTTTACATATAATAGCCATACTTTATGGTTAGTTATTAATTTATTTTACATAGTAGCTTATATTATAATTTAGACACAAATTAAACAATATTTTAGTAAATTTTTATGATGGCAAAGTGGTTAATTTAGATAGAAATTAATCAAATAAGTTACTTTATATTCTCGTTTAAAATAGCATATGTGGGTATTTTGAAATCAGATTTAGAGGTTCTATCTTAATCACAGGTGTAAGTAATTTAGACGCAATTTACAATGATAATTTGAATTATCTTTCATAAAGAAATGGTAGAGTGGGTAATTTATAGCAAATTTAGGTATTACTTTATATGCTTTTAATAATGACAAAGATAGGTAATTAGTATTTTTTTGAGAATTTTAAAGATTTTCTCACACATTTTGTAGGAATTAAATGGCAGACTGCATTAAAGATCTCCGGTGAGAGTAATTCCAATAGATCTTCCTAACTTAGAATATAGATTATGGAAAAAAAACCCTCCAACAACCTCTTTAATTGGTTCCCCAATATAGACATTCTCTATTCCCTATTTCTCGCTAGCCATTTAACTCCAAGAGACTCTCTGTATCCTTATTACTAATTTATAGAAATAGAGCTTTTGATGAAAAATACACTCTAGCAACCTCTTTAATTAGATCTCTAAATATAGATATCTTCTATTTCGGATTTCTCGCTACCCAAAGATTGAGAGCAAGTTTGCCTCTCTAGAGTGAACGCAAGTTATTGTAAGAGCATCTACAAGAAACTTTCCATATTCTTTCTAAATGCTAGGAATAGAAATTTTGGTGAAAAACCGCTCCCCAACTGTTTTTCTAAGAGCATCTCCAAGAGAGATGCTATTTCTAGTTTTGAATCCAATTTAGACAATTTGAGTAATAAAATGGACTCCAACAGATATTGTATCTGAATTTGTAAAATACCCAGTGGGCTATCCCACCTATTCCGCTAGCCAAAGAAAGCAAGCCGGCGGGCGCTAGCTATCGGCCCTTCCGCGCTTATTTCACGGCGTTCCCGTGCGTGGGGAGCATCTTCCCGCGACACGTGCACACGCAACAGCGGCAACGCCATTGGTATGGACCTTGAGGGCATGTGCAAGATGCAGGTGTTCCAGGCCGCACTCTACGAGATCATGTGTTGATGACTGCACCTACTACTTCCCTACGACATGAGCAGGATGGAGATCGTCTTGGATTCTGGTGGCATGCATGGGACTTGAAGCACGCGGCGGATGCTCCCCGACGGCCGCGTCGAGCGCGTCACCTACTTCCCCCACGCCATGGGCAAGATGGAGACAATCTAGGGCTTCGATGCCTACGAGTGTTGGCCAAGCAGTGCCTGGTGGCTGTCGCCTGCTGCAGGACATGGCCGTGTCGCCGTTGAAGCGGTTTTCTACGGCAGCCCCGGACGTGCCTCGACAGGGAGATCGAGTTTAGACCCGAAACAAAAATAGCTGGACAGATGACGTGGCAAGTTTTGACTATGAAAATACAAAGGCTGTTGGAGAACCCCATGTTTTTCTAGAAGATTTTGTTTTAGAGAATGGCTAAATCATGGATATAGAAACCAGTTTTTAGCTAATCTCTTGGAGTTGCTCTAAATGGTCATCTAAATATAGCCATCTTCTGTTCTTGATTTTTCGCTAGCCAAATATAGAAGACGAGAATTGCTCCTTAGAGTGTGCATGAGATATAGAAAAACTGTTAGAGAGTGAAAAGATATACAATGCGATTTTTATGCAAATGACTCTCCAAATGATGATTTAGAGAGTGAGATTTACAAAGACTCTTGGACATGCTCTAAAGCTCTTGGAGGGTTTCTCGCTAGCCATCCTCACTGCTTCCACTCCGTGACCGTGATCATACATTCTTCATGTTAACTTGTACGGAAACATATTCCTTGATTTAATAGTATTATGAGTGTAAGTCCATTCGGTAGGGATTTCACTTGCTGGAAGAAACATTCTTGGAGAGAACTTAATCATGATTCTCTTGTGAAACAAGTTTTTCTGTTTTCGGGAGAATATACTAGAAAATGTTGTGGTTCTGTTTTTGTGCCCATGACTTTTTTTGGTACTTTCTCCGTTCCAAATTGTAAGCTTTTCTAGATTTATAATTTTACTATGTATTTAGATATAGTGCATACCTAGAGCAATGTTCTGAGGCCTTGTTTAGATCCTAAATCATAAATTTCTTTTTAAGGTCTTTTTCTTGTCTTATGTAAAATATAAAACAAGCTAGCAACAAAGTGCAGCTGTGACTCTTGTGTAACCAATGCTTCTATCTTTTTTTAAAAAACTTTGTCAATGTTATTTATTCGATATATAGATCAACTTCTAAACTACTCCATCCATTCTAAAAAGAATACAATTCTAACATAATATCGAGTTAAACCATTTTGAATTTGATCTCAAATTTATAAAAAAATAACAATATTTACAAATAAGTGTCATCAGATTCCTTATGAAGCATGTTTGTGTTACAAATATGAGCACGGTTTTCTATAAACTGGATCAAACTCTAGACAATTTGACTAAGGACACAACTATAATTGTATCCTTTTCATGACGGATCCTATACCACTGGACCAGTCTGAGAAACTGCTCCTTTCCGAAGGCGACACTAACATGGCAAAAGCAAAATAACACAAGCACATTCTTAGTTAGCTTACTGTCATTTTCTAATTTCTGGCAAAGCAAAAGTAGGTAAACCAACTCCAGTGCCCAAATAAGGGCCAGATAGATATAATAAAAGAAGAAACAAACAAAACATTGCATACCATCAGCTTGCACTATCAGTTGACAACATGGAAAAAACCGGCCAGCTTAGAGTCTACATTTAGTAGTAGATAATAAAGCCATGAAAATTATTTATATCACCCTTTGTGTGAAAGCACATAGCATCTGAAGAAAAGAAAAAGCGAAGTTGTCAACTACAAAATTACAAAATGTAAGAAATATTCAAATGTAATTTTTCTTGCGTAGATGATTTTAAATAAAAAATTGTCAACTACAAAATTGCATAACTCTTCAAGATATACAACTTTTATTTTGGTTGTTTCTTCATCCGAGGTCATTTGAAAATTTTAAATTTTACTATGCAGCTCTTGTTTTTAGAGCTGGCTCTATTTCCATCTGCCTCTAGAAATCTATTGGTAGAGGCGGCCAGAAATATAACCATCTCTATAAACTGACTTAGAGGTGGCTAAAAATTAGAGCCGCTTTTACAAATAGGGGCATTTGTAGAGGCAGTTGAAAATAGAACCATCTCTAAAAATTGATTTGTAGATGTAGCTAAAAATAGAGCAGCCTTAAAAAATGCATTGCTAGAGGCGGCTCAGTTCCAACGTCACCATAGAGGCGGCTAAAACTTGAGTCGCCTTTACACAAAAAAAGGTCACACTAGCATGGCAAAAGAAAAATAACGTAAGCACGTTCAAATTAGTTTACTGCCATTTTCAATTTTTCTACAAAGCAAAATAGTTAAATTAATAAGCAGCACATCTAAATTACTATACCATTATATCGGACCAGTTATAGAAACTGTTCGTTTTGGAAGGCCACACTAGCATGGCAAAAGCAAAATAGCGTAAGCACATTCAAAAGTTAGCTTACTGTCATTTTCTAAATGGAAAAATTCTAATTGACCCCTCCAACTATTGGAGGTGGTCTAGTTTGCCCCCTCAACTATGAAACGGTCTAATTTACCCCCTGAACTTTGCAAAACCGGCCAAATCACCCCCGCGAGCGGTTTTGGATGGTGGTTTTGCTGCAGTAACAACGGTTTTGCTACAGTAACAGTTGTTTTGTCCTTTTCTTTTTTATTTATTTCGTCTGAATCTTTGAAAAATCATAGTAAATCACAAAAAAATCATAAAATAGAAAATCTAATTTTGTTGGACTCCACATTAGTATATCTACACAGTAAATATATAATATAGTATGCTTTAGTACAAAGTTTTTGTTGTATGAATTATTCAAATTAATTACAGAAAAAATAGATCAAAATTTACAGCAAAAACTTTGTACTAAAGCATACTATATTATATGTTCACTGTGTAGATCTACTCATGTGGAGTCCAACAAAATTGAATTTTTTATTTTGTGATTTACTATGATTTTTCAAAGATTCAGACGAAATAAATAAAAAAGAAAAGGACAAAATCACTGTTACTGTAGCAAAACCACCGTCCAAAACCGTTCGAGGGGGTGATTTGACCGGTTTTGCAAAGTTCAGGGGGGTAAATTAGACCGTTTCATAGTTGATGGGGTAAACTAGACCACCCCAATAGTTGGGGGGTCGATTAGACTTTTTCCTTTTCTAAATTCTGGCAAAGCAAAAGTAGGTAAATTAATAGGTAGCCAACCGCAGTGCCAGATATACACAAACTAATTAAAAAAAGTAATTAAGAAGAGAAGAAACAAACAAAACCATTGCATTTCCATCGTCTTACACTATCAGTATGAGTGCATGGAAGAAACTGACCAGCTTAGAGTCTACATTCAGTAGTAGATAATAAAGCCACGAACAGAGTCTTTAGAATAATTAAATCACCCTTGTGGGAAAGCACAGGGGATCTCAAGGAAAGAAAAACCGAACTTTTTTTTTTCAGTGACGAGGAGTCCAGTAGGCAGGACACACCACCATTTGGTGTTGGTGCCCTGGCCGGAAAGTGCATGGGAGATGTCTGGGCATTTTGCAGCTAGTGTAACACGCCGTACCGACGCATTCCATTTGCAGCCCATCAGCATCCATTTCCCAATCCCCTGAGAAAAGAATGTGCGCGCGCGCGTGCTGTGCATGGTTACACGTCTGCAGATCACGGTAGTAGAAGTTTCAGGTCGGTTCCCCACTAAATCTTGACGAGTTGGCTTTGTGCGTATTGCCGTGTCGCTAATGACGACGGCCAGACGACGGGATAATACTGATTATAGGAGACAGGAGAGCATCGGATCGTTAACGTTGACAGTGCTTTCGTACCTGTATACATGCATGTTTCTTCTCACCCCTTTTTAATTTGCAGCGATTTTTTTTTCAAAAATCTTTATCTTTTAAACAAGTTTTCAAAAATAATAGTAATGCTCTCCTCAGGGCATCGGTCGGCCCGGATGCGCCTTCCTGGGAAAGTGCGAAGCCCAATATTGTCTGCTCCTCTCTCTTTCTCTCTCTCACGCTCCCTTCTCCTGTCGCCCCACGCTCTCTCCTTCTCTAGTTGCTGCTCGCGAGCGCGGACAGTGCCGACCAAGCCAGAGCTCCCCAGTCGCCGTTGTTCCCTTCCTTCTGACCCTCTTGCGCACCACTCCTATCTCCACCAGCACTGCCTCATGCTTTAGTCCCCCCATGCATGCTCGCTGAGCAAATCCCGCATGCCACCCCCTTTTTCTTGCTCGTGGCGGCCATAGGACAGGAACCATGGTGAGCCATCCTGGTGGCCCTCCACCTAGCCAGCCACGCTACTACCGCGTCCGCCTCGCCTCCCTCCATCTCCTGCACGCGTTCGTCGGGGTGGATATCTATCGGCACATCGCCACCACTGGTGCCGCCTTCGGCATGCTACTGGTATGTGTGACCGGGTCTACACCGAGCCTCCATTCGTCCAAGGAACAAGTAGATGATGTTACGCTTGAAAGCAAATTTGCAAGCGTATGTTTCGATGTTTCAGATGTTTCAGAGGTATGTTGCAAGTGTTTCATATAGATGTTGTAAAAGTAGATTGAGATGTTTCATACGTTGCAATGGTTGTACAATGTTGCAAGCATTTGTTCAAAATATTTTATCTGTTTTCAAACGTATGTTGCAAGTGTCTTTATCTGGATATTGCATATATATGTTTGACGTATATGTTGCAAGTGTTTTATCTGAATGTTGCATACATTTTTCAATGGTTTTTCAAGTGTTTTCAGGTGTTTTTGCAAGTGTTTCAGACGCATGTTTCATGTGTCTTTAAACATATGTTGCAAATATTTTATCGAAATATTTCCACAACAGATCGGCTATTACTACTAGGGACCCACCAGTCGTAGCAGGCGTCCGGCCGGGGAAGTAGAAGGGGCGCTAACGGTCTCCGTATGGGGTCAAAAGGCGCGTGCAACGTTCGGATGGCGCAGGCCCGTACGTGGGCGCGCGTAGCAGAGTGCAGGCGTGGACGTCCGAAAGCACACGTTTATCCTGGGCGCTGGCACTGCCACAAGAATAACCAATAGTAATACGGAACTCGGTATTTGATTGGCATGCACGGTGCAAGGAACAACAAGATGAATGGCGCGTGTGCAAGTTATTTGCACGACATGAGGGCCAAAACAAGCTCCACGACTGCCACATGTGTGTATACTGTTCGTATGCGTTGTGACGAGTCACACGAGTGGAGGTGGTCACTGGTCAGGTGGTCAAACTAGCTCGATGTCCAGCCCTGTCTAGTTAAAGGACCCCAATCGGTGGCACGGCACTCGTGTGGCTCTGGCTTTTCAGCAACGAGCCCGGTAACAATACAGTATTGTACGACGGATTATATTATTGTAGCGTGGCGAAAAATGGCTTCAGCTTGGTTACCACCTGGTCGCGAAAAAGAAAAAAAGAAAAATGGCTCCAGCTTCAATCAATAAAAAAAATTAGTACGGAGTATTCCAAAACTAAAAGAGCTACGGAACGGTACGGAGCGGCTGCTCTTGGAATCTGAGGCCCGCGTCGGCGTCGTCCTCGCTCGCCATTTTTTTCATCGTGACACGACAAAGTCCGAATGCACGCGACGCGGTCCTCATCTCCTCCGTGGTGTGGTGGGCTCCGTCTCCGTGCCTGCCTGGTGTCTGTCTCACTGCTGCCTCCGTGCGTGCCTTTCGCCGCGCGCTCACGTTTTTTTCATCCCCACTCTGGAGCCAGCCAGCCCGGACGTCACCGAACGGGATGCACGCGCGCGCGCGTGTGGCCGCCGGTGCGGGAAACGACGGGGATCGAGCGAGCTGCTAGCGACGCCGTGACCCTTTCCGCACGTTTCGCTGCCGGCGGTTGGTCCTGCTCCTGCACCCGTCCACCAAGCCCTTTCGGCAGTCGGCACTCCGTGTCAGGTGCGTGGGCTCCTAACACAAATAGCTAATTCTATCATCTATATCTAATTCTCCCGCACTCATCCATCCTCTATATCATCCTTTATCCATCCTAGTCACTGTGGGGCCCACTTATTACTTTATCTAAATATATCCATGTGACACCTTGTTTTGAAGGATTTATTGAAACAAATTTAATGGTGCAATCGGAATTTAATTTGATTTTATTGTTTGTAAGTTATAACACTTTTAAATTAGTTGAACAAGTGAGGCCCACCGTCCTCTCTCTCCCTCATGCACTTTCTCCTCCCCCGCATGCATGCGCGCATGCTCACTGCGCGTATAGCGGACGGACACTATGGCCTCTACATTTACCGGACGAGTTGCCTGCACGCAGGATGCCGGATGTCTTAGGCTCTTAGCGGACGCCGCTGCAGGCATTGTTTAGGCTATACACATTTACAGGAGGCGGTTGCGGACGCCAGTGCAGACATCCTTAGAACTTGGACCTGTATGTTTTTACTGGTTGGGCTTGCCCATATATGGAGCATTATATCTATCCTTAGCTGAGAGAGATAAAGATCAATCAAAAATATTGTAACCAAACATCTATCCTAAACTTCCCCCTGTTCTAACTTTCGTATGTTCTATGAGAAACTCTGAACTCCTCCTTCCTTGCTGTTCTTCTTCCTCCTCTCCAATTCCTATTGAGATCCTCTGATTCTCTGGCTTTCATCTTCACAGCTACCTGGTGGCTAACACTCTGTTTACACGGTACTACCGTAGCTTGCTGCTGCCTGCAACTACCTTTATTTTAACCTATCCCACCCGTATATATAATACAATATATAAATCAAACAAAATTGGATCCATATTTAAAGTTTATATTTCTTATTAGGAGTTTCCAACATGTTGCAAGAGAGAAATCAAATGTTCACTCAAATCCATTTTATATGACGTTTCTTTGATCAAAATATGTTCATCATCTGCGAAAGGGATGTTGCCATGAAAATAGAAATAGATATATTCGTTTTCCTTTTTATTTCTTTTGTACATAATCGGATACTCCTATTGAAATGAAAGTACCTGAAAAGCGTCAAATATACCTTGTCCGCCAGCTCTGGGCCTCACAAAAAGCCCCATGTCAAAGAGAGCTAAAAGCCTAAAATGAAGTTCTGTGACTAGTACTTTCTATAGTTCGTTGCCCCTACACGTCCTCTCTAATTTTCAACGCCACTTCCACCATGCTTTTTTTTGTTACTTCACTAGACCATAAGCAATAGAAGAAACTTGCATGCAATAATAAAAATGCTAAAACAGGCTTTATTTTGTGTTAATTAACCCCTCCTACCATCCGCCTACACCATACTACAACTATCTCCACTTATTTATTATATATCCTAGATATGTGCCCATGCGTTACACGGTGGCCACAAATTTTGTCCACACCTACGTGAATGATTTGATCTTTTACGTTCTTTGGAATCCATGACTTGGGTAAGCGAATTGGATTCACTTTGGTCACCTGTTTTTTTATTCAGAAGATAGAAGGACGTAGTTAACAAAATATTTCTGCTATATTTGAAATACATATATATACACATGAGAGTATTTTTCATTGTTAATTTGGTTTGTTCCGTCCATTAGTAGAGATTGTGACTTTAAAAATAGAGAGAGAGTCATCAAAACTAATAATAATAAAATAATTCATACGATTAATCTTCTACACCTAAAAAGAAAAATAGAGATGAGAATTACCAGCACTTGTTTGACAATGTCTGGACGGTGGGCTGTGGGCGTCATTGGCACTCGGGGAGGCATGATGCCGAGCTATGCACTGTGATGGATGTTGTTGTTTCCTTTTGGCCTTTTTGGCGTGAGGCGACTCTATTTTTATAGCGAAAGCAGTTTTTGTTTTGGAGACCGATCCAGATCCGTCTTTGTGGCCTCAGTTGGGTCTCGGCTCTGTATAGACTCTGCATCACGTTTTGCACGTGGGTAAGGATGGCAACGGTTACATACCCGATAGGTATTACCACCCCATACCCGCACCAGCTATCAGTGGCGGATCTACAGGGGGGCTGGGGGGGCTCCAGCCCCCTAATGACTTGATTTACCACTAAAAAATACTGTAGCAAAACTTTAAATCACCATTAAATCTTCATACAAATCAACATCTCCATTGTTTTAGCCCCCCTTGATTCTCATCCTGCATCCGCCACTGCCCGCTATGTAATATTTTACCCGTCGAGTTACTCGTATATGCACGCGGGTAGAAAAACTCACCCATACCCGTACCCACGTGAGTAATATTACCCGACGGGTTACCCGTACCCGAGAACACAAGCGAGCAAGACAGGAAAATTAGTATTCAGTAATTAAAACATTTAGTTAGTAGCTTGATACGTGCACAAAAGCAATGGTTCGAGCATGCATCTAGCATGAAACACGCAACCAGAAAACTGATTTGACCCAAATCGACTCAATCCTGCTCACCCTTGTCATCAGGAGGCATGAATCCATGAATGGAGACAACAAGAACACTTGTAGTTCAATGTATCGCTGTTGGACACTTGGGCTAGGAGTACTGGATGAGTGGAGCTGTGCCTCCGATGAATCGTGAGCAGAGGATAAGGTCCACGGCTGCGGTTGTGGTTGGTTGCTTGCTGCAGCGTTGCCGGTCAGATGATTAGGGAGGAGCGGGGCTATGGGAGCTTGCTGGAATTTCCTGACGCTAGGGCCATGGAATGTGAGAAGGCTTTTCGAATTCTAAAGAAATCACTGACAACTGTTCCAGTCTTAGCATAACTTGATATAGAAAAGCCGTTTGATGTTTATTGTGATGCCTCTGGTATTAGCCTTGGTTGTGTATTGATGCAAGAAGGCAGAGTCATTGCTTATGCCTCGATACAGCTGAAGCGTCACGGAGAGCATTATCCAACACATGATCTTGAACTAGCAGCTGTGGTTCATACATTGAAAATCTGGCGTCATTACTTGTTGGGTAATACTTGCCACATTTATACAGATCACAAAAGTTTGAAGTATATCTTTACTCAGTCAGAATTGAACATGAGGCAAAGAAGGTGGCTAGAATTAATAAAAGATCATGATCTAGAAGTGCACTATCATCCTGAAAAAGTAAATGTTATTGCCGACGTATTCAGTAGAAAGAATCATTGCAATTGTCTGACTGTAAAGCCAATGGAATTTAGTTTGTGTCATGAATTGGAAAGGTTAAATATTGAAATAGTGCAACAAGGCCGATTAACCAATGTCACTATTGAATCAACAATCAAAGATCAGATTATATCTGCTTAGAGAAAGAATCCCGGTATAGCCTACATCAAGAAAAAGGTTAGGTCCGCTAAATAGACAGATTTCAGTATTGATGATACAGATGTATTGTGGTTCAAGAGCTGACTGGTGGTCCCAAAGGTTCCTGAGTTATGTCAGCTTATCCTTGATGAAGCGCATAAAACAAGATTTTCTATTCATCCAGGGAGTAATAAGATGTATCAGGACCTGAAACAGAGATTCTGGTGGACCAAGATGAAAATTAAAATTGCTAGATATGTTGCCAGATGTGACACTTGCCGGAAAGTAAAAGTTGTACATTTGAAGTCGGCAGGAATGTTGCAACCATTGTCCATTCCATCTTGGAAATGGGAAGATATCAGTATGGATTTTATTGTTGTTTTGCCCAAGACATCAAGAGGGTTTGACTCCATCTGAGTCATTGTGGACCGACTGATAAAATCAGCTCATTTTCTTCCAGTCAAGATAGAACATTCTGCTATGAATTATGCTAAAATGTATATTGCACGAATCTTGAGTCTTCATGGGGTACCGAAGACCATTGTATCTGATAGAGGTACGCAGTTTGTCAATAATTTCTAGAGGCACTTACATGAGTCTCTGGGTACTAAACTTCTACACAGTACCGCTTACCATCCACAAACAAGTGGCCAGACTGAAACAGTTAATCAAATTCTAGAAGATATGTTGAGATCGTGTGTGCTCAGTTATTCAGATATTTGGGATGAATGGTTACCTTTAGTAGAGTTCTCTTATAATAATAGTTATCAGAAAAGTATCAAAATGGCACTGTTTGAAGCACTGTATGGTCGCAGATGTAGAACTCCGTTGAATTGGTCAGAACCCAGAGAGAGATGGTTTTTTGGTGTTTATCTTGTAAAAGAAACTAAAGAAAAAGTCAGGCAGATCCAAAATAATTTGAAAGTGACTCAGTCTCGACAAAAGAGTTATGCTGACAAAAGGCATATATCCTTTATATTCAAAGTGGAAGATTATGTTTATCTAAAAGTGTCACCGATGAAAGGGGTTAACCGATTTGGAGTCAAAGGCAAACTCGCACCACGTTATATTGGCCCATTCCAAATCATTGAAAAATGTGGAAAGGTGGCTTATAGATTAAAGTTGCCTGAGCAATTGTCAGCCGTACACAATGTGTTTCATGTGTCACAACTGAAGAAGTGTCTTCAAGTGCCTGACCAAGTTGTTTGTAACACACCAGGTGTTTGTCGCTCATTAAGTAGTGGGTTTAAGCTCAAACATGATAGATTAAGTGGAGATGACGATGTCAAGGTCAACCTATGAAGATGAGCCTAATCTAAACTTGGATGTTGCACCCTTACTTTGTATATAGGCCATTTTCAAGATATATGCTTGGGTGGTGTTATTGCAATATCTTCATGTGTCTCACCGTAATACCTATCTATATTGGTCACTGGAACAGTTTCATGAAGTTTGGAATAAAAAAGTCACATAAAATGATAAGTTCTATTCCTATTGGAATTGCACCATTAAGTGAATGAAATTATAGATCATCAACCAAATCTTGCAAACTTGCCCAAATGACTCTAGATGAACTCTACAACAAAAGTCATGAAGGGTTCATGTTGAGCAAATGTCAAAAAATGTCCCATTTGGCCTAAAACCCTAGTTTAGGCTTTATCGAGTTGCTACATTGACCAAAGTGAAAGTTTGACTTCTGTACTAGTTATGAGGTTTGACCTTAAAGAAAAGTTGTATTTCATCTTATGTAAAACAAACTTTATTGAATGGTCAAGAGCTAATTTGGTCTCTAACCAGGTAAAATATAGCTCACAATATTGAATCAGCTGCTGTTTTTCAAAGCCCAGAAAATCCTAAGTTGACAGCAGAAAGTTGACATGTTCATGCATTTGTATCTTCTAAATTTGCGTGGTAGCTCAATTTCATTCCTTAATATGAGTTGAAGTACTTTTCATGGTGGAAACAATGAATCAAGTGTCACCCAATTTGGAGCTCAGTTGGACCTTCAACAATAGTTCCTAAAACAGCAAGATTGTACTTTGTCGCGTAAAAGGCCTTGACATTGACATTCCGCGTTCTCTAAATTTTACTAAGCAACTCAAGTTGAGCCAAAAATAAAAGTTGGAAACAATTCCTTGGAGGACAACATGTAAAAATTTGGAATCAATTTGACCAAGTTTGGCATTTCAAAATCCCGAAACCGAGCCCTAGCTTAACGTGTTGACACTGGTGATTTAGGGACTGATGATCTCCTAATCTACAGCACTAATGACCTTGCACCCTAAATGAAAGTTGTGGAGCATCAGGAGAACAAAAAAATTTGTTTAAGGAGCCAGAGCCGAATCTTCACGGAATATGCTCAAAAACGGCAACCGAGGTGCTCAGTCTTTCGCCGCCACCTATTCGGGAGAATGCCCACTCGTCCTCCATGCGCTGGCCGCGCCCCCACCATGGCCGAGCGTCGCTGCCACGTGCTCCTACGCTGCTCTCTCTCCTTCTCGCGCATGGGATGGCAGCGGGCACTCCCAGCTTCCTCACTTGCCTCTCCTTTCCTCGCCTGAGCTCCCCCTCGCGCTGTGCTACTGCTGCTCACGGCTACGGCCACCATGGCTGCCAGCACAACGTGCCTGGCACCCCTGCTCCTTCTTCCTCCTCCACCCGCTGGCCGTGCCACCACCTCCACTACGGCTTTCCGGCGCTGCCAGTCCCTGCTGGCCAAAGCCGGCCGACCCAAAGCCGTCCCCTGCTCCCTCTTGCGCTCCGTCATGGACGAGCAGTGGAGCTTCATGGCTGCCATCAGTACCCCACCTACAAGCCTCCCTAGTACCAACCGACCTTGCCTTCGCGCACCTCGAGCCACCCCGTGCGAGTCGTCCCTCTTCCCCGGCCTCCATCACCGCCGTGCGCTGTCGCCGTCGGTGCCTGTCAAGCTGTCACCGCCGGCACGCGCGGCCAGCCCACGTCGAGCCACCGCGGTGCAAGCTGCAGCCACCCACAGGAGCACCAGGGTCCGGGCGTGCTTCCCCACCCCTCAGCCACGGCCGACGACGACCACAACCGCCGAATCCGCGAGCTCTGCTGCCTCCTCTCCTGTAAATTGTGACCAGGGACCCCGAGATTGAATTTGAAGAAAGGAAGGGGCCTTTTTGCGAAGTCTGTGACTCAAATGAACAGTGTCACATAGTGCAGTTTTTCTTTTTCTTTGTGAATAAATGGCTGAATCTTGCATAATTCACAGTTAATTATAGAAAATCATAAAATAGCAAATGAGTACTTTTTGGAATCCTTGTGAAATTCTCTATGCATTAGATCTATAATATTGCATGTTTTAGTTTAAATTTTTCTCTGTAAAAATAGATTTGTGAAGTAGGGTTGTAAAGCTAGTTGAATTTGTTATTTTTCATAACTGAAGATATAGGGCTCCAAATAAAGTGAAATTTTTGTGGCATGTTACTAATGCGATGTTTGATGTGTAGTAAAAATTTCATGAATTTTGGGTTCTGTATGAGTGAGTTATTAGTGTATCTTGCTCTCACATGATTTATTACTATAGCCATTTGTCTTTTTCATAGAGGTTGATATGCATGTCCAAATGGTTTTAAATTTGAACAGTAGACTATTGGGAGCATATTTAGGCCACTGTAATTTTGGAAGAATTTATTGTGCACTTTTGATATGTGTTCATAATTCCACCTAATTATCGAGATAAATTAAGAAATGTATTAAAATAATTTATTTAGCAATGGAAACTATGTTTTCTAGTGTTCATTAGTCATGTGTGACATTTTGATAAAGTTAGTTTTGTCCAATTATATGTTTGCAACATAAATTAATAATTATTTCTTGCAAATGAGATTTCTGGACAGATCTGGGAACTTAGCAAAGTTCTTCATGATAATGTGTTTTGTTGTAAAACTTGTTTATACAAAAGTTGTAGATAATTTATGTATATAGCTTTTGTTAAAATTTGGTGGCATTTGGCCAAGTAGTTTTTGAGTTATAACTGTTTAAAGTTTGGGTACAGATTTGGTTACTCTCTGTTGGAGGAGACCAGATTCTGTAGTTTCATCTTTTCAACCTATTAAACTTGAGAATTAGGCTTAGGTGATTATAAATGAAATGTAGATAATTTCATAAGATTTCCAGAATATCTTCTTACAAGTCATTTGGATTTGGGTAACTTCAGTTATAGCTAAATCTTGTAGCTGCTGTTTGCATGTCTAGAAATTGACAGGTTCCAATTATAGTTGGTTGCTTGTATATTGTTAAGTGTGACTTATGCCTTTGAGGATAGTTAAGTTAAACACCTGAGACTTTGTAAATCTTGTGTCATGCTGATTGTGCCCTCTTTGCTATCTTAGCATGGTGGTTGTGTGATGTTAATTAATAAAGTGAGTGCTTAAGTGTCTTTAGTATAACCTTGTACTTGCCTTGATTAGTGTGTGATGCATCATCTATTGCATTTTCATGTATTCATACACTTGCATCTTATATCTCATCTAGGTACGCTAGATTCACCACGTGAAGGATTTAGTGTTGGAGCCAAACCCGAAGACGGTGTTTGGTGAAACTATCCCGAAGATGGAAGCACTCGGCGAGTGATATCTGACAACCACTGACTTGTATCAGATTCTAGGCAAGCCTCGGAGTATTATCAGCCTCCTAATTTCTAAAATTGCAATTGGGTATATATGTTATATGTATTTTTGCATTAAGTGATAGGTGTTGGATGAAAACACTTGCTGCATATATCCTATCCTTGTACAGAAAGTATACCTTGAATCCTATTTAGGTTCAGGTCCGAGTAATTGCTTAGCCCTACTTTAACCGGTAGAAGTCGGGCGATTCCCTGTCACCTGCGAGCTTTAGGGATATATATGGCATGGTTGACTATATTTGCTATCGTGGAAAAGAACCATGTGTTAATGAAATAAAATGAGACCGGGCGGGATGATGATAGTGAAGCAACAAGGCATGGAGGTCTTATGTGTGGATCTATCCCCATCTGTGTCGATTAAGGACCGATTCTTAGAGCCTTTCCTGTTCATGTTGAATGCATGCCTCTCTCTTAGCTGGCCGGGCCCGAGTGCTTGACCGCGAATCTGAGTAGCTCAACTCAGGCCGGGAGTCGGCAAGTATAAAGTACACCTCGAAAGGGAGCCATAGGCGTGAGTCCAATGGCAGGTGACTTAAAAGTCCTGATCGTCCTGGCAGAAGGGTAATCCTTGAGAGTGCTGGCGCTGACCGAACCCGCGAAGTTGGTTCCTGAGTTGTACCAAAGGTGACCTAATGCTCCCCGATGGGAGAAGTCATGGGTGAGAGTTAGGAATACCCCCTCAGCTGAGTTGTAATTCGATTCGAGTCACTGTCTCTCACCGGTTAGTGAGAACTTGACGGGCTTATCTCCAAAGTAGATCTCACTAAATAACTTGATGGTTCAGGAATGATGATGATCATAATGATAGCCTTATTATGCCTGCTATGGTTAATAAAGTGATTGCTCTAGTACAGGTGCTAATCTAGATGACAGGTTAATGATTATTAACTTGATGCTTAAGCATTAATGATTACTTATCTGTACTAAGCTTTTATGCAAAATGTTGTCAAGCCAACCCCACTTATATCAGTCTTGCATACTCCTTGGTGTCACTTTATTTCTAGTTTTTGACAGGTAAGTCTAGCTGAGTACCTTCTTGTACTCAGGGTTTATTCCCACTTGTTGCAGGTTGTGATGTATCATGGCTACTGCAAGAATTGGATGGCTCCTACCGTAGTGGTGGAGTGTGATCATGGGCATGATCCTTCTGAGCTATCTTGTTTCTACTGCTGTTGTGGAAGTTGATCTTGGTACTACCATGTATTTGAAATAAGAGTAATGTTAGTTTCAAATTACTTTGCTTCCGTTACCTTTCAACTTAAGTTGTAATAACTATGTTGAACTCCGATGTATGTAAACTACTTGTGAAATGAATGTAACATGTGACTTGTTATGTTGAATCACTACGATCTTGGCTTGTATGTTGGTTGGTTTGAAATCCCTCGTGATTTCATTGGACTACCGGAGTTATATGGGCTCAAGTGTAAGAATTTGATCACTTTGGTGATTGTGTTTTGTACTTGTGCTCTTATAATTTGGACGGTTCCGTGACATTGTTAATGTTGAAGGAGTTGAGCTTGAGCCCGATTTAACTTATTCTGAATATCCTATCCGAGTTCTAGATCGAAAAGATCACGTTACCCGAAGTAGAACAATCAAATGGTACAAGATACAATGGGATCGACATTCAGAAGAAGAAGCCACTTGGGAATCTGAGGATTTCCCGATGGAGAACTTCCCCAAGTTCTTTGCTTCTATCTAAGTTACAATTTCCTCTCTAAGTTGTGACTTGTCCGTTTTGAATTTTGTAATGTAGAAAAACCCCTACATGTTTTATGAACAAGTCTTGGAAGTGTTTGTTTGACACGTTTCCTTTTCCATTACTTAACTCAAGGCTTTAAATCTCGGGACGAGATTTCTTTAAGGGGAAGAGCTGTAACACCTCTGGTGTTATGGAGACTAAAAAGTTGCCATGTCATCATATTGCACTACAAAGCATCCACGATTAAGTCAACTATGATGTGCATCAACTAAAACGAGTTTACATTTCTTAGGTTGGATGTGCTTCTGAGATGTGTGACTCGAACTGAAAACCCTAATTTCGAACGTCACCGCAAATACTTAGTTTGTGCCCAACGTAAATTGAGGTGTATGACTGTGTTATACACTAGTGCCAAGTGTAAGGTATGAACTCAAGTCCAACCCATAAAATTAAGCTTCAAGTTTGAGTTTGAATTTGGAATCCAAAACTTGTCGCAAGTTTTTCGATTCGAATTTTAATTCAAATTTGGGGAATTATTAAAAGATTTTCAAAAGTCAACCTAGTTAACCAAGAGTGGCATTTGGTCAAACATGTGATGCTTGACTCAATGATGCCCTTGGGTGATGGTGTGATCACTAAATACTCACCAATTAATGTAGCAACAAGTTTCAATTTGAAATTCTTGCGAAAACCCTAAAATTCAAAACCTTGATTTTTACCCCTTTTTGATTAATTCAAAATCTAAGCAAAATTTGGGAAAAAGTTTGAAACCAAGTTTGTATATCTTTTCAAGGGCTACAAGTTTGGTGTTTCGAGTTTTCAAAGTTTCAGTGTAAAATTTTGAGTAATTTTGAAAAGAAGCAAATTTGAAATTTGACCCCTTTTCATCCCAAACCCAAATTTCGAAATGGAGGAAAAATTTGAAAATGGTTTGAATAGCAAAGTTCTAGGTCTTGGTTAGATGTACAACTTTAGTATTTTGAGTTTTTGAAGTTTCAATATAAAATTTAAAGTAATTTTGAATTTACCAAATTCCAAAAAAATGTCCCCTTTTGATTTCAACTTCAAATTTCAAAATCTAGGTTGAATTTGAGAAAGTTTTCAACATGAAACTTGTAGAGCTTGAAATTCTGAAGATTTCATATCTTGGGAATTTTTCAAGTTGCTACATGTTTTTGGAAGTAATTTTGAAAAATAGTTTTGAAACCTAAAGATTGGGGGTGCTATAGTGACCGACGAATCATGGTCGGGCAGCGCGCGGCATGGGCGCCGGCGAGCTGCTGTGGCCTTCGGCCATCTTCTAGGCGCGCCGTGGTCACCAGCTGCTGCTTCGCGTGGCGCCTTGTTGTTGCTCAGCCACCACTATAAAGCCCAGCATCGCCGTTTTCATTTTTCTTCTTCTCTGTTTTGTAGTCACCGCCGCCTAACTCCGCCGCTCGCTGCTACCGCCGTCGAGCCGCCTCCGGCTAAAGCGACCGCGTCAAACCATTCAACTCCCTTCCGTGCACCTCGTAGACCCTCTCGCACCTGCCAATTCCGCCCGGAGCACCCGCGCGGTCATCTCCTTCCTCTTCTCCGGTGAGCACGGTCACCGTGCCGCCTCATTGTGGCCAGCCACCCCCGTTGCCTCTCTGCATCTACCGGTTGCACCGTTACGTTCGCGGTGAGCTACTCTTGCTTCTGGTCCCCTCAATTTAGTCATTACCGGCTTGTGTCGCCGGAGCACCGCGTGTCACAGCCACCGTGCCGCCTTGGCCGGGGTGGGGCTCCCTTCGGGGTGTTTGCTGCGATATAGAGCGTCGTACTAGGTTCGTGGGGTCAGGGTGGTCGTGTTGGTGCAACTCGGTCTCATCAGGGTCTCGCCGTCGGCGAGGTGGCGGTCGACGGTCATGGATGGACATCGGACGGCGGGAGGAGGGGGATGACAGATGGGGTCGCCTCGTCAGTGAGAGAAAAGAGGGACAGCGATAGCTGGGCCGGCCTGGCCTTGCTGGGCCGAGCGAGCGCACGCGGGTGGGCCACGAGCGAGCGAGCGAGTGAGACCACGCGCGGGTGGACCGCGCGTCTGGCTGTTCCAAGCGAGGGAAGAAGAGAAGGGAAGCGTCTCATGTTACCGATTTTGTTTTTCTTTTTCAAAAATGTGAAATAGTAATAATTTTATTTATTTTGTTATGAAATTTCTAGAGCTCCAAAATTATTGAAAATTTTTGTGTAAGCTTTTCAGAGTGTAAAATATCTAGGAAAATTATTAAATACCAATTTTGATTAATTTTTATAAGTTATTTAATTAGCTCAATTAAATATTAAATGCAACCTCCAGGAATTTTAGTAATTAAAATATTAATCCAAAAATCATGAAATTTGTTTTAGCACTATTTTAGACTATGGTCAATTTGTAGGAAAAGTTTAAACTCAATTAGATAAAGTTTAATTTATTCTTAATTTATGCCTTAATTGTTAAGTGATTAAATAAATGTTTAAGTTGATAACTTTAAGTGTTGTGTGCCTTTTTTGATTGAGTGATGACCTTGGGTCATTAACCCTTAATGATCTTTGCCACATTAATTACTTGGTTGAGCTCATAATTAATATGTTCTTTATGAAGAAATATTATTACTTAATGTAAATTACTGTTAGTAGTGAGTTCTGTTGGTTTGCAACTGTACCGCAAAGGAAAGTTGTACTCAAGTTATTAATCATGGCATATCATCATCAAGCATCATGTTTATTACCGTATCATGTTAAAGCATGTCACATTCTCGTGTAGTTTCCGCTTTCGTGGAGGTTAATGTTGTCGAGCAAGCTTTCAGAGAAGAGCAGTTGTTAGTGGGTTCTGGACCGGACGTCAGTGTTATTGAGCCTGAACCAGTCGTCTCGTCTGAGCAAGGCAAGTCTCGATGCATTTAAACCCTTTCTTAAGTTTTATAAATCTTTATCACTGGTACTATGGTTTATTGCATTAAGTAATTAGGAATTGAGTGATAACCAAATTGCTGCATTATCATCCTTGATTATTGTGATATCACCCTTAGTACCTGTTTTATTGAAAAATGCATAGTATGCTTCACTATGCTTAATAAGTTAGGCTTTTAAATGAAATGCTTATATGGCCACGATGGTATACTTGATGAATAATAAAATTTAAGAATAAACTGAAGATCGGGCGGGTGGTTTGACCACTGCTAACTTGCATTGAAAAAGAAGTCTCAATGTAGTGTTTCTGCCTTGTCAATTAAGGACCGTTCGTTGTAGGCCTGCTTGTGTTTCGAGATTTTGCAACTAGCCTCATGCCTTGAGTAAGCCCAAGATATTAGTGATTCCATTTCTAAAACGTCCAACCTCGCATAGGGAGTGGAGAGATGACGAGAGTAGCGTGTACCCTCGGGGCTAGAATTAGGCTAGGTTCGAGAGGTACTGTACTCTCGGGTGGCGATGGACATGTTCTGATCTTGGGAGATCTAAATGAGGGTTGGCATATGCAAGATTTGGTTCTACATATGTCGTGAGAATAGAGATCCCCAGTTGGGTATAATCAGTTCGAATCATCGTTGCTTCTCGGTTATGGAGACTCGATCGTCTGACCTACCTCATAGTTAAGAACTAGAATTGGAAGAAAGAATAAGAAAATAATCTTGATGAGAATTACTTTGATCTAGATTAGGATCACTTAGAATTGGTTAATGAACCATCAATGATAAAAATAAATGTTGAAAGAAAGGACTTACTTTAGTAAGCTTTTCTGCAAAATAATTTTGATTTTTGAATACCCGTACCTTGATTCCCTAAAGCTAGCGTGTCCTTGGAGTCTTTTCTTTAATCGGGTAAGTCTTGTTGAGTACCCTAAGGGTTTGTTAAACCCTTGTTGCAGGTGTGGTTCAAGAGCAAGTCTGCTTTGAGCCTTGCTGCATGACCGTTGTTGTTGAAGAAAGTGACGATAAGTAGGCTGTGTGGCCTCTGGGCAAGGCACCTCATTTGGGTGTTGTAATAAAGTTACTATTGATACTCCACTAATACTGGTTTGTAATAATGCTACTTGTGGTTTGAGGTTTGCAACTATAGTTTGTAAACTTAAGTTATGTAAGACTTTCGCTCTTTTACTCTGATGTTATTTTGAACAAACTGTTGTAATATTGCAATACTCCTGTAATTGGATCCTGTTCGGAGGATAACAGATCTTGTAAGTTATGAGGAATATAAGTATGATTGTCACAGGTCATTATGACAATGACAAGTACATGTAGGCCATCATAATTTAGGAGGTTCTGTGACAGCCGAGAGGCCTAGAAGGCTCCTCTATCTGTTCCTATCCACTCACCTCTAACCACCGTAGTTTTCTAACAAAAAGAAAAAAAACTCACCACAGTGTTGTGAGCCTGCAACCGCGCTCCGCCATCTCCACCGTGCCACCTGCCCGCCTTCTCTCCGCTGCGCGCTCCCGCTCGCCATTCTCTCCATCGTGCCTCTCTCTCCACCACGCCTCTCACCTGCCTTCTCTGTCGTAGCGACCCTGCTATAGCCTTCTCAACCGGACCTGTCGTGGCCTTATCCATCGGAGCGGTGAGCTCCGCGCCACCGAAATGTTGCTATAGGATGGTGTGGCGCGCGGCTGCCCTCTTGCAGTCACGCAGTCGTTGCTTCTTTGCCACGTTGCCGGAGCCACCGCCGTCGCTGGCCCACCGCCTACAAGCGTTGTTGTGCCGCTGCCTCTGGCACACCGACGAGCATTCATTCTCTCAAGCAGTAAGGAGATGTTACGTTGAAAGCACACGTTGCAAGTGTATATTTCAAGTGTTTCAGTGTTTAGAGGTATGTTATAAGTGTTTCATATAAATGTTGTAAAAGTAGATCGGGGATGTTGCATATTGTAAGGTCCAAATAGGCTAGAGGAGGGGTGAATAGCCTAATTAAAACTTTTACAAGAATTACTTAACCACAAGTTAGTATAAAAGGTGGCGAAGCAAAAGCACTAGCTCTAATTAATTAAGCAAGCCACCTACACAAGTCTAGTACAAGGCTATTCACTAAACACAACAACAACTGCAAGCTAAAAAACAAGAAGTAATACGAGAGAAGAGCTTCGAGTGATTATATCGCCGTGAACAGTGCGCGTCAGAAGTTACCGTTGCTATGACCGGACGCGCTCTAGCGTATGACCGGACGCGCTGGTCAACTGACCGGACGCGCTGATCGCTCAGCACCGCGAGCCCGCGAAGCAACGATCGGACGCGCCCTAGCGAATGACCGGACGCGATAGTGCCAGCGTCCGGTTTGAGTCCAGTAAGCTCTCTCAATGACCAGACACGTCCGATCATACATGACCGGACACGCCTCGCGTCCGATCATCACTTTGCTGCTCTCTGCCCCTCTGGGCGCCTGACCGGACACGCCGGTCCCGTGAAGGACCGGACGCGCCGGTCGCGCGCTCTGCTTTTGCGCACCAGTGAACTGACCGGACGCGCTAGTCAGGCCAGACCAGTGTCCGGTCATCAACCCTAGGCGCGCTGACTGGATTGAACTGACCGGACGCGCTGGTCAAGCCGTGACCGCGTCCGGTGCAGCGTCCGGTCACCACAGTGACCTCCGTTCACCTCTGTTTCATTTCCGACTTCCGGTGCAGTAGAAAATAGGCGTTTCACTTCTCCAAAAAGCGCCGAATCCCGCCTGGCAAGCTCGGCGGGAAGGAGAGAAGAACCCAAACCCTTCTCTACCGCTCAAACTCCACCGTCTTCACAAATGTGCTAACACCACCATGTGTAAATCACCATGTGCATGTGTGTTAGCATTTCACAATCATTTTCTAAGGCGTTATGTTAGCTCTTTTACTAGATCCTAATGCATATGCTCAAGACATTGATCTAGTGACACTTGATTTCCGAGCTAACCATGATTGCCCCTCTTGATAGTCGGCTATGTATCCTAAACCCGGTCAATCACTTCTCTACTCATCTTAGACCGGCAAAAGGAAAAACCGCTATGGTTATACCTTTGCCTTGCGCTCTTAGATCCTTCTCTTCCACTTGATCATCATGTCCTTCATTTTATGTGTATCTCCACCATGATCATCATTTCATATACATGCACCATCTCTTTGTGATCTTGTGGCCACCACTCCTTGCCACATATACCTTCATCACATGTGTTGCTTATGCCTAACTCAAAACACTTAACACATGACATTAGCAACTTGGTGTCATTAATTACCAAAACCAAACTTGGGCTTTCAATCTCCCCCTTTTTGGTAATTGATGACAACCATCACAAAGATATGAAATGAAATCGAATTTCAATTTCGATAGTATTAGCTCCCCCTACATATGTGCTTCCATGAGTTTGGTTCAATTGTGCACGTATGTATGGATTTGAATTTTGGGAGAGTTGCTACTATCAAAATGATGCTAAGGTATATAGAATGGACCTTTGAAGCGTGATACCAATCGGAGTTGCCTTTATATACCATCCTTAGCATCGATGTAGCTAGACACCACTTGTAATACATCACTTGTAAAGATCACAAACACTAAAGTACCCCGTGAGATCAACATTATAAGCAAAGGTGTCTAGAAACCACTCGTGAAGCTACTCTCAACAATTCATCATTCAAGATCTATTTCTAGCAATCACCATTCAATCATGAATATTGAAATTAAATTTGCAATGCAACACATCATCATGTTAGTGCACATACAAATGCAACAAATAATTCATGAGCTTGCTCCCCCTACTTGTGTGCTCAATTTTAATTGATCTCATTCTCCCCCTTTGTAACTTAACCTTTTATCTTTGTGACTTTTCTCACCCTTATTCTATCTTTTCCCTCTTTGCAATATCTTTGTGACTTTTCTCTCCCCCTTTGTCAACAATCACCAAAAAGGTGCCAATTTTAGTGAGAGATAAGTCAATCAATATGAGGGAGTCCAAATTATGGTTCAATCTAGATCACTTGCCTAGAATATGTAATTCGGTTTGATCCAAGCACAAGCTTCTTCACACCTCATAAAGTATAAGGGTTATCTTGAGCATGTTGAATTACACATCATGAGCTTATTTTCTAGATTCAACACTAGGTTTGCAAGCCCACAAACATGTCATATGCTACCACTAGATCAATCAAACATAGAAGCAATAGTGGTACCATATATACATCAAAATTATTTGATTTTCATGAATGAGCCTATTTGTCATGCAAATATGTTTATATGTTCTAACCATGTCCTTACCAAAGTATGAATGATATGCCAAACAACTTTACCTTGCTATGTTGGAGGAGAGGCATGTCATATAAGAATGTGGGGTTGCACTCATTTCAAGTTGGAGAAGTCAAGTATGTTCAATTCATTCTTCAACTTGTAAAATCTCTTTTCATCAAGTGGTTTTGTGAATATGTCGGCTAGTTGATCTTCGGTGCCAATGCTCTCAATGCTAATATCACCCTTTTGTTGATGGTCTCTTATGAAGTGATGCCTTATGTCAATGTGCTTGGTTCATGAATGTTGAACTGGGTTTTGAGTCATGTTGATAGCACTTTCATTGTCACAAAACAATGGCACATTCTTGAACTTGATTCCAAAGTCACTCAAAGTTGCCTTCATCCAAAGCAATTGTGCACAACAACTACCGGCACTAATATATTCGGCCTCGGTGGTAGATAGTGCAACACTATTTTATTTCTTTGATGACCATGAAACAAGAGACCTTCCAAGCAATTGACAAGTGCCACTTGTGCTCATTCTATCAATCTTGTATCCACCATAGTCGGAGTCTGAATATCCAATCAACTCAAAATTAGATCCCTTTGGAAACCATAATCCAACATCATAAGTGCCCTTAAGATATCTCAATATCCTCTTGGTTACTTTCAAGTGACTTTCTCTAGGTGAAGCTTGATATCTTGCACACTTGCACACACTAAACATCACATCCGGCCTAGAAGCGGTGACATATAGCAAACTTCCAATCATAGACCGATATTGCTTTTGATCTACCATGTTTCCACTAGCATCAATACCCAATTGATCATTAGTGCCCATTGATGTACTCATTGGCTTAGCATCTTGCAATCCAAACTTCTTGATCATGTCCTTGATGTACTTGCCTTGACTTACAAAAGTGACATTCTTCATTTGCTTGATTTGAAGTCCAAGGAAGTAACTAAGCTCTCCAATCATAGACATCTCAAACTCATTAGCCATCATATTTCTAAACTCTTCACAAAAGTCTTGGTTAGTTGATCCAAATATAATGTCATCCACATAGATTTGTAACACAAACAAGTCATTTCCAAGCTTCTTGGTGAAGAGAGTGGTGTCAACCTTTCCCGTCTTGAACCCTTTAGAGAGGAGAAAGTCCCTCAACCTCTCATACCATGCTCTAGGTGCTTGCTTCAAACCATACAATACCTTCCTTAGCTTGTAAACATGGTTGGGCTTCTTGTCATCTTCAAAACCGGAAGGTTGTTCAACATAAACTTCTTCATTGATATAGCCATTGAGAAATGCACTCTTGATATCCATTTGATAGAGCTTGATGTTGTGTGCACAAGCATATGCTAATAAGATTCTAATTGCCTCCAATCTTGCAACCGGTGCATATGTCTCTCCAAAGTCAAGACCCTCAACTTGAGTGTATCCTTGTGCTACTAATCTTGCTTTGTTTCTCACAACCATGCCATCTTGATCTTGCTTGTTTCTAAAAACCCACTTAGTACCAATCACATTGTAGTTCTTTGGCCTCTCAACAAGTTTCCAAACTTGATTTCTAGCAAAGTTGTTTAGTTCTTCATGCATGGCATTTACCTAATCGGAATCCTTCAAAGCATCTTCTAATTTCTTAGGTTCTTCAAGTGACACAAATGAGTAATGCTCATAAAAGGATGCTAGCCTTGATCGAGTTTGAACACCACTTTGAATTCCACCAATGATTTGATCCAATGGATGATCTCTTGCAATACTAGTAGGTTGGAGTATTGGGAGTTGATTGCTTCCACTTGCTTGACCTTGATCTTGCACTTCATCATGAGTACCACTAGAGCTTGCTTGATTTGTATCAATTTGCACACTTTGGTTAATCACATGAATATCACCATCATCAACTTGCATCGGCCTTATATCACCAATGTCCATGTTCTTCATTGCATTTGACAATTGATCTCCTCTCACATCATCAAGGTTTTGAGCTTCATTTTGAGATCCTTGGGTTTCATCAAACTCAACATCATGAACTTCTTCCAAGGTGCCATTTATGAGATTCCAAACTCTATATGCTTTGCTTGTGGTAGAATAACCAAGTAAGAACCCTTCATCACATTTCTTTTCAAACTTGCTCAATCTAGTGCCTTTCTTAAGAATATAGCATTTGCAACCAAACACTCTAAAGTATGCAATGTTGGGCTTTCTTCCATTCAATAGCTCATATGGTGTCTTCCCAAGCTTTCCATGGCAATAGAGACGGTTGCTACAATAGCAAGCCGTGTTGATAGCTTCACTCCAAAATAAATGACTCACATTGTATTCACTAAGCATTGATCTAGCCATATCAATCAAGGTTCTATTTTTCCTTTCAACTACACTATTTGATTGAG
The DNA here is from genome assembly GCA_038087645.1 of Saccharum hybrid cultivar R570. Taxonomy (NCBI): domain Eukaryota; kingdom Viridiplantae; phylum Streptophyta; class Magnoliopsida; order Poales; family Poaceae; genus Saccharum; species Saccharum hybrid cultivar. The sequence goes on along the minus strand of JAQSUU010000635.1, from coordinate 2,865,584 downwards.
GAGTGTAAGTTGGTGAGAATTGATGTCCAATACCAAAATCATCACACAAATCTTCAATTCTTGTGTTCTTGAACTCACTACCATTGTCACTTCTAATCTTCTTGATGGTAGTCTCAAACTCATTTTGCACCCTCTTGACAAAAGACTTGAATAGATCATAAACATCACTCTTGTCATAGAGAAAGAACACCCAAGTGTATCTAGTGTAGTCATCTACTATCACAAAACCATACTTGTTGCCACCAATGCTAGTGTATATTGTTGGCCCAAACAAGTCCATGTGCAATAGCTCAAATGCCTTTGATGTGCTCATTTCACTCTTACTAGGATGTGTATTTTCAACTTGTTTGCCGGCTTGACAAGCACTACATAGTTTATCCTTCTCAAAGGTGACATCCTTCAAGCCTCTAACTAAGTCATGCTTCAAAAAGTTTGTTCAATTGTTTCATTCCAACATGACCAAGCCTTCTATGCCACAACTAACCCATACTAGATTTGCTAAGCGAGCATGAAGTCAATTGTGTCTCACTATCATTGAAGTCAACCAAGTATAAGCTACCATGTCTAAATCCTTTGAATATCAAGTTTGATCCATCAACACTTATGACTTCAACATCATCACTACCAAATATGCACTTGAAGCCAAGATCACAAAGTTGTGCCACCGATAAAAGATTGAAATCCAAGCTCTCAACTAGCAACACATTAGATATGCTCATGTCATTTGAGATACCAATTTTACCAAGCCCCTTGACCTTGCCTTTCTTGTTGTTGCCAAAAGTGATAGCATCAAAACCACCATTTTGACTTGTATCAATTGAATTGAACATACAAGAGTCTCCAGTCATATGTTGAGTGCACCCACTATCAAGCACCCAATGCCTTCCTCCGGCTTTGTAATTGACCTACAAGACAAGATCAATTCTTTTTAGGTACCCAAACTTGTTTGGGTCCTCCAAGGTTAGAGACTAAGCTCTTTGATACCCAAAAGGCTTTCTTCTTTGAGCCCATCCATGGTGCACCAATGAACTTAGCATGAACACCATTTTTACCCTTGGTAAGCATATAGAAAGAATCAAACTTAATTGAGGATACATTTGCATTGGATTTCTTGTTCATGCAATGTTGCTCTATGTGACCAATTTGCTTGCAACTTTTGCAATAGCTACCATTGTTCTTCACAAAACGAGTCTTATGAGAAGCAAAAGCGGCCTTGCCTTTCTTGGGGTTATAGCCCAATCTCTCTTTATAGAGAAAAGCTCTTTGGCTACCCAAGCACATAAGCAAGTGGTCCTCACCACCATAAGCCTTAGCTAAGGTATGATTGAGCTCTTTTACCTCCTTCTTGAGATTTTCATTCTCAACTATTAGTGTGAAGTCACAAGTGAAACCGTCACTACTAGATGAGGATGATGTAGATGAGCTACATGAAGGGTTAGTGGGAGCAACAATAATAGGCTTATGAAAAGTTTTATCAATTATATCACATGATGTGCCTATGTTGCAAGTTTTAGCTTTCTCAACATTAGTTGGTATGTTTTCACATTTTTTAACTAGAGAGGAATGAGCTTCTTCAAGCTTAGTGTGAGATTTTTGAAGCTTCTTATGGTCTACCTTTAGACTCTCATAAGATGCTCTAAACTCATCAAGTTCTTGCATAAGGTTTTTCTTTTCCTTAAGCAAGCTCTTGCACTCCTTCCTAGATTCTTTATAATGTTGAGTGCAATCTTCTAGCATAGTGATTAGTTCATCTTTAGTGAATTCTTCTTCATCACTATCACTATCACTAGCATTATTATGATCACTCTCATCATCGGATGATACCTTAGCGGCCTTAGCCATGAAGCACGATGGAGTGTCGAAGAGGGAGACCTTCTCTTGGATGGCAATGCTAGCATGTCCCTTCTTCTTGCTCTTGTTGTCATCCTCATCATCACTTGAGGAATCATCACTATCCCAAGTAGCAACATGAGAATCATTCTTCTTCTTATGAGAGCTCTTCTTCTTTTCTTGCTTCTTCTTCTCCTTCTTTATAGCATCTTCATCATCACTATCATAAGGACACTTTGCAATGAGATGGTCCTTACTATGGCATCTAAAGCATCTCATGGTATGCTCACTCTTCTTGGATGATTTCTTCCTCCTTCTTGCACGATAGCCTTTCTTCTTCATGAATTTGCCAAATTGCTTGACAAAGAGAGCCATCTTCTCATCAATGTCATCACTATCACAAGAGCTTGAGTCTTTATCACTTGATGATTCAATCTTGGATTTGCCCTTGGATGTGGTGGCTTTGAATGTCACACTCTTCTTCTTTTCATCATCTTTCTTCTCATTTTCTTTCTTCTTCTTCTTGACCAACTCATCCTTCTCATCATCTTCTCTATATGAATTATCGGTCATCACCTCTTAGAATATTTGTTGAGGAGTTGAATCTTTCAATGTAGTCCTCACTAGCACGGTGATCAATGTATCAAATCTCTTGGGTAGACTTCTCAAGAACTTCATAGAGAATTGATTGTCCTTGACCTCCTCACCAAGTGTCTTGAGCTCATTGACAATGACTTGCAACCTATGAAACATCTCCGGTACACTCTCATCATCTTGCATCTTGAAGCTTGAAAATTTTTCTTGCAAGATATATGCTTTAGCGGTCTTTGTGCCTTCGGTGCCCTTAAATGTTTCTTCTAGCTTGGCCCAAGCATCATGAGCAATCTCTATGTTCTTTACTTGCTCAAATGTCTTGTCATCTAATGCCTCATGAAGAGCACTAATGACAATGTCATTGCATTGGAGCTTCTTCTCTTCCACCGGTGTAGGTGCTTCCGGATTAGCAACCTCAAATTTTGTTTCGGTGACCTTCCACACTTCTCTATTGATTGACTTTAGGTGTGCGGTCATCTTAACCTTCCAATATACATAATTTGTGCCATCAAAGTGAGGTGCCTTCTTGGTGTTGTTGATGTGCAAGCTTAATTGAGCCATTTCTTTTTCACCGTGGGTTGTTAAGCCTCAAATAAATGGTGCCTCGGCTCTGATACCACTTGTAAGGTCCAAATAGGCTAGAGTGAGGGGTGAATAGCCTAATTAAAACTTCTACAAGAATTACTTAACCACAAGTTAGTACGAAAAGTGACGAAGCAAAAGCACTAGCTCTAATTAATTAAGCAAGCCACCTACACAAGTCTAGTACAAGGCTATTCACTAAACACAGCAACAACTGCAAGCTAAAAAACAAGAAGTATTACGAGAGAAGAGCTTCGAGTGATTATACCGCCGTGAACAGTGCGCGTCAGAAGTTACCGTTGCTATGACCGGACGCGCTCTAGCGTATGACCGGACGCGCTGGTCAACTGACCGGACGCGCTGATCGCTCAGCACCGCGAGCCCGCGAAGCAACGACCGGACGCGCCCTAGCGAATGACCGGACGCGACAATGCCAACGTCCGGTTTGAGTCCAGTAAGCTCCCTCAACGATCGGACACGTCCGATCGTACATGACCGGGCGCGCCTCGCGTCTGATCATCACTTCGCTGCTCTCTACCCCTCTGGACGCCTGACCGGACACGCCGGTCCCGTGAAGGACCGGACGCGCCGGTCGCGCGCTCTGCTTTTGCGCACCGGTGAACTGACCGGACGCGCTGGTCAGGCCAGACCAGCGTCTGGTCATCAACCCTAGGCGCGCTGACCGGATTGAACTGACCGGACGCGCTGGTCAAGCCGTGACCGCATCCGGTGCAGCGTCCGGTCACCACAGTGACCTCCGTTCGCCTCCATTTCTTTTCCGACTTCCGGCGCAGTAGAAAATAGACGTTTCACTTCTCCAAAAAGCGCCGAATCCCGCCTGGCAAGCTCGGCGGGAGGGAGAGAAGAACCCAAACCCTTCTCTACTGCTCAAACTCCACCGCCTTCACAAATGTGCTAACACCACCATGTGTAAATCACCATGTGTATGTGTGTTAGCATTTCACAATCATTTTCCAAGGCGTTATGTTAGCTCTTTTACTAGATCCTAATGCATATGCTCAAGACATTGATCTAGTGGCACTTGATTTTCGAGCTAACCGTGATTGCCCCTCTTGATAGTCGGCTATGTATCCTAAACCCAGTCAATCACTTCTCTACTCATCTTAGACCGGCAAAAGGAAAACCCCTATGGTTATACCTTTGCCTTGCGCTCTTAGATCCTTCTCTTCCACTTGATCATCATGTCCTTCATTTTATGTGTATCTCCACCGTGATCATCATTTCATATACATGCATCATCTCTTTGTGATCTTGTGGCCACCACTCCTTGCCACATACACCTTCATCACATGTGTTGCTTATGCCTAATTCAAAATACTTAACACATGGCATTAGCAACTTGGTGTCATTAATTACCAAAACCAAACTTGGGCTTTCACATATGTTGTAAGTGTTTGTTTCAATGTTTCATCTGTGTTTTTAGACGTTACAAGTGTGTTTATCTGGATGTTACATATGTTTCTCACATATGTTGTAAGTGTTTTATCTGGATGTTGCATATGTTTGCAATGATTTTCAAGCGTTTTCAGATGTTTTTTGCAACTGTTTCAAAAAAGTATGTTTCAAGTGTTTCATTTGTCTTCAAACATATGTTGCAACTGTTGCATCTGGATGTTTGAAAAGTAGATCGGGTGTTTGGACATGTTGCAATGTCACCCGCCTGTTGCAGCTGCTAGAGGGGGCACAATGAGTCGGGCGGGGTGCAAGTGCCACATGGGGTCGTCTGGGGGTGTAGACACCACACGGCGGTGGGGTTGGGCACAGACGCCTTGTCGGGCTAGCGCGGGGCGAAGTGCAGGCACGGGCGTCCAGACGTGCGCTTCTATCCGAACGTCCAGACGCTAGCACTATCATTAAAAGAAACGTTGCATCGACTTTTTTTTCCTACATATACTTCCTTGTCCCAAAATAGATGTCACTAGAAAACCAGGCGCGGCTTTGCCGCGCCCTCCTTGGAGCAACCAGCCTGTGAGAACAATGAAATGGTTAAAGTTCACCTCCTTTAAGTCTTCAAGTGACTTTGAGATCAGGATATGAGGACATGAGCTATAAAGTTTTTGACATATTAGGAGCAACAAAGTAAATATCGTGCATGCTGATGTGGCAATGATATATTTTTAGCAATTGCAAGAATGACTACTAACAAGCTGATAGAGGGCATAAACGATCATATATTTTTAGATCACTTATTATACAGTTGAATTTATCTGTCTTCAAGATAGTATAAAGCAAATGATGATGAAACATGCTTCATGTAATTATAGCTAAAAACTGAATATTTTCTGTAGATAAATTTATAGTTGAGCGTATGAAGATAGCGCCAAGCATCCCTATCAGAGTGTGACATTTCTTTATCACTATCTTTAGTTATCAAACATAGAAGCAGCAAAATTTCTATGGGAAGAACATCAAAGATTGAGCAACTAATAAAAAGCTATATTCTAATGTCTTTTTATTACCTCCGTATCAGAGTTTTAAAACTTAATTGCTATGTAAGCTTCACTGATGCATAAGGGCAGATTTCAAGAGTGCAACCCCTAACTTTATTTAATAATTTCAGAAAGAACAACACTTACATATATCTTTAGTGCAAGGAAGATAAAGTGCTAAGGTGTAAATGACACCATGCCTTGAGAAGAAGAGAGTACAATAATTTTTCTGAAAGAGAGACACTTATTCTGTTCTTTTCTTATTCTTTTCCCTTGCTGTATTTTTTGCTATCTTAATTATCTTATTATTTTGGAATCTGGTTGGATATTTCTATGTTTCAAGAGCAAAAGATACATTATGTATACAGAGTATAACCACATTTAACTGTTTCTTTTAATTTTAAGTACCTGGTTTAACATGTAAAGCGATAATAAAATTTGAATATGTTCACTACAGAACAAAAAGGACACATTAGGTATACAGAGCATTACCAAGTTCAAATGGTCCTTGGTGTGTGTTGAAATTTTTCAGTAGAAGGACACAAGAAGGGAGTTATAACCCCCTACTATAACAGAAAGCTGCATTGGTACCAATGTCTAATGAAAAAATACAAAAAAAGATGACCATGAAAAATGGTAACTGCTCCAGAACCATAGAGTTCTTGTTTTGCAAATTCATCAATAGTCAAAATAATTTGTTAGCACTCAAGATTCCATAATATACTTAAAGACCATTTGATCTCTGCAACCTGGAACTCTAGAGCCTTTTATAATTAATTGAACCTGCTTAACAAAATAACATGTTCCATATTTTAAGGATAATTATTCTATTTGGATGTTTTGACATATTGGAAAAATTAAAAAGTTATCAATGGATGTTTCATTAGTCATCGAAGCTTCCAACTAATTCGTCCCACTGTATACAAAAGGTGAAATGAGATTTGCTCTATTGAGTAAGGTAGCATTCAGAGAGAAGAATAGGAGACATAATATACCTTTATGCTAGCAGCATGTCCTTGCCGGGTCTACCTTCTTGTTACGACGCAAGGTATAGAACAAAGGAGAATGGCCAAACATTAGTTGAAATTATTTTTGTATAACAAGCAATGAGGCCTTTGGCATGGCAAGCAGCGCTGTGTCTTTCTGAATCAAGCAGCAGAGGGGTTCACCTTGGTCATTATTAGTCAGTAATCTCTTGTCGGAAGCAGAAACCAGTGGACCTTATATGTGTCACCAAAATGGTACTGAGCAATCTCCTGCGGTGATCTTCTATTAGATGATATGTTATCCAGGTGGTTCACCAGATCATTAGTCGACATCGGCAGTCTAAGCCCATGCACCTTCAATTAACTCCACCAGTGGGAGATATTGAATTCTGGTGTGGTACTTACGATTCACATTCCAGCTCCTATAAAAATGACTGGGATTAGAAAGATTAATCAAAATATATTAAGATGTATATTGTGATTACGTGAGTGGCACTGAATGTTTGATTCATCGACAGGAGAGGATTAGAAAGCAAGAATGTTCGAGGTAAAGCGGCATTTCGTCGAGCACATAGCGCACATACAGGAGCAGCGGCGAGGGACCCCAGTGAGAGGGCTACGTGGGATGAAAGGGCGGGTCAGCAGGTGTGATGCTTACCAGCTGAAGGAGGTGGCTGCACATCCATTGGTTCCTACCCTGATCGTCAAGTGATCACCGGAGGAGGAGCCTGGACGCGACGAAGGAGATCGCGTGTTCGTGCTGCTGCTGCTGCTGCGCTTGATGGAGCGCTGCTACTTCTAGTGCTGCCCGAGGGAAGGGAGGAATGGAGCTCCTCGGCCGCCTCGTCGCTTGGCCGCAGTGGCATTCGCCGTGGGGAACGCTTGCACCGGTGGCCGGCCGCCACCGCAGCACCCGCGCTGCCGCTCTCTACCTGGGCGGACTGGTCAACGCGCCATGATTCCGTGAGGCTCGAGAGATTTCAGGTCGGAACCTTGGCAATTGAACTGGCGGCAGCGTCCGTGCGGCTGGACGCGTTCGCGTCTCCTCGCCGATCGCTGCGCCCTTGCTGCTGCCCGCTGTCCGTCCGAGGGAGCACGACGGGCCAACGGGCCGAGAAGATTCACGCCGTCGGATGGGCACAGAAGCGGGTAGAGACCCAAACCGCTCTACCATCGGACGGACCACGTTGCTTGTCTGCCTGATCGGACGGCTAATGGGCTAACGGGCGACGTGGATATCGCGCCCGCCCGGAGCTTCTCCTGCGGATTCAGAGACCCAAACCGCTCTACCATCGGACGGACCACGTTGCTTGTCTGCCTGATCGGACGGCTAATGGGCTAACGGGCGACGTGGATATCGCGCCTGCCCGGAGCTTCTCCTGCGGATTCGTTATTAGAAGATTCTTACTTCTCGATAAGTCAAACATTTTAAACTTTGACCAAATATATATAAAAATATTAATATTTATAATATATAATTAGTATCATTAGATAGATCGTTGAATATATTTTTATAATAAATTTATTTAGATATATAAATATTACACACATTTTCTACAAATCTAGTCTAAATTAAGAAAGTTTAATCCATAACGACTTCTGTCTCGGTAAGGAGGGAGTAATGCCTACCGTATTACTGCAAAAATAGAAAATGGTTATTTCTTGTGTAAAAAGAAAAATGAAATAGTGCCTCAAAAGCGCCAAATAGATCTTGTTTGCCAGTACACGGCCGCACAAAAAAGCCCACGTTCCCGCTAACGACACGGGCCGGGTGGACGGGTGGCCGGACGCAGACGCTTCCGGCTGTGAAAAAACGCACGCTCCGACTCCGATACGAGGCTCCGGCCCCACTCTGTCAGTGACTCAGCGGGCGGCCGCAAACACGCGGCGCGCGTGACGAGGACGCCTCCTCACACCGTCGCGCACGGGAGCCGAGACGAGCCGCTCTCCCTCCGTCCCTTCCCTTGGCCTCCACTCCACCTCGTCTCGTCTCCTCACACACACTCCCCTTCCCACTCCGACGCACTTGATCGGCCCAGAGAACTGGGCTCCCTCCCCTTCCTCCTCTCCGCATGGCGCAGCTCCCCTGCGTCTCGGCGCCGCGCCCGCTGCTCGCCGTGCCCGCGGGCCGGTGGTGCGCCGGCGCGCGGGGGCGGCCCAATGCGGCGGTAGCGGGAGCGGGAGCAGGGCGGGGTCGGCTCCGCGCCGCCGCGGCGCGGCCCGTGGCCACGGCGGTGCAGGCCGAGCAGGATGACGGCGAGGAGGAGGTGGTGGTGGAGGAGAGGTACGCGCTGGGCGGCGCGTGCAGGGTGCTCGCGGGAATGCCCTCGCCGCTGGGGGCCACCGCGCTCCACGGCGGGGTCAACTTCGCCGTCTACTCCAGCGGCGCCTCCGCCGCGTCGCTGTGCCTCTTCACCCCGGACGACCTCAAGACGGTGAGCTTCCCCACACTCTCTGCTGAATGCTATTTCTGCAACGCGTGCTGCGATCCTTCTGTGTCTTTTTTTTTCTTTTTGAATTTGAATGAAAGGAAAAAAAATCTTCTGTCTCGGTTTCATAGCTTACTACTCCGATGCCGTTCGCGAATTTGTTTGGCTTCATAGCCTACTCCGATGCTGAAATGAATTGAGCTCTGTATATTGCCGGTATGATGCAGGATACGGTGACTGAGGAGGTGCCCCTTGATCCCCTGCTCAACCGCACGGGAAACGTGTGGCACGTGTTCATCCATGGGGACCAGCTGCACGACATGCTCTATGGATACAGGTTCGATGGCGTGTTTGCCCCTGAGCGCGGCCAGTACTATGATGTGTCCAACGTCGTGGTTGATCCGTACGCTAAGGTGACGAGTTATTAGCTTTACTTTGCCGTGTGTGTGAGTTGTGGTACACCAGAAATTGATTGCTGGGTGCTTGCTCATGTTTTACTTTTTCTCTTCTTCTTGTTTTCTCTAGGCAGTGGTTAGCCGAGGTGACTATGGTGTGCCTGCGCCTGGTGATAATTGCTGGCCTCAAATGGCTGGTATGATCCCTCTTCCACATAGTACGGTAAGCCAGAACTACTCTCACTCACACTAGTTTCATGTTTTCTTTAATGCTTGTTTCCTTCTCTCCCAGTTTTATTTTCCCATGTTTGACCCAGTCATGATTAAACAATAAAAAAAAATAAAAGCATATATTTGGCCTGGTGCAAGCAATAGAGTACTACCGACTGTGACCGGAAGGTCCCGGGTTCGAGCCGCAGCCTCCTTGCATTTGCACATCGCAAGGGTAAGGCTTGCTGCTAATACCCTTCCCCAGACCCCGCACAGAGCGGGATGCTCTCAGCACTAGGATCATTGTTTGGTCATTGATGATTGTGAAAAGTCCGATGAACTGGCTACAAGCACTAGAACTATCAAATGTAGGTTAGGATCATTGTTTGTGTTACTTAATTTCTTGTTGCAAGTTCAAATGAAGTGAAATTACATTTACTGCATCTTCTTGTTGTCTTTGTTATTTCATTTCATATGATAAGGGTTTGCATTTGCAGTTTGACTGGCAAGGCGACCTACCCCTGAGGTATCATCAGAAGGACCTTGTCATCTATGAAATGCATTTGCGTGGGTTCACAAAGCATGATTCAAGCAACACAAAACACCCAGGAACTTACATTGGTGCTGTGTCAAAGCTTGACCATCTAAAGGTACTGTTGTGAACAGACTAGTTATAAGCCTGAGAAAGTGTTCACATGCATTTGTTTAGATTTTGCATTTCTGCCAAGTAATGCTGCTCTATGTCTATTAGTTCATAGGCATAAACACAGATTTTACTTTGTGCTGTATATATTGCTGAATTGATTGAGCATCTATATTACATAACTGTTTTTGCTCAGCAAACTCATCAGCTCGGTATTGTCCAGTTTAGACTTTTTGGCATGTGTTTATGACGAAACTCTTTGTTTGACCTGCATAAACTCCTTTTGCAGGAACTTGGAGTCAATTGTATAGAGTTAATGCCCTGCCATGAGTTCAATGAGCTAGAGTACTTCAGCTCCTCTTCCAAGTATGTGGACTTGGATTACAGTATGTAGATGCCATTAGTTTTATAGGAATCTGGACCTGGCATCTTTTTGTTTCATTCAGCATGATCATATATGACCTTTTCAGTTCTATTTTCTATGCTATCTCCCCCTCCCCCCCCCCCCCCCCCCCCCCACACACACACATCCATTTCCAGATTAGTATGGTCTCTAATTTTGTGCCTTGTTCTTATAGCATGATCACAACTGGCTTATATTGTGACATTGTTTCATATTACTCATCCTTGTGCCAGGATGAACTTCTGGGGATATTCCACAATAAATTTTTTCTCTCCAATGGCAAGATATTCGTCAAGTGGCATAAGAAACTCTGGACGCGATGCCATAAATGAATTTAAAACTTTTGTAAGGGAGGCCCACAAACGGGGAATTGAGGTAACCAAGCTGATTTAAGTTATTGGCTTAATGCTAACCAAATAGCAGCTTCCTTTTTTCATCTCATTTCTGACATGAAGTATGTCACTGTTAGGTGATCATGGATGTTGTCTTCAATCATACAGCTGAAGGTAATCAGAAAGGCCCAATATTGTCCTTTAGGGGGATAGATAATAGTACATACTACATGCTTGCACCTAAGGTGAGATACGTTGTTCATCTTGTAATTGTTCTTTCCTGGTCCACAAAGTATAATTTTGTTATGTATTCTGTTTCATAGATTCACGTCTATATAACAAGCTATTTGAAGGGCATTTATTTGTGCAGGGAGAGTTTTATAATTATTCTGGTTGTGGAAATACCTTCAATTGTAATCATCCTGTAGTCCGTGAATTTATAGTGGATTGCTTGAGGTACAAATCTGTATATAACCTTTATTAAATTGCTTCTAATTTCCTTCTGCCGCTTGTCATCCTATTGGATGATGCAAGTTTTTGAGGGATAGATAGCAATGCTGATGCTTTGCTGCCTGAATATATAAGCATTTCGAATTTCTTGTATTCCAATACAACAGAGAAACAAGTTATCTTTAATTGATATTTTACCATTGACTATCGGTGCTTAAGCTATATATTTGTGAAGACAAATTGTTTATGCACTATTAACTGAGTTCGATGTTGCAGATACTGGGTAACAGAAATGCACGTTGATGGTTTTCGTTTTGACCTTGCATCTATAATGACCAGAGGATGCAGGTAAAATGTTATTCTGATTTTCTCTGTATTTTATCTTTTTACGCATTTCTTAAGCTAACCTTTCCTTTACCAGTCTATGGGATCCAGTTAATGTGTATGGAAGTCCAATGGAAGGTGACATGATTACAACAGGGACACCTCTTGTTGCCCCACCACTTGTTGACATGATTAGCAATGACCCAATTCTTGGAGATGTCAAGGTAGCTGTTATATTTTAGACTTATGTTTTATCATCTGCACTCACTGAAGATTCAAACCCATTTTGTGGTTTCGGATACGTGTACACATGCTATGTAACTAATCGCAGTTACCTTCTGCTTGATGCTTTTGAGTAATATATGAACCTGATTGGCTGTTAAATATGCAGAACAGTATATATGATAATTGACAGCCTCAACATATTATAGTTTCTTGGTTCTTGTTCTCACTACTTCCTCCATTGCAATTATAGCTCATTGCTGAAGCATGGGATGCAGGAGGCCTCTATCAAGTAGGTCAATTTCCTCACTGGAACGTTTGGTCAGAGTGGAATGGAAAGGTAAGAACTTTATACTTTCAGTGACTTGAAAGTCTCTTTGCTACTTGGTACTTGCTGAATAACAAATGGAGCCTTGTCAAATACTGAATGTAAGTTTCAACAGAGATATTTAAATAGAGGAGTGCTTCTATGCTACCCGTGAAATGTTGCAGGGATCTAAAACTATTTAAAGCCTAAAGTTACTTTCTTCTAGAGGCAAATTAGTAATTTAGTCTGGTAATTGGATACAGTTTGGAATTATGGATTAAACCAGAATCTACGTTCAGGCCCAACTATCAAACAGACTCTGAGGGCTGTTTTGGACAAGTTCCAGTTCCAGTTTTTAAGCTCCTGAAGAAGCTGGCTCCATGCAACCTGAGCCTCGGATACTTGGATCTCATAATTCTGTTTTTTACTCTAGAGAAGCTGGCTTCAGAAAGGCCAACACTTGGGACTTCAGAGCCCAACCATTTTTATGTGGGTTGAGCAGAGAAGCCCAGCTAGACAGAAAACACAAACAACTCTGCATTTGTTGGACTATAATCTATGATGAAAGGAATTTTAAAAGTATAAACACAAGAATGATTGCTGAGATATACGTTTCAAACAATAGCCTCACTGAAAACATTAGGTAAGTGCGTCTTTGGTCTTTATCACAGCATGATGCTGATGAAGTTTTGATAATTAACGTATGATCTTCTGCGACCTTCTTCAGCTAAACCGACATCTTCCAAATTTATTAGTTCTCTATAGTTGTTTCACCAAAGTACTGACTCGTTTAGTTGTTTTGTTGTTTTCTCAGTATCGCGATACCGTGCGTCAGTTCATCAAAGGCACAGATGGATTTGCTGGTGCTTTTGCTGAATGCCTATGCGGAAGTCCACAGTTATACCAGGTATGTAGCATAAGTACCCATCAATGAGCACGGTGCTACATGACCTGAGCAGAAACTTTTGAAAGAATTGGGTGGTGATAGTGATACAGGTAAATAGAAATAACATAATAAGACAATATAGTATATGTTTCAGCCTAGGAGAACACAAGTTCCACATTCTATGTAGTAGTATAACCTTTAGATCTAATATGGAAGTGAAGGATCACATTCCTTTTCTTCGAGTGTCTAATGGACCTTTGCAAGCCATTGAAAACTCCTATATTTGTATTTTCCTGGATGAGAAGAAGCCGCATGAATAAATACTATCTTCATGTATACTTGATGAAAACATTAATAATGAACTGCTGGATGCTTTGCTTTGCTACTACAAGTTTCCTTTAATTTCACCCTTCTTGGAAGCACTGCATGTATTGTATGCAATTAGGTGGCTTAGTGTTTGTCTACAGATAATAGTTTGGTATTGATAAGTGCATGCCTTTTATTATCAGGCAGGGGGGAGGAAGCCTTGGCACAGTGTCAACTTTGTATGTGCACACGATGGATTTACACTGGCTGATTTGGTCACATACAACAACAAGTACAACTTGTCAAATGGTGAGGACAACAGAGATGGGGAAAATCACAATCTTAGCTGGAATTGTGGGGAGGTAATTGGAAATCTCATGCTTTTATCTCTTGTAGCTTGTTTATGTTAGTCAAATCTGTCAAATGACCTTGTGAATTGTGATGGTTTTCTAGTCATGAGTACCAAACTGGTTTCACCTACCACAGGCTTTATAGTTTGTACACGTGCATTTCCAGCTAAATTTATGTGGCAAGTATATACTGAATCATCTCTATAGTGTAGTGCACTTTACAGTTTCGTTTGAACAATGCAGGAAGGAGAATTTGCAAGTTTGTCAGTCCGAAGATTAAGGAAGAGGCAAATGCGCAATTTTTTTGTTTGTCTGATGGTTTCTCAGGTAAGAATTAGTGTCTGATCTTTTAAGTTTTTTATGGGCTGTGCTTTCAGGTCCCTGTTTGTTCAGGGTAGAACTCAAGGTTGCATTTGCAGTCAGTGGTATGCTAGAATATGCATCATTGGTTCAGTCCTTGAGTTTAGTCACTTGATGAGGGTTACTACTTACTAGGCTGTGTGAGGATCTGTGTTTTCCAAAAGATTATGCCATGCTGCATTGAATATCCAACTACCTGTCTTTGTACATGGGAAACATAGTTATTTAAACATAAATTACCGTAAACATCATTTTTCTCACAAGGTTTCAGTTTTTCCCTGCATCCTAATATAGGGGTATGGTTAAAGTGGAGCTGAAGTCACTTTATTCTTTGTACTGATTTAGTACTACCTTGTTAATTGTTTTCATTTTCTAAATTTTAGGGAGTTCCAATGTTCTACATGGGCGATGAATATGGTCACACAAAGGGAGGAAACAACAATACATACTGCCATGACCATTATGTCAGTGCATGCCATCATATATTAGCATATTATTCTAATCAATTTCCTTGACATTCTTGTAATCTTCCAGCTTTTTTTTGTTGTGCAGGTCAATTATTTCCGTTGGGATAAGAAGGAAGAACAATCCTCTGATTTGTACAGATTATGTCGCCTCATGACCAAATTCCGCAAGTAAATAATCTTCCCACAAAATAGTTTCTGTGCAAAACCAATGATGGTTCCTCTGTTCACTAAATGGCGAGATTCTGTGCAGTTTACGTTGCTCATATTTCCTATTCGTGTTCTTTTGATGTGCAATACAGGGAATGTGAATCTCTTGGTCTTGAGGACTTCCCGACTTCAGAACGGTTGCAATGGCACGGTCATCAGCCTGGGAAGCCTGACTGGTCGGAGGCAAGCCGATTCGTTGCCTTCACCATGGTAGACATAACACTTACCACCATCATCACCATAGTCATTACAAAAACTGTTTTTCTACCATTAAGTACATCAAAGGGAGATCTAAAAAGTATTGATGATTTCTTATGTATATGTTGCTGCAGAAGGATGAAACCAAAGGCGAGATCTACGTGGCCTTCAACACCAGCCACCTGCCGGTGGTCGTCGGGCTTCCAGAGCGCCCTGGTTTCCGATGGGAGCCGGTGGTGGACACAGGCAAGGAAGCACCGTATGACTTCCTCACCGACGGCCTACCAGACCGTGCTGTCACAGTCTACCAGTTCTCTCATTTCCTCAACTCCAATCTCTACCCTATGCTTAGCTACTCTTCTATCATCCTTGTATTGCGCCCTGATGTCTAACAGAAGAGAATATATTAAAGAGTATACAGTAGTAGTAGTTCTCTAGGCTGTAGCATGCAATGGAAAATGTTGGGTTGCTCTGTTGTTGGTAGTTAGATGTGTATGTATAGCTAAAGCGGGTGGATCTTAGATATGTTGGTCGGACTCGAGCTGGGAAAGCATTGCTCGTTAGGCTGGTTCTGAATGATTGGAATCAACTGGGCTTGTTCTTAGGTTATTAATTACCAGTGTGTTCTAATTCTAAAATTCGTACAATTTTTGGAGGAGTATCGGAGCCGTTTTAGGTTATTGACATAGTAGCATGTAGCATAGCATGGTCGACATGATTAAGCATTAAGCAAAGTGGAACTCGATCTTCCACGGGTCCTTCCGGTACTAATCCGAGTCTAGACGAATGGAACGAGGTATATAATTCAAGACTCTGTATACAGGGATATAAATAACCCCACCAAAAAAGACAATGGTCATAGCCATTACGGTCCGGCAGTACATAAGGAGTGACTCTGCCTCAATCTTTTCCAAGCTTGGCCAAACCGCCCATAAACTGTTAGAGAGTGAGCTGAGGTACTAACCCCCCTAGCTACCTCGCATTACACCTCACGCCGAATCCACAGGACATTTAGTCACAAAGTGATAGGCTTACCATACCCATACATGTCAATTGGTCTGTAAAAATTGCGTTTTAATCTTACTACCACGAATACACGGTTCTTAATCAATTCAACCAGATCACCATCCAAAACCTCTTGTCTTGCCATGGTCCAACCTCTTGCTGATCCTTGAGTCAGGTTTTCATCACGTGGTCAAGAACATTGCCCCAATTTGTGTTGTTTCATGTGCAAATATTTCCTAACGCACGAGAAGTGAGGAACCCGTCACTATCTTGGCTTCTACCGCTACTAAGCATAATAAGCATGAATTAGGTGCTAAGCAATAATAAACATTCCTAGTACAAGGTCGATGGAACAATTACAATGTACTAAGCTCAAGTATGTAAAATGGCTTTTTAGTCTTATTGTAACATAAATGCCATACTAACATAGTCCAGTTAAATGCTTATGTTCGTGCAGTCAGCGGAACGAACAATGTCATGACTGGAGGTGGATGGTGCATTGGTGCTTGATAGCTTGTGCCTATGCCTACTAGGCTGGGCTGTCAAGGTGTGCGGCGTGTAGAAAAACAGGGCCGGGAGTCATCTTTTTTTTTCCTAGAGAAAACGATAATGATGTCATGGTATTTTACCGCAAAATTATGGTAACACGCTTATACTTATACGGGCGGAAATGGTAAATATCTATACAGTTATTTTTTTCCATGTTTTTCAGCTTTATATACAGATACTACCGCCTTTTGTTTGGGACATGCTAGCGCCCGGTCGTCCGACGGAACACGATTCCCTCGGACGGCCGTTTCCCGCACGTGGCTGCACAACCTGTCCCCCTCTGCTAATTCGCCCTGCCCGCATGCGCATTGCGCCGTCGTCGTGTCCGTACGACTGGCTCGCAATCCACCCCGTCCGCCTTGATTCGACGTGCCCTCATCCAAGGATGAAAACAGACGGATGGATCCCGTTTCGTCCGCAACCGTATACCGTTTTTTCCCGTCCGTTTTCGTTTTTTCCGGGATAAACGGAAACGGGACCGAAAACGGGACGGAGTAAACGGAAACGGGAGCGAAAACGGTAGAGCATTTGTCCGTCTGTATTTGCGGTATCCCGTTTTTAACCGGGATATCCCGTTTTTCGTTCCGTTTTTCTTCAATACGGGATGGGCCTATTGGGTCTGTTTTTTTAGGAGATGTTGGGCCTGTTGGGCCATGAAAGCACATGCCTGAGTTGCTTTTATTTTTCTTTTCATCCGTGTGGACATGTCACATATATATTAAAGTCATCATCTTTTTGTTTTGGTAGAATGCATAGCAGTGTGCCAGTGTCTGCCCTTTCATCATCTGATAATTCATTCATCTGCGAGCGTATTTATGTGTGGGCACTGGGCAGTATATATTTTATATACGGCATACATGTTCCGGCTTAAGTTTCCGCTTACTGTTCGTTTCCGTCTATTTTCCGACCGTATTTACCCGTTTTTGTATTACCGTTTATCCCGCTACCGTTTTCGTTCCCGGTTGTCCTAGTCCCGCTCCCGTTTCCGTTTAAAAATATGAAAATGAAAATGGTAGAGCGATTTTCCGTTCGTTTCCGTCCGCTTTCATCACTACCCTCATCCACGCACCCCGCCCCACAGGCGCACCCCGCCCCGTCGTGCCCCGACCACCGGTCCCCAGCGCGCCACGCGCCATGTCCACCGGCCACCGGCTCGCCGTGCCCCATTCCCCAGCGCCCGTGCCGAGCCACCATCACTCCCCCACACCGCCTGACTCTTCGAACAATATGAAATACGCACAACATGAAACACTTGAATACAACATACGTCTTAAACAGATGAAACATCTAGAGCATACATTTTCAATATATTTGTGAAAACATATGCAACATCCAGATAGAACAATTGCAACTTGCAATATGAAAACATTTATTGCAACGGAAGACTGGAACAGATGAAACATTTCGAACATAATGTTACAACATATGTGTGAAACTTATGCAACATCTAGATCAAAACGCTTGCAACATATATCTGGAACAGATAAAACATTTTGAACAAACTTTTTGCAAAATGTATCTGAAACACTTGCAACATATGCAATATCCCCGATCTACTTTTGCAACATCCATATGAAACAACTGCAACATACCTCTGAAACGTTTGAAATACTTAAAACATATATTTACAACATACATAGAGGTGGGAGCCGGCAGCGAGTGGCGGCGCGCGAGCACCACTAGCATCTAGCACCACCACCACCAGCGCCACCAGCACCGGGCTTGGGTCGGTCGGGCGGGTGACGCGAGCACCACCGACACCAGCGCCACGACAGGAGGGAGCGGGCGGCCCGCACGATGGGGCGCGATCGAGTGGCGGCGGATTGGGCGCGCGGCACTAGCGAGGGGAGTGCGCATCCGCATCCAAGACAGGGCAGCCGCAAGGCGCTGCGACAGGGGAGAAGGAAGCGGAATGGATAAGGATGAGTGAATTTTTTTTAATAAACTCGTGAACAGAGCGAGCGGTGGGTAAAAGCACAGGCAACGAAACGGTAGGCCTGCGGGATCGTCCGACGATGTGCTCGTGTCGGATGTAAGACGCGTAGCATTACTGTTTTTGTTTTAGTCAAAAACACGATATTACTTGGTGTTTTTTACCTTTATCTATACTATAAAAGAGCGAAGGAATTGAAAAATACAGGTTACCTGAAAATTCCTACCCACCTTATGTTTTAAACCTTAGATCATAGATCCAACGCATCTAATCCCCCGTCCTAACCTGACAAACGGACCCGGCCGGAAAACTTTTAATTCTTTACGCGTATTTATACGTGTGGTTCCTCGGATTGCTATTTTTTCTCAAAAAAAAATTACCCAACCCACACCCTAGGAACGTCGGTCTCCTCAATTGTTTTTTCAAAAAAAAAACCTACCCGCCTATACGTGTCCCGGCAAGCGGCAAGGATGAGTGGAGATCGAAACGATGTTTGCTTCGCTTTACTTCAATTTCAGCCCACCAAAACCGGTGGTGGGACACCTTGATTAATTTCCAAACTTTACCTACCCAAATCCAAACCAAGGATGACGAGGTGCGTGCCTTAGCCATTTTTTTTTCTCAAAAATGTCTTATAGACCTTTTGAGTTTGAGCGTTTTGCAGCCCTTCTTCGACTCTTCTTCGCTGTTTTTCCTTTAGATGACTAGAACTTGCAGGAAAACTCACCTAACACACCAAGCACAACAGAAGAACTGTATGAAGTGCCACACTATGCCACTACTATCACCAACCCCGCCGGCCTCCTTCATCTGCATTATTAGCTCATCCTCAGACTTCTGGTACGTTGATCTGCACACAGGAAAACATACCCATGATGTGTGTCCGATCCTGGCGT
Source organism: Saccharum hybrid cultivar R570 (assembly GCA_038087645.1). Taxonomy (NCBI): domain Eukaryota; kingdom Viridiplantae; phylum Streptophyta; class Magnoliopsida; order Poales; family Poaceae; genus Saccharum; species Saccharum hybrid cultivar. Next base: position 2,846,270 of record JAQSUU010000635.1, on the reverse strand, counting down.
TCAGCGGTCCACATGCCTCAAATAAATCGACATATTTTGTCTCGCGGAAACTTTGTTTTGATCATATTGCTTATATATAGCTGTGTATTAATTAGCTATAGGTAAAGTTTACTTTCGGTTCGTACGACACACAATCTTGCTAGACTTGAAACGGAAAACAGTTTGGCTTTCCTATATATAGTAGCTTTTTATTTATTGTGTATAACATATCTATCTATCTATCTATTTATCTATACTATAAAAGAGCGTACCTGTAAATTCATACTCACCTTATGTTTTAAACCTTAGATCATAGATCCAACGCATCTAATCCCCCGTCCTAACCTGACAAACGGACCCGGCCAGAAAACTTTTAATTCTTTACGCGTGTTTATACGTGTGGTTCCTCGGATTGCTATTTTTTCTCACCAAAAAATTACCCAACCCACACCCTAGAAACGTCGGTCTCCTCAATTGTTTTTTCCAAAAAAAAAACGTACCCGCCTATACAAAACGTCGGTCTCTCTTGTTTTTTCAAAACGAACCCGCCTATACCTGTTCCTGACCCGCTCGTGTACCCGCATCGCCCCCTCCCATCAATCACGCAGGCCGCATCGGGTTTTTAGGGTTTTTCCCTGCCCCGCTTGACAGTTGACACATGAAAAACCTAGGCCCGTGCGCGATCGCCGCTCCTTGGCCCCGCGCAACTCGCGATTCCACCAGGCGACTCCTCGACGCTGCACGCTCAGGCCCTTGATACGATGGCTCCAATACGGTTCCAATCGACGCCGCAGTCGGGGCGAGCGGCGTCGTGCTCGCCGACGACGGTTGGTGACTGAAATTCTCCTTAGCTTCCCTCGCCGACCACGCGCACATCGACGGGCTGCTACACACGATCGGCCTCAGGTACGTCGTGCCGGAGGTGTTGCCAACATCGTCGGCAGCCATGACTGAGGGCAAGCCTGCCTGGGCCGCGGCCTGCCAGTGAACTGTTCGACGTTGCTACGACGTCACCAAGGTAAGCACGTGGGCTTCACCCTAAAAAACACACTCCATTGAGTAGACACGAACTACTTCCTGCAAGGCTTCAGAGGCACTTGAGCCACAAACTGAGACTACTCAGCGAGCATTTGGTGGAGATGGGAGAGGTGGAAATGAAGCGGCACTGGGATTAGCGCTATTTGCATAAGGTGAGTTTCTTTTTCTTGAGCCATGATGAATCTGGAGTTCAGTGATTAACCCAGTTCTTTCAGACTGACACGATGGATTAGGAGGCGAGGATTGAGTTGGAGGGGCTATTGTGCACAACAAGGAGGTCAGGAAACAAACGCATTGCATTTGAACACTTGAATTGAAAAAAAAATTAAAAAAAGCAATATTGGTCTATTTTTTTCTTAATATATATTCACGAGAAACTCTCCATTGTTGATATATACGAGAAAATCTCCATTGTTGATATATACTTGAAATTATTCTTCTAATTGAACTTAAGAAAGAACTGCCTTGGCACAGGGGGCTTCCAACCAAGAGGTTTCAGCAGAGAGAAGCAATTACCTGAATAATTGGGCCACATAATATAACTAGGTGAGTAATTAGCAAAGAAATATAAAAATCTTCATCTTAGAAAAAACATCATCATATGAAGTGCTTGTTTCTTTTGGCGGAAGCCATTGTGATAATAACTCTTTCAGTTTGAAATAAGTATTTCTAGCATGCATTGCTTTTGACAGGTAATTTTACCTACGTGAAGCCATGTGATGCTTGGGTTTCTCTTTATAAAGTGCACAATGAAGCTACCATAACAAATGTTCAAGGGAGGCGTACGATGCCTCAAGGGATTGTTCATGATGTGTCCAAGATTGCATCACTAGACAATATCTGATCGCTTAGACAACACCTCTATTTCTATTTCACCTGGATGAGCTATTTCATTAAGGATATATTTGGGTAGAGTTTGGTTTGTTCATTTGGGCTATGCATCGTGCCAACGCTAGATAAAAACAAACCTTTTTAAAAAAAAAACTTTACATATGTTGACATTGTTACCAACTTAACCTTTCGATGGGCTCACATTTCAGAACGGTGAGTGCATCGTTGTCATTGACACCTCTTCCTTGTTGGCTGCAGGTTCGTTTTACCTCCGACAATGTTCCCTTTTTATCCTAATATATATATGATTATGAAGATCAGTGCATATTATTCAGGGTTTAGGGTTTAGGGAGGGCTACATTAGTTCGTCATGTCGGAAAAAAAATCATCCATTCAATCTGGGACAGCAAAACATTATATTCCTTAGGGAGAGCACTAGGAGATTTTAAATATAGATTTTGATATATGATCATGCTCTGCTTTTCCATCACATGTGCTATATAATTCTAAATATTGTGACGCATCATACAACTTCAAAATTATATTTTCTTTTCTATAATATAACATCATCTATCACAAATAAACCATGTCAATTTTCATACCACCATTAGTCTATTATTGACATAGACACTTTACATGGCCCCACCGTTTAGACGGGGAAGATACAAAATCATGGCTACTTTTTGTATCATATAATATTTTTTTACAAATAATATTAAAATATCAAGTATCACAAATATAAGCACGTGCGTGTCGCACGTGCACCTTTACTAGTTACAGAAACAAGTATTTATGGCCGCTACCTTTTTTGTTTTCTTATATTACTTCCATAAAAAAAACATGGTACCTCGAAAACGAGCCTACGTAACCAATGTCGTCCGACTTTCATCCCTACCTCCGGCCTTGCCTTCCGAAGCGTTGTCTGATCTGCTGTGACACACATCGCTGCCGCGTTGAAAGTGAGGATCACCGGCAGGTCGTCTTTGCCTGGTGACTATCTAAAAATTGTATTTTTTTTCCCCTTCGCCGAGGGCTAATCGATTTCGCATCAGTACTTCAATACTACTCCTAGTTTGGATCTGAACCAGATCCGAATTTGGTGCAGCGGCATGTCGTCGTCGAGGTACCAGAGTCGGCCAAAGGTCTTAGCTGTGCTCTGCGGCAAGCGCCGAGCAGCCTCGGCTGCGTGCAGCAGCATGCGCCGGCGACGTAGGGTCACTGATTCCGACGCCCCCATCACCAGGGACGCGTCGTCCTCGTGGGCGTCCCTGCCCAAGGATCTGGTGGACCTGATCGCGTGGCGGGTCCTGGCGGCTGACCTGCGGGACTACGTCCGATTCCGCGCCGTGTGCGCGCACTGGCGCTCCAGCACCGCCAGCCCGCGCGGCCGCGGCATCGTGGACCAGCGCTTCCACCCGCGGCGGTGGATGATGCTGCCCAGGGATGAGAACGGTACGGATATTTTCCGACCGTATTTGAGACCGAATCTGTTTAGAAGGATTTTAATCCGTCCGTATCGAGTCCGGATATTTAACATCCGATACCGTATTCGTATCCGAATATTTAAATCACATATTTATGATGTTGATATTCAATCGTATCATATCCGGTATTTTTTATACTATCCATATTCAAATTCGAATCCAGACATAAATATAAAAACAAATACGATATCAATCGTATCCGTCCGTATCCGATCCGTTTTCGTCCGTAATGCTGCCCGAGGGCCACGGTCTCTACCCGGGCCACGGAAAGCTGCGCGGGTTCGTCCGCTTCTTCAACCTCTCGACGGGCGCCTTCGTCCGCGTCCACCTCCCGCTCTTCAGGGACCACTGCGTCCTCGACTCCATCGACGGCCTCCTCCTGCTGCAGCGGGGCCACGACACCGCCGCCCGCCTCCTCAACCTCTTCACCGGCGACATCCTTGACTTCCCGCCTCTGGAGACCCTCCTACCGTACGTGGGCACGTTGCCGCACGGAAGCAAGTGGATCTATATCAGACATGTCAGTGCTACCTCCATGAACGTGAGCGCGGATGGAGTCGTCTCGCTCATGATCTTTGGGGGATGCGGTTGGTCCAAGATAGCCTTTGCTACCTCCAGGGAACAGCGACGGAGAGTTTCAAGCTATTTCGTGGATCAATACTACAGTCCACTCTCGTTCCAAGGCAAGATGTGTTGAGGTGTACTGACAGTTACGCGAAACCAGATATCCTAGAGATCGGCCCCCCACAGCTACTACAAGGGATGGAGGAACCCTGGATGCCACCACCAAGGTCCATTGCCAAATGTCCACTTCCATATAGTTCAGACGAGACCGGGACCAATCACCACTATCTGGCAGAATGCGGCACAGAGATTCTGGTGGTCAGTATGAGTAACGATTATAAGAAAGTTTTAGTTCACAGAGTAGCTGACCTTATGCTGGGAAGGTCTGTCCCGGTGACAAGCATTGGTGGCAATTGCCTCTTCATTGACAGGAGGAAGCTGTATGTCAGTTCTAAGGCGTTTCCTACCATTGTGGATGACACCATTGTCTTTTACAATGGGTATAAACGTATTCTCGCTCAATATCACCTCAGCAGCGCCATATTATTGCCGGCGACAAATATACCTAAGGCAGAAGATGCTGGCCCAAGTCCTTGTAGCATCATTAGCCATATCTACACATGTTGCTATCGCCAAAAATGGTCAGTATGGCCTGTGTTTCGTTTTCCTTTCCATCATTGCCCTTGCTAATAATTACTGTTCCTTTCCTCGGAACATTTTGTGCTCCATGGTAAGCTCATTATCGTTTCCCCCCTCTCTTCCTATAGGAACAAGGGACAAATAGCGTTTCGGGGGGGGGGGGGGGGGTGGGGGGGGGGAGAGACGACAGGTGGCGGGTGAAGAGAAAGTGGCGAATCGGGGTAAGTCTTGCCTGTGATGCAATGATCCTGTTCTAGTGTCTGCATTTTTTTGTTACATTTACTGATTATCCCCTAAAGGCAGACTACGGCCGTCTGATTAATTTATAGGTCGTTTTTCTAGTATTAAGTGACGTTGTTTGCAGTCTCAGATCAATAGGGTGGCTATTGCTTTCCCTTTTAATTAGATATATGGTATCCAGCAGGTAATGCTATTACATATGCACACCTTTCATGGTTGGGGTCTGGAAATCTTTATAAGAAGCTACAAATGTCTGTACTTTCTACTAGAGTGGTGGTTGGTTATTTTCTCAGGAAATACTGGAACAATCGCTGTGTGTATTATTTACAAGGACTGATATAATGCACAAGATGCATTATTATGTCACACTATTTATCTGTAGTGCTTTTGGTGATAGAAAAGGAATATCCAGTGTGGAAAATAAGATTTTTTTTCCAGATACATTTTGTATTTGCACTTAACTGAACATATGAACTATTAGTCGATCGTCTCACCCATCTGTGGATGCAGCATTTAAATTATTATTGCACAACTGGTAGTTCAGACATCCTTCTGCCTGAGCATGGGGAGCGCCTCTCTTAAGCATTGCAACAACTAGCACTAGTTTAAATTTATTTTGCTTTTTATTTATGATTGCAAACATTTTCCCTATTACAATCATAGTGGCTTTTACCATGCAAGACTTTGGCCTGTTGGAACTGAACTTAATTAGCAAAGATATGTTTGCTAGGATGTATATATGTATTTTGCAAATTATTACATTGTTAATGAGTCAAACACACTAATGTTGACATGTTGTTTCCAGAAGTTGTACAAGGATAGTTGGAGTATTGTTCATTAGTTTGTCCAGCAGAGCAAACAAAATGGTCATACTGATTTCACATCTAGACCACTCCTTTTGTACTTTTGCATATTTAGAATCTTATTATAGATTAGGTATCTCAAAACTTCATTGGTGCATATGCTTTGTACTATTATATTTGATCAGATTGGTTCAGTTGGTCTAACCACTGACTTCACGCATGCTTTTCTACTTGTGTCATGCTAGGCCTAAGCAGCTTCTGTACCATGGTGGATTGGTGGACGGTGGTGGTGTCTGCTGTTGTTTCCTCTACAACTTTATCTCAATGTTAAATTATTATGTCAGTGGTGTTTATTATTTAGATAGGCAACTCTTTCGTACTGAAACATATATTTTAGCTGTCATAGTTGCCATGGACCTATTTACATAATGCCTAGCAAGGTTACCCGACAATGAAAATCAAGGTTTAGGCCCCCTTTAGAACAAAGGAAACTTTCATGTTTCTTGCGTTTTTCTTGTGAAAATGAACTGATTCCTATAAAATTCCTGTATAAATCCTGTGAAATTTCTGTATTCCAAAGGGGCCCTTAGTGGCTTTGCAACTTGGCATGCTCATTGCTATATATATTATGTTAATGTATAGTTGTGGTCTTAAGATACCAAGGTATTACCGCTATGGCTTCGTGCTGATATATAGGGCAGGTTATCTAGAGTAGTGGTGAAAAAAAGCCTTCTCACGTAAAAATTAGTTGGAATATCATGTCTTCATACATCTTGTGACCATTTTAGACTTGAGACTGTAGTTACTTAATTTGGTGCCTCTTGTAGTCTTCCTATCTGAGATTGTTGTTACTTTTTGAACCATTTCAGAATCAATGCACAAAAGTGGCAATGTGAATACTAATTTTTTTGTGACTATATATGAGTCCTGAAATGATCCATACAAATTCTTTTCATATTTTGAATTTGATTAAGCGTATTTTTATGGTTGTACAATGTACATCATTTGTGGAAGAAAAATATTTCAATTGTTTCATGTTATTGAGATGGTAAGCGTAGCATATCGCTACACGCATTTGCCTTGATGTCTATTCTCAACCGAGTGGTCCAGTAGTTAACACGGCACTGCAGCCTCGAGGCAGAGGAAGCAAAGTTTGTTTTAGTATACAAGATATGTGGTATTTTACGCCATACATATATGATATATACCCTATAAAAGATATATTGTGTGTTTGGTCGCGTTTCTTCACGTAACCTGGCTAGCATAAGACAATGCACGAGGCATATGTTTGGTTTCCGGGACTACCTAAGCATGTGTTGTATAGTGTTATATATAGATCTTGTTTGGTTGTCCAGATAGTTTGGAAGCAATCACATATTTGTTGGTGTGATTTTTAGCTCTATCATCTCACCTCCAATCACCTGTCCACATTGACATTTCATCAAACATATGAAATGTAGAGGTGTGAATACAAAAAAAATGCAAAGGTGTTCTTGTTGCCTAGCGTAGTCTAGTTGTCCTCCAATGCCGGAGCACTCACCCCACCACCTTACTCCCATCCTCACCGCACTCCTCCCCTTTCGACCAACAATGGATGTTACTGTAACACTCCGGTGTTACGCAGGCATTTAGCATTGCAAATCATACGCATGATGCATCATTTGCATTTATAATCATATGTGAAGTAGAGTGTATTTTGAGTTGAAACATTTCTGTGAAACGTGAATGTTGCATACACTTATTTAGAATTGTTTCACCCTAATTATACTTGCTAGGCTACTAAAACATGTGTGGCTATAATTGTAAATCACCTGGAATTAGTTAGCACAAATTTTGGAGCAACTTTGGTATTCAAAGTTTTGTCAAATTTTGCTTTTAAAAATATTATTGGAAAATGGTCAAAACCCCTCCCTACTTAGCTTTTATTCTCCAATTTAAAATCTGTTGGGAATTTTTAGTTGATCCCTTAATAAAATTTGTAGAGAATTAAATTCTAAGCAACTTTCATTTTTGGGCCATTTTCAGAAAAGGTCATTTTCTTGCTCAAATGAGATTTTAAAGCTGTTATTTGAAATTGTTTGAAAATTTATTGAAAATAAAATTGAAAAAAATCATTTCTTGCCGTAACGGACCACCGCCTCGTTTTCGGCCCGCTGGCCAAAGCGGCCCAGCTCTCCCGCGCACGCCCGCAGCCGCTCCCGCTCGCCCGCGCCCGACCTCGGCCCAGCCTACGCCGCGCGGCCTCCTTCCTCTCCCTCCCGCTCGCGCACTGTCCCGACAGCGGCAGACGCCGCGCGCCGCGTGGCGAGCGCATGCCGGCGACGCCGGCCAGGTGGCGCCCGGTCGCTCTCACCAGCACGCGCGCTCGTCACTACAAACCCCCCCCCCACGCAGCGCCTCACCCTTCTCCTTCTCCTCCTTTCGCCTTGCTTCTTCCCGCGCGCAGCTCACGCCACCGCACGCTGAGCCGCTCGCCGGAGTTGGCTCTCCCGGCCACAGTAGCTCGGCGCCGTCCACTACACCTCGCATCGAGCACCGCTTCACCATCGCGCACCCGTTGCTCGCTTCGGCATGTCGTGGTAAGCCCTCACGCCAGAGTAATTGCTCGCCGGAGTTCAGCCATCCTCACCGGCGTGCACTGTTCCGTGGAACTCGCCTCGCCGCTCCACCCTTCACTTCTCTTTCGCACGCACCAGCACCGCATCACCACACCAGAGCCCGTGAGCCCTTCCGCGTGCCCTAGCCCGGCCGGAGACGGCTCACCGCCGGGGAGCAGCTCCGCCGCTCCGCCATTGGCGACGGCGAGCCCCTTCCCGAGCTCCTCTGGCCGCATCAAGGGCACCACTAGGTCCGCGTTGAGATGCTGAGCACGGTGGTGGTCACTGTTTGACCAGAGACCTCGCGTCGGCGAGATCTCGGCAGTCCGCCGCCTCCCCTGTCCTGTGTGACTGCCAGGTGGGGCCTGTCTAAAGCGGGCCCGCCTGTCTGTCTCGTGTGTGAAGCTCTGGCTTTAGTTCTGGGGTGCGTGTAGCATTTGAGCGGTCGGATTCAAAAAGAATTTAAACAAAATGTTTTTCCAGAAAATAATAAAAGGCTTCTAAAATTCATAAATTGCTCATTTTAGCTCCAAAAATTGTGAAACAAATTTTGGTAGACTTCTTAGAACCAGATCTATGATCTAAAAATATTGCATGTCAAGTTTGAAATACTTTTCTGTAGGGTTTTTATTTAATCATTGAAATTGCTGTTTTCTTGATAAATGCTTAATAAATCATATAAAGCTCAGAAAAATATGGTTCCAGTTTTGTTAATCTTCTTGTGTAATGTACTTTCTAGGAAAAATCTATGCCATGCATGTTCTGTGGAAAAAAATATGATGTGTAGTTCAAGTGCTTTTATTTGATGGTTTTTGTATTTTTGATAGTGAGCAAAAATTTTATAAAACATGTATGTGATAATTTTTATATAGTGATTGTTTACTATGTAGAATATAGAAAAAATGCTAAATCTGTTGTTTGATGCTTTTCATAGTACAAAGTATTTTTATGCTCATTTTTAGGCCCTAGATTGTTATTTTTGTGTAGGCAGTTCTAGTACTCCAAATATAATGAAATTTTTGTGGCATACTAGATTAGATGATAGTAAGCCACTATAATTTTCTCAGATTTTTCTGTGCTGCCAAAAGAAGTGTTGCCATTCAAACATAGTTTCCACTAGGGTTTAATTAACCATGTTAATGCATGATTAGTTAATAAGATTTGCTTTGGTGTATCTTTGAAGCATCTTAGATTTCTGTGGTGACTTGGCATGGTAGAGAATGATTGTAGTAGTAGTTTACTAGTACTTGTTCTTCGATGATGTTGACTACCTTGTAGAAGAGTTATATTCCTACTCTATACAATAAAGTAAACCTATTCATCTACACCTTATTCATCATGATCATTACATGTAATCTCTACAATGCACCTAGGCATGAGCACTTATATATTTTGCATCATACAGGATTGCAGGAAGTAATTCCGGTAGCAATTCTCGAGGAGCCGGAAGAGCAGCCCGAGGTGCAAGAGCAGGAGGTGCCCGAAGCCGACAAGGAGGTCGGTGAGGATCTTCCAGAGTGCCCCGACCATCGTCCAAGCTCTTTCGAAAGAGGCAAGCCCCGAAGCATTTCTCTCCCGGTTTGTAAATATTTTATTAATACTTTACCTTAATTGATGCATTACGTTTAGGAGTTGTTTGCAACCGTTGCTGCATTATACCTTGTTTACTTTTGTTCTACCATATCCTTGTTACCCTGGTATTCACAGTCAAGAAATGCTTAGCCTGCTTAGACCGATAAAAGTCGGGTGATTTCCTGTCACCTGCGAGCTATAGGTGGTTACCTGGATCTGATTGAAAAAGTATGTCATCTTAGGATAACTAAGTGTTAATTTGAAATTGAGACTGGACGGAGACTTACAGGGTTTCGGACTGTAGTGTTTTTCGTCTGTGTCGGTTAAGGACAGAGATGAAAACGGTACGGATATTTTTCGACCGTATTCGAGACCGAATCTGTTTAGAGGGGTTTTAATCCGTTCGTATCTGAGTCCGGATATTTAACATCCGATACCGTATTCATATCCAAATATTTAAATCACATATTTATGACGTCGATATCCAATCGTATCCTATCCGTCATTTTTATACTATCCATATTCGAATCCGAATCCGGACATAAATACAAAAACAAATACGATATCATTGATATCCATCCGTATCCGATCCATTTTCATCCCTAGTTAAGGATCGACCGTTGTTGGGCCTCGAGTCATGTTGAACACATGCCTTACATTTAGCTGGCCGAATAATGTATCTTTCGACCGCGAAGCTGGGAGATTATTCGGGCCGAGTGGATTGCTCGCAACGCACTGTACCGGAGCAGGTGTGGTAGGACACGGGGGGCGCGATGATAAGGCCAAAGAGTAGTCGGGCGGCCCCCGGGTATATGTGGTTCCTGGCAAACTCGAAACTTTACCTGAATAGTTGTCTCGGTGACCAATATCTCACTTTAGCGGATGAGTAAGGTTTGTGTGATGAATAAATTACCAACTGGTTAATAATCGATTCGAATCGCCATCGTTCACTAAATAGTGAACACTTGACTTGAGTTACTTCATCGTAGTAATATTGATGGAACACTTAGACAATTATATGAAATATGACACGACGGGAGTTGTAAATGATCATTGGTTATCCTTACTTGTTTAATCACATGTTTACTCTACTACAAGTGTAAATGTAGTTGGCAGGTTAATAAAGATTAACTTGATATAAAAGCTTCTGGAAAAGGTTCTTTAAATGCTAAAAATGTTTTTTGCAAATGAGTCAGCTACCCCACTATAAAGCCTTTCATAATCCTTGGTGTCATTTTATTTTCGGTTATGTCGGGTAAGTCTAGCTGAGTACCTTCTTGTACTCAGGGCTTTATTCCCACTTCTTGCAGATGGACAGATGTATTACGACTACTGTATCAACTGCCTCTATCATGCGATGGGTGAAGTTTAGGACCATTGGCAGTGCTCGTTCCCTACGTCTCGTCTAATTTTTTTGTTGGAGATGATCATCAGCTGGCACTTTATTTCAAACTCTGTGTGAGAGTGTGTGTGGATTGAACTAAATGCTTTCGCTACTTTTATTTGAACTTGGTTTGTAATAACTATGTTTAAACTCCGATGTATCCGTGATGTGAACTTTTATGTAATTTGTGATGGTGACCGCTAAACTTATTACGATCTTGGCTGGTATGTAAGTTGGTTTGAAATCCGTCGTGATTTCACGGACTACTGGGTTATACGGGCTTAAGTTTGCTAAATCGTATGCTCGGTGGATGCTTTTCTTACTTAATTTCGTATAATCGGTCGGTTCTGTTACAGTTACACCTCAATTTTTTGGATTTTAGAATGCGAATTGGACAAATATTTTTTTTGGATTTTAGCATGTGAATAGGACAAATAAAGCTATGGTTTCCCTATTTTCTAAAATTTTTGTGAAAAATCCCCCAAGAAATAGTGTAAATTTGCCTTAGTTTCTTGCATCTCGCCTAACTATGACCTTCCCCGATTTTATGTCTCGCGAATCTTTCATGCTAGCCCCACTCGGCTATAGTTCTTTGTGCATAATTCCTTTCAACTTTAAGGCATCGTGTCTTGGTATTTTAGCTCTGATTTGATTCGTTTTTTGTGTTAATCTGATACCTTTCTAACCTATATGCATTTAGCATCGGTGTTTACCATGTCATGTGTTTCTAAATTTTAATTTAATTTGATTAATATTTATTTAAAGATGCTTATATATAAAAGCTAACTAGGTTTATACCACGTCTTTGGGTTGTAAATAAAACATGAGTAGTGTTATTTTGATTTTTCAATTGAAATGCAATTTGAATTATTTCTAACTTAAGATATTTTCTTAGATTGCCCTAAATATTGTTTTTTGCTAAATAAGATAAGTCAAGCGTATAGTCTTTTTATTTCCTTTTATAACCAAATCTTCCCAATGGTCGTATCCTTTTAATGCTAGTTCCATTTTTAGCGTTCTTGCATTGTCGTGATCGTAGCATCAAATTCTGTCTTTTATTAGTGTGAACTCTTTCTAGAACTTTTATTTGAATTGGTTATTGTTGTTAGTTTGTGTTTTTTGGCTTGTTTGTCTATGGGCATGCTTGGTTCCAGAGCCAGGTTGCCTTGCCTCGTCGGCATGAGCAACGAAACGATTGCCAACTTAGGAGAGCAAATTTGACTCTCTTGAAGCAGCAAGAAAAAGTTTGCTAGCACGGGAATCAAGGTTGACTAGCTAGACATCGAAACGTGTTGGCAGTTTTGATTTCTAGATCGATTGAGTGATATAGTACTCGGTGAGGGATCCAAACATGCCCTATGTTCCTTGGTTGCTATGGGTAGAGGGAGAGTTGTTTGTCAGCAATGAAGACCAGAAACTGAAGACACTCTAAGCAGCTAAACTTGGGTGAAAGACAAATACCCTCGACTATATTTCTTACCTAATAACGTTACCTTACTTTTTGGCATCCATGTGTCTAATTCAATGAGCTCTAAAGAGAATGAGATCAACACCACTACCTCAAGCACCAGCACCACCAATCATCGGTGAACTAGAGGGTTGATCCCCTTGCTCGGGGGTTGGGGCGGGGGGGGGGGAGATGTTCAAGGAGCAAGAAGGAAGGCCCAAGGATCTCATCCATTCCACAAGGTTCGTTCACCAGCCACTCTCGTGATCGCAAGTTGGCTATTCTCGTCCTTGATCTAGCCCTCACAAATCTAGAGACTAATGTACAACTAGTTTACCTAGAATTCAACCCCAATAGCTTAGATGATTACCAAGTGTAGTTCAATGCAATGCACCTTGGTAGATGTACTCTAAAGATACCCTAGGAGCACTCTTGCAAGATCCCATGACAATGCAATGTCCCTAATCACACCTGCCATTCACGAAGTTAAATTTCACATGCTCACAAAATGCACTAACGGACAATACTAGGCACCTGACAGACAGTCCACTAGAGTAAGGCAGCGGTAGCCAGTTTTAGTCGCCTCTGGAAGCCCAACTAGACAGTCTATTCAATCATGTCTGACAGTCATTACACCCAATACTCAAGGCAAAGATATATTGTACTCAGAGGGTGCAAATGCACCCCCCCTAAAAATGAAAAAGACCACAGTGATTTTAGCTAAAATTTCACCATACATGCATCCCCTATCAGGGGTGGAGCCAGGATTTTCGTATAGGGGGGCCGACAATATCGATAATAATCACACGAGTGCGCAAGCGTACATATATATATATATATATATATATATATATATATATATATATATATATATATATATATATATATATATATATATATATATATATATATATATATATATATATATATATATATATATATATATATATATATATATTGATTTGGTAAAAATATATATAATAATTGAATCAAAAATTTATTTTATTTTTTCTTGAACACGCAAAAGATTTACACATATTTGTATTAAGGTAGAAAAGGAATCAACATTTATTTTGTTATACAAAGGTAAACTAGAATCACTAATCATACTAATTTTATATTTTTTTAGTTAATTAACAAGGGTGTATAGTGGAGTGTTGGAAAAGTTAGGGGGTGTGTGGCCCCTCCTAGCCCCCCATCTCCCTCCGCCACTGTTCCTATGACACATGTCTATGCACCACAAGGCAAGTGCACCCTCCCTCCCTCTATTTTGCTCTAGGTTCGCCACTGTCAACACTTAGTCATTTTCACTTAGGAGCACGACCGCTCCAATGGACAGTCCATCAGGCTCTTTCTCTCTCTCTCTCTCTAGTCCAGAGAGAGGTGTTTTAGTCAATTTTGAACCATCCCAATAAATTTTAGTCATTTTTGAGAAATTCTTAAGGTATAGACATGAGATTTCAAATCTAGGCTCTGGCTTTGATTTGAAATCCATATATTTTATTTGAACTTACATATACATTTTATACAAACCCATGGGTTATTGTACTAATTGTTGAGTTGGGTTGAGTTGAAACATTAAAATCATGGAGTGAGGTAGATTGGGCGTTTGGTGTGGCTTCGCTCCTTGTGCTCTGGTGAAAGAGTCACACATGAAACCAATGCAGGAGCCCCACTAAACATGTCCTTAAATTGATATGAATTGAGTTGGTTAAATGGTGGGTGTATAAATCTATTAACAGGGCTAGTCTCGACCATGTTTTTGCTCTGCTGCTAGAAACTATGCAAACAACCATGGCGTGAGTGCTACAGGCCTGCTGAGTTGACTAGAGCAACGTGCTATGGACCTATGGTCAACATTTGGTGTACTATGTTAGCAATGCATTACTGGCCCTCCTAACTTCATTTTGGTGTTCCGTATGATCCATCACCGGCTAGCCGGGATCAATGACAAATCATTTAGATTGGAAGCTCACCCCATTGGTGTTTCCCAAAAACAAAAAGATAGAAAAAAGAGTACACGGATGCATGTGTAAACCTTGTGGTCTTGTTAGAACCAATCTATAAGAAGAGGAAGCATCTATGTGAAATTAAAATTGAAAGGTACACAGACGTTCTCATGTGAATATAATCAGAAGATAACAATTGTCCTTTAAACATGGTCAGAATATACTAATAATAATTCACACAGATTTCTTCTGCAGACATGATCTGCATCTCACAAGTGCGACCACCATGACACGCTCACGATTCATTGCTCTCGGGGAAGGTGATGCACTTGTACACCCTGCATCTTGGGCACACGATGATGCCCGCCTGCATGCATGCGACGGAGAATGTTCATCAAAATTCAGAAAGATTCTGCATGCGAGCGACCTCGAGAGAGCTGAGTTACTGACCGCCTTGCACGTTGGGCAACGGCGGTACACCCGTGTGCCCTCCGACTTGACGTTGTTCTTCTTCCCCTTGCAGAAGTCGCAGAGCATCCACCCCAAGCCGCTGCACTCTTCGCACGCTACAGCTTCTTCCTTAGAACAATTCACGAGACGACGACACATAGCTTACGTATGCCCGTGCAGCGCCAGCAGCATCTAGAAAGAACGGTGCTGAGATCGATCACTAACCTCGGTGCCCTCGACGACCACCGGCGGCAGCTCCGCCTCCGCGGCCGTGCCGAGCTCCCGTGGGACGGAGGCGCAGCCGATCCTGCCGTTCCTCTCCGCACGCCTGCGCCGCGGCAGCGCCGCCCGGAACGGTGGCAGCGGCGAGCTGCAGCGGCGTGGCCCAATCCACTGGTCCGGCCTCGCGGCCACGCTGCTCCACTGCGCCATCCCGCAGGAGCTGTGCCTGTGCGGCTGCGGCAGCCTCCCGGCCTCCCCACCGCTCCGTCTACTTTTGTGGATAACAAAACCAGCGACAGCGAGTGGAAGGAAGTCTAACGCTCTCTGACGCCATGGCCCCACCCGAATCCACCTCGGATCGCCGCTGCCACACGTTCAACGTTCTCCCGCATGCACGGTCAACGAGTCAACTTCAAGGCTGATAGCGTACAGTAGGATAGAGATAATATCATGAGTTGCACTAACAAATATTGTGTTTTGCCGACTTTACGGATCCGTTTTGCCGACCACTAACAAATATTGTGTAGCAACTGATATTCGCATCTGCTGGAAATCAGGGTGTACTAATAATATGCTAATAAGAGACGTTTTTAATAACTTGTGGCACGAAGCATATACACATATTTGAACTTTCTGCGCCGCTGCTTCTGACAATACGTACGTTTCCAAAAGCATTGCCATAGAGACCACAGTACCAGAGCAACAAACAGTTATGTTAGCACCCGTGCACTGATTAGAGCACCCGCGGTGTGTCGAGGCTTCAAATGTCTGCAAACCTCAATGCTTCAACTCTCTTCTAAAACTTCGTTCACTGACACATGTATAAAGTATTAAATATACACTAATTACGAAACTAAATTTACAGATTGAGACTATTTTGTGATACGAATTTTTTAAGCCTAAGTAGTCCCTGATTTGACAATGTTGTGCTACAGTAAATATGTGCTAATAACGGATTAATTAAGCTTAATACCCGTGGATTACTGACGGATTCTGTAATTTATTTTTTTATTAGTATCCGAACACCTCATGCGACACCCTCATGTGACACCTCCTAAAATTTA
The DNA here is from genome assembly GCA_038087645.1 of Saccharum hybrid cultivar R570. Classification (NCBI taxonomy): domain Eukaryota; kingdom Viridiplantae; phylum Streptophyta; class Magnoliopsida; order Poales; family Poaceae; genus Saccharum; species Saccharum hybrid cultivar. The sequence goes on along the minus strand of JAQSUU010000635.1, from coordinate 2,830,007 downwards.
GTCACTGTATCCAAACACCCCCTAAATTGCAATGTACCATGTTCACTTGAACTTACCAGCCTGACTTATCAGCTATGGTACAGTGTTTTCTCTCGCAACAAATCAGCGAACAGTACTTTTCAGCCTGGCTTTTCAGTGAAGCGAACAGGCCCGGTGATGCCCCGTAAAAAAATGGGACCCACCTCACCCAACAACTCGCTTTCCTCCTCAATGATGCTCCAATTAAGACGTCCGGAACGGACGGACGCCTCACTCGCTCACTGCCGCACCCATTCCCTCGCTTCCTCCTCCCTTCCGCGCTCGCGCCCCGCGCCTACCTCGACGCGCGGCCATGGCTGCCTCTCTGGCCGGCGGCAGCGCGCTACCCCACCCCGGCGGCGCCCATTCCCCCACCTTGGCGTCCTCACCCACTAGGAGCGCCCAACGCCCGCTGTTTCGGCGGCCCTCCCTCCACCCCGGTGAGATCCAAACAAGGCGTTGACCCTCCCGTATCCTAGCCGGCGGTGCCCTCCCCAGATTCGGTAGCGTCTCCTCTCCCTCAGCCGACGGCGAACACGGCGGGTGTGCGAGTGCGCACCATCCAGCGAGCCTGCACCACCGCAGTTGCCCACTAGGTAGGTCATGGCCGCTCGGCGATGCTGTATTTCAAGTGTTTCTGGATACTTTTCAGACATGTTTCAAATATTTCAGTTGTTTCAGATGTATGCTTTAATTGTTTCAGGCGGATATTTCAAAAGTAAATCAGGATGTTGCATATGTTGAATGGTTGTACATGTATGTTGAAAGCGTTTATCCCTATGTTTCAACTGTTTTTTACACACATATTGCAAGTGTTTCATATGCATTTCTCAAGTGTTTTATCTGTCTTCTTTTGTATGTTGCAAGTGTTGCATCTGGATGTTTCAAAAGTAGATCGGGATGTTGCACATGTCGCAATGGTGTTTCAACTGTATGTTTCAAATGTTTCATCTGTTTTAGACGTATGTTGCAAAGGTTTCAACTGGATGTTGCAAAAGTAGATCGGAGTGTTGCACGGCGCGGCCAATGGCTATCGCTGTTGCTGAGGTGTAGCCGTGGGTCAACCCACATGGGTTTCCCGTGCGGGGCGCGGGGTGGGCACGGGTCCCTGCGACGGACGCGGGTGCGGGTGTTGGGGCAGGACGCGGGACGTGGGGCATGGGCGGGATGTGGACGCGGGAGCGACATAGGTGTCAGAGTCGCGCCTGGACGTCTGAGCGCTAGGCGTACCATTTCCTCTTTGTACGTGTCTCTTTCACCCTCAACAATCATGTTATGCAGTATGATACGTGCATACATGATGTCAGCAAGTGATCTCATATGCCACGGAGTTGCTGGGGTACATAAGCTTGCAAAACTCCAAATGCACGCACAACATCTTTTCGTGCTCCTTCTTGATGTTCTGCATACAACTTATCTTTTTCACGTTTTTTAACCAAGCACTTACCAGTCGCATGTCATCCTCCTTTTTCCAAATTATACGACCCCCTTTCTTTTCATCCTCATATGCGCTATTTTCACTCCACTCTTCAGTGCCATTGGCAGGAGCATGCTACGGCACTTGTTGTCCTAAAACTGGAGAGGCCGAAGCGATTGGACTGATTTCATCAGCTCGCGAAGCACTCCCTCCACTACATGGAAAGAAGGCCATCGATCCGGCCAACTGGAGATGCTGGACTACTTGTGATTTGTGAAACCTCCTAGCACTCCTTGCAGGTACGGCGCAATATTGCCTTGGTATGGCCCTCCATGGTATGGTGTGACGGACCAGGATCTTGGAATAAAGGTTCTGGTAGCTTGAGGGATCTGTAAATGGGTTGTGTAGTTAATGACCATGAAAATTTGGAGGAAAATGTGGTGGTGGGGGGATAGTTCATGGCATAATGCTATGGAAGAAAATTGAGGTGATGTTGTGTGTTTGTATCTTGTGGATCTCATTTTTTTATGAAACTTTGGATCTGAATTGATGTTTGAGGAGTTGAGAATGTCTGCGAAACTTGCTGAGGAAGAGCTATCCATGGCAATACCTGGTTTCTGATTAGTATATTTTCTCAATTGCTATATATATGCATGTATATATAGCAGTAACACAGTTTGAGCAACGGTCTTGAAAGTGTCGTTTTTACCGTTGGCCAACGGCCATTTTGAAAAGAAATATTATTTTATTGGATTGGAAGAGTGGACACCGATGCCTGTGTAGTCCTCGATGCTTGATTTTGAAAATGAAGCATCGGTCCTGCAGTGTTGATGAGAAACGATGCTTCGATACTCTCTCCCCTTCCCAGGCATCGCTTTTCTGCAACACTGTTGGTGCTCTCATATGTTGTTTATTTGTACATAAGGGAACATATGTAGAAAAAACTTACAAAGGTCGGACCACCTGAAAGAACTCATTTATGTGTGTGAAGGTGGGTACTGTTAGTAGTTTGTTTGATATCTAATTGGTGATTATTATCATCTCAGTGTACTTTGTGTTCTTGTACGAGATAAAAGGACAGGAGAGACATACTGGAATGAAAGCAGCTCCAGATCACACCAAATACTTAAACTGGTTTTCCTACTGCTTGGTTGCATGTAGAAAAGAAAAAGGCTTAATAGATTCATGCAAAATAGCCTCTGCCCGCTGCCTAATTCCATTCCATCACTTATGATTTGATAAATGATTCTTCCAGACTATCGAAAGTTCTGCTCGTGAGTTCTTGGGTAACGCCAAGTCAACAACACTTGTTGCTAGTGTGGTGAGAAATGATAATTTACTCATATTTCTTTCGTGGTATAAAATGGCTAAGGCCATATTTAGTTCCCAAAAATTTTCAAGATTCCCCGTCACATTAAATGTTTGGACATATACATGAAGTATTAAATGTAGACGAAAAAAAAACTAATTACACAGTTTGGTAGAAAATCACGAGATGAATCTTTTGAGCCTAATTAGTCCATGATTGGACACTAATTGACAAATACAAACAAAATTGCTACAGTAACCAAAGTCAAAAAATTTCGCAAACTAAACACACCTAAGTAAGTGTAAGCACATTTGATTGTCCCATGCAGAACCTCGTTGTTTTGGCTGAAAGTGAACGTGCATCTCAGGCGCATTTAGCAGGCATTAGTCCAACTGCCTCCGAGACCATTTCCAAAAACCTTGTAAAAGATTTTACGTAGTAGTGTGTCTTCTTCTATAAAACATTGCCCGAATCATCGCACGCATGCGCACGCCACAATCCCCCTTCTTCATTGCATCATCTCGCTTCTCTAGTGCCCCGAATCACCGCCGCCCACCATTGCCGGAACTTTGAGTTGCTGCTCTGATCTCCCTACACAGGTCACCTGCCATTCTCCTCACTCTATTGACATCCCAGTATATTACCATGCGTGGCTACTAATCTGCTTCTTGGGTTCTCTCTGCAGCCCATGTTGCCACCGTCCGCCCCTCACTGCAGCCAGCCGCCATCGTCTCCTCTCCTCCGTCCAGATCTCTACCGGCAAGTTCATTGTGCCACCCTGACTCCTCTGCCGCTCGCCGGAGTTTCAAGGCCACCGGGGCGATGTCTCGGGCGAGCTCTGTCGTGGCGGTCATGAAGAATGTCGCCATCATTACCACCTTGGTGATTGAGTAGCTGCTCTTCTGGGCCATTCGTGGCTTGATCAGCGGTCATGATCTCCTCTTAGTGGAAGTCAACCATGTCAAGTCTCCCAACCCGGTCAGCAGTAGAATCCAATCAATGAATGACGTGTTATCAATCAGTTGCCCACATCAACAAGAGGAGGCTAACTTCAATGTGCGGAGAAGCCACTCCCTTACTATTTTTAGAATGGTATAATAAAATCCTAAATCTCCAATTAGTTCTGTATTGCAACACTTACAATTCCAATTTCTGTAGTTGAACAAAAGTCATAACATAATTAATAATTTTATTTTTCTGTTGACCTCAGATAATTGAAAGCAGTACATGACTCTTGGGTTGACATATACTCCCTCCGCATCGGATTTAGAAGTCGTTTATTACAGCGACACGGTCTCCAAAACACAACTTTGACCTCTTGTTTTTATAAAAAAATATTTATGAAAAAAGTGATATATGTATACTTTTATAAAAGTATTTTTCAAGACAAATCTATTCATATAATTTTTACATTTGCAAACTCAACCACTTAAAAGTTATTGATGATTTATATTCCCAATGTTTGACCTAAACCTTATCCAAAACGACCTCTAAATCCGATACGGAGGGAGTATGTGTCTCTGTTGGTATGCACTGCTTGCTCTTTCTACCAATGTATCAAACGAATGCCTGAGTTTGGCCGACTATGTGAAAAATTGGAAGATGTGACTGAGGACGTGTTCGGTACTGATTGCTACGGCCGCGGCTGCAGTTTCCCTTCAGGAATTACTGTAGCATCAGCGCCAATAGTTGCAGCTGCGTTTAGAGGGCATTAGGATTTTGTGATGTGTTTAGAGGGCACAATTAAACTAACAATTTTCTAAATTTTGCCAACGATTAGTTAGTAATTTGAATTTTTAGTAAAGGAAAATATACTGTTTTCAAATCAATTAATTACAAGTCATGAAAGTGTTTTTGTTGCATTCATGTTGGTTGCATAATTCTTATTATGTGAAAAACAAATTACAGAAATCAATTAAGCCATGAATCGATTTCTTTCAAAAGAATAAAGTTCCGAAACCTTTCTTAAAATAAAGTCTCCTTTCAGTTTGCAAAATCTATTTTGAGCATCATGTTTGTAATAATTTCTAATGAGTTTGCAAAAGTTAATCTTGTGTCTCAAGAATAAATTCCAAACTACATTTGAAAATTTTGGTATAAAAAACAAAGGGGCCAAAATAGTTGTCTTGGCTCTAAATTTGGCTTCAGTATAGTTTTAAAATGACCGTTTAAAAATAAAATTTAAAGAGATTTTAGAAGAGTTGTTTTAAATGATTTCTCAAAAATATAGCTTAAAAGGGTTTCAAAAAAAAGTTTGGAAGGGGTCAAAATTTAAAATAGCTTTGAAAGTGTACTGTTTCAAATTCAAGTTTGAGAATCCACCTCGGATAGGCACAGTCAACGGGTCAACTTCAGCGTGGCCCTGGGCCCACACAGGATTTGGCTCCGGTACTTGTCCTGCGACTGCGAGGCACTTGGAGAATCAACAAGCAACAGACCCAAGCTTCCCGCGGATCTCGCCGCCGCGTCGCCGTCCAGCGTCCAACGACCATGCCGCCGCGCTCGTACCACCACCTCCTCCTCCTCCTCCTCCTCGTTGTGGAGCTTCCCGGCGTATCCGTCGCCGCCAGCAGCGAGGACGAGGAGTACGCCGCCTGCGCCGCGGCGAACCGCACGGACGCGTCCCCGCTCCGTGCGGACCGCCTCACGGTGATCCTCACGGGCTACTCGGAGCGTCGCCTCCCTCTGCTCCGCGCCATCGCGGGTGCCTACGCCGCGCACCCGCTGGTCCTTGCGGTGGTCGTGCTCTGGTGCAACCCCTCCACGCCGGACCGCCTCCTCCTCCGTGGCCGCGGCGGGATCGGGTTCCCGCCCCGCGTCGCGGTCCGCCGCGCCGCCTCGGCGTCCCTCAACTCGCGCTTCCTCCCGCGGCCCTCCGACGTGCGCACCGTCGCCGTGGCCGTGGCCGACGACGACGTGCTCCCCGACGCGGCGGCGCTGTCCTTCGCCTTCGCCACCTGGCAGCAGCACCAGCACCAGCGGCCGGGGCCCCTGGTCGGCTTCTTCCCGCGGTCGCACCACCTGGACCTGGCCCGCGGGAGGTGGGCGTACACGGCGGCGCAGCCGGGGCGGTACTCCATGGTGCTGACCAAGCTGATGCTCCTCGACGCCGACCTCCTGCACGCGTACTCGTGCTCGCCGGAGATGGCGGCCGCGCGCGCCGTGGTGGACCGGGAGCGCAACTGCGAGGACATCCTGATGAACTTCGTCGCCGCCGAGGCGTCCGGCGCCGGGCCCGTGCTCGTGGAGGCCGGCGGCGTCCGGGACTGGGGCGACCCCAGGAACGACGCCGGCGGTGGCGGCGAGAGGCGAGGCGGGGTCAGGGACGTGGGGCTCAGCGCCACGGGCGGGCTAGGCCACTGGGAGAAGAGAGGGCGCTGCATCACCGAGTTCCACCGCCTGCTGGGAAGGATGCCGCTGCGGTACAGCTACGGCAAGGTGGTGCAGGCCACCGCCGGCGAGCAGGGGCTCTGCAGCAAAGGCGGACGCCTCGTCCGCTGCGATCACGAGTAGTAATTTACGCCTACCGATGACGCGTAACGTTTTTTTGTATTGCGCTGGCGCTGGCCGGTGCTACTGTATGACATTAGCGTGACACGGTTTGGTGTATAATGGACTTTTTATTTAAGGGAAGCGTTGGTGCCCGGCCGCTCTCCGCTTCTCGTTCTTGTTCCGTGCAGTGCACCCCGCCCGCTCGGAATCTGTGTTGTCTGGATGACTCGCCCTGCCCATGCCCCCTGCCCATACGCGGGGCCATATGCGCCCCTCCGTTTTCCCGCCAAGCCTGAACTACTACGGCAAGATGAAGGAAAGGGAAGGGAAGGGAAGGGAGGGGAGGGAGAGGAGAAGAGAGGGCGAGGTGCGCCGCGTAAGGAAGGCGCTAGGTAGGAGCCGAAGTTTTGTGGCAGGCTGTTGTCCACCAGCCATCGGCGCCATTGTAACATGTGTAATACCCGGTCTACTTTTGAAACATCGAGTTGAAACATTTGTATCATATGTTGAAGACAGACAAACACTTGAAAATATGCATCTGAAACAGATGAAAAAAAAACTTGAAAACACTTGAAAAGCTATTGCAAAACATATGTAACGTCAAGATAAAACACTTGCAACATATATGTGAAACATATGCAACATCAAAATAAACACACATGCAACGTACTTCTCAAAAAAAAACAGATGAAACATTTGGAACAGACGCTTGCAACATATGTAACATCCTAATCTACTTCTGCAACATCCATAAGAAACACTTGTAACATATCTCTGAAACATGTGAAACACTTTAAATATACGCCTGCAACATGCACTTTTCAGCAAAACATGGTCAGCAGGCGAATGGAGCACTGCACACAGGATCCGGTTGTGCGGTCACGGTGGAGAAGGAGGATGGCAGTGGGCAGGCGGCTACGCTGCCCCGGCGAGCGGCACCCGCAGTGGAGGTGACAGCGGTGGTTGGGCTGGTGCGACCTCGCGTGGTGAGGCGACAGCGGCTGTGCAAGCGCAAGGGAGCACAGTCGCGTTGCGGGCGCGGCGACGCGGTTGCGGTGGATGGGTTCGAGAACGGGGACAGGAGAGCAAATAGTTTTTTTTTTTGCAACTCGAGCTGGCCAGTTGAGTGAGAATGTGGGCCGTTTAGGTGGGCGTCGAGGCCCACCAAGAGAGACGTATGCTTCCGCATTACCTTTTATTTAAATCAGTTTTAAAGCAATGCTGAAACAATAATGTTCTTCCGATGTGTAAGGGAAAATTTCCCCTGAATTTCTTCCAACTGAATTGCGTATTGGCGTTTGAAAATAGAGCGTGACCGGGGCGTGGACTAGGACTAGGAGCGGTTACAGTGTCCCGAGGGTGCTGCACACGGGCAGAGAAGAGTGGAACCGGCGGCATTCGCGATTTCAAATCAACGCTCTGATCGAAATCCGACGGCTGCTATGAAGACCGGCGGCCTCCGGGCCCACGAAGCCACGTACTCCTACTGTCCTACACGAGATCATTTCCCACTACTCCCTATATTGTCGGAAGCGTGGGCGTTCGTCTTCGTGGGCACCGGCCGAAGCCTAGCGCGCGGGAGAGAAAGGGCACTAGTGGGCAACAGGGCAAGGCAGGGAGACTAGGAGAGAGAGATCGAACCCCCTGGCCGGCGGCGGCAACGAGCGAGGACGATGAAGCCCGGCGGCGGTGGTCGTGAGTTGTCGGCGTGGGTGAGGAAGGGCCCGTGGACGACGGAGGAGGACGAGGTGCTGCGGCGGCACGTCCGGGAGAACGGGCCCCGGGAGTGGAGCTCCATTCGATCCAAAGGCCTCCTCCCGCGCACCGGCAAGTCGTGCCGCCTCCGCTGGGTCAACAAGCTCCGCCCGGACATCAAGAAGTAATGCACGCACGCTCAACCTGCTCCTCCTTTGCTTCCTTCTTCCTCTCTTTTCTTTCCGCCCCGGGAAGCCTGTTGGTTACGCCGCTCGCTCTTCTTCGTTCTTCTTCTTCCTCGTGCATTGCCCTGTTCAACGGTTCTGCATGGACGACGGTGAAGAACTGCTGTTCAGATACCCAACACTGATGAAGAATTAATGCCGTTTCCTGTGTGAAGGGGCTGCAAGTTCTCGGCGGAGGAGGAGCGCGTGGTGATCGACCTGCAGGCGCAGTTCGGCAACAAGTGGGCAAGGATCGCCACGTACCTGTCCGGCCGCACGGACAACGACGTCAAGAACTTCTGGAGCACGCGGCAGAAGCGGCTGGCCAGGCTCCTGCGCGCGCCGGCGCCCCGCCGGAGGCCCGGCAGCGGCAGCGGCAGCGGCAGGCAGAGCTGCGGCGGCGCTTCGTCCTCGCACGCCCGTGACTCGCCCGCTCAGAAGGTGACTAAGTGGTTACTGCCTGCATTGCATTATCTGTTTGTCTCTCTGAATTCTGATTGTTCTGAAGTGGAGTAGCAGACTTGTAGGTGTCTGATTGATTTTGCAGCATTGCATTTCTGAAACAAATGGCTTCTTCTGAACTAGAACTACTGTAGCCAACAAGCAGTTGTCTTTCACACATATTTATTCCAGTATCATTTTCTGAAAAATGTTATGTTCATGTTTCTCAAGTCTTGACCATGTCACATCTGACAACCGAAAGTCTTAAACCTTGCGCGTTGCATGTTTCCTTTGTCCCTCTGAAATCTGATCGTTCTGAAGTGGAGTTGCAGAAATACGCTGCAGTATTTGATTGGTTTTGCAGCACTGCATTTGTGACTCAAACCATTGGCTTTTTTTTTTTGCGAAGGAACCATTGGCTTTTCTGATATGATTTTCTGAAAAATAATATTTTGTTCATGTTTCCTTTGATCACCATCTAGTACTGTACCATTTTCTAAAAATGTTGTGTTTATGTTTCTCAAGTCTTGACTATGACACATCTGACAACTGAAAGTCTGAAACCTTGCGCATTGCAGTTGCAGCTTCTCTGTCAGAGCCGGTGCCAGGACATCCCCTTCGAGGAGACGAAGCCGCTACTCCGCACAGGCAGCCAGAGCAGCAGCAGGCGGGACGACGACCAGGAGCCACCACGCGCACGAACAGTGCCTCTCGCCATCGCGCTCCCCACGCACTACGACAGCGCATCAGAGTTCGATTCGTCCAGCGCCACCCCGACGGCGGCCACTCGTCTGCTCTCGTTCGGCGACGGTGATGGCGACGCCAGGAGCCCGGCCTCCGGCGTCGACCCGCTGGTGTTCGACGACCCCGACGACGACGATGCCTTCTGCCCGGAGCCACTGGCGGTGGTGCCGCCGACCCCGTTCTTTGGCCTGGACGAGGAGGAGTACGTGCACTTCGGGTCGTCGATGCACCAGGGCGTGCGCTTCGACGACCTCACGCCGGAGACGCTCGACTTCTTCGGCCTCCCTCCGTCGACACAGCAGTAGAGTGGGCCGTCCCTGGGGGTGTGCAAAGTGAGCGACCGCGCAGGGCCTCCAAATAGCATAGGCCTCCAAATATACAGTTGATTACCCCTATATCTATATAGTTAAGCAGCAAGCAAAGTAGCCTTTGGCCCAATAACAATGTCATCATCACCCATTAGCAAGCCAAGCCCAATAGAAAATGATTCCTGGCCGCCGGCGTTGTTTGTTCTCTCTTGTGCGTCGTTCCCAATTCCTACCTGTAAGTCTCAATCTCCTATTCTTTTGTCGCCCTGGCCTGAGCCTAATGCCCTACTGCCGCCGCTGCGTATGGTGATCGCCGTGACGAATTGACATGACCACTAACGGCGACGAGGCACCCGGCGAGGCGAGATGCTAAGGCTGAGGCCTAAAGGTAATAATAATCATTCGTATTTTTTCAATTCAATATTAATTCACAATCACAGCAAACTATAGCGAGTAATTGGTCGGTCTCTAAATTTCGTTCTTTTGATCTATTCATCTAGACGCTACGTCTTCTGCAAATCGGTCTAGAAAATTTGAATCGGGTTAGGAAAAGCGTAAGAAAAAAACAAAGAATAGAGGCTTTAGTCCAATCTCAGTAATCGGAGAATGGCCCCGTTCGGCTGTGCTGATAAGCCGGCTAAAAAACACTATTGACTGATTTGTTATGAGAGAAAAACACTGTTGTGGCTGAAAAAACAAGCTGAAAAGTACGGATTATAAGCCGGATGAACAGGGCCAAGATTGATTATGAGCATATCATTGAAGATTTCATTTCGAAGAACGCTAAAAGATTGATGCTATTCAAGTAAAGAATATGCAACATAGGAACCATTCTTAACATACCTTATTGCAATATAATATATTAAATTTGCGTAAAAAATATAATATATTAAATTGTATATCTTATTTTATTTCTAATTTTCTCAAGCTAGCAGGCCTCATTTTTTAGTTTCGTACTCGGCCTCGGATTTTCCCGGGACGGCCTGGTAGAGTGACTGGTGGTACTTGCAAAGTGTGACCGGTGGTACTTGCTCTCAATTTTTGCAGAGAGTATCCCTCCCCCATTGCGCGTGTTCTTCTGCCTGATTTGTTGCTGTAGTAGCGTTGTCCTCTAACCTGCACGCTGTATGCATGAACCATGTTAATGTTCAGTGTTTCAGTCGGATGCACTAGTATGAACTAGAGTGCTAGAGTAATGTTCAGTACTTCAGTCCAAAAAGCTTTTACATTTCTGAAAATGTTCAGTCCTTCCAGTCAATCTTTGTGAGCTGTTGCTTCAGCATTTCTTAAGCAGAGTATCATTTATTGAGCAGTGAGCACAACGCCACACATTGCGCATGTCTTCCTAAGTGAGCACTGGCAGGTTGTAAATTACAGTGAGGAAAAATAATAATAATATACTAAGTGTAGTTTGGAACCTTATTGCAAGAACAGATTATTTATAAGGTCAAAGAAAGATCAAATTTTTCATACTAATTTGAATTATTAAATTACAAATCCACAATTAAATTAACTAATAATAGATTGATTAAAAACAAAATAAAAAATATATGTTAACTGGAAATTTAAAAATTTACAAATTAATATAAATAAATAATTTAAATTGATATAAATAAATAAATTAAATTGATATAAATAAATAATTTATTTTAATGAAAAGTTGGATTAGAAAAAATAACAATAACAACTAGATTAAAAAGAGTATTTATTAAAAATTAATTAATTTGTTGGGCACCTCCTAAAGAGGAGGCACCCTCCAAAAATTAGCGTATGCTGCTTATCGTGACGTGCACACGGTATTCTTTAGTAAAAGGCGAAAGAATAGTTCGCTTTGTGCACAACACGCAGCTGCGTGCCTTAGACAGGCGCACCTCGCCCTCCTTACGTAGGCAGCCTCTCCTCCGCCTCGTCCTTGCGCTAACAGTGTGGTGCTATTCTCCCCGCAACGCAAGTACGCATAGACTCGTGTGCTTCACTCCTGCTGCCCACACGAGACCTTTCCATTCGGCCCACGCTCTCTTCACTAATAGGCCGGCCACATTCCTTCGCATGGACATCATGGGCCACTTTCTGACCTTCTGCGGCTCACTGGATGCGTCTTGTAGACGAAGCATCGGCCCTCGAGTGAGTGAGAGCCTGTGAACGGGGACAATGACGGTACTAGCCCATTGCTGTACAGCCATGGTGTGGTCCACGTCAGGGGTATTTACGTACTTTGAGGGGAGAGAGCGGACTAGTGGACACGCTGTCGCTGTCGCTGTCCCTGAAGTGGAAAAATGGGCTTCGAGACACTTCCAGAGCTCCAATCGAAGCTTCTCCACACTTGGCGCTCCTGTCCACTTGTCCACCCAGCTCCCCAGACCGGAGCTCATATATCTCCCGCCATCCATTGCACGCCCACCACAGCAATCCGGAGCACGCCAGAAACCACGAGAAGCGAAGCGATCGGAGAGCAGAGGAGTGCTGCGAACGACGACGGACAGAGGCAGTTGCGTGAGTGTGACGGAGATGGTGGTGCTCACGGAGGAGTTCCACGGCCTGTCGCTGAAGCGGAAGGGCGCCCACGAGCCGGGCCTCTTCCACGACGCCGGCGTCGACGACCGTTCCTCCGGGTTCTCGCTCTCCTGCCGCGCCACCAAGATGCGGCGCCTCGCGTGTCCCGACGGCCCTCGCCACGGGGACGACGACCAGGCCGCGGTGGGCGGCGCCGCGACGGCGGCGTGGGAGGACGACGTCGCGATGGGCGACGGGAGGGCGGTGGTGGTGTACGGTGACGGAGACGGAGGCAGCAGCAGGCGGATCGACGCCCCGCGCCTCCGCGCGGACTGCATCCGCGCCATGCTCCGCGAGGCGGACAGCAGGACGGTGCGGGAGCTGCTCGCCGGCGCCGCCCTGGAACGGGGCTCCGAGTCCGACCTCGCCCTGGCCGTCGTGCCGTGGGTGGCGCCGACGTCGGCGGCTGCGGCGACGGCGGATGAGGCCGCCGCTGAGGAGGCGTCGGATGGCGAGGACGGCGCGGCGGCGATGGACGTCGAGGGAGACGACGAGGGGCAGGAAGGTGGCCGCCCCTGGACCTGGACCGGGCATGGACAGGCGTATGGCGACGTTGCTGGGGAGGGGTTGGTGTACCGGTGGCCGCAGCACTGCTGGGCGGCGCCGGTGCCCGCGGTGGCGCAGGCGAGCCCGGTGATGTAGTCGTGGTGAACGGCGTGTGGTGTGTGTTGCCGACTTGCCGTAGCGGCGGACCGGCAGTATGCAGGGGTTCAAGTTGTAGGCCAGCCACGTGTCGAGTGATTCCAGGCTTCCCATGCCGTTTGCCGATGGCATGGGAAAGCCTCCTTCTCGTTGTCGCCATGCCCGGCTCGTTGCCGAGATCGATCAGGGTTAATTAGTAGATTAGCCTGGTTGTTGGTTGTTGCCCTGCAATCATTAAGATAGGTTTTGGTGATGATTCAGGGAGGCGGATTGGTGTTTTTCGTTAAGAAATCGCACGGGTGCTCTGGCTGTGTTTAGTTGAGAAAGTTTGAGTGAAAAGTTACTGTAGCATTTTTCGTTGTTATTTGGTAAAATTTGTTCAACTATGGATTAATTAGACTTAAAAAGATTCGTCTCGAACTTTACAGATAAACTATGCAATTAGTTATTTTTTTATCTATATTTAATGCTCCATGCATACGTTTAAAGATTCAATGTGATAGGTAGAAGAGGAAATATTTTAGGTTTGCATGGCAACTAAACAGGGCCTCGGTATGTTTTGGTGCTTTCGTCGATTCCGTGCTCTGGAGTTAGTGTTGATATGATGTTACCACACTACTGGGCCTCAAGCCCTCAAGTCAAAGACAGCAATGACGACGCCTGAATGTCGCTAGCACAAATCATGATCACGATCTTCTCTCTCCGTACTCTGGCCTTGTTCACTTCCCCATCCCAACCCAAAATATTTCCTCTTCCACTCATCACATCAAATCTTTCGACGCATGCATGGAGCATTAAATGTAGGTAAAAAAGATAACTAATTGCATAGTTTGTCTGTAAATGTCGGGACAAATCTTTTGAGCCTAGTTAGTTCATGATTGGATAAATTTTGCCAAATAACAACGAAAGATGTTACAGTAACTTTTCACCCACTTTTCGCGAGGTGAACACACCCTCTGTTTCTGTTTCTCTCTGGCCCGCTTGACTGCTGCCCTGCCGTGCTCTGCCCAGCGGCGGCGACGATCCATGGAAGTACAGCCGAGCGACTGTCGGAAAGCCGAGCGATCGGCCAAATCTGCCTAGGCGCTTCGCCGTGAACGGTGCGGTTCTTGATGGTCAGTTTGGTGGCGACACTCCCCTCCTCCCTACAGTGTGTCGGTCATGGCTGCGGTGGCGCGGTTAGCTTTTGTTGCTTGGGTGGTCGCCGGCACCTTCTTCCGCGAGCTCGTTTCCGAATAGGGCCTGTGTCAATTGTGGTGGCCTTTGTCACGGACGCAGTCTCGTGAGTGACCCCCCGAACGCGCATAGCATATACAGCAACAGGCGCGGCCTTAGCATTAAGCAGCGGTATGTATGGCCGTATGGGACACCTTCGTCATATTCAAAGCTTTGGGTGCTATGTCCCCGTGTGTAGCGATGGCGTGGTGTGGGACACGCTTCGTTGACTCTTAAGAGTTTTTGTTACGGTAGGTTGGTGTGCCCTACGAAAACTATGCTAGTTTCTATGTTAATCTCGACATTGACAACGTTTTCGAGTGTTGTTACCCTTCTCTGATCCGAGGCAACGTCACTGCATCACATCCTACCTAACCATTGGATATCCAGGTGAAAACTTGGCCCCGCTCTAGACAAGATATGCCGGTGACTATAGCTGTGTTCTGATATAGCCGTCACTTTGGAGGACCTATGCATGACGGTACTATTTGTGCGTGCGTTGTGATTTCTCAATTTAAAGTCATTAATAGCTATTAGTATCTAGCATATTCCTGCTACATGTCTCGATTCAGACAAACCACATAGTTTGTCGAGCCCTCTCCAAGAGGATGTGTGTTTGTGGCTCAACTATTACTTTAAGGAACATTACAATACCTATAGCTCTGGCAACGTCTCTGTGAAGTTGACCTAGAGATGGTCACGCTACTCCTTAGCATGGGTCTATAAGGCGCTCTTCTTTAGCCCTAGTGTGTCAGGTGTGAAGACACTCTAGAAATCGAAGATTCAAACAAATGTTGATTTGATGTTCAACAGGCTTCATAGGCATGACCACGTGAAATAGTTGAACACCTGCTAGCTTGGTGTGTCTTTGCTAGAAAGACGTGGTGGCAGGTTTTAGAGTTTCAGCCCGTAATCTTTAGGCCCAACCACTCCAGATTTATGGGTTTTATCCTAAAAAACAAAATCCATCCAATTCCTATCGATCCTCTGGGATTAAGCCTAACAAGCTTTGATTGGTCTTCATTCATGCCTGTCCACACACCTACCAATTTTTAGTTCTCTCCGATGGAGCACAAAAGGCAAACTAATTACCAAATAACTTATACTAAACGTCTGAACGTCAAATATGGCACACGCAAACTGCTTTGCTGAAGCGAAGAAAACAGTTACAGTTTGCATATGCACCCTATTAGACCACGCTCAACGCAAAAAAACATACAATATTGGTGACCTCAGGTGAGAGAAGATGTCATATACTCCTGATCTCTATTGAAGTATCAATGCTATAACGCATGACAGTCCACCGACTGTTGTGCACAAGAAAAAAAAGAAAGAAAAAACATCCATAAATATCAGCTTTATCTCACCATCTCTCTCAGTCTCTTTTCTAATACAATAGCTCCCTCTACAGGAACTACTAGCATGTCCTGCAAGCCACGGCTTTTTTCTTCAATCTTTCACGAGAGCTTCACTCTGTTGTGGCATGATAAGACCAATGTCCCTGCTGGAGCGTTGATCTAGTCTTAACAGTTCACCATCATTCACGGATCATTGCAACACCTCTGTAACATACTTTAGCTTAGGGAAAATAAAAATAGCACAACACGTAGGCCCTATTTGGATCCACTAGCTAAACTTTAGTTGACTAAATTTAGCTATGGTGGATCCAAACAGCTCATAGCTAAACCCTGCTAAACTTTAGCTAGAGGCCAAACTGTACATAATCCTTTTAGCTGCTTCAATTTAGCTAAAACCAGCTAAAAGGCCTCGATGGCCAAACTATCTCTAGCTAAAGTTTAGCTAGAGAATCCAAACACCTCCAGCTAAAGTTTAGCTAGTTAAACAATGGAATTAATGAGGGGTAGCATTGTCAAGGTTTTCAATTAGCCAGAGGATCCGAACAACCCTAGCTAAAGTTTAGCTAGCTAATCTTTAGTTGGCTAAGTTTTAGCTCTAGCTATTAGATAGATAAATTTTAGTTGAGGTGGATCCAAATAGGCCCGTATATTGCCAAATTAACGTGGCTACTCAATTATTAAGAAGATCTTTTTTTTTCAAATGAACTGTAGATAGGCTCCTGGTACAACTGTTCGCCAATAGCCAACTAAAGATTTGTTATCGCCAGAAAACATGCTTATTGAGCACATGGTGTTCTGAGGCAACGAGATAAATGTTTGCCTCTTCTGTCTACGGCTACGTTGGTTGGCTAATAATGGCTATTCCTCTAACTTAAGACCTTCCGTTTCTTATCTCTCCCTTCCTCTGTTTTGATTTTCATTTTCACAACTTTTCTATGAAATTGGTTTCATAATTCTCACACAGAAAGTTTTGATGTTTGCATTAATTTCTCTAAAATTCTCTATCATTTTCTACATGGGACACACTATAATAGACGGCAATATAATGTTTTCTCTAGTAACTAGCGTGGTACTCGGTGGGTCGGAATATAAAGTGTTGTTTTTTTCTTTTTTTTTTCTCAACAAGATGTGTTTAGGTAAACATCTAATCCTCATTGCATAATACTTGAGCATTTTTCTCCCACAACTCTTACAGCTAGATAAGGTATTTAGCAAAGTTACATACATCAAAATATAATGATTTCATGTTTCTACTACTCATCACCTTTCTAAAAGAATTAGTCAGACATAATTTTTTTAGTGTGGCCACGCGCAATTCTCAATCTAGAGACTAGGATTATCTAAAAAACAAAATCTAGAGAAAAATTTTCAACAGTAAAAAAAGAATCTTTTTCAAACAAACTAATATATGCTGTCGCCAGAGTTTTTTTTTTAAAAAAAACTAAGCTGTCTCCAGAACATGGTTCATCAACCATAGCGTTTGAGGCAACGAGATAAATGTTGCTTCTTTTGGCTGCGAGCCTACGACTGTGTTGGACGGTTGGTGGCTAAGCTACCGTTGGGTCATTTTTCTTTTTTTTTAATAAAAAAATGCTGCCGTTGGCTTGTGAAAAATCAATAGTGAGATTTCTAAGTAACCAGTGTGGTCATGGATGTGGAAATTAATTCCGACACACATTGAAAATTTCTCTTGATATGGTATTGATACTCGATATCTAAGTTGGTGGACTATGTAAATGCTTGCTCTGCCCGTATGTAAGTTATTAGAAACGAGCGCACACGGTCTATGTAATTATGTTTTTCGCGCCAATGACCGTTATTATTCTATTAATTGCTAACCAACATTAAGTCGATAATTGCTAACCAACATTATTCTTTCGCGCCTAAGACCGTTAATTTGTTTGGAGGTTTAAATAAAAACTAAGAACCAACATATCTACGTGTGTAAGCACCATATTTCACGACATCTAGTAGTCTGGTTTCCGTATATTCGCGGCATGGTGCCCTAGTTCGCGCCCTTGTTTGATGACTAGGGTAAAGTTTTGCAATTACACCTCCCATGCCATTTTTCCCTCACAATTTTTTTGATAAAATATAAACACATGCACTATTCTACAAATAAAGTTTTGTTAAATGGGCCATTTGGAATTTGGATTCAACAAAAGGAAATTATGAAAAAAATTTAGGGTAGGTGGCCACATTCCAGATCCTTCTGAGCCGTACTAGGTCTAAAACCAACACCACCTCCCCTCTATAAATACAGTAGAAATTCACCAAATTCTCCAAAATTTCTCAGTCAACAACTAGTCAGCGCCGCACACAGTTGCAAGTGTAAGAAGAGAGACAAAGAAGGTCGGTCGGCTTCTCTTTTCTCCATTAACGCCCGGCGCGCGCCGAAATAACCGAGGCGGGCGCGGCGGCGTCCGCCAGCGAGCAGCCCGGCGCCACGGCTCGACGCGACCCCCGCCGAGCTGAGCTCTTCCGGTGGCTCGACGCCGCCTGCGAGGCACGCCGCCTCAAAACGGCGTCTCCCCCGCATTTCGCCCGGTCTCCTCCCCCGCGGCGGCCGCCGGAGCCTCCCGAGGACGACGACCAGCCCATTTGGCCGCCCCGTAGCCGCTACTGGGAACGCTACAAGTATACGCTCTATCCTCCTCGTCTTCTGTTTTGCGATAGTTGGTGTCTTGATTTCATTTCGCGTGCTGTGCTCACATAAGAACTGAATAAAAGCTTGTTCGTGTGGTTAGAATTTCAGTGATTTCCTGCTGGTCGAGTTTCGTGTTAGCATTGCTCGATATCGAATGTTAGATAGAGTCTGTGCTGATGTATGTGCGGTTTGGCGATTTTGTCGTTTTCACATTCCAGACGTAGGAATCACAGAGTGGCTTCTCTTGTTGCTAACAAGAAGGCCACAGATTTGTGCCTTACGTGCTTAAATCCTTGGATTTCGGTGAGATTCTAGATTTTGGTTTAGGATATTTTAGGATAGACAACACGTACGCTTCATGTCTTGCAAGCCTGAGAACACATACGGCTGGAGTATCATGATTTCTGTTGTTGGTTGGATTAGGCCTGTACTATTTGGATTCGCGAGGCATGTGTTATGCTATTGGAATACTGACTTTTTTTGGACGAGGGGAAACTATCCTGTTTCGTCTTTTACAGAAAGCTCCATAAAAAGTCTGTGGTCAAAACATTAGTAGTTGGCTCTGCCATTTTGAACATAGCTACTGGACAAAATGTGTTTTGTGTCTGAGACACATTAAGTTCAGACAAGTTCAAGTCTGAAGAAAGTGGTTCAGAGGCTTGCAAGAAGCAAGAAATGTTAGCTTCATAACATTTCTCATTAACTTAATGCTATTGGAATGTTGACTTAGGTTTGTCAACTTAATGCTGTGTTTCCACTGCTAATGATAGATTGTATCTAGCCTTGGGGTTTTGGTATTTTCTGCATTAGCTGTACTTAGTTCAAATGTTACATGTTAGGAAGTTATGCGATACCTTATTATAACAGGGTCCAATTGGTAATTCCCGAAGCATACTGATGAGGAACTATGTTCGTAAATATTTTTATTGCAAATGATATCCTGGAGTCAAGCTGAGGAATCTTTGTAATTGGGTTAGTGCCACTTAGTTCAGTTGTTCAATGCTTGGAATTTGTGTTACACCAAACTGAACTTGGGCCTTGTTTAGATTGCAACTTTTTGCAATCTGGGCTACTGTAGCACTTTCGTTTGTATTTAGCAATTAGTGTCCAATCATGGACTAATTAGGCTTAAAAGATTCGTCTCACAAATTACAAACAAATTGTGTAATTAGTTATTTTTTTTACCTGCATTTAGTGCTCTATGCATGCGTCTAAAGATTGATGTGATGGAGAGAGAATGTAAAAATTTAGAATTTAGAAGGTAACTAAACAAGGCCTTGATGTACAACTTTCCATTTTGGTTTAAGAAATACGTTGATTGGAGAACAGGACTTTGGTGAACCTGATTGGTTGGGCCCTATCAGTACTAAGGAGGTGTTGGCTTATATAGTTATATGGCTAATGAATCCTGATATCTAGCTTTCTGATTGTATGATGTTACACCACCTCAGTTAGTTGTACAGGATGGAGATTTATACAGCACAGTAACTAATCTTATACATCCAAAATGAAAAGGATGTGAAAAATACTGGTTGATCCATGTGTTTATGCAGATGCTTTTTTTATGTACCATAGAGAATTTATTAGCAATGTCCTTTTATAAAATGCTCTGTAGAATTCTGTTGTCAACTTGGAATGGTTATTCTGCTGTTGGTTTTTTGAGTGTATACTATGTTTTGACATATGAGAACTTGGTTCCAGTATTCTAGGTACATCAAATCCAAGATTTATAATGAATGTTTTTTTAGGCAATCTTCTGTGTATGCCCGTTATTGTATTATTTCCCTTCTGTATTTTTCAGTTGCACTATTGTGTAGCTACTTTAAATCTGTTTAACTTAGGGATCTTTCAGAATTGTAGGCTTGTCTCAGAAATCCCAGTTTGAAAGTACCCCTTTTGTAAATTCTGTTTTCTCTAGATGCTTTCTCCAAATTCCCAATCCAAATGATTTAGTCCATGTAGGCTATAGTATCATACTTCTCAGAGGCTCAACATTGACTCGTGCAATGGTTACAATTCCCTAGGTTCTGGGTACTGGAACAGGACACACACACACACACTCACACACACACACAGAAATATGGAGCAATCTTTGTACTGAAGATATTATGCTTATGTATCATTATGTTATGATATGAAGCTATCTTTTACCTTCTAAAGTTAAATTTTGTTTACTATCCTTTCAACAGGTCCTTAAGAAATATGGAGTCCAAACCAGAAAATTCTACGATCAATCCCGCTGAGAACTCTGTATCTCCACCATCTGGGAAGAGACAGAAAACATTATCTGATAAAGATGGTGACCAATGTGATGATGTGTCTCAGCAAGTAGTGATCTATAAGAATGACAAAAGTGATAGGGGAAGAGATGAACAGAGTGCAAGCCATCTCCCAATTGTACCAGCAAAACCATCAAAGAAACAAAAGCGTGCGTTGGGAAAGCAAATTGGAGCCTTTGCTGCTCAGTGTGCTAAATGTCAGAAATGGAGACTTATTTCAACAAAAGAGAAGTACGAAGAAATTCGAGAGCAAGCTCTACCGAATCCTTTTGTCTGTGAGAAAGCCTGTGAGTGGAAGCCTGATGTGACATGCGATGACCCATCAGATGTATCTCAGGACAACGGTATGCTTTGGGCAATTGATAAACCTAACATCGCACGGACCCCTCAAGGATGGGAAAGGTTGGTTAAGATAAGAGGTGAAGGAAGCACCAAATTTGCTGATGTGTGAGTAACATTTTCTCTCCGAACCTTAAATCCTTCCTAGTTTGACTGCTTATTTCTTAACAAATGGCATTGTAGCTGTTACATATCTCCAACCTCTGGGTGACGTCTAACCTATGATCTAAGTTCATAGTCCATGGCAACGAACAAATGAAGAAAGAAAATCTAAGTTCTAATTATTTAAAGAAATGGGAAAATTGGTGTTTTAGTTTAATATCATACAAAATAGTTCTCCTTCAATATATTTATACCTACAGCTAGTGTTGTTTACTGTAGTCAATCACCCATATTGATATTAATATAATGCTGCATGGTGTTCTAGCACTGGCATCTTGGATAAATATGGTAGTGTGCATATTAACATTGTATTCATGCTTTCAGGTACTATTGGTCCCCTACAGGAACACAACTAAGATCAAGCAAGGAAGTGGAGAAGTATGTGAAGTTCCTTTGGTCAACTCTTGCTTCAATCTCTTCACTTAAAGCATATTGTTGCTCAAGTTCAGTTTTACATGTATGTAGTTGTCTGATCGAAATTTTTCTCTAATTCTTCGAACTCCATGCTTGGATAGGTACCTTGAAGAGCATCCAGAATGTGCTGCACAAGGTGTAAAGTTATCTCATTTTTCATTCCAGTCACCTGCACCACTACAAAAGGACTATGTTCGGAAGCGTTCCCAGACAAGCCAAAGTGGTATTACACCAACAGGGTCAACTAAGCTTCTCCCACCGGAAGAAGCTAATGTATATTACATAAATTGAGCATCCTACATTTAATGTTTTCTAGTCTCCCTTTTCACTTCTCCTATATTTCAGGTGCTTGATTTTTTGTTGTTGTTCAGGCAACATCTTGACTATAAAAAAACTATGAATTATCTCATGTTAGTTGTCCTTTTAGTTGTACTAGTTGGTTGTCTAAGATTGTTGCCTGAAATATAGCAACCTCCTGGCCTGTTTGGGATGTTCCTATTGCTGCATGGTTAGATTGGCATCTTCCTAGTGGATAGTAGTAGCTATCTAGATGTTTGTATTTTCTAGTAAGCACCAGAATTTTGGTGCAAAGTTACTCGGCAATTGGTTGATGTGTTATAGATTCTGCACATTTGTGTTGCAGCTACATCCATACAATTGGCTGTTCATATTACAGTAGTGCCTGGGACACTTATGTCCTCGCTCCAACCAATAGACATTTTTGTCCTCACTCCAAACATATGGCTTCTAACATGGGCTAGTATTTCAACATCAATTGAAGCCATCTCCTAGGCACCTCCACCGGCGGATGACAACCTGGAGAACAACATGCTGCTGGTCCTCTACAATGGAGATCAGACTCGAGTGGTGCAGTCGTCTTCTGAACTGCCAGAGCCTGAGAGCCCGCCGCCTGCACCAGCAGCTTAGCTTAAACCCGCATTCGGCCAACCTAGGATAATCTTTTGGGTGGTTGGTGTAGAATGATACAAAACTATAGATGATGCTCCTACAAGGGTTGCAGAACTTGGTCCCCATAGGTAGCTGCCATGTTCGTGCTGTTTTATTGGTTCGTTCATTTGGGTCCGTCAGGATCAGGTAGGCTCGTGTTGCTTTCGATCGGCTGCTACTTGAACACCGCTATGACGTGTATGTGTTGTGTATGTTTTGTACCGTAGCTGCTGCTGCTGGGTGCCAGATTGCTAGTCATGGTGGTCAGATGAAACTCTGAGATTTTGGGATGACAACTGACAAGAAAGTGTGTCGAAGTGATAAGGTTTAAGATTTCTGAAACAAATGGCTTCTTCTGAACTAGATAATACTGTAGCCAACAAGCAGTTGTCTTTCACACAAATTTATTCTAGTATCATTTTATGAGAAATGTTATGTTCATGTTTCCTTTGATCAACATCTAGTGCCATTTTCTGAAAAATGTTTACGTTCGTGTTTCCTTTTGTCAGCATGTAGCATCATTTTCTGAAAAATGTTATGTTCATGTTTCTCAAGTCTTGACCATGACACATCTGACAACTGAAAGCCTGAAACCTTGCGCGTTGCATGTTTCCTTTGTTTCTCTAAAATCTGATTGTTCTGAAGTGGAGTTGCAGAAATACACTGCAGTATCTGATTGGTTTTGCAGCACTGCATTTCTAAATCAACCATTGGCTTTATCTGAACTACTGCTGTACTAGCCAACGAGCAGTTGTCTTCCAAACAAATTATTCTAGTATGATTTTCTGAAAAATAATTTGTTCATGTTTTCTTTGATCAGCATCAGTAGTCTACGAAGTAGTACTGTACCATGACACATCTGAGAACTGAAAGTCTGAAACCTTGCACATTGCAGTTGCAGCTTCTCTGTCAGAGCCCGTGCCAGGACATGATCCCGTTCCAGGAAACGAAGCCGTCCCCGCTCCACACGGCCAGAGCAGCAGCAGGCAGGAGGACCAGGAGCCACCTCCACGCACGGTGGCGGCTCTCCGCTCTCGCCATTGCGCTCCCCACGCACTTCGACAGCGCATCAGAGCTCGGTTCGTCCGGTGCCACCCCGACGGCGGCCACTCGTCTGCTCTCGTGCGGCGGCGGCGGCAGCCCGGCCTCCGGCGTCGACCGCTGGTGTTCGTCGACGGTCGACCCCGACGACGACGATGCCTTCTGCCCGGAGCCGCTGGCGGTGGTGCCGCCGACCCTGTTCTTCGGCATCGACGAAGTAGGAGTACGTGCACTTCGGGTCGTCGATGCACCAGGGCGTGCGCTTGACGACCTCACGCCGGAGACGCTCGACTTCTTCGGCCTCCCTCCGTCCGCCCAGCCGTAGAGTGACCTGCACGGTCTATGTATCATGTATGAGCTGGCGAGGGTCAGGCGTACGGCGCAGCGGCTGGCGAGGGATTGGTGTACCGGTGGCCGCAGCACTGCTGGGCGGCGCCGGCGCCGGCGGTGGCGCAGGCGAGCTCGGTGATGTGGTCGTGGTGAAAGGCGTGTGGTGTTGGTGCGTGTTGCCGTAGCAGTAGGCAGGAGTTCAAGTTGTAGAGCAGCCACGTGTCGAGTGATTCCAGCGGGGAAAATGGGACCGGGCGCCATTGCCGATGGCATGGGAAGCCTTCTCTCCATGGCCGGTTGTATATGTGATGATTCAAGGGGTGGATGTGGTCTTTTTCGTTCAGAATCGCACGGGTGGTTTCGACAATTCGGTGCTCTGCTGGGGCAGTGTTGATGATGATGATCATGTTATTGCTACTGGGCTCAACTCAAGTCAAAGCCACCAATGACGATGCCTGAATGTCGCTAGCACAAATCATGATCTGCTCTGCTGGGCAGTAGTACTCTACTGCTCTGTTTCTGTTTCTGTTTCTGCTTCTGCTTGTCCCGCTTGACTGCTGCCCTGTGGGATTATTCTTCCTAAATCCTGTGTATTTCCGGTGAAATTAAACCGATTCTTGTAAAATCTTACAATCGTGTCAAATTTCTGCATTCT
Source organism: Saccharum hybrid cultivar R570 (assembly GCA_038087645.1). Taxonomy (NCBI): domain Eukaryota; kingdom Viridiplantae; phylum Streptophyta; class Magnoliopsida; order Poales; family Poaceae; genus Saccharum; species Saccharum hybrid cultivar. The sequence goes on along the minus strand of JAQSUU010000635.1, from coordinate 2,805,776 downwards.
GAAGAGGCCCTTGGCAGTGCTGCTGTTGCACTACAGACCTGAGTAAAGAAAAAGAAAAGTGGTGCAGAAGCAGCATTGCAACGGCGACAATCCTCGAACAAGTGCAGCCAAGCGAGGCCTAACCTATGGCTTGCCATATGCCATGGCCTGAGTATGCTGTCGAAAAGCCAAGACGGTAGAGCCGAGCGATCCTCCCTATCCTGGCCTTTTCTTTTCTATATCCATTCTATTTCTCTTCTTGCTCCAGTGACGAATCGGTATAGTGTTGGACCAAATCTGCATAGGCGCTACGCACTACGTGGGGATTCGTCTGGATCCGATGGTGAACGGTGCGATTCTTGATGGTCAGCTTGATGGCGGTACTTCCCTCCTCACTACAGAATGTCGGTCATGGCCTTGGTGGCGCGGTTAGCTTTGTTGCTTGGGTGCTCGCCGGCACCTTCTCCCGCGTGCTCGTTCTGAATATGGACTGTATTTTTCTCTTACAATAAACCAGCATAAACATCAGCACTCGTTTCAAATAGGGTCTGTGTCAATATATCGTGGTTGTCTTTGTCATGGGTGTAGTCTCGTGACCTGAACGCGCATAGCATTCAGTAGTGGTACATATGGGACACCTTTCGTCGTATTAATCTTTGGGCGCTATGTTCCTGTGGGTAGCGATGGCGTGGCATGTGACAAGCTTCGTCGACTCTTTTTTTTTGTTAGGGTAGGTTTGTGTGTGCTATGAAAACTATGGGGTTTTTGGTTGCACGAAAAAACTGTTGTGGTGGCGGGCTGTGGCTGCAATTACAGTGTTGTTAGTTTGCTAATAGCCGCAGCCGCGGCCTGCAGCAGTGGCCTTTTTTGCAGCCACGCTAACAACGTCTTTGGATGTTGTTATCCTTCTTGGTTCAAAGGCAACGTCACTGCATCCCATTCTACCCAACCATTGGATATCCAGGTGAAAACCTAGCCCTGCTATAGATAAGTTGTGGCGGTGACTATAGTCGTATCCTATTATAGACGTCATTTAGGAGGACCTATGCATGACGGTACTATTTGTGCGTGCGTTGTGATTTCTTAGTTTAAAGTCATTAGTATCTAGCATATTCCCGCTACATGTCTCGATTCAGTGGAACCGCATAGTTTGTCAAGCCCTCTCTAAGAGGATGTGGGGGCATGTTTGTGGATCGCTATTAGTTCAGGGAATATTACAATACCTATAGCTCTCGTCTCTATGAAGTTGCTCTAACAACAATTGAATATGATATCTTCGTCTAGAGATGGTCACGCTACTCCTAAGCATGGGCCTATAAGGCGCTTTTCTTTAGCCCTAGTGTTTCATGTGCAAAGACACTCTAGAAATCAAAGGCTCCAGACAAATGTTGATTTTTTTTACTTAGTTGGTCTTGCTTGGTCGCTGCTAGATGTCCAACAGGCTCCATAGGCACGACCACGTGCCTTTGCTAGGAAGACGTGGTGGCAGGTTTTAGCTGTCCATAATCTTTATGCTCAACCTCTCTAGATTTATGGGGTTTATCCCCAGGAAACTAAATCTCCCCCAATTCCCTTCAATCATCTCTGATTAAGCCTAACAAGCTTTGATTGGTCTTCATTCAGGCCTGCCCACACACCTACCGATTTATAGTTCTCTCCGATAGAGCACAAAACACAAAGTAATTATCTAATAACTTATACTAAATGTCTGAACGTCCGATATGGCACATGTAAACTATTTTGTTGTAGCAAAGAAAACCGTTACAGTTTGCATGTGCACCCTATTAGACCACGCTCAACGCAAAAGCATACAATATTGGTAGCCTCGGGTGAGAGAAGTTGTCACATACTCCTAGCCTCTATTGAAGTATCAATGCTATAACGCATGACAGGCCACATACTGTTGTGCACAAGAAAAAAAGAAAGAAAAAACATCTGTAAACATCAGCTTTATCTCACCATCTCTCTCGGTCTCTTTTCTAATACAATAGCTCCCTCTGCAGGAACTACTAGCATGTCCTGCAAGCCACGGTATTTTTCTTCTCTCTTTCACGAGAGCTTCACTCTCATGTGGCATGATAAGACCACTATCCCTCCTGAAGCATTGGATCTAGCCTTAATAGTTCACCATCATTCACGGATCATTCCAACACCTCTGTAACGTACTTTAGCTTAGGGAAAAATAGAAATAGCACAATAAGTAGGTCCTATTTAGATCCACCAACTAGCTAAACCCTGCTAAACTTTAGCTAGAGGCCAAACAATATATAATTTTTTTAGTTGTTTCAACCTAAGCTAAAACCAGCTAAAACGCCTCGATGACCAAACTATCCATAGCTAAAGTTTAGCTAGAGGATTCAAATACCCCTGGCTGGCTAAACAATGAAATTAATGAGGGGTAGCATGGTCAAGGTTTTTAATTAGCTAGAGGATCCAAACACGCGGCTAAAGTTTAGCTAGCTAATCTTTAGTTGCCTAACTTTTAGCTGTAGCAATTAGGATTATAAATTTTAGTTGAGGTGAATCCAAATAGGCCCGTATATTGCCAAATTAACTTGGCTATTCAATTATTTAGAGGATCTTTTTTCCAAATGAACTGTAGATAGGCTCCTGGGTACAAGTGTTCGCGGATAGCCAACTTTGACTGCTATCGCCAGAACATGCTTATTGAGCACATGGTGTTTTGAGGCAACGAGATAAATGTTTGCCTCTTCTGGCTGCGGCTACGTTGGTTGGCTAATAATGGCTATTCCTCTAACTTAAGACCTTCCGTTTCTTATCTCTCCCTTCCTCTGTTTTGATTTTCATTTTCACGACTCTTTTATGAAATTGTTTTCATAATTCTCACACAGAAAGTTTTGATTTTTGCCTTAATTTCTCTAAAATTCTCTATCATTTTCCACATGGGACACGCTATAATAGACTGTAATGTTTTTTTTCTAGTAACTAGCGTGGTACTCGGTGGTCCAGAACATGCTTCTTGAGGCAACGAGATAAATGCTTGCTTCTTTTGGCTGCGGGCCTACGACTGTTGGACGGTGGGTGGCTAAGCTACCGTTGGGTCATTTTTCCTTTTTTTAATAAAAAATGCTGCCGTTGGCTTGTGAAAAATCAATAGTGAGATTTCTCAAGTAACCAGTGTGGTCATGGATGTGGAAATTAATTCCGAGATATGTTGAAAATTTCTCTTGATATGATATTGATACTCTTGATATCTATGGATTTATTAGAAACAAACACACGAAGTTGGTAGTCCATGTAAATGCTTGCTCTGCCCGTGTGCGAGTTATTAGAAACAAGCGCACACGGTCCATATAAATATTTGCTGCTCACGTCTTTAGTTTTAGATTTTTTTGCGCCTTTCTTTCGCACCAAAGACCGTTATTATTCTATTAATTGCTAACCAACGTTAATCTTTCGCGCCAAAGACCATTAATTTGTTTGGAGGTTTAAATAAAACTTAGAACCCACAGATCTACGTGTGTGAGCACCACATTTCACGACCTTCACGACCTCTAGTAGTTTGGTTTCCGTATTTCGCGCCATGGCGCCCTAGTTCATGCCCTTGTTTGATGACTAGGGTAAAGTTTTGCAATCACACCTCCCATGTCATTTTTCGCTCACAATTTTTTTGATAAAATATAAACACATGCACTATTCTACAAATAAAGTTTTGTTAAATGGGCCATTTGGAATTTGGATTCAACAAAAGGAAATTATGAAAAAATTTTAGGGTAGGTGGCCACATTCCAGATCCTTCTGAGCCGTACTAGGTCTAAAACCAACACCACCTCCCCTCTATAAATTCAGTCGAAATTCACCAAATTCTCCAAAATTTCTCAGTCAACAACTAGTCAGCGCCGCACACAGTTGCCAGTCGGCTTCTCCCTCCTTTAACGCCCGGCGCGCGCGCCGAGATAGCCGAGGCAGGCGTGGCGGCGTCCGCCAGCATGCAGCCCAGCGCCACGGCTCGACGCGACCCCCGCCGAGCTGAGCTCTTCCGGCGGCTCGATGCCGCCTGCGAGGCACGCCGCCTCGAACAGCCGTCTCCCCCGCATTTCGCTCGGTCTCCTCCCCCGCTGCGGCCGCCGGAGCCTCCCGAGGATGACGACCAGTCCATTTGGCCGCCCCGTAGCCACTACTGGGAGCTTTACAAGTATACGCTCTATCCTCCTTGTCTCTGTTTTGCGATCGTTGGTGTATTGATTTCATTTCGGGTGCGGTGCTCACAGAAGAACTGAATGAAAACATGTTTGTTTGGGTAGAATTCCGGTGGTTTCCTGCTGGTGGAGTTTCGTATTTCGTGCTAGCCTTGCTTGATATCGAATGTTAGATAGAGCTTGTGCTGTTGGATGTGCGATTGGTGATTGTGTATGGACGTGCGATTTGGCGACTGTGTTTTTTTGATGAAACTGATTTGGCGATTGTGTTGTTTTCACATCCCAAGCGTAGGTATCCGAGAGTTGCTTTTCTTGTTGCTAACAAGAATGCCACAGATTTGTGCTTGGCATGTTTACAGAAGAACTGAATAAAAGCTTGTTCATGTGGTTAGAATTCCGGTGATTTCCTTCTGGTCGAGTTTCGTGTTAGCGTTGCTCGATATCGATTGTTAGATAGAGTCTATGCTGATGTATGTGCGGTTTGGTGATTTTGTCGTTTTTCACATTCCAGACATAGGAATCAGAGAGTTGCTTCTCTTGTTGCTAACAAGAAGGCCACAGATTTGTGCCTGGCATATTTACATGCCTAAATCCTTGGATTTTGGTGACATTCTAGATATTAGTTTAGGATATTAGAGGTAGACAACACCTCGGTTCATGTCTTGCAAGCCTGAGAACACATACGGTTCGAGAATCACGATTTCTGTTGTTGGTTGGACTAGCCTTGTACTGTTTGGATTCCAGAGTCATGTGTTATAGTATTGGAATGCTGATTTTTTTGGACGAGGGGAAACTCTCCGGGGTCACCTTTTATTATAGAAAGAAAGCTCCATAAAAAGTTTACAGTTCGCCTTGCCATTTTAAACATAGCTACTGGACAAGTTCACAGGCTTGCAAGAAGCAAGAAATATTAGCTTCATAACATTTCTCATTAACTTAACGCTATTGTAATGCTGACTTAGGTTTGTCAACGTAATGCTGTGTTTCTAATGCTAAAGATAGATTGTATCTAGCCTTGGGGTTTTGGTATTTGCTGCATTAGCTCTAATTAGTTTAAATGTTACATGTTAGGAAGTTATACGATACCTTATTGTAATAGGATCCAATTGGCAATTCCCTAAGCGTACTAATGAGGAACTATGTTCGTAAATATTTTTTATTGCAAATGATATCCTGGAGTCAAGCTGAGGAATCTTTGTAATTGAGTTAGTGCTACTTAGTTCAGTTGTTAAATGCTTGGAATTTGTGCTACACCAAACTGAACTTGATGTACAACCTTCCATTTTGGTTTGAGAAATACCTTGTTTGGAGAAAAGGACTTTGGTGAACCTGATTGGTTGGCCCCTGTCATTACTAAGGAGGTGTTGGCTTCTATGGTGATATCTACCTTTCTGATCGTAGGATGTTACACCACCTCAGTTAGCTATACAAGATGGAGATTTATACAGCACAGTAACTAATCTTATACAGCCAAAATGAAAAGGATGTGAAAAATACTAGTTGATCCATGTGTTATGCAGATGCTTTTTTTAACATACCATAGAGAATTTATTAGCAATGGCCTTCTATAAAATGCTCTGTAGAATTATGTTGTCAACTTGGAATGGTTGTTCTGCTGTTGGCTTTTTGAGTGTATACTATAGTTTTGACATTTGAGAACTTGGTTTCCAGTATTCTAGGTACATTAAATCCAAGATTTAAAATGAATGTTTTGTAGGTAATCTGCTGTGTATGCCCATTATTGTATTGTTTCCCTTCTGTATTTTTCAGTTGCACTATTGTGTATCTTGCTAAAAAAGAAGTATTCGATCACTTTTCCACTTACATTAAATCTGTTTACCTTAGGGATCTTTTAGAATTTTAGGCTTGTCTCAGAAATCCCAGTTTGAAAGTATCGCTTCTGTAAATTTTGTTTTGTTTGGATGCTTTCTCCAAATTCCAAATCCAAATGCTTTAGTCTAAGGTGTAGGCTATAGTATCATACTTCTAAGAGGCTCAACATTGACTTGTGCAATGGTTACAATTCCCTAGATTTTGGGTACTAGAACAGGACACACACCACACCACTATGTACCACACACACACGAAATATGGAGCTATCTTTATACTGAAGATATTATGCTTATGTATCGTTATATTATGATATGAAGCTATCTTTTACCTTCTAACATTAAATTTTATTTACTATCCTTTCAACAGGTCCTTAAAAAATATGGAGTCCAAACCAGAAAATTCTATGATCAGTCCCACTGAGAACTCTGTATCTCCACCATCTGGGAAGAGACAGAAAACATTATCTGATAAAGATGGTGACCAATGTGATGATGTATCTCAGCAAGTGGTCATCTATAAGAATGACAAAAGTGATAGGGGAAGAGATGAACAAAGTGCAAGCCATCTCCCAATTGTACCAGCAAAACCATCAGAGAAACAAAAGTGTGCTTTGGGAAAGCAAATTGGAGCCTTTGCTGCTCAATGTGTTAAATGTCAGAAATGGAGACTTATTTCAACAAAAGAGAAGTACGAAGAAATTCGAGAGCAAGCTCTAGAGGATCCTTTTGTCTGTGAGAAAGCCCGTGAGTGGAAGCCTGATATGACATGTGATGACCCGTCAGATGTATCTCAGGACAGCGGTAAGCTTTGGGCAATTGATAAACCTAACATCCCACGGGCCCCTCAAGGATGGGAAAGGTTGATTAAGATAAGAGGTGAAGGAAACACCAAATTTGCTGATGTGTGAGTAACATTTTTCTTGTCGAACCTTAAATCCTTCCTAGTTTGACCACTTATCTCTTAGCAAATGGCATTGTAGTTGTTACATATGTCCAATCTTATGAACTTGTATGCATACTTGTGTGCTATCTGTTGTATTTCCTCTGGCTGACGTCTAACCTATGATCTAAGTTCATAGTCCATGGTAACGAACAAATGAAGAAAGAAAAATCTAAGTTTAATTGTTTAAAGAAATGGGAAAATTGGTGTTTTAGTTTAATATCATACAAAACAGTTCTCCTTCAATATATTTATACCTACAGCTAGTGTTGTTTACTGTAGTCAATCACCCATATTGATATTAATATCATGCTGCATGGTGTTCTAGCACTGGCATCTTGGATAAATATGGTAGTGCGCATATTAACAGTGTATTCATGCTTTCAGGTACTATTGGTCCCCTACAGGAACACAACTGAGATCAAGTAAGGAAGTGGAGAAGTATGTGAAGTTCCTTTGGTCAACTCTTGCTTCAATCTCTTCACTTAAAGCATATTGTTGCTCAAGTTCAGTTTTATATGCATGTAGTTGTCTGATCAAAATTTTTCTCTAATTCTTCGAACTCCATGCTTGGATAGGTACCTTAAAGAGCATCCAGAATGTGCTGCACAAGGTGTAAAGTTATCTCATTTTTCATTCCAGTCACCTGCACCACTACAAAAGGACTATGTTAGGAAGCGTTCCCAGACAAGCCAAAGTGGTGTTACACCAATAGGGTCAACTAAGCTTGTCCCACCAGAAGAAGGTAATGTATATAACATAAATTGAGCATCCTACATTTAATGTTTTCTAGTCTCTCTTTTCACTTCTATATTTCAGGTGCTTGATTTTTTGTTGTTGTTCAGGCAACATCTAATTTTTTTCCATTGTTTGACTATAAAAAAATATGAATTATCTCATGTGAGTTGTCCTTTTAGTTGTACTAGTTGGTTGTCTAAGATTGTTGCCTGAAAATTCAGGCACCTAAAATATAGCAACCTCCTGGCATGTTTGGGATGTGCCTCTTGCTGCATGGTTAGATTGACATCTTCCTAGTGGATAGTAGTAGCTATCTTGATGTTTGTATTTTCTAGTAAGCACCAGAATTCTAGTGCGAAGTTACTCGGCAATTAGTCGATGTGTCATAGATGCTGCACATTTGTATTGCAGCTACATCCGTACAATTGGTTGTTCATATTACAGTTGTGCCTGGGACACTTATGTCCTCGCTCCAAACATATAGACATTTTTGTCCTCACTCCAAACATGGGCAAGTATTTCGTCATCAATTGAAGCATGCTCGTTATTCTCATCTGATCCCATGTTTTGTTTCTTGGTTCAGTGCAACCCATCTCCTGGGCACCTCCACCGGCGGATGACAACCTGGAGAACAACATGCAGCTGGTCCTCTACAATGGAGATCAGACTCAAGTGGTGCAGCCATCGTCTGAACCACCGGAGCCTGAGAACCTACACCAACAGCTTAGCCCAAACCTGCATTAGGCGAACCCATGATAATCTTTTGGGTGGTTGGTGTTAGAATGATACAAAACTATAGATGATGCTCCTACAAGGATTGCAGAACTTGGTCCCCATAGCTAGGTAGCTGCCGTGTTCGTGCTGTTTTATTGGTTCGTTGGTTTGGGTCCGTTGGGATCAGGCAGGCTTGTGTTGCTTTCGATCGGCTGCTACTTAAACACCGCTATGACAACGTGTATGTGTTGTGTATGGGTTGTACCGTAGCTGCTGCTGGGTGCCAGATTGCTAGTCATGGTCAGATGAAACTGAAATTTTGGGACGACAATCAACAAGAACGTGTCATCGAAGTGATAAGGTTTAAGATTTGAAATTATTGGTCATCTATTGTTGCCGTGGTTACAGTTTAACTTTATGTGTTGTTGTGGATGCTTGCAAGTTACGGTGTCCATTGACATGTGTCTCACACACACACACGCGCACATACACAAATCCATGGACGTGTCACGCGCACACACATGCTGACATCAATGGTTCACAGACTGAACAAAACAAAATAACAAGAGGATAGGATAGCATCTTTCATCCATGCAAACTTATACTTAGTTGACAGAGGACAGAGCAAGCAAAGCAACTCGTATGACAGTATGGGTATGATAGCATCAGTTGTCCCATAGATGATGGACCGAACAAAATAAAGCCTTCTCCCTATCGGTTTACAGAAACCTAGCAACATAGGAAGTGCGCAACATTAGCTGCAGTGCTAGAAACTCGGATAGCATGATATGTCTATTACTCTATATATACATTGCTTGTTTAGATATATTGCACATTCTTCTTTGTTTCTTTTTAAACTTTCTTCGCAAACCCTGTCCTAGGAAACAGTTTACTTCGAAGCCATGTGTCGCCACACACACCTCATCATAGGTGAAACTCCTGACACGATTGTGCCTCTCTAGACATTGATCTGTGATGAAGTCATTATGAGGGGCCTCCACCATGACCATTGATTCTGCCATCTCTGTACAAACAAAACAAAAATGGATGAAATAGGGAGAGAAAACAAAGTCAGTGGTTGAGTGCCCTGGTGAGAGAGAGCCCCCACCTCCCCTTCCGCTGGCGATCTCCCTGGCGCCGGTGTCCACCCCCCAAGCCTCCCGCCACCCCCTCCTCGGATGGCCTCTTCGCCCAGCGCCCTCCAGATCTGCCCCTTGCCTGATGATGACAAGGTGGAGTTCGTGAACTAGAGAGACAACGATAGCACCGACGACATCAAAGCCGCCTCCCCAACCACCTCTGACGTTTTGGACGGGGCGGAGCTTGAGGATCCAGGGGTTGGGTTCGGGGCGTTTCTGGTCCCTCCTGCCTGCAGATCCGGCGGAACGCCATGGTGTAAGGTACAAATGGCTAGAGGGGGGTGAATAGCCTATTTAAAAATCTACAAGCTTCACTAAACAACCACGTTAGTATAAAAGATGGCTAAGATAATTCTAGCACTAGCTCAACTACACTATGCAAGCCACCTATACAATTCTAGTGAAGCAAGGCTATGATCTCTAATACACACCAACAAGACTAAGTCACTAAGCTACTTACTCCTATGTGATAAAAGCTACACTAAGATTAGTACAAGAAAGTAAAGAGCAAGTGACTTGATTCTTATACCAACGATGTAGAGAAGTAATGCACTTGAAGAATCAATCACAATGATCAACCACAAGAAAAATCCTTGGCAAAGAGATGACACAAGATTTTTACCGAGGTTCACTTGCTTCCCGGCAAGCTACTCCTCGTTGTAGCGATACACCCACTTGTCGGTTCGCGAGCTAATCGACTATTAAGAGTCGAGCCCTCAGCGGGCGCCGTACTACCGCACACAAGATGGGGATCCTCCAAGCCACGAGCTCCACTAGAGTATCCAATTTGCGAACTCCCGCGGGGAAGGATCAAGAACCCCTTACAACACTTGGTGAGGGATCCAACAATCTCCAATTGCGAGCTCAATCACCTTCGTTGCTCTAAGCCATCTACCGTGTCGGGAAACACGAAAGTGTAACAAGAAATCCACAGCAACTCGAAGATCAAGTGCCTCTAGAATGCAACTCTCAAGTAATGCACTTGAATCTCACTCAATCTCACTCAAGATGTGCAACAAATCAAAAGATGAGTGGAGGGGTTGTTCTCTAGCTCAAAGGATGTCTCTAGGTCTCAAAATATGTAAGAGTTACCCTCAAACCCCGGACATCTTCTATTTATAGCAAAGGGGTACGCAGCTAGCCGTTACCAGACGACGTAGTGAAAAACGTACTGACCAGACGCACCGGTCAGGGTGACCGGACACGTTCGGTCACTACAGGACAAGCATGAACAGTGTGTGTCAGAAGTTACCGTTGCTGTGACCGGACACGCTCTAGCGTTTGATCGGATGTGCTGCACCTGGCGTCCGGTCGGAGTCCAGTAAGCTCCCGCCGTGACCGGACGCGCCACACGTCCGATCGTGTCGCGTTACTAACCGGACGCTCCGGTCCTGAGGACCAACGGACGCGCTGGTCGCGCGTCCTGTGTGCACCTTTCCTCTGTGCCCAGGTGAACTGACCGGACGCACTGGTCAGGCCAGACCAGCGTCCGGTCACAAACCCTAGGCGCGTTGCGCCTCTGCCCTCGACTTAAGCTGACCGGACGCGCAGGTCCACCCTGGACCGCGTCCGGTCCAGCGTCCGGTTGACGTTTTTCAGTGATAAACACTCTGGGCTTTCGCCTCTGGCGTAGTAGAAAATAGGCGTTTTACTTCCCCAAAAAGCGCCGAATCCCGCCGAGCTTGCGAGGAACCCAAACCCCTCTCTACCGCTCAAACTCCACCGCCTTCGCAAATGTGCTAACACCACCATGTGTAAATCACCATGTGCATATGTGTTAGCATTTTCACAGTCATTTTTCAAGGCGTTATGTTAGCTCTCAACTAGATCCTAATGCATATGCTCAAAACATTGATCTAGTGGCACTTGATTCCCGAGCTAACCGTGATTGCCCCTCTTGATAGTCGGCTATGTATCCTAAACCCGGTCAATCACTTCTCTACTCATCTTAGACCGGCAAAAGGAAAACCCTATGGTTATACCTTTGCCTTGCGCTCTTAGATCCTTCTCCTTTACTTGATCATCATGTCCATCATTTTATGTACATTCCTTCATGATCTTGCTCATCATTTCATGCACCAAATCATGTGGTCTTATGGCTATCTCTCCATGCCATTTCCACCTCCATCACATGTGTTGCTTATGCCTAGCTTAATCACACTTGATACAATAGCATTAGCAACTTGGTGTCATTAATTACCAAAACCAAACTTAGGCTTTCACATGGTCCGACTTGCTGCCACGCACTGTCTCATTGTGCTGTTAAGGGGGCCAGTTGGACTGGTCTGATGCCTCGTCGAGCCATGGTCCGACGCTTCTTCTTCACTCTTTTCAAGTGCAACTTTCAACCCTCGCTCTCATGTGCCAACACCAAAGTGTCCCAAACGCTTGTGCATGTGTGTTAGCATTTTTTCACAATCATTTTCAAATGTTGTTAGTACTCACTAGGTCCTTATACAAATGCAAGGAGTTAGTTCACCTAGTGGCACTTGATAATCGCAATTACCATGAGTTTTTGCCTCTTTATAGTATGGCTATCTATCCTAAACCCGATCATGCACTCTATGCGTCTTGACCAGCAAAAGAAAAGCCTAGACCTTTGCCTTGCCTCCATGGTGGGTTTAGCTTTCCTCCGCTGTTCCAACTTGGAGCACTTGATCAACATCATGCGGCCATCTCCATCACCTTGAGTGCCATCTTACTCCACCTTGGATGTGAACCAACCTATCTCCATCAAATCACGATGAAGCTATATGGCCGACTTCCTCCAATGGATATGCTAGGATGGATGGCAACAACCCCAAGATCCTAATTTGGAAGGTGAACTAGAATGTGTGCGGACAGAATAGTGCAGCAAGAAGAGAAGCAATGAAGCTGTCAAAGGTCCTAATGGTTGCGCAACTACCTAGTGTGTAATAAGCTCATGTAGAACCTCAAACCTCCGCAGCCTAGGCTATAGCTGGTAGCGCCCCTCGCTCGTGTAATAGCTGTTTGAAGCCAGAAAATTGGATTTTTCAAAAAAACATTCTTTGCAAATCAATCCGAGGGGATTGAGGAGGTTGAAATCCCTAGCAAGTCAAAATTCTCTCTAATCCCTCTCAATTCCCTCCAACCCCCATGGAATAGGGAATAACCGAACAAGGCATGAGACTGGGCAACATTATTGTGTAGTGTGCACCCTATGTTTTGTGCTTGTGTTGTTCTCTATACTTGATAGAACACCAATTTTGGAATATCAAGTTCCTGTGCAACCTGTATTTTGTGCATGTGAGAGGTATAGGAGATCCATTGCTGATTTTACTGTGATTGTGTGCATGCGTATGTATGTGTGTTTTGTGGCTGCCTGCGTGTGTTGGACACCATCTATTTCATGAGACTAGCCACATGTGTCGATGCTCCAAAATATCATGTCACGACTAATGCTCCATTCTCATTTAAGCTACAATGGCAACCTTCATCTATGGCCATTGGCCTCATGTTGCAATAGGCAAATAGTACAACAAACATAACTTTATTCTCTCACCTCATTACTTTCTGTCAGATACTCGTGCCACTTACAAGTGGGACCATATATCTTTCTCTCAAAACCAACACCAATGCATCTACTTTCATCGATGACACAATTCTCAATGCATATTCTCCTAGAGTGGGCAAGCATCCAAGCTCACATGAAAAGAGTTTCATGCATCAATATTTCATAATGTTGTGGCCCGTCTGAGCTTCGACACCTAGGCCTGTCCTACAAGGCTGCAAGTGGCGGATGTGAACGCCTATGACTGCTTGTTTTTTGTGTCATCAAAGGACACCACTTTTAGAAAGAAAAAAAGAAAAGGGAAAAAGTCTATTTTACCTCTTAAACTATCATTGTAATCTAATTTTTAATCGAACGCTAAAACCAGACATCTTATCCCCTGAAGCAAAACACTCAAAATCATTCAAATTACCTCTCTGCCATGTTCCAGAGGTGGTTTTGTTCTTTTTAGTTAAAAAATCTAGTAAATACTTGATGAGGCCTATTAAACCGTAGAAAATGTCTCCAAGATTCTAAAAGTTCCAAAAAAATCATAGAGATGGATTGAGATATGAAAAATCTAAATAAAATATTTAGAGCTCATGAAAATATCTTTAGAAGCTTCCAAAAATTATATTTATCTCTAGGATAATGTGAAAAAACTCGAAAAAATCTAGAAAAAGTCCCAAAATATTCTAATGGATGTCTAAACCTATTTCAAACTTTTCACAACAAAAAAAGACACAACCAACATGAAGCAGCATTAATGCGTGTTGCATCATGCTAGTTACGTCTCAGTTCTCAGCCAAAGTTTTTTTAAACACATTTAGACATTCATTAGAATGTTTTGGAAATTTTCTAAATCTAAAATTTGAAGTTTCTAGATATAGTTTAGGAGCTCTAAATATTCTATATGGATTCTTCGTATCCTAATCTATCTCTATCTGTATGATTTTTATCAGAATTTTTAGAAGGTCAGAGGCATTTTATGTGGTTTAGAAACCTTATCAAGTACTCCGTTCGTTCTAGTTTATAAGTTGTTTTGGCTTTTCTAGATACGTAGCTTTTACTATGCACCTAGATATATGCTATGTCTAGATATGTAGCAAAAGTGCTATGTACGTAGAAAAAGCCTAAACGACATAATTTGGAATATATTGAGTATATTTACTAATTTTTTATAACTAGAAAAAAAGATAAATCCGCCTTCAAAACCACTTCAAACTAGGATAAAGAGATAATTTGAATGGTTTTAAGAGTTAGATTTTAAAATATCTAGCTTTGGAGTTTTAGGAGAAAAAAAGCAGACCATGACAGTAGTTAAGGGAGTCAAATGGACGTTATGTAAAGAAAAGGGTATGAGTGACCGTGAGCCTCGAAGATAAAGATTGTTGGAACGTTGTGGCAAACCGCCCAAATTAACACACTTTCGGAGGCCCTTGTCTTTCACTAGACACTAAGTACCCTGAAAGTGAGATAAACCAGACAGTTCCGTCGAGCACACTCCAAGAGAGAACTCGAAACAATCCACATTTTATATCCAGAATCCAATAATAAGTACAAGCTTACAATACTTAATCCATTTCATACAATAAAGAGTCTCAAAAATTCTTTATTACAGTACCAAAGTTCAGAGTGTGATAATTAAACAACGGAAAGAAATAAACATCTAGCGGAGCGATATAAGGATCCGTCTGTGCCCACCAAAAGATCCTCCACACAAAAGCTAGCTTCTCAAGGAGCACCTGCAACAAGGGTAAATAAACCATGAGTACACAATGTATTCGCAAGACTTACACGACTAGGGAATATATTTTCCGACTCTCAAGGAATATGATAGGCTTTATGCCTTGTGGGTTTCTTGTTTGTGGAAAGCAATACTAAAAGTGAGTCCTTATTTCATTAGATTATTAGCAGCCATGTTTAATTCATTATCCAACATTCTATGTAAGCACCTGTTCTATTTTCAAGCAAGGGTTGAGCAATCAGAACCATTTTATCATCTTTCATATGTCAGTTCTTACTATGATGCCAGATTGTAGTTAAGTCATACCATCACGTAGAAATGGCGATTCGTGAATCAATATGCCCAGTTGGGTACCCTGAAAAACACACGTCTCGCTTGCACCTCAGGCACAAGCGAGATCAACATGTTTCACTCTTGTCACGAGTTCCAGGTCCCCGTCCAAACTTGAACTCCTAGCTCCCACACTTGAGGCCCGGCCTCAATGTGGTGCTTAGACCTCCACCTGTCTCTGCCTCCAATCAATCGGTTCGGAAAGAGCTGAAACCCATGACAAGAGAGTAACAAGCATTTCCGTTCCCATAAGTAAGTATGTGCTCGGGATAATAAGTCTGTGACTTGACTAGGGTCCAAACAACGGATGGTCCTTAATCAACACGGACAGGAAAAAATAGTGTAACCAAGCTATGCCTCGCGACCACGGGACACAACCTGCTACACCCACCAATACCCATATCATATCCCTGCCTAGTCACCATTTCCTTTTCTATCATTTTATCATGGGTGTAATAATAATCACCTATTGTGAGCAACAGCAGGTCGCTCATGCTACCGGTTTCCATAAAATTCCTGCAACATAAATGCACAACATTTATATATACGGTGATTATAAAAAATAAGGGTTATGCACTGGGGCTTGCCTTGGGCAGGCGAGGTGTCAGTGCGGTCAGTCAGCGATGGTTCCGGGACCTCCTCTGGCACAAGAATCTCCTCCTCATACTCTTCGATGATCTCCTCGTACTCCTGATCTCCCGTGGTGACAAACTCCACCAACTTATTCTTTACATGCATGCGATGATGATTCAACAAATAAACATTTAGGCAACAACAACTCTTAAAATTAGAACACATAAACTACACTAACAAGCTAGCTCTAATGGCTAAGCTACTAACTATCATCCTCATCAAACAAAGATCAAGCTTACCATACAAGTGTTTCATTTATAAATCAATACTATACTCTTATTCCTTTTAATTGTTAATGGATATTTAGCTACATACCTAATAGTCTTGTTTAGGGCTATAAAAAATACATCAAGTACCTAATATTTCCAGGAAGATACTATAAATTTTTAAAGTCAAACCTATCATGGATTTACCACAAAAATTCCTACAAATCTTACCTTATTAATATTAAACATTTCCAATTGATTTAATACTCCTTGGCATCACCTCAGACATGCATACACTAATTACTCTAATAGATAGACAACATTTTTAGGAACTTAACAAAATTTATTTCACAATTTTTAGACATCTACATGAATTGATATTAATTATCAAAGTTCAGCTCAAAAAATAAATACAAAGCTATTTCTAATTACTCAGGAAAAAGCAAAACCAATTCACTGCACAGCCCACGATCGCGCGGCCTGCGTGATGTGGCCCACTCATGCGAGGCGGCCCACGACAGGAGCAAGCCCACGCGCTGGCGATTAAGCAAAAGAGCCCCCCGCGCTAAACGATAACACACTGCCGCCTTATGAACTATTCCCACCCTCAGCGCTTATGCAATACGGCCCCCGAATTAACCTATCTTCACGACGGGTAGGTCCCTGGCACCCTCGCACTCACTGGCGTGGCGTGCGGCCGGCACAGGGCGGTGATGCCGGCCGTTAGGGGCCTGCACAGACCCAACAAGCAGCCCGACCCGCACCTACGACCTAAGCGTCTATCCTAAGTGGCAAAGTGGGAGCAGCGGAGCTTCGCTGAAGTGGTGGCCACGGCGAGCGGCCACATGCGATGGTGGCGCGGCCATTCTGGCCACCTAAGGCCGACGCACCACTAGCTAGCTGATGCGTGAGCATACATAGCTTACCCTGGACTCGGTCGTAGCGTCCGCTGGAGCTGGGGGGTGGCGGAGAAAGCTGGCCGCGTGCGACTAGAGGGGGTGCAGCGGCGCACCGCAGCGACACAGCCGCGTCAGCAGCTCCGACGAGGTGGTTGGGGTGCGGTAAAGGTGTGTGGGGTGGAGGGGAGGTGGAGACAAAGCTTGTGGTGCGGTTGGTTGAATGCGAGCGAGACCGGGATGGGTAATTGCCCTCAACCCATGCCGATGCGATTTTATTGGCCCGGTGGCGAGCAACGCCAAATTGGCACTCGGTCAGACACCGATCATGGCGGGGAGGGGTCGGATGGCTAGACGACTCACAGGCGGAGCCTTTGACGGGTTGAATCGGACGATGGAGACTCCATCATGCCGAATTGATGGCACGAGTCCAGCGATCAGGGTGGCAGACGAAAGGGGAGCTGGTCCGGCTCGGTAGGTCCTTGCCCCAGCGAGACGCGGTTGACGACTGGCGGGTCAGCGCACGCGCAAGCGCTACGGCCATCGTGACCAGGAGACTGTGCGAGCTCAGCGCCATTAAGGCGACGACAGCGTGAACGACGAGACGCAGAGGCCCGCACGACAGCGGAGCAGCGGTGCAGGGCAGCAGCAACGCAACAAGGTGGCCGCGGCGCGCAACGAGCGCGGCCAGCCAAAGCAACGCCACAGCGGTAGCGGGGCCGAGGCAGCCAGGGCGCAGGGCCCGTGGTGGCAGCAGCGCCAGATGGCAAGGGCAGCCAATTGTGGCCGTCGGGACACGGTGACTGGCAGGGGTTGGGCCAGCAGCAGCGTGGCTAGGCGAGCAGCAGGAACTGTGGCGCGGCAGGGCAACAGCGACAACCAGGTGCAGGGCCAACGACTGGCCAACAGGCAGCCAACGGCCATACGCTGCGGCCAACGTGGCCAGGTGGCCCGAGACAAGTGTCGTGCACGCATTTCAAAGCATCAACCACGCCTAAACCAACTCGATCGAGTCACAACCACCTAGACCATGCTACACGTGGTACATCAGGTTTCAATAAGGACCAAAAACATAGCCTCAACCTTTAGCTAAATTGCCCAAGATTAATTCGCAAACATAGCGTGGTCACACTGTTTTTTAGGGTTGAAAATTGGCTAAGTCTCGAGTTGAATCCTACTTCAAGTTCCATTTTAAGCTATTGCAACCACTAACTAGCAATATTATTTTTCGACGGTAAGAATTGCATTGCCATCTACAAAGTTCATATTTCAAACTCTATTTAAGTGTCTCGTGTACGTTCTATAATATTTTTGTTCAATAAAAATTGGTTTACACCTCTACTTCATATCATCATGTGACCGTATTGGTTCATCGATCTTGACCTCACTTGCTCTTCACCGTTGCGTCGGTCCATCGACGGTCGGCGCCAAGTCTTGCTCAAGCTTCACTGTCACACGCAGTCCCTCGCTTCAAAGCCTCTGACTTGCCCTTCACACTTGCAACAGGTCATTCGAGCCAAGTCATGTCTTGATCTTCTCCACCTTGATCACATGATTCAATGTCATGTCTCATGTGCAATAAGCTCCTCCATCATCACATGTGCAAGCTTTACAACATCTCCAAGTCATTTCCACCTCCATGGCATATGTTGCTCACACACATGTACATGTGGACTAATCACATGTGTATCTCACATAAAACACAATTAGTCCACCTAAATTGTCACTCAGTTACCAAAACCAAACAAGGACCTTTTCAGTAGGAAAACCATCTTTCCCTAGGAATTCAAAGCTCTGGGGAAACTTGCTGATATGGCAGTATATAGTTATTTCCCTTGGCTCCATCTTCCTAGGGAAACTGTCATGGTCCTTTCAAATACATAATTTTATTTTTTTGTCCTCGTTCAGTATTTTTCATATATATATTTGTATTATTGAATTGTTTCTCTCAAATGTCTCCATTCAACATGCAAGCAAATCACAAACAAAAGCGAATATTGTATTGAATTTCACATTGATATCCATCAGTTACACATACAACTATCATATGTTTTCTTTACAAAACACTGATACACTCCTCTGAATCAACGCACACAACGCCATGAAAACAAATGGACCGTAGGGAAACATATATTCCCTAAGAATTTGAAATACAACCCTAGGGAAAGAAACTATCTCTAGGGTACTCAAAATTTTTCTAGGAAAGAAAAAAGCTCTAGGGAAACCTGTTGATTCCAGTAGTGCATGAGGCAGGCCTGAAGGGCCTCCACTCCTCTAGGAGCTACGGCCCTACAGCCTCCTTCCTAGGGACGATGGCGAGGTGGGGAGGGGGGTGGCGGCCTAGGACGGAGGTGCCGCCCTAGTTGCCCATGCGAGGAGTGACTTAAGGGCCATGTGTCTAACCGATTATAGCACTTCTCCCATTAGTCGTGAGTAGTGGTAGTCTATGTAGGTTAAGATCATGTTTGATCCATCATTGCTAATGGTTAGCCTCTAAACTTAATAAAAAGAGATACAAACACCCTATCTAATAGTCCAATTAATAGCTCAAAATAGAAAATATTAACCAATTTTCCTAAACTAAGTACTACTAATTACCTATTTGTACATGGAGGATCGAAACATGGCTTAACTAATATGTTTGTTAAGCCCTGCTAATAAAAGTTATTACCTAACTTCCCTCTGCAATTTGCTAACTATTAGCACTAATTGGATCTAAAAAGGTCTTAAGTACAGCAAGCCAAAAGCTAATTGGATCTAAAAAGGTCTAAGCACAGCAAGCCAGAAGCATCCTACAACTTGGATTTTCAACGATGGCTGCGACAGTAGCAGCAACTGAGCAATGAAAGGTTGGACTAGCTGCTATACATCTGTAGGCCAAGTGACGACAAGAAGAGTCGTAAAATAAAATAACACAATAGAATCAACTTCAACTCATACCTAGGCTGTTCCCAAATTTGGGCTGTCAAAATTGACTGTAATGACACTGTAGCATTTCGTTTGTATTGGGTAATAATTGTCCAACCGTTGACTAATTAGGCTCAAAACGTTCGTCTCGTAAAGTACCACCAAACTGTGCAATTAGTTTTTTATTTTATCCACATTTAGTACTTCATGCATGTATCGCAAGTTTAATGTGACGGAGAATCTTTTTTTGCATAGTGTATTTTTTAATGGAACTAAACGCAGCCATAGTATCTTCATCAATCCTGCCGATCAGGGAAAAATGAATATTCAATTAGCATATTCCTTAACCACCTTGCTGCTTCAAAACATGATGCAACTGTATTTGAGGAAAAAGAACAAACCGGATGCAACTTAGGTTTAGGAAAAAAAAAACGATATTATGCCTTTTCACAAAACTAACAGCAAATTAAAAAGGAAGAGAAATGAAACTACTTGTCTAGTACACATCCGTTCATAAAAGAAAAAGGGTCTATTCGGTTATCCCGGATTGGAGCTAGGAACCACTTCAGCTCATCAACATTATACAAATGAGTGAACCATTCCAACTGGGTATCGTTCCAGGGACTCATTCCTAGAGAACCGAACGAGCCCTAAATGACATAGTTTCGACAAACCAACTTATAGCCTCTTCTTTTCATTATAAGCAGAAATCACAATATACCTCGTACGTAATCTGCACCAACACTTTTGTTTATAATAAACTACACACTCATGGTAACTTTGCAAAATTCACCCCCGGTTGTATAATGCCAATAATGATCTACCTTGGTGTCATTATTAATGTGTTTCAAACTTGTTTAATTAATATTATTTAGAGCAAAATTCACCTCCGGTCTCTTGGCCGGTGGTGTCATCCAGGTTCCTGAACTTTCAATGTGATCACCGCAGGTCCCTAAACTTGGCCGGCGATGTCATTTCAGTCTCTAAACTTTCAAGGTGATCACCGCAAGTCCATAAAATTGGCAAGCGGTATCGTCCCTGTCTAAATGTGGTCTAGCCTACTCTATAAGCTGGCGTGACACGCTGACTGTACGTTAGACGTGGATCCAACATGTGAGAGTTAATCAATAATTATTTATATAATATTTATCATGAAAATATAAATTATATAAAATAATTTACATCAGCAAAAAATAAATTAAAGTATTAAAATAATTTACAACAACAAATATATTAGGTTTAAACTAAAATAGAAAAATACAAAAACTAATTTAATATTTATGTATCATCAATAGTATTAAAATAATATTAAAATTCCTATAGTATTAAACATTTTCTCTATTAAAAGTTGCTTCTAATTTTAGTATTATTTTAAAAGTTTTAATACTAGTATTATAGAAGTAACTTTTCTCTATTATTAATACTATAATACTTTTAATAGTAGCATTATATTATTAGAACTTTTAATAATAGTATTATAGTATTAAAAGTTTTAATAATAATGTTACAGTATTAATAACGGAGAAAAGTTAACTCCATAATACTACTATTAAAACTTTTAAAATAATACTCAAATTGGAAGTAACTTTTAATAGAGAAAAATTTTAATACTATAGGTAAATTTTAATATTGTTATATTTGGACACAGATGACACTGCTTGCCAAGTTTAGGGACATGCGATGATCACCTTGAAAGTTCAGGGACAGAGATGACACCACCAACCAAGTTTAGGGACCCACGGTGATCATCTTGAAAGTTTAAGGACCTGGATGACACCGTCAACCAAGTTTAGGGATGCACAAATACCACTTTAGAAGTTCAGGGACCTAGATGACACCGCCTGCCAAATTCAAGGACCGGCGATGAATTTTGCTGTATTGGTTACCTCATACGTACAGAATTTTCATTTGGGCCAAGCCTAATAAATTCTATAACTACCAAAACAATAAAATTAAGTGAGCTTATTTTCATGTTTACGGAACAAGCTCAAAGTGAGTGAATTTAATAAAGGTATCACAAGAAAGTACCAATATTGATACATGAAAACAGACATGGTTGAACACTATAGACTCATTATTTATGAAAACAATATTTGATACTTGGTGACATCCTAGGGGGTGTTTAGTTTGCAAAAATTTTTGGATTCGGCTACTGTAGCTTTTTGTTTTATTTGACAATTACTGTTCAATCATGGACTAATTAGGCTTAAAAGATTCGTCTCGCGATTTCACGGTGAACTATACAATTAGTTTTTTGTTTCGTCTACATTTAATGCTCCATGCATATGTCGCAAGATTCGATGTGATATTTTGGGGTGAAAATTTTTGGAAACTAAACACCCCCTAGTCCTAGCTTTCAACCGGAGAATTTTCGCAGTCACCCGAGACTGGGAGAACGGGAATGTATTGAGGTACTTTGCACCCTGCATCAGCAAGTTAGGCACGCCCGGATTAGGAGTCAGAATGCGCACTTGCTTATGATCGAGAGATGTTTATTCATTACCAAAATAGATTGAACAACAATGGTGTAATATATAATCACTAACAAGTGAAATAATAGAACAAAAGTAAGATTTAAGGAATAAAATTGAAGCAAGTCACGCACGGGAATTTTAGCAGCAACTTACATAGCACGAGATATTGAAGTGTCAGTACCCTTTATTAGTTCTTGTTGGAGAATGGAAAACATTTTTTTATGAGTTCATATTATTTTTTATTGTGGATAGCAATGTTCCTTGTTCACAAGGACTATTGTTCCATGTTTAGCACAAAAATATTTAATATTTATTTGAGAAATTGTCACAAAGACAAAAATGTTTTTATTTTAGAAAAATGTTATTATAGCTTCTTGGTTTGTGAAATTGTTATATGTTCTTGTGAAATTGGCTTCCTTTAATATAAAAATATTCAACCTTAATAAAATATAAAAGTTCCATTTACTTATATTTACAAAATACTAGCTCCGTCCCTAAATAAATCAATTCCTATAATCGGTGTTGACTAACTTTGTAGAAAAAAGTAACAACATCTATGCGATATGAGCACCTTATGTAAATATGTTCTATGATAAATCTAATGATACTAATCTGATACCATAAATCTTAACATTTTATTCTAGAAATTTGGTCAAAGATTAAAAAACTTAACTTAAGACAACTCGAGTCTCCAGGAATCTATTTATTCAGGGACAAAGGGAGTACTCATAAATACCATTATTATTATTCTAGTTATTTAAACAAACATTGTACTCACTTCGTTCCAAATTATAAGTCGTTTTGACTATTTTTTTACATAGATTTTGCTATATATCTAGACATACGTTATATCTAGATATATAACAAAATTAATGTACTAAAAAATCAAAACAACTTATAATTTAGAACGGAGTAAGTACTAGCCATTGATAGTGTCCCACGAAGAGAATAAATATGAAATGAACAAGAATAAAAAATTTAAAAGGGAGAGAAAGAATTTTGTTTTTTGAGCAACGGGAGAGGGAAAAAAAAAACAGACCGGCCCAGAAGAAGGGGCCCGTGCGGGTGCGATCATTCTGACGCCGTCGATGCATCCTAACCTGCGTTCCCCTTCCTTCCGCCGCTGCATCCCTCCTCGTGCGTTGTCTGTCTCTCTCGTCCCCCTCTCGCTCTCAGACGACTGGTGGGCCACCGCCGCCGCCGCCGCCCTAAGCCAGGCGCTAAGGCTTTCGTTGGTTTCTTCGCCGGCGACGAACAGCCACCAGGTACACCCACCCGTTCTCTTCCCTTCCCTTCATGCTGTGCGAAGCTGAGCACCGAAACCCTAACCTAAAGCTATCTAGCTATTTGAAATTTGATTGACAATCCTTCTAACTTCGAAGTTTCTGCAAAAATTATTGGGTATGTGTACACCCCATGTCCCTTTACTGGATCCGCCCCTGTGGTGAAGCTCCAGCAAGGAGCCGGTATACCCTGCGGTGGCACATGGGGAAGTCCGTGGCTGCTTTTAGGATACTAATCATGTTTGCCAAACAATCATCCAGACCCTAGACCTATGTGCGCATAATTTCCTAGGCATTAATATTCCTATGAAGGTAATTTTCCTAAATTGCCAAGCAGGCCCTTACAAGGATGGTTCATGTACTCAACTGCAATATAGGTGGAGAGGGAGTGCCATATACAGGGTTGTGATACCTTGCCTGAAATATTTTCCTAGTATATGACCATGAACTTTTCCCAAGTACTTTAGGCTAAAATTGATCCATGGGAATACCATATGGATTCTTATAGTTGCTTCAAATCTTTTTAGTTGTATGATCATTCCATTTAGTAATAGTCCTAAGTCGAAAAATGATAGCTGGTGAAATGTCATTCAATTGTACTTGATCTGTATGGGAACAGCAAAAGATCTGAATCAATTTTGCCTGCATTTCATCAAATCCGGATTCTGACATATCGAAGTCGATATTTATTTATAGTTTTATCTTCATCACAAAGCTTAGTGCTGTTCTTTTTATGGCACTAGCTAATGCCTGTGCGTTGCTACGGGTGACAGAACAATGTTATATCCAATTTGTTGCTGTCATAAGAAAGGTTTTCAAAACACTGTTGGCACCAATAATGAAGTTAAAGTGACACATGATCTATTAATTTGCATCACTGATATAAGTGGAAATGAAATATTAATCAAAACTTATATGTAGGATGAATCAATCTTGATCCCATCAATCCACAACTACGAAACTTGCATGGGAATTCATTACAACACGCCTATTTCAGCTGTCAATCAAGGCCGTTAGACATTAGGATCTACTTAAGTTTGGAATGCCAAATACAGATAGTTATATATAATAGTTACTACATGTCACATGCAAAGAAGTAGCTAAATGCTGGCAAACAAAAACAAATGGTGTGCCAGCGTTGAATGGCAGACCATCGAGTATTCCAGTTCATGGAAGCCAGATACTGCTGCTGCTGCCTCGTTGTCACACGAAGTAGCAACTTGCAGTCTCAAGCAATTAATCTGCTCTGAATTTTTCATTACTGCAGAGTACAGTGCAGTTAGTCTGAATGAGCAACCAAATAGAATCCTTGCATTGCCGATGCTATAACACAGCTAGTAGTTTTGTATAGCCTCCTCCATACTAAGCAATTAACCTCTCTGCAATGCACAGCTGTGAAGTCCTTTTTTTGGATTATTTCCAATTCTAACTACATAGTGATGAATCAGCAGTGTAGGGTATCGGGTACCTGGAATGGTGGATCTCTGATGAAATGTTTGGTGATCAATCCGATGCCATGAGATGCCCTTTCTTCAGTAGAAATGAGTTCTGCTTGTTTGTATTCTCCCAAGTTTGGATGATTGATGATGGAATCATTGATCAGCTACACAACCTTACGGCACACTGTCACTACTACACCTAGTAATGAGTAAGCCTGTGAAAACAGTCAATAACACATAAGCTTAGAAATATGTTGGTCCTATTTGTGGTTTATCTCTTGCACTGGCCATTTAATAGGTATTTAACTATAATTCAAAAATGGCCAAACCATGTAAGATACATTAGAATTTTGAACGAAGTCATTGTGATCTTCTGCAATATCAACATTAGCTCTGACTGGAGACCACTACACAAGAATTCACCCAAGAACACGGCGGCGCGCAGGAGACCCCAGTGAGCGAGAGAGCGGGAGAGGAAGAGGAAGCCGCAGCTCACCCTTGCCGCCGGGGGAAGTTGCCGCTTGGCCGCCTGCCGCCGAGCCATGCAGCCGCGCCCGGATCTGGAAGAGAGAGAGAGAGAGAGAGAGAGAGAGAGAGAGAGAGAGAGAGAGAGAGAGAGAGAGGCGGAAGTGAGAAGGAGAGTTGCGGCGGCGCTGGAGTCTGGAGAGGATTGGGGTTTGGGAGCAGAGAGAGATGAAGACTTGCTTGGTGGGTGAGGGGCACATGGGCTGCCTGATGGGCTGGGCCAGACCACTTCTTACTCCTCCTTTCTTTTTTCTTTTTTCCTTTTTTTTTCTCTTCACCCTCTACTGCTCTGAGCTGTTGTTTTAAAATTTCCTAAGTTGTTAAGGTGTCGCCTTGCGTTACACCTTACTCGCTTAAGTGTAAGGCAGTAATCAGTCGCCACGCCTCGCGTTACCGCCTTGATAACCATGTTGTCAATAGGAAGATGATAGAATAGAAGTACAAATCTATTACAACCTTTCTTGATGGAAGGACAAATCTCGGTGCTGCTAGAAAACGAGTGGATGCAAAAATAGTTAGCAAAGCTCATCCTAGCAAGCTACAGGGCCGGCTGTCTTGTCACTTGCGCCATCCCGGCAGGTACGGCCGCACTCATCTGCTTACGCCGCCCCCAGCAGTCGCGCAAATTTGCTGGACAGTGGCTGTGCAAACACATGGAGGATAGGGCGTGTCGGCGCTGGATGGGGCGGGGGCTTCGGGGCGCGGATTCGATTCATAATCTTATTCCTTGTTGTTTGCTCTCTCTCTCTCTCTCTCTCTCTCTCTCTCTCTCTCTCTCCCTCCCCCCCTGCCGTGACCATGCATTTTTGGTGGATGACTAATTATGCACCATTTATAGTTATGTTTGATGTTAAGTTAGCTTTTGAACTTTATTTTGCAATGTCCATTTGTTTCAATTTATTTTTGCAATGCCCATTGTCCAGATTGCTTTTTTTTCTTTAAATTCTTTGCTGACATGAACATGTTGTATTACCTCTCCAGGACAGGCAACAGGCTGTTGGAATATGGACCAACAAGGCATGGATGACCATGTAAGAATTATCTCTCAGAATTATAACCTTGCATATATAGGTACCCAAATTTTCTAGGCTAATTTATGATTGCTAACCATGATTCAGGAAGGGGTCCACGTTGTTGGATTTGAAGTCCCACCTTCACCCGATTCTAGCTACAACAACCCTATTCCTGGAAATGAAGATGAAGGCCGGGAGCCCCCACTGGTGCCATCTCATCTCCAGCATACGCTGCTGAGCTTCCCACCAAGCCAAGACGAATCGAGCCCGCTGCCTCAACCTCAGACCGTGGTTCTGAACCACCTTTACATCGAGAAAGAGAACACAAGATCCGTGGTTGCTCTGGGGATCACGCACCGGTTCAAGGCCAAGTTTGTGACAGTTGTGCTTTACAAGCCAGTGCTGAGGCGGTAGGGTGTGGCTATATGTCCTGTTCCTTGGTCCTGCTTTCTCGTGCAGGACCGGTAATGGTAATGGTAATTAAACACCCTTGGGTTGCAACCCACCGATGAACAAATAGAATCCCACCCCCTCTCCTGTTGTTGCACAGATTCTGCAGAAACAGAAGAATTAAAGCCCCCCTGTTGTAGTAGTGCAGAAACAGGCGAGGAACCTAGGTTGTCATTTTCGAATGATTTTAGTCTTGTACCTAATTTGGCTGTTGGTGGTGGCAGTGATGGTTCGGTTGAATGAGTAGTTTACTTGTGATCTGCGCAGCTGCTTAACACTGAAGTGTTTGTTGTGTCGTTGGCAAAGTACTGAGAACGTGTGTTGTATCTGTGACTGAAAACCGTGGGTTTTTACTTCTTCCCGTTTTGTTTTCATTTTTTGGGTTCTTCTTCCCCTTTTGTTGTATCTGCTGCAGTGTGGTGTATGTATCCATGGTTAGGTGGCTCTAGAAGATGTTTAATCGTGTGTTTGGTTTGTGGGTTGAACTGGGATATCTTGGGTCTGACCCAGATGGTCACGTGTTTGGATGGGGGCATGTGTGGAACAGGGTCGACCCAGGTTGGCATATTTCCCTCAGATACTTCGATGGTGTCTCTGTCTCCGCGTCCACGTACACCCATGGCTTGGGCGCTTGTCTTTAGTGCTGGCGTCTGTCGCCAGCCTCGACCCTAGCATTGGCGTCCGCTCTTCCCCTGGCGCCAGTGTCCGCCACTAGCCCTAGCACCGGCGTCCGCCCCATCCTAGCGCCGGCGTCTGCCCCTGACCCCGTCCCCGGCGGAGGAGGAGCCCGCGGCGGCGCCCACACCGGTTGCGAGGAGGAGCAGCGGCACGGGAGGAAGGAGGAGCTTGCGGATCCATGGCCTGGATGGGGAAGAAGGGGTCTTAGGCCGCTGGGGCGCATCGGCCGCCGGGGCGGAGCAGGGCGGCGCGGTGGTGGAGTAGGGCCGCCGGGGCACGTCAGCCGCCGGGGCAGAGTAGGGCCACCGGGGCGCACCGTCGCGACGGTAGGTGGAAGGAGACATGTCGCTGACAGTCAAGTCCCACATATATAGCAAGTGACGGGGTTTACAGTACCATCCATCCCAATCCACTTGATTCCTCGTAGCAAACAAAAAAAAAATAGAACGGCTCCAACCCTCAAACCAAACACGAAATGGGTTCATCCCATCCAAAAAATTGGGTTGGATCAATCCCAACCTACTTAATCCCCAAACCAAACACATGGTAAAACACCGTACCTACCGTGTTTTGGGCATGACGAGCAAATAAATATCTGGAGAAAATATCTTGCATGTTGCCGAGCTAAGCTAATTTATGCTATGCATGTAGATATTCCTCCTCCGGATGTGCATGCCGATGCGTGTGAATCATGGTTGTGACGAACTGACGATTGACGAAAAGCATCTTGTTTTGCTTGAGAGCGAGCTGGGAAGGAAGACGGGGACAGTGGATGGAAGACATGGATCATCCACCAGCAGGCAGCAGCAGAAGCATACTAGTCTGGTCGTCTGGATCTAAATGGCCAGTGGGGCATGTGTGTATTCTACTGCCGCTCGTGCTGGAATGTGTGAGCTTTCCCTGCTCTGGCTCTGGCTGGTGGCTGCTGCTCCAGTGGTGCTGGGACTGGACTTGTTGCATTGGGAGAATGGGAGTGATTGCAGGCCGGAGAGCAGAGCAGTTCACCCAGCATTCAACAGGCCAGCTGGCCAGGAGTACAAGTAATCTGGACTTTGGAGTGACAGTGTAGTGAGTCGTCCATCCGTGAATTCCAAAGCCTTGGATCGCATATTCGCGTCCACGGACGACAACGACATGATGCACCGCCAACTCCAAGCACCAGCCTACCAAAGCCGCCGCCGCAGCAGCTTCCTCGGCGTCTCCTCAGCACCGGCACCGCCAGGCACGCCGGCTTCTCCAAGCGCTACGTGCGCGCGGTCGCGGACCTGCTCGGAGGGCCTCTTCCTCACTGACGAGTAACGACCAGATTCTATTCTCGATGACATCTTGACGCTCATCATTGCCGGTATGACTTGCATACTACTCCGTGTCAAATACAGTAATTGCTTGCTTGTACATGTTCTTCTTCTTATTATTATATATTATAAAAAAACAACAGGCCAAGTTACGACAGCAACCGCAAGTAGCTGGCTGACAACAAAGACTTTTAACAAACCTTATATAATTTTAGTTAAACTTAAGATACTTTGACTCTTTAAGAAAATCTGAGTGACTTATAATTTAGATCAGTGGGAGTGTTACATTAGGTGCCGCCGCTACTACCGTTCACTAGATACTGCTTGATAGGAGTATCAGATAATAAATAATATTATTGCACACATGAGTCAGAAATTCCAGCTTATAGATAAACAATAATGGGCCAATTGCATAACTGCCCCTGTTTTCAGCTCTAATTGCACGTTTGACCCTGTTTTTTAACTTTGCAGGTTTGCCCCTATTTTTTGAATCTGAAGCCTTCATTTGCCCCTGTTTCGTGAAGAGAGTTAACGGTATTAAGTATAGGCTAAAAAGACAGAAATGCCTTCACATGATACACGGAGAGGCACGTGAGAGTTTTACTCTGCGTCTATCTCTTTGCTAACCACTGCCAGTGGGGCCCACTTGTCGGCACCTTCTTCCTCCCTAGTTCATGGCTGCCCCGTCCTCACTCCGGCTGCCTTGTCCCATACTCTGGCTCCCTCGTCTTGCCCCGTCCTCACTCTAGCTGCCTCGTCCCTCACTCTGGCTCCCTCGTCCATGGCTGCACCTTCTTACCCCCGCATAGCACGTGCCACAGACTGCAACTCACCGGGGGGGAGATCGAGTCACGGCCGCGAGCAGCAGACCGGCGGCGCTCCCCGAGAGCAAGAGACAAGTGGCAGGGCCCGGCTGGTCCTCACCGGCGGCAGCCTTCCTTCGCGCACGGGGACACACGGCAGTGGCAAACACACCAAGAGGCAGGGCGCGGGCTAGGACAACAGCGGCGATGGTGGCCAGTCATGGCCGGCCCCACGCGCGAGTGCGCGGCAGCAGCGGAGTGCTCCGGCGGCGCGCTGAGCATGGAGCCGACGAGCGGATGCGCTCGAGCCAACAAACTACTAGTCGCGTTGTGGGTGCTCGCCTTGCGGCCGAGGATGGCTCCCGGCGTTGTGGCCCCACGCGGCGGCGTCCGCGCCGCGACTGCTTGATGGCGGCGATGTGCTCCGGCGGGGAGGCAGAGCCCAGGCGGCGTGCTCCGGCGGGGAGGCAGAGCCGATGCTCCCGTGTAGACGGCGACGACGGCGAGCTGCAGTCCGATGGCGCTGCAGTCCGGACGCCCGCCGCAGAGACCCATCGCGCCGCCCGCCCGCCGCGAAGGCCTGCCATGCCGGCCGCACGCCGCGAAGACCCGCCCGCCACGCCATGACCTGCACGCGCGGAATTGAGCTCGGCCATCACGCCATGGCCGTGAGCTCCGCCACGCACGCCCCACGCTGTCGCGCTCCGACGAGTCCCACTCTGCCCGCGCGGACCCCGCCCCACCGGCGGCGAGCTCGCCATGGCGACCATCCCACACCGCAGCTGTCCCACCGCCGGACCTCCCCCATCGTGGCCATCGCGCCCCAGCCGCGAGCGACGGTGAGCTCCGGTCGTGGCGCCTCGCCCCCACCGCAGCCGGCGAGCCGCCCCAGCCCAGCGAGGCTCCGGCCGCGGCTGTGTCCGCCCCGTGCCCCGACGACGTCCGCCCCGTACCCAGTGGTCGGTCTCCTTTCTAGCCCCCACCGTCACCGACCTCGCGCCTCAGGCTGGTGCGCGCCTACCGCCGCTCCGGCCGCCCGCCGCGTAGATTGGCCGCCGCGCCACCCACCCACCCACCGCAGTCGTGCGGCCCACCGGCTCCCACCGGGTCACGGGATGGGAAAAGGTGGGGAGGCCGTGTCCTTTAGATAAGGAAGGGGCAGTTTAGTCTTTTTTTCTTTTTTTTCTTTTTTCCAAACATTTTTTTCTTGACCATTATTTATGAGCATGTCACGGAATTCAGAAGTAGGGGCAGACGGTAGCTTCGATTTTGAAAAACGAGGGCAAACATGCAAAGTTAAAAAAAGAGGGGCAAATATGCAATTAGAGTTCAAAATTGGGGTAGTAATGCAATTGTCCCAATAATATTATTTCACTAAATAATATTACTACACGCATGAGTCCGATAAATAGTATTAGTGGAGCCGTTCGGCTGTGCTGATAAGTCGGCTGAAAAACACTGTTGGCTGATTTGTTGTGAGAGAAAAATACTGTTCCGGCTGAAAAAACAAGCTAAAAAAAGACGGATTATAAGCCGAATGAACAGGGCCAGTATAGTAGAGAAGGTTTGAGCACTCATGTACAACTTATTGACCCTCTAAGACACCGATAAGACATATTGTATCGAACATTTTCTCTATCCGAAGCACATAAGTCAACACTAGTAATAATAATAGTTATTATTATAGGCTATTATAAAAAAAAAAGTAGGGCAAGCCACAGGCACTCGCCCCGCCATATTCTATTCACACTGCACGCACCATTTATAGGTCATGATGCAAGCGGCGCGGGCCTACCCGCAAACCTGCTTAGCCCGCCCCGCAAAGATGGCCCGCCGGACAACTGCAGATGGCTTGTTTTTCTATTGCAGGTTGAAGCGGGTTGTCCTGCTTATGTAAGTGGGTAATGCAGAAAGCCTGCAAAATCCTGCATACGCCCGCAAAGAGACGATGACTCCCGTCGCGACCTCGCTCTGCTCGCGAGATCGCGCGGCTCCGAGGAGCTTCGGCGCCGCCGCCTCGCCCGAGTCCTCCTCGAAGGCCAGCCTAGCGACGGCCGCTGTTGCACTCGCCGTCGATGATGATCACATCGCAGTTGGCAAAATCGGCTCCTCACCTCCGCCGGCGCTTATCGCAGAGAGTGCGCCAACGATCCCCAATCGCCGTTGTTGCCGCACCAGCGATCCCCGGCAGCCCGATCATCAACCCTGCCAAGGATCCCTGACCCCGCCACCGACGCAACAACAATTACCGACCCCGCCGCCGCCACACCAGCGATCCCCCACCCTGCCGTCGCCGCACCGCCCGTCGCCGCTCGACCTTGAGGAGTTCCTTCAGCGACTAGATTTTGCACAGATGGAATGCACTTCCAAGGCTCGTGCAGACGAGCGGTGCCTCCGTTGGAGCGAATGGCTAGCACGGAGTCAGCCAGATGCTCGTTCAGTTTGGTGCATGTGAGGATGCCCTATAGCGGACACAAGTGGGCTTTGCAGGTTCTGCCGCTAAACCTGCGGGAGGATGTGGTTAGCGATCATTTGTGCGGCAGGCGTCCGCATAGCCCGCAAAAAAAGACTGGCAGGCAACGCGGCGTGGTGCGGGCTGTCCGCAGCCCGCCCCGCTTGCATCCTGATTTATAGGAATATCGGGTTGTTTAAAGACGGCTCCAGTTTGCACCACAGGGCTCCCTCGCACGCGGACACGTGGCCGAGCTCTTTTTGCAAAATGGCACTACAAGTTCCGTTAAATAAACCCGCCGTCCTATTCAGTCAGATGTACCTTCTCATTTTACATACAACCGCCCGCAATCAATTTTGCACGAAACCCCTCCCGTTGCCCAGGGCTCCCACCCCAGCTGCCCAACCCTACCACCCCGCATTCCTCTTCCTCCTTTCTCTCTTCTCCCCGCCGCCACCACCCTCCTCTCCGCTAGCTGCACGCGCCTCTCAGGGCGGCACAGGCGTCCTCGTGGATGGGTGGGAGCACAGCGCCGAGAGCTCCGCCTCCTCATGCTCCGAGAGCCCTGCCGACGTTCCTGGCCTCCGTTGCCTCACTCGCAAGGGCAGTGGGGGCATGGCGCCGAAGTTCCTGGACTTCGGGTCGTGCCTCGCTCGCAAGACCAGTATACGCCGTGGTGGGGCATGGCGGTGCTCGCTGGCAAGGGTGGTGGGCAGGAGCTTATTACGGCGGCGCTTCGCTATACATCGCCGTGGAACAAGCCAGCAAGCAGCGATGGCGGTGGTATGGCACCTTAGATCCGAACTCCCCTCCTTTACCCGCACCTCGCTGCTTCCGAATCCGTGGCTGTTGCCTAGGTACTTCCTTTTGCCCATTGTGTTATTAAAACAGATCCTTTTCAATTTTGTTTGGAGGCGCTGGCCGTTCGTGTTTTGGATCTCGCCTCGCTGTCGTGGATCCGGCGCTGAGTCTCGAGTCCGGCAACTGTCGTCGAGGCTGCCGCCGTGCCTGGGAAGCAAACACCGGTGTCTTCGTGCCTCCTATTGTTTGCTGACGGCACGCTGGGGAGTAGCGACAACAGCCTGTTCCAGCTGCGTACCGTGGAGGACTCAGAGGCCACCATCAGGTACATACTCCTACCCTCCCATCCCATCTCCTCTCCTTTCCGAACTAGAAAAATGTTGCTGCGTAATGGATTGTTTAGTTGAACTGAATCTTCAGATGCACATGACCACAGAAAGGCTAAGATTTGCTCATTCAACTCAGTGACTAATGTGACTTGGTCAGTGAGGCATTCTAACTCTAATTCAGTGACACCAGTGAGCTCCGTTGCTCCAAACTTCATGGTTCATTTCCTGAATTTACCATATGAAAATTTGATAAACAGATGAATAGGGGACTATGGTTAGGAACAGTCAAAGAACATGACCCTCTGAATCGCAGCATATGCAGTTTAGTGCTTCATCATACCATTGCAGCCTTGCAGGTATGTGCAGTGTGCACTAAGTGAAATTTGATGGATGAAGCTGCAAACTATTCGTGCGTATTCGTTAGGATATGTTTAATAATTCTCCTTGCTTTCTTGGCCATGTAATGGTTCGCATGTATTTTGTCTCGCGTTAAAAGGCCAAATATGTTGTTGTGGTTAAACATGTTGCTCATATGTCATAATCACTCTGTTCACTGTATGTGCTAATATCAACCCCACCCGCTATGATGATGAGATTTGTCTTTTTTAAAACCTCATGGGCTGCAAATTCTGTAGTTTGCCTTTCATTTGTCTCAAGCTTCCGGAACCTACACTAATGGTCTCTATGCAGTGTGCACATTTGGATCGATATTCTAAGCTACCAGCCATTGTTAAGGAGTCGATTTCCAATAGTAAACTTTAATGATGGCTATGTAATTTATGGTTGAATCGAATCATAAGGGCTCTATGGTAGCCATGTATGTAATGAATGGCCATTTTACTTATAGCTGAACAGAACCATAATGGATGCTTGGGCATACAAACCGTGCTATTGGCACTATCAGGACATGGAAGATAAATGGTTGCTTCATGATTTATTAATTTGTGCTATGTGGGTGCTTACTACATAGTGATGGTGACAATGACTATATCAATGTCTACTTACATCTTAACGTTAAGATCTAATTATAAAGTCGTGTATATCAGACATGGATAAGAGCTTCTGTTTTCAAGTGAATGCAGGGCGCCCTGATATATTAACTTTGATTTAGCCACTAGACCTTTCAATTTACGGAGGGAAGATGCCACTGCCTGGCAGCAATGACGTGGCATTGCGGATGCTTGAAAGCATGGCAGGGCTGCCAGGGCCGCTCTTTGCCAGGGAGGATGATGTCACCATACTGCAGGAAGTTGGATTTAGACATTTAGTTGATTATATATTGTACTAACTTCATGTATATATAGCTTCACTTTTGTGGTTTCTTGTCTTCCATCTGCGGATATATGCCAATTTTAATCAAAGTGTTGTCTGATGCAAAAGTCTTCAAAAATATATGATGCAAAAGTTGTTTTAGATTGTGCATCAGTCTTACTGTTTTACATAAAAAAAGAGAATTGTATTTTGTTCCGTTATATTAAGCAATAAAGTCATTGCCATAACTTTGGCTAAATAGTTAAAGTAGTGTAAATAATCAAGATAGGGTGCCCAAAGGGCGCCTAATGTTCTAGTATTATTTAAACGAGACGACGAACTGCGGCAGTTGTAGTCTGAGGGGATTTTTAATCATTTTTTAATTAATATTTCAAAAATAATCATGGATAAAAAATATTTTCATCTCATAGACCCGTTGGACGCGCCAAAGCTAGTGGCGCGACTGTACCACTTTGCTGCGCCACATGCGCCGGCACGACAGAGGGCGCCACCATAACTCGAACGTTTGACCGTGGCTGGCGTGGCCACCTGTGGGGCCCACCCTGTCGCGCCACCGCATGTGGCACGACAGATTGGCGCGCCATAATTGGTGGCCCAGCCCCTTTTGCCCTTCCCTCACTCTCTTCTTCGTACTCTGAGCGTAGCGCCGAGGTCGTGAGCACGTTGGTTCTCTCAAAGCTCTTTCTTCTCTTCCTCCCCTCTAAATCTCTTTGATGTAGTTTGGATTTGAATTTTGGGTTGCACCGGTGTCATGCAATAGGTATGACTCCCTTGATCTTTGTGGTTTTTGGCTTGATAAATGTTGTTTGTATACTGTATAGTGCAATTATTTTTTCCTCCCTCATGTAGTGTTGCTTAGAAATTGATTGGATTGTTAGGGATTTAGGATGCAATTTGACATTGAGTTCATGTGTATTGAATAGATGTTTTTGATTTAGGGTTCTTGATTTAGGGATGGTGATTTAGGGTTTATGATTTAGGGATGGTGATTTAGGTTTTGTGATTTAGGGTTTGTGATTTAGAGTTTTATTTGTACTAAGTTATAGAGTTTGCACATTTAATTAGAATGATTTGGATGTAGATTTCATTTTGCTAGAATCAATAGAGTTGTCCAACAAGGAGTTCGTGCACCATCCGACGGACCATGATGGCAAAGATCCATTCCCACCGGCCGAACCAACACCAAAGTGTTTTTGTGGGTTACCGACCTTTGTGAAGCAGTCAAGGCATCCTTTGTCATCAGGCCGTGCTTTTTTCTGCTATCAACTTCGGCGTCGCGCCTCCTCCAATTCCGGTGGTTCTCTAGATGGATGCAACTTCTACCAGTGGATCGATGGTGATGAAAAGTTCGATCGCCGCATCATGTTCTTTCCTTACGACCCCTAGAAGAGTTGTCCATACCCTGAGTTTGTTTGATGGGTGCCTCCGCCATCGAATCCTCCTGAAATGAAAAATATGGAGAAGCTTTACGCTGCAATGGACCGTCGTGTCAATCCTCCTAAATGTCACTATGACAAGGTTGCGGAACTCCAAGAGCCAAGCAAGGACAGACTATTTACCGGTTTTTACCGGTGTGGTGAGCGTGACGATGTAAGTAATCCTTCGATCATTCTATTTTTCGAGCTCATATGTGTTATTCACATTGTAACACTTTACTTTCAGAGAGGTTTCCCAGCTTGTGACTTTGAGGAGTACATCTATGGACCCAAATCGCACTGGCCTTCTGAGAATGAGGCTATAGAATTTGCAACTGGGAATAAGCCATGGCCATGCTTGAAGATGCCGGACCGAAAGTGCAAGTGTGGCATCAAGGCTCACGAAGGAGTTACTCCTTCTGAGCTAGGGTGGGGTCACTACTGTGGCAGTGCTTATGGAGGGCTCAATGAGCTATTTATGAGTTGCCTTAACCCCTCAAATTAGTGAGTCAACATAGGCAATTGATTGTGTTTGCTGACTGATTTGTGTTTGTTTAGGTGGGGAAGTCATGCGTCTGGGAGGATTTCCCCGGTCGTGGAGTCATAATGGCGGAGCTGAAGGACAATGTCCATTCGCCTTACATGAGCGAAAGGAAGAGATTGAAACTGCACAAGTTCAGGGAAGCTGTGAGGAGAAGGCACAGTGTAATAGAGCCATCCGTGCAGACATGGAACATGCTGGGTGATGACTTTGATCGAGCGACCGATGGAAAGTACAAGCAAAAGCATGACCCGGAGGAGCTCACTAGATTCTGGCGATTCAACAAGGAGTGCTACAACTTTTTGGACGCCGAGCATAGGAGGGAGATTGACTTCTTCAGGCAACGTGATTGGGCCCTTGAACGGGCCCGTCAGGAGAAGGCTAAGCCTTTGTGTCGTCAGCTCTGTGAGCACCTCATTCCCTCATTGTTCCGACTCCTTCATCTTGTTACAATTGTTGGCATGAACACATGTTTTGTTTTCGTAGTTCCCGATTCACCACCGAACGACAAACATATGCCGGCCCCCAAGGAGGACGATGACGAGGACGATAACTGGCTATTTCATTATCCTAACGATGATGATGACAATTACAATGACCTTTTCGGTCCCAAATACTACGATTAGGTTTGCCATTCTAGGTGGATAGCGCTGCTTCTTTTGTGCAATGGCAGCAAGATCCGGATGCCCGTGACTTGGATGTAGTGTTTGGTGCAGCACATATTTTTCACGTGCCTATAGGTTTGGCATTACGTAGGACTTGTTTTTATAGTGCTGCATCTTTTGTACAATGGCAGCTTGACCCATACATCTTTTGCTTATTCCCATGGGTGATGTTGATGGTGATGACATTTCATTGCGTGAACTATCATGGTATGTGAAGAGTGCTCAATTGAATGAAATCAAGCATGTCGATGCACGATGACGATGTTAGTGATGATGAGTGCCATTTGTTGTTTGTATGAGACAAGGTTATCTTGCTTAGCATCTTAAACAAAAAGAAAATTGAAAAAAAACCAAAAAAAGGAAACAAGCTTGTCGCGTCGTCTAGCCTGGCGTGACAAGCCTGTGCCGCCACCGTAGCTGGCACGACTAAGCACGATGAACAATTGTGTCGCGCCCAAGTCAACGGCGTGGCAAGCTTGTCGTGCCGAATCAGCTAGCATGACGAGGCTGAGACCAGGGGCTTGTCACGCCATCCTAAGTGGCGCGACACTATCGCACTAGCCGAACAAAGTTTTCCGTAAGGGCCAGTTTTGGACGTCGACTGCGCGTCGCGCTAGCCTAGGTGGTGCGACTAGGTTGTCGCGCCAATCAGGCTGGCGGGACAAGTCTGTCGCGTCGAGTTTGCTGGCATGACAATCATCTGCACAGTACCTCTTCGCGTGACAGTCAATTGTTTAATGTATTGTAACAAACAAAAGTAAGACAAGGACATTGCATAACTTACCGGAACTGGCCCTCTATGTGTTCACCCAATAGGTATGTGCTCCCAAATCCAAATTTGAAGCAAATACGTGTAGCCACCTAAGTTTGAAGTCTTCTTGTCCCTCCTACACACCTCACATAGTTGGCGATACAACCATGTGAGTGTAGCTGACCCCCAACTGTAAAGGCCCCTCACTCAGCTGTGGTATCACCATCCAAGAGACGGTGTTTCCAGAAGTGTCCGACAGAAGAAAGCATGTCACCATGTGCCATAGCCAAACACGAGCATACCTCTCAACAACATCATCAGCTGCATTTGTGGGCACCTGTTGAAGCGTTGGCGCAACCAATTTGAACTCACACCAATGGTCTTCTTCTCCTTCTTTCCTTCTTCAGGTTCCGAAGGATAGTGGCCGGTGAACTGGTACACCAAGTCCTTCTAGTTCTCAGTGTTGATCGTGCCTGACACCACAGGACCATCCAAGCGAAGCAAGAGAATGTGGGCAACATCTTCCATGAGCACGAACATCTCCCCACATGGGAGGTGGAAGTTGTGGGTCTTCAGACGCCACCTGTCGACGAAGGCCGTCAGCAGTGGACCATCCATTTCTGGGAGCCCAACAACGATAGCCGGTGCCAAACTCAGAAACCCAACTCTTGCTAGGTAGGTGGCATAGTGCTCGTCCCAATCCAGTGGATGGTGAGTGCGGGGACGCAGCAGTGGCAACACCTGCAAAGAAGCAACCAATTCAATATTGAAGAAGAATTGAAACGATACCGGTACGTACACATTGACTGTACAATGCAATTATGGGTGTAAATCAGTTACCTTGCCATTGTCGGCCATCAAGTGTGCTCGATGGTCATTGTTGTATTTTGGGTCAAGAAGGGGGTACTGCCGGTGCACCATGCTGAAAACAAAAACAATAAGACAATGTTAGACAATGTTAGACCATTGATGACTTAATAGACATTGCATAAAACTGAATTAATTACATGAACAAGTAACAAATGCAACTTTTATATAACCAAGAACTCCTATGTACCTTTATATGTTTGGAACTACTACTTCCAATTCGTTTAGCTAGCGTGGCTGCCTTCTTACATTTGTCATGAGTGGCAGCGGTGTGACCTGTTTTGTGGCATTTTGAGCAATGGACCTGACTTGGTACCTCATCAAAGTCTCCAAATCCATACATATCTTCACCATACCCGTTCGATTCGTCCATAACTCCTTGAAGCCGCTTTTCTTCCTTCTACCCTTCTTTGTCCTTAGAAGCTCGGGGTCTAGAACATAATCCAACCCATAGTATGGAGGCCACTGTGTCGGATCTAGGTATGGCTCAAAGCTCGAATCCCACACTTTGAGAGTGTTTGACATGAGATAGAATGGAGACATGAACTTCACATTTTTGTGGTCTAGTCCCCTGCATTTGCATGCAGTAATGACATGCAAACAAGGCACATGAAAAAGTTGTGGAATGTTGCAAGAGCATTCCACCTTGTGAAGGTCGACCCTATAATTCCTGCCATCGTACTTCTCACCGCCTGGATTGGTGCATCCCGCTAACCTTATATTGTACACTAGCCTCGAAGGTCCATAGGCCTCCCCCACTTGGTTGGAAGCTATTGCCTCCGCAAGATCCAAGTGTTTTCTACTCGTGCGACCCCATTTTTCTTTGGACACCTTGGCTATGTTCCATCGATTGATAAAGTATTCATTGCACTTCCTGAAAGAGTACTCCACAATACCTGACACATGAACTTCACAGATAACCTTGAATACTTTGTTCAACAATTCCGAAGAATTGGTGGTCATCACACCGTACCTAAGACCTCCTGCATCGAATGATAGAGCCCACTTCTCCCTCTGAGGCATCTGATCCTCCAGCCACCTCTTCGCCGTAGCATTAAGGACCTTTTGTAACTCGCCAAGCGTCTCTTCAAACTTCTCCTCAGATCGACAGACACAGAGTGACTTCAACTTCTGCATAACCTCCTTTTTCTTCTACTTACGCCATATGTTGGCAGCAAAGTGCCTCATACACCACCAATTCTCAAGAGGAGGGCATCCATCTACATGCTCTCTCGCAGCTACAAGCAACCCGTGATGCCTATTTGAAATCATGCAAATGTTGCGGGATGTACAGAGGACATTCTGCCTCACAAGCTTCAAGAACCAACACCAACTGTCATCGTTCTCACCCTCGGCCAAAGCAAATGCTAAAGGGACAAGTTGATTGTCCGGGTCCACTCCAACTGCCATCACTAGAACACCCCTATACTTGCCTGTAAGGAACGTGCCATCAACTAGTACTAAGGGCCAACAATGTTTGAAAGCCTCCGCGGACTGCGAGAAACACCAAAACACTCTATGCAGGACATGTGTTTGGAATGCCATCCACATCATCCACTATGCGACCGGCAAGAGGATACCATCTTAGGCCAGGATTGAAATGTTTCATGGCACTTAGAATCTTAGGAACTTGGTTGTATGTCTCTTTCCAATCACCCCACAACAACTCTATAGCATGCTGCTTTGCTCGCCATGCCTTTGAGTATTTCACTCTATAACCAGTGAAGCCCCATATCGTCTCGATCATGGAAGAAACCGATGTGTCGCTATCGGCCCTAACAACACCAGCAACACGACGACCAAGGTACCAGGCTGTGTTTTGGGCATGCACACCCTTCGGCTTCGAAGATCAACATGTGTGAGGTTGCTTAACATTTCGAATCTTCCATTTGTCGTTTGTCTACCTCCGAGCCCATACTCCCCAACCACATCTAAACTTGCAGACGATTGTGTATCTCTTGTTCTTGTCGCAGTGGATGACATTATAAGGCCTATGAAACCTAACAGCATAATCCATCAGAAAATACTTCAAATGTTCCAAAGTATCAAAGACCATTCCCTTCTTAATCTCCATCTTGTCACTCTCTGCCACATCATCCGCCAACAACATTAGACCACTGTCACATACTGCCTAGTCAACCATACTAATGTGCATGAAATTTGGTACCGAGGGTACCTCTACATGGACAGCCTTCAATTGGCTAAGTTTCATAGGGCTGTACTCCACTCTTATGGACCCATCAACTAGAACTCCTATGGACTCCCTAAACCTGGCCTCACAACAATCGCTCTCGTCCTCGCTACTAGGCTCAGACCTGTACTCATCCTCCAACAACACATCAACCGAACTTGTTTGCCCGAAAGTCAAGTCATCTTCGTCCTCTGAGGCAACACCAACTTCGTCATCCTCCGATCCTTCGGATATGTCATGCATATCATGGATTCCATCTCCATAGTCATCATCATCATCAAACGCTTCCTCATCGAACTCATCATTCAAGGCATCGGGCTCACATGACATATCAACTTCTCTAACAACAACCCCCTGCAACTCTTCGTCTTGGGTAAGGTTTTCTATGGGCTCCACATCGACACCCACCACATAAGGCGTACACAAGTTCTCCATAACAACTTCGAAGCATCTAACACTGCTACTCTTCATAACTTCTATGTAGTTCTTTCATTCCTCCTCACTTGACAAAGGCATCAACACGTAGTGTGGTTGTTCCTTCCCGTAGTCAAATCTACCTCTCAAGCGTAGTGGGCACCCAAATTTATCGCGGTAATGCCTAACCAAATCATCCAAGCTAGGAGGACTAGTGAAGAAGTGAACTTGCTCATGCATGCTTTCGAGCTCTCCATTTCCTTTAACTTTGCCACCATGAAACAATCGCAATAAACGGTCCATCTACAAAATGCCAACCAATATAACAACAACATCAACAACTACACCTTTCTGAACCAAATCAAATACATTCACTACCACAGTAGAACAACACATTATGTACATAAACCGAACTAACCAATCTAAATCCTCCATGCATCAACTACCAAGGTACATGCAACACATAGTTTATGCAAAATCCATGGCCAAACTATATCATGAACTGATTCTATGCGTCCCATTGTACGAACGAACGATTCAAAGCTTCACAATTTACCAATTTTGCAAACACTACCCAAAAACAACCACAGTACAAATCACAACCCATCTATGAGAGGGACGAGAGGGAGGATAGGAATGAGTTGTACTTGCCGGAGGTGGGTGAAAGGATCAAGATGCCCAAGAGGGGGTGAATTGGGCTTTTCTAAAAATTAATTGCAAGAATTAAATCCTACAAGCCAAACTTCACCCCTAGTGCCTACAAGTGTTCCTTGTGATTCTACCGATAAAAGTTTTGCACCCTAAGTTCCAATCCTAGACTAGCAAGGCAATTCTAGGAAAGTAAACAAGCAATGAAAGTAATGCAAGAAAGTAAATGCTTGAAAGTAGGGGTTAGGAACACGGTGATGTTTTGCCGAGGTATCGAAGAGTCGCCACTCCCCACTAGTCCTCGTTGGAGCACCCGCGCAAGGGTGTAGCTCCCCCTTGATCCGCGCAAGGATCAAGTGCTCTCTACGGGTTGATTCTTCGACACTCCGTCGCGACGAATCACCCACAACTGCTCATAACTTGAGTTGGGTCACCCACAATCTCGTCGGATGATCACCAAACTCCCAATCACCACCAAACCGTCTAGGTGATGGCGATCACCAAGAGTAACAAGCTAGAACTCTCACTTGACCACAACAAGCCTAATGAGAAGATGGATGCACACTTGCTAGACTCTTGTCACTAGAGAGGATTCTCAAACTTTGATTCGCAAATCTCTATCCTCACTAGGGCTCTTGCACTCCCTTACACTCTAAAGGTGTTTCTCAGCTGAACAAATGAGCAAGAGACCTCTAAAAGAGGTGGAGGGGATGTATTTATACACCCCTCAAACAAATCCAACCGTTACCTTTCGAAACAGCAAAACGCGCACTGACCAGACGCGCCTGTCGATATGACCGGACGCGCCGGTCAGGTGTAACGGTTGAAAACCGAAAGCTACGCTGAATGACCGGACGCGCCGATCTGTGATGACCGGACGCGCCGGTCTGAGATGACCGGACACACCGATCAGGGATGATCGGACGCATCCGATTATGCAAGAGCTTACTAGAAAAGTGACCTGACGCATGACCGCGTCCGATCATAGGTGACCGGACGCGTCAGGTCACCATGGGATCTTACTGGAACATGACCGGACGCGCCGATCATTTCACAGTCGCGTCTGATTACACTATTTACCCTCTGGAACACGTGTCAGACTGACCACCGCGTCCGGTCCTCTCAAGGACCGCGTCCGGTCAATCAGTTGAAACCGCAGTGAAGTGTTAGTACTGACCGGACGCGTCCGGTCATGACCAGTACCGCGTCCGGTCATAGGTAAACGGCTCAAACGTCTTCTAAACGCGATGCAACTTGAACCAAGTTGCTTCTAACTGAACTCTAAGCTTTTCTCGAGCTACCTAGTGCTAAGTTTGACAAGTGTGCACCACACCTAAACACAAGACTCACCTAGGTCAAGCTACTCGCTCATGCCCCCCTTTATAGTACGGTCAAAGGAAGAAACAAAGATCCTAACGACTATTCTAGATGTAACTCAACACCTTGACATCCGGAACTAACCGTCCTTAATCTTATCGTTGATCCTTTGAAAACCGAAACGATTTCCATCAAGGGACATGAATACCATATTGCCCAAAGCAGTTATCATCTCCATGACCTAACTTACCAACGTTTTTGCAAAACACACGTTAGTCATGGTAATTATGTGTTGTCATTAATTGCCGAAACCAACACTGGGGCCTAGATGCTTTCAATCTCCCCCTTTTTGGTGATTGATGACAACACTTAGATTCAGAAGATATGAGTTGAGGTTTTCGATCATGCTTGGTTTTCATAAGCATAAAGCTGTAAGCACAAGGGGTTAGTCAATGCTTATGTGTTCCAAGCCAACTGAGTGTACTCATAAGATAAAACATGAAGAGTTAGTACACATAAAACATAGCTCATATGAAATCAGAGTAAGGCACGGAAGCACAACCTTATGAGCTAAACACCATTAAGTGACATAAAACAAAACAGTCTCACAAACTCATAGTCACATAATGCAGGGCGATAAAAGTAAACATGATGTATGAAGTAGCACACATGAAAAACGAAATCCTCTAACACCACTCCCCCTGAATCTATGCTATCTCTCCCCCTTTGGCATCAACCGCCAAAAAAACTAGTCTAGGGATCTGATGGGGGAACAGAAGCTGTCGTGTCTGGTGCCGAGGA
Source organism: Saccharum hybrid cultivar R570 (assembly GCA_038087645.1). NCBI lineage: Eukaryota > Viridiplantae > Streptophyta > Magnoliopsida > Poales > Poaceae > Saccharum > Saccharum hybrid cultivar. The sequence goes on along the minus strand of JAQSUU010000635.1, from coordinate 2,761,620 downwards.
GCGCGGAGTGATCACAAACTGCGTAGCATCCTCCTCAGACTCTAAACTATCAGGCTAACCCTCTGAAGCTGAACGTGGCAGTGAAGTAGACTGGGTCTGTAGAAGCGGTGCAGTGACTGAAGGTGTAGAAGCAACTATCGGATCGGTCACTGTCGCCTGAGCCTGAAAGATACCTAGAGTGAGGAGATCTGTAGATGCAACTGAGGAAGGCAGAGTGTCTGTGGTAGCAGCCCCTGTCACTGGAAACACAACAATCTCTGAAGCCGACATGTCTGAAGTAGTCACAAAAGTCGAATAGGACGGTGTCGGCTGTCCAGTCAGCTCACTATATGTAGCACTGAAATCAGGGAATGCCGGTCCTGAGAGAAAGTGTGGTCCCGGCTGAGCTGGTGGAGTAAAGCCTATCTGAATAGGCGTGTAGCTCAGAGACTGAAATGTCTGAGGTATCTGCTGCTGAGGAGAGGTATACTAAAAACTCGGCTGCCCCTGACTCTGAGGTCCACTGGACTGTAAGGCTGGAGTCAGAACAGACGGCGGTGGCAGAACTCCCACAGTGACAAGGTGGCGCAGGAGCTCTAAATACTGCTGCTGAGTGGATGCCTGCTGCCTCTGCATCTCGAACTGCTGACGCTGAAACTCAAGCTGCTGTCTCTGAAGCTCATCCTAGCGAGCATGAATCTGTGCAAACGCTGCAGCTGAGTCCTGTGCCTGTCGCTGCATCTGTATCTCCTGTCGCTCCTGGGCCTGGGTCAACCTCTCAAGAATGGCCACCATGGCTGGATCTTAGCGGGAGGCTAAGCCAGAGCCACCGGTCTCGTGGTCATGAGGCCGAGGAGAGCGGTACCGGGGGATGGGCTGGTAGTCTTCATCTGTACTGTCAGTGGCCACATCCTCAGCTTGATCAGCCGGCTGAGCATCTAAGTCTGCAAGCTCTGCCTCGGCAAGACCCTCAATGGTCTCGTCCTGCTCCGCGGTTGTCTCTGGTACCTCTGGCCTCTGTCGCTGTCCTGGGCCAGGTGCCTGCTCTCTAGTCACTGATGCCCACAGCTGGCGGATGTCATACTCTGGGAATGCTGTGGTAGTATCAGAGATTTCAGCTCTAATCTCTACAGGCAACTCACAGGCAGTCCTGATGATGAAGCAGATCCAATGTGCATATGGGAGCTGCCTGTGTCCCTTGAACCCCTCTGCCAAGGTATCCTCCATCTCACAAAGCATCAGATCCCAAAGGTCAAATGGGGTCTGTGAGACGAGGTGATGTACCACCCATAGCTGCATGCGAGTGAGACCCTCTCTGTATTCAAGCCTCAGAAGAAGAGTCCTCCTCACAATGGCATCCAGTACTCTCGCTATGGGTGTCAAACTGGCTAGCGTGCGTCGAGACCCTTTGCCAAAAGGCTCACGGAAGCAGGGTCGAATCAGATCAGTAGGAGGCACTGTCCCGTCGTGAGGGCGTCTCGGAGGAGCAGTCTGTCCGAAGCACAGCTGATGGATCTTGGTCTCTGAAGCAGGGAGTCTGAGAATCTCCCGTACCCTGGTGCTGTATAACCTGCGGTCACGACCTCTGAAGGCAAAGTGGATGAACTGATGTGCAGGGTCAATCCACAGTGACGAGTAAAACTCTCTGACCCAGGTTCCGCAGTATGCTCCAGTCCATCCAAGTAGATCTGAGAGTCCTGGCAGAAAAGACAGATGAGGACGAAGCTGCTCACCAACCACCTCAACTAGTGCCTCTAGTCGACAGACTCTCTATGGTCTGAAAGCTATCCCACTGTCGACATAGGCCCTGTAGAAATCCTCGTGCAGAGGTGTGTAGAAGCCCTCTGACGCCCGGGGATCCCGCTAGGGTGGGAACCACGAGGTGACCTCTACAAACCTGAGGGCCTAGACCTGTCTGGCTGTAGCACCCCTGAGGTCAAAGTGCTCAACTGGGGGGTGACCTCTAGCCCTGGGAGGTGGACGGCCTCCACGACTGTAAGGATCCCTGATAAGCCTAGAGGGGGGGTGAATAGGCGTATCTAAAAATTTCTACACAAACTCAAAGGCAAATGTAAGTGATAGCCGGAAGTTCCGGCAGTTTGGGGCCGGAACTTCCGGCAGGCCAGAAGTTCCAACACAAATTCCCGGAAGTTCCAGCAGCTACGCGAAAAACCACTACAACCTAGAATATGAACTTTGAGCCAATAAAAACTTACGACCCCACTTCCTAGTGGTAAGATGAAGCCTTGGGGTTGGTCTTTTGACGTCGAAAGGTCACCACTCGGTAGATCGATTCCAAACCCTAAGAAGAGCTTTGGAGAGGAGGAGAGACAACAAAACAAATATGCAAGAACAAATTTCCAACAACAACAAGCACGCGAGACACAAGGATTTATCCCGAGGTTCAACTCGCCACTAAGGCTTGTCTACGTCCTCGTTGTTGAGGTGACCACTAAGGTTGGAGTCTCTTTCACCTCCTTGCCTCACTCAAGCAACCACAAAGGTAAACTTGAGTTCTTCACTAGAAAACAAGGGTAATACAAACTTCCCAAGGTTCTCCCACAGATCGGGAGCTCTTGGGCGACGCCTAGCCGGCTAGGGTTCCAAGAACCCAAGAGTAATAGACGCAAATCCAACCGGCTTGACGAAGAAATCAAGTGCTCAAGCTTGCCAAGGTGATTTTCTCACTCAATCCACTCTCCTATCACTCAAATCCGTGGGGAATCGAAGTTAAGAGCAAAGGGGAGAGGAGAGAGAGCTCTTGAGTGCTTGGGTGCTTTTGGGCGAAGGGATATGAGTAGTGAATCGAAAGGTTCCACGGTTGGAAGAGAGGTGAGAGCTATTTATACTCAAAGAGAAATCCAACCGTTCAGATCTGATCCGGAACTTCTGGCGCAGATCGTCGGAACTTCCGGCTCTACACTAAAACATTGTTCACAAAGAAGTCCACGGGCCTTGCTCGCAAAAGGAGCCGGAACTTCCAGCATTTGCCGGAACTTTCGGCAGCTTTGCGGGCTGGAACTTCCAGCAGTTGCCGGAACTTCCAGCAACTTTGCGAGCCAGAACTTCCAGCTATTTCCGGAACTTCTAGCAACTTTGCGAGCCGGAACTTCCAGTAATTCCCGGAACTTTCGGCAACTTTGCGAGCCGGAACTTCCAGCAATTCCCGGAACTTCCGGCAGGCAAAAGTCTGCAAAGTGCAACTAAGTTTTCATGAGGTGATTTAGTGTCTCTCTTTTGATTTTAGATTTATGCTTGAGCACTCTATCTTCCTCAAACCACCTAGATTTGCATCCCCCTTTATAGTACGGCATGCCTAGACCCAAAATCAAATATCAAAGAATTTAAACACTTTTGAGTCCATCACGGTGTCGTTTTGTAACTCGGGCTCCACCATCTCAAGTATTAACCTCATTCTTATTTTACCTGCTTGTCATCTCGATAAATCTCATTAGTCCTCTAATCATGTGGTCATTATCACCAAAACCCACAATTATGGCATGATTGCACTTACAATCTCCCCCTTTTTGGTGATTGATGACAACACTATTAGAGCTTACAAAAAAATGAAATATAACTGAGATTTTCGAACCATGGGTGTAGAGACTCCCCCTAAATATGTGAATAGAGAATTGAATTCTCAAATTGGCGTAAGAGGCCAAAATTCACATATAGAGTTAAGTGATGGAGCTCCCCCTACATCCATGCTTATGTGGGGTGCTGCACATAGTGTCACAAGAATATACGTGATGCATATGACAAGTGTGCACACAAGCATTCAAGACAAAAAAAATTGTACCCCCCTCTCATTCTCCCCCTTTGGCAACAAACACCAAAAAGCGAGAAAAGAAGGAAGAGGGATACAACAAACTTGACAAAATATGGTCAACAAAGGATAACCAAAACAAGTAATGACCATAAAATGCAAGTTCTCTTTTGCTAAAGCATTTTGAAACACATTATAAACTTTTTTTTTTGCAAACCTTTTGCCTAGATGCTAGTTGATCAATCAAAGGTGTGCAACATTTCAAACCACATTACGAGAGTCAAGTATATTTAGTTCACTACGCAAAGCACAAAACCTTGACTCGTCGAGAGGCTTAGTGAAGATATCGGCTAGTTGCTTTTCGGTGCTCACATGACGAATTTCGATATCTCCTTTGGTTTTGTGGTCTCTCAAGAAGTGATGTCAGACATCTATGTGCTTAGATCTTGAGTGGCTTACAGGATTGTTTGCAAGCTTTATAGCACTTTCATTGTCACACAAAAGTGGGATTTTGGTAAAGTGACATCCGAAATCACGAAGGGTTTGCCTCATCCAAAGTAGTTGAGCACAACATGCACCGGCTGCAACATACTCGGCCTCGGTGGTGGAAAGGGCTACACAATTTTGCTTTTTAGAACTCCAAGACACTAGGGACCGTCCAAGGAATTGACATGTCCCCAAAGTGCTTTTTCGATCTACCTTGCAACCGGCGTAATCGGAATCCGAATACCCAAGTAGATCAAATTTAGAGCCCTTAGGATACCACAAGCCAAGGTTAGGAGTGTGTACTAAATATCTCAAGATTCTCTTAATGGCCACCAAGTGACACTCTTTCGGGTTAGCTTGAAATCTAGCACACATGCACACACTAAGCATAATATCGGGCCTAGATGCGCACAAATAAAGTAGAGAGCCGATCATAGAACGATATACCTTGGTATCGACGGCTTTCCCTTTCTCATTTAGATCAAGATGTCCATTGGTTGGCATGGGAGTATTAATAGGCTTTGCATTCACCATGTCAAACTTCTTGAGCATATCATGGGTGTACTTCATTTGGCTAATAAAAGTTCCATCCTTTAATTGCTTGATTTGAAATCCGAGGAAGAACTTTAACTCACCCATCATGGACATCTCAAATCTCTTTATCATGATCCTACTAAACTCTTCACAAAATCCATGGTTAGTACTACCAAATATTATGTCATCGACATATATTTGGCACACAAATATATATTTATTGACTTTGCGAGTAAAGAGGGTAGGATCGGCTTTGCCTATTTCAAAGCCTTGCTTGAGCAAGAATTCCTTAAGGCATTCATACCATGCTCTTGGTGCTTGCTTAAGCCTATAGAGTGCCTTTTGGAGTTTGTAGACATGGTTGGGGAACTTGGGATCTTCAAAACCTGGTGGTTGCTTAACATAGACAAGTTCTTGTATAGGGCCATTGAGGAATACACTCTTGACATCCATTTGATATAGCTTGAAATCATGATGGACAACAAAAGCTAGAAGCATTCGCATTGCTTCAAGTCTTGCCACCGGTGCATATGTTTCTTCAAAGTCCAAGCCCTCTACTTGAGTGAAGCCTTGAGCAACCAATCTTACCTTGTTCCTTGTCACCACTCCATTTTCATCTTGCTTGTTGCGGAAAACCCACTTGGTGCCAATCACGTTCGTCTTGGGTCTTTCCACCAATGTCCACACTTGGTTTCTCTCAAAGTTGTTCAATTCTTCTTGCATGGCCATCGCCCAATCCTCATCCTCAAGTGCCTTTTCTACCTTGACTGGTTCCACAGGAGAGACAAAAGAGTAATATTGACAAAAATTTGCTAAATGTGAACGTGTCAATACCCCCTTTCGAAGACTCCCTAGAATGTTGTCGGCGGGATGATCTCTTTGAATGGTTTGCTTGAGTCTTGGGTGCTCAATAGCCTCTTGATCATCTTCTGGATCTTCAACTTCTTCTTCTTCAAAGATTGGTTGCAGATTTTGTCCTCGAATCGGAGTTGGACTTACTACTGCTCCTGGAGAGGGTGCGGCACTGCCGTCCTGCTGGACTACAGCAGGGGTCTGCTCCCCCTCAGCATCAGGTACGTCAGCGGAAACTTCTTCATCAGCAGCTAGGGGAACCACCAGATCAGTGGCTTCATCTTCTTGTGGCCTTATATCGCCAATAGCCAATTGCTTGATTGCCTCACATGGTAGATCCTCCTTTCCTACAACACTTGCATCAACTTGCTCTACTTGAGAGCCATTAGATTCATCAAATGTCACGTCTATCGCTATTTCAACTCTACCAGAGGTTTTGTTGAAAACACGATAGGCATGCTCATTTGATCCATAACCAAGAAGAAAACCTTCATCAACTTTAGGTGCAAACTTAGAGGTTTTGGGTCTCTTGTTAAGTATGAAACACTTGCACCCAAACACTCTAAAGTAAGACACCTTTGGTTTGTTACCGGTTAGAAGTTCATATGAAGTTTTCTTCAACTTCTTGTGTAGGTAGAGGCAATTGATGGCATGACAAGCGGTGTTGACGGCTTCACACCAAAATAAATCTGAAGTCTTGTACTCATCTAGCATTGTCCTTGCCATATCAATGAGTGTCCGATTCTTCCTCTCTACTACACCATTTTGTTGAGGAGTGTATGGAGTTGAAAACTCATGCTTAATGCCCTCTTCATCAAGAAACTCCTCAACTTGAGTATTCTTGAATTCGGTCCCATTGTCGCTTCTCATTTTCTTAATGGGGAGATCGAACTCCTTTTGAGCTCTTCTAACAAATGTCTTCACTTTGTTCCTAACTTGGCACTTATCAAACAAGAAAAATACCCAAGTGAAACGGGAATAGTCATCAACAATAACAAGACCATATTTGTTACCCCCGATACTCAAGTAGGCGACCGGTCCAAAGAGATCCATGTGGATGAGCTCCAATGGTTGAGTGGTGGTCATGATGCTCTTTGGAGGGTGAGGTACGCCAACTTGCTTTCCGGATTGACAAGCGCGACATATCCTATCTTTCTCAAAGTGAACATTTGTTAGTCCAAGGATGTGTTCATCTTTTTGAAGTTTGGCCAAGTTCCTCATCCCAACATGAGCTAGCCGGCGGTGCCATAGCCAACCCATGCTAGATTTTGCCACTAAACAAGTCTCAAGATTAGCTTCTCCGTTGTTGAAATCAACTAGGTAGAGCTTATTCTTTAATCGACCCATAAAGACAATAGAGGAATCCTCCCTTCTAAAGACTTCCACACCCTTATCCGTAAAGAGACAATTGTAGCCCATTTCACAAAGTTGAGAAACGGACAACAAATTGTAACTCAACGAATCAACATGTAAGACATTTGTAATTGAATGCTCAAGGGTTATAGCAACTTTACCGAGACCAAGCACATCCCCCTTAGAATTGTCTCCAAAGACAATATTTTCATTTGAGTCTAACTTCGGGGAATATGATTGGAACATACTCCTTTCTCCGGTCATATGATTTGTACATCCACTATCAAGCACCCAACTTGATCCACCGGAGGAGTATGCCTGCAAAACAAGTTTAGTTCCTTGATTTAGGTCCCCAAATGTTCTTGGGGCCTTGCATGTTAGTCACAAGAATCTTAGGAACCCAAATGGAAGTGTTAAGATAAATATTTCTATCATTGCCGACATATTTGGCAATCACTTCACCCTTGCTGTTGTTCTTCAACACGAAGCACGAACTTAAACTTTGTCGAGGTGCATAGGCCTTCGGTTGATAAGAATACTTGTTTGGAGTGGCCCAGATTGAATTCTTTGGTTTCTGGGGCTCTTGCTTTGACTTGGAGACCTCCTTCTTAGTCTTAACATGAGTAGAAGAAAAAGAGGTAGCCTTCCCTTTTCTGTGGGGGGCGGCACTGCCGCCCTTCACAGCGGCACTGCCACCCTTGACTGGCTGTGCTGCTCGGGGCTGCTTTTGTGCCACCATCTGTGCAGGCTGATCTATACCTATTTTCTCCTTGCTCATGAACTGAACACACTCATAGCCATTTATTACCTTTCTTCCATTAGTTTTGGCTCCTTTTGTGTGCCCAAGTCCATCCTTGATGTGAGGATGTCTCCCATTCTTTTATTGTGGCTTCTTTGGTTGATCATCTTTGCCACTTGCTGCTTTCTTACCTTCCATGCACCTTTTACCTAGCATAGCATTGAGCCTAGCAATCTCCTTTTTCATTGCCTCCATGTTTGCAAGGTTAGTGGAATAAAGATTCAAATCAAGATTATAACATTTTCCACAACCTTGGCTAGTGGAGAGAGTAGAGATGTCCTTTGCATTAGAGAGTTGTGGGGTGCTCTCCCAAAGAAAACTATATTATTGCCCAAGTTCTTTGTGCTTTTCATCTAAGTCACAATACTTTTGGTTGAGAGCAATATTTGCCTTCTTTGTGAGAGCATGGTCTTCTTGCTCTTTGGCCAAAGCCTTGCGCAAGGAGGCCACCTCACTTCTCTCTAATGCAAGAGCTTCCTTGCTAGCAATATAAATCTTTTCTTGTGCAATAAGATCATCATCTTTAGTTGCTAGCTCGGCTTGGACACTCTCTAAATCCTCCATTAGCTTAGAGATGAAGAGTTTGGTCTTAGGATCCAAATTTTTAATTACATTATCAATCTCTTCATCACTAGATTCATCATTACTAGAGCTATCACTAAGTTCACTACTAGAGATGTCACTAGGAGGTGAAGGAGATTTAGCCTTTGGTTTTACCTTCTCACCCTTTGCCATAAGACAAATGTGAGGGGAGTAGTAGTCATCATCAGACATGTTGTTGAAGAGCCTTGGTGTGGAGGATGGCTTGTGAATAGCCACGGTTGCAATCTTCTCATCCTCCTCACTTGAGCTATCTTTTGTTGAGTCCCATTCATGTCCAATGTGAGCCTCTCCTATGTTCCTTTTGCTCTTTTTATAGTCGTTCTTGCTCTCTTTCTTGTCTCTATTGTAATTATTGTCTTCGATTTCATGAGGACAATGAGCAATGAGATGTTCGGTGCTTCCACAGTTGTAGCATAGTCTCTTCTTCTTATTTGGGAACTTCCTCTTCACTACCTTGTAGCCTTGCTTTTTAAGCCCCTTTTGATATCTTCTCAAAAAGAGAGCAACATCTTTCACTTTCTCATATTGTTCACTATCACTTTCATCTTCACTTAATGATGTTGTCTCTACTTCTTCTTTGACTTGCTTCGGTGTCTTGGGCTTGCTAGTTGATGCTTGCTTGTTGGACTTGGACTTGCTTGTAGAGGGCTGCTTGGTTGACTTGTTGGCCTTGAGAGCTACATCATTGTTGATCTTGATGCCTTCTAGCTTTGCTTGCAACTCACCAAGCTTCTTTCTTTCATTTGCTTCTTCTCTTTGCATGTCGAATGTCAAGATCCTCCCAAGTACATCATTTGGTGTGAAGTACTCAAACTTCTTCTTGTCTCTAATTAGAGTGACTACGATCTCATTTCTTGGTGAATAAGCTTCCAACATAATCTTGACAACCTTGTGATCATCTAACTCATCACAACCATAGCCTCTAATCTTGCCCACCATGGTCATCAACCTATCAAACATCTCTTGTGGCCCTTCTCCATCTAAGATAACAAACCGGTTGAGCTTGGACATCATCAAATCAATTCTTGCCTTTCTCACTTTGTCAACCCCTTCATGTGCAAGATGCAAAGTATCCCAAATTTGCTTGGCAACATCCACACCAATCACTCTATTGTACTCATCACCATCCAAGGCACTAAGTAGCACACTAGTGGCTTGACCGTTGAGATGGATGATCCTCATTTCTTCCATGGTTGGATTCTTGGGGTCAACGGGTGGCTCAAATCCATTGCACACAACCTCCCAAATGCCGGGATGAAGACCTATAAGATAGGCTCTCATCAAGTGCTTCCACTTGGCAAAGTTAGTCCCATCGAAATGAGGTAACTTGCCCGCGGGCACATTGATGAAAGACTTGCGATCATTGTTAGTCATAGACATAGAAGAATAGTTAAAGGATACGGCGGCATATTTGTTGTTGTCATTGCCCTTGCCCTTTTCTTTCTTATCCTTCTTGTTATGCTTGCTCACTTGATAGGACTCATCGTCGTCACCATCTTCAGAGCTGCTAGAGAGCTCACTAGATGATGTGTTGGAAGCTTTGGCTTCTTTTTCTTTCTTCTTTCTAGCTTCCCTTCTATTTCTTCTTTCTTCTCTCTTGAGCCTTCTAGCTTCTTTTCTTGCTTTCTTTTCATCTAGCCGCTGCTGCTCCTTCTTTTTCTCTCTTACTTCTCTTTTGAGCTTTCTTGTTTCTCTTCTCTTTTTCTTCTCTTCTTCATTAAGAACTCTTTCGGCATCGGTAGCCTCAAGATGTGGGAGTGTGGAGACACTTGCTGTCGACACGCTTAGCTCGCTGCTGTCGGTGTCATGTAGCTCAACTCGCTCTGAATCGATATCCACCAGCTTCACACCGCTAGTTCCTCCTCCGGGCTCCATACCTCACGCGGTGAAGCGTATACGAGGTAACCGGCTCCGATACCACTTGTAAGGATCCCTGATGAGCCTAGAGGGGGGGGGTGAATAGGCGTATCTAAAAATTTCTACACAAACTCAAAGGCAAATGTCAGTGATAGCCGGAAGTTCCGGCAGTTTGGGGCCGGAACTTCCGGCAGGCCGGAAGTTCCAACACAAATTCCCGGAAGTTCCAGCAGCTACGCGAAAAACCACTACAACCTAGAATATGAACTTTGAGCCAATAAAAACTTACGACCCCACTTCCTAGTGGTAAGATGAAGCGTTGGGGTTGGTCTTTTGACGTCGAAAGGTCACCACTCGGTAGATCGATTCCAAACCCTAAGAAGAGCTTTGGAGAGGAGGAGAGACAACAAAACAAATATGCAAGAACAAATTTCCAACAACAACAAGCACACGAGACACAAGGATTTATCCCGAGGTTCAACTCGCCACTAAGGCTTGTCTACGTCCTCGTTGTTGAGGTGACCACTAAGGTCGGAGTCTCTTTCACCTCCTTGCCTCACTCAAGCAACCACAAAGGTAAACTTGAGTTCTTCACTAGAAAACAAGGGTAATACAAACTTCCCAAGGTTCTCCCACAGATCGGGAGCTCTTGGGCGACGCCTAGCCGGCTAGGGTTCCAAGAACCCAAGAGTAATAGACGCAAATCCAACCGGCTTGACGAAGAAATCAAGTGCTCAAGCTTGCCAAGGTGATTTTCTCACTCAATCCACTCTCCTATCACTCAAATCCGTGGGGAATCGAAGTTAGGAGTAAAGGGGAGAGGAGAGAGAGCTCTTGAGTGCTTGGGCGCTTTTGGGCGAAGGGATATGAGCAGTGAATCGAAAGGTTCCACGGTTGGAAGAGAGGTGAGAGCTATTTATACTCAAAGAGAAATCCAACCATTCAGATCTGAGCCGGAACTTCCAGCGCAGATCGTTGGAACTTCCGGCTCTACACTAAAACACTGTTCACAAAGAAGTCCACGGGCCTTGCTCGCAAAAGGAGTCGGAACTTCCAGCATTTTCCGGAACTTTCGGCAGCTTTGCGGGCTGGAACTTCCAGCAGTTGCCGGAACTTCCAGCAACTTTGCGAGCCGGAACTTCCAGCTATTTCCGGAACTTCCAGCAACTTTGCGAGCCGGAACTTCCAGCAATTCCCGGAACTTCCGACAACTTTGCGAGCCAGAACTTCCAGCAATTCCCAGAACTTCCGGCAGGCAAAAGTCTGCAAAGTGCAACTAAGTTTTCGTGAGGTGATTTAGTGTCTCTCTTTTGATTTTAGATTTATGCTTGAGCACTCTATCTTCCTCAAACCACCTAGATTTGCATCCCCCTTTATAGTACGGCATGCCTAGACCCAAAATCAAATATCAAAGAATTTAAACACTTTTGAGTCCATCACGGTGTCGTTTTGTAACTCGGGCTCCACCATCTCAAGTATTAACCTCATTCTTATTTTACCTGCTTGTCATCTCGATAAATCTCATTAGTCCTCTAATCATGTGGTCATTATCACCAAAACCCACAATTATGGCATGATTGCACTTACAACGACGCTGTCCCTCTGGCCTGGGAGTGACCTGAGCTCGCGTACGTCCTGAGCGATGACGCTGTGGAGTCTGTACTGTCTGCTCCTTAGTCTCCTATGGATCCTCTGTAGGCTGCTCTGTAGGGGCATCCACTGTCTCCTCTGGAGCATCTGATGTCTCCTCTGTGGCCTCTGTACCAAGTTGTCGACCTTCAAGATGAAAGCGACTCTCTCCAATGCGAATACCACTGCTCCTGCCACCCCTCTCTGCTGCATCTACCACTGCCTGAGCTATCTCTGCCTCTATAAGAGTTCTCTTCCTTTTCTTGCCAGCAATCTTAACTCGCTTCCCGTGAGCTACCTCAGTCCTCCTGGGGGGACTGTCATCCCCGTCACTAGGTGCCCCACCAGCGTTCTTGCATCGAACCATACTGACAAGAGGATGTACTAACACACACTGAAAAGACAGATGATGTACTGAACCTTGTGAGGCTTGGCCTCAATCCGTATCCGTAGGCTTGGCCTCGGATTCACAACTGATCACCTGAACCACTCAGCACTGACAGGACAAACTAAAACGATAGAATAGATGGATCTACTATAAGCAACATATATATCTAAAAGATATGCGAGATCCTAGTAAGAGCAAGCAGGTGAGGTATGATATGAGATGACCGCGATAGCTACCTCGACGAGCGATGATCCGATGACCGGAAGACGATCTCGACGTATTAGGGTTACCCGAAGACGGCGACCGAAACCCTAGAATACAATCGACGATCGATCGACAATTGAATGAGTAATTCACCAGAAAATCGACGGTAAATCCTAATCCAAGGAGAAGATGTCACCTTGCGGAGACGGAGATGACCACGAAGATGGAGACGATTGCGAGGATTCGAAGATGAAAACCTAGCGCGCAAGGGCTTTGAAGAGCGTGCACGACAAAAGGTTCCCGAGGAGAAGCTAGGGCATAGGGGAGGTCGCCGGCGGTGAGGCTACGACGGCGCGCGAGCGTGGGCGCGGTGGCGAGCGCAGGGCGCGAGCGCGGGCACAGGGCGCGGCTGTGGCGGCGGCTCGGTGCTGCGGCAGGAGGGCTGCGGCGGTGGTGGCGCGGACGAGGGCACGAGCAAGGTCGGTGGGTTCGGCAATGGCGAGCAAGGTCAGCGGGTGGAGAAACTAGATCTAAACGTACGGTTAAAAGGGCGAGATCCGCTTTATGCGTGATGACCGGACGCGGTGGTCGAATGACCGGACGCGGTGGAGGCAGCGTCCGGTCACATTCCAGTAAGCTCCTAGAATGACCGGACGCGTCCGATTATCCACGATCGGACGCTGACAGCGTCCGGTTTGACATAGCCCGAAAATTTGGAACGGATGACCGGACGCAGTGGTGGTTACCGGGACCGGACGCGGTGGTCGACAGGGGCGCGTCTGGTGCAGCGTCCGGTTAGAGGTTTCGAAGAAAAACTTTGGGAATGACCGGACGCGCTGGTGGACGCCAAGACCGGACGCGGTGGTGAAACATAACCGCGTCCGATGCAGCGTCCGGTCCAGCGTCCGGTCGCTGTAAAAAGCTCTTTTTCAAACCGTTTTTTGACGCGACTTCTCCCAATCAAGTTTCAATTCAAAGAGACTCAAATAAACACCAATTGGAACCTGATGTGAGTGACCTCACTCAAACCCTCAAAATTTTCAAAATATTTTGCCTTAGGCTAGTATTATTTTTAAGAAAATATTCAATAAACACCCGAGGAGCAACGTATGGCCATGCAATAGAGTTTATGAACCCTTGGGAGCTTCAAATGCTCTCTCTATTCATGGACGAACATAGAGGTTACTCAAAGCTAAACCGAAAAGAAACGACAAAGCAACAACCATGCATATGCAATGCAAAACAAGAAGGGAAGGCTAGGTTGCTTGTCAAGTTTGATCCAAGGTTAGACTTTTTTACTCCTCCAAAGGAGGGTTATCATAACCGTGTTAGACAAGTCCTAGATGCATTGCGTCAAAATAAACATGGCATAAAATACAATACAATGCAATGCAAGGCAAGGGACAACACAAGCTCATCTTTTAAAGTTACTAGAATCAAGCACATTTAGTTCACTTCTCAATCTACAAAAGGTAGCCTCATCTAAAGGTTTAGTGAAGATATCCACTAATTGATTTTCACTTCTTACACCTTCTAGTGATATATCATCTTTAGCAACACGATCTCTTAGAAAGTGGTGGCGGATATCAATGTGCTTGGTGCGAGAGTGTTGTATCGGATTATTAGCAATTTTAACCGTACTTTCATTGTCACATAAAAGCGGCACCTTTTCAAGAACAACTCCATAGTCTAGGAGGGTTTGTTTCATATATAAGATTTGTGCACAACAAGCCCCCGCGGCAATGTATTCCGCCTCGGCGGTGGACAAAGCCACACTATTTTGCTTTTTAGATGACCAAGATACTAAGGATCTCCCAAGCAAATGGCATCCTCCGGATGTGCTTTTTCTATCAATTTTGCAACCGGCATAATCCGAATCGGAGTAGTCAACTAGTTGGAATCTAGCTCCTTTGGGGTACCAAAGTCCAATGCTTGGGGTATACTTAAGATATCTTAGGATTCTTTTTACGGCACTTAGGTGAGGTTCTTTAGGGCACGCTTGAAAGCGGGCACACATACACACACTAAACATGATGTCGGGCCTAGATGCGGTAAGGTACAACAAGCTACCAATCATAGAACGGTAAAGAGTTTGATCGATTGGTTTACCTCCCTCATCTAGGTCGAGATGTCCATTAGTTGGCATTGGGGTCTTGATTGGCTTGCATTCTTCCATCTTGAATCTTTTGAGAAGATCCTTGATATACTTTTCTTGAGAGATAAAAATCCCTTCTCTCATTTGCTTGACTTGAAACCCAAGGAAGAATGTTAGCTCACCAATCATTGACATCTCGAACTCTTTTGACATCAATTTACCAAATTCTTTGCAATAGTCTTCATTTGTTGACCCGAAGATGATATCATCAACATAGACTTGACAAATGAAGATCTCTTCATTAAATTTCTTAGTGAATAGTGTGGTGTCAATCTTCCCAATAGTGAAGCCCTTCTCAATGAGGAAGTTCCGGAGGCGCTCATACCACGCTCTAGGGGCTTGCTTGAGCCCATATAGCGCCTTGGACAACCTATAAACATGATTATGATATCTAGGGTCTTCAAACCCGGGAGGTTGTTCAACATAGACTAGTTCATTTATGAAACCATTTAAGAATGCACTTTTCACATCCATTTGATATAGTTTCATATCATGATGTGATGCATATGCAAGAAGGATACGAATGCCTTCAAGTCTTGCAACGGGTGCAAAAGTCTCTCCAAAATCAAGACCTTCAACTTGAGAGAACCCTTTTGCTACTAGTCTTGCCTTATTTCTTACTACTACCCCTTGATCATCTTGCTTGTTGCGGAACACCCACTTGGTTTCAATGACTCTTGCACCTTTTGGATGCTCTTCAAGTGTCCATACTTGATTGCGGGTGAAGTTGTTCAATTCTTCATGCATGGCATTCACCCAATCTGGATCTTGAAGAGCTTCTTCTACATTCTTACGTTCAAGACAAGAGACAAAAGAGTGATGTTCAATAAAAGAATTAAACTTTTGAGATCGAGTCATTACACCCTTTGTAGGACTCCCTATGATGAGATCTTGTGGATGTGCTTGAAGTAGCGGTGAGTTTCTTCGATCAACCATTTGAGGAGTAGGATGGGGAGCATCAACATCTTGTGCTTGTGCCTCGGCTTGATGATGAGAGACATGAGTGTCTTCATTTTCAACTCTCTCATTCTTGTCATCATCTTGAGGCACATATAATGAAGATGGTGGATTGACAATTTGTACATCGTCTTCATCATCTTTAGGCTTGATGTCTCCCACCGGCATGTTCTTCATGGCCTCTCTCAATGGTTCATCACCTACATCATCACAATTCTCAATTGCTCCTTGGGAGCCGTTAGATTCATCAAATTCCACATCATATGTTTCTTCAACCAAACCGGTGGCATGGTTAAATACTCTATATGCTTTGGATTTTGATGAGTAGCCAACAAGAAAACCAATATCACAACATCTTTGGAACTTCCCTAGGTGTTGACGCTTCTTGTAGATATAGCATTTGCAACCAAACACCCGGAAGAATGAGACGTCCGGCTTCTTCCCATTTAGCAACTCATAAGGGGTCTTGCAAAGGAACTTTTATAGGAAGAGGCGAGTTGAAGCATAGCATGCGGTGTTGATTGCCTCGGCCCATAATTTCTCCGGTGTATTGTACTCATCTAGCATTGTTCTTGCAAGAGTGATCAAGGTCCGGTTCTTTCTCTCAACTACACCATTTTGTTGAGGAGTGTAGGTTGATGAAACTTCATGCTTGATTCCAATTTCATCACAATAAGCTTCAATGTTGGTGTTGTCAAACTCTTTGCCATTATCACTTCTAATTTTCTTTATCTTGACTTCAAATTCATTTTGAGCCCTCTTTGCAAACTTCTTGAAGCAATTTGCTACTTTGGATTTGTCATGAAGAAAGAAAGTCCAAGTGTATATTGAGTAATCATCCACAATTACTAGGCAATAGAGATTTCCACCCAAACTCTTATAAGTTGTAGGACCAAACAAATCCATGTGTAGAAGTTCTAGTACTCTTGATGTTGACATGTAGGCTTTGGTTGGATGAGTGTTTGCAACTTGTTTGCTGGCTTGACATGCACTACAAGGTTTGTCCTTTTCAAACTTTACATCCTTTAAACCTCTCACTAATTCTTTCTTCAATAGCTTGTTGAGAGTGTTCATTCCAACATGAGCAAGCCTCCTATGCCAAAGCCATCCAAGTGTAGTTTTGGTGAACAAACATGTCATCAAGTTTGCATCTTCGGAGGTGAAGTCAACTAGATAGAGATTATTGTATCTAAATCCCTTGAAAATCACTTGCTTGTCATCTATCTTTGTAACTATCACTTCATTTGGACTAAACAAGCATTGATAGCCAAGATCACAAAGTTGCCCAACGGATAGTAAGTTGAAACTCAATGAAGCAACATAGAGCACATTTGAGAGAGAATGATCATTTGATATTGCAACCTTACCTATACCCTTGACTTTGTTCTTTGAATTGTCCCCAAATGTGATCTTATCTTGACATACCCCATCCTCTTCAAGTGAGGTGAACATACGAGGATCACCGGTCATATGTTGTGTGCAACCACTATCAATCACCCAATGAGATCCACCGATCTTGTAGTTCACCTACACACAAGAGATCAAGCCTTTTGTTTAGGGACCCAAACTTGAGAGGGACCCTTAACTTTCTCAACTAGTGACTTGGCAACCCAAATTTTCTTTGGCCTATTCTTGTTAGGGGGACCCAAGAACATGACTTTCATCTTTCCACTTGAGTCCTTTCTAAGCATGTAATGAGCATTGAAGGCAAAGGGTCTAGCATGCTTGGGCAAGGGTTGTGGTGGTGGAGTTTTGCACTCATGAGCAAAATGGCCTTCTTGTCCACACTCAACACATCTCTTTGGCTTGGGCTTTGTCTTGCTTTGTTGTTGTTTAGCCTTTATCTTCTTTTCTTGATTTGCCAAGTAGCCAATGCCACTCCTATCCAACTTCATGATGGTGTTCATGAGTAGCTCACTTTGCAAATGTTGGCCTCTTGTGAACTTGCTTAGGCCGGTCTTGAGATGCTCTTTCTCTTGCTTGAGCTTCTTGTTTTCTTCAATAAGTGACTCATTTGAAGCTTGCTTTTCAAGAGCCAACAACTTCTTGTTCTCAACTTTAAGCATCTCATACTCACTCTTGAGCTTGACATACTCATCATAGTCATTGGCCTCAACCACACTCTTGCCTTTGCCGCTAGAGCCTTGCTCAAAGTTCTCAACAATCAAGTCATCACATGATGTAGCTATATCAATCTTAACAATTTGGTTAGTAGCATCATGTGTCTCAAGAGCAAGCTCATTAGCAACAATAAGAGTATCATAATTGATTTTTAATGCGGTGTATTCATCTTTAGCAAGTTTAGCCTAGTGATGAGTTCACCATGCTTCTTCTTAATTTTATCATGTTTATCTCTAAGCTCCTTGTTAGAAGTTTTGAGCTCTTTGGGAGAAGAAGACATAGTTTCATTTTGATCTATGAGCTCATCCCTAGTCTTATGTGCACTTTCAAGCTTAGATGAGAGTGATTCATTTTCATGTTGAAGCTCATCATTTTCATTTCTAGTCCTCCTTATGATTTTAGAATATTTATTTAACAATTTTACTAGTTCATCATAAGAGGGTGCATCATATTCATCATCACTATCACTATCATCATCATCACTATCACTATTTTGTACCTTTCGGTCACCCTTAGCCATAAGACATAGATGAGTAGTAGAAGATGATGGTGAAGATGGTGGTGAAGGTGGTGATGAAGATGTCGGTGAAGATGATGATGGCCCAATCACAAGTGCGGCGATCTTCTCTTTTTCATTGTCACTTTCATCACCAGAGGACTCACATGATGATTCAATGTCGGTGAGCCAATCACCAACAATATAAGCCTTGCCTCCCTTCTTCTTCTTGTAGAACTCTCTTTTCTTGTCATCTTTCTTCTTGTATGGCTTGTTCTTTCTTTTATCATCTTCTTCATCACTTGAATCATCTTTCTTGCCCTTGTACTTGTTCTTGTACTTGTCTTTTGGAGGCTTTGGGCATTGATGAGCTAGATGGCCAAGTTCTCCACAATTGAAGCAATCCATTTCGGAGATTGGCTTCCTTTTGCTACTAGTGAAGAATTTCTTCTTCTTGCCATCGAACTTGATGCCACTCTTATTGAGCTTCTTTAGCATCTTGGTGGTCTTCCTCACCATGAGTGCAAGTGATGCATCATCAATGTCACTTTCACTAGAGCTTTCTTGCACAATCATGGCTTGACCCTTCTTCTTCTTCTTTTCATGGCTAGCTTTGAAGGCCAAGTCTTTCTTCTTGGAAGATGATGAGCCCTCTTCCGGAGTGATGTGCATGTACATCTCATGTGCGTTGATCTTTCCCAATACTTGAGTTGGTGTTGCGGTGGAGAGATCACTTTGGTGAAGTACGGTGACAATGTGACCATACTTCTCAACAGGAAGAACACTCAAGATCCTCCTTGCAACATCCGATTGACTCATTTTAGTGAGTCCAAGAGCATTGAGATCTTCTACAAGAACATTTAAACGAGTGTACATTTTGTTAGCACTTTCTTTGAGAAGCATCTCAAAAGAATTAATTTTCTTTAAAGCAATATGATAGCATTCCTCACACTCACTCTTAGTTCCCTCATGGAGAGCACAAAGATTTTCCCATAATTTATGAGCGTTTTTGGCATTTCGCACACGATTGAAGATATCTTTGCCTAGTGCCCGGTAGATTGTATTTTTTGCCTTTGCATTCCACCGGTCGTATTTCTCCTCGTCACCACTTGGGTTAGAGGGATCCCTTATAGGAGGAAGCCCTTCGGTTGCGGCTCTAAGGCACCCAACATCTATAGCTTCGAGGTACGCCTCCATACGAATTTTCCAATATGGAAAATCGTCTCCCTCAAAAGTGGGAGGTGGTCCTTCCCCATTAGACATCTTGCTCTAGGCGGTGAAGCCTAAAAAGAGAGCAACACGGCTCTGATACCAATTGAAAGGATCAAGATGCCCAAGAGGGGGGGTGAATTGGGCTTTTCTAAAAATTAATTGCAAGAATTAAATCCTACAAGCCAAACTTCACCCCTAGTGCCTACAAGTGTTCTTTGTGATTCTATCGATAAAAGTTTTGCACCCTAAGCTCCAATCCTAGACTAGCAAGGCAATTCTAGGAAAGTAAACAAGCAATGAAAGTAATGCAAGAAAGTAAATGCTTGAAAGTAGGGGTTAGGAACACGGCGATGTTTTGCCGAGGTATCGAAGAGTCGCCACTCCCCACTAGTCCTCGTTGGAGCACCCGCACAAGGGTGTAGCTCCCCCTTGATCCGCGCAAGGATCAAGTGCTCTCTACGGGTTGATTCTTCGACACTCCGTCGCGGCGAATCACCCACAACCGCTCACAACTTGAGTTAGGTCACCCACAATCTTGTCGGATGATCACCAAACTCCCAATCACCACCAAACCGTCTAGGTGATGGCGATCACCAAGAGTAACAAGCTAGAACTCTCACTTGACCACAACAAGCCTAATGAGAAGATGGATGCACACTTGCTAGACTCTTGTCACTAGAGAGGATTCTCAAACTTTGATTCGCAAATCTCTATCCTCACTAGGGCTCTTGCACTCCCTTGCACTCTAAAGGTGTTTCTCAGCTGAATAAATGAGCAAGAGACCTCTAAAAGAGGTGGAGGGGATGTATTTATACACCCCTTGTTTGGACACCAAAAAAAAACACCCCGCCGCAGGCGGTGTCTCAAGTGGAACAAGTGCGGGCGTGCCAGTGTACTGAGTACACAGAGATAACAAGAGAACAAGTATTTTATTAATCATCACGAGTTAATAAATACAAGCTCTCGTAGATGCGCGCGCTATGGCCAGCTGGCGGCGATCTGACTAGGCGTCGTGGTCTCCTGGTTCCTGGGGCCTCGGAAAGCTCCCAGTTAATTACCCCGGTGAGTCAGGCTCACAGAGTACCTCCGATTCTGCTGCTGTGGTCGTCGTCTTCAATCTTCGCTTCATGTCTCCATGCTTGTGTGTTGGTGTAGATGTAGATGGCATCGGCGTGATGGCCTCGTCGGTCCATGAGCCGGAGTAGCAGAGCTGGATCATCAGCTTCGCCCGCCCGTGTCGTTCGCCTCGTCGGTGTCAAACGGCACGTAGTGTAGTCGTGGTTGCACTTGCATGGTTGGTGTAGCTTGGATCGCTTCGGACTCCTCAGCAGCGTCGTCGTGGGTACGCCGTGGAACTTGTTCATGTAAAGGTACAGGAGTGGTTGTAGTTGATGAAGACTTGCGTCGTAGAGCCGTGCTCCTGGAGGCCTTCAACGCATATGGGACTTGTATGTAGATACGCCCGTGCGTGACCTGTACGTGCATGCATGCACGTTGTCTTGGCCTTGCTTGCATCATGTATGTGTACGCACCCATCACGGCGCCGCGCTCCTGGCCGCTCCGCCTGGCTTGTACGTGCACGCGTACATACGCGCCATGCATGCACGGCAGCGTCAAGCCTTCACGCCCGCGTCCGGCAGCAGTTGGCATCTGGTTTTGATGATCTCCCTGTGTAGGCGCAGCGGATCGATCTGGCTCGCGACGGCGCTGCATCGCAAACCTCGCTCCGACGGTACCCGGCTCCATGGAGGACTCACTAACACCAGACCATGTGTATGAGATGAATAAAGAATAGATGCATGTCAGTACGTACCCATGAAAGGGATGAATGCCATCTCCTTGCTTGTGGCCTCGTGACCTCCTTCGACTTAGCAGATGGGCCGTCCGCTCGTGCGTCGAGGAAGCTGACTCGCCGAGAAGGGAGAAGCCTGGCGGCGGCGCTATGTGAGTAGTGGATGGGAATTGTCCTCCCTTCGTGTGGTGCTCTGGGAGCTCTTTATATAGGGCCCCTAGCGTTTAGGGTAGCGGGGGCGATGGAACATGCACGCGCGCCGCCTCTGTTTGTTACAACCGAGCGAGATATTTGGAGCAAGCGTTCGTCGTTGAACCTCTACTCCGTATACGAGATAGATGAACCCTCTCCTGGCTAAGCAGTGGGCCGAAACCAATCCAACAAGTATGCGGTGCTGTAGATAATTTATCTCTTTCTCACATGCAATCCCTGAGACATGGGCCCAACAAGATAGAGCTCCATTGCATCTCTCACGTGAAACAGGCCAGTCCAAAATACGTACACGTATTCTCTTGCTCCAACAGCTCTTGCGGCCGATAAACACGCCTTGCTTGGTAATCCATATATGCGTATATCCAAGAGTTCTAGAATATTTTAGGTCACGTACCGAATCGTGCCGCGCCGCGACGCACCGACCCGGTTGGCGCACAATTATTATACCGAAAATACATGGTACACGCCGGCATACATATACGAGCTGTACAGTCGGTTCTGAGCGTATACAAGCACACGTACATATACGACAGCCCCTGTTAGCTTTTTTCCATTTGCATGTCACAAGCATAACCACGTTCATGCATGGCCGGTACGTAGCATGTTAGCTTCTTCTTTTGATCACGTGAAGAAACTAGCTAGCTTCTTCTGTCTGCACGCCACGAACATGCGTACGTATTGATTTTAATTTTACTAAAAATCCATCAAACAAATGCCCCCCACCAAGATGAGTTTGGACGAGGCGTAGCAAGTCCGGACTCAGCTTGGTGAAAAAGAATTGGACCGTCATCCGGGCGCAACAACGAGTTGCCGCCATATCTCCCTTGGACTTGAGATTTCGTATTCTCTGCGGACTCGTGAGATACGTGTATGGGATTTTCTTATATATATCCATGCACCGTACCGAGCTTCCCATAATTCGTAACATACGAGTCCACGCTGCAGCACCCTTGTAACAAGTTCACGTCATCAGCGCTGCAGCAGATCAATCGCACGCCGGCAAGCAAGCCAAGCCCAAGTACTCGGCAACTCTACACGGGCACCCCAAATTAGCTGCACTTGTTACTGCTCCATTGTTACTTTAGGATCTTCACAACGCGATTTAATCTTGATGCAGATGGGTCGTGGTAACGACGAACGCGTAGGCGAATGGTCCGGCAGGCAGCGTCGTTCCCAGCGATCCCAAGGCGAGCGCGAGGACGATCCACCACGTCGAGATGCACCCAAGACACGCGGAAATCGGAACACCTCGCAGCCCCGTGAAGATCTGGCTGATGAGCGTATTTCTCGTCGAGACGTCGCCAAGCCTCGTGGCGACCACAAGAATCAGGACCAACGCGAGGAGCCTCCGATGCGCAGGGACGAGCGCAAGCTGCGCCAAAGTCAAGACGGCGAAGGATCCTCACGTCGCGACGACACGAAGCCCTCTGCCAACCGCGACGATCAGGACAACTCGCGCAGGAGCAGGTCTGGAGCCCGCAACACCACGGACCAATACAAAATTGAGTTCCGCAAGCCTCAGGAAAGCAACGGCAGGCGTCGCCCTCAGATGGTTTTGGATGACAGCAGCTCAGATTCAGACTCTCCCCAACCAGATGTCCCTCCAAAGAGAAAGCTTCGCAAGGACGGCGCAAGCGATCCCACTGACCGTCCATCGGAGCCATTAGACAAATCCCTCTCTGCGCCTGTCCTCAGCAAAAGAGATCGCAAGGCGGCGGGCGGCGGTTCTTCACGTGGAGAAGAACCACCCAAGGAGGCGAGTCCTGCGAAGAGAACCCGCAAAGCTGACGACGGCGTCGAGGGCGAAACTGCAAAGGGCGCCGAAAGGAGAACTCTGACGAAGTCGGATCCTCCTCAAGCTTCTGCTGATAATACTAAGCCTGCGCAGCCATCTGATGCCGCACTGAAGGTACGACAACTTTTGTGCACATATATTTAATAAATTTGCACGCCAACGTTGCCGTGTCATGTTATTCTCACAGGGCAAGATTACTCCCGCTCCCGTGACCTGCTTGGGAAACAAAGAGATGAATTCTGACGCTCTTACTTTGGCCGAGCTGTGCAAAGACAGCGTAAGCATGTTCATAAACTTCTTCTCATCCCTTTTGGAGCTTTAGTAACTTTTTATGTATCCTTGTCAAGCCGATGATGACAGAAGACTTAAGCACCCTCCCATGGGACGCAATCTTGTCCGTAGATGTATTTAGCTTTTTCACGGACTCCATACAGGACTACGGAGTTCCCACGGAAGTGGTAAACGGCCAATCTACAGCTGAGGTGCAGCCAAAGGATGCGGCGCTGCCACCTGCGACAGCTCCCGTCCAGTCGTCGACTTCGGCGCCCTCTTCGGATATCCTCAGCTCGGATCTGCCGACGGACAATGGGGTGCCTGTGCTATCAGGCGACACCATGCGAGCATTGCTTCAAGACGTTGTACCAGCTCAATCAGGATGTGAGCCTGCACGTCCTGCCAATGACATGGCCACGGAAGGTAATCAAGCTAGCGCATATACACGCTGTCTTGTACATAGCAACACATGCTCATCTATTGATTATTATACTCTCTTGCCTGCAGTTGGCAAGGACCTCCAGGACCACATACCGCTCTTCAAGCTGAGGCTCATCAAGAAAGAGGATAACGCACATCTTAAACTGATGAGCCAGCTCGGGGTATTCCAGAGTCAAGTGGAACTGTTTCGCTTCGCCTTCCCTCCAAATACCTCTCCAGACCTTGATCTCCCAGAGAGCCTGCGCGACGTGTATGGAGACCTGAAAGATATCCAGGACTGCTTGAAGTCTACCCCTCTCGACAAAGCCCGGGTTGCCCGCCGTATTAGGCAGACCTTGGCCTTTTGGGGAGCGTCGTACAAGGAGCCGCTACCTTCATGCTTGGAAACCGTGATTTCCCGTCTTCAAGATCTAGCCGGGCGTCTTGAAGGCATGCAATCTTCCTCCTCTTCTGAAGAGAAGGAGCTCACTATCTCAGAAGACGGGCGCGATTACCTCAACAAGCTAGACGCAGCTCATTCTCAAGCCACGACCAAGCTGGAGGGCTATACCAAGGAGCAAGACGAAGTGCAGGCGCAACAAACTGCACTCACGGCCGAGCAACAGAAAGCCGACAAGGAAGCTAGCGAGCTCGAAGAGAAAGCCCGTCTTGCTCGGGCACGTGCCAGAGAGCTTCTTGGTGAGACAGCCGAACTTCGCAAGCTCAGCGAGGCGTGCAAGAGGAACATCAGAGTGCTAGAGGGCAGGCTCGAGCAGATAGAGGAGCACCAGAAGATCATGAAGTCCCATCTGGTGGAACTTCAGGAGCTAGCAGAAGAGGATCCTCTGGCCCAGCACATGGCGTTCATCCTGGCATACTCGCTCCCAAGCAACTTATGAAGACATCTATTATTAAGCCATGCTCACAATGGCACCGTAGCAGATTAGTCGTAGTTTAATTTTTAGGATTTATGTCATTCGAACCTTCATTCAAGCAAGTTGGGCATTATATAGTACATGCGCTTTTTACTTTTTTTTTTCAGTTATCTCCTTAAGTTGAGTCAACACAGCATCCTCTTTATTCCTTGCGGGTGCCTCCAGGCGCACGCACGCGCTTGCATGCTTGTGCTTTCTACTTTCTTTCACGCTTGTACGCAGCATCGTTACGTACAATTCCACCGCTGTCAGCGCAATTGCTAGCGCCGAGATGACTATTGACGGCCTGCGCCATTACCAGACGTAGTTCAGATGACTAGTAGCGCTGCAGTAAATTCACTTTAGTCATTGGCTCACTATCACGGAGGGTGGCCGGCCCTTTGCTGTGTCGTTAGCGAGGCACAATGTCTCCAGATGGGGCCGTGCACTCATGATATGGGCATCACGTAATTGTACCCAAATTACTAGCTCAACTTGCCTGCATGGCTGTGACTCTTTTGCCAGAACATTGATAGGCGAACCTCACCTCACAGCTCGTCGCTTAAGTTCTCAAGGACCAGCAGAGGCTCTCAACGGTGCAACGGCATATCAGCGCACCATCTTCTCCATGCTTCTGGCCAGTGGCATGAAGAAAATTAGTACAGGGAGTGTTGTCGTGCCATGACCATGATGCCGGCGCGACGTCACGCTCGCTCAAAGTCGTACAATGGCACGTATGGCTGCCTTCGTCTTGCAGTTGGCCGGCGACGGTGAACAGAGATTTTCCCGCCGCTGTTTCCTCCAGGCATGGGCGGTTGTCAGCACGGCGCCCTCCGTAGAACTGGGGCAGCAAAGACGTGCGCCCAACGGGGCTGACAAGGGCCAGCACCAGGAATCCTTCAGAGATGGTGCATAATCTGGAGGCGACACCGCCGCGGCACCGCCTGGGCATGTCCTCCCGATCTGTGGCCGCGTTGCCTTCAGCAATTGTATCCATGCAAACTTGCAAGTACGGCATCACTACTCGCAGGGCGTTTGCTTTTCATTTGTATTGAGCCACTATACGATCGAGTCACCGTGTTAGCAACATAGCACTTTATCTTGGCTCACGATCAACATGAAGCCTGAGAATTGATACACACGTATAAACATGCACACGACTCGTACAGAGCTCGGCTGTACGCTTTGATTAATCACTTGGCATAAAAGCGTACAACCTGAGACAACACTTTTTTATTATTATTATTTTTCATTGCTTCTCAACAGTACAAGAGACATGAGTACATGTTGGGAGACTCTTTCAACAGAGTCTTACCAGAGCTAATTTACAACTAACTTGTTACCGCGTATACAAGAACTAGTACACAGGGTTAGCTCGTGCTAAGTGTAGTTTTCCACTACGACTTCGTGCCTTCAGGGTCGTACGCCGCAGTATGGCTGGTGCAAGCTGGATCCTCCATGGGAAATCTTCATGTGCGTTGCCGCCGGGTCGCGACAACGTTGATTCCCATTGGTGAAGGGCCATCCTGTTGCGGATGCTCCCCTGGTCCTTGGCGTAACCAAAGCAACAGAGGGGGACCAAAGAAAAACAAAGCAAAAGAGAAGAGGGAAAAAAGGAAAAAAAAAACAAAGAAGGAAAAGAAAAGAAAAACAAAAACAAAACAAAACAAAAAAACAAACCTTGGTGGCGTTGCGCTGCCTCCAAGTGCTGGTGTAGACTTCTGTTGGGGCCGTGTTTCGGCATTGGCCATCAGAAAGTCGTGGAAGCTTCGTCGGGGCCGTGTTGCGGCGTTGGCCAACGAGAATGTAGGGCTTCATTGGGGCCGTGTTGCGGCGTTGGCCAATGAGAACGTCCATCGGGTCCGTGTTGTGGCGACGGCCACTCGGACGCCCTTGAATCATCTTCGCCTTGTGGTGCACAGGTGGTTCCACTTGACAAAGAAGTTTTATCAACCCGACGCCACTTTGTGTGGTGTCAGCCTGCCGGGTTGAAGGGTTTCACAGCTTGACGCGAACCGCCCTGGTGCATCGCACTGTTCCCGGAGTTGTGGTTTATCAATCCGACCGCGACCGTTGTATGGTGTGGTGCTAACCGATCGGACCGAAGGGTTTCGCAGCTTGATGCTAACCGCACTGGCGCATCGCACTGTTCCCAATTGTAGTGCAACGATGGACCTGCAACACTACAAAAAAAAACAAGACTGGCCCATTGTACGTGAACCAGTCATGATTATAATGATATCATGGTAAAGGGGCAAACCGTCATGAGAACAAAGACTTGTTTGGAGTAATTTTTTTTTTTTTAAAAAAAAAATGTTGGCTCTCCCATCGGCGCTAGCTATATGAGCAGCTCGGGATAAGACAGCCAGGGGGCATGACCATTAGGCACGTTGCGTAACCATGGTGGAACGACTCCAACGATTTTACCCCGTTGTGTGCTTGAGTGTGTAGACTTCTGCTTTGACGTCTCCACCAGGGTGTAGGGAATTCTTGCTTGAGACTCCCTTGCTTTGAGTTGAACCACAGCTTACTCGCTCTCTCTAACATAGAGGCGTAGGTATGGCTGAGTTGGTGTTGAGTTTTGGGTAACGACTTTGGAATTTGCCATCACTTTTGCCGAGGACGGCGAATGACTACCTCCACCTTCCGTTGGATGCTAAGCTTAACACTTGAACTTGATTTGTGCTTGTTTGGCATGAACTCGGTCACTTCTTTGGAGACCTTTTTTTTCTTTTTTCTTTTTTTTTTTTTTTGCCCCTTTTTTTTTCAGCATCGGTGGAACTTGGAAGATAGCCATTCACCTTTGTGTGCCTAGATGAATCCTCGCTGGCCTTGAATCTTTTGGTCCCTTGTTGTCACCTTCCAGGGTGGCAAGTGGCTTCACACTTGGTGGAACTTGTGTTGCACCAGGTAGCCCTTTCTTGCTCTTTTTCTACGGTCTTCCCCAGAGAGTGTGCCGCTTCATGTCAGGAAGCGCGAGCGGCGTGGTCGCCTCGCTGCTTAGGAGTGACTCGAGTCATCTTCCCACTGCCCCCAGCGGAAACGTGTTCGGCATCTGTCGTGTGTTCCGTGCAATGGTGGCTTGTCGCAAAATCCGCCCACCAGGTTGTCGCCCCGGACCTTCTGGAAAGGCCCCAAAGTCGTCA
Organism: Saccharum hybrid cultivar R570; assembly: GCA_038087645.1. Taxonomy (NCBI): domain Eukaryota; kingdom Viridiplantae; phylum Streptophyta; class Magnoliopsida; order Poales; family Poaceae; genus Saccharum; species Saccharum hybrid cultivar. Next base: position 2,733,676 of record JAQSUU010000635.1, on the reverse strand, counting down.
GATCCTCCGCTGCAGCTGTAGCCTGGTAGGGAGAGCCTTGGTTTTTTTTTTGTTTTCTCTCCATGGAGAGACGACCGAACCATGCAATAGAAAATGCACGTGGTCATCTCACGGAGAGGTAAAAAAAAAAAAAGAAAGGATTTTTTATACAAAGTATTTTTTTAAGAACCTCCCGTTGACCGGCGGCATGGGTCGGACTCCGTGTTGGTCGACTAGCTGGTAGGCGCCCCCGTCGTAGGCTTGCTCGATGACGTACGGTCCTTCCCACTTGGGCTCGAATTTTCCTTTCATCTTATGGGTGACGACAATGGGGCGTCGAAGCACGAGCACCAGCTCGCCTCTCCTGAAGACGCGCCTCTTGACGAGCTTGTCGTAGGCCCTTGTCATGTTCTGGCGATACAGCTCCAATGCTTGTACAGCGTGGAGACGTCCTTCCTCCAAGGCGTCAAGCTCCTGGAACCGCAGCTGGACCTGTTCGTCTTGAGTAAGACCATCACGAATAGCTACACGTAGAGATGGTAGCTGAATTTCTAAGGGCAAGACTGCTTCACACCCGTACACAAGAGAGTATGGGGTGGCTTGAGTTGGGGTACGGACCGTGACACGGTACGCCCATAGCGCTTCATAGAGACGGTCATGCCAATCTCTTTTATGCCTGTGCACCGTCTTCTTCAGTATTTTACCGAGGGTTTTGTTGAACGCCTCTATCATCCCGTTTGCTTGGGGATAATATCCAGTAGAATAATTCCACTTGATTTTATATTTTTTCATGAACTGGTGCATCTTGCTCGACTTGAACGCCTTGGCATTATCGGAGGTGATCCGATGTGGAATTCCGAAGCGGTATATGATGTGCCGCTCCAGAAAGTTGATGGCGTTCGCGCTCTTGACCTCGCGCAGTGGTACTGCTTCTGCCCACTTGGAGAAGTAGTCTGTTGCTGCAAGGATGAAGCGATGACCTCCAGAAGATGGAGGGTCGATGGGGCCGATGACGTCCATGCCCCAAGCATCGAACGGCCACGCCGGGACCGTCGGGTGAAGAGGAACTGGTGGCAGGTGTTTGAAGTTTCCATGGATTTGGCAACCATGACACCTCTTCGCCACTTTCAGGCAATCCGTCATGATGCCCGGCCAGTAGTACCCAGCCAAGCGGATGCTGTGGTACATCTTTGGTCCGCTCTGGTGCCCACCGCAAACTCCGTGGTGCACCTCCTTCAGGACCTCATCAGCTTCTTGTTGGTTGACGCATCGAAGGAGTACCTCTTGTCCGTAGGCACGCCTATAGAGCACGCCTCCCTTGTAGATGTACGAGGGGAGCCGTCGTTGTAGTTGACGCCTCTTCGCCGCATCGTCGGGGAGAGCGCCATGCTTGAAGTAGTCGAGGAAGGGCTTACGCCAGTCGCCATCTTCAACGGCACACGCAGTGACGGCGTTAACTTCATACTCCTCTGGGACGAGCTCCAGAACGGCGGGAAGGAGCCACCTCTCCTCGACAGTGACCTGCGCGGGCTTGCCCTCGGGGAGGGCAAGCGCTGCTGCAAGCTTTGCCAAAGCATCAGCTGGAGCATTCCTGCTTCGCGGGACATGAATAATTTCAATATCCTTGAATTTGGTCATGAGTTTACGGGCTGCCTCACAATATGGCATGAGCTCCGGTTTACGGACTTCATAGACGCCATTGACTTGACGAACAATGAGCTGAGAGTCCCCATAGACTCGTAAAGAACATACCTCCATGGAAAACGCTAGGAGGAGACCGAAGATGAGCGCCTCGTACTCCGCTTCATTGTTAGAGCACTCCTCCTTGAGAAGAGAGAATGAGTGGTACATCACTCCTCCCTGTGGGGTCTTGAACACCAACCCAGCTCCAGCTCTCCGTCTTGGGGCATCGTTGAGGTTGACTTCTGTTCGCGAGGCGCCGTCGAAGTACAGCTCCCAGGGGGCTTCAAGCTCGGCGACGAAGACCTCCTCGTCTGGTAGCTCGGTGATGAGTGGAGAGTCGTCCGGTACAGGGTGTGCTGCTAGGAATTCTGCTAAAGCTTGCCCCTTGACGGCCTTTTGCGGCACGAAGGTGATGTCAAACTCCATCATGAGTAGCACCCACTTTGCTAGTCGCCCTGTAAGCACGGGCTGACTGAGCAAGTACTTTATTGGATCTGCTCTTGCCACCGGTTGGACTTCGTGCGCCAGCATGTAGTGCCTTAGCTTTTTCAAGGCAAAGATCAGTGCCAAACATAACTTCTCGATGGGAGAGTAGTTGTGTTCGGCGCCCACCATGGTGCGGCTCAAGTAGTAGCACGCCACCTCTTTGCCTTCGTCGTTGTGTTGTGCGAGCAGAGCGCCTAGTGAGTAAGGCTGCACCGCAATATAGAGAATAAGAGGGCGCCCTTTTACAGGAGCAGCCAGCACAGGAGGGTTAAGAAGGTACCTTTTGATGCTGTCAAAGCAATTTTGGCACTCCTTATCCCACACGAACGGTGCACCTTTCTTCATCAACTTGGAGAAGGGTTGTATGCGCCCGGACAGGTTGGAGATGAACCGCCGGATGTAGGCCAGATGTCCTTGAAGCGACTTCAACTCCTTCAGTTCTTGGGGAGGTGGCATCGACATGATGGCGGTGATCTTCTTTGGCTCGATCTCGATGCCGCGTACTCGCACGATGAAGCCGAGGAAGACTCCGGATCGCACAGCAAACGCGCACTTGAGGGGGTTCATCTTGAGCTGGTGTTGGCGTAGCCGCTCGAAAACCACCTGCAGATCATCTCGATGGTTCCTCCGGTCTCTCGTCTTCACCACCATGTCGTCGACGTAGCACTCGACGGAGTGGTGGATCAAGTCCCCGAGAATGTACGTCATGGCACGCTGGTAGGTAGCGCCAGCGTTCTTCAGTCCGAAGGGCATCACCGTGTAGTAGAAATTGCCCTTGGGCGTTCTGAAGGCGGTGTCGAATGCGTCAACGGGGTCCATCTTTATTTGGTTGTAGCCAGATGACCCGTCCATGAAGGACAAGGCGTCAAACCTCGTGGTAGCATCGACTACCATCTCCGTGATCGGTAGAGGGAAATCATCCTTGGGGCAAGCCCGGTTCAAGTCGCGAAAATCAACGCAGACTCGAACTTGCCCATTCTTCTTCTCCACCGGGACGATGTTGGCGAGCCAGTGAGGGTATTGTATCTCTTTGATGAACCCTGCGGCGATCATCTTATCGACCTCCCTTATGACCTGGCCTTGAAACTCAGGTCGTAGGCGTTGAGGTGCTTGCTTAATGGGACGAAATTGTGGATCAATTGCGAGCTTGTGAGTGGCAACACGGGGATCCAACCCCGGCATCTCCTTGTAATTCCATGCGAAGCAATCCTTGTACTCCGTCAGGAAGCTTTTGTAGTCTTCCCGCTCCTCCTCCGTGAGTGAGGCGCTGACAAAAGTAGGTCGCGGATCATCCTCCGTCCCCAAGTTGATTTGCACGAGCTCGTCGACGGTAGGTTGCCCTCCATCTTCGAGTTCTTGAGGTGCTGGCGTAGCATCCAACTCCTCGCCTTCTTCAGCCGCTTTTGCTTCGACGAGGTGTTGTCGACGTCGTGTAGTGTACGAGCAGCCGGCTTCGTCTCCCGAATGGGTTGAGATGGTGAAGCAGTCGACGTCGTTGGAGTTGATCGGGCCTTCTCCCTCGTCGAAGTTGTTGATGTGAAGCAGTCGAAGTCTCCCACTTCTCAAGTTCATGTTGTCGACCTCCGCCAGGGCATCTGCTTGCTCCCTAGGCGTGAGTAGGCTTTGGTAGTCCGAGCCTCCGTCGTTGATGCTAGTGGAAGTGGCGTTGCATGTTGCCACGTTCGAGGTCGAGGCAGAGCTCGACTCTCCTTGCACCTCCTTGGTTTCTTCACTTGGCGCCTGCCCCCAGCCTTTGGGCAAGTATTCTGCCAAAGTAGCATGTATGCGGCCTGCACGAGGGAAGGGCGCATCTCCTTCCGCCTTGGGGACGAACCGTGGTGGTAGGCGCCTCCGACTTGGGTCCGGCTGCCTTGGTGTTGAAGTAGCACGTGGAGACGCGATTGTGCCAGGATGTCGAGGGGGACGCCCATTTGATCGCTGTCGACGTTGCACCTTGGTCCATGCTTCCCCTTGGGCGGTCCTTGGGGCCTCCATCACTGTGGTCGGAGCCTCCTGGAGCGCCATGCGGGAGAGCCGCTCCTCCACCTGCGCTAACGGCACCCATGATCCTTCGTCTTCTTCTCCACCTTGTCTTGGGGAAGAGGGCGTTGCCACCACCACCATGTTGACGGCGCGGTAGTCGGGGTTGACAGCATCAGGATCTAGATTGATCCTCTTCTCCTTGATGGCCTTCTCAAGCCACTCCTTGAAGGCGATACAATCCTCGATCGTATGACCCAGGTACCTGTGAAACGGACAGTACAAGGGGTTGTTATCCATATGTACCTGGTCCGGTCGTCGTGGTTCAGGAAGGTTGAGCGCTCCATGGTCCATCAGCTGCCCAAACATGTCCTTCACCAGCTCGCGCTTGAAGATGTACTGCTTCTGGAGAAGTTCTTGAAGGCACGTTCTCCTCCCTCCTTGCTCGTTCCTAGCGCCAAAAGTAGGCACTTGGGCTTGAGGAGTGTTGACGAAGACCCTTGCCGCGTTAGCCTCCGCTTGAGCCTTCACCTTGCCCCCAGCATTATTGGGCTTCGCAGTCGTGCTAAACCGCTTGGCGGGGTCGAGGGCACTCGCGTTCTTGTAGAGCTCCATGATTTGAGGCGACTTGCAACATGCTGTGCTTGTTGGAGGAGAGGCGAAGACGAATCCGACGACCACAATGCAGCAGAGATGGGAGGAGAACCGGGTCCCACCGGGCGTGCCAATTTGTTTGGACACCAAAAAAAAACACCCCGCCGCAGGCGGTGTCTCAAGTGGAACAAGTGCGGGCGTGCCAGTGTACTGAGTACACAGAGATAACAAGAGAACAAGTATTTTATTAATCATCACGAGTTAATAAATACAAGCTCTCGTAGATGCGCGCGCTATGGCCAGCTGGCGGCGATCTGACTAGGCGTCGTGGTCTCCTGGTTCCTGGGGCCTCGGAAAGCTCCCAGTTAATTACCCCGGTGAGTCAGGCTCACAGAGTACCTCCGATTCTGCTGCTGTGGTCGTCGTCTTCAATCTTCGCTTCATGTCTCCATGCTTGTGTGTTGGTGTAGATGTAGATGGCATCGGCGTGATGGCCTCGTCGGTCCATGAGCCGGAGTAGCAGAGCTGGATCATCAGCTTCGCCCGCCCGTGTCGTTCGCCTCGTCGGTGTCAAACGGCACGTAGTGTAGTCGTGGTTGCACTTGCATGGTTGGTGTAGCTTGGATCGCTTCGGACTCCTCAGCAGCGTCGTCGTGGGTACGCCGTGGAACTTGTTCATGTAAAGGTACAGGAGTGGTTGTAGTTGATGAAGACTTGCGTCGTAGAGCCGTGCTCCTGGAGGCCTTCAACGCATATGGGACTTGTATGTAGATACGCCCGTGCGTGACCTGTACGTGCATGCATGCACGTTGTCTTGGCCTTGCTTGCATCATGTATGTGTACGCACCCATCACGGCGCCGCGCTCCTGGCCGCTCCGCCTGGCTTGTACGTGCACGCGTACATACGCGCCATGCATGCACGGCAGCGTCAAGCCTTCACGCCCGCGTCCGGCAGCAGTTGGCATCTGGTTTTGATGATCTCCCTGTGTAGGCGCAGCGGATCGATCTGGCTCGCGACGGCGCTGCATCGCAAACCTCGCTCCGACGGTACCCGGCTCCATGGAGGACTCACTAACACCAGACCATGTGTATGAGATGAATAAAGAATAGATGCATGTCAGTACGTACCCATGAAAGGGATGAATGCCATCTCCTTGCTTGTGGCCTCGTGACCTCCTTCGACTTAGCAGATGGGCCGTCCGCTCGTGCGTCGAGGAAGCTGACTCGCCGAGAAGGGAGAAGCCTGGCGGCGGCGCTATGTGAGTAGTGGATGGGAATTGTCCTCCCTTCGTGTGGTGCTCTGGGAGCTCTTTATATAGGGCCCCTAGCGTTTAGGGTAGCGGGGGCGATGGAACATGCACGCGCGCCGCCTCTGTTTGTTACAACCGAGCGAGATATTTGGAGCAAGCGTTCGTCGTTGAACCTCTACTCCGTATACGAGATAGATGAACCCTCTCCTGGCTAAGCAGTGGGCCGAAACCAATCCAACAAGTATGCGGTGCTGTAGATAATTTATCTCTTTCTCACATGCAATCCCTGAGACATGGGCCCAACAAGATAGAGCTCCATTGCATCTCTCACGTGAAACAGGCCAGTCCAAAATACGTACACGTATTCTCTTGCTCCAACAGCTCTTGCGGCCGATAAACACGCCTTGCTTGGTAATCCATATATGCGTATATCCAAGAGTTCTAGAATATTTTAGGTCACGTACCGAATCGTGCCGCGCCGCGACGCACCGACCCGGTTGGCGCACAATTATTATACCGAAAATACATGGTACACGCCGGCATACATATACGAGCTGTACAGTCGGTTCTGAGCGTATACAAGCACACGTACATATACGACAGCCCCTGTTAGCTTTTTTCCATTTGCATGTCACAAGCATAACCACGTTCATGCATGGCCGGTACGTAGCATGTTAGCTTCTTCTTTTGATCACGTGAAGAAACTAGCTAGCTTCTTCTGTCTGCACGCCACGAACATGCGTACGTATTGATTTTAATTTTACTAAAAATCCATCAAACACCCCTCAAATAAATCCAACCGTTACCTTTCGAAACAGCAAAACGCGCACTGACCGGACACGCCTATCGATATGACCGGACGCGCCGGTCAGGTGTAACGGTCGAAAACCGAAAGCTACGCTGAATGACCGGACGCGCCGATCTATGATGACCGGACACGCCAGTCTGAGATGACCAGACGCGCCGATCAGGGATGATCGGACGCATCCGATTATGCAAGAGCTTACTGGAAAAGTGACCTGACGCATGACCGCGTCCGATCATAGGTGACCGGACACGTCAGGTCACCACGGGACCTTACTGGAACATGACCGGACGCGCCGATCATTTTACAGTCGCGTTCGATTACACTGTTTACCCTCTGGAACACGTGTCAGACTGACCACCGCGTCCGGTCCTCTCAAGGACCGTGTCCGGTCGATCAGTTGAAACCGCAGTGAAGTGTTAGTACTGACCAGACGCGTCCGGTCATAGGTAAACGGCTCAAACGTCTTCTAAACGCGATGCAACTTGAACCAAGTTGCTTCCAACTGAACTCTGAGCTTTTCTTGAGCTACCTAGTGCTAAGTTTGATAAGTGTGCACCACACCTAAACACAAGACTCACCTAGGTCAAGCTACTCGCTCATGCCCCCTTTATAGTACGGTCAAAGGAAGAAACAAAGATCCTAACGACTATTCCAGATATAACTCAACACCTTGACATCCAGAACTAACCGTCCTTAATCTTATCGTTGATCCTTTGAAAACCGAAACGATTTCCATCAAGGGACATGAATGCCATATTGCCCAAAGCAGTTATCATCTCCATGACCTAACTTACCAACGTTTTTGCAAAACACACGTTAGTCATGGTAATTATGTGTTGTCATTAATTGCCGAAACCAACACTGGGGCCTAGATGCTTTCAGTGGGGGTGGGGAAGCTTTGGCGCCGGAGGTGGGGGAGGTGGCGGGGCTTGCCGCCGTCGGCGCCCGACCGCACGAGGGCCGCCTCGGGGTTCCTCCGGCCCAGCTGCGCGGTGCCGAGGCTGCCTAAGGGAGGCAGGGTCGCGTGGGGACGAGGAGGAGCAGCCCTACGGCCTTGGGCGCGGCGGCGGTGAAATGGCGGCGCGGAGTCGTCGCGCGGCCGACTAGAAGAGTGGATAGAATTTGGTGAAAGGAAAAAACGGGCCGGGCCGCGCAACCCTAACTCACCGTGTCGCACTAGGCCGCCTGGCGCGACGGGGCGACACGGTGGGACCAGCTGCTCGTCACGCAAACACACGTTGCCACCATGGCTCTCTTTGTCGCACCAGCGCATGTGGCGCGACAGTGTGCTTTGGTCACGCCGTGCGGACTGGCACGACCAAAGGGGTTATGGGGTAAAAATACTTTTTCAGGGAGGTTATTATTAAAATATCTTTTAAAAAAGGATTAAATTTTAAAAAAGTTCCCAGTCTGAGCGATGAAGGCTTTGACTTGGGACCACCATGCTGCTGCTATTGTTGACATCTTCATGGCAAGCGATGACTACTAGAGTAGCAGCCATAAGACTACCCGTGACAAAGAACTTGAACAAAAATATATCATGTCGATGCATCCTGCAGATCAGGGGGGAAAATGAATATTGTTCAATTAGCATATTCTTTAACTACCTTGCATTGCAGCTTCAAAACATGAAGCAACTGTGTTCCAGGGGGGGGGGGACTAGATGCAACTTGGTTTAGAAAAATACTCCCTCCGTCCCAAATTATAAGACGTTTTGATATTTCTAGATACATAGATTTTGCTATATACTTAGATATACACTATGTACAGATATATAGCAAAAACAATGTATCTAGTAAGTCAAAACGTCTTATTATTTGGAACGGAGGAAGTAAAATACTATAAAATGCCTTAGCTTACCCCCCAAAACTAACAACAAATAAAGAGTGAAAATAAGTTACTTGTCTGGTGCACATCTATTTATAATAAAATAATACTATATGCCACAGTTTCAGCAAACCAACCTTGCACATTTGCTTCGTCATCTTAATTTGCTTTGGCTATACTAACCAGTTTAGAAGGTAAAAAAATATCATATCTTGCTCTTTTTGTTACTTATTGATACACAACAGGAATCACAATATATATACAGTCCCTCCATTCCAAATTATAAAACATTTTGGTTTTTCTAGATACATTGCTTTTACTGTATGTATCTAAACATAGTGTGTATGTAACTGTATGGCAAAAAAAATGTATCTAGAAGAGTCATAATGTCAGGGAGTACCTAGTAAGTAACATGCACTAGCTTTTTACTTGCAACAAAACTATTCAAGCTCTCGTGCCAATGTTCCAAGATTCTACAATAGGTTTAACTTTGCTTTCTGCATTTACTTCATGCCTTTCCCATCATGTCAACAATGATCTAGCTTGTTCCATTACTAATGTTTGCTCCATACAGGATTTACCTTTAGGCCAATCCTAAATAAATTCTATAGCTAACAAAACAAAAATTAAGCAAGCACCTTTGATGACAGAACAAGGCCAAGCATGTGTGCGTATAATAAATAAAACACAAGCAGCAGAAAGCATCAATATCCATACAGAAAAGCAAGCACACTTGAACACAACTGACTCATTAATTAAAAATTTATCAGAAGACAAATTACTATAGCAGTACTTACTTACCCTTTGACCTTTTTAGAGGCCCAAGCTACAAGCGTGGCTGGCCCATCTACCAGTTTGAGCTGGTTGGATGCGTCAGGTGAACTGGTTGTTGGCTTCACTTCTCCGACAGAATCCACAAGTGCTGATGACTTGTTGTGGTTATTGATACCTGGTGACATCCTAGATTTCAACCGGCGAATTTTAGCAGGCACCCGGGGTGGCAAGCATCGGAGTGTGTTGAGGTACCTTGCAGTACGCTGCATTAGGAAGTTATTAGGCCAGATCAGGAGTCAGAATGCGCACTTGCTTGCATGCAAGCGAGATTTTAAAAAAATAGAAGAAAAATTAAGCAGCAAGCCCTACAATCAGTGGCGGATGTGGGATGCGGGATAAGGGGGGCTAAAACAACAGAGATGTTGATTTGCACGAAGATTTAACGGTGAAATCAAGTTTTTGCTACAGTAATTAGCATTGAAATCAAGAAATTAGGGGGGGCTGGAGCCCCCCAGCCCCCCCTTTGGATCCGCCCCTGCCTACAATATATAATTCTTGGTACAAACAAACCTAATGTTGGCCTAGATTGAGATGTAATAAGCTAAAACTTAGTTAGAAACATGCTGGAATTGCCCTCTCAACACACCTACCATCCTAGCTAAAGCAGACACAAGCCACGCACGGAACTAATTAATGACGGAAATTTGAGCAGCAACTTACATAGCAACGACTACCACCATAGTTGCTAATGCTGGGAACCACCGAGCCTGCTGGACGAACAGCAGCAACAGCGTCATGGAAAAATTTGCTGAGGTTTCTAATGCCATGTTCCTGACAAGGGAGATACATACAGACATTGCATAAAAGTAGAGAACCTCATTCAGTTGTTGAACTGATGTTAAGTTCCCTGCGAATTCCTTTTAGGAAACCGAAAGAGATTTATTTTGTACTACTAGTACGTACCGGGGCACGTGTGATCACCGGAGCAGTGGCCCTAGACAAAGCAGGAGGCGAGCTTCTGGAAGACGAAGCGGCCCGCCATCGATCTGTTTTGGGCTCGATCTCCAATCGATCTCGCCGGTCCTGAGTCCTGACCACCTTGAGGTGACGTCGTGACGACGGAATTGTTGCTGCTGGCTAGCTATGACTCTTCCGGCCGGCCCCAGCCCCCAGGCTAAGCCGATTGATGGGATTTGTTGGATAGAGGAAGAGCGCCAGCCCGTCTGTGACGTACGTAGGGATAAAAACGGTACGGATATTTTCGGACCGTATTCGAGACCGAGTTCGTTTAGAGGGATTCAGATCTGTCCGTATCCGAGTCCGGATATTCAACATCCGATACCATATCCGTATCTGAATACTCAAATCGCATATTTATGATGTCGATATCTAGTCGTATCCTATCCGGCATGATTGACACTATCCGTATTCGTATCTGAATCCGGACAAAAATGTGAAAACAAATATAATATCAATGATATCCGTCTGTATCCGATCCGTTTTCATCCGGACGTACGTGAGTCTTTCCGTCGCACGCACGGAGGGTGGGCCTTGGCCTCTCAGGGTTAGTTTATGGTCAAATTACAACTGTTTTATATTTGCAACAGTTGCACTTGATTTGTAACTTTTATTAAGTAATTGATTATGCTGTAACTGAAAATTAGTGTGCTAAACCTTTACAACATCTGAATTTGCTTTGATTCCATATCTGGAGATGATTATTAAAAAGATTTGGTACAGTCACCCCTAAAACATCCTGCATCTGTCCCTTTTAAGTGTCGCTATGTGTTTGTGCTAGTCAAATTGTTTGTAGAAAATACTAACGATACTATTTGTACTGACGGTACTTTTCATATTTTTATTTTTATTGGCATTTTTATGGTGTCATTTAAGAACCGCCACTATAAATAATTATACTTGCGGTTGAGAAAACCGCCGGTGTAAATGATTCTTCATAAATTACAAATCGGGCTTAAAAAGTAGCAAAGAATTATCCGAGGCAGCCCGTACTAGGTTGCCACACATGATTCCTAGAAGTTTTAAATTTTTGCAACAAATTGATGTGCCACTGTAAATGATTCTTCATAAATTACCAATCGGGCTTAACAAGTAGCAAAACAATTATCCGAGGCAGCCCATATTAGGTTGCCACACATTCGCTCTGTTCGCATGGCTGCTACGGCTGAAAATACTGTTCGTTGATTTGTTGTGAGAGAAAAACACTGTTGAATGACTGACTGATTTGGCTTGAGCATCTCCAAGAGTTTGCCAAATTAATTTGGCATCCATTTATTTTTGGCAAAACAGAAAAATTGTGCTCCAACAGCATCTAACTTGGCAAATTTTAGCAACTTGGCAAATCTCCTCTCTCCACGCGCATATTTGCACGCTGAGCGCGAGCACGCATCGCACGCGCATCCGGCTTCGCGTGCATATTTAAGTGGGGCTCTTCGTTCGCTTAGCAGGTCTCTTCTTATTTTACCAAGTCCAAATGACAAACTCTTGGAGAGAGTCTAATTTTTTCACTTGCCATATATTTTAGCAAGTTACCAAATCACGATATTTGCCAAGTGAATTTTGACAAACTCTTGGAGATGCTCCGTTCAAGCGAACAGGGCGATAATTCCTAGCGGTTTTTTCATTTTTGCGAGAAATTCATGCATATGCGGTCCCTTGGATCGAACTAAGAACCTCAGGCCTCACGCATTACACGCCCTTTCATTGCGCTCCAAAGTCACTTGTGAGTCACTTATGACTTAACAGCAGAAAATATTCCCTTCCTACTCACTCTACCAAATTTTGAAAAGGAGATTTGAAGTCCTAAATGGATTCAAATGAAAAAGGTTTCAACTACAAAGTTTCAGATTGCATCGAGATCGCCAACTTTGATTTTGATCGTTTTTTCATCTAAAGTCATTTGAGAAATTCAAAAAAATTGCATTTTTAAATCATTAATCTTAAAACATAAGTTCTGAGCCCTAAATGATTTCAAATGACAAAGTAGTCAACTATAAAGTTGTAAATCTTTTCGAATACTACAACTTTCATTGAGACCATTTCTCCGTCCGAGATCATTTGAAAAATTCAAAAAAATTATTTTCAAACTATTTGTAGTGCGCTAGGCGAAGAAAACCACTAGTACAAATACATTTTTACTGGTTGTTTTCTTAAGTCTACCGCCAATAAAAATACGTGATTTTTACTGGCGACAGACTTAAAAAAAAGCTGATAAAAATGTATTTACAATGGCGGTTCATAGCATGGGCCTCCAATTTCTTTTTTACTAGCACCTATACATTATCAACCGCCAGTGAAAAAACCGCCAGCATTATTAGCAAAAATCAATTTTGTACTAGTGAAAAAAAGCTAGACATCCAAGATATAGGAGAAGTGATTTAGGTCTGTTTGAATCTCATGGTCTGAAGTATAGCCACTAAACATTAGACTACTGTAGTTTTTTAGGCTTCAAACATGTGGTTTAAGTGAGTTGTATTTAAAGTTTAGCCAACTTCGAAAAAAGACTTTTATTCTTTTTTGGGAATAAAAAAAGACTTCTATTCATTAGTTAAACCATAAAAGTTAACTAAAGTAGTCTAAAGTTTAGTCTTTAGTTTTAACCAATCTATACCTAATAATAATAAAGAGGCAAAATTTCAGACTATTTTTTTTGTTTACCTCCCCCTAACTACCGGTTGTCCGTCTAGACTTATATAACCCTAGATAGTTAGGATAAATAGATGTCGGTACCAAAAGTACGGGGGTACCCACACCCATCGCTAGTAAAAAACTAAAACGACTGGCACCGCAATAAAAGACAGCCCGCCTCGACCGCGCATCCTGTCCGCCTCGTACGAGGCCCGCTCGACGGGGCGCCTCGACCGCGCTCCGGCTCCGACTCGTACGAGGCCCACTCGACGGGGCGCCTCGACCGCGCCCCATCCCGTACGGCAAGCTACCTCGACGACGCTCCGACCCGCGCGAAGCTCGTCCGCCCACTGGGAAAAACTCCGACTCGCGTGAGCCTGGGTCGAGTGCCTTGACTCCTTCTCTTTACCTACCCCAGGACAAAAGCCATAGCATTTAATGCGGTTACCTACTATCACCTACCGGCATGGCTGCGACCAGGATCGACGTGGGAACAATGCCCATGTCAGGTCTCACTATTTTACCATCCATCCCATGATGGGAGGTGAAACCCGTCACTATACCCACCTTACCGCACACTGTTTACCATCGGTCACCCTCGAGGGGGATAAGACAAGGCCCGTTCCCCGCAATCTCGGGGATTCGGCCTTATCCATCCGGTCTCGACCCGGCCTCGACCCAACCTCGACGCTCGGCATAGTTCAACGGCAAGGGAAGGACGGTATGGCACGGCGTTCCGGGTCATTTCACCGTCTCGTCTCCCACGACGCCATGGTGTCCAGGGATGGCTGGCCATTCCCAGGGCACGTCGCTACAGTCAACTCAACAGGAATCGACCAAACATCACCCCCCGCGTCTTGGCCCCCTCTCACCCTATAAAAGGGTAGACCAGGGTTCTACGAAAAGAAAAAGAAAAAAACAAAGCACCCAACCACACAACAACAGACAACAAGAGATCGATACTTCAAGCAACCATCCTTGTCCTTTTTTCCTCTCTTTGAGACTTGGGCTCGGCGCCCTCTCTTGTAACACCCCTGGTGTTACGAGCTCGCTTAGCACCGTGGTTAAGGTCTGAAAGAAATTAACTAAACAAGTTCCTTGGAGTTTAAACTTTAAAACTCACATGAAATGATGAACTAATCCCATGCGACTCCCTTTGTGGTTGAGAGGAATCAAATACAAATCCAAGTTAAGTATTTAGTGCTAACTGCTGGTGAAAATCCTAATAAGAAAAATATAACATGTAGATTTAATCGTTCGGCACGGAAAGCAAGTTCGTTAAGCAAACATAAATTATAGCGTGAGCGAGTTATTATGAATATGAAAGTGTGACTTTAATTTTTGGGGAAAAAAATGGTTGGTTAGTATTCTTCGGTGCTCAGAAATCAGACCTGGGATTAGGATAAGTCTTTTCGTTAAGTCGGCTAACGTAGGAGTGTATATTTAAAAGTATCATTTGTTTTGTTGACAAATTATATTGAGCAAAATAAATAAATAGGGCTTAATGTTTTGTTCCTAGCTGGTATATACATTTCTGTATTTGCTAGTGGGCTAAGTTAATAAACAAATAAAATTTATAGCGAGCTAAATAAATAAAAATGTATAGAGGTAATTTTATCCGCACACGCTGCGCTCGTCGGCGCCTCTGTGCCAGGGCACTGCCCGTGCCTACGCCTTGACCCTGGCCGCGCCTAGGCCAACCGCTGGCCCCTGCGCCTCTCGACCACCGCTGCCGCATTGCTGCTGCTGCCCGGCACCGTCATTTCCGCCGTCGCGTCCGCGCCGCTGTGCGCTGCTGCCGCGGCGCCGCTCTGCTGCTCGCGTGCTGCGCACGGCTGGCCCGCTGCTCTGGCGCGTCGGCCGGTTGCGTGCCGACCCAAGCCGGTGCCGTGGCCGTCGCTGCGTGGTTAACGTGATGCTCACCCCGTCCTCCGATTTAGCCCATGTTTAGATCACCTCAAAATTCCAAGTTTTTTCACTCTCTCTCCATCACATCAATTTTTAGCCGTTTGCATGGAGTACTAAATGTAGGTAAAAAAATATCTAATTACACAGTTTAGTTCAAAATCACGAGATGAATCTTTTGAGCCTAGTTGGTCTACGATTGGACAATATTTGTCAAATAAGACGAAAGTGATACTATTTATCAGGTTGAAAAAATCTTCAATCTAAACAAGGGCTTAGCTTCTCGCGAGCCAGTGCCGCTGCCACCGCACCGTGGTCCTCCGGCCCCAGTCGCAGTGCCGAGGTGACGCTCCTCTGCCTCAGTTGCCTCGCTAGCAGCCAACCACAGCCTGCCGAGGCAAGGCGAGCCGTGTCCAGCCAGGGAGTGGAGCCTGTCGCGGTGGCAGTTCTTACCGCGCTGCCTCCCTGTGTGCCCATTTATGGAGACCGCCGCGCTGACAGGACTCGTCAAGTGGACGCGCTGCTCCGGCCGTCACTAGCCTTGACAGAGCTGAAATAGTCGACGCCGTCTCCGCTGGGTGTAGCTTAGAAAACCAGCAGGGATACGAGTTCTAGCATGAGCAGTGGCCAATTTCAACCGAGAAAGGACAGAGCGTACTCTACTCCGTAGGCGGTAGGCAGGCGTGGGATGGGAGACTGGCTGTCAGCGTTGCATTCATGGGGGAC
This sequence comes from Saccharum hybrid cultivar R570, assembly GCA_038087645.1. Classification (NCBI taxonomy): domain Eukaryota; kingdom Viridiplantae; phylum Streptophyta; class Magnoliopsida; order Poales; family Poaceae; genus Saccharum; species Saccharum hybrid cultivar. The sequence goes on along the minus strand of JAQSUU010000635.1, from coordinate 2,718,019 downwards.
TGTGCAGTGCAGCTTGGAAAGTCACGTGAAAATTTTCTAGTACGCCCCTGTCCCCTTCCTCGCTGCTGCTTGCATGCACGCACTGGAGCACCAGAGAGAGAGGAGGGTGTGCAGAAAAAGTTAGAGCGCCTGTACTGCCGCATACGCTGCTGCCCCTGATGCACGCCCGCGCACGTCGAGCTAGTACTCGTCTTGTCTCAGATTTTTTTTAAAGGGAGCACTCACAACCGAGTAGCGTGTGTGCTCTTTACTTCACCAGCAGCCGAGCAAATTCAAGCCGCAATAGACCCTTTCTTCCTCGTCTCTAGCCCTGCCCGGCACCCGGCGTTCTCGCCTCTTCACCTCGGCACACATGCGCACTGCCTCAGCGCACCGACGCGGCCGCGCCTCCGTCGCCTCTGCACGCCTGTAGCCCAATGGGGCGCGCACGTGACTCCATCTCTACCTACCTGCTGCCTTGGCTAACCTCAAACTCCGCCGACCCTCCACGAGCGATGTCTCCGTTGTCCGTGCTCACGAGCTTGCTTTCGCCACCGCAAGTCTCGCCAGCGGAGACTAGCGGACATGGCCGCCGTGGGCACGTCATGGTGTTTGGAGGCCACTAAAAATCACGGTACGTGTGTCTCACCAAAATAGGACTATGCTATAAATAAATAAATAAATAAATAAATATATGTATATATATATATATGTGTGACCAAACTAATAATGTTTAGTAGTAGTATAGCGTAGCAGATGTTTGTAAATTAAATTGTCTAGGTTGTTCTATTCCTTTTAAAAAAAATCAATCACGAATTTATTCTTCCGTCTTTTAAATATCTTGTTTTGTATGTTTCACTTAAACAAGCATATTGCATCAATGCATATCGTTTAGGAGCAATGATAAACCAATGAATCAGCCGAAGGATGTCGACGTCAAGCGAGAAGATGGTGTAATGATGACCATCAAGATTGGAATGCTAACTTATTTATAATGTTATTTATCCAGGCAAGCCCCGGTGCATAACCCATATTATTCTGCACTTTATTTTATGCTTGTGTATTAAGTTTAAAGGAATTGAATGAAACCCACTTGCATATAGATATCCTGATCCCATGAGTCTTACTAGTATGTCAGGATCGTGTAGATTGCTATGCTACAGGACTCCGGTAGAAGTCGAGTGATTTTCTGTCACTCGCGAGAGATAGGAATTACAATATTGTTACTATTATCATGTTGCTATCACATGAAATATAAAGGTATATGGATAATTGGAGACCGGGCGGAACGGGTTGGATGGACTTGGACCTGGTTGGGCAACAGACCGGGGCTCTGGTTGCATTTGTTCCGCCTGTGTCAATTAAGGACCGTTCGTTGCATTGGACCCTGGTCAAGTCACAGATTTATTGTCCCAAGCATATACTAGCGGATGGGGGCTAGGAAGACTTGTTTCTCTCTTGTCATGGGTTTCGGCTCTTTCCGGACCGGCTTCTTAGGGTGGTTATATATATTGGGTTGAGGAGGTCTAAGCACCATACTGAGGCCGGGCCTGCAGTGTTGGGGGCTTAGAGTCCGAGCTTGGATGGGGACTTGGTCCCCTTGACAGGAGTAGAACGGGTTGGTCTTGCTTGTGCCCGGGGTACAAGCGGGGCGTGTGTTTTCGGGGCACCCAGCTGGGCACATTGATTCACGAATCGCCGTTTCTATGTGACGGTACGGCTTGACTACGCTCTGGCATCGTAGTAAGAACTGGCAGTTGAAAGATGAAGAAATGGTTTCTGTTGCTCAACTCTTGCTTGATTATAGCATAGGTGCTTACATAGATTATTGGTTAATGAATACAATACGGCTTCTAAAAAAAATAAGAAATTAAGGACACACTCTTAGTGCTGCTTCTCGCAAACAAGAAACCTACAAGCCAAAAAGCCTTACATAACCCTTGGAGTCTTTTTATTTTCCTCCTGACGGGTAAGTCTTGCGGAGTACAATTGAGTACTCAGGGTTGTTCTACCCTATTGCAGGTGACAGGAGCTGATGAGCTGACACTTGTGTGTGGAAACCTCCTGGTGGGCTCAGCGAGGATTTCCTTTACGATGCGGAGTAGAGTTTATTTATTAAAACTCTCATAAAAGTTTTACAAAGAAAGTACTATTAATTTGTTATCATTCCATGCATTTAAACGTTCTTCGTGTTAATGTTTAACTTGTCATTAGATGGTTTCATTTCCGCTGAACTCCGATAATGTTTATATTCTGCTGTTATAACTCCATAATGAATTACTCTGATGTTGTACTAAAAGTGATGTAAGAAATGGTAAGGATGTTGTAAGCTTTACTCTCTCATTTGTGATCCTGATGTAAAAATGTGGATCTTCGAGTTCTCCCTAGCGGTGTGCTCGACGGAATCGCGTAGTTTAGTGTTCTCCCCGGGGTACTTAGTGTCTAATGAAAGACGAGTACTCTTGGGAGGGTATTAGATTAGGCGATTCTGCCACATCTCTCGCCTGCTTGTAACCCCTACACGAGCACTTCGGTGCAAGGAAATACAAACTTCTTCCCCCCGCTGGACGTAGGGCCTTCTTTTGCCCGAACCAGGATAAACCCCCGTGTATTCTTCTTGAATCACCTTCCAGGAAAGAGACACGCAGCATTTACTCGTTGGTTTAGGACCCCCTCGGGTCCGAACACCGACAGTTGGTGCGCCAGGTAGGGGAACGCTGCGTGCCAAACGTCGCTTTCTCACCTTTTTTCCTGGATGGCTGACCCCGAACGTCCTATTTCGTTGGTCACGGTGATCTAGTTCGGGAGTTTGGAGTTCATGTCGCTTGGCCATGGCTACGATATGGTCCTACTTCCCCCCAGGCACCCATCCGACGAGAACTACGAGCTCTCCCAGCCCGGGGGAGCAATCCGCTGGCACCGTCGCTCTAGGCGGGCGCGGGCCGCCCGACGATGACGAGCCCAGCACAACCACCGTCTTCACCTCGTGGAGGGCGACGGGGTCCCCCGGTCCGGCACCCCCCAGCCAGGCGCCAGCCTAGACCTCCTTGTGGAAGGTTTGGGAAGGATGAGCTTGAATGAGGGTAACATGCCAACGGGGAATCCCGCCGCTCCCCCGTCCGGTGAGACGCCACTATCCAGAGCATCCATTTCGGCACGGACAGCAACATCTCCATCACCATTCCCGTTTGGGCTAGACTCGGCTGCCCAGGTGTACTCATCTTTCGTGAGCACTCGCATGAGTGCTTATGAGGAACTCCCCGAGCACCATCTACGCTCTACTCCGGACCTCGTTGCATCCACATCGGCCTCTGATTATCTGGACTCTACGGAGACACCGGACACAGAGCCCCATGTGACTGCTTCTCAACGTCGCAACCCCAGTGACGATTTGCAACGGCCACACATTCCCCCGTCATACTACTACTTTGGCGCTCCTGACTCCGACTCGGCTGACGACACCTATGATCCGACCCGCGAATGCTTTAACATCGACGTTGAAAGCACTTCGGAATCAGAGGATGAAGAGCCAGTCGAAGGAAGGCACACGCCACCCCATGTCGAGCTTCCTGCTGAGCGAGACGATCCTCAGTTCCTTGCGGATCAAGGAGCGCAGCTCGAGCAGATTCGCGAGTTGCAAGATAGGCTTGACGAGGAACGGGAAAACCTGGGTCTACTCCAACAAACCCTCGAGCGCGAGCGTGTGGAATGCGCACTTGGCGGGAGAGCTCGCGAAAGAGCTCGCGACGTCAACCGTCGCATCGACGAGGACCGGATGGTCGACCCCCGGTTTTCGCTCGAGCCAGCCAGAACGTCGTCGCCGCCGCCGTGCTTCTCCGCAACATGCCCGAGCCGTCAAACCCTGACGCCCGTCGGGCTCGGGATGAAATCTGAGAACTCCTCGAGACGGCCGCCATGCAGCAGGCCGAGAGCTCCGCCTCGAGGCGACGCGAGGCAGCCTCGGAGCGGATCATCGAGCCCTCCCGACAGGAGAGAGAGGCCTCAGTTCACCCCGAGCCTGCCCGGTGAAACCGGGTAGCTCCGGCCCCTGAGCTCACCAGCAACGACCACGAGCCTCGAGACACCCGTGGCAACATCGTCGAGCGCCGCACGCGCAAGCACGGTGACGGCGTGGCTCGAGGCTACCATGTCCACAGGGGCGGACGCTACGACAGTTCGGAAGATCAAAGCCCTTCACCCGAGCCTCCGGGTCCTCGGGTCTTCAGTAAGGCTATCCGTGAGACGGTGCTCCCGGCTCGGTTTCGCTCCCCCACGACTCTCACCAAGTACAACGGTGAAACCAAACCCGAACTTTGGCTCGCCGATTTCCGCTTGGCGTGTCAGCTGGGCGGGGCCACCGACGACCGGGTCATCATTCGACAACTCCCCCTGTTCCTCTCCGACACCGCCCGAGCCTGGCTCGAGGATCTCCCACCTCGACAGATCCACGACTGGGACGATCTCGTGAGGGTGTTTGAGGGAAATTTCAAGGGGACCTACATGCGCCCTGACAACTCATGGGACCTCCGGAGCTGCAAGCAGAAACCAGGTGAATCCCTCCGGGATTACATCCGGCGCTTCTCCCGGCAGCGTACCGAACTCCCCAACGTCACTGACTCCGACGTAATTATGGCCTTCCTCTCCGGCACCACCTGTAAAGAGTTGGTCCGAGAACTAGGCCGTAACACTCCGCTCATTGCCAACGGGTTAATGGACATTGTCACCAACTTCGCCGCCGGCGAGGAGGCGGTTGGTGCAATCTTTGGTGGCGACCCGGAGAGGGGGGAGCAGAAGGTCGACGATCCCACGAGCTCCACCCGGGGCTCCAAGAGGAACAACCGTAAGAAGAAGAAAGGCCAGCAGGGCAAGCTCGAGGCCCCGGCCGACGAGCTCGTCGCTGCTACCGAGCACAAAAAGCCTCGAGGCCTTCCCGGCGGGGGCGTCTTCGACAAAATGCTCAAAGAACCGTGTCCCTACCACAAGGGACTTACTAACCATAACCTCGAGGACTATCATATGCTTCGTAGGTACTTTGGGGTGCCGGCGTCAAGAAGGACGACAAGAAGGAGGACCCTAAAGGCGACGACAAGGACGGGGAATTCCCCGAGATCCACGACTGCTTCATGATCTACGGTGGACCCTCGACCCGCCTCTCGGCGCGCCAGCGCAAGCGAGAACGGCACGAGGTTTTCTCCGTACAAACGGCAGTCCCCCGCTTCCTTGATTGGTCCGCGGTGGCCATCACTTTCGACCGTGACGACCACCCAGACCACGTCCCCAACCCGGGAGTCTATCCGCTCGTTGTTGACCCCGTCATCGCCAACACACGCCTCACCAAGGTGCTCATGGACGGCGGAAGCAGCCTCAACATCATCTACTCCCAGACCCTCGACCTTCTGGGGGTCGGGAGAGCGCGCCTCCAACCTAGCGTCGGGGGCTTCCACGGAGTCGTGCCAGGGAAACGGGCGGAACCCCTCGGACGGGTCGATCTGCCCGTTTGTTTTGGCACACCGGCCAACTTCCGAAAGGAGACTCTCACTTTTGAAGTGGTCGGATTCCGTGGAACGTACCACGCTATCCTGGGACGCCCATGCTACGCTCGGTTCATGGTGATCCCGAACTACACCTACCTCAAGCTCAAAATGCCGGGTCCAAATGGTGTCATCACTGTAGGGCCCTCGTATGAACATGCCTACGAGTGCGACGTCGAGTGCGTCGAACACGGCGAGGCTGTTTTGGAGTCGGCGATCTTGGCTGCAGACCTCGACGGTCTTGCCAATGCGATTCCCGACCCAAAACGCCATGCCGGCAGCTTCGAGCCCGCCGAAGATGTCAAACTCGTACCCCTCGACCCCGCTGATCCCAAGGGAAAGGCACTGAGCATCAGTGCCACCCTCGATCCTAAATAGGAAGCAGTGCTCATCGACTTTCTCCGCGCAAACGTCGACATCTTTGCGTGGAGTCCCTCGGATATGCCGGGCATACCCAGGGAAGTCGCCGAGCACGCCTTAGAGATCCGGGCCGGATCCAAACCGGTGAAGCAACGCCTGCGTCGCTTCGATGAGGAGAAGCGCAGGGTCATCAGCGAGGAAATACACAAACTGTTGAAGGCCGGATTCATCAAGGAGGTTCATCATCCCGAGTGGCTAGCTAATCCCGTATTAGTTAGGAAAAAGAGTGGGAAATAGAGGATGTGTGTAGACTACACCGGTTTAAATAAAGCATGTCCAAAAGTTCCCTTTCCTTTGCCACGCATTGACCAAATCATTGATTCCACTGCGGGATGTGAAACTCTCTCATTCTTAGATGCATACTCCGGCTACCACCAAATCAAAATGAAGGAGTCCGACCAGCTTGCGACTTCATTCATCACCCCGTTCGGCATGTATTGCTATGTTACGATGCCCTTCGGTCTTCGGAACGCGGGGGCTACGTACCAGCGATGCATGCAGCATGTTTTCGGAAAGCACATCGGGTCGACCGTCGAGGCTTATGTCGACGATATCGTTGTCAAAACCAAACGAGCCGACGACCTGGTCAGCGACCTCGACGTCGCGTTCAAATGCCTTCGGGCGAAAAACATCAGGCTCAACCTAGAGAAATGCGTCTTTGGCGTCCCACGAGGTATGCTCTTAGGGTTCATCGTATCCAAACGCGGCATCGAGGCCAACCCTGAAAAAATCTCTGCAATAACCAAGATGGGCCCTATCCGAGATCTGAAGGGCGTACAGAGGGTCACAGGTTGCTTGGCGGCACTCAGCCGTTTCATTTCGCGCCTCGGCGAAAAAGCACTCCCTCTGTACCGTCTCTTGAAAAAATCGGAGCACTTTTCCTGGACCCCTAAGGCCGAGGAGGCTCTCACAAAACTCAAGGCCACACTCTCTAACTCACCAATCCTCGTCCCTCCGACCCCGGGTGAACCACTCCTACTCTATGTCGCCGCGACATCACAAGTAGTCAGTGCTGCCCTGGTTGTCGAACGGGCCGAGGAGGCACATACCTTGCTCGTCCAGAGGCCGGTCTATTTCATCAGCGAAGTGCTCTCTGAAACCAAGAGTCGATACCCACAGATCTAGAAACTGCTATATGCCGTCATCCTGACACGGCGCAAGCTCCGACACTACTTCGAGGGTCACCCGATTACTGTGGTTTCTTCTTTCCCCTTGGGAGAGATAGCCCAGAACCGGGAAGCCTCGGGTAGGGTTGCCAAATGGGCAGTCGAACTCATGGGCGAGACCTTGTCCTATGCGCTGCGAAAAGCTATCAAATCATAGGTGTTAGCAGATTTCCTGGCTGAGTGGACCGACACCCAACTCCCCCCTCCACAGCTTCAGGCGGAGCTGTGGACCATGTACTTCGATGGGTCGCTGATGAAAACGGGAGCGGGCGCGGGCTTGCTCTTCGTCTCACCCCTCGGGGTTCACATGCGCTACGTCATCCGGCTTCATTTTCCTGCGTCTAACAATGCCGCCGAATACGAGGCGCTCGTCACGGGATTAAGAATCGCCATTGAACTCGGGGTCCGACACCTTGACGTTCGAGGCGACTCCCAACTCGTGATCGATCAGGTCATGAAGAGCTCGAGTTGCCGTGACCCCAAGATGGAAGCCTACTGTCAAGAAGTACAGCGCCTCGAGGACAAGTTTCACGGCCTCGAGCTCAACCACATCGCGCGCAGGTACAATGAGGCCGCCGATGAACTAGCAAAAATCATGTCCAGTCGAGCTACGGTCCCACCAGACGTTTTCGCAAAAGACCTTCAGTAGCCGTCCGTGGACCTCGGGCCAGACGGATGGGTTGGCGGGACGTCACTCGACCCTCCACCTGAGGCGGAAGCCCCCTCGACCGGGGCAGAGGCCATGCAGGTGGAAGGCTCGACCCCGCTGTCTGACCTCAAGCCTGACTGGCGCGTCCCATATCTCGACTACCTTATCCGAGGGGACCTCCCCTCGGGTAAGACCGAGGCTCGACGGATCGCGCGCCGGACCAAAACCTTTGTGATCATGGGCGACAGCGGGGAGCTCTACCGCCATAGCCCTACTGGTATCCTCCAACGATGCATCACAAATGAGCAAGGCAGGAACCTGCTCGGCGATCTCCACTCGGGGGCTTGCGGTCACCACGCAGCACCTCGAACCCTCGTCGGAAATGCCTTTTGACAAGGATTCTATTGGCCGACCGCGGTCTCCGACGTTGTCAAGCTAGTACGCTCCTGCAAGGGTTGTCAGTACTATGCGAGACGAACCCATCTTCCGGCACATGCCCTGCAAACTATCCCCATCACATGGCCGTTTGCCGTTTGGGGGCTCGACCTTGTCGGACCATTGAAAAGGGCAGCTGGCGGCTTCACCCACTTGCTCGTCGCGATTGACAAATTCTCTAAGTGGATCGAGGCCCGCCCTATCACCAGCATCAGGTCCGAGCAAGCTGTGCTCTTTTTCACCGGCATTATTCATCGCTTCGGGGTCCCTAACTGTATCATCACAGACAATGGCACCCAATTCACTGGCAAAAAGTTTTTGGATTTCTGCGACAGCCACCACATCTGAGTGCTCTGGTCAGTCGTGGCCCATCCAAAAACAAACGGTCAGGTGGAACGTGCCAATGGTATGTCCTACAAGGCCTGAAACCCAGGATCTTCGACAAGCTAAACAAACATGGCAAAAGATGGGCTACCGAGTACCCTCGGTCCTGTGGAGCCTAAGAAAAATGCCGAGTCGAGCCACGGGGTTCACTCCGTTCTTCTTAGTCTACGGGTCTGAGGCTATGCTCCCAACCGATATAGAATACGGATCCCCAAGGTTGAAGGCCTACAACGAAAGAAATAACGACGCCACAAGACAGGACGCCCTCGACCAGCTCGAGGAAGCCCGAGATGTGGCTCTGTTACATTCTGCCAGGTACCAGCAGGATCTCCGACGCTACCACGACAGACACGTCCGCAAGCGTGACCTCAACGTCGGCGACTTGGTGCTACAGCGGAACCAGAACACCAAGGGACGACACAAGCTCACGCCACCATGGGAAGGGCCGTACATCATCGCAGAAGTACTAAAGCCGGGCACCTACAAGCTATCCAACGAGAAGGGCGAAATCCTCACCAACGCTTGGAACATTGAACAGCTACGTCGCTTCTTTCCTTAAAAAGCCTCGAGGCTCTGTATTTTCTTTTTCGTCAATAAAGAATACAGCGACGTTCAAACTTTCGTTTTACAGTGAGGAAGGATCGACTCTGCACTCCCAGAATCGACCCTCCCTCGGGGGCTACAAGGGGGGAACCCCCCAGTCCTCAAAAAAACTTATGCTCTTTTTTAAATCTAAGAACCGCTTCTTAGATCAACTTCGCTGCAAGAGCACCCTAAGGTTCGAAAGGGCTCCCGAGTCAGGAGTATCACCTACGCCTCCGAGGCTACGGTACCTCCACTCACCCCTTACGCCTTTTAGAGGTGCGACTTCACGCTAAGGAGATCTAAATAACGGTTCCTAACTTTGAAAAAGAACATATCCCCTGTCGCTTAGATCAGGCTCTCACACGATTTACAAGGCCGCAACATCACCCTGAAGCTCGAGGGCGGTCGAGCCGTGAGATCACTTACACCTCCGAGGCTACGGTACCTCCACTCGCTCCCTTACGCCAAAGGATGCAGCTGCGTGCTAAGTAAATCACGCAAGAATATGATCCAAGCGATAAAGGGAAGAAAAGCTCGAATAAAACTAAATCAACCATGAACCGGTTTATGTTTCGAGTTTTTAGGCCTTCGAGGCCACCACGATCAAAATTCAAAATGCTAACTTATTACATGGGCCTTCATGCCCAGATTTGGCTCACAGGCCCTCATCGTCATTAGGCGGAACCACCTCAGCTTCAAAAAGCGAGGCCAGACGGCTTCCAGGCTCTTCGGCGGCTTCAATCAGCTCCACGCAGGCATCCTCGTTCTCCTCGTCTGTCCGGTCCGGGTCTGTGATAAAGCCCTCAGCGACGAGCTTCATGTCGAACACAAACCCTGAACGGACGATGGCCAGCGCCCTCTTCACGCCGTGATGGAGGCCGTCCCGTATCTTCTCCCGGGCAAGGCGGCCCAGCGCCACCATCCGACGGACGAAGGAGTTCCCCAGAACATCTTCCCCGGTGTCGGCGTCGGGCTCAACCCCCAGGCCGTCACACACGGTGGTGATCGCGCCCTGGAGCAGTTGGGTCCTCCGGATCTCGGCTTCGAGGAGGCTCTGGAAGGAGTTGGCAGAGGATTGGGCCTCTCGGTTCTCCCTCTCCAGCTCTGAAACACGACGAACAGATTAATACCCAACGCAAGGCCCTCCGCATCATGGCCGTAACAATCACACTTACCCTCGATGTGGGTCTGCAGGCCCACAACCTCGTCACGAAGCCCCCCGCAAGTCCGCTCGAGCCCAAGAAAGGCGTTGTCTTTGTCACCAATGGTTGCCTTTAGCGCCTCGATCTCTTGCTGAGCAGACTTGAGAGCTGCGTCCTTCTCTTGGACAGCGTCATGACCTCGTCCTTCAGAGCATCAGAACGAGCGGTGGCCTGCTCCACCTCGACGTTGAGGGTGTCGCGTTGACGACTAACCTGCGAGACATTCTCCTCGAGCTCCTTCACCCGTCTTGATAGGGGCTCGAGATCCCTGTGGGCCTGGGCAGCCTCCTCCCGAGCCTTGTCCATGCCAGTGCGCATCACGGCCTCGGCCACCGACGCCTGCATCGCTTCTTCTTTCAGCACCACGTAGGCGATGCGCAGCTCGACCATTTCGGCGTTCCGATCGGAAAGCCATTTCTGGGCCTCCTCGGCCAAGATCCGTTGCTGAGACAGCACGGCCCACATGCCACTCTCATCCCGGATGAAGAGCGACTTACGGCGGGAGTACTCCTTCAGCTTCTGAACGCAATCCGAAAAAAAACCGAAAAGGTTAAAAAGCCGAGGGAAAAAGACACCAAGAAAACCACGGGAAAAGCCGACGGGTCGATCGTACCTCGGTGGCATCCCCCATACTCCGCACGGCACCAGACGCCACTTGGAGAAACCGATCAAGGTGCCGGCGGATGCCCTCGAGGTACTCCCATCGGTGCACTTCATCTTTGTCGTTCAGGACGAAGATGGACTCGGCGTCGGGGTTCGCGGCGTCCCTGAACTGGAGCGACGCCCCCCCACCTCGGTATCTCCGCCTCTGCCCGCGCTATCGCCAGCGTGGCGATATCGGGCCATGATGACAACGACCCAGCCGGGGCGTCTCCCGGTCCTGCGGAAGGACCGGCCTCGCCCGCAGTTTCCGCCTCTCTGACGGCCGTCGAGGCACCGGCCCGATCCGCGGCTTCGCCCCCCTCGACCCCCATCACTTATTTCCCTTTGTCAAGGGGGGTGTCGTCGGGGGGAAGGTCCGCGGCCATGGGTGCCCGCCCCCCTAGGGGAACCGGCGCCTCCGGAGCCGGCGCCTCGACCGAAGACGGCTCTGGTACCCGCGCCTCGACCGTAGGCGCCCTCGGAGCCGGCGCCTCTTCTTCCGGCGCTCCGGTCAGGGGCTCGACCGCCCCGCCCTCCACTATACCTGCTGGCTCGGCCAACGGGTCTTGTTGCGACGGCGACCCGCCCGCCAGGGCCGCCTCCTTCCCCGACACCGACGCGACCTCCTCCATGGTCACGTCAGCCCCCGCCCGCTCCACGCCGCGGACGGGTGCCTCGCCCGTCGCGACCTCGATGCTAGCCTCGGCCGTCGCTGATGACCTGGGCCCCGCCTCGACCGCGCCGGCGCCACCATCTCCGCCGGTTCAGACCCCTCCACAGCAGGGTCCGTGCCAGTAACCACCGTGGCGTCCGATGGTTCTTACCGTTGTCGCAGGCGCCCCTTCGCGGCCTCGACCTGCCGGACCCAGGTCGCATCCTGCTCCGCCGTCCGGTTAAGGACAACGGCGCTGGCCCGCAGCGACTTCACGGGGGTGAGCCCCATTGGCTCCGCCTTCCGCTTTAACCTGCAAAGTGAAGAAACGTCAGCCAACGGACCCCAAGAAAGGCAGGACAACCGAGCAGAGACGCTTACCCAGAAATTGGCACCAAGGGCCTCGACCCCGTGCGACCCGAGCCTCCCGGGGCGGCCGATTGTGGCCTCGCAGCGGCCTCACCAGCAGGTCGGCACCCCTGGGGGCCCTGACCGATGCACCGCCCTGCCCCTTTTGTGCCTCCGAGGCCATCTGGCCTCGGGTTCTCATGCCTGTCGACGCCGCCGCCGATGACGACGCCGGTACTGCCGTCTCGGCCCCTGCCCGAGCTTGCGGGGCCTGGGCTGGTACGAACATCCCCGTCGACCCCTCTTGATGGGCCCGGGGTAAAGCGGCCCCTCCCATCGAGGGGCCCGTCTCCTTCTCCGTCTTCTCCTCCTCCTCGGACTCCTCGACCACGACGACCGAGGAGGACGCCCCCCTGATGGGTTCCACCAGGGGGCGAACGTCGGGAAGATCCCCTAGCCCGGTCGCGGTCTCATACCGCGACAGGGCGTCATCATCCTCACCGCTGCTATCGTCGTCCTCCCCCGAGATCGTCTCGGAAGGCGACGACGCCAGGGGGACCCCATCGATAGTCTGCTGGCGCCGGAGCTTCTTCAACGCCACCGCCTCTTTGGCCTTGCGGATTGCCCGCTTCTTGGCCATCTCCTTGGTTTGCTTCTTCTTGGAAGCATGCTGGCGTCGAGCCTCCCGGGCGGGCCGGTCCTCTGGGACTGGCGGACGCGTCTCTCGCAGCGCTGACAAATCCTACGCGCCGGCCTCGATCAAATCAGCGAAATCCAAAAATAAACGAAACTGGCAAACCTACTAATCCTAAGATACGTACCACTGGCTCGAACCCTTCGGTAGGTCTCATGGGGACCCGGTTAGCCTCCTCCACCTTGAAGTTCCCGACCATCCGACGCGCTCGCCGGAGGACCTCCTCGAGGGAAAGGGATTCGTGGGACATCCGGGTCCCCTCCAGCGATGCCTCCGGAGTCATCTGGTCGAGGCGGAGATGACACCGGCACAGCAGCATCACCCTACGACGATGGAAGGCCGCGGCCACCGCTGCAGCCGTCAAGCCCCAAAGGCGAAGCTGCTGCAGCGCCGCCAGCAGCGGGTCCAGGCGTGGCTTCTCGGCTTCCGGCACTCCGTATGTCCAGCGCTCCTCTCGAGCGGTCAGCACGCGGCCAGTGTACCTCGGCAACTGATTTTCATCATTGCAGAGGTAGAACCAACCCTTGTGCCACCCACTGTTCGAAGAGATGAGGCGAGCCGGGATGTACAGATCCGCCCGGCTCGACCTCACCTGCAGGACGCAGCTCCCTACTCGGGCCGCGCACAAGACACCCTTCTCCCCCGCCTTCTTGGCGAAGAGCTCGGCCTTGAAAAGGTGAAGCCATAGGTTCCACTGCGGCTCCACCCCAAGGTAGCCCTCGCAGACCGCCACGAAAATGGCGGCCTGCGCGATGGCGTTGGGGGAAAGGTGGTGAAGCTCCACCTGGTAGTAGTGGAGGAGCGCGCGCATGAAGACGGACGCCGGCACGCCAAACCCCCACTCGTGGAAGCAGACGAAGCTCACCACGTACCCCTCCGGGGGCGCCGGCTCCCGGTGGGCAGGGGGCGGCGCGATCCACTCCGGTTGCGACCGGCTCGTCCTTGGCCGCAGCAGCCCGTCCTCGACCAATTCTTCCAACCTCCTCTCCGTCACCGAGGAGGCGGCCCAGTCGTCGGCGGGGAGGATCTAGCTCTTTCCTGCCATCGGTATTGTCGAAAGGGGGGGTGGACGAAGCGGACGCGGTGGCGACAGCAATGCGGGCGCAGAGCGCGATAAGGCGAGGGTTGTCTGAGGCAGAAGAATGCAGGAGCGCAAGGGAACGGAGGGGAACGCAGACCCCCAGGCCTTGATTTTATATGCCCAGGCGGAAGCCCAACAGCCGCGTGAAAAGGTAGGAACAGTTTCCAGCATTAAATGCGCCCACCTAACCGTTTCCTTACATCTCGCAGGAGTCGGGCACGTGGCCGTCCCCCACGTCGTAACCGTACGCCACGTCGCCCACTACCGCGCCGATCTCGCCTCCCCCAAAAGACGCGCCTAGCTAACGGGCGGTGGAGGGATCCGCGGACGGATATTCCCAGATATCTGGGAAACGGGCCCCGAGCCCGGTATAAGCCTCGAGGGAGCGAAAGCTGGCCCTCGACTAGGGTTCGATAGCTGCCCTCGAGCAACAGAGTTAGGGACGACCCAGGGTGTGCCCGTACATGGCCAAGGGCTCGAGCCACGCTCTCGAGGCACCCCAGGACGTATTCGAGGCCGAAGGAGGAGGTCGTCGTAGGAATCCCCCCGGGGGAGGCATCGAGCCCTCGAATCCTGTCGCAGGGAATCGAGATCCACACGACCACTCCTTGGCATCTTTTGAGAGCGCTTCCGGGCCACTAGCCGACCCCTAACGAACGGGGCACGGGCTCTCACTCGAATTCCCCCGCTAGCAGCTCACCGGAGATCGTCGGAACTCGCGCCCAAACGAGGGTAGTACGGCGTTCTCCACCCCTCCTCCTTTTTTCGAAAGGGAGCGTGAGGGTCGCACAAAAGACGGTCGGGACTCTGATCGACCTCGTGCGCGCGAGGCTCGGGGGCTCGACCGCAGAAACCTAAGCCTCGAGGGAACGAAAGCTGGCCCTCGACCAGGGTTCGACAGCTGCCCTCGAGCAATAGAGTTAGGGACAACCCAGGGTGCGCCCGTACATGGCCAAGGGCTCGAGCCACGCTCTCGAGGCACCCCAGGACGTATTCGAGGCCGAAGGAGGAGGTCGTCGTAGGAATCCCCCCGGGGGAGGCATCGAGCCCTCGAATCCTGTCGCAGGAAATCGAGATCCACACAACCACTCCTTGGTATCTTTGAGAGCGCCTCCGGGCCACTAGCCGACCCCTAACGAACGGGGCACGGGCTCTCACTCGAATTCCCCCGCTAGCAGCTCACCGGAGATCGTCGGAACTCGCGCCCAAACAAGGGTAGTACGGCGTTCTCCACCCCTCCTCCTTTTTTCGAAAGGGAGCGTGAGGGTCGCACAAACGGGACTCTGATCGACCTCGTGCGCGCGAGGCTCGGGGGCTCGACCGCAGAAACCTAAGCCTCGAGGGAACGAAAGCTGGCCCTCGACCAGGGTTCGACAGCTGCCCTCGAGCAACAGAGTTAGGGACAACCCAGGGTGCGCCCGTACATGGCCAAGGGCTCAAGCCACGCTCTCGAGGCACCCCAGGACGTATTCGAGGCCGAAGGAGGAGGTCGCCGTAGGAATCCCCCCGGGGGAGGCATCGAGCCCTCGAATCCTGTCGCAGGGAATCGAGATCCACACGACCACTCCTTGGCATCTGTGAGAGCGCCTCCGGGCCACTAGCCGACCCCTAACGAATGGGGCACGGGCTCTCACTCGAATTCCCCCGCTAGCAGCTCACTGGAGAGCGTCGGAACTCGCGCCCAAACGAGGTTAGTACGGCGTTCTCCACCCCTCCTCCTTTTTTCGAAAGGGAAGCGCGAGGGTTGCACAAAAGACGGTCGGGACTCTGATCGACGTCGTGCGCGCGAGGCTCGGGGGCTCGGCCGCAACGAATCATCCCCCAATAAAACGAAAACAAGACCTCGGAGGAGTCCCAGCACTCCACCGAGGCCTCGGGGGCTACACCCGGCGGGTGCGCTCGCGCGCCCCCACCGGAAAAGATCACGACGCTACGGCTCCAGTTCGAACAAACCTCTGGGAGAGTGATCACACACTCACCCAAAGGCTCGGGGGCTACTGTCGGTACCAAAAGTACGGGGGTACCCACACCCATCGCTAGTAAAAAACTAAAACGACTGGCACCGCAATAAAAGACAGCCCGCCTCGACCGCGCATCCTGTCCGCCTCGTACGAGGCCCGCTCGACGGGGCGCCTCGACCGCGCTCCGGCTCCGACTCGTATGAGGCCCGCTCGATGGGGCACCTCGACCACGCCCCATCCCGTACGGCAAGCTACCTCGACGACGCTCCGACCCGCGTGAAGCTCGTCCGCCCACTGGGAAAAACTACGACTCGCGTGAGCCTGGGTCGAGCGCCTCGACTCCTTCTCTTTACCTACCCCAGGACAAAAGCCATAGCATTTAATGCGGTTACCTACTATCGCCTACCGGTATGGCTGCGACCAGGATCGACGTGGGAACAATGCCCGTGTCAGGTCTCACTATTTTACCATCCATCCCATGATGGGAGGTGAAACCCGTCACTATACCCACCTTACCGCACACTGTTTACCATCGGTCACCCTCGAGGGGGGATAAGACAAGGTCCGTTCCCCGCAATCTCGGGGATTCGGCCTTATCCATCCGGTCTCGACCCGGCCTCGACCCAACCTCGACGCTCGGCACAGTTCAACGGCAAGGGAAGGACGGTATGGCACGGCGTTCCGGGTCATTTCACCGTCTCGTCTCCCACGACGCCATGGTGTCCAGGGATGGCCGGCCATTCCCAGGGCACGTCGCTACAGGCAACTCAACAGGAATCGACCAAACATCACCCCCCGTCGTCTTGGCCCCCTCTCGCCCTATAAAAGGGCAGGCCAGGGTTCTACGAAAAGAAAAAAAAACAAAGCACCCGACCACACAACAACAGACAACAAGAGATCGATACTTCAAGCAACCATCCTTGTCCTTTTTTCTCTCTTTGAGACTTGGGCTCGGCGCCCTCTCTCGTCTGCTTGTAACCACTACACGAGCACTTCGGTGCAAGGAAATACAAACTTCTTCCCCCCGCTGGACGTAGGGCCTTCTTTTGCCCGAACCAGGATAAACCCCCGTGTATTCTCCTTGCATCACCATCCAGGAAAGAGACACGCAGCATTTACTCGTTGGTTTAGGACCCCCTCAGGTCCGAACACCGACAATAGATCTCTCTGAGCCTGAATAAACTGAATAGAAATAAGAATCCTAATTCAAATTTATACCTCTATTCCTTTTTTCTATCTATATATATAATAATAAAGAGGCAAAAAATTCCTTCGTTTTTTTTTTGTTTGGTCGGTTTGGTCTGGCCTCCGCGTTCTCGCTCTTTCCCACGAAAGAGTCTCGTTGCTCCAACTCGCTGACGTCTCCTGTCCCAAATAGGATACGAGTCCAGAGTCCAAAATACGATACAACTCAACTCGCTGACGTCTCCTGTCCCAAATAGGATACGAGTCCAGAGTCCAAAATACGATACAACTCCAAATCAGACTACCTCAATCAGTAAGGCAACACTCTTCAGTCCTCAAATAAAACCAATATAAATCCATACCAACAGAGGCAGGGGCGCAACGAGGTCGTGGACGACGGCGTGTCAGGTTGACGTTGGAAGCAGAGCAGGTAGAATACGACAACGAGGAGTTCGGTGTCTGGCACAGTCAGTCCGGGTGGCGCAGCCGGCGGTGGAGCATGACGGCGAGGAGGCAGGTGTCCGGTGGCGAGGTTCGGCACCGGCTCCTGGTTGGCATTTGGGCGAGCGGTCTGTAGCGGTCTGCGGTGGCATTCGGAGGGCGGTCTGCTACGGCGTTCGGGGCATGCGAGGCTGACAAAGATGATGCGGCGTCGTGAGCACACTTGAAGTCATCGCGCCCGGTGCTCAGAGTCATCGGCGTGCGCAAAAACAGTGGCACGGAGGTCGGCAGTTGGAGCTCGGCTGTTCATCGATGTCCGCGCGATGTCGTCATGGGCCTTGGACGATGGGACGTCAGCGCGGTCGCAAATCCAGAGGTGCCCGCGACAGCGGCCACCCTAGGCCTTAGCCCTCAACTACCCTAGGCGTCGCCGCGTCAAGGCATGCGCCGACGGTGGCCTGTGCGCACGGTGGCCCCAGGCGAGGACACGGCCAGGCACGCGTGCATGGCAAATCCTGGCGGCACAACTCAGAGGCGCATGGCCCACAAAGGAGGGGAACAAGGTTGCGGTGACGGCGGTCCGGCAGAGACGAGCTCCTGGCTTCACGGCATGGGCACGGTCCGGAGGGAGCAGATGAAGGAAGAGGGCGCCTCCTCCGCTACGGTGAGCTAGATCGATAGTGCTCTGGAAGACGAGATGTGCAGCCAACCTGCCATGTAGGTTTTTCTTTTTCCTACAGGTGCCGTGCCTTTTTTCTGCATGGAATGATCTAGATGAGGAGTGCTCTTGAAGCCACGCGTGAGGTTGCAGCTCACAGCCAATTTGTGTTCTGGGTGCAGCAGCTTTTTTTCTTTTTTTTAACGTGAATGAAAAAGATCCTGTTGCAGCTGGTTCTGTGGCCACTCGCCACTCGCCTCCTCATATGACAGAGTTAAAAGAAAAAGGAGAGAATGAGCTGCATTGTTTGTCGACCTCGGCCAAGCCTTATCCTTAATCTGAAGCGAACATGCGGCTTAAAAGGTCGCGTTACATGCTTACTACAGAGCATAGGAGATGATGTAGGGTTTGACCACTGGGAGTGACTTCTTGACCGAATAGATTAGGATGATAAGAGGGATGAAGAACCGTAATTCGCCTATTTATCCAGCATGTAAGCAGAGGTTAGCACGTAGATGAGGACTTCCAATGCTATGGAATTTATTTGATTTTTTTTAAAGAAAACAGCTCTACCAGTGAAGAGAGTCATACCAAGTGGAGTTTGGAACGGAAAAAAATATAAGTTTTACTCAGCCACCGCCGCGCTCAACTTCACCGAAGTTTTGAACGGAGAAAGTACTTTTATCAATGTCTATTACTTCCAACTAAAAAAATAATTTATTCATTCATAACTTGAAGTTTGTCGTGTCTCAAATAATTAGATATACACACGCAACAACATCATATAAGATATCACAACAAACTTCATGAACAAAGCTAGATTATTGGCCCTTGAAGTTTGGAACTGATGACAATGATATATTTGTCATCCCCTGTTGCAACGCACGGGTATTTTTCTAGTAAATTTTAAACCACAGAATCCAGACAGGAGTTTGATTAATGTACCCATGCGAATTTAAACTTTAAATCTTTGACCCAACTCCTAGCTAGTCAAAGAACTTGGACATTTATTTATTTATTTATATAATACTCGTACCATACATATACACTCCAAGCGTGTATAGCGGACAGTCGGACAGACACGTACGTTGCTGATTCAGAGCGACGACATTTTGGTTGGAGGGCGCATCAGCTTGCCCACCTCCTCCGTGAACATATCCATGGCGCGACCAGGTAACCATATCGGGACGATGATGGCGTCCTCGCCCTTGGCGTTCTTGCATGGTATGAGCAAACTGGTCATCCCAGGGAGAGGTGGGGCCATGGTGGCCACCCCTCCATGCACCGGCTGGCCCCATCCATAGTCGACACCGGCGAACCCTATCTTAGTCAGGTCAGACATCAGGTACAAGCGAAATTGTGGCCGCCCGCGAAGCACCATCAAGTCAGCCACTGACTGGATATACTCCGCGTCCACCTCCGCTTTGGCCTTGCGCACCAGCTCCACGGCGTAGCCCACCGGGTTCGCACGCAGCTCGCCGGCCGTGGAGACGGCGACTGCCAAAACGACCGTGTTGCCGTAGTAGCCCCGGGGCAGGCGGAGCCCTCTCTTGCCGTGGCAGGCGCTGACGGTAAACCCGAGCCGCACCTCCTCGTCGGCGTCTGGGAGCTGCAGCGCCATGGTACGGCACTTCCACAGGAACGCAATGATGACGTCGAACGTCGTCGAGCGCTCCCTGAGTCCCGGTGCGAGCCGGGCCCTGATAGCGGCGACGTCCCGGGGCGTGAAGAAGACGAAGCCCTGCACCAGTTCGTCGGCCGGCAGCGCGAAGGGGTCGTGAAGCGGCACCTCGTCGTACTCACGGTGCGCAAAGCTCGGCCGCGGCGGGTCGCGCGCCAGCAGCAACTCGCGTGCCCACACCGGACGCACCGTCGGAGCCGCCGCGCCCCGAGCCATCTCTGCTACCGCTTCCAGGAACTGCAGCATGCCCAGAGCGTCCGCCACCGTGTGGGACATCTGCACCGCCAGGACGAAACCACCGCATGCCAGCCGCGTCACCTGCAAGTGCAAGCCAAGTGAAAACAAACCGTGTCGACAGACATATATGATATATATATATGTACCTGGATGTGGACGAGGGGGGAGTTGGCTATGGAGGACGTGGCAGGGACGTCAAAAAAGAGCTCCTCAAGGCACGGCAAGGGCGGGTGCACGGAGTCGCCCAAGTCGTCAAGGCGGACATCGGCGTCAGCCTCGGCGAACGGCACGCCCTCCGCGGTGCAGTGGACAGCGAGCTTGCGGCCCTCGAGCCGTCGCCGGACGCGTTCCGCCGGTACACCTGGATGACGGGCACGCGGAACCGCAGCCCTTCCTGGTCATCTATGTCCGACAGCCGCTTCAGCTCGCGCGGAGTTGGCGCCGCCGGCGCCACCAGGACTGCCGGTGCCCTGCGCACCGTGAACTTCAATCCGGCGGTCGACGTCGTCAAGAATGTGGCCATGCGTGCTGCGTTTTACAGTAGTAGCTTGTGAATTGAAGTTCAATGCGCAACGTGAACTTCAATGCAAAGGAGGCACCGCTAGTAGCTTGTGAAGCCAAGAGAAGAGCCCCAGGTTGCGCGCTGTATAGGCCCTTTTGCACGGCTCGGGCGGCTCCAGCTCCTGCCAAAACACTGTTTACCAGAGTCAAAACTCTCTTTCCTCCCGCTCCCTCACACAGACCCAACCGGAGCTGGTGAAGCCAAGAGAGAGAGGGAGAGAGAGTTTTTAGCTCTGGTGAACAGTATTTTAGTAGTTGCTACAGTACTGTGCAGGCAGGAGTCGGAGCCGTCCAAAGCCATGCCAAAGAGGGCCATATTATTCATCCATTCACACGCATTGATACTGTTCATCTATACCATATACAACTATACATACCTACCTATATCTTATATACTGTATATATATATATATCTCTACCTACCCCTCTCTCTCTATATATATATATACTTAAATAATATACTCCTTCCATCCCCAAATAAATCAATTTTTAGAATCTGTGCAAGTCAAACTATTTTAAGTTTAACTAACTTTATAGAAACGTGACAACATCTATGATATAAAATGAGCACAATATGAAAATATATTTTATTGTGTATCTAATGATAGATATTAATTTGATGTAAAAAAATCTTGATGATTTTTTCTAAAAATTTGGTCAAACTTTTAAAAATTTGACTTTAGATGACTCAAAGAATCTACCTATTCAGAGAGAGTATGGCCGTGTTTAGATCCCGACTTTGGACGCCCGATTCGGACACTGTAGGTACAGTGCTCGTGCCGGAACACTGTAGCAATTTTTATTTTTTAGTGCAAAAAATTGTCCAAAAATTGATTAATTAGACTTAAAATGTTCGTCTCGCAAAGTACAACAAAACTGTGCAATTAGTTTTTGATTTCATCTACATTTAGTACTCCATGCATTTGCCGACATTTTGATGTGACAGGGAATCTCCTTTTTGCATAGTGAAATTTGGGGTGGAATTGGGAACTAAACAAGGCCTCGTTTAGTTCGGTGAATTGGGGAGAAAAACACTGTGTCAGAATTCCTGTAGCATTTCGTTTGTATTTGGTAAAAATTAACCAAATTTTGACTAACTAGGCTTAAAATGTTCATCTCGCAAAGTACAACAAAACTGTGCAATTAGTTTTTGATTTCATCAACATTTAGTACTCCATGCATTTGCCGACATTTTGATGTGACAGGGAATCTTCTTTTTGCATAGTGAAATTTGAGGGAGAATTGAGGGAACTAAACAAGGGCCAAGGCCTATATATACCTAACTATATGTGTGAACGCCTGTGACGTCGATACACAGTTTCTCCTCTATGTAACGTGTCCTATGTCTCAGGCACAAGCAGCGTTTTCGTGGTTTTTTGTCACGTGGGCGCTACAACTTTGTTGAGCTAGCAAGTATGCAGCAGGCCGGAATAAAAGGAAATTTTTTCTCGAACACGTAAAAGGTTTGCATGTCTTTGTATCAGGGTAGAGAAAATATTCAATACACCATGTCTTAGAGGCGTCTTAGAGGGTCACTAAGTTGTACATGAACGCTCGGATTCTCCATAGTATACTGCAAGCTATGCTATTACATTGAAGAGAGATCAACCTAAATTGCGGCGCTGACTAGAAGGCCTATGCTCAGCCTACCGAGCGGCGGTGGTGCTGCTTGCGCGCACCCACCTCGCCGTCTACTGGAACCATGGTTTCTGATGTGCAAAGAAAATAAAATATGGCGCGCAAAGGTCTGATGTTAAAAGAACCATGGTTTCTAAATAAAACATCACGGTTAAAAAAAATTGATTATGCTATTAAGTTTTTTTTATCAAACACGTAGGAGAGCTGCGTATTTTTCGTATTGGAGGAAAAGGAGTAAATAAACCATACAAGATAACCTACTCTCCTCAATTGGGAGATGAAGAAGGTCATGAAAATATTTTAAAAAAGATCTATATTCAATCCAAACAACAAAATATGACCCCACCATTATGAAAAATTATTCTACCACTTCCACATGACCAAAGAATAATTTTTGATGTTTCCAAGCTCTAGCAAAACATCACATTCGCAGCTCTTCATTGAAAATCTTGGGCAACCAACAAAGATGAAGAGACACCATCAAAGACACGTCTATTCCAGCTCCGAGAATCAGAATACTATTGAACCCTTTTCTTTGAGACCTTCCCATTGTTTTTTGGTAGCTTTCCTCCACTAGTCAGCGAAGCACACGTCATGGCGTCAAGGTGCCTTGAGGTCTTGTTTGGATATAGTCGAATTCATATCAATCCACATGTGTTAGTGTGGATTAGAGTATAACTTAAACTAAATTTTATCTCAATTCACACCAACACATATGGATTGAGGTGAATCCAGTGACAATCAAACAAAGCCTGAAGTGTGTCGTAGGCCAATAGGAGCTAACAGATTATGCCATAATTGTCGATCGGGATCACAAAGAATATGCTAAGCCATCCAC
This sequence comes from Saccharum hybrid cultivar R570, assembly GCA_038087645.1. NCBI lineage: Eukaryota > Viridiplantae > Streptophyta > Magnoliopsida > Poales > Poaceae > Saccharum > Saccharum hybrid cultivar. The sequence goes on along the minus strand of JAQSUU010000635.1, from coordinate 2,695,051 downwards.
TGCCCAACACTTGTTTCTAATCACAAGCCACCCAACCTGTTCGCTTGGTTGAAAATAAGTAGCTAAAAGTACTGTTGGTTGATTTGTTGTGAGAGAAAAGCACTGCTGGCCAACTAAAAATAAGCGGCTGAAAGCTCAAGCGAATAGGTTTTGCAAGTCGTTTCCATGTCTCGAAAGATATGCTGTGAGATAAAAGCACTTTGGAGGAGCCTAAGACTTCCCAAGTCATTTCCATGCCTCGAAAGATATGGACCCTATAAAAGAAGGCCGTACAAGGAGATAGGTCATGGGTGTAGCAGGATAGCAGTAAGTGTGTGGGAAAAGAAGAAAACATGAATTAAACATGTGCGTGAAGCACCATGCATGGTTTACCATGGTCAATATGAACTGCATGCATTCAATGAGAGTCTAGGTACATGCTGCAGGTTGCTACTCCTTCGGTCCAAAATAAATACACGCTCCGGTACGTATCAATATTTATATCTCTTAATAAATTTTTTATAAAAATATATTTTATACTCAATCTAATTATATTATTATAAATATATTAATATATTTTTATATAAATTTAGTGAGGGAAGCCAGACGTACGTCTATTTTGACACAGGAGTATGTGCAAGATTAATTACGAAACTAAATATATAGATTGAGACTAATTTACGAGACGAATTTTTTAAACTTAATTAGTCTATGATTTGATGATGTGGTGTTATAGTAAACATGTGTTAATGATAGATTAATTAGACTTAATAAATTCGTTCCGCGCATTACTGAGGACTTCTATAGTTTAATTTATTATTACTGTCTGAACGGTCAACGTGACACCCCTTGTACCTCTAAACTTTGCGTGGACAGGGCTGGTCAGGACTCAGGAGTTGCAAGAAAGGTCAAGTCAAGGCTTTAATTTCTACACAAGCTGACCGTGTTCACACATGGTGTACTCCCTCAGTCTAAAAAAACACGCAATTCTAGCATAGTATCATGTTTCTCTTTTAATATCTTAAGTTTAACTAATTATAGATAAAAAAAAATATCAATATTTATGAAATCAAATAAATATCCTTATATTAATTTTAAAATGTATTTTCATAATAAATTGATTTATTAGAACTATAAATATAAATATATTTATTAGAAACTTAGTCAAACGTGAACTACTTTTTCTGACACACGACCTAACGACATAGTTGGATGACAGAGGGAGTATTTGTCAGTACGTGCAAAAGACAAGTCAAGGAGACTCGAGTAGCTCATGAGGTGCAGCTTGAATAACGTAGCTCGCACGCTGAAATAAATCACCGAGCAGAGGGCCAGTTCGGTCAAACCACGGAGCAGGACTATCGAGAAAAAAAAATTTGGTAGTGATACTAGTAAAAAATCATTTTTTTGTTGACGCTTGCAATTTTTTTCACTGACAGTTCATAATGTATAGACGTCAGTAGAAATAAAATTATGGGCCCATGGCTATGAGTCGCGGTGTAAATTTACTTTTACTGGCGATAGACTTAAGAAAACAACCAATAAAATGCATTTATACTAGCGGTTTTCTTAACTTAGCGCAACTACAGATAATTTGAAATTATATATTTTTTGAACTTTTTAGATAATCTTGGAAGGAGAAATGGTCTGAACGGAAGTTATAATATTCGAAAATATCTACAACTTTGTAGTTGGCTATTTTTTTCATTTGAAATCATTTATGGCTCAGAAATTATGTTTTAAGATTAATGATTCCAAGATTTATATTTTTTTGAATTCTCAATTGACCTTGGATGGAAAAACAATCAAAGGCAAAGTTGTAGATCTTGATGAGATCTAAAACTTTGTAGTTAAACTTTTGTCATTTGCATCAGTTTAGAGCTTTAAATCTCCATTTCAAAATTAAGTGGAGTGAATACTAAGGGAATAGTTTTGTTGTTAAGTCACAGGTCACTTTGGGCTGCAGTGGTAAGGGGTATAACATGTGAGGCCTAAGATTTTGAGTTTGATTCTAGGAAACTGCATATGCATGCATTTGTCGTGAAAATTGAAAATTTTTTTGCCAAAACAACCATGTGTAGTTGCCTAGCGTGGGCCTCCTCGGATATTTTTTTTTTGCTATTTTAGCTTGATTTGTAATTTCTGAAAAATCATTTACTTTGGAAAACCTCTAGTTTAAATATTTATAGTGGCGGTTTAGGTGACGACAGTAAAGTTTGTTGATTTTTACTGACCTTTCATATTGGCGGTCGGTAAAAACGCTAGTAGAAATATGAAAAGTACTATCAGTAATGATATTTTGTGTACTAGTGTCGGTGCAGGTGAGAGCTTAGCATGCTCAACTCGGCGGTGACAAGGAGTGCTCAAGGTGAACATCGACAAGAAGTCTGGCGACTGGCGAGGGGGCACCAGGAAGGATATCCCAGAAAAGGGGAATCTGTCCAAGCCGGTTGTCAAGGCATATGGATCTGGCGATGAGATCGTCAAGAGCTCGATCAAACCGCGGGTCGGCAAGATGGCCCTGACAGGTACCAGATTGGAGGAAGTAAAGTTTGATGGCAGCGATAACTTCGGTCTGTGGCAAACAAGGGTCAAGGATGTGCTAGCTCAGCAAGGGATCTCGGGGGGTTTGCAAAGAAGAAGCCAGACAAGATGGACGATGAAGATTGGGAGGAGATACACACTATTGTATAAAATTTAACTGAGACGGGCAAGCCAACCGTCTCGGTCGAAACATCACGGTTAATCGTGGTCTTTACCGAGGCAGGCGGCTTTAAACAACCGCCTTGGTTAATACATATATTAACCGAGGCGGTTGAGTTAAGTAGCCCGCCTCCGTAAATAATTTCAGAAAATAAAAAACCCATCGAGCCTGGTAGCCCACCAAGCCCGGTCCCGCGCGCCGCCGCTGCTCGTGGCCGGATCCACGCCCCCGCAGCCGCCAGTGGCTGGATCCATGCACCTACAGCCGTAGTTGGCCGGATCCGCTGTTGCTGGCGACCGGATCTGTGCCCCCACCACCTCTGATGGCCGGATCCGCCATCGGCGGCCGGTTGGAGGCCGAATCCGGGCCAGGAGCTCGGAGGAGAGGGAGAACACGGCGTGCCATGCTCAGAGGTGAGGGACGCCGCACCGCACTCAAAGGAAAGGGAGGCCGCGCCTGGGCCTGTGCGCCACCATGGCCACCGCGCCACTCGCCACCTCGCGCCCCGCACCGCGCCATCCCACGCCACCATGGCCACTGTGCGGCCCGCACCGTGCAGCCACCGCGCCGCTCCGCACCACGCGCCCGGATCCGGCCTCCCCGCGCCACCCCAACCGGATCCAGCCTCCCCGCGCCGTGATGGAGAGGTGTAACGTCGTGCTCGGGAGGGAGAGCATGCACCATCGTGCTCGGGAGGAGAGGAGTGCCGTCGGGCTCTGGAGGAGAGGGGCTGGCTGGAGGTGGAGGGCGCGCCGTAGATGGAGGTAGGGGGCGCCGATGGAGAGAGAAGGGCGCTGAGGGAGAGAGGGAGATGCACGGCGTCGGGAGGGAGTGCAGACGTACGCGAGAGGGAGGGGAGATATTTCTAGTTAGGCTGGAGATGACATCATGTGGGGCCCGCTTGTCATTCTCAGTGAAGAAGCACAAATGAATTGACGGTCGAGAAGACTCAACCTGGCCTCCGATCCAACCGTCCAAGGATTCCACGTCAGTGATCCGGGGCATCGGCTGATCGAACTGCGCATTGCAATTCTTTCCAATCGGGCGCGCCTGATTTATAGAGGCGGTTGTGTTGTAGCGACCACTTAACCAAGGCGGTTTTCTTACAATGCCCGCCTCGGTTAATAAGCATTAACCGAGGCAGTTTTCTTACTATGCTTGCCTCGGTTAATAAGCATTAATTGAGGCGGTTTCGTTACATTGCCCGCCTGTCCAGCCTCGAATAACCGAGGCAGGCAACCAGGCCGCCTGCCCAGAGCCCCATTTGGAAATGCCTCGCAAAAGAATATGTGTAGTAGTGACAATTGCACATAGCCGCAACCCATACAATTATGTCACTCAGATCAGGTCATATTCCATGTCATGGATTTAACCTCAACAAAGAAAATATGGGACAAGCTGGCTACTTAGTACATGTTCAGGACATTGACCACCAAGTTGTATCTGAAGCCGAAGTTGGGATCGGATCTCGTGGAGCACTTGACCATCTTCAATCAGAAGGTTGCTAATCTAGCACGTAGAGAGATAACAGTTGATGATGAAGATATGGCAATAATTCTTTTGTGCTTTTTATCACCATTCTATGAGCATGTGGTTACTACAATGACATATGGTAAGAAAATAATCAAGATTGAGGATATATTAATACAATGTTGCTTGTTCGGGAACAGAGGAGGAAGGACAATGTAATGGAAGCACCTCAACCTCAAGGTTTGTTGGCCAATCAAATCCAACAAGCCAAAGCCGATTAATCAAATCAACGTACTCCACTAGCCAGTTAGGACTCTCGAATCAAGCAACGTACGCTAGCTAGGGCTTTCTGGCCCAGCTAAACCTAATTAAGCCAATGGATTTATATAGATAAAAAAAAGTCCACATTAGCTCGCGTCATACAGCGTTTTGCCGTTTCCAGCCATTCGCTCTTTCTTTTATATATGATAATAAAGACTTCAGTATGCCAAAAGTCTAATCGACAACTCGCGTCCACGCTCTCGCTCTCTTTTTCTCCATCTCCGGCAGGCTTAAAAGGAGGGTAAGGGAAGGCAGGCAGGTCCGGCAGTGGGGACGGGTCGGGAGAGACGGCGACGAGATGTAGGCGACGGTGACACCATCAGAGCGGGCGGCGGAGGAGGCAGCCAGGTGGGGTTGGGGCAGGGGTGACCATATGGCCAGGCGGTGGCAGGGGAGAGGAAGCAAGAGGTTGCCGCAGACGCGATAGGGTCTCACTGGAGCTCCGGGACCGCACATGAGACAAACTTATATTAGTTCAAGTACAGGATATCCTACATCCAGTATAGATGATGTTCTTTATTACTTATGCGACATGCAGTTAGGGGCGATTGCGAGTAGGGAATCACAATGTGTCTATGGTTCAAGCTATCTGGAGGATGAGCTAGATCTATTCGAGATGACCAATCAAGGACTCCCTAGCCCTCCTTATATAGTCTAGGGGCAGTGTTATATATAGAGTCCTGATTGGTTCACATGTTGGTTTTCTAGTTTGTTACAAGAAAATCTAGTAAAATCTAGTCGGATAGAGCTAGTTTCTAAGTACATTTAGTTATGTCTTGTCCACCAAGTAGACAAGGTACCTCGTTCGATTTCGGCCTCTTGCGTAGCCTGCTCGGTGCACCCCATACTATTTGGGTGTTTTTCCTTGAGAAGTTTGGGTCTCTTGCGTAGCTAGTTCGGTATTTGACGGTTTTTTCCTTGAGACTACCACAATAACGATAACAACCCTGAGACTGTGCGATTAGGAGAATCCGGTGCATTTGAATGCTTTTTGGTAGTTGTTTGTGGAGGCCGCGCAATTGGTCTCAGCGGGTTTAGCCCCTGAGGCTCCGAGTATTTTGGAGAATCAGTCGGTGGGTAAACTTAAAATCATCGTCTTCTTTTGATCTTAAGCACTTAAATTAAGTCGTAACATTTTTTATCTCAAGCACGAGTCCATGCTAACATCGTTGCTACTTCACTTCTTTTTTTTTTATCTCGAACACGAGTCCATGCGCATCTCGTTGCTACTTCACTCGAACCCAGCAAGGGCCACCCTCAATCAAGATCAAACTCTCATCAATCTGACCGCGAGTTAAAGAGTCGTCTTTATCCACGACGTCTTGTAGCCGTACCATCGAACCTGACCGTCATGTCTGATCAACTCCTATTGTACAGTAGCCAAGAACCGCCATCAACCCGTTCTCCACAACCCGTTCTCCATGTTTGGATGGATTCGTGTTGATTGTAGCCCATTGGACGATTCAAGCCACCCGCTCAAAGTTTCTAACTCCATTGATCAAGTCATCGGTCGTGACCGTACTCCACCTTGCACCATGTCCTTCCTTGGACAGACCCGTGCAAGCCTTGCATGGTGTCGAACTTATCCATGACACCTTCATGCTATCTTCATCTATGAATTTGGCTCTAATATATACCACTTTTTAGAGTGCAGTGCACTGTTAGATCCAAATCCAAACAGATCTATATTAATCGAAGAACATGGGAGCATAGCACCATAAAAGAAAATATGCAATCAAAAATGACACTTAGGCACAATATTTTTTAGCGAGGTTCAGCGATGTGTCTACATCGTCGGGGCATGACTACGTGCGCTCCTCCCCATAAAACAATAGCTACACTGACATCCAGGCATTTCTACGGCCTAATCGCCGCCCAAACCAGCCGTCATGGGCGCTCCTTCCCATAAAACAATAGCTACACCAACATCTAGGCGTTCCCACGGCCTTACTGTGTCCAAACTAGCCAACAAGTCATCTCAGGGTTACAATTGGGTTGCCTCATATTACAACCCCTAGATATAGTTTGATACCAACTTTATTCCAGCTCTTGATATAACTTAAGTCGTAGCGCAATCAAACTGTACACACACTAGTGTCATGGCGCGCGCCATCGCGCGCGAATTCAGCAAGAAATTTAGAGGAGCATAAATAGTAGGCGGCGGAATCATAATTATACAGATACTATACATGAAGTTTTCTGAGCCTGACCCTATGTACATATACACAAAGGAAGTTTGGTCTGGTGAATCACCACCTATGGTAGGTGGAGTAGACTGCTACAGTTGGCTGCATACGAATATGTTACAAACGTAGGAGGAAGTACACGCAATATTGTGTAGCGGGGTTTGCAGCACCTATGCACAAGCATTTGAGAGGCTACCAAAAACTTGGGGGGGGGGTGCCTCTGCACCGGTGCACGAAGTGGGGGAAGGGTCAGTGCGATGTGATGTTGTTGTCTGATCTTCAGCCACCGGTGCTGTCGCTGGAGGTGTCCATCGCGAAACCGGTACGATTGCCTGCACAGGTCGATGATGTTTGCAGATGGGAGGAGATGAGTTGGTAAATTGTTTGACGTAAAGTGTAGACGCCAATAAAGGTAAATGTGCTGTTAACTGCGTCAGCCTGCTGGAGCAGTATACTATCGTGCAGAAATTGGTGAAGCAAAATTATTTTTTCAGAAACTAAATTAACAAGGATGAACCATGGTTGTTGGATCACTAAGGCTTTTTGGATAGTAAATTGTAATATTGTGATAGCGGTATTGAGAACATAAAGAGTGCACCGGTAGCGTGATCGAACTTAATAGCGATACGTAGATTATTAAAGGTGTTTACGAAGGTTTACCTGGTGGGTATGAGGTCGCATCATCGTCATAGGCTGATAGGAGGTCCTGTCGTTGTTCTGTGTCGAGGTCTGAGTATCCTGCAGATTTAGAAGAGAAGATGATTATGAAGATGGGTGATTCAGTCTGTCGAGCATGTTTAAATTGCAGTGATGGGTACCTCCGCATTCTGATGATCGATCTCCTGGTGGGGTGAGTCTGCCAAGCATTTCATCTGTATATGTTTCATATATCAGTGGCCAGATGTTGACGAGGTCTTGGTGGTCAGCAGGCCTTCTGAGACCTATATGTGCAACGTCGGGCACAAGGTGTAGTTGTCCATAAGCGGTGATCTCATAAGAGAGCGTAGCGGGTATAAATCTGATGGCTCGGATGGTGGCAATTTTATCGAAGAGCTGGTATATTGTTGGTTCACAGCATAGGTGTGGTGGTATGCCATAGATGTTAATGGTTAGGTGTTCACTGCGTGCAAGCAAGGGCGGATAGCTATGTAAGTGTTGGTTGATTGGTTGAGAGTTGAGGAGTGTCTGCAGAGGTACTGTTGTTGAACCGTAATTTGGTGTCCATGGGATAAGGAGAACTGTGAAATTGTTGACGACAACAAAGCCTCTGTTGAGCATCCGGGTTTTTGCGTCCCATGATTGTAGCTGCATAAAGTAATCTAGGCCATATCTTGACGTGTCTTCTATGCAGATATCCACTTGGAATTCCTGTCGGATTGCATCCGCTAGGCTGCAGTGGTCGACTGTATCTGCAACCGCTGAGGGAACCTTTGCAATAAGTGCATTGGTCAAAGAACTGCGATCGGTGATGTTGACGTCTGCTTCAGTGAGGACTGTGAGGTTTGGGAAACGAGGTCTCGCCATTGTGACAGAAGCGTAGATCTGTAAGTTATTTGTATGCAGTGAGATGAGGTCTGTACATAATGACGATTATGTAAGTCTAGTAATACTGAATATAATATTGGTATTGTGAATATAAATTGGGCATGAAGGAGGTTTTTTATAGTTGTATAATAGCATATAGGAATCGAAAGTTGGTTGAGTTAGGTTGAGGTTGTAGGAATTAAAGCACATTGGTTTACAGGTTTATAAATAATGAAACTGAAGAAAGAGATTCGAAGCACCCTAGCTTGTTGGACAAGGCTGAACCAACAGTGTGTGTAGCAGGTGAATCTGATGTAGTGTCTGATGCACAAATAGCATGTCTGCGGTAAATGTATAGGCGAAGGTAAGTTGGGGTATTTTTTTTTTTGCCTGGATGGTGAGGGTTACGGTAGGTAAATTTATTTGAACAACAATCTATTTGGGCAAATGCTGCAAGCAATCTGATAAAGAGAAAAGCGTGCATATAATTTGAGGAGCATAGTAATATTAGGCGTAACTATATGCTGCGTGGGGAAAACTGTCCTTCTTCCTTGGTTATGGTATAACAGCTGGAATCTGTGAAGTATAAAGCTACCTGTATTTGCGGGGGGCGTCGACGTATGTATCGAGCTACAATCATCTTCTAATGGAAGCGAATCGAACTATGGAAAGTACCTTTGTTTTTGTGAGTAAGGTGCGGCAAATGACAGCTGGTGGTGCAGATGGATCTGATTTAGTATCTAGAGAGGAAACTGCACGATTAGGTGCGATAGGGTTGCACGATTAGCTGCGATAGGGTCTGCGAAATCATGGAAAAGGAATAGAGGGGGCGTAGTACCTGAGTTGCTGTGGGAGTGGCTCGGCCGGAGATCGTCAGCGCGGTGGTTTGGAGCTTTATGAGAGCGGCGATAGTTTGTCCGAAGAGGGTGTCGCTATGAATGGCGAAGGTCTTGGATAGAGTGCGGCGGCGACATGGGGGAAGAGGCGAGGGTTACGCTGGTTCGATGTAGTGTGGTGGTGACGGTGTTGATTGGTGAAGGAGGAGCGACGACGTCGCCGAGGAATGTCTGAGGGCGAGATCGGGAATAGGCCGGTGAAGGTGGAGTTTAGATAAGGGAGAGGCGGAGGTGGGTGGAGATGTTAATGGTTTCTTTTTTGGCGTGGGTGTTCGGTGCTGCTCTTTTTTTTTATGGTTAGGCGTTTTCATGGTAGTTGCGATTTGTTTTTGCTGGAATCATTAACAGGCTAAGCAATGCTATGTGAAGTGGGAAAGAGATATAACTGATTCAGTTTTTTTTTGAATGGTCTGTGTTCGTCAGGGTAAAAAAGCTAGCTGTAATTTTAGAGGACGAACTGTTGATGGGCCTGGGGAATATTTTTTTTGACGGATGTAACCATAAGGCGGAATATATGAATAGGAATCACGATGTCGTGCAGAAAATATTTAATTTAATACTGATGTATTCGAAAACGGGAAGATGGGTGGCGTAGGTAGCTGAATTCTGAAATCTTGTGTAACATGAACCAGGAAAGTAAGAATTATGGAATAAGCTCGGATCAGTTGTAATAATCGGTAGCGTATTGATTGCTGTTGAGAGCAATCATTGGCCTCAGTGTCCTATTAGAGAAAGCAAATTATGGAAGACTGCACGTGGTAAAATGACACATAGATTGATTCATACTATATTAACATGAGTATTATATATGTCTGGGTTAAGTATTTAAATAAGTAGGCGCATAAGCTGCGTTCAGGAGCAAGTAAGTAGACACCTAGAGTTGCTGGCGATATAATATGGAGTACATATTACACAGTAAATATGTTGCAGAGAGAGCGGCGGAGCGTAGGATTTGGTACTAAGTGCTATTACATAGACCGAGAACAAGCTGGATATTATACAAGACACGGTCATTTTAACAGGGTGGATGTCGGTGTGCAAAAGACTGATGCGAGCTCCCCGTAGATCAGCAGATCCTGTATGAAAGCATAAGAAAGCAATGTGATGGATGGTATGTACTCTTTACTCTGCATTAGATATCGGTCTGCCCGCCTTTTTGGGGAGGCTTAGATGGGTGTTGATACAGCAGGTTGCATCCTTTTTTAATGGAGAGCTTTAAAGTATTGAGCATGCGGATGTGTTAGTATATAAATCGCTTAGGGTGACAGGTAGGTTCATGTAATATACTAATGCTGTGTAGATTATACAAGGAATATGGTAAATAGTGAATTGTATAAACGGCAAGATATGATACAGACCTCTTGTAGCCGCAGATTGTTTTATTGGCTGGGATTTAAGTCCTGGGCCTATCATTTGGATCGATATGGTTGTTAATTACTATACACTGTTACCAAAGTATATGTATATATACACACATATATAGTAGCGTTCTTTGATTTAACCTTTTTGTTTGTGGCAGCGGTGGTGAAGCCGATGGACTGTTCAGATTATCATGCACCACCTTTGCTGTAGCTGAACCCTTGTCGCCTGCAACCTGCTGTATAAACAGAATCAGGTTGTCTCAGTAAGTTTGGGTTGTAGCAAATTATATGTCAGTCGATAGGTTTACCTTGCCAGCTAGATCTCCAGCCTGAAATAGGCCTCTGCGAACACCACGCGTCCGGGGTGGTGACCTGGAACACATGACAGAATGTCAGGCTGTGTGTGGAAGACGGCTAAAAAAATGGAAAGGAAGTATACCAAAATGATTAACCGATAGATGTTAGCGTATCTTACTCGCTATCACGTTGCTTAGCAGGTGTTGTGTCTGTATCAATTCCTGGGGCAGGTGTCTGGGGAGAAAGGAGGAGCAGTTTAGATCTGTCAACGTATATAACTCTATGTAAAATCCTAAATTAGTAATGGAAGCAGAATTGGCATACCGATTCACTCGCGGGGGAAACCTGAAGAATCTGGTGCTGGACCTCTGGAGTATGTGTGATCTGAAGTAAGTTTGTTGTATGTGCTGAGGAGCTTGTTGGAGCTGTAGCTGGCTGTGGTATCATTGCAGGACCTGCAGTGCTTAGTGCAGAGGGGTGTCTGCCTGGCTTATCTAAAATATGTTTGATCAGATACTGTCTCCTTGTTCTAGAGCTGAAGGAGTTCTCGGTAAGACTGACGGAGAACAGGAATCTGGTGTTGAGAACAGCCTGGAGGGGCTGCGGCAGTCCAAGTGCCAACTTCAAAGGATTTAAAACTATATCACAGTCCTTTTGAACTATTAACTTGGCCACCTCATCATATGCAAAGAATCTTGCCTCTCCTGTTTCATCTGTTGCAGTGAAGTTCAACAGGTACCTACATTGTGGAGAGAAACAAAGTGTCGTTAGCTGCATATCGTTGAATAAGGCAGTGCATTATCATATGACTGTGGGTGGGGCTCGGGTGACTGTAGTTTACCTAGGTAAAGGTTTCGTGGCATAGCATTTTGGGCATTTATATCCACCCCCAGGCTGTGGCTCTATCTTTTTTTTGCATGCTTCGCAAGACATGTACCACCAGTTATTATCATCTGCTATGTCTGTGATGGTGACCATACACTTATAACCTTCATCCTATTATGAGGCGGACAGGCCAAAAAAGGTATGATCAACTGAAGAGTATAAAATGAAAAGGAGCATGTTAAAATTAGGTGACGATGCATGATATGAACTTTACCGCAAACTCATATGGATCTATGGTATTTAGTTCTGCAATGGTCTTTTGCTGTAGCGGGGTTTCTTGTGCTTGTATAGGCTCTTCAGTTTCAGATGGTGGAGGTCGTTCTATATATATATGCTGGTCCTTGAACCTGTGACAGTAAGAGGAATAACAAATGATGAAGGCGTGAATTCTATAATGCGAAGTGGATAGCGCTGGGAAATAGGTAAACAAAACCGTAACAGTGCTATAGATTAGGGACCTTTCATAAAATGGCAAAGCCTCTGTAATATTTGGGTTTAAATAGTACCAGGAGGCGTTGCTGGCACTGAGATAAGGCTTGTCTTCGGTGTCACGCGAGTGCCATTTCCTGGGTATGAAACCGACAAAGAGACCAACAACTGCCTCTGGGTTTTGTTCAGTGTTGAGATGGTCCACCGTGAATCTAACTGCCTGATCATCCCAGAGGGTTATTTTGAGTTCGTTGTCACTGTAAATAGATAATGTGTCAGCACTCTTATTCTGGACTAAACAGTGTAAGAACGCAAATTTTATGACGATATAAAACCGGTCACAGCTTTTGTTTGCACGAACCTCATATCCTTTATGAAGACTTCCCTAAGGATGCTTGCTCTTTCCTTGCCTTTTGGAGTTATAGATGTCACCGAGGTGTGTTTTGTAATGTAGCCTAACACATCTGGGAATTTAAAAATGAAGCAATAAGACATAGACCGCACAAAATCTGTAGCAGGAGTTGCCGAAACTAACCTGTTAATGTAGCAACTGGTCCTTGGGAAGGAGCTATATTCTGAAACGAGGTGAGAGCGTAGATATATTCTGGGAATGTGTTAGGTGGATTTTCAGCTATCTGTACTAATGTAAATTCCGTGAATTCTATCATGAGGCGACCATTCAAGGGTTTATATGTTGCTTTAGCAGCATTGACTCTGAACCTGCTGATCACATAGGTGCCGTCTATCTGTAAGAAAGAGTCCATCGCTCCTATCATCTGTTGTGGAATTTCAGCATACATGGCATCTCCCTGTATGAACGACGAAAAAGAATTGAATACCAATCAGGAAGCATGTGATGGTATATAGCCTTTGTCAAGGACAAATAACGAATGAGTACATTCATATAGCTATAAATGAGCATGTTCATCTTTGTATAGTCATGTACAGGTGTGGGAGTGTATGCATAAATCTTACCCTTGCATCTGCTAGAACCAAACCAATATATAGCGGTACTCTTTGGCCTATAGTTTGCCTCACGGTCCATTTCCTGATGACACGGACACAGACGGAAACCTTGGCTGGTCCTTTCTGGAGCTTGCCTAGATAGGTGGCCTGCATGCTGTAGGCTGTAAGCGAACCAGAAAAGTTAAGCCACAGGTTATAACACAGGTTCTCATGATAAATATATTGTAGCATATAGCTATACACTTGCAAGCACCAGATGTAGCAACAAAGAAGATATAATGGATTCTGGCATGCAGTAACAGTGTACATGGACACGCTTGACACAATATCTCGTATCTATTAGGGATACGTGAGGTTGCATAATCAAGTGAATAGATCAACAGGATGCAAGTGAACTGGGACAATTAGAAAAATCAGGATACACATGAACAGATGAGAAAAACTATATAGAAAAGCACAGTAGTTTTCAGCATCTGTATGTCTGCATTATACATAGCAACTTTGTTGCTGAGCAAGGGGCGCATACAGCTGACTGTACATTTTTTCAAAACAAAATAGTACAACGACGCGAGTGTTGACAAGGAAAAAGGAGCAACTGGTAACATCAGGGACCTATGCAGCTAATGGAACTGTATAGCTGCACAAAAGCTGCGTGATCATATTGATATGTTTGAGAGCCTTGGCCATGATCTGCGGATTTCAATCTACAGATGGAAGATACGCCAGCACCTCTTTGTAAACGACGTTCCTTGTCTCGTTTGTGCAATCACCATGTTCATCTTCTATAAGAATCTTGAGACCACCCTTGGTCGTAACACGTGAGATGGCAACGTAGAGCTGGCCATGCGAGAAAACAGGTCTTTTAAGATAAACACCCACGGCGGACAGTGTCTGACCTTGGCTTTTGTTAATTGTCATAGCATAGCAGACCTTTATCGGGTATTGCCGCCTTTCAAGAACAAAGGGCCATTTATTGCTTTTTAAGGTTAGTGTAATCCGTGGGATGAGAACGTTGTGTCCACGGTTCTTTCCAGTAATTATTTTAGCCTCTACGACCATATCCCCTAAAGAAATCAGAACTAATCTTGTACCATTGCAAAGTCCATCAGATTGGTTGAGATTGCGGAGGAGCATGACTGGAACACCCTTCTTGAGCACCAAGCGGTGTGGAGGGAAGTTATTGCCATTAAGTGAATTCAGAAACTCAACTGGATATAGCAGGTCATATGCCTCATGTGGGCCTACAGACTTTGCAATGCTATCAGAGCTAAGGTATTCTTTCTCTGGCTCTGGCAGAAGGGAGACCATGTAGTCATTAACTGAATCAGTTTGCTCGTTTGTTGGTGTTAATATGGCTCTGTCACTGAGATATGCTGCATCATGGTACCGCGCCCTCAAATCTGGGTAAATAGCATTAACTATGCAAGGAAGTTTATCATTGTTTGATACTAAAAGCAAATCCGCAGGTATCTTGATCCACGAAGGTTCAGATTCACCTTCCTTTGCAATGGAAGGCACCCTTCCTTCTCCAATGGCTAGTACCCATTTGCTAAATTCTGCGACCTGCCTCTGCTGATTTGGATCTGATGAAGAAGAAGACAAGCGCATGTTTTCAGCTAAAGTAAGTATTTGCACCTGTGACCACAACCGTGATTTAACAATGGCTGAATTAATAATTTGAGATCTGGTTCCTCCCTCAACAACAGGAAGTATTTGTCTAAGGTCACCACCAAGTACTACTACCTTTCCACCAAAAGGAATGTCAGAAGCCTCCGGGCAGTGTGTGGACTGTATGTCACGAAAGGTCCTATCAAGAGCTTCAAATGCTCTTCTATCAGTCATGAGAGCTTCATCCCAAATAACCAAGCAGGTTTCTTCAATAAGCTCGGAAAGCATGGTCCCTCTTCTGATATCACAGACTGACGCATCATCTAAATCACAAGGGATTTTAAATCTAGAGTGCGCTGTGCGGCCTCCTGGTAAGAGAAGCGACGCGACCCCTGAGGAAGCGACAGTGAGAACAATTTTCTGCTGTACCCGAAGATGAGCAACTATGCGGTTCCATAGATATGTTTTTCCAGTTCCACCGTAACCAGAAACAAAAAAGAAGCCTGGCTGATTGTTTACGACTCTGTTTACTATGGTGTTGAATGCATGGGCCTGGTCACTGTTGAGGTTTAGAGTGGGTTCGGTTGTGTCCAACAAAGGGTCGATAGGATATGAGAGCTCCTCATCAACTAAACGATTGTATGATACAGAATATGAATTTTCTGTCCTCTCAGGTAGGTTGAAGTCACGAATGCTGCTTCCGTTTTCTGCAAATATTGAGGCCAATTCTTCAAGAAGGTAGTCTCTTGTATTAGCGTCAGGCATTTGGTAATTTGGATCACCAATAATATCTCTAAACTGATATTGAATATCATCAGCCAATAGCCGCCACACTTTTTCAAAAAAAGCGTTTTCATCTCCCACTTGGCAGAAAAGTATCATGGTGACAAAAAGCTTGCGCAGCTGGGCTGACGTAGCCCAAGCTGCAGCCTCATCAAAAGCATTGTACCATTCCTGGTCATCGCCAAGAAGCCCTCGGGATTTGCATGCTTCCTTAAACGTTGGATGACATGTGTTGTTATGAAATCTAAGGTCTTCGTAGCTAGTTGCACCTTTCACACAGAGCAATAGCATCCTAAGATAGTACCGTTCTGCTGCTGATGGATGCACATAGTGTAAACGACCAATCTTGCCTTGACGTTGGTGCCGTTTCTCCCAGATTCTATCTCTTTGGTCCCATCTCCATTTGGAAGGGAACTGTAAATAGGTCAGGGTCCCTGCATCAGGATTTAGCTGGTTACATGTGAACCACTCAGTTAACATAGTTTTCTTTAGAAAATCTTCAGAAACAACTCTGTCCATTCTGGCTCTGGCATTAAAAGTGATGAAATTTTCATTAGGCAAGTGGACAGGCATCCTTTCCACAGCAGGATGATGTCTATGGATATCATAACCAAATATTCGCCAACATGCGTCTTGTTCACAGATATAACGACAATCTAGGTACTCCTTGATCTCATTTATTGTGTCTGTGTCTTTGTCATATGGTGTAGACTCAGCCTTTCTGACCCTCTGAAGATAGACCTTACTGCAATCAGCGCCTTTTGTAACATATTTAAAAAGATATTTTATGAAGGTGCTTTTGTTGCACCACTCAACATTTATATGGGCTTGATATTTCTTCAGCAGACCTATGTTGTATGGAACTACCCATCTGCTATCCATCTGGACACCCCCCTTTTCAATATAAAGAGTATTCTGGCGGCGTCTGTAAAGAGCGAAGCCATCAGAACTGACAGAGGTTTCTTCATGATATGGTTTAGGGAAATGTTTTGAGCACCTTCCATCTTTCATGCAAGGACAAGCTAGATTGTATAGACCACAGGGGCCATGGATCATGTGCTCAGCAACAAGGGCATAACCAAGTGGGTCCTCCTTCGGATCAGGTATTTCAGCGGAAACATATGAATCCACCATTGTGGGAGTTGGATGGGATGTGTCTGCGGTGGTCCATAAAATAATGTGTGCATGTGGAAGCCCTCGCTTCTGGAATTCCACAGTATGGAGAACTGTAGTGTAGGTCGAAGAGTTGAGACAAATGTATTTAGACAGGATAAATAAGAGTACAGAGTATAGTATTTTTTGAGAGTAATAGGTTGGTGATATACAAAGAAGCGAAAGGAGCAGTTTTTGTAATGCAAAATAACAAAGCGAGCATAGGCAGAGGCGCAATGGCAGAACAACAGGGAATAGGCAGGCAGTTTACAGGAACAGTACCTGCATTGCATGGGCCGAAAACGTGACCATCTCTGATATCATGTAAGAGTTCCTCCAGCTTCATATTGAAGACTCTAACAACTACATCAGCCCTATCAGTCGGTTTTTGTCCAGGCTCAAATATGCCTTCAGTAATCTCTAACCACTTAGGATTGCATGTGAAAGTGACAAAGAAGTCAGGAGGGCCATATTCTCGACAAATAGCAATTCCATCATGATAGTTCTGTATCATGTATCGTCTTCCTCCTATGTGCGAGGCCGGTAAAACGGTCATCTTTCCCATCTCATTACCCTCTGTGCAACCCCTACTAATTGCATCAGAAATACCCTGAATACTTTCCATGCGGATATCTCTCTGGTGTTTCATTACATACCATAGTCTGTTCTCATCAACGCATGCACGGGCATCAACCTTCGCCTGGCTAGCGAGGGCACCATAACAGAGATAGGGATTTGGTTGGTTCCTTCTATAATGGAACATGTAGCGGAAATAGTCCTGCATGGTAACTTTAGTGTAAGAATTCTGCTGTGTGGGCCTCGTGCCTGCATACAGTACTCCTGCCTGAAAGCCACGCTCTCCAAATGGAAACAACAGGGGGTACTGAAGAGACATGAAAGCAGGATGCAAAGCCGATATCTGCTTAAGCTCTCCCGAGCGTGTCTCTATGATGATATCACGCTGAAAAGCATCAGGGGAAAAATCTCCAACAACAAGCATAGCTAGGTGGTCAGTAGTTGGCAAGCTATACTGAGGCGGATCCCCATCCCTGGGTCCAACAATCCTGACAACAAAGTCCTCATGAACACCGTCACCCAGTCTTTCTCTAGCCATTCTGAATTGTCTCGCCAAAGGATTATGGGCATCTACCATTCCTATCAATGATTGAACAATGGAAGGATCTAAATCTGAATCCCCTCTTTCATCAGGCTGTAAGGCTCGAATCCTATTTTGAACCTCATTAGATGTGTCGTAGACATATAGCTGAATAAATTTTGGAGGACTGCCATCCGGTGGAAGCAGCGAACCAATACGGTGATGGACCTGACCACAGATCTTGAAAACAGGGGGTCCATGACCATCATTCATTGAACGATCAATATTGGCCCCCATCGATGTGAAAGAAAAAAGGCAATTGTACTGCCTTATATTTTTCATAAACTTGTTTGACGCTGGTCCGCCATCAAATCTTGCCAATGAAGCCAATGGTTCTGGACGAGGCAAGAATGGTGGTATGACAACTTTGCCACCTCTGCAACAATTGTTGTAGACAATTCTTCCAGAGCGTCGACCTGAGTCGCGACCAACTCTCTCAGGATGCCAGAACACTGCATGGCAATGTTCGCAGGCATGGGCTGGTGGTCCATAGTAGGATCTTCCTGGATAGGAAACTGCGGCGAAACAATGGAGAACGAAACAACAAAAGATAAGGCAGTACTCTGCGGAGGAAATTACGGAGGCAGATAGAAACAAAGCCGATAGATAAGGCCGAACAGCGCCTTGAAAGTCTCAGGAATCTAGGGAAACAATATAGCATGTACCTTTAAGAGCCTCTACAAAAGCTTCGTCGAACTGGCCACAGGTGAGGTGATCGGTCGAATGCCAAGGGCCTCCTATTTTATTTACAGAAACTATTCTGTCAGATTTTCTGCGACAGGAGACGGAACCAACAGGACAAACAAAAGGAGTGGACCATGCGGAATATCACCTTTCCAAACTAAACGATGCTGATCCAGCAGCCTTTTCCGTTTTTGCCTGGATGTAGAAGGATCGGAGTTTGCTCTATCATAAGAAGCTGGGGGTCTTGCTGTAGGAAGAGCGACAATAAATTTGCGGAATGGTTTTCACAAATAAGACGAGGGGCAAGTATAAACCATGGCATGATACATACAGCTAGCTGCCGTGGATAACGGCGCACTGACTGTCGTAGAGGTGCATATAGGCACCCACGTAGAAGCTGCAAGGTTTAGTACAATGGTTAATATACGTACACAGAGCAGAACAAAAAGCAGCATTCATTTACGGTAGACGGTAGGAGGATACGTACTGCCTCCGGTGTCGTAAACGGTGGACTGGTCCGCCGCAAAGCTGGCACCAGGCACCGACGCAGGGCCTGCGTGGCCTCAGTTACACCAATTAATGCACACACAGGCCAAGTAGCAATCAAACCAATTTAGACGAAGGTAAGGAAGCCTAGGCAATACGTACAGGACTGGTGACGGTGCATCTGAAGCTGATCATCGATGAAGAAACGACGGCATGGAGTTGCACGCAACCGGCACAATCCGGAACAAAAGAAAAAGGGAAAACAGGTTTTTAAAAATAAGCTGAACAGTTGAAGGCACCAACCCCCTAGTTTTGCCCTTGTTTGTTCCGCGTGTATACCTCAGGTAGTCCAAATGTTTGTATGCACGACTTTGCATAAGCAGACTATATAGTGTGGCAGGAGGCAATAGGTCACAAAGGATGAAGGCAGCAGATTGGAACGGTACGGAACAGGAGAGGAAATCAAGACGCAAACTAAGACGCAGCAAATTATTTAAAGGGAAAAAATACACAGCCACACATATGTATATATATATATATATATGTGTGTGTGTGTGTATATAACAAAAGAAAAAGGGAAAACAGGTTTTAAAAAATAAGATGAACAGCTGAAGGCACCAACCCCCTAGCTTTGCCCTTGTTTGTTCCGCCTGTATAGCTCAGGTAGTCCAAATGTCTGTATGCATGACTTTGCATAAGCAGACTACATAGGGCGGCAGCAGGCAATAGGTCACAAAGGATGAAGGCAGCAGATTGGAACCGCACGGAACAGCAGAGGAAATCGAGATGCAAACTAAGACGCAGCAAATTATTTAGAGGGAAAAAATACACAGACACACATATGTATATATATATATATATATATATATATACACACACACACATATATATATATATACACATATACAGACAGACACATACAGGATGAAACATAAAAATATTGAACTGATGACAATAGGCAGGCTATAGGTCGCGGGTAGCACTGGCCACAGCATCGACCACATGTATCAGGCCGCGTGCAGAAGCCAGTAAGTCTGAATTATGTTGTACCCCTTGTTGGGAACTACTGATAAGAAACCTAGCTAGCTGAACTCCCCTATTAGCTATAGGGAAGAGCTGGTGCGCCAAATTTCTGTAGAGCACTAAACTATGGATGCTATAGTCTAAGACAACGAAGCCATATATCTCTTGCAAGGCCAAGAGTGCTTGCAAAGCCGCTGCCTCATAAGCCGCCGATCGCTCCATGGCACAATTCGCCCAAAAAAAAAGCCTCTGCGAGTTCAGGCGACAGTATAGAACCGGCAATTCAAGCTCAATGCCATATAAGGAAGCACCATCGTCAAGAATTTCATGTATACCGGATACGTAGGGAAGGTAGCAGCACCGTGCGACTTGCTGCAGAATAGCCACGTATGACACACGGACAGTAAACATTGCTGTGGAACAATCGAGGTGCTGTGTGGAATTAAAAGGAGTAAGCAATTCGTTTTGGTTCCGTTTAACAAAAAGGCTGCTGGAAAAACGGTGGAGACAGCTTGCAGTAGAGCCAACAGGTAAACACAATCAATTTTGACAGAGGCCTCTCAAAGTAGGAGGAAGGGAATTAGTATGTGCAGGGGCGGCCTTCTCTTTTTGATTGCTGCTGTTCTGGTAGGATGGCTGGGAAACAGTATAAGCTGGAAAAAAGGAGTTGTGGTATGGGGCCGGAATAAGGCTGAGTAAATTTAATTTTGTAAAAAAAATTGGAAGACAGAGCAGAACATTAGTGAAGCAAACAGCAGGGATAGCACACACGGCAAGGAAACACACATCTGAAAAGCAGAGGTCCAAACGTAGGTTTGTACCTGGATAGAACAGCACGGCGGCGTACCAATAGAAAGCAGAGAACAACCAGAGGCAACACAGAACGCTGGCCA
The DNA here is from genome assembly GCA_038087645.1 of Saccharum hybrid cultivar R570. NCBI lineage: Eukaryota > Viridiplantae > Streptophyta > Magnoliopsida > Poales > Poaceae > Saccharum > Saccharum hybrid cultivar. Next base: position 2,674,248 of record JAQSUU010000635.1, on the reverse strand, counting down.
AATCAGCTACACCCAACGCCCACGCAACAGAAGATCTCTGATAAACCAACCGGGGCAAATTGACAACCTGCATTCACCCAGAACGAAGATGGTCTTAAAATGTAAGCTGACCGGGTCACCAAAATCAGCTAGACGGGCCGGAGACTGCAAGCTTGCTACCGCACACATGGTAAGAAGAGGCACACATATGCAAAACTGAGTCTAAAATAGAAGGGTATACCTGAACAGAAGAACACGAGGGTGTACCAACAGCGGTCAAACAACCAGCCAAGGGAGCAGAGGAGGTCTGGTAAAATAGGCACACCAAACGTAGACCCTATGTTGACCAACAACGAACAGGGCCTCAAAATCCGAGGCAACCACCCCAGCAAAATTAGGCGTAGAGTGAGAAGAACGCACCTTTAGAGCAATGAAGCGAAGATGTGCCGCCGCTCACGGCCTGAACAAACAGACAGAGATGAATGTGCAACACACGGATTGATGGCCGCGAAGCAGCACCTGGGAACCAAGGCAGCAGCATTAAATCACAGGGGGGACCAAGATAGCAGAACAGGAGGGACAGACAAGAAAGGGGAACCAAGATAGGAGAAGAGGAGGGGCAGAGAAGAAAGAACATAGGGAGCCGCAACGCACCGAGAAGAACGTAGACGGGAATCGACCGCACCAGAGAGAAACGAAGGACGCTGCGGACCTTCGGACCTGGAGCCGAGAACAACCAGCATCAAATCACAGCAAATGAGGACAGGAACACAACGCGGCGGCGGGCACCAGCAGAGCGGAAACAACCTGGAGGGCAGTGAACGGCGGGCAACCTCAGGCGGAGCCGACCCCAGACCTAGGCCGCAGGGAAGGGGGAGGGGGGCGCGGCGGCAGGCTTCCGCGAGCGGCCCCCTGCACGGGCCCCAGAGCCGGCGAGCCTCCACCGGGCGCAGGCAGGGTACAAAAGGGAGGTGCGGCGCGGACCTTCGAACCTGGAGGCGAGAACAACCAGCATCAAATCACAGGAAACGAGGATAGCAACATTACGCGGCGGCGGCCAGCAGCAGAGCGGAAACAACCTGGAGGGCAGCGACCGGCGGGCAACCCCAAGCGGAGCGGACCCCCAGACCTAGGCCGCAGGGAAGGGCGAGGGGCGCGCGGCCGCAGGCTCCCGCGAGCGGCCCCCTGCACAGGCCCCAGGCGCGGTGAACCTCCGCCGGGCGCAGTCAAGTTAGAAAAGGGAGGGGGCAAAGCGAGAGGGAACCGTGGCGGTGCACAGGCGACGGCAACGAGAAGGGCGAGAAGCAGGCGACGGGTGCGAGAAGAGGGAGGAGAGAAGGGAGGCGACGGGTGCGAGAAGAGGAAGGCGGATGCGGCGAATCGAACGCGGGCGTCGGGAGCAGTTATAATGAGAGCGGATGAAAGCGTTGATCAGCACGGATTCGAAAGAATCAGCGTGGATCAGCGCGGATCCGAGCGGCCGGCAACAGCGCGGGAACAGCCGGAGCCGTCCACGTACAGCATCGAACGGACGTGAGCATTCTGAGGGACGTGGCTACGGCTCCTGGCTTAGAACCCCCCGACGTGTATAGAGTTAAATTCGACGTAAATCTAACATCGAAGTGATGAAAGGAAGCTTTTTTTAACTTGATGAAAGAAAGCGTTGATAAGAAACAAAAACTACCCCTCCGGTTCAAATTATAAGTCATTCTAACTTTTTTAGAGAGTTAACATATCTCAAGTTAACCAAAATTATAGAAAGATTACAAAGATTTATGACATCAAATAGGTATACTATGAAAATATAATTAATAAAAAATCTAAAAGTACTTATTTGAGATAAATATTATTATTTAATTATATGAATTTGGTTAAAATTAAAATATTTTGATTTAAAAAAATGAACAACTTATAATTTGAGACGGAGGGAGCATACGAGACGATGAAGAGTAAGTCGTTGAGATGGTCGGTCAAGTCGTGAACTCGTGATGGTAAGGAAAGATAAAATACGTGCTGGTGCAGTGCAGGTACTGGTCTTGGTGGCAAACTTGTTCGTTCGAAATCGGCGAGAAGATGCATCGAAATTCGAAAGGAACCATAGATATCCCTGCTAATGAGCCTTCTTCTTCACGCTCTACCTTGGAAACTACCGCTTGTTCTCCAGCCATGGCATGTCACAGGTTGGATCCCTGTCGGAGTCGAGAAGTAGATGCGCGTTCTGCCGCTTCTCCATCGTGGGTCTCCACCCGTCCGTCCTCTTGAGCTTTTTTTTTTTACCGAAAAGTCTTTTCTCCTCGTTACCGTACACTGTGTACGAAAATACCGCGGTCTCGAGGTTTCAAACCTGGATGGCCGGCATGCGCCAATGGCCTCACGTACTGGCCACCACAGCCTGCCTCCGTGTTCCCCGGCGAGGATATATGGTGCGCGACATATCTCCATCGTATATGGTGCCGGAAGGAAAGAAAACTGGCACAATACCAGTGGGCAGCAGGTAGCTAACGAGACAGCGACATCTTATCGATCAGAAAACGCACCTGCTGTTTAAAATGGTTGAGTCGCGTCTTTCAATTTGGCGTGATTTTACAGTGAGCGACTCATTCTGCGAACCTTCTTTTGACGATCCAAAGCAGAGGACCAAGGGACCTTCAAAGATACTGTAGTTTTTTATGTACATGCTAAAAATCAAATACAACCCACTTTGCCTCGACCTAGTATTCTATCTTTTGTAGTTTTATTTAAAACTAAATTATTCTTAAAAATGCTATATTTGAGTATTTGTTAAGCTATTTTTTCTCGTCGTTCTAAAATGAAGGACCTAGGGATCTCTAAAAATCGTGTGACTTTTCGAGTATATAATAAAAACCAAGTACGACTCATTTTTCAAGGATCTAGCATTATTGACTTTTTATTTTTGAAATTAAAATTATTTTCAGAACGCTATATTTGAGTTTTGGGCTAAGCTGTATAGCTCAAAATGGTTTCAAAAAATCTGTAAAAAATAATGCAAGTTCTTAGTTTGGAAAGTACTCCATCCCAAATTTAAAGGTATTCCAACTTTCTTGAGAGTCAAAGCATTTCAAGTTTATCAAATTTGGCGGCGTCTGCAACGGCGCATCTTCTTCCCCAAAGGCGGCAGAGTGCTGACCCTACGCCCCGACGGCAGACGCTTTCCCGGCACCACGCCCCTCACGCCGCGCCCTGGCGGCGGTGTCCCCGGCTCCATGCTCCGGCGTCGCTTTCCCGGGCACACAGCGTCCGCGTCCTGCCACCACCCCCCCACCCCCCGCGCGGCGGCAACCTCGGCCCTGCGCAGCAGTTGTGCCTAGGCGATCACGCACACGTGCTTCGGCATCCTTCTCTGTCTTCACGTGACCCAACGGGCCATCTTCGAGCTCAGCTCCAGCCGGCCATGCGCCGGCGGCCGTGCCCCCAGCGGGATGCGCCTCGGCGGTCACAAGATCTCCCCGCACCCTCGTTCCTTGAGAGCCAGAGGGACAGGTGTAGTCTTTTCAGTCTTTTGATGAAGCTGTGATAAGCTACTATTTTCAGCTTCATCCGGACCTATGTCTTCGTGAGAGGAGAAAAACAACCCATAAAGTTGTTTTGAAAACGAGTGTTTGAAAAAAAAACAACTCACAGCTATTGTGAGCTATACCAAACAGGCCTTTAATACTGTTTAGTAATATAACCAAGAGCGCCGAGGCGGCCACCTGAGGTAAGGTACGTGCTCTTCCCAAGTGCTCTCCTTTCCAGTCGTGTCATTGCTGTGCTATCCCTCTTTGGCAGGCTGAAGCTACCGATTCATCTCCCTTGCGCCGCTCTGATTTCTGTTCTACATGATTGGGGTACGCCTGTGAGCCATCCATGGTGATGTCGATCGATCTAGGGGAGTGGGCTTTTGCTGGGTCTATTCTCTAAAGATTCGGGTAGGATGATTTCAAATCTTCGATGATGATGTGCCCTGCTCCTTGAATTCTAGGTGGATTGATATTGTGCTTATCCCCTTTGTCCACCCTATGAAGTGCTGCTTCATGGATGCCCCATTTGTAAATCTCTTGGGAGGAGGTTACATGGATGGTGCGTGCAAGAGCCTTGGACTGATGCTGAGTTGCCTCCATTTATTGGTTGAACTGGGTGGACCAGTTATGTTAAAAAGCCTTAGTGTCAGTGTGCTAGTGAGATTTCCTTGCTTCTGTGTATTGTTTGTGCATGTGGTTTTGGTAGGTGGTTCTTAGTAACTAGTATTCATTAGTGTGCGCTGATTTGGTTCATTTTTATTTCCTTTTGCTCAATTTAGTAGATCGCTTATTTAGAAAACCTCCTATTCAAATACATACTTCAGTGGTCTATATATGCTTTCATTTTCTTCACGTGGATTTGGTAAGTGGTTCTTTGTAACTATTAATTAGTGTGCTATATATGCTTTCATTTTCTTTACGTGGGGATTTGGTAAGTGGATCTTTGTAACTATTATTTAGTGTGCGTTGATTTGATTTGATTTCCTTTTCCTCAATATAGTAGATTGCTTATTTAGAAAACCTCTAATTTTCCTTTTCCTCAATAAAGTTTGCAGGGATGATATCATTAGAAGAGCAGTGAGAAATGGTGAGCAAGGAGGGAGTACAGCTGCAGACAATCTGATTTGGGACAAAATCTGGGATCTCAAATGTCCAAACAAATTTAAGCATTTCCTGTGGCGTATGGTCCATAATAGTCACCCTCTAAGAAGAAATTTGGCGAGGCGGGGTATGGTCCTCGACACCATCTGTCCAGTTTGTGGACGATACGATGAGGACGGTGCCCATCTTTTTTTCAAATGTAAGTTGGCAGTTCAGATTTGGCGTCTGCTACTGATGGAAAGAGAGAGGTTGGAATTAGCTGAAAAACTCTCACCAATCGATGTGGTTTTATTTATTCTGGGAGCCAAGGAGGATACCAGAATGCGTATGATTATTCTTATCTGGTATCTTTGGTCTGAAAGAAACGCCATCAGGGAAGAAAACCGGAGGAGTGCTGAGGGGATTGCTAGATGTGTTCGTACTTATTCAGGTGAAGTGCTTAGTTTCCAGAAGGGTGATAAGCAACGTAAGGAACAGCACAAAGCACACTGGTGCAGACCACCAGAGAATTTCCTGAAGCTGAATTGCGATGCCTCTTTTATATCTGAATCGGGTACAGGAAGTTGGGGTTTCATCATCCGTGACAGTGAAGGGGACGTGGTCCTAACAGGGAGAGGCAAGGTGCAAAATCTGCTGAGCGCTTTCCAAGCAGAACTTATTGCCTGCCTGCATGGTGTCAATTCGGCTCTCCAGTTGGGGATCAGTAGTTTGATCTTGGAAACAGATGCGTGTTGGTCCAACAGGAGTTGTGTTCTGATGTGAGATGTGCTAGACCTGAAGCTGTACTAGTTGAAGAGTTAAAATCACTTGTTTGCTTTAACTTTCTGCAGTTTGAGTGTGTATTTAAAGGTAGGGAGGCTAATAGAGCGGCTCATGCTTTAGCAGACCTGGGTTATGAGTGTATTGAGGGGGATGAACACATTACTAGTTCTATCCCTAGTCATGTACTTGTAATTGTTTCTGCTGATCTTGCAGCAACTGAGTAATGAAAAGCCCAGTTTCAAAAAAAAAAGCTTAAATATAACGACACCAGCATACCAATATTAATTATAGAAACACAAACAAGATTGGAGATGGCATTAATAGTATAGAAAAATGCTATATTTCTGTCGACAGAAAATGTTGATTCATATCTGTCAGATTCTGGACCGTTTATTTTGTTTGAAGATTCGTGCTGTCCTCTAGGCGGACTGTCTAGCTATCAGCCGATAGATTTGTTCTGTCAAAATATGTTAGATTTTGACCAATAAAAAGATGACAACTCAGCAAAAAAAACTGAATTTGTACTGCTAGCTTCAAAACTTTGAACTATTACATTACAAACTTTGCACCGCTAGATTCAAAACTTTACACTCAGGATTCATAAACTTTCAATTATGACATTACACACTTTGTACTGATAGGTTCAAAATTGTGAACTATTACATTATAAACTTTGTAGTACTAGATTAAAAAATCAAACACAAAATTCAACAGATATAAAGCCAATAAAATTGTTGATAGATTTATATGTGTATTATCTGTCAAAGTTTCTTTTGATGAGTTGTCTTATTTTTTTATTGGCAAAAAATCTGACAGATTTGTCAATAGTATAATCTTAAAAAATGATAAAATTGTAAATTATATTTAGAAATTTTGCATTAATCTTTTAGTACGAAACACTGTTTTTTTCCTATAGTCCAATATGATATATTATATAATTATGAAACTTTTACCATGGCTTTGATTTGACACGAATAACTTTGATTTAGTTTTACAAAAAATACTATCTTCATCTGCATGTTGGCCCGCTCTTTCGGCTCTCTCTATTCGCAAGCTGGGTCATGTATGCGAGTGTCGGGCGGAGGCGATGCACGGGGAGGAGGCGAAGCGCGTAGGACGTGTCATAGGGTACCATCCAAATCAAAACAGAACCCACCCCATTCCACGCCGTGATGCATGCCCAGCCTTTCATGCATACATTGCGTGGATGAATGTCACACGTCCTCACCTCATGATCCAACAGCTCACATCATGCTGTCTTTCGTGGGCCTACATAGACCAAGTTAACTACGGATCTGTATAGGTTGACGGAGGAAGACCATGAGCGTTTGATTATTTTGTTTGTACACGTGGTAGTGGTAGCAGATCAGGGGCTGTATGTACTGGAGCTCCATGCATACTGGCAGTGGCGGATCTACAGGGGGTTGGGGGGCTCCAGCCCCCTAATGACTTGATTTACCACTAAATTACTGTAGTAAAAATCTCAAATCACCATTAAATTTTCATGCAAATCAACATCTCTATTGTTTTAGCCCCCCTTAATTTGCATCCTGCATCCGCCACTGCATACTGGCGCTCCTTATCTGCGTGCTCTACTTCCATCTCTCCCCTTCGGCTTTAAGCAGATCGATGACACGTACATACTAGTAGATCAGTTACGGCGGGATGGCGAAGCACGTAAAGAGAAGCATGGAAATGAAGCGCCAGAGGTCCACATATGAGCCCTAGCTACCCTCATGTGGGATCCAAAGGTTAAGACACAAGTCATGGGGATCCATAGTGGCATGACATTTTGAGACTTTTGGACCCTGTTGACACCGCCCCTGACATGAAAAGGACAATTTAAGAGTCGGTGACCTAGATAAGATCTGTTAGACAAGTTTCACGAGCCTCTCGATAGTGAGATTGATCCTGTTGATGAAGATGTCCTCAACTTTTTGGATAGATATATATATTCATTCATAACTATTTCCTTCTTGTTGCGTAACAATATTACTCGTACATTAATTATTCGGCATCCACGAGTGTCATAAAAGCAGTTTATGGACACACATGCTGATGCGTACGTATGATGTATGCGTTATGCATACGTATATGGGGTAGCCCAAGAATATGACCATGTTTCAGGAATATGATTCTCCTGCGTGTACTAAGAACAATTAATGGAATCAACATATCATCAATAGTATAAGAATGATGCACGGAACATTATCAACAATGGAGTAGCTAGCAGCAGATAGAATATATACGCCCTGAATGGGCAGAGAGAAGCTATCTCTCCTTTCCTTCCATCAGCGATATTTTTCAGGTTATCCTAATTATAGGGTATGGTTAGCCTAATACCTCATCAATCTAGCTTAATATCTCATCATTCATCCCTCACTTTATTCTTCCAAATTATAGCAATGATATCTCCAGTGCTATATATTCAAAGGTGTTTTAGTGGAATGAACGACTCATTTTGGCCTTGAACCGAAGAGAGCAGTGTGAGGTTAAGGAGGTCGCAAATTAAATCCTTAGTTTTGTGACGGTTTTTTTTTAAGAAGCCGGGCCCCAAGGCTAAATTGGTTCAAATTACATAGGTGGTTTAAATGTGTGAACACATGGTGCAAATGTGCTCACATGTGTGTGATGAATGATTGACACATGTGTGAAAGGTTTGAGGCTTTTCTGGTTGAGTCATATTTTATATGTGCTTGATTTCGCTAATGGCTAATCGGAGGTGTTGTGTTGAGTTGTGTTGCGTTAAGTGTGTTGTGCAACATGTCTCTTGGCTTAGGGTGCGCAGGTGTGGAGATCGAAGGCGGTGGTCGACGGCGAGGTGAAGGTCAAATAGGGAGTGATGTGCCGTACCGATGGACTAAAAGTGGTGAAGGACGGACGTGAGGCTTGGACTGAGGGACCAGAAGGTCGGGTGACCAGCCGCGGTGGCTGACACTTGGGGACATCGACAAGTGCAAGAGTACATGGATGATGAAGACGACGTCGATCAAGTCAAGGAGGAGGACGATGACGTCGTGGCACTTGGCGGAACCCGGACACGTATCTACATGGATGATGTAGATGACGTCGGTCAAGTCAAGAAGGAAGGCGAAGACGTCAAGCTTGGCAGAGATTGGACACGCGTCGACATCAGGACACGCGTCGACATCGGTTAGTCACGCCTGGCGAGGCGTGCACGGGTTTAGTGGTTTCGGCCTCAAAACCATATGAGAGGTTTGATGGTTTCGGCCTCAAAACCATCAGAGGGGTTTGGTGTTTTCGGCCTCAAAATCATCGGAGGACGGTTTGCTGGTTTGGACCTTAAAACCAGGCATAGACGGTTTGATGGCTTGGGCCTCAAAACCATCGATGGCGGGTTTGATGAGTTTGGGCCTCAAAACCGGAGAGTGGCGGATCGGCAGATACGTGGTGGCATCTCAAAGCTTGCGTCGAGGCGAAGCGATGTCGAGAAGGCACCGGGTCCGTTGGATCGATGCAGAAAAATTTGGACGGATTTACCCCTAACGGGTATTTGGACCGAGTACTTCATGTGAGGATGTTTTTATCTTTTGACGGGCGCCTGTAATATATATATATATATATATATATATATATATATATATATATATATATATGTGTGTGTGTGTGTGTGTGTGTGTGAAGAGGCTGGTTGGGCAGCCATTCTTGGAGGGTCACTCTCATTTATGTGGCCTTGAGAAGAGGCTAGGATTAGTGAGAGGAGTGACTCTTGTTCTCGAGTTTTTTTTTTTTTGCCATCTTAGCTTTGATTTGGTAACGAGTGTCTTGTAATCTGACATCCTGACCAAATTCGTGCATCGCTAGTTCCTCTTCAAATCTGAAGATTTTTTTTTAATTTTCGGAACCATATTTAGTGATTTTTGGTTCGTCGGATTTGGTTGCGAATGGGGTGAAATTTATTGAGGGATTTTGGTGCTAGGACATGTGTGATCAAGACTAAGGTGATCCCCTGACAGATCCTTCACTTGAGCACCACGAATCGAGTCGATTTGTTTTTGGGATTTTTTCGTGTTGTTGCCTCGATCTGAAATTTACCGGAGGTAGAGCTCGAATTGAGCGATGATTCCTTATCTCCTTCCGTGGTGATTGCCTGTGCGAAGTTTGGCAACGAATCATGCGGTTTTGATCGAGTTTCATTCGATTTTTGGTGCCGCCCCGTCCTGCTCGGTTTCTCTGTTCGTGCAGTCTGCTTTGTGTTCGTTCGTTGCTCGTGTGTGGGAGTCAGGCAGCGGGCCCAGAGCCGAGCGCCTCTGCCCGTGCGATGCTCGCTGTGTGGCAGACCGAGCAGTGTTGGCTCCAGGCGTCGTGGCCATCTCCCCGCTCCGCGTGCGTTCCTTCTGCAGCAGACCCACGCTATCCTTGATTGCATTACAGCTGCAGTGTCGTCTCACAAGTTCTCAGATAGCGGCAGGAGCTCAGCAACTGCACTTCGGCAATGAACTCTGCTTGCCTGGCTCCATTTCAGGTTCAGCAACAATGCACTGCTTTGCCGTATGGCTTGTCTTGCAGGTGTAGTATATTGCAGGTTCGGATTTTTAAATGCCAGTACCTGATCATTATTTAATATTTGCAGCTAGAACTTTTTATCTTAGGTTCTTTGCATCACTAGCAAGGCACAAACTAATTTCCTGTGAATTTAAATTAGATGTTGCTTGACATGTCATCTAGTTTGTATGTTGCTCTGTTCCAGCAGTACAATTTATTCTAGAGTTCAAGCGTTGATCAATCTACATGCTCTAAGTTTGTCATGGTCATGTACAGTAACTTAACTGCTTTTCAATTTCTTTACTACAGTGGCTGAATCAAATCTTGCATACACAGTGTACTTGTTTTATTTAATTCTTGCATGCAGGAACGTTCCTTGTCTAGTGAGCTTGATAGTTTGTTTATTATTATTTAGAGCTCTTGCTAGACGTTTAATTAGCGAGTTGCAGAATCCGGTGATCTCTCTGTGCAGTGGGTGTGCAGCCCCACCCCTGCTGCTGCTGCCTAGTTCCTGGATTTTCCAGGCTAAGTTCCCGAGCTTGCTATTTTGTCTACGATTTATTCGTTTGAACTCCGTTTTGTGTTTCGTCTTTTGGGTTGGACTTCCATGGATCCAAGTAACCTATCTAAGTACTCTCGTCACCAGTTGACTTGGGTATTTTAGATTTAGGAACTCACGGAGCTAGGTATCCTATTTTATGTTCCTCGATTCGGTGTGTGCTTCTCGCTTGGATTGATTTGTGGTATCCCGCTGTGTTCTTAAGAAACATCCACCCACTCATTTGGGTCGTGAACATCATGGTGTTTGGTTTGGGTGTTTGGCGGTGATTTTGGGACAGTGGCCAAATATATTAAAAGAAATTAGCGGCTCCCATTCACCCCCTCTGGTCACCGTTTTCGGTCATTCGAAACGACAAACATAGCCGCCACACAACACACTTTGTCTCTTAAATGGTTGCTACATTGCGTTTGCAATCAAGGTGCACCAAGCCTCCGCAACGTGTATATCAGCTTCTGGTAGACTTGCCTTCCAAAGAAAGGCCTCGCTCTGCCTTACATGTTGCAAGGGCACCGGCAAGAGTAGAGCGATCATTTCTGAAGACAACGTTGTTCCTCCATTTCCAGATGCACCAACAGCAAAGAAGAAGAAAGGTGCTGAAATGCTTTGACGGTATTTGATTTGGGTCGCTGAATGTGCATCAGAGCATTCACCTGCCAGTCTCCTGAAGTGGAGCATCCCAAGAAGCGTTTCGCCGAGCTGCAGGGGAAGATGATGTGTGCCAGAGATTCTTCCCCAGCATTGCAGACCTCACAAACAGCACTGTCAACTATGTGTTTCTTCAGCAAATTGGATTTGCACTGAATTCGGCCTTGCGATAGAAGCCAGGCAAACAACTTGACGCGTGGGGGAGCTTTGTTCTTCCGTATAAATTGATTTTTCAATAGGTTTCATAAGTACTGTTGGTCAATCATATCATTTTCTAGACAGAATAGGGTGTAGGCACGCACGTTTATTGGAGCAGTTAGCTAGGAAGAACACCGCCCAACTTTTGCAATCGTTAGAAAAAGGAGCTTGGTCAGCCATATATTCCCTGTTAGATTTGATCTCCTCACGTTGAGACCCAACGGTCCTCAACGGACCCTGATCTGCTCCTGATCGGGGAGCCCAGCCCAACTCATGGCTGGTGGGCCCCTGTCACACTGCGGATATAAAAAGAGAGGGAGGCCGGGGCGCTCTACACGAGGTTCACCGCCGCCATCACTCCCTCCAACAAACCCTAACCCGATCTCCTAGGGCCGCAGCTAGTGACGGGAAACTCACCGCCGCCGTCACCGCGCGGCACCGACACCAGTTCGTCATCGACCGTCGCTGCCCGTGCGCAGCCACCATCAACCTCAAGACGATGGCCGACTCCAACTCCTCTGAGCCAAAATCCGACGGTTGTTTATACTAACTCGTTTTCTTCTTCTCTCTCTAATCTTTGCTTAGATCTTACACTAGGTTTTGTTGATTCACTACTAAGTTTGTCTGAGTTTTAATCCCCGCTTGCTCCCACTGTCAGTGGTCCTGTGGTTAGTCCCATCAATGGTATCAATCGCCTACTAACAGTGGGTGCTTAGTTAAGAATGGGGATCAACCCGATTAAGAAAAAAACATGGGGAGATCCAACGATCAAACCCCAACTTAGCCAAACCCTAACCCTAACCCGTGCGGCTTAGTGATAAGAAATTGAAAATCGAGCAAAGGGGTTGAGAGTATACCTCCACCACCACCGGCGGTAAGAAATCCGCCGGTCCCGCCAACGATTTAGACATCTCCCGAGCGGGTGCTCCTAGACATCTTCCGCGCGGGTGCTCCTCGGCACCACCCGTGAAGCCACTCGACGGCGGTGTGCTCAGCCGTGGGCGAGCACGCCCGCCGGCGAGGGGGCTCACGGCGGCGCCTTTTCTTCTCCGCCGGCGAAAGTCTTCGGCTGCTATGGCTCACGGCAGAAGAAAAGGAGAAAGGGAAATGGGGCTTAGGGTTTTCGGGACAGCGCTCGCGGCGGTTTTATTCTCCCTACACGCGCGCGCAGCCGTCCGATTCCCCTGAACGGCTCAGATTTGCCGGGCCGTGCCGGGCCAGGCGGGCGCGCGCGCGCCGCGGTCACGGGCCGCATCAGCGGCTGGGCCGCTTCGTTCGCCGCGGCCCGCTTAACCTAAGTGCTTTTTTTTAGAACAGATTTTCTTTTCCAGAAATTTTTTTAGCATAAGTTTTTTTTCATGATTTTGAAATTAGTCAAATTTTTATTTTATCAAATGTGATAAAATTTTTTAGTGGTCATATTAGACATATTTCTGGAATTGAAAATTAGTTCACATTAGTCACGTTTTCCGCTGCTCAGTAAGTATATTTTGCTCCTTAATTAATTTCGAACCAACGAGAGATTTAGTTAAGGAGCAAATTTAAGAAATTAGAAAATGTTATAATATTGATATTTTTTTTGACATTGCTTAGTCCATCAGTTAATGTGCATTATTTCTAAATCTTGCCCACGGTGATATAGATTTAATGCACAAAGGATTGTATGTATTAATACTGACCAACGTTGTTTTAATACATGCAATTTCAAATTCAAATATTTCCTTTTACTAAGTTTACTCACCATTTTTTATCTAAATTTCAGGACTCACCAACTGGGTGCAGATGGTCCCGAAGCTTAACGGGACCAACTATAAGACGTGGCGTGAGCAGTATGAATTAGCCCTTGTCATGACTGACAACGACTTAGCTCTCAATGAACCGTGCCCTCAGAAACCTGAGGAGCCGGTCATTGCACAGAATGAGACTGATGCAGCGTTTGCTACACGCAAGCGTGAGCATGCGTCAGTGAGGATGTCCTATGATCTTGCTAAGAAAAAATGGGACAACTCCAATAAGAAATGTCTGACATTGGCTAAGGCTACTATTTCAGAGCCCATCAGAGGATCACTGCCTGAGTGCACCACCATCACTGAGTATTTAGAAAAAGTCAAGACTCAGTTTCATGGTACAACTAAGACTCAAGCAAGTGTGCTTATTAGAGAGTTTATAAATAAAAAATACACTGGTGGTGGTGTCAGAGAGCACATACTGAGGATGAACACTTTGGCATCTAAGCTCGCATCAATGAAGATGGTTCTCCCAGATCCATTTGTCGTTCATGTGATCATAGCTTCTTTGCCAAAGGAGTTTGAAGCCTTTGTTGTGCACTACAACATGGCACCTGAGGACTGGAACATTGAGAAGCTCCTTGGGCAAGCCACTCAGGAGGAGGAAAGACTTAAGGAATCACGGGGAGACTCTGCTCTTTTCGTGAAGCATAACAACAATAAGAAGTTCCACCATAAAAATGCCAGGCCAAAAGGGAAACCAAAGTGGGATGGCAGCTCTTCCTCTAGTGCTCAGGCACCAAACTCTCAGGGTAAAGCCCCTCAGAACCCTCAGACTCAGAATTCTCAGAACAACAATGGGGCTCAGGACCAAAACAGGCCACAAAACCCACTCCGCAAGAAGCCCTGGCTAGCACCGGATCAGTGCATGTTCTGTGAGAAAACAGGTCACATGCAAAAGGATTGCCTTGGTTTCTTGAAGTACCTCAACAGGAATGGTGAGGATTTAGTTACATTTGTAGATGAATCCTTATATATTAGTTATGAAAAATCTACTTGGTGGATTGACTCAGGTGCAACAATTCATGTTGCTAATTCTTTACAGGGATTCCATACGAGGAGAATCCTGCAAAGAGGCGAAAGAACAATTAAGGTGGCAAATGGAGTACAAGTCGATGTCGAAGCCATTGGCGATTTCACTTTAGCATTATTAAATGGTTTTGTACTTAGGCTTTCTGATGTACTCTATGTTCCTTCTTTGCACCAAAACTTAATAAGCGTGAGTAAGTTAGATGATGATGGATTGGCCTGTCATTTTGGAAATGGCAGATGTAAGATATTTCTTAATGATAAGTGTGTTGGTCTTGCCATCCGACAAGACAAACTTTACTTGTTATCAGTTTCTGAGAATGTTAATGCTATATCCGTTGAGAATGAAAATGTTTCCTCGTCTACGAATGTAAATAGAAAGCGTAAGAAATTTCAGATTGACTCTTCGAAATTGTGGCACTGTAGATTAGGCCACATTTCGAGGGGGAGAATTGATAGATTAGTCAAGGCTGAAATTCTTCCGCCATTACAACTCTCAGAATTAGATCAGTGTGTAGATTGTATTAAGGGTAAGTATGTTAAGAAAGTTAAGAAAGATGCCAAATGAAGTGCAGGAAACTTAGAAATAATTCACACATATATTTGTGGTCCATTTTCTGTTAAGAGTGTGGATGGTTATGATTCATTCATAACTTTCACTAATGATTATTCACGTTTTGGCTATATTTATCCAATAAAAGAAAGATCAGATGTATTAGATAAGTTTAAGATATTCAAGGCAGAAGTAGAAAATCAGCATAATAAGAAGATTAAAATAGTAAGATCGGACCGTGGTGGGGAGTATTATGGGCGACATACCCCGTATGGCCAAGTTCTAGGACCTTTTGCAAAGTTCCTTCAGGAAAATTGCATAGTTGCCCAGTATTCCATGCCAGGAGATCCTCAGCAGAATGGAGTGGCTGAGAGAAGAAACCGTACCTTAATGGATATGGTAAGAAGTATGATTAGCTACTCCACCCTACCGGTAAGTTTATGGATGGAGGCGTTGAAAACCGCCATTCATATTCTTAATCGTGTTCCAAGTAAGTCGGTGCCCAAAACACCGTACGAGTTATGGACAGGCAGAGTACCCTTGAAAGGTCCTTGTTTGGTTTTGGTAATTGAGTAACAACTTAGGTGGACTAATATGTGGTTATGTGAGATACACAGGAGATTAGTCCACATGTGATGGTGTCATGAAGGAGCTCATTGCATATGAGACATGACATGGAGTCATGTGACCAAGGTGGAGAAGATCAAGATGAGGCTTGGCTTGATGGACCGGTTGCTAGGGTGAAGGGCAAGTTGTGTGATGGCTTGGCGCCGAAGGACCAAGGCAACGGTGAAGAGCAAGTGAGGTCAAGATCGATGAACCAATACGGTCATGTGATGATATGAAGTGGATCATATCATTTGGTGATTGGTTGGTGCATGTGTTGCATCAATGTCAGAGGAGATGGAGTGGAATGCGCAAGGCAAAGGTATAACCTAGGGCATTTCCATTTCACCGGTCATAGGTGTGTAGAGAAGTTTATGACCAGATTTAGGATAGATGGCCGTACTATCAAGAGGGGCAAACTTGTTTGCATATCGGTCATCTAGTGCCACTTGAGCGATCTAACTTTGCATACGTGTTAGGATCGAGTGGCGAGGCAAGTTGAGTGGTTAACTCCTTCGATAAAATGATTATGAAAATGCTAACATACGTGCACAAGGTGGTGATCACTTGTTGGTGTTGGCACATTTGCGAAGGCAGTGGAGTTTGAGCGGTAGAGAGGGTTTGGGTTCCTCTCTCCCTCCCGCCGAGCTTGCGAGCGCGGGATTCAGGCGTTTTTGAGAAGTTGAAATGCCTATTTTCCACTACGCCGGAAGTCGGAAAAGAAACGGAGGCGAACAGAGGTCACAGAGGTGACCGGACGCTGCACCGGACGCGGTCATGGAATGACCGGACGCGTCCGGTCAGCTGTCAGGCGTTCGGGTGCTAGGGTTTGCAACCGGCGCGTCCGGTCACTCGCGGGACCGGCGCGTCCGGTCATGTGCCCAGAGAAGAACTGCAGTTCGCAAGGAGGATCGGACGCTGGGCGCGTCCGGTCACACACGATCGGACGCGTCCGATCGTTGAAGGAGCTTACTGGACTCACACCGGACGCGGGCACTGTCGCGTCCGGTCGTTGCGAGGAGCGCGTCCGGTCGTTGGTTTGACCGTTGAGGGTCAGTGACCGTTGGAGGATCGGACGCGGTGGAGCGCGTCCGGTCGTTTTGAGAGGCGCGTCCGGTCATAGGGTTTGACCGTTGGCGCAGTGACCGTTGGAGCATCGGACGCGGTGAGCGCGTCCGGTCAGTTACGACCGGCGCGTCCGGTCATCCCGAAAATGACCCAGTGAAGGGGTAACGGCTCTATTTGACCGTGGGGTTATAAATAGATGCCTTGGCCGGTTGTGGCCACTAGCTGAGCACACTATAGTCTTTGTGACTTGTGTGGTAGTGCTTAGGAGCCCTCTAACTCACTCATGCTTGATAGTGTTCATCGGATCGAGTGAGAGAGCGATTCTAGTGCGTTGCTTTGAGAGATTGCATCGTGTGGCACTAGGTGATCGTGTTGCAAGCCGGTGGTGCTTGTTACTCTTGGAGGTTGCCACCTCCTAGACGGCTTGGTGGCTTGTGGCTCCGTCGAAGCTCGCAAGAAGATTGTGCGAGGCTCCGGAGAAGCTTTGTGAGGGGGATTGTGCTCACCCCGCGGGGATCGCGAAGAGCAACTCTAGTTGAGCGTGTCATTGAGCTACCACACTTTATGGTAGGTTCTTGCGGTGCCTTTTGAGAGGCTCGGTGTGTGACCGATTAGCCGCCGAACCACGAAGTGTTGGTCGACACAACGGGGACGTAGCTTGGTGGCAACCAAGTGAACCTCGGGAGAAAATCACCGTGTCAACATTGTCTACTCTTCTCGGTGGTTTGCTTTCGTACAACACAAGCTTATATTTACTTTCATATATACTTGTGCTTGTGTAGTTGTTCTTGTTCTAGTTGTGCTTGTGTAGCTTCCTAGTTGTCTTCTTGCTTGTGTAGCTAGAAGCTTCCCCTTTGCGTGACTAATTTGGTTTGTGTAACCTTGTTAGTCACATTGCTTAGTTTGTGTAGCTAAGTGTTTTGCGCTCTCTAATTTGGCATTAGTTGCCTTGTTATTGAGCTTTGCTAGCGAGCTTAGCCTTTGTGCTTTTGCTTCACTAGTTGTGTAGGAGCTCCCTCGCTTGGCAAAGTACTAGTGCATAGGTTTGTGTGACCTTGCTCTAGAATTGATTAGGTGAGCTCTTGGTAAGCTTAGCACCTTAGTTGCTTAATTAGGATCTTTGCAAGGTGCTAGAGAACTTAGATAGAGGGGTGTAGTCTTGGCTAGACCGATAAGTTTAATTCCGCATTTGTTTTGGTTAGCCTACGCGTTTAAGTTTTAGAAAGGACTATTCACCCCCCCTCTAGTCCGCCATCTCGACCCTACAAGTGGTATCGGAGCCGGGTCTCTCATTTGCGGTCTTCACCGACCCGAGAGGATGGCGACTTATGGGCTAGATGATTGTGTGGAACACATTTTTGATGGCACTCACTATGCACGGTGGAAAAATCACATGCTTGATCATTTTCGTGCTCTTGGCCCTAAGTTTTGGTGGATCATAGTTGTTGGCTTTTCTCATGACTTGGATGGGTGTGGTAACCGTACCCAAGCTCAAAAGGATTGCCGAACACTTGATGCACAAGCTAAGTTTTATCTAATCAAAGCTTTAAATGATGAGATTTTTGACAAGGTGAGGGGTCTCTCAAGTGCACATAGCATGTGGACGACGCTCAAGCATCACTATTGTGGCTCCTCAATTTGGGATGATGGAAAATTCAAGAAGGATGATCACATAGTGATGGAGGTACATGAGGATGTTGAGCATGACCACAACAAGGTGGTTGTGGAGGATTGCTCCACCTCAATGTCAAGTGATGATGATGATGATCATACCACAAGATCACTTGATAAGAAGAATGATAATGCCACAAGTGATGCAAGCAATGATTCTACTTCATGCACACTTGATGGTGAAGATGATGGCTATGAGAGTGATGCTTCAACAAGCTCTTCAACATCATCACATGGTAACACTAAGATACATGTTGGTGGTTTTGTTGTGGATTGTGATGATCCAAATTTAGAGCTTTTATATAAACTCTCAAGAGCCTTGAAAAGGGAGATGAGAAGAGTAAGTAAATTGGAAAATGAAAACTCTTTTCTAAAGACCACATGTGAACAACAAAAGCATCTACTTTATATTACTACTTGTTCACATGAGGAGCTAAAATTGGCTCATGAGGAACTTAGTGTTGCTCATGATAACTTGGTACAAGAACATGCTTTACTCACTAAGAAGCTTTCTAATGAAGAAACCAAATCTAGTGAGAGCTCATCATTTGGGTCAAATGATCAATCACATATTACTAACCCTTGTGATGTAGGCAAGAAGCATGTATCCACCTCTTGTGATGATTTATTAGATATGCCATGTTCTTCACAATTAGATGCTTGTTCTACTTCTATGTCTTGTGAGACTAACCTTTTGAAGGAGAACAATGAGCTCAAAAGTGAAGTGAAGAATTTGAGCAACAAGTTGGAGAGGTGCTACAACTCTAAAATCGCCATTGAGCATATCATGACCAATCAAAGAAGATATGGTGATAAGAGTGGTATTGGCTACAACAAGAGCAAGGGCAAGATTAAGAAGAAGCAAGATGCAAAGAAGCTATCCCAACTCATGTGCTACCAATGCCATGAAGTGGGACATATTGACAAGTGTTGCCCTACCAACAAGTCTCAAGTTGAGCCAAAAGCAAAGCCCCAAGATCAAGTCAAAATCAATCACGAAGATGTTAGTGACTTGATGATAAAGAAGAAGAAAACAAGAAGGGGTGGAAGAGCAAGACATCCAATGCAAATTCAAGATGTCAAGATGATGAGCAAGAATCAAGATGAGAAGAAAATACATGCTCACATCAAGTGCTTCAAATGTGGAGATAAGGGACACTTCGCCTCGGGGTGTCCTACCAAGCTTGAGAAGAAGGCTCAAGCAACTCGTGAGAGGCAAGGCAATGAGAAGCAACATATGAGCAAGGAAGAAAAGGTTCAATCTAAGAGAAGTTGCTACTCATGCCGGAAAAGGGGACACATGGCACATTCATGTCCCCTAGGTAAGAATTCTAAGCCTAGTTCAATTGATGATACTAATATGCTTAGAAAGGATGGCAATGGTACCTCATTGGTTAAAATTGCAAAACATCCCGCTACTCATACTAAGGCTATGCCTAAGTATGTTGCACCTAATTTGAGAGGACCCAAACTTGTTTGGGTACCATCAAAAAGTGGATGATTGTTTGTAGGTACCATCGGCATTGGAGGCTTGATTCATTTGGATTCATATTGGTCATCATATGTTGAATCAAGTTTTAAAGCTTAGTGCATATTCTATCCCAATGCCAAGTCAAAATAAGTGGAGTCCAAATGCTACAACATACAAGTGCAACATTCAAGATTGTGGTGATTTATTAGATATATTTGATGGCTTGCAATTTATTTGAGTAAAAGCTTGCTATTGGATGATCATGAGCTAACCAAGGTATATCTCTTGTTGATCATTTTATTTGGGTGCATATGAGTTGATTGAATTGGATAAATGTGCAATGTTGCTTGCTATGAGATGATTGAATGGATTAAATGCTTAGCAATCAAGTTTGGATTGATTTGGATTGAATAAATTCATGAGATGATATTTAGTAAGTGGATTGAATGGATATATGTCTTGTGAAAGTATTCAAACAAGTTAGTTTCAAGTTTGATTCATATTTGATGAAGAATAGCTCATGTATTGAAATCTGTCCTACATTAAAAATCTGAGCTAGCAGTGATCTTAGCCATGTTTGAGTGATCAAATCTATTTGGATTGGCTTGAAATTTGGTATACATGCTCTACACTTATGAAAGAAGATGCTGTAGAAATTTCATGAGAAGTGGATAAGAGATGCTTCGGTTTTGGAGTGCATCTTGTCAGCTATAGTGCAGCAGTTTTCAACATGTAGCAGTGGTGGAAGATTTGAAATCTAGTAGCAATCTAGAAGTCAAAAGAAGTTCAAATTTTTACAGTTGCTATATGACTTAGTGAAGCACATCTCCACCAAATTTTATGGCATTTGGATCTGTACATTGGGAGATATGAATTATTCTTTGAAGGGTACAGAATCTGCCAGAAAAGTGACAATCATTGGATTAATCTAGAGTCACTTTAATTGAAAGGTCCTCAAGTTGGAAACATGTTTACAAGTGGTTGAGGTACCTAAGTTTGGTTTTGAATTGATCTAGAAGCATGACAAGCAATGAGTACAAGACTTTTGTATTGTGAAATGTACTTGGTGTACTTATTTGGTACTCAATTTGAAGATCAAGATCAAACTTAAGATGAAGATGAAGTTTAAGTTCTAGTGATGATTAGAGATCATTTGGTAGAAAGAAAAGGACTTAAACAAGTAGAAAAAGTTGAACTCAAATGTAGATTCAAGGATTATTCATCAAAATTAAGTTCATCATCTAAATCAATCAAACTATATCATTTCAAGTGAGTATCAAGAGTGGTTCTTTGGAGAAATGTCACTTCTCCCTAGTGAGGGGCTTGCCGCCGTGTGTAGGTGAAACCAAGTTTGGGACTTGGAAGGCTAACATGAAAGTGGTGATCCAAGGAACTTGTGATGCTTAGTTGAAACAATCAAAAGGGTTGATCAAGAAAAGCAAGCAACACCCAAAAGAGAGCTAGTCATATATTTCAAGTGGTATTCTAAGTAGTTCTCTCATGCAAGCATTGATCAAAAAGGTAAAGCAAGCCAACCACAACTCAAGAGATAGTGCACTTGATCATAAGTGGTTTTCATTTCATATGGGTGAAGAATGGAGTTATCTATGATGATTGGTCTTCACCAAGCAATAAATTGGACTTCACATTGCTATTGAAGTAATGAATTGGAATCTATATAACTATCCTCTACTTCAACATAGCAAAGGTATCATTGAAATGTGCATGATCATCTCATTCCTTACTAGTATGCGGTTAGTGCATATAGTACATGCTTATTAGGATCATGCATAACAAATGAAAAGTTTTAAATTCATAGCCTACCATTATTGCTTGATTGATTAATTGATCTAGTGGTATGGATATGAGTTTGTTCATGAGCTAGTGAATCCAAGTACTTGATCTAGTTTGGATTGCTAACAAGTGACAAGTACAACATTGGCAAGATAACCCTTAGCATGAGGCGTGAAGAAGCTTGTCATTGGATCAAACCGGACTTGTAAGCTTATGCAAGGAAAAATAGTTCAAGACACATTAGAAGCTCATGACAATAATAAGAGTACAAGAACAAGACAACAATGAAAATAGATATCTAGTTTGTTTCAAGTGGTATCTAGACTCAAATCGATCTTCCAAGTGGTATTCACTAGTGGTGTCTAGATCATGATCTACAAGTGATATCTTACAAGTGGTACTCATGAAGATAGAAAATGTTCAAGAAGTGAATATTATTGCCAAATCCTTCAAAGTGAATCCATACAAGAAAATTCTTTCAAATGGTATCACATTTCTACTCATGGTATCTTCACGTGGTATCATTCATGCAAGACGATGGTTTCACAAGTGATCCTCAACATTAAGTGATCAAATCAAGAAATGCTACCCTCATCTTCAAGTGGTATCTCAAGTGAATGACACATGCTATGACATAGGGGGAGGAGCCCCACCGATTGGTATCAAGGTCAAAGATCCTATGTGGAATCTCAAGAGCAACCATAAAGTTTGTCATTCCAACATATGTGGTAATGTCCATCAAAAATGCAATATTCAAGTCTCAACCATCTACCCCAATACAAGCCTTTGTATCAATTAAGAAGAACACCTTTTATGGAAATTGATGACAAAGGGGGAGAAGTTGGACAAAGATATGAAAGCTTTTTGAGCTTTGGGGAGAGATTGGAAAGATTGGACATGGACATGGACAAAGAGGGAGTAACATTGAAGAATGTAAGGGGATCAAACATTCTTGGACAAAGAAAGCACACAAGTAGGGGGAGCAAGCTCATGAACTTTGATTGATTACATTTGATATGTGCATAATTCATGTGCTTGCTTGCATTGCATAAAGTTCTTAAATTCAATATGCATGCTTGTGTGGTGTATGCTAGTTATAGAACTTGAATGATGATTTGATAACTAGCATGCATAGGATGTTAGCTAGACTTATGATTATCATGCAAAAACTAGAACCTTGCTTATAATGTTGATCTCACGGGGTTTCTAGTGTTTTTGATGTCTAGCTACTCATGATGCTAAGAATGATGGCAAACTTGTGATTTTCAAATGGTATCAAGCTACTAATTGGTAGCGAGCTACAAAGGTTTATTCTATACACCTTAGCATCACTTAGTAGTGCTAACCCTCCCACAAATTTCATATTTATACGTATGGGCAAGCTTGAAACCAAACCATTTGAGCACATATGTAGGGGGAGTTATCACTACCAAGTCGGATTTTATGGTGCTTATCCAAATCTTAACATAGAGCTTAAAAGTTGGATAAGTAACATTAAATCCAAAAACAAGTTAGCAATTTACACTTATGTGAAGTGCTAGCTTGAAAAAGCATAATTTCCATATCTTTGTAGAGTTGTCATCAATTACCAAAAAGGGGGAGATTGAAAGGTCCTTGTTTGGTTTTGGTAATTGAGTAACAACTTAGGTGGACTAATATGTGGTTATGTGAGATACACATGAGATTAGTCCACATGTGATGGTGTCATGAAGGAGCTCATTGCATATGAGACATGACATGGAGTCATGTGACCAAGGTGGAGAAGATCAAGATGAGGCTTGGCTTGATGGACCGGTTGCTAGGGTGAAGGGCAAGTTGTGTGATGGCTTGGCGCCGAAGGACCAAGGCAACGGTGAAGAGCAAGTGAGGTCAAGATCGATGAACCAATACGGTCATGTGATGATATGAAGTGGATCATATCATTTGGTGATTGGTTGGTGCATGTGTTGCATCAATGTCAGAGGAGATGGAGTGGAATGCGCAAGGCAAAGGTATAACCTAGGGCATTTCCATTTCACCGGTCATAGGTGTGTAGAGAAGTTTATGACCAGATTTAGGATAGATGGCCGTACTATCAAGAGGGGCAAACTTGTTTGCATATCGGTCATCTAGTGCCACTTGAGCGATCTAACTTTGCATACGTGTTAGGATCGAGTGGCGAGGCAAGTTGAGTGGTTAACTCCTTCGATAAAATGATTATGAAAATGCTAACATACGTGCACAAGGTGGTGATCACTTGTTGGTGTTGGCACATTTGCGAAGGCAGTGGAGTTTGAGCGGTAGAGAGGGTTTGGGTTCCTCTCTCCCTCCCGCCGAGCTTGCGAGCGCGGGATTCAGGCGTTTTTGAGAAGTTGAAATGCCTATTTTCCACTACGCCGGAAGTCGGAAAAGAAACGGAGGCGAACAGAGGTCACAGAGGTGACCGGACGCTGCACCGGACGCGGTCATGGAATGACCGGACGCGTCCGGTCAGCTGTCAGGCGTTCGGGTGCTAGGGTTTGCAACCGGCGCGTCCGGTCACTCGCGGGACCGGCGCGTCCGGTCATGTGCCCAGAGAAGAACTGCAGTTCGCAAGGAGGATCGGACGCTGGGCGCGTCCGGTCACACACGATCGGACGCGTCCGATCGTTGAAGGAGCTTACTGGACTCACACCGGACGCGGGCACTGTCGCGTCCGGTCGTTGCGAGGAGCGCGTCCGGTCGTTGGTTTGACCGTTGAGGGTCAGTGACCGTTGGAGGATCGGACGCGGTGGAGCGCGTCCGGTCGTTTTGAGAGGCGCGTCCGGTCATAGGGTTTGACCGTTGGCGCAGTGACCGTTGGAGCATCGGACGCGGTGAGCGCGTCCGGTCAGTTACGACCGGCGCGTCCGGTCATCCCGAAAATGACCCAGTGAAGGGGTAACGGCTCTATTTGACCGTGGGGTTATAAATAGATGCCTTGGCCGGTTGTGGCCACTAGCTGAGCACACTATAGTCTTTGTGACTTGTGTGGTAGTGCTTAGGAGCCCTCTAACTCACTCATGCTTGATAGTGTTCATCGGATCGAGTGAGAGAGCGATTCTAGTGCGTTGCTTTGAGAGATTGCATCGTGTGGCACTAGGTGATCGTGTTGCAAGCCGGTGGTGCTTGTTACTCTTGGAGGTTGCCACCTCCTAGACGGCTTGGTGGCTTGTGGCTCCGTCGAAGCTCGCAAGAAGATTGTGCGAGGCTCCGGAGAAGCTTTGTGAGGGGGATTGTGCTCACCCCGCGGGGATCGCGAAGAGCAACTCTAGTTGAGCGTGTCATTGAGCTACCACACTTTATGGTAGGTTCTTGCGGTGCCTTTTGAGAGGCTCGGTGTGTGACCGATTAGCCGCCGAACCACGAAGTGTTGGTCGACACAACGGGGACGTAGCTTGGTGGCAACCAAGTGAACCTCGGGAGAAAATCACCGTGTCAACATTGTCTACTCTTCTCGGTGGTTTGCTTTCGTACAACACAAGCTTATATTTACTTTCATATATACTTGTGCTTGTGTAGTTGTTCTTGTTCTAGTTGTGCTTGTGTAGCTTCCTAGTTGTCTTCTTGCTTGTGTAGCTAGAAGCTTCCCCTTTGCGTGACTAATTTGGTTTGTGTAACCTTGTTAGTCACATTGCTTAGTTTGTGTAGCTAAGTGTTTTGCGCTCTCTAATTTGGCATTAGTTGCCTTGTTATTGAGCTTTGCTAGCGAGCTTAGCCTTTGTGCTTTTGCTTCACTAGTTGTGTAGGAGCTCCCTCGCTTGGCAAAGTACTAGTGCATAGGTTTGTGTGACCTTGCTCTAGAATTGATTAGGTGAGCTCTTGGTAAGCTTAGCACCTTAGTTGCTTAATTAGGATCTTTGCAAGGTGCTAGAGAACTTAGATAGAGGGGTGTAGTCTTGGCTAGACCGATAAGTTTAATTCCGCATTTGTTTTGATTAGCCTACGCGTTTAAGTTTTAGAAAGGACTATTCACCCCCCCTCTAGTCCGCCATCTCGACCCTACAACCCTCACTTAAGCACTTAAGGGTGTGGGGATGTCCTGCTGAGGCTAAGATATTTAACCCAAATTTAGGGAAATTAGATCCTAAGACAGTTAGTTGCCATTTCATTGGCTACCCAGATAGGTCAAAAGGTTACCGCTTTTACTGTCCCGACAGGCATACTAAGTTTGTGGAAACCAGACATGCTGAGTTCTTAGAAGATGATTTGATAAGGGGGAGCAAGGTAGCACAGGAGATTAGTTTAGAGGAGAAAAGGGTTTATGCCCCTACTCCAATGCTTCAGGAACAATTCTTTGTGCTACCCATAGCTGTTGCACCAATAGTGTTAGACACTATAGTGCCAGCACCGGTTATTAGTTCTCCATTGCCGACATCCAATGAAAATCTGGAACCTGTCCTTCGGGATCCATTAGAACCACACGTCGAGCATCAGGAAGAACAACAACAACCCCAAATAGCGCTAAACAATCAGAATCTTAGAAGATCAGAAAGAGTTAGAAGATCAGCTATTTCAGATGATTATGAGGTTTATGAAACCGAAGAATTTCATATGGAGGATGATCCCACTACATATGAACAAGCCATGAGAAGCGAACACTGTGAGAAGTGGTTAGAAGCAATGAGAGATGAAATAAGGTCCATGGATTCCAATAAAGTTTGGGAACTGATGGACATTCCTAAGGGAGCTAAGAAGGTTGGTTGTAAATGGGTTTATAAAACTAAGTATGACTTCCAGGGGAATGTTGAAAGGTATAAGGCGCGACTCGTGGCAAAAGGCTTTACTC
Source organism: Saccharum hybrid cultivar R570 (assembly GCA_038087645.1). NCBI lineage: Eukaryota > Viridiplantae > Streptophyta > Magnoliopsida > Poales > Poaceae > Saccharum > Saccharum hybrid cultivar. The sequence continues at coordinate 2,648,209 of JAQSUU010000635.1, read as the reverse complement.
AGAGAGAAGGAATTGATTACAATGAGACTTTCTCTCCGGTCTCATGTAAAGATTCTTTCAGAATTATAATGGCGCTAGTAGCACATTTTGATTTAGAATTACATCAGATGGATGTTAAGACGATATTCCTAAATGGGGATCTTGAGGAAGATGTCTACATGGCACAACCGAAAAGGTTTTATCATGGAAGGAAAAGAGAACATGGGGTGCCGCCTAAGGAAGTCTATTTATGGACTAAAACAAGCTTCAAGACAGTGGTATTTGAAGTTTGATAATACAATAAGAAAGTTTGGGTTTAAGGCAAATGTAGAGGACAATTGCGTTTATGTAAAGTTTAAGAATTCTAAGTTCATCTTCTTAGTCCTATATGTGGATGATATTTTGCTAGCAAGCAATGATGTCACTCTACTAATGGAGACTAAGAAGTTTTTATCCTCGCATTTTGACATGAAAGACCTCGGTGAAGCCTCTTTTGTTCTGGGGATTGAGATTCACCGTGATAGAAATAGAGGGGTATTAGGGTTGTCACAAAAGGCATACATAGAAAAGATTCTTAAGAAATATAGTATGCACAAGTGTAGTCCATCACCTGCACCCATTGTTAAGGGCGATAGGTATGGGGAACATCAGTGTCCCAAGAATCAGTTCGAGCTCGAACAAATGAGATCAGTACCTTATGCTTCAGCTGTCGGAAGCTTACAATATGCTCAAATTTGTACTCGCCCTGACATAGCTTTTGTTACTGGGTTGCTTGGCAGATATCAGAAAAATCCAGGTATAGAACACTGGAAGTTAGTTAAGAAAGTCTTACGTTACTTGCAGGGTACTAAAGGCTTCATGCTAAGTTATAATAAGACTGACTCCCTAGATATAGTGGGGTTTTCAGATTCAGATTATGCGGGGGATGAAAGAAAGTCCACGTCAGGTTACATATTCACCCTCGCAGGTGGAGCCATATCGTGGAAAAGCTCCAAACAAACTCTCGTTACATCATCAACAATGTATGCTGAGTTTGTAGCATGTTATGAGGCCACGGGGCAGGTGAGTTGGCTTAAGAAATTCTTACCCGGATTAAGAGTGGTAGACAGCATTGAGAGACCATTTAAGTTATACTGCGATAATAATCCCGCAGTTGAATATGCTCACAACAATAAGTCAAGTGGTGCTGCCAAACACATTGACATTAAGTATTATGTTGTGAAAGAAAAGGTTCAGGATCTTGTCATAAGTCTAGAGCATATTAAGACCGAAAACATGTTAGCGGATCCGCTCACAAAAGGCTTACCACCCAACGTGTTTAGAAAACACCTAGCCGGCATGGGGTTAAGGGAAAAGCCTATGATCCTTGAACACTTAGGGCCCGTTAGTTAGATCTCTGTCTCAATTTAGAGAGGTGTACTGTAGCCTTCAAATCCAACAGAAGATTTTTTCTGTGACGATGAGACGCGCTCTAAGAATCTCTTTATAATGAGGGGGAGTTAAGTGTTTAAGTTAAGATTAAGACAAGTTATTAAGATTAAGATAAGTGATTAGAAGAGATCAAGGGGGAGAATGTTAGATTTGATCTCCTCACGTTGAGACCCAACGGTCCTCAACGGACCCTGATCTGCTCCTGATCGGGGAGCCCAACCCAACTCATGGTTGGTGGGCCCCTGTCACACTGCGGATATAAAAAGAGAGGGAGGCCGGGGCGCTCTACACGAGGTTCACCGCCGCCATCACTCCCTCCAACAAACCCTAACCCGATCTCCTAGGGCCGCAGCTAGTGACGGGAAACTCACCGCCGCCGTCACCGCGCGGCACCGACACCAGTTCGTCATCGACCGTCGCTGCCCGTGCGCAGCCACCATCAACCTCAAGACGATGGCCGACTCCAACTCCTCTGAGCCAAAATCCGACGGTTGTTTATACTAACTCGTTTTCTTCTTCTCTCTCTAATCTTTGCTTAAATCTTACACTAGGTTTTGTTGATTCACTACTAAGTTTGTCTGAGTTTTAATCCCCGCTTGCTCCCACTGTCAGTGGTCCTGTGGTTAGTCCCATCATTCCCTAGCTAGGTAGGTACCCTCTCGTTATTCCCAAGATTTACTGTATGTTTGAAGCACCACAACAGTGGCGTAATTATTGTCCGAAGAGAGGTCTTCAATCGCATTCCGATCGAACATAAAGAGTCTGATGTGTTCATCGATCGTCCTGTATGGGAGATCGATCGACGTGGCCACATGCCTACCGCCGGCGGCACGTTACAAATTTGATGGATCCCAATGAATTCATTTTTCTCTCAAAAAAATGATAGTGCATGCATGCAGAATTTAAAAGGAATTATTTTTTCACAATTTAACTTAATTAAAACAAGTCACTAATTTAAGACAAGATTCCTAGGGACACGAGATAAGAATCCATCGCTTTCAGATATAGATCGGAGACGGAGACCATGCCTGGCCCTATCTCCATCTGCAATGAATCGTGATATCGTTGTCTTCATCATTGTAGTGTTATTAGTGCATTGGGAATTGAAATCTATACACGAAATTAAATGTTGTGCATGCATCCATGTGTGCCAACGAGGAGAACCAAAAGATCAACAGGAGCATTATTATCATATCAAATTATCATGCACACTTAACAAGTTTGCATGTCAATTGTCAAGTACATAGCCACATGCAGGAGTACGTAGTATGCTTCGGCACATCATGCCTCTGAATGTGAAGAAAGCAATGCAGAGATGATTCGTCCACTACTGATCCATTATACTGGTGAGTGAGCAGGAGGTGCCTGTCAGCTAGGAATGCAGATAATTCAGCTGGGAATAAGCCACATGGCCAAAATGTTCAACAACATGCAGACGCTCTTCTCCTAAGAATAATAATCTTTGCTGCAGCGATGATGACGTAAGTGTTCGACTAATTGAGCTGGCACGCTGACATGCTCTATAACATGTGCAACGCCTGTAATGGGAAATCGATCAATCCATCGTCGTCGTTGCTTGGAGCTTGCAACCGACACTGTACGTGTGCGTGTATCTGCATCTCTGAATGTTCATCATTCATGGGCATATCCGGATACGCATGGATCAGATGTATCCACAAGCTAAGCGAAGAAGCAGTGATTGGTATTTTGGAACGAATTGAGATAAACTCTGCGAAAGCCAACCATCGTAATAACACACTATATGTCTCCATTTCTTTTATAAAGTAAGGATTTTATTAGTTAACGATAATTACATCGCTTGTAAAAAAATCATGAACCTAACTTCTAACCTCTTTGATCGTAAATGTGAGTCTCCACTTTTGTAATAAGCCTAAGATAAAGACTTAGAGCCTAAATACTTGTTCTAAATTATTTGATGCAAAGTTTCATCTGTTATAAGTAACTTGAAAAGTCATTTACTAATAAGAAGTGCAGTGTTTTAATATCCATGTCATGAATTCAAAAAAAAACATGTGTGTGTGCCTTACCTTTTGGCTGACAAAGTATGCTCCATTAATTTGGCAAGGGGATACTTACTTATTTGGTTATCATTTTACAAAAAAAAATCTAGAACAAAATTAGTCTAATTTTTTAGCAATCCCCTCGGGTTACAAAGAAAGACAACATGTACAATTATAGACTACACAACACTGAGATATTAGTTATTATTGACGAATGCTTCCTTTTCCATTTGCTTGATCTCATCTCAAAATTGTCCTCCACCTTTTGAAACCCTAAAATGTCATAGGAAAATATCTAGATTTACACCCATAAAAGCACAATATAGGTCCTCTACTTCCTGGGCCTCGTCAAAGTAGTACATTCATTTTTATGAATTTTTTTAAGACGTGATACTTGCTCAAAAGTATAAAGTAATAACTTTGTATTTTAAGCTTGCTTTAGATCATGTTCTATGAAGACAATTATGCCATCATATTGCAGAACTGATGAAACCATCATTTACTAGATGTGGCACCACTCTTCTTTCACTCTATTAATGGCGATTGTTAACATGTCAATGACAATGTTGAACAAAAGATGAAATGATAGGAACCTTGACAAAGGTCTTTCTTTGTTTGGAATAGGTAACCAATCTTATGGTCCACATTAATTCATATGCTTCCGCCTGTTATAAAGGGGTTCAACCCATTTGATCCACTTGGGTAAAAAAAACCCTTTGATACACTGTTTTTGTAGCAAAGAAGGACATCTAACCTTGTTATAGGTTTTCTCAAAGTCTATTTTAAAAATTACCTTGTTTAGTTTCTTTTTGTGGAGTTTGTTCATGTATTGTCTTATTCATAATAGCAAAACACCTTACAGACCCTTACAGCCAGGATGTTGCGTTCTCTCATGAATACCGATTGAGTTGAGCTTATTATGTGATCGAACACCATATTAACGTGATTAGTTGCCACTTTAGTAAAGGTTTTATGAAGCTAATGTTGAGCAGACAAATAGAACTATGCTGTTGTATTGGGCTTGCTCCTAACACCTTAAAAATGAGGGTTATAACATCAAAGTTCAAACTAAACAATAGTAAATTTCTGTTGAGAAGACTTTGACATTTACTTTAGGTCACCTTTTTTTTTGACAAATGCTTTAGGTCACCTTTAATGACTTGCCAAAGCTTTGCTGAGGAGAACTGCAACTCCTCGGTCAGCATTTCCTTCTGAACTGGAGGTGCAGCTGCTCCCATCATTTTTTTTTTCTGAACTCGCGGTGCAGCTGCTTGTGATCATGTGGACAAGAAACCTATATATTTTGGGATATTTAACTATTTGCCACTTTTAGCCATGGTCAATTAATCCCTCTCACATCCACTTCTCTCACGTGGGTGGCAAATTTGTTGCCACTCTCCCTCCCCTAGTGGCAATGGGTTAATTATGCCACATATTTCCCCTGCTGGTACGTATCTTTGACCATTAGCAACGATTTTGCTTTGCAATTTTCCACGCGTTTACACAAAACGACGAGAAGCAATAATATAGTGTTGTAGGAAAGCATTTCTAATACATTTTATACCATCATCTGAATTCCTCAAGAGCCCAGAACGCCAAAAGATCAAAGAGTGGAAAGCCTTAAAAAAGCTGGTCTACCATTGCAATTTGCAACAGAGTTTTTATATGTATACTTGCTTTTGGAAAACAAGTCAGAATATCATATTCTTCGTGTATAAAATATACACAATAATGTACTCCTGTTAGAATAATTGTCCCCATCGTTTCTGTGCGTAGTCAAGAAGGCACCCTTTTTATTTTGACTGGACCAAGAAGCAGTACATATCACTCATCATCCACAGGTGTGTTGTATATGTTTCCCTCCTGTCACTATTGCACAAATAATTCTGCTATAGACAGCACTACTAATGTGGCTGCACATATATGGTCGTAGTGGTTAAGCGCTTGCTTTTGCAGCCTTAATTTAGTTTGGTCTCGCCTAACAGCGGTTAAGCTCTCTGGTCCTCTAGTTGACGTGTTCCATCAACTAGACAACAGCTCCAATCCAGCAAAAGGCACACTTACGCACAATACTATTATTAGTTTATTACTCCATCAATATGTCCCAAGTGTGTGCTTTATGTAACAGAATTTGTGTTGCAGAAAACAGTACAAGTACATTGTACATGCACTGTCACAAACCCAAGAAAGTTCATTTGCTCGATCAAATAATGTCCGTTTTCAACTTTTTCAATTTTTTTCTTAATGTCACAAAACTAGAAACAAAAGGGTACTAGCAGCAAAATCAAAAGAAGAAGAGGGAAATAAAAATAAAAAAGTAAGACAAAAGGGTGGAGCCGACATTGGTTGGAGTGTCACAAATGTTGTAAAGTACAATTAATGCTACAAGCCGTCTCCATGATTATCCAATGATTATAAACATCAAACTGCAAAAAGAAAAAACAATCATTCCATAGGCACTAAAATCAGGTTAACACAAAGCATATTCCACCATAAAGACATTTGTTAAAGTAAAATACATTGTGTTTTTTTTATTTTTTTCCATCACAATAAACGGGTAGGATCTTGCAAAACCCAATATGTTTTACTGTTTATTTGATTTGCCTAAGAAACCGCGTACTACTGAAAAAAAATAACAGGGCCTGCTGTTTATTACAGTAAGTATGGTTATTACACGTGGAAGTGGAATTTTACTGAAAAAATTCTTGCGGCTATGGTTTCTCGAGCCAGTAAAAAAAAGGAAACAGAAAGGTTCACACGTGCAGAGGCACACCACACGCTCGTGCGTGCGAGTCCTGCAGTGCTCCAGATGTGCTCTGATTAATCAATGCGCTAATCAGCAAGGCCAAGCCACTGACCGGCAATTAACAAATGGTTTAACAGTACGGCGGCCAGTGCCCAGTGGGCAGCATGAGCAAAGCGACACTGCGTCGCAGCCGTCGCTAGTGCTTATTCTATTGCTCCTTTCTCTGCCGCTACCGGGTCTTTGCTTTCTCCTCTTGAGGCTCGGCTGCTTGCCTGCTTGCAAACTGCTCCTCAAACCCGCCCTCTTCCTCGCCGGCCGCCCGGCGATGGCTACCGGTCAGCGGCGGTGGTGGCGGAGGAGGAGGAAGTAGTTAACTCCAGGTTGGTGACTGGTGGTCGCCGGCGGCGGAGACGGGGATGGCGGCGCCGGCGCCGGCGCCGGTGCCGGGGACGAGCTCCGGTGGGGCCGGAGGCGAGGGGGGCGGGGGCACCAAGGTGAACCAGGAGCTGTGGTACGCGTGCGCGGGGCCGCTGGTGACGCTGCCGCCGGCGGGGAGCCTTGTCGTCTACTTCCCCCAGGGACACAGCGAGCAGGTCCCTTCCCTCCCTCCCTTGCGGTGATGTTTGATCAAAGCTGCCGTATTACCAACCCCCCAAGCTCCCGATGAACGAGATTGCTCCTTCTATTTATGAAATTTGTTCTCTTGTTGCGATTTTCTGTGGCGTACTTCGGCTTGTCTCTTTCTTGTCGCCTCCTCGTGTTCTCCGGAGATGTGCGCCGCGCGCGTGTCATTCCATGGTTGGTTCGCCATTCGGCGGCAATTGGTTCTTGAGCTTCGCCGCCAAATGCTTGCTTTCCATTTGTCTCCTGACAAAAACATTTTTTTTCCCAGTTGGCTTTTTGTACAGCAGCGCGAGAAAATTGTCTGCTCACAATTAATGCTTAGTTTTGTGGTTGTTTAGTAATGTTATTGTATTCCAACTAATTTTAGCTTTTTTGGGGCGACGTAACAGAACACAAAGTATTTTATGCCGCTTGCGTGTTCTACAATTGCTCGTTGATACTTGATCATTTGCTTTGCCAAGGCTGATGCTTGACTCACATGATAGTTCTATATTTATTGTCTGTGATGTTGATCTCTCGTTTGCCATGCATAGCATAATATACATTTTTGAGTGGTTACTGGTTAGACAAGCAGTAAACGTTTTTTTTTTTTTTGCCATTAAGCCTCCCTTGTCCTGTCTATTTGATCATGTTCTGCCAAAGGGTGCTAGATCAGTTGGTCTAGTCACTCCAGCGGCACCTCTTAGGTCCTGAGTTCGATTACCAGTGGGAGCGAATTTCAGGCTGGGTTAAAAAAATCCCCTCGCCCGTCCCCATTCAAAGCACGTGGGGGGTCACCGGCCCAATTCTCATTTGGGCAACGGAAATGCCACCGTGTAAGGATGGGGGTGGGGGTTCGGGGGTTTTTCTCGCCGGGTGAGAAGGCACCTTCTTCTTATTTGGAAAGCTGCGGCGGCAGTCTTAACCGCCCCGGTCGAGTTTTTTTTTTATTTGATCATGTTCTAGTGCGAACAAAATAATTAGGGAATTAGGGCCTGAACTTAGTTATCTAGGTCTGTCTTTGGCTTGTTTGCCCAACTAAAATGGAATTTCATAATGAAATGCCTGTGATTGTGTGCCAGTTTTATATTATAATAAAGTTACATAAAAGCTAAAAGATAAAGCAGTTAAAAATTCGCTTGTTTATTTGCTAATAATTGTGAAAGTTGTCTGGAATTCCATGGTGAACAATTCTCATTCCTTGATGCCAATTTCAGGTAGCAGCATCTATGCGAAAGGATGCAGATGCCAAAATTCCGAGCTATCCAAATCTTCCATCTAAACTTATATGCATACTCCGTAGTGTCACTATGCTTGTAAGAAATGCTTCTTTCAATACAGTATATGAAAAATAACTGCTGTTGTGCTAGTTCTCTTTTATGTGAACGATTTTGATTAATGTATCTCTCAACAAAATTTGACAGGCTGATCCTGACACAGATGAGGTTTACGCTCGAATGACTCTCCAGCCAGTTAGCAATGTAGGTCATACTTCCCTATCTTCAATTATGTCATCTGTATTATAGGATGTACCTGTACCACCTTGAATTTGGAATTGGTACTGTTAGGTGACGGATTGTGACAAGGAGACATTGCTGGCATCAGAGTTTGCACTAAAACAAACCAGACCACAGACAGAGTTCTTTTGTAAAACACTGACTGCAAGTGATACAAGCACTCATGGAGGTTTCTCTGTGCCACGGCGTGCTGCAGAGCGAATTTTTCCCCATCTTGTAAGGATACTTTACATCCTATAATGGTCAAAAGCTGAATTGTTGGCTTTCTTAATTGTTCTGATCTGTCTGCGCTGCACTGTACAGGACTTCTCAATGCAGCCTCCTGCTCAGGAACTGCAGGCCAGGGATTTGCACGATGCAATTTGGACATTCCGTCATATATATCGAGGCAAGTCTGTAAAAAAAATACTGCACCAAGTTTCCTACTGGGCACGAAAGGAACTAATAAAAGTTCGTCTAGTCCTTATTCAAATATCACTTATCTTCTTTAATTTCATAATTTTATTAGTAACATGTACTCATAATAGACCTATCTTGCTATTTCATAAACACATTGTTTCATATTTTATTAAAAGTTCTCTTCCTTCATCAGGCCAGCCTAAAAGGCATTTGCTGACTACTGGCTGGAGCCTATTTGTCAGTGGAAAGAGACTCCTTGCTGGCGACTCAGTCCTGTTTATTAGGTAAAGTTTGGAGAGTGAAGACCTTGTCTTTCTGTGAATGTTTATCTGATTGCTGTTATGGTATTCTTTGGCAGTTGGTATAGCAAATTAGTCTACAGAGAGTATAACTAAAGCTGCTGAGCTTCCTGCCTGTGATTGTAGGGACGGAAGACAGCAACTCCTCTTGGGGATAAGGCGGGCAAATAGGCAGCCTGTTAACCTCTCATCATCTGTTTTGTCTAGTGACAGTATGCATATTGGAATTCTTGCTGCTGCAGCCCATGCAGCAGCTAATAACAGCCAATTCACAGTATTCTATAATCCAAGGTAAATAGCGTCTTCTGTAATATATAAAGAAGTAATGTACTGAAAGTTTGAATTAGACTGCTTTTATCTCTTTCAGGGCTAGTCCTTCAGAATTTGTTATTCCTTTTGCCAAGTACCAGAAGGCTGTCTATAGCAACCAACTATCACTTGGCATGCGGTTTAGAATGATGTTTGAAACTGAAGAATCTGCAACAAGAAGGTATAAATTTCCAGCTCTAGTTAATGTTTGGACTGTGTAGCTGTCCTATCAACTTCGAAATCACTTTAGAAAAAATATTAGTGGATCCTCTTGAGTACAATTAGATAATCTAAAATTTAGCATTCTGGTGCATCTAGAATACTTGTGTATCATGTTATGAACTGCATGTGGTTTTCTCTACCTAGATTTTTACAGTTCTTTCTTTGAACTAGGATCTTTTGTCAACTGCCTGCAGGTACATGGGAACAATAACTGGTATAAGTGATATGGATCCTGTAAGGTGGAAAAACTCCCAATGGCGCAATATTCAGGTTTGACCTGATCAGTCAAACTAAATACTCAAACCTTGCTGCATCTCCCTTTGATTTTTAAGATAAGTGTTTGTAGGTTGCATGGGATGAAGCAGCGCCAAGTGAGAGACGCACCAGGGTTTCCCTTTGGGAAGTTGAACCTGTTATAGCTCCATTCTTCATTTATCCCTCGCCATTGTTCACTGCAAAACGTCCGAGACAACCTGGGATAACAGGTAAATACAGAAGTACAATTATTGGCCCAACAGCATTCAATTCTATTAATGAATAGTATTAGTGCATGTATCATTGAAGTTCTTAATTGCATTTTCTTTCAAATTGATAATACTAATTTCCTTGTCTGTGTACTTGATTAATTCTTGTTATATTCTGATCATATCTGTAGATGATGATAGCTCAGAAATGGACAATCTTTTTAAGCGGACCATGCCATGGTTTGGTGAGGAGATTGGCAAGAAAGATCTGAGTACTCAAAACAGTTTAGTTCCTGGATTAAGTTTAGTTCAGTGGATGAACATGCAACAGAACTCCTCTCTTGCCAACACAGTCATGCAACCAGAATTGCTAAATTCGTTAGCTGGAAAACCTGTACAAACTCTGGCTGCAGCTGATCTATCTAGGCAAATTAGCTTCCAGCCCCAGTTCCTGCAACAAAATAACATCCAGTTCAACACTTCGCTGGTACCTCCCCAAAACCAGCAGACCGAACAGTTAGCAAACGTAATAGCTACACCAAACCAATTGGGAAGTGTTATAGTACAACAAAAGGTAGTTCAAAATTGCAGTCCTGAACAGAAACAGAATCCGGTAACTCAACAATTGCAAGTCAGCCAACCAATGATTAGTATGGCACAGCCTCAACTTGTCCATACTCAAGTCCAGCAACCTCAAGTCATTCTCCAGGCTCAGCCTCAGCATCCTCAAGTCATTGTCCAAGCTCAACTACAGCAACAGCAACCTCTGGTTCAAAATCACACCACCATACAAGGTGGTCTTCAACAAATCCAGCTTCTGCAGCAACAGCATCCTCATCTGCAGGAGCAGCAGGTTCCGCAGTCAGTGCAGGAACAACAGCAAAAAAAGATACAGCCTTTTCAGGTACCTAATGACGCAAACATGGTAACACAGTTATCTGATCAGATGAAAATACAACTATTGAAGGCTCTACAACCACAGCAGACTCTGGCCATGGAACAGCAGAAAATGATATTGGATTTGCAGCAACAAGCAGTAAATTCTCAGTCAACTGCTCAGCAGTGCTCGCAGGTAGCTACCCAAGTGGTAGGTTTGCATAGCAGTAGCACTATTCAGTACCCGACGCAGCAAAAGACTCAACCTCACAAACCAATTCAAGAGTTTCCTGGGAATGCTGTTTCTATTGTAAAATCAGGAATTGTCACCTCCATGGGTGCTCGCTATTTGCATGTGCCTGGCGGAGTGCAGTCAATGAAGACGGATAATGTTCCCTCTTCTTCAAAATCACCATCCACAAACAATAATCCTGTTATTTTGCCATCAACTCCAAGTAGCTCCAAGAACCAATGTTTACCTACTGTAGCAAAGGCTCCTCAATCATCTGTTGTATTGGGTTCTACACTTGAACAGGGCATGAAACCTTTTGAGAGTACACAGCACACAATGGTGATTCCCAAGATGGCTGAAGAAAGGCCAGCTACTGGACAAGACTACATGAACAGCACTCAGATGGATTATTTGGATACGTCCTCATCAGCGACTTCAGTTTGCCTTTCTCAGGCTGACGGATCACTGCAACAAAATTTTCCACCTTCATCCTTCAATCATCATCAACCGTTGAGAGAAACGGTTCCAGATAGCGAGTTTGAGGTTACAGATGCAGGAAATAACTTTCTATTTGGGGCAAACATTGATGGCCATGTGGAGCCTCTTAATGAAGACGCCTTGCTTGGAACTACCTTTGAAACTGAGAAGTACATGGATCAGATGCCAGGAAATGGCATATCTAACTACATTTCATCAAAGGATTCTCAACAAGAGTTATCATCTTCAATGATTTCACATTCATTTGGTGTTGCTGATATTGCATTCAATTCAATAGATTCATCAATCAATGATATCCCATTCTTAAATAGAAATTCCCGGGCTCCAGGTCCTGCTCATCAACGGATACGAACATACACCAAGGTGTGTTATTTGGCTTAGCTTCAATTTTGTCATTCACAACATATGTAACATTCACTCTTTGCATAAGGACTGTACTGAGCTCCTGATCAAGGGACTTATCTGCAGGTGCACAAGCGTGGTGCTGTTGGAAGATCTATTGACATCAACAGATATTCTGGATATGATGAACTGAAGCATGATATTGCCCGTATGTTTGGTATTGAGGGGCAACTCAGTGACCAAAATAGAGTTGGCTGGAAGCTAGTGTATGAAGATCACGAGAAGGATGTTCTATTAATTGGTGATGACCCATGGGAGTAAGTCATTTAAGCTTTTTATTTCCCTTTGTCTAAAAAAATAACTAGCATATGAAAGGGAAAAGAAAAGTGGCTAGCATGATGGATTTCTGCAATTGAATGGCTCATGAACAGTTAAGCTTTTTATTTCCCTTTGTCTAAAAAAATAACTAGCATATGAAAGGGAAAAGAAAAGTGGCTAGCATGATGGATTTCTGCAATCGAATGGCTCATGAACAGTAAAATCAATGGTGACAGTGGGGCAATGCAATACCTGAAACCATTTTGATATTTTGGTTGACGCCTCAGTCTTTAGTTTGTGATATTCATATGGTTCAGTGAGTAGAGTGATAACTTTAACTTTGAGCAAACACACTTCCTGATAAAAATATGTGGAGAAACTCTAAAATCAATTGTTCTGGGTTTTGACTGTGTAACTGCAAAATTCTTCCATGGTCTCATCTGATTGAGGTTTCATGAATTCTTCAACCATATCCAAATTCCAAATTCGACTTCTTTGTGCCACATTGGTTGCTAAAGATTGGTGTCCATGCATTTGCAGGGACTTCGTGAACTGCGTGCGGTGCATCAGGATCCTTTCGCCACAGGAAGAAAGGCAAATGAGATTGGCCAGTGACTATGGAGACAGCTTTCTTGGTAACCAAGCATGCAGCAGTTCTGATGGGGATCACCCGTGGAGGGTCACCGGTGACTAGAAAGCAGACACTGTCAACACTGCACTAGCTGGCGCCACAATGTTGGCATAATCCGTCCCACTATAGCAAGAACATGATCCGCAATGATAATCTAGGGTCCAGATGTCTGAGCACAAACTTTACACTTAGATGATCGTGCAAACAGTTAACATTCTAAAAAAAATGTTGCAATTCAGTGAAATTCCTACAGGAAATGTACTTCATGGTCTGTCTCTGCTGTAGTCTCGTAGATATAGCGCTTCTATTGTGCTATGTTTTGGCAGCCTTACAATCGATATACTACAGTTACCCTGCCTATGTATGTATTATATATTTATAAATGTATCGGCCTGTGTATCCGTTTGCTGTAACTTAGTTGAAAGCTGAAACCCAGAGGCTGTAAGGTACAAGTACAGCCATTCATAATTTGCCACAGATACAGATCTGAGTGGAGAATTGAATTTAATTTACATATGCTTCATTGTTTGTGAGCCTACCTTGATCGCCTTTAATTTGTTCAGTTCCTCTCAAAACGCTAGGTGGAAATCGAAATCCCCGTATGCAAATTTGGGAGATCGGAAATGGTTTTCCAAATTTAGTTTTATTAATTATTGTTGTTAAAAAAATTCAAGAAAGATTATTTTTATCTATGATTGAAGCTGAGAAGTTTGAGTACGAACTGTTTTAATTGAATTGCTAAAAGCAGTATACTCGATGCTCATCATCATTCATTAGTGAATAGTGCTGCGAAAGTACACTCACTGGCCAGTGGGTCCCACGATACATTGATCGGAGAGGACATCTCGGAATTTTCAGGTGGAGAATTTGGGTCGCCATCGCCCATCGCCCTCCCACTCCACCCCGGCCCGCCTCCGCAACCGCCGCCGGCAGTGGCAGTGGCAGCCAGGGCGCGATGGCGGTGAGCCCGGAGCTGGAGGGCTTGCGGCGCATCGCGCCTTCCCGCTTCGTCTCCTTCGCCTTCCCCAACCCTTTCCTCGGCCACGCCTCCAATCCTTACGGGGACGGGGGCGGCGGCGACGGCGATGCGTGGGAGTGCGTCCGAGTTGCCGTCCTCGATTCGCCCCTCCCCTCCCCGTCCGTACCGTCGACGGCGGCGATGCTCGTCCCGTCCGGCCGGCACCGCGACTGGATCTTCTCCACCCGCGCCGGCCACCTCCACCTCCTCCTCTCTGCCACCCGCTTCTCCCGTCTCGTACTCGTTGGTCCTGAGCTCTCGGCGCCTTCTCCTAGGGTCGTTTCGTGCGTCCGTCGCCCGGACCCAGACCCTGCACACGCTCGGCTCCTCCCCCTCCTCCTTGCTCTCTGCCCCATGGCCGCGTTTCGGGACAGCGCTGTCCCTGACGTCCCGCTGCTCGTCTTCCAGGATGACCTCCTCGGGCTTGCCCCTATCAAGTTCGTCTCTGGCCCTGTTGTTGGCGAGATGGTTGTCGAGGATGTGGCCATTGACTGCAGCCCCGGTCCAGCTGAATTGCGCCGCAGGATGCGGTTCAAGCGCATGCCCTGCCTTGTGCAGACGCAGGTGCGCCTATGTCAGTCACCTGCTGCTGCTTCGTCGCCGTTGCTGGAAGCACTGGAAGGCTCAGGTGAGCTGTTGCAGCCGGAGGTGGGTGGATCGTTGGTCCAGCCTTACCTCCAAGCCATGGTTGCTGGTCTCGCAGTGATTGCGCCATCCATTGAGGAGAGTATCCGGTCAGGTGTTAGACCTAGGTGTCTCTGTGCTGGTGTTGGAGGTGGATCACTCCTCATGTCAGTCAGAGTGGGGCTTCAGTTCGATGTAATCGGAATAGAGGCCGATGGCGTTGTCCTGGATGTCGCAAGGAATCATTTTGGGCTGGTGGAGGATGAGTTTCTCCATGTCCATGTCGATGATGCTATACAAATGATAGAGGGTTTTGCTCGGCAAGGGGAGCCTGATATGAATTTCAGTGCAGTAATGGTGGATCTTGACTCCTCTGATGCTATGTGTGGTGTCAGCGCGCCACCATTGGAGATGACTGATGGAAATGTCCTTATCTCTGTGCGCACAATCCTACATCGTCACGGAGTTTTGATTCTGAATGTGATTCCACCTCCTGCAGATAGGTCCTTCTACAAAGGGATGATTGATCTTCTTCGCCAAGTTTTCTCAGAACTGTACGAAATAGATGTTGGTAATGGTGAGAATCTTGTTCTTATTGCTACAGTATCACCGATTGAAACCACAGTTACTGGTGATTCTGGACATTTTCTGACAGAATTGAGGAAATTAACTGGGGACTTTTTGGAACATATAAGAAAATTTTGACATTCCTAGTCATTATGCGGTGTTGTTTCTGTTAGCCTCCACAAAGACAGTTCCATATACTTGCTCTCAACTGCTAAGAGCTGAGATGGTTATATTAGCATTCAAGCACTACCACTGGATTCACTGTTTGATATACCTCAGTTTTTCAACAAAAAAAAAAGAGATGCTTGTTCTGTAGTGTTATTGAGTATTCAGAGGGCAAATCACTTGTCACCGAAGAGGAATGTTTTCTTGCGATGTACACACCGCACCTCATACAGACACTAGACAATTGGTATTTAGGGTGCACAACAATTTTTACGACAAGATGGCTATACATGATTTCTCTAAGCTCACTGCCAGTGCAATGGTGAATGGAACATGGTGACTGCTAAGACTAACTCAAAGTGATCTGGTTTGCTCCTGCTCTTCATCGGGCTAGTTACAATATGGTAAATTTTCATCAAGACATTAGTTGACCTGGAGTTTACGAAGTCAATCTTAGATTGATGCTTGAATTATTTTCAGAACAGAATATGGATCCTGCAATTCTTATTTTAGCTTCGGAAATGATTTTGAAACCGCGCTTTCCATTACACCGGTTTTGCTCAGAAACTTTGTTGTATTGACTGCGAAAGATTACGATGTCTACTGACTACTGATCTGTAACAGGGGCAATATGCCTACATCACAGACTATTCTGTTAAACCTATCCCAGATAGTCTAGCTAATGGATTAATGCAATGGCCGATAAAAGATTTCCACTGTCATTCGCAGGTAAAATTTGCTCAGTTATTTTCAGAAGATTTCCTCGTTAGCTGTAAGAAGAACAATGCCTGATCGCCTCTTGTTTTCGGGATTTCAGGGCAGAAGCAATGGCATACCAGTATGCGGCAACAAGAACAATGGTTTGAGTCTAACTGATGATCAGGATGCCGTTCTGTCCATACATTCAGATGTGGGAATGGAAGTCACTCAACGAGCTTGTCACCTTCATTCTTGGCATGGTGAAGCATCCCCATGTGGCCATGTCTATCTGTTGTGATGTTTCCAATACGTTTATGATGAGTCCCTAAAAAAAAAAGAGTCAACCAGGATGAGTTTATTGCAAATGTTATATAGGTTTAGTGCCATCGTCAGGAGGCATAAATGTGGAGCATCATTGATATGAATATGATTATGATTATTATGGCCTGGTCTCCGTTACAAATTGTCTAGGCCCTGTCTGGAACTGATTCACAGCAGCTTCTGCCTTGTGGTGGAGAAAATCGAACGGACGGCCCCAAACGACCAGATTTTCCACAGCAGCATTTCCCACTGACCAAACTACCCCTTGCAACTGGTAAAAATTACCCACCAAATTCCACTCTATAGAAACGATCCTCTCCGTGCGTTCGACCCTTCCGCCTTGTCCTTCCGCCTTCCGCGCCAAATATCGCCGCCGCCGGCCAGCCGCTGCCTCGCTCCGTCTGCCCCATTTGCTCGTCACTTCACTCCCTCCCGGTGACTCGGTGAGTCCCTGTCTGGCTGTCTCCCCGTCTTCTTCACGCTCCCTCCCTTCCTCGTTGGCACTCCCTCTCCGATGCTTCCCAATCTCCGGCGTCCGGCCCCGTTCCTCTCGGGCTCGAGCACGCTCCCTTCCTGTGGCTTCCCCGTCTCCTTCTCCCTCTCCCTCTTGCATCTCCCCATCCCTACGCAGGTCTAATAATTCTGTGTGTTGTTCTTTTTGCAGTGGGTAACGACTGGTGCCTGCGAGTCCAGGCAGTGCGGGAGCTGATCCTGCGGTCTAGGCGGCAGCGGTGAGATGGTGATGGTGTCAGGCGGCGGGGGGAACGCGTGGGCGAAGGAGATGACCATCCGCCGCAGGATAGCCAGCATGTGCGCTCCACGCCCTGAAGCAATCTCTCTGTTCTCTACTTCTGTGTAAGAAAAGGGATTCTTTTCTATCAAGATGCTAACTACCATTATTTGTATGTTGGGTTCAGATTCAACAAGACGCAGGAACATTTCCCTACTCTGAAGGACTACAACGATTATCTGGAAGAAGTTGAGGATATGAGTGAGTAACAACCTCTGTTTGTTAATTTGTTATTCTTGAATTATACCAATTGGGAAAAACTTAGCAGGTTTGGTTTTTCTTTTCAAGCTTTCAACCTGATCGAAGGGATAGATGTTGAGGCGATTGAAGCAAAAATTGCAAGATACCAACAGGAAAATGCGGAGCAGATATACTTGTCCAGAGCTAAAAGGGTGTGTTTTGTCATGATCCCTGATGTAGTCTTATGGAGTACCGAAATTCCTGTTGAAATGTTTTACCCTAACCTTTGACATATTCATATATCTGATCGATAAAGATTTATCTTTTATGTATAATGTGTTCCTTTATAGGCGGAAGATCTTGCAGCAGCACTTAAAGCAAGCAGGATGAACCCTGTAAAGGCTGAGGCCAATGATACGGTCAGTAGATATTTTCAAGATATATGTTTTCTTCATAAAAAAAGTATGAAGGTTATAAAATAAAATATGGGTTTTCTTCAACTTAGAGTTCTGATTGTCTGATACCTGGTTGTGTAAGTACATGAGTAATCCCATCATGCTGGTGTCACTGGTAAGCTGCTTGCATGGGAAATATTTGGCACTACCATTTAGTAGGTCAACCAGGCAAACTTCTAGTAAACATCATGAGATTTTTTTTGAACGTAATAAACATCATGAGAATATAGTAGTGATGAAATGCTAAATCATGAAGTGACAACTTTCAGATTTATCACCTTGACATCTTATCAACATGTTCTGTTGATAATTGTGATCATAATCACAGTATTGGCTGCATGTTTTGCAACAACAACAACAACAACATAGCCTTTTGTCCCAAGCAAGTTGGGGTAGGCTAGAGATGAAACCCAAAAGAGACTGCATGTTTTGCACTAGAAAAAAAAATGACCTATGCAGGAGTGCTGATTTGGTGATCAAAGGGGCAATCTTTTAGGAAGTTAAATCCTTTGCCAGCATGTTTTACCTTTGTTATGCATAGATAGATGTCTTGCATCTTTAGATATTGCCCTACCCGACCAACATGATCGCAAATGAAATTTAGTAAAGGCATGACATTGTCATCTTCTCTTTGTATCCTTGTATGATCATGTTCAGTTTTTCGTCTGGTTTGACTCACGCATATCTAAAAAACTACTGCAAAGTTCCTTTTCCTTTCATTATGTTTCTCTATACTGTTCTGCTTTACTTTGATACTATTTTTTCTTGAGGTTGATGCATTGATATTGTGTTCTTGGTAAATGCCAACACTTGGTGCTCTTGCAATCTGTAACAGGCTGCTGGGAGTTCTCAGGGTATTAGTGGTGGGGCAGGAGTTCAGGGCCAGTATGCACCTGCCGCCGTTCTTGGGGGAGTGGCTCAGCCTCGCCCCACAGGTATGGCTCCCCAACTAATCGGCAGTCGGTCAGATCCTCTTCAAGGAGATGACGAGGAGACCAGGAGACTACGCGCAGAGCGAGCAGCACGAGCTGGCGGATGGACTGCTGAATTGAGTAAGAGAAGAGCACTGGAGGAGGCGTTTAGCGCCATATTTATCTAGGGCTAGATCAAAAGGCAACACATGGCCTGGAGGAAAGGCGTTATATTTAAAATGGCCGTCAAACAACTACACAACCTTGGATGATCTATACCGCGATTATCTTTGGGACATGGCATTCTCAGATTGTAGTGAAGTACTACCTATTAGCACCAAGTGAGCCTGCGGCTGCAAAAGCATCCTTTGTGTGCAAGCTAGAAAATGCACATTGTTGTGTACCTTGTTCATCTCAGGCCATCGTGACAGTCAAGATTTGTGACTGTTCTTTTGTATAAGGACATGATACGCTGTACGAGCCCCGCCTCTCAGACGTAAAAAGAAATTGTCCCTATGATATTTATTTTGTCAGAATTTTTGTTCAATTCAAACATTCAATCTACTGTGAGTCTGTGAGTCTTTGGCCTCTTCTAACTGTGTCGATTCTGACAACTAAATGTATCCTTCCTATTAAAGTTACAGCATGTCAAGTAGAGCTTTGCTGTTATTTCAGTACAACACAACCCTTCTATCTAATCTAATTAATCAAATACATTTTGCATCGTAATAATAATCAATCAAACTAAATTTAACAAGAGAATTATCTCCGCCTGTGGCGCTCACCTTCGAGTGCTCCGCGTGGCCTGACGAGATGGAGATGAGGAGGGTCTTTCCCGTCCGCGGTCCGCCGCGGTGGGCCTGTGCCAGCGCCAATGCAGCAGTCCGTTGGCCATCAATTCAGGTGATATTGTATGATGGGAATTCATAAACATCTCTAAATTTTTGACAAACTTTTGGATGCTATGTTACTCGTAATTGCTGCTTAGGGCGTTGGTACTCGTCTTGCTAGTGACTAAAATGTGCCACGTGCTCTATTTTTAGTGAACTAACGACGGTGTGGACGTGTGGGAATAATGGTCGGAATCCCTTTCCATTCCCAATTCATGTTCAAGAAAATGTCAAATGCAGTTGCATTCTGTTTGCAAAAGGAAATGGTGTGAATTCAGTGTACCCAAGTACTCCCGCCGCCCCAAAATAAATCGACTTCCGGTTCCGGCATTGTCTAGTTACATAGCTAGAAGTTGATTTATTTTAGGACAAATGGAGTATGTGTATTATATTATTTGAAAATGACTAGTGTGAACTTGTTAGACACAACAAGGAGAAACTATTTATCGCAACTCCTGTTCTTTTTATCACAAGTTCTGTTCATTACATCAATTATGTACGATGGGATGACTAAAGTAAAAAACTGAGGATGAACCAATAGACCTAGTTCATTGCCATTTTGATTTAATTGCTCTTTATTCCTGACAAATCAGCTTCTTTCCTGCCAATATGAGAGACTTTTCCTCTTTTCTTTTTGGAGCGTATACTGATCACTAGTTTGTTTGTTCTGGTGTGCAGTGAGTTAGATGAGGAAATGCAAAGCGCGGTGCAAGATTACCTAGAGCAAATCGGAGTGAATGATGGCCTTGCTGCATTTCTGCACGCGTACATGGAAAACAAGGAGCATACTGGACATTATTAGATGGCTGAAAAACGTTGAGTGCCATATCAATGAACATTTTAGTTGGGTTAATCGTTTGTCTTACAACACTTGCGACCTTTTTATCACAATCTTGGCATTTTACTATTATTTGAATTTATTTTTTGCCCTGTCATATGCTAGAGATCTGCCTATACTCTCTCGGGAGGTGCTCTCTCCACGAAGCATGTCGGTTTTTTTCCCCTCTACTTCCTCTGTCGCCAAATAAGCGACGC
Source organism: Saccharum hybrid cultivar R570 (assembly GCA_038087645.1). Lineage (NCBI taxonomy): Eukaryota > Viridiplantae > Streptophyta > Magnoliopsida > Poales > Poaceae > Saccharum > Saccharum hybrid cultivar. Next base: position 2,627,667 of record JAQSUU010000635.1, on the reverse strand, counting down.
TTTTGACTTTCAGACATTTTGTTTAACTGTTTATTTTATTAAAAAATTTTGTACAAAGAATGAACCAATGTCAAACAAAAATCAAATGTCTTAAAAAACCAAACGTGACAAAAAAAAAGAACAATCGTAACATTTTTTATTAAGGGCAGCTCCAGTGTTCGGTTCGGTTTTGGTGCTGAGATGGATTTCAAAGTTCGGTTGTTCGTATGGTTTGGGTGCTGCAATGTGTCATTTAGTGGGGGCCATAGCCAATTAAAAAATAGGAAAGAATGCAACACCTTTTGCTCTCTTATGTCTCACGCTGCCGCATGCAGGACGACAATCATGCCACTCGTTGAGTTTTTTTATTCCCTCGGTTCGCACCAAAACGAAGAGCCGCTTTCTGAAATCGATGTACACGGTTCGCTAGCTCCGGTGTTAAAATCGAACCATCCTGCTACTTCTCTCCCCACGGTGTACCGACAAACTTCTAGAGTTCTAGTAGTGAACTATATGCTACATTTTGCTGTGTGTGGGAGACGTGTGGTGGTCAGATGGCAACGGGTACGTATCCGACGGGTAGTGCTCACCCGTACCTGTACCCGCACCCGTAAAATTTTACCCGTCGGTTACCCGTACCCGCATGCGGGTAAAAGAATAGTTCCATACCCGTACCCGCCGGGTAATTCTCACCCGACGGGTAACCCGTACCCGATAGCATACCCGAAAATTATCTAAAAATATCAAATAGTCACATGCAAAAATAAATCATTCTAAGCTTCCAACAAGTTACAAACATGCTAACAAATATTATTAGCATCATTACAACAAAGACAATGTACTAGAAATATAGTGGATGTCTCAATGGGCCAAATTCATGACTTATATGCGCTAAAATAACTGAGGTTGGCTAGTTATTTTTGCGGGTATGTCTTACCCGCGGGTATGCGGGTATGGGTAGTATACACCCGCACCCGTACCCGCATACCCGATGGGTATAGAATTTTGCTCAATAACATACCCACGGGTAGAAAATTCATTCCATACCCGCCTCTTTATCGGGTAATACCCGTCAGGTACTCAGATTTCGGGTACCCGTTGCCATCTCTAGTGGTGGGTGATCTGCCCATGTCCAAGTAGTGAACAGGACATGCGCCCTCTCTGGTAACGTTGCGAGCTGGTGGAGTTTGGTAGCTGCTGATACGTTGAATGGCCTAGGGAAGTGTTAAAACGTTATAGCTGGATTGGAGTAGACCTGGTTATAGATCACCTGATTTGACCCACTTGGAAAAAAAAACCCTGACCTCACCTAATATTGGCACGGCTAGCGCTCCGACGTCGGACGGACGGCCGTGGCTCCGGTCCGTTTCCTGCGTCCACGCATGGACGCACGCCGGCCGGGCATTGCTTGCCCGTGCCTGTGTCTCGCGGCCATGCGCGCCGGGGGTGCGCCGCCGAACATCGCTCGCGCGGGACTGCTCATGCCTCCTTCCCTTCCCACACGTATCCCATGTGCAACAACCGATCTATTTTTAAAACATTCAGATGCAACGCTTACAACATACAAAAAAAAAAGATGAAACACTTGAAAAACATTACAAACATGCACAACATCCAGATAAAACGCTTACAACATACGTAAAAAAACAGATGAAACCTTAGGAATAGAACCTTGCAACATACATGTACACCCATTACAACATATGCAATATCTATATGAAACGCTTGCAACATATCTCTAAAACATCAGAAACACTTGAAATAAGCACTCGCAACATATGCTTTTAAACACAACATTTACTTGTTGCTTGGACGAAATAGAGGCCCGTCGACACGGAGCTGGACGCCGAGCGGAGCTCAGGGGAAGAGAGATGCTAGCGGGCAAGCGGCTGTGCGGCTCCGTTGAGCTGTTGCGCGAGTGCGGTCCCCCGTGGCGATGCGCCCCCGAAGCAGAGGTGGCAGGACCGGGTGCCCGTGGCAAGCGACCCTGCGCCGGAGACAGCGGCGGGCGAGCGGCGCGGTGGAGTCACTGGCGGAGCTACGTGTATGCCTGGGTATTCATTGGAATACCCAAGATTTTGGCAAAAAAAAATTAATACACATACTAGTATACATGTATATGCTATTGTTTAATTGGACCAAGAGACAAAAGCCCACAAACAAGCAGCTGAGTGGCAGCCGAGCAGGCCAACAATTGACTAGGCCCAAGCGCCCACCTCCCGTCGGCAACTTGACATTCATTCAGAATCGCGAAAGTCACGAATCGCTACTTCCTGTCCCGTCCCAAGGGCACTGGAACTAGCGACGGCGGCGGCGGCACATCTCGATCTGCTGCTACGGTGCAGCAGGTTCCCGGCGGCCGGTGGCCGGCAGCCGGTGGCACATCCGCTCATCTCAATCTGCTTCTGTTGCGTCCTGGAACGCATCGTCGATTCGTCGATCTAATTGCAGCAGGCAGCTAGGTAATTTACAATACATCTCGATCTGCTGCTTCTCCTCTAATTTATTTGTTCTTGACTGCTGCGATGCGTTCTACTTTATTTAGTAATTTTCTTACATTTAATTCTTTGTAAATTGTAATCTAGATGAAGAAGAAGGGTACTACCATCTTATTTGCATTATGGGATAAAGCTGCAAAGGCAAAAAAAAACAAATTTGGCATCTACACCAAATCCTCCTGTTGAGATTGAGAACAATCTACAGGTAGCACTTGTGCAAGTGCAAGCACATGATGATGAAGCACAGGCACAGTCCGCTGTTGAAGCAAATGATGAAGCTCCCCAATCGGACAGAGACATCCCAACTTCAATTGTACAAGATGATGCAGCAACTGATGAAGAGGATGACATTGGAGCAGATTTGGAAGCACTTGAGCATGATCCTGGGAAGCGAATACCCATCTCAAGGTACAATGTCAATGACCAGGATAGAGTTAGGAGGAGATATATTGAGTTGGGTCCATGTCAGCCAAAGAATCATGATTTTCAATATAGAGATATAAGTGGTCATCAACGCCGCTTTTGCCCAGTTTGGTTTGAGCAATATAAGTGGCTTGGGTACAGTGTAGAAAGAGATACTGCTTTCTGTTTTGTTTGCTATTTGTTCAAAGATAAAACAAAATGCCCAGGTGGAGATTCATTTGCGATGAATGGGTGGCGAAACTGGCACCTGAAATCAAGATTGAAAAAACACATGGGTTCTGTCAGTAGTGCTCATGCTCAAGCTCAAGAGAAATATGATAGGTTCACTGCACCAAAAACATCAATTCAGGAGTCTGTTGCTTCAAACACCACACAGTAGAAAGCTTTATATAAGCTTCGTTTGACATGGACACTCAAGTGCTTGAGGTTTCTATTGCGCCAAGGCTTGGCATTTAGAGGGCATGATGAAAGTGAAGACTCGCTAAACAAAGGAAAATTCCTTTAAATTGGCTAGCAGGAAATTTTGATGAGGTTGATAAGGTGGTTTTAAAGAATGCTCCACACAACTGTAAAATGACATGCCATCAAGTACAACATGAGCTCATCAAATGTTGTGCACAAGAGACTACTAAGCTAGTAATTGAGGAACTTGGTGGTCAAAACTTTGCAATACTTGCTGATGAGTGTGCTGATGTGTTCCAAAATGAATAGCTAGTTGTTTGCTTGTGTTACGTCGATAAGAAAGGAAGGGTAGTTGAAAGATTTCTTGGTATTGCCCATGTTGAAGATACTAGTGTTTTGACACTTAAGGCTGCACTAGAGCATATGCTTATGAAGTATAATTTGACCTTTGCAATGGTTCATGGGCAAGAATACGATGGAGCTAGCAATATGAAAGGTAATGCTAATGGACTGAAGAAACTTATAATGGATGAGTCACCATATGCTTACTATGTTCATTGCTTTGTTCATCAGCTGCAATTAATTTTTGTTGCTGTTGCTAAAGAGAGTGGGGATTGCACTTGGTTTTTTGGACAGCTTGCTATCTTGTTAAATGTTCTTGGCAATTCTTGTAAAAAGATGAGAATGCTTCGAATGGCTCAAGCTGAGGAACTAATTGATGCATTAGAGTTGGAGGAAGTAGAAACCGGAAAGGGTTTGAATCAAGAAATGGGTTTGGGAAGGCCGTGTGATACTCGCTGGGGCTCTCACTACAGAACTGTGATGCATGTTATTTATATGTGTCATGCAATCAGGCGTGTTCTGGTGAAGATTGGAAAAGAATATACTACATCGGAGGCCCAATCAACTATGACTATGTTGACATCATTTCGGTCATTTGAGTTTGTATTCATGGCACACTTGATGCAATAAATATTTGGTTATACTGAGGACTTGAATAGAGCTTTGCAAAAGAAAGATCAAGACATTGTGAATGCCATGGAGCTTGTTGATCTTACAAAATATCATCTGCAGTCCTTGCGAGAAGATGGAGGATGGAATGATTTTCTTCATAGGGTAATTTCTTTTTGTGTGAAGTACAAGATTAAAGTTGTTGACATGGAGGGTCCTTATTATCCTGTTGGGAGACCTAAAAGAGGGTTCTATAATGGCGCAATGAACTATCATCGGTTTCATGTTGACATGTTTGTGAGTGTCATTGATAGGCAACTTCGTGAACTGAATGACAGATTTGACGAGGTAAACACAGAACTACTTTCTTGCATGGCAGCATTTAGCCCACTTGATTTATTTGCTGCTTATGATCAAGCCAAGTTGGTTACACTTGCTACAAAGTTTTATCCTAAAGATTTTACAACTGAGGAATTAGAAAAAGTTCCATGTCAGATTAATATGTATATTTCTTATGTTCGTAGAGATGAAAGGTTTAAAAATTTCAAGAACCTATGTGAACTTTCAGTTAAGCTTGTGGACACACAAAAGGACGAACAATTTTATGTTGTTTACAAGCTTCTTAAGTTGGTGTTAATTCTACCCATAGCCACTGCTAGTGTTGAAAGAGTGTTTTCCACACTAAATTTTGTGAAGAACAAGCAAAGGAACAAAATGAGTGATGAATATTTGAACAATTGCTTGGTTATATTTAATGAGAGGAAATTCTTCAGTCAAGTGAAAGATGAGGATATCATCAATCTCTTTCAACAAGGGGATCGTAGAGTTATATTGTAATAATCATGACTGTTTTGTAATATTTATGTTTCGAGCCTGTACTTTGGTTAATATGGATGGATTTAATAAATGTCATGGCCATTATAACTTTTCATCCAATAAATTGTATATTTATATCAAATTTTTGTACACTTGGCATACCCAGCTGTAAATTCCTAGCTCCGCCAGTGGGTGGAGTCCACGCAGGCTGGATGGCACGGTGGATAAGGCCGCTGCGATGACCGGAGCCTTCTAGACGAGTGAATACGAGCAACCGCGTCAGGAAGAGGAGCAGCGGCGTGAGAGAGAGAGCATGTTTGGTAGAGTCCGTTTGGTCGTTAATAGGCTGTATGAATCGTGATCCAGTTAAAAAAGCGTTCGACGGGAAAAGAAACAAGTCGGACAGCCGTGTAGGAGAATTACCGCTAATATATTGTGGATCGAATTCGGGCATGACTTTTAATCCGTGGCTTAATCCAATCTTAAAAACTCGATCCAAAGTAGAAAAAATGTGAAAAAAAAACTATAGAAATAGGCTGATCTGACTTAGACCGTCGGTGCGTCGAGCCGGTCTCGGACCGAAGATTTTGACCTGAAATTTTTTCTCGAACCCATGTGAACACGTACCCAGTGTTTGATAAGGTCAGCTGGAGTTAGGCACCCTTTAGATGCCAAAAATTTTGCCAAAATTTTCAGATTTTCCGTCACATCGAATCTTTGAACGCATGCATGAAGCATTAAATATAGATAAAAAATAAAACTAATTAAACAATTTAGACGAAATGGACGAGACAAATCTTTTAAGTCTAATTAGACTATGATTGGACAATATTTGTCAAATAACAACAAAACTGCTACAATAGCGTTTCGTCAAAAATTTTGCCAATTAAACGGCCTCTTAATATATCACCAATGGCACATACTCCTGCTCCACGGCACATACTCCTACTCCACCAGATACATGCGAACTTTAGGTGCAAGTAAGTTTCGACTATTGTGCTATTTCTATGGTATGGTGCATACAATGAATCAGTGGCGGAGCCTCGTTGGGGCCATAGTGGGCCATGGCCCCCCTTGCCACTAAGATTTGTGTAAAGAATAGAGTAATTCACTATGATGATGCCTTGCTGTCGTTGACTTGAGGATAAAAGAGCTCGAAGAGAAGAAAAAAATACAGACAAAACAGACAGAGTAGCAAGTTGGCCTTGGAAGAGAAGAGAAACAGAGAGATGTTGCGATGTTACCCTATTTAGAGAGAGTATCATTAATCGTACAGGTTGATTTAGCAAACTGGCCCCCTCTAAGTTTAGCTTCAGGCTCCGCCACTGCAATGAATCAATGTCAAACAAGTATGTTGTCAAAAAAAATGTCGAACAAGTATAGTATCAACGCCTTATCAAACACATAGAATGACAAGAATCAACCATGACGTAGCGAAAAGAACGGTCGTAACATTTTATAAGGAGTATGAGAAAAAAAAACATGTGAACCAAAACTTCACGAGGGAATCAAAACCATTCCATACGAAAAACCGTCAATCTTCACTTGTTCACAAGTGGGGTCATAAAAAAATATTTTAGATCTTTTAAAAAGATTTTGCAGATCTAAGAGTCTCAAAACACGCATGGTATTTGGGCAAAAAAGGCACACGGTTAGTAAAATCCTTATCCAAATTCCAAGCGGCCCCGAGCCTGAGAGAGCAGCTTGCAGGTGGGAATGGCCCCGGGCCCACCTGCCAGTGAGCCACAGCGGGCACGCGGAAAGCTCCACGTCACCTAGTCACGGGTTGCAAAATCCCCGTCCTGCCCCTCCGCTCTCTGATCTCGATAGGGGAGCGCGACGACGGGGAGAAAAAAACAGAGGAGGAAAAAAAACACCAAGGGAAAAAAAAATATCACCTCCTCTTCCTGCGTTCCCCCCTGCTCGATCCCCGACGAGGAATTCGCCCCCGAATCCATCGATCTGCTCTCCCCAGTCCGCCGATCCGTGGATCGATCCGTGCGCGGGCTCGGTCCGCCCCGAGGTTCCGATCTGGTCCTCGCCTCGCCGGAGGAGGAGATGAACGGCGCCGGGGGCAGCCACCACCAGCAGCAGCAGCAGAGGCTCCGGCAGCAGCAGCAGCAGCAGGCGCTCCTGATGCAGCAGGCACTGCAGCAACAGCAGCAGTACCAGTCCGGCGTCCTCGCCGCCGCGGCAGCGGCGGCCATGACCCAGGTCGTGCCCCCGGATCCTCGCCTCCTCTCGATCTGCTGGTCTGCGTGCGCATTGGGCGGCAGTAATGCGCGCCGATCTTCTTGTGAGCGTGGGAGATTGTTTTGTTGCTTTGAGCATTTTTCTTAGGCTGCCTCGCTGGGTTACTAGACATTTGTTTTTTTTGGTGGCGGACTAGCGGCAGCACAAGTTACAGCTTGATAGATTGGGTTTCTTCTAGCTCATTTTTTGGTGGAATTGGAGCAAGCGCTGTTTCTGCAGAAGTTTGTCTGCTGATTGCGTGTTATTGTTGTCTGTGATATGTTTCTGGTCGCGTACTGCCTCTACCGTTGTTGCGACTTGGAAGAAAGTTCGTTAATAAAGGAAGGCGTTTGGATGTGATTGCTCGGAAGACGGTTACTACTACTCCGTAATGGATAGGAAGGATTGGGTTCTCACTCCCTTCATGCTTTTAGCTAAAGGGTTGTTATTTTTTTTTCCTTTTGTTCCCCCTTTGTTGTCGTTGCTTGCCCCGTACCACTACGGTCTACAGCCTATTTTCCCATCTATCATTTGTATCGGCTGTGGATTGGGTGGTAACACAAACTGATGACCTGATCTGTTCGTGAATCTCGAATGTTGTGTGCATTGAGTTCGAGCATTCTGCTTAGGTTGCCCCGCAGACCATTGTTTTAGGTGTGGTTTTAGTGCATTTGTTGGTATTTTTATTTTATTGGAATAATGCAGTCTATACGTCCTGTACTATTATTGTCTCCAGCTTTATAAAGTGTGTTAATTGCATTATATTATTCTTGATAGTTAGTTGCACTCTGACTTTTGTTCCTTAAGCTAAGGAATGAAAACAAAGTCATTGCTGCAAATGCAAAGCAACATTGTTCTAGTTGGGAAGAGATGTTTGGTAGTAATTGTATGCAATCACAGATTCTATGGCCAATGGGATACAATATGGCTAGAAGAACTGGGTTTATATTCTCTTTACATTTTAGTACACAATTGTACTTTGTTTTGATTTGCTTGTCATTAGCGTGTTTCACAATTAGTGTAGTACACAATTGTACTTTGTTTGATTTGCTTGTCATTAGCTTGTTTTGCAATAAGTATCTTCTTTTTTATTTTCTTCTATATTTTATATTTTGCAGATGGAACCTATTTCCAATGGCAACCTTCCACCTGGGTTTGATCCTTCCACTTGTCGCAGTGTGTGAGTGCTTTCGGTGTTCTTCTCTGTTTTCACTTTCATATGTGATTGATAGCTTACTTTTCCTTTTTCCCTTTTCATCTGTGCAACTATGTTCTTTTAAAAAATAAAAAATCTGGAGTTTTAAAAGGTAACGAAAACCAAATTTAGGTGATGCACAGTTTCACATTTATGCTGGTGCTAAAATCTGTAGCTAATTGTAGTTGCATAATCTAAATACAGTCTTATTGGTACCTACCTTGAAGTTTTATGTAGTTATCTTCTTTTTCCAAAGTATGATTTTAAGCCATGATGATTTGCTGAATAGGTATGTTGGAAATGTGAACCCTAACGTCACGGAGAGCCTTTTGATTGAAGTTTTCCAGAGTGCTGGCCTTGTGGAAAGATGCAAGCTCATACGGAAAGAGAAGGTGAACTTCTGCAGTCAATGTTTAAGATTTGGAGTACAAGTGATGTTGCATCAGAAATTATTGTATTGAAACAGCCCTCCAACTTTTATGAAGGCACATGTGCTTATGTGTTGAACCCATGGTTTTATGAAACGATGGTTTTATGAAACGCTAGAGGAACACAATATTCCAACATATTTTTTTTCTTGGTGTGTTAGCACATAGATACCCCGAGTACCACAAGTGGTTTTTATATATAGTTGTAACTTGAATACTTGATGGTAAATTTTTCCAGTATGCTTTAGGCCCTGTTTAGTTCCCAGAAAATTTTGCAAATTTTTTCAGATTCCCCGTCACATCGAATCTTTGGACACATGCATGAAGCATTAAATATAGATAAAAAATAAAACTAATTACACGGTTTAGACGAAATGGACGAGACGAATCTTTTAAGCCTAATTAGACCATGATTGGACAATATTTACCAAATAACAACGAAAAGAGCTACAGTGCTGTTTTGCAAAAATTTTTGCATCTAAACCAGCCCTTATGCTACCGCCTAGAAGTCTTATGATCTTTTTCTCAGGCTGATAATTTCACAGCATATATACTGTTTTGAGTCAATTGCATTTATCTGATGAGCATTAACTCTTTCTGCAGTCTTCCTTTGGGTTTGTGGACTACTATGATCGAAGATCTGCTGCTCTAGCCATCATGACCCTTCACGGGCGTCACATGTAAGTTCTGCTGTTATACTACTTTGAACAACACAAGTTTCAGAGATTTAAATTCTGGTGTTCTTTATTGTCGCAATCCTTACACAGATATGGACAAGCAATCAAGGTGAACTGGGCATATGCAAGTACGCAGAGGGAGGATACGTCAGGTGAGATATTCTTAAAAAAAAAATATTCCTGTTGTCTCTTTCTTTTCATATTACAATCCTTGTTTGGTTAACAGTGCCCATTGAATTATTTCCAGGGCATTTCCATATTTTTGTTGGTGATTTAAGTTCTGAAGTGAATGATGCAACTCTTTATGCCTGTTTCTCAGCATATCCTTCTTGTTCGTAAGTCCTTAGTTCTTTGTATATTGATGGCATCTCTGACGAGCTTAACCTGCAGCCTATGCTTTCAAATGCTGACTTGTTATTCAAATTTCGCAATATGCTATCTCAAATCTATCTATTTCTTGTGCTATTGAATTTAGAACGATAGAGTTTGGACACTATGGCTTCTCTCTTAGCTTCTACCATTTTTGGCTTGTCTGTAGCCTTTTAGATTTTCATTTGTATCATTTATGTGCAGTGATGCTCGAGTCATGTGGGACAACAAAACTGGACGCTCCAGGGGTTATGGTTTTGTCTCCTTCCGTAATCAACAGGCACGGACAAATCAGACTTTGCTTCCTTGAATTTTGCAGAACTGTCACCATTTTCATTCATGTGCCTTGATACCACAGTTCATTTCTTTTCCTATTGTTTTTGAATTTAAATGTTTGGTACTGGTGAATTTCTCAGTGCCTTAAGGAGTGGAATATCCCCAAGGATTTAGCTATGGACAGGAGCGCTTGGAGATTAGCAATCAACGTGCCTGAACCGTGACATCTTTTGTCTTGTGCCCTTTATGTCCCTTTATGTGTCTCCCTGTTTCTCGTCTCTTTTGGGTTTCATCTCTAGCCTACCCCAACTTGCTTGGGACAAAAGGCTATGTTGTTGTTGTTTGTTGTTGCTGAATTCTGTTAAAGGCAATATTATAGTCTAAATTAGCGAATTGTTTGCAGATTACTGCTAGTTTAAGACAAAATGTGATGTTAATTTCTCATGCTTCAAATCTCTATTTTTTTTATATATTTGGACCCCATTTTTGCGTGAAATAATTTTATAATGCTATTTTCTCATTACTGTCTAAATTCTAAAATGTTCTTGTGAGACTTCATTGGTTGTGCACCTGATTAAACTTTTTATCTGGCTCCTTTTGTTATCCATAGTTAAAATTCAAACTGTAATGTGTTAGTTTATATTTCATATACCATGCACATGAAGTTTGAGTATGAACTGGCATTTCCGTCAGTGTTACACTTGCTTACTTGTACTATTCTCTTTGCTGGTGCAGGAAGCTGAAACTGCTATTACTGAAATGACTGGTAAGCATGCTGTCAGTTCCTATGACGATATTCACTACTTTTTTTCATGACTGCAGTGTACTGATATTATGTATCTGCAACTTCTGAATTTTGGAAACTAATTTGTAGGAAAATGGCTTGGAAGCAGACAAATAAGGTGCAACTGGGCAACAAAGAACAATTCAGAAGAGAAACCAGAAACTGACAGTCATAACGCAGTTGTACTAACAAATGGTAGCTCCAGCAGTTCAGGTTAGTGTTTTTGAATGATTTCATGACCAGAAAAACAACAGTGTTTTCTTTTTAAGGCTGTCAACCTTACCATGTTTATATTGAATTATTGGCATGAGATGAAGAACATGCCACATAATTAGTGATAAAAATTTGAGCCAATAAGGATCTTCCTCACTGCTGATTTTGCCATTTGCTTGATTATATTCTGCAGCAATGGATGCAAGCCAGGATGCAGGAAGTAAAGAGAACCCAGAGAACAATCCTGATTGTACTACTGTATATGTTGGCAACCTCGGACATGAGGTGCAATCAAATTGCTGCATAACAACTTTCATCGTCCCAACTTGTTCTAGTTTCCAGACTTTTCCACTGTTACTAGTGCCTACTGAGATTAGAGTGAATGTGTTTCTGATTACTTTTTCCTAGCTCTCTAGACACCATAGAAACTGTAGCACCTAAATCTTTCACTTAACTGGCCAGGTTAACCGTGACGAGCTTCACCGCCACTTCTATGCCTTGGGGGTCGGGGCAATCGAGGAAATCCGTGTTCAACAGGATAAAGGGTTTGGATTTGTGAGATATAGCACCCATGGGGAAGCAGCATTAGCTATTCAGATGGGCAATGGATTGGTAGTCCGTGGGAAACCAATTAAGGTAAGATCCAAAGCATTAAATGCCTCCTGCTTACGTAATCCTTTATGTAATTGTTCTAATGGTTTTAACTGCCGTGTTCTCTTGTAGTGCTCATGGGGTAACAAACCAACTCCACCTGGGACAACTTCCAAGCCCCTACCCCCTCCAGTTGCTCCATACCAGCCTGCTGTAGCAATGCCAGGTGTTCCGCAAGGTTTCACGGCAGCAGAACTTCTTGCTTATCAGAGGCAGCTTGCCTTAAGCCAGGCTGCAGCCGGGCAGATTGCTGGCCAGCATGGTCTCGCGGGTCAGGTTTCTGCAGGTCTTCTTGCTGCTGCTGGTTCCCAGGCCCTCTACGATGGCTACCCGAACCAGTCATCAGCCCAGCAGCTTATGTACTACAACTAGAGTTGAAGAGGAAGGCGTTTGTAGTGTTCAGCTTGTTTTGTGCAAGCCTGGCCATCCTCGCCCTGTTTTTTATTTTGTGGTTCATGTACTATTTGTGTGAGAGTTCTTGTTCTCTTCTCGCCGCGGGATTGTGCCACTATCTTCTTATTGTACCATTGACCATTTTCCTTGTCTAATTCTGTTGAGTAGTCACTTTAACAGAGTAAGAGATGTATTCTATGTGACTTGCGATTGATTAATGTAATGCTCCCCTGGGGATCGGCTTTGGTCGCTGGGTTCATGATCTGGTGTTCTGGTCCGATTGGACATTGAAAGGTTTACTGTTTATGTCATCCGTAGTTTGTTGTTATGGTTTACTGGTGTTCTGGTTCATGTGTAGTTTACTGTTTGTGGTTGCATGCCTTGTTCGCTTATGCTCGAAAGTCATCATATGGAGAATACAGTACTATCTCCGTCCTAGAATATATGTTGTTTTTTTTTATTTTTGTGCTGCAAGGTTGACTCGATTTTTAAAAAATGCATGCAATATTTGTATTTCCAAATAAATTTATTAAAAAACTATATTCAAAGATTTTTTTTTCAATGATATTAATTATGTACTATAAATATTAATATTTTTTAATATATATTTTGTTAAATTTGTTTTTTGAAAAGCGAAAATAACAGATATTCGATGGAATGGAATTTGTTTTGCAATCAGAGATGCCATGTGAGCCTTTCTGGAACATGGAGCTGCCAGTTTTCCGTCAGACGTCAATCATTACTGGATGTTTCACGCTGAAATTCAGACTTGATATGCCTGTGACTGAAGGTTCAGCAGTTGCAATCCTATTTTGTTGTGGAATTTTCTGGACGGCAGATATGCCTAAGAACTATTCCCTCCGGCTCAAAATTAGAGTCGTTACGGGAATCGTGTTAGTCAAATTTATTTAACTTTAACTAGATTTATAGAAAATACGTGTAACATTTATGTCTCTAAATAAGTTTAATATGAAAGTATATTCAATGATCTGTATATTCAATGAAAGTAAGAGTAACACCATTTACTATTTAACTGGGATTATATATTGGATTATTGTTTATTACATCTCTCAAAAGTCAAAACGTCTATGATCTTTATCCTCATCGCCTCATTCTCATGTGACACCCGAGTGGACAAGCATGGTTTGAGTTGACAGCTTCACCAGAGGACTGAGCCGTGGAGACGATGAGATGTGCTCGCTGCTACTCCCACCATGTCGGGCGCTTCCTCCTGCACCCTCTCCTTCCCCCTCATCCACTCATCGTCTTGCTCCGTCCTCCGCTCGACAGGTCTCGACGCGCGCGCAGACTCCGCCTCGGCGTCCCGCTGCCGTGCCCCGTCTAAGAGCCGCCGCTCCGGACGCCATGGACGCGGCGGCCCTAATGGTCGCGCGCGCCGAGGCAGGGGACTTTGCGGAGGCACGGTCCCTCTGGGCGCAGCTCCTGCACAGCTCCGCCGCGCCGTGCCTCCCCGCCGCGGCGCCGCGCCTCCTCCAGGCGTACGCGCGCCTCGGCCGCTTCGACGAGATCCTACTCGCCGTGCGCGAGCTCTCGGCGCGGGACCGCGGCGCGGCGCGCGCGCTCTACCCGCTCGCCGTCTCCTGCCTCGGCGCCGCGGGCGAGCTCGCGCGCATGGAGGACGCCGTGCTAGAAATGGGCCGCCTTGGCCTCCGCGTCGACGCCGCGACCGGGGACGCCTTCGTCCGGGCCTACGCGGCCGCCGGAACCATCCCGCAGATGGAGGCGGCCTACCGCCGGCACAAGAAGACCGGGCTGCTCATCACCCGTGGCGTCATCCGCGCCGTGGCGTCCGCGTACATCTCACAGCAGAAGTACTACAGGCTCGGCGCGTTCGTGGCCGACGCCGGCCTCCGACGGCGCGACGCCGGCAACCTGCTCTGGAACCTGTACCTCCTCTCCTTCGCGGCCAACTTCAAGATGAAGTCCCTGCAGCGCGCGTTCTTGGAGATGGTGGCCGCCGGGTTCCGGCCGGACCTCACCACCTTCAACATCCGCGCCGCAGCCTTCTCCAAGATGTGCATGTTCTGGGACCTCCACCTCAGCGCCGACCACATGCGCCGCGACGGCGTCGCGCCGGACCTCGTCACGCACGGCTGCTTGACTGCTTCGTCGACGCCTACCTCGAGCGCCGCCTCGCGCGGAACCTGACGTTCGCGTTTGACCGGCTTGACGGCAACGCCGAGCCCGTCGTGGCCACGGATGCCATCGTGTTCGAGGCGTTCGGCAAGGGCGGCTTCCACGCCAGCTCCGAGGTGTTGCTGGAGGCCACCGCCAGGAAGCGGCGGCGGACGTACTACAAGCTGCTCGGCGTCTACCTCAGGAAGCAGCATAGGAGAAACCAAGTTTTCTGGAACTACTGATACGCTAACCAGTTCAATAACAGTCTTAGCAGTAGTGTAGTGCTAGATTGTAAATTTCAGTGATTAAAATGTGCTTGCCAGCAACTTCATATATCTAGGAGTTTGCAACGGACAAACATATACTCTCGGAAAATGATTTATACTCACATCAATAGTGTTGCGCATTGATTTAGAAATGGTGGCTACAATCTCAGAATCTTGAACAAACAACTACACTACCTAAGCAGCACTATATCTATATGGAACTTGGGGTTAACATGAGAAGCTAGAAAAGAGAAGGATGCAAGCAAAAGTACAGAGACTACACCAGGTATGAAGACATTATATTCCAACTAATTTTCATGTGTGGAGGCATCGGTGCGACGAATCTTAGGAGGTTGGGCTTCTCCTTGGCCCATGGGGCGCCATTTTTGTGCCATTCTCCGGTGCTGCTCAGGAACTTTGCAATGTTGGGGATGACCATCTCCCGGCAATGCAGGTGTAGCAAAGGGACTTTTGAAAGAACACTGCCCTTCTGAATCTCCAAGCCTTCTGGCCGCCTCAGCTTGTATGGCTCTCCAGTAAACGGTTCAAAGTCAGGCTGGGGATTTTGCTTCCACGTTTGGTGCACAAACCAACCATATTTGTAATCCCCGACAATGGGAGTGCCAAGGCCTTCAGCACAGTGGACTCGGAGCTGCAAACAGAACAGGTTGATGCTTATAGTTGAAAATGTCCAATCCTATGCAAGATGTATGAATTTATTTTCCATGTTTCCAAGAACAAATGAAAGGCATGATAGGATATACTAAAGTGTAGATCATCTCCACACATTTTGCAGAAATGTAGCACAAACAAGATCCAAACATTATGAGGATACCTGGTGCTTCCGCCCAGTCAATGGGCGTAGCTCGATCCATGAGCACCCATTAATAGTTGGTCCCATCACCCGATACTCTGTTACTGCCTCTTGTGCACCATCTATGCCAGAAGGATGTGCCAGAATAACCCTCTCAGCTTTCCCGTCATCGAGAAGTACCTGAATCAGAAAATCCGGTTTGATTTAAGTGAAAAGATTGGAGCATAAGAAGTTAACCTACATGGGATCATTTATTGTTTTATGTTGCAAGTAATAGCTAACAAATAAATCAGAAAATACCTTTGAAATAGGAGCAGCTATAACACCTTCCCTTTCTTTAGGAGTACCAATGACTAGTGCCCAATACTTCTGCACGTATGCTTCACAGGCTTTATTCCATGTCTGAATATGCCAATAATGCAAGATATTAGTTAGTATGCAGCAATCAGAAAAGGTAAATTCATCACAATAATTTAGACGGAACATGGCATGTTAGTAATCGAGGAATTGTTGATTACCTGAGAAGATGTTTTAGCTAAATTTACACTAGTGAAAAGCCAGTGCAGCCGAGTAAAGCTTTCTTTTGTTCTGCCCATCAAAATCAACCCGCTGCTTTCTCTGTCCAGTCGATGGACCTGAGCTCACAAGCCACAGGGAAAAGAGAACTTCAGAGACCCTAAGATTATACACAGTGACCAAAAGTCAAACAGAAACAACTCGTGAGCTCACCAACTTTGGACCCTCTTCGTTTCCATATGACAGTGCTGCTGCTGCAAGCACATCCATGCTGTTATGTACTGGCAAATGTCCTTTCATGGGCACTTTGGGGGGCTTATTAAGCACCAATATAGCAGAGTCCTGTGATTGAAAAGCTTTAGCTTATTGTGTTCAACCTGAATCATGTAATAGTAATACAAAAGCAGTAAAATCTGAAACATTAAAATGATGATCATGTAAAACGAAAGCAGTAAAATGATGACAAGCTGACACCTTTATCAACATACAAGCTTAACAAATCATGAATAGTCTTTTCTAGTTAACAGATATGCAGACAGATTGATGTATTCATTTATTTCATATCAAAATACTATATATGTCCAAGTTGGGGAATACTGACATACAGAGGCCAATTATCCACGGAAACAACGTTTTCTCTATTAATGCAGGAGTCGTGTAGCCTATATATGTCCATGAAAATTAGCAATACAACCTACAAACAAAATTACCCTGTGGATGACAAGCCTCCTCAGGTACTCAATCTCATCTTTATTAGGATGCAGCGTGGCAGTCGGAATGGTCTCATAACGCTTTTTTATCTCACCCTCAGCCACTGAAACAGGAAGGTGAATTCTCATTCCAGGCTCCATAGCATCATTATGTTTAATCTGCAATAAACTGAGGACCATATTTACTTTATTCACAAAGTACAACAACAACGCCATGCAAAAAGAATTATAGAGCAAACACTTCACTGGCACCTTTTTCAGATGATGATTCTGAGTTCGAATGCTGTCAGCTGAAACCTCGTGATCAGAGCACTCAGAGAAAACCTGAATAGCATGTAGTTTTTATATTAGATGCTGAACCAAAGATGACCACAGCTACAGGTTGTGCAGGCTGCTATGACATTAACTCAGGAAAGTTATATGTGTTCAACTGATCCTATGAAGATACAACCATTCTGGCAAAGGCATATCAAAGAAGCTCTGTTGCTCTTATCAGAAAAGGAAAAAGTCTAAATAACCCCCTGAACTATGGACCCTGGAACACATAACCCTCTGAACTATGAAACGGTCTAATTTACCCCCTGAAGTATCCAAAACCGTCTATTTTACCCTCTGGGCGGTTTTCGACGGTGGTTTTGCTACAGTAGCAGTAGATTTTCTACAGTAATAGTGGTTTTGTCTTTTTTATTTATTTTCGCTGAATATTTGAAAAATCATAGTAAATCACAGAAAAATCATAAAATAGAAAATCTAATTTTGTTGGACTCCACATGAGTAGATCTACACAGTGAATATATAATACGGTACACTTTAGTACAAAGTTTTTGCTGTAGCTTTATATTAATTGGAAAATCCAATTTAGACTAAAGTTACAGCAAAAAATTTGTACTAAAGCGTACCATATTATATGTTCACTGTGTAGATCTACTCATGTGGAGTCTAACAAAATTAGATTTTCTATTTTATGATTTTTCTGTGATTTACTATGATTTTTCAAATATTCAGCGAAAATAAATAAAAAGACAAAACCGACGATACTGTAGCAACCCCGCTGTTACTGTAGCAAACCACCGTCAAAAACCGCCCAGAGGGTAAAATAGACGGTTTTGGATAGTTCAGGGGGTAAATTAGACCGTTTCATGGTTTAGAGGGTTATGTGTTTCAGGGTCCATAGTTCAGGGGTTATTTAGACTTTTTCCTTTTCGGAAAAGGTTGGCAAGTTCTGATGCAAGTAACTGAAACAAGCAATTGATTAAATTATGGTATAACATCAGTAGTCGAAGAATTCTGAATCAATACTAATCGAAAGAACAATGTGACCATTGAATCAAAGCTGCAACGGTTAGGAATGCCAGTCGCCCAGTCCAAAAAGGGGAAGAGAGATACCATTCTCCTGTTGAAGTGCGCCTGCACAGCCTCCTGCGGCACGTCGGCGAAATAGTGCTTCACCCAGCTCACCGCCGTCACGCGACGCGGCGCCGCCTTCCTTCCCGGAAGAGGGTCCGGCCCTGCGGGGAACGGCGGCAGCGAGAGCAGCTGCCGCGGCCTCGGCCCGGGCTTGGGCGCCCCCAAGCGCGCGACGTTGCTGGCGTCCACCCGGACCACCACCGGGTCGGCAGCCGCAGGCGCCGGCGGCGCCAGCCGGGACAGCCGCCGCAGCGCCGCCGGCCACCGCCACGGCCCCGGACGGCGGCGGCCGCCGCACAGCATCCCGCAGGGCGTAGGCCACTAGTGGTCCGTATTGTTTTCGGTCGACCCGCGGGCCGCCGTTTTTTTCAAGAACTTCACCCTTTTCTCCGTTTCGACTCGCGGGCCGAGTCCGACCGGAGCATGTCCTCGCTAGGGTTGTGTGCGGTGCCACCTTTATAACCGGGAGAGAGGGCACCGCCGCCTCCTCCCATCCACAATCTCCATCGATCCAGCTTGCAATTCGAATCAAGCGAAGAGTCACACGCACGGAGAGGCCACGAGTGGCCGGCGGTCGGTCAGATCTTGCGATGGCCAGTGGGTTTGGTTTTCAGGGGTTGTCGTCGGAGGCGGCGGCGTCGGTCGCTGAGGGCCCGATGAAGGCGTGCTGCACCAAAAGGAAGGCGGAAGTGGATGCGGCCACCGGGGGTGTGGAGGTTCCGTCGGAGGGGCGCACCTCCAAGAGGAGGGAGGGAGAGCCGGCGCCCGGCGAGAAGCACGCTGACGCTGTGGTGGCTGGCGCCGGCGGTGACGGCGAAGGGACTCTGGCAGCAAACGTGAATGAGCAGCTGCCGGGCGATTCCACAAGCGGTGATTCTACCTCTACAGTCAGTGATTCTTCCACCAGCGATGATTCTACTTCTACATCCAGTGATTCTTCCACAAGCGGTGATTCTACGGCCAGTGATTCCACGGACGTGGAAGAGGATGAAGTCAAAGGGGAGAAAGAAGTAGGGTACGTAGGAGAAAGAATGAATGTACGTCCGTCGTTCAGATTTCTACGAGGACGAGGACGAGGACCAGGAGGAGGAAGACGGGGAGGATTGGGGAGGTGGTCCAGGGATCCAACATCAACACCGAGACGACCGACGGGAAGGAGAGGAACTCCATGTTCTTTTGGAATTTGGCGAGGGCACCGACGATCCAACGATCCTTGCTCGCGGCCTGGTCATGGAAGGCAACGCTTTGATTGAGGCCAGATACTATAGCCTAGCGAGCTTGCTGGCTCTGTTGTTTCAGATGTCATAAAATTAGTTATTATGGGTGTGTTCACTTCGCAAAAAGTAGGTGAAAAGTTACTGTAACATTTTTCGTTGTTATTTGGCAAAATTTGTCCAATCATGGACTAACTAGGCTCAAAAGATCCGTCTCGACATTTACAGACAAACTATGCAATTAGTTATCTTTTTTATCTACATTTAATGTTCCATGCATGCGTCGAAAGATTCGATGTGATAGGTGAAAGAGGAAATATTTTGGGTTTGCATGGCAACTAAACAGGGCCTATATAGAGCCGGTTTATCTGGCTTATAATCCGTCTTTTTCAGCTTGTTTTTTTAGCTGAAACAGCATTTTTCTCTCACAACAAATCAGTCAACAGTGTTTTTCAGCCGGCTTATCAGCCCAGCCGAACGGGGCCATAGTCTCACTTGTAATCCCGATATTCTGGTCTGTTTCATTTGTCTTTATTGAGTTTTTCTTAATCAATTGAAGGATTGTTTGATCGATCAGGGAGTCTGGTGGTTCATTAGTATGCAGGTGTTGCTAAAATGTTGGAAGCTTTGAAATCAATCTTTTCTTTTGGGTGTCTCGTCTTGCTAGGTCAGTCTCAATGAGGTTTATCAGAGTTTTATATGTATTAAATATACTGATGTGACATCATACTGATAAAGAGAGATGATAAAAGTTTCATATGAATAGAGATAGTTTAATAGAGATGAAACTTTTTTACACTGTTTCTAAAATATAGACACGTTAAAAACTGGATCATAAAACCTCGACTGAGACGGGCCTTAGGAACCCAGATCTCCTGCATATCATTTCCGAGTAGAACGAAGGGACCCTTAACTGATATCCAAATCGTAGAGCCCGTGAGCAGGGTTCCTCGATACTGGCGTCAAAATCTGCAACATGTGCTTGATGCTTTGTATATCTGAACATGAAAATTAATGGTTTACTCGATCAATCAATGGAAATTTGTCATAGTGAAAACCTTCAACCTACGCAGCGAACTGCTTTGATATCTGCAGCATGTGCTTTTTCACTTGTGTTGCTCCTTGCTAGTCTCTCCTGCTTTTGCTTTGATCGTTTCAATCACAGGTCGTTCTGGATTGTTTGTCTTAAAATTCATGTTCTATTCATCTGTCAGTCATGGACATTTGTGATTGTCATAGTGAATGATTTGTCTGACTTCTGTTGTTTGTGTCATTTAAGCATTTCTTTTGCTACCTCGACCACAGCTTGTTCACTGTCCTCGTCACGATCCGTGCCAGCTCATCCCATGTCGTTGATCACAGCTCGCAGGTGGCGCTCGCAGCCGAGCCAAACAGAAGAAAACACGTGTAAAAGAAAAATGTTACACAAAATGTCACGTGATGCATTCCGGTCACATATATAATAACGTATGATATTTCTGGCTGTCTTAGAAAATGTAACCTATCTGGCTACTAGATCAGGGTGCTTATCTCTTCTATAGTGGACCCATTCAAATTATACTAGATCTTACTAGAAAAACGTCGCCCACTAATTAGTTAACCATTGTACGCTCAGAAAAATACACATAGAAATTCGTTCCGATCGAGATCAAGAGCTAATAAAACGTCAAAATCGCCACGGTTCGATGCGTGGTGCCGGCTTCTCACCCGGCGCCCTCAGGCTTCTCACGTAGCCTCCCTGCACGCGCCTCCGCCTCATCACGCGAGGCTTCAAACGCGCCCCACGCGGCCACGGCCCCGCCCCCCTGCCCATCGGCCAGGGTTCGATTCGTGGCTTGTCCTTTTCTTTTTCTCGAAAAAAAAATGAAACATCATCCTCCTCTCACCTCCCCTCCCAGTCCGTGACTCGCCACACGCCCACACCTCGCCGCGATGCCGCGTGCGCTGCAGCAGCAACAGCCAACAGCACACCTCGCCGCGGGGAGGCGCCCCAAGAAGCGACGCGCGGGGACGGCAACGGGGACGAGAACGATCCATCCCTAAACTCAAGCCCCGACGGCGTCGTGCTGCCCGTCCCTGCCGCCGCCGCCGCCGCCGCTGAGGAGACCGAGCCCGCGACGCCCACCGAGGCGGCGGCGACGGAGAAGAAGAGGAGGGTCAGCCCCGGACCCGAGTCGTCCAGGCCGCTGCGGCGGAGCACGCTCTAGGCGAAGGCGGCCGAGATGGAGGAGCGCGAATGTAGGTCGTGCTCCACGCACAGGGAGGCCTCGTGGAGGTGGAGAAGGGCAAGTCAACGGGGTACCTCCATACCTGTATCCTGCGTCGGACTCTCCTGCGTCTGCGCGCAGAGGAGGGACAACGATGCGCGCCTCTCCTTCGATTTGACGCCTGTGCATGTGGGATTCGTCTATTTCTTTACGGGCCGTGTTTAGATGTCCCAATTTCGAGGCGGCGGATTCACTGCGCGCTACTGTAGCGTATTGTAGCATTTTGTTTTTATTTGGTAAAAATTGTCCAAACATTGTGGCGGATTCACTGCGCGCTACTGTAGCGTATTGTAGCATTTTGTTTTTATTTGGTAAAAATTGTCCAAACATTGACTAATTACGTTCAAAATGTTCGTCTCGCAAAGTACAATAAAACCGTGCAATTAGTTTTTGATTTCATCTATATTTAGTACTCCATGCATGTGCCGACATTTTGATGTGATGGGGAATCTTCTTTTTCATAGTGGAATTTAGGGAAATATTTGGGATCTAAACGATTTGATTTGATTCCCAGTATGCTTTTGCTGTTCTGAAGCAGTGCCAGATTCTCGACCCTGTCAATGAAACTTGAAATTTCTCACTGTTTAGCCCCCCCCCCCCCCCCCCCCCCCCCCCTGAATTCATCCTGAACTTCAGACCCTCCTCTGAATCTCGCATTGCTTCTGCACCACCTGCGTCAAAATTGCTGACTCTGTTAATTCACTCCAGTGCCTTTTTAACTGAAGTAATTTGATGAATTTGGGTTTAATTGTACACTGCAGGATAGTGAAGTTTTATTCATAGTTAACATATTTTCTTTAGCGTGTTTCAGGAAGAATGCCTACAGAGGTTACAGAACCGGATAGAAGTTCAGTATGATAGTGCAAACAGAGAGCATCAGGTACTTGGTGGTTGTTTGACTGGGATGTAGCCTATTAACATCAGGGCGCCACTGCTTGCTGATAAATTAATTATTTTATCATCACAATGGTTTCCTGATTTCTCACTTGTTCTACTTCTGCAGCTGTTATGGCGCCGGCGGTGAGGTGAGCGAAGAGGAGAGTGGAGGAGGAGACTGGATTGAGAATTGGAACGCAGAGGATAACGAGGAACCTCGGCGGCGGGAGCTTCGCCGGAGTCGACGGCTGAACCGCCCGTCGCCACCGTCGAAGGTAAAAACCCCACCCCGATACACAGGGAGGTTTATTCCTTCTTCAATGCCTATTACAATCTCCTAAGGTGCCCCTTTATAGTCCAGGTGCACTTCCATAACCAAACCAATCTACTAATAGAACCCAAACTACTAAAACTCCTCCCTGCCTTATCTAAACAGCCAATAGCCTATTAGAGTCCTTGTTTGGGACGACGCCTATACTGGCGGCCCACAAACGAGTCCACAACACTTCCCTCCTCCCGAACAAACAGCTCGTCCGCGAGCTGAAACTCTGGATAGCGGTCTTTGAAGTCTTGTAGAGCTTCCCAAGTAGCATCAGCAGGAGTGCGGCCATCCCAATGAACCAGAAGCTGCCAGCGCCCGCGGTTAAGGCGAGTACGGATCACAGCGGCTGGAGTAGGAACCACCCGACCATGAAGAATTGAAGGCAATGGAACCAACGCAGTTGGCGGCTCCCCCACAAACTTCTTCAAAAGAGCAACATGGAAGACGTCATGAATGCGTGCCTTGGGAGGAAGATGCAGACGATATGCCACTAAGCCAATGCGCTCAACCACCTGATATGGTCCAAAGAAGCGAGGCCCAAGCTTAGATGATGGAGCAGTAGTAATGCCCACAGCTGTACGGTGATGGAGTCGCAACCAGACCCAATCGCCCACCGCAAATTCCACTAGCCGACGCTTCTGATCGTGACGATCTTTCATCACATCCTGAGCCAATTTCAGTCTATCACGAATCTCAGCCAAGAACACATCCCGATCACGAAGCTGCTGATCCACCGCAGCTACCTTGGCTGACCCAGGACTATATGACACTAGAGGCGGTGGTGGTCTGCCATAGACCACTTCAAAGGGAGTAGCACGGAGAGCAGACTGGAATGAAGTATTATAACAAAATTCTGCCCACGGTAACCACTGAAGCCAAGAACGCGGTTGATCACCAGCTAAACACCGCAAGTACATTACTATGATGCGATTAGTCACCTCAGACTGCCCATCAGTTTGTGGATGAAACGCAGAGCTGCGGAGTAAACGGACATTGGCCAATTTGAAAAGTTCTTCCCAAAAACTGCTGGTAAACACTGTATCACGGTCACTCACAATGGAACAAGGAAACCCATGAAGGCGCACAATATTGTCGAAAAAAACACGGGCCACAGAACTTGCTGAATATGGATGACTCAAGGCGATGAAATGAGCCATCTTGGAAAAACGATCGACCACAGTAAGGATTACCGACTTGCCACCAACCCGGGGAAAACCTTCAACAAAATCCATGGCAATGTCAGTCCACACATGTACCGGAATAGGCAAGGGCTGCAGCAACCCAGCTGGATGTAGATGCTCTGTCTTGTGCCTTTGACAAATAGCACAGCCACGGACATAGTCTCGGACCAACCGATGAGCATGAGCATTGAAGAAGGATGCCCGAAACCGATAAAGAGTTTTCTGGGCGCCCTCATGGCTGCCATGCGCCTCCTGCAGCAAACGCTGCCAAAGCAATGAAGCGTCTGGGACAAAAATACGGCCCCTGAACAGTAGCATATCGTCCACCAATGTCCACCCATCTGGCGCTGTACCTGCTGCCAATTGCGCCCGCAGCTCCTGGGCCTGTGGATTACTCAATTGCTCCATCCGCAGATCATCATATAGGGCGAAAGTCGGGCCTGAGACTGCACGGACAGCAGGCATGTCGGAGTCACGACGGGACAGAGCATCCGCCACAGTGTTAAGCTTCCCTGCACGGTACTCAACTTGTAGATCATACCCAAAGAGCTTAGTTACCCAGGTGTGTTGCGGAATCGTCGTGAGGCGCTGATCGAGGATGTACTTGAGACTCCAATGATCGGTACGGACTGTGAAGGAACGACCCCATAAATATGGCCGCCAATGACGTACGGCTTTGACCAAGCCGATAAGCTCCCTCTCATATGCTGGTAGCTTGGCATGATGAGCTGCGACTGCCCTACTGAAATAAGCCACTGCGCCATCTCCCTGATGAAGCACTGCACCAAATCCAGCCCCAGAAGCATCACAGTCAACAATAAAACGCTTGCTGAAATCAGGAAGCTGCAGCAATGGAGCAGACACCAGTGCCGCCTTGAGCTGGAGAAAGGCCGCCTCAGCTTCATCGGTCCAAGAGAAAGCCTCTCGCTTGAGGAGAGCTGTCAGTGGCGCAGCCACACCACCATAACCGGCAATGAATTTGCGGTAGTAACCGGTAAGCCCCAGAAATCCATGAAGGGCCCGCGCCGAACAGGGTCGCGGCCAAGCCTCTACTGCAGCCACCTTGTCGCTGTCCATGGAGACCCCATCAGCCGATATAATATGGCCAAGGTACGCGACCGACGGCTCACCGAAGAAACACTTGGAACGCTTGGCGAAGAGATGGTGATCACGAAGTTGCTGCAGCACCGTTCGTACATGTTGTAAATGTTCAACCCATGTGGAAC
This sequence comes from Saccharum hybrid cultivar R570, assembly GCA_038087645.1. NCBI lineage: Eukaryota > Viridiplantae > Streptophyta > Magnoliopsida > Poales > Poaceae > Saccharum > Saccharum hybrid cultivar. The sequence goes on along the minus strand of JAQSUU010000635.1, from coordinate 2,602,442 downwards.
TGAAGATTAGTATATCATCAAAAAAAACAAGTATGAAACGCCTGAGGAAGGGCTTCAGAACATCATTCATCAAGGCTTGAAACGTTGCTGGCGCATTGGTTAAGCCGAACGGCATGACCAAGAACTCAAAGTGACCACGATGCGTCCGGAACGCAGTCTTGGCGACGTCCTCTGGGTGCATGCGCACCTGATGATACCCGCTGCGGAGATCAATCTTGGTGAAGAAGCGGGCACCTTTGAGCTCGTCGAGAAGCTCGTCGACGACTGGAATAGGAAACTTGTCCTTGATAGTGCAATCGTTGAGCGCCCGGTAGTCGACACAAAAACGCCAAGTGTCATCCTGCTTGCGAACCAAGAGCACTGGAGAGGAAAAAGACGATGTCGACTCCTGGATAATCCCCTGAGCCAACATATTGTCGCACTGGCGCTCAATCTCATCTTTGAGCAGCTGTGGATACCGGTACGGCCGCACCGCCACTGGAGGAGAACCCGGCAACAAGTGGATGCGGTGATCATGGCGGCGAACCGGTGGCAGGCCGTGGGGCTCGTCGAAGATGTCCTTGTAGGACAGTAGCAACTCTTCCAGGACTCTGCGGGGATCAGCAATGGCGTATGCAGCCATGCCACGACTACCCAAGCCGCGCCAGTGATGGGAGCAACCATTGAACCAAAAGGTCATCGAGAGGGCGTCGAAGTCCCAGACGATGGGCCCCAAGGATCGTAGCCACTGAACGCCGAGGACGAGGTCGAACCCGCCTAAGTCGAGAGCGAAGCAGTCGATGGAGAAGCGCAGATCGTGTATGAGGATGTCCGTAGCGAGACATACACCAGGGCTGCACAACCGATCGCCGTTGGCCACCAACACAGAGAGGCCAGCACGCTCAGTGACCATCAATCCCAAACGAGCAGCCACATCAGAGTGGATGAAACTGTGTGTTGAGCCCGTGTCAACCAAAGCCTTGAGCTGAACACCACCGATCACCACCTGCAACATCATGGAATTAGCAAGCCCAAGGCCGGTAAGGGCGTATAAGGATATCTCTAGATTGGTGACGTCGTCGCCGAGCGGGTCTTCCTCGCCCGCAGCAAGCTCCATGAGGAAGACGCCCTTCGCGGCGCACTTGTGGTCCTTGGAATAAGGCTCGGGGCAAAAATAGCATTGCCCGTTTTGTCGCTTCTCTTGCATCTCCGCTGGCGTCAGACGGCGAAAACGAGAGCGCGTCCCGTCCTGCTTGCTGTCCTGCGCACCAAGACCAGAAGCGCCAGTCGAAACAGTGGCGCGGCGGGTAGAGGATTTTGGCGCCGTCGAACTGTTAACAGCGGAGGCCTCGACCTGTCGCTGCTCATACGCCCGCGCCAAACTCATTGCCTGCTGCAGATTGACAGGGTGCTGCATCTCCACATCAGAGGCCAGTGGCTGACCAAGGCCACCCGTGTACAGATCGATCGCCGTCTGCGTGGAGAGGTTGTCGCAGCGGGAGAGCAGGGCTAGATAACGCCGCGAGTACTCCTCCACTGTGCTCGTGCGGACCAGGGCCTTGATCTCGGCAACAGAATTAGTGCGAATCGGCGGGCCAAAGCGAAGGTTGACGAAGTCGACGAAGCGCGGCCAAGAGATCATCCCAAAATCACGCTCCATCTGGTAGTACCACTCAGCCGCGGTGCCATCCAGGTGTAACGACGCCATCCAGACCTTCTCGTCCTCCGGCACACGGTGTCCACGAAAATAGTTGTCACATTTATTGAGCCACGTGAGTGGATCAGACTCCCCATCGAAGCTTGGAAACTGAATCTTCGGTGGCCTGTGTTGTTCACGACGGCCGGCGACGTCGTCACGGTAACGCCCGCCGTGGCCAAAGGCGCGACTGCCGTAGTCGTATCCGTAATCGCGATCGCCCCTGTCAAAACGGAGACCGCCGTGGTCAAAATCGCGACCCCCGCGCATGTCCAAGTCGCGCCCGCCCCGCGCGTCGAAGTCGCGCCCGCCTCGACCGTAGAAGGCACGACCAAAGCGCTCTGGTTCGCGATGATCTCCGAAGCAGCGCTCGCGGTCCCGCAGTGCACGGGCGCGGAAGTCCTCCCAGGCGCGATCTTGGCCAGAGGTGTGCTCGTCGTAGACCTCGCGGTCCGCACGAGGAGCGCCCCCGTCGTCACGGTGGCCGTCCGTGCCGCCTGCCGCGTCCGCCCCGCCCTTGCCCGAGTCGGGCTGGCCCGTCTCGACGCGGGCGAGTCGGGCATCGTGGGAGTTGAGGCGGTTTGTGATGGTGGTGAGCTGACCGAATATGCGATCAAGCTTCGTTTCCAAGGCCGCAGAATCGAAGGGAGCGCCGGACATGTTCGTCGATGCGCTTGTGGAGGTCTCCGATACCAAATTGTTATGGCGCCGGCGGTGAGGTGAGCGAAGAGGAGAGTGGAGGAGGAGACTGGATTGAGAATTGGAACGCAGAGGATAACGAGGAACCTCGGCGGCGGGAGCTTCGCCGGAGTCGACGGCTGAACCGCCCGTCGCCACCGTCGAAGGTAAAAACCCCACCCCGATACACAGGGAGGTTTATTCCTTCTTCAATGCCTATTACAATCTCCTAAGGTGCCCCTTTATAGTCCAGGTGCACTTCCATAACCAAACCAATCTACTAATAGAACCCAAACTACTAAAACTCCTCCCTGCCTTATCTAAACAGCCAATAGCCTATTAGAGTCCTTGTTTGGGACGACGCCTATACTGGCGGCCCACAAACGAGTCCACAACAGCAGCTTATAATTGTAGGCTGACAGTACGTACTCTGGAGGTTGGCATTCAATTGCACTAGCTAAAGAGGGAGAGGTATTTCCATTATCTCCAATTAAGGCTTACCATTTTATAGTATGTTGTTCTGTTCTGTCAAGCCACCAGATGGCATGAACCCCATGCCATCTACAAGGATCAGGCTATGATCATATTGTCTCTTTATCAATATTATTTTGCAGAAAAAGGTAGAAAAGGAAGAAAGTTTCACATAGAGCAGTTTTTTCCTTACAAAAATATACCTGCTTGCATCAGATACATTGATACCTGAATGGGAACTGTATGATTGTACCAAATAAAAATTGCATGCCATTCTTCAATATACAGTTAAGAATTCCGTAAAACATTCCAGATATGGACCCTGGTTTAAGGATCCACCTTTAATTTTCAATATCTTATGGAAGAAAAAGGAAGTAGAAGTCCTCCGGTGGTCTGCCAGTAACTCTGCTTTACCATTTTGGTTCAGAGACAAAGCAAGTGTTGCTTGATTGGACGAGATTGCTGAAAAAATATTAGGTGCTCAATTTGAGTTTTTTTTTGGATTTCTCCACATGGTTAAAGTATTCAGCCACCCTAAAAGTTTATTTGCTCCTGTTTAGTGATTATATTCAGAATATGGTTTCCTGATTTTTTTTAACAAAAAATGATGCAGGATTTGAATGAAGACAATGCTGAATTTTGACTAAAGATGAATTTCGAATTTCCTAATGGAACTATCTGTGTGAAGGGGTTTCAAATTTCCTAATGGAACTATCTGCTATGCATATATATGTGAAGGGGCTGGTTGGGCAGCTATCCTCCCTCTCATTTGTGTGGTGTTGAGAGGAGGCTAGGGTTAGAGAGAGAGAGGAGTGGCCCTTGTTCTTGAGCTTTTTGCCATCTTAGATTTGATTTAGTTAGGAGTAACTTGTAAACCGACATCTTGGGTTAATCCAAGGATCAAATTCATGCTCCACTTGTTCCTTTCTCCAAATCAGTATTTTATCTTTTTCTGTCCTTTTCGGAGCTATTTTGGGATTTTTCATTCTTGCGTTTTGGATGAGATTTGGGGCAAATCGGTGCTAGGACATGTAAGAATACTTCTTGGCCATCAACTCATCCAATCCCCTCACGAGCACCTCTGATTTCGGATTTCCCCCAAATTTTCCCACTTCCTAGGGTTCTTTGATTTTTTTTCAAGAATTTATTTGAACCCTTCTAAGTGCTTCTTGATCTTGAGCTGAACCCCGTCCATTTTAGCATTGCATTTGCATCATGTATCATAAGAACATCTAGATGAGCTTCCTTGTATATCCTTAGCATTTTCTTGTGCAAAGATTGGATGCGTGCTTTCTGTAGTAGAAGTGTAGCAAGATGTGGAAGGTTAGTTTCACTTTGATGCTTTGACATAAGATCTGTCAAGCAAAGCTTGTTTTTGAAAATTTAACATGAGCCTATAACTGCAACCTAAAAAAAAAGTTCATCGTGGAGTAGATATTTGGCATGAGTAGGGCTTGTATTAAGCATATTGTAAATTAGATGGTTGAGGCGAGACATAACTTTATTATGCCTTTGTTATGCATAAGTGTTTTCTAGATGAAACACACGGTCATATACAATTGTGTGAAATGGAACTATGAAAAGAATATTGTTGTTTGGTTGTTTTCATGTGTATCTTTGAAATAAAACCGTGGCATTAGCATGGGCACTATACTAGTTAGTATAGTTCCCTTTCACTAAAAATCATTTGTTCCATTCCACCTTCAAAATTGTACCATGTGTTTCAATTATGTTATGTGTTTATTAGTACGGTCCATATGTATATATATGTTTAGCCAAATAGTGTGGTGTTTAAATGGGTTATTAAGTTTTTTCTTTTCATTAATCTTTCTCCATTGTGTGAACTTTTCCCTTTCCTTTTTTTTTATTTTTTTTTTGTTTTTCTGAATATTTGTCTGGTAAAGCCGGAGCTTTTGCTTACTTAACACCATTTTCTTGATGAGCTAAAACATTTTTTCCTTTTGAACCTGAATCATTTTTGTTTCAAAGCTAGAACATTTTTCTTGTGAATCTAGAACAGTCCACCAGAACAATTTTCTGTTCATAATCTGAAAGTTATTGTCTTCAACTTGAACACTTTTTCTTGTGGACGTGGAATGTTTATCTCTAAATCGAAACAATAACATTGTCCCATGTGACAAAAACAAAATGTTTCACCTCATCAGTATGGAAAATGCTCTTCTACAAAACTTTTATCTAAATATACTCAATTTGAGTCTTACTCCCTCTGTCGTGAAATATAAGGTATTGAAATATACAAAATTTATCTTAAATTATAAGATATTTCAAGTGAACAATGTTTTTAAGGCGACAAGGCGAGATGTGGCGAGCCACTCGTTCGAGTCGACTAGGCGACGCCTAGGCGACCATAAGGCGAGGCAAGGTGACGCCTTATCATTCTAAGAAATAGGAAAATAGCAGCAGGGACTAGGCAAGAAAAAGGAAAAAAGGGAAAAAAAGAAAAACCAGAAAAGGGCAAATGTAAAGAGAATGGTTAGTCCAATCCAATAGGCAGCCCACTGGTGTGTCTTTATCCTTTCTCAGCTCATCTCTCATCTCACGGACGCAGAGCACTGCCACCACACGCATCGCTCCTCCTCGCAGGCGCAGCGCCGCCGCTTCTCCTCCCTGCTTCACACACGCAGATGCAGCGCCGCCGCATCTCCCTCCTTCACGCAGGCGCAGCTCCACCGCATCTAGCGCTGCCGCATCTCCTCCCTCATGGCTCACGCAGGTACAGCGCCGCCCGCCCTCCCTCGCACTGCTCTTGGCTGCGTGCACTCAGCCTGCCCTCCACTCCTTCCTTACCTCTTGCTGCTGCTCCCTCAGATCCGCCGCAGATGACCCAGGCAGCGCCGGATCTGGTGGGGATGAGCGAGGAGGTAGCTGCATGGCCTCTCCCAATTGATTTCCTCTTCTTTTGGCTAGGCGTCAGGGACGACTTACTCCCTGCGAGCGCCTCGACGCCTAGGCGACGACTAGGCGACGCCTTAAAAACCATGCAAGTGAATTAAATCACTAAAACACCAATATCATGCGCACCTGTCATTAGAGTCTACCACCAGGTTTAAAATATGATAAACACGAGATCTCTCTACAGTTGAGGGAGAGTTACGTGCGTCATTTGTTTTATCTAATGATCTAAAATTTCTAGGATACCATGTATTTCAAAACGGAAGGAATACTTTAAATTAAAGATGCTATAACAACGCTCATTTTTGAGAAACACCACCCTCTTTATTGATTGAGTTGGTCATACGAAATACAAACACCCTCGGGTAGATCAAGAAGCCAGACATGCCTGCCTGTTACAAAAGAGATCATGTTCCTAGCTAGACTATGAGCATCAACATTTGAATTCCTACTCTCATGAGCAAAATCAACATAAATAAAATCATGAGCCCTAGTCCTAACCTTCTTCACAACTTGGCCATACGGACCCATGCCTTCTTCTCCGAGACTCCTAATAACATTAGCGGTGTCTGAAGCTAACCGGAAGGACTGCAATGTTAGGTTAGAGGCCAGCGCTAATCCTTCCCTGCATGCAATCGCCTCAGCTGTTTCAGCATCAATAATACCTTCCAATACCAGACCTGAAGCTCCCAAGAACTTCCCCGCCTGATCGCGAGCAACAGCTGCTACAGATGCTCTAACCATGTTCTTGGAGATTACAACATCAACATTGATTTTCATACAACCCACTAGAGGCACGAGCCACTTCGGTCTCCTAGTGGACTGTCATCTTCACCACCCGAGGCGGTTTAGACACCAGTACATCAACCACATAGTTGTTTACGAAATCATCATCTCGATAAGGGGGCTCTAAAAATTATTCTCATGTCTAGGTTTTCTTCTTGCATACCAAATAGCCCACATCGTTACCACCACACGAACAAGATCGCCATGAGACACTGACTTGATCAATCCAGCCACCCATGCCCTAGTGTCTTCCTCCTGCATCTCACTCAGATGTTCAACAATTTCTTCACGCTCTAGGCTCACACACACCGTGCCATATTGCACAAGCAAAGAGTGTCGCCAAGAGTCCAGAGCACCGCACAACGCACAAGTGTTGTGGTCTGCCATGTTCCGGCACCGGCAACGAGTGTCGTGCCCAACGGTCGTAAGTGGCCAGGGCACAGGATGAGAAAGGTTGTCTACTGCCATTTGGGCTTCCGAACGCCTGCGCCAGCAGTCATTTTTCGTGCCGTTTTGTGCGCTCACATGGGGCCCGTGCCTCCCCGAACGTCACCAGCATCGAGAAGAGAGGAAGGAGACGTCGGATGCCCAGCTGGCGTCGGGAGGAGGAGGAGACACTGAGGCGAGGCAGCATAATGCAAGGAGGGAAATGCAACACCCGACCTACTTTTGAAACATTTATATGTAACACTTGCAACATACATATGAAGGCAAATGAAACACTTAAAACATGCACCTGAAACACTTGTAAAAACACCTGAAAACCATTATAAAAATATGTGCAACATCCAGATAAAACATTTGCAAACATATGTGTGAAACATATGCAACAACTAGATAAATACACTTGCAACATACGTCTAAAAAATAGATAAAACATTGGGAACAAAAGCTTGCAAAACCACTAGAACATATGCAACATCTTGATCTACTTTTGCAACATCCATATGAAACGATTGCAATATACCTATAAAACATCTAAAACACTTAAAATAGACGCTTGCAACATGCTCTTTCAAACGCAACGTCTACTTGGTGCTCGGACGAAAATAGAGGCTCGCCGACGCGTAGCTTGATGCCGGTGTGGAGCTCGATGCTACGGAGTGGAGGCGGAGATTATCGTTGTGAAGCTCGTCGGTGGCACAGACCGCAACAGGGGCTGCGACAAGTGGATGGAGCACGGTCACATTGGGAGGCGTGAGTACAAGCGGGGGAGGGCGAGATCCGCCCCGCGAGCACAGGCACCTAGCGTGCAGACGCCGCAAAGCGAGCGGCGCGAGGTGGACAGGGGCGGCGCGCACGGAGTCTGTTCCGCGAGCGGGCAATGCCGGCGGGTCCGTCCGCAACAGGAGCGTTACCGAACTTCAAAGCCGATGGACTCCCGGTACGGGAAGTCATAGAGAGATTTAGAGCTTTTCTAACAAACTGAACAGTTCAATAGCTCCGTAGGAACGTGCACTGCAGCGGTAGCCGTGTTTCTAGCTTGTTTTGCTGCAGTTAACCTGATGCAGCTGCAGCGAACATTCCATAGCAAATACCAAAACAGATTCAATAGTTAGATAATTTGTTTGAAAATAAAGTACTTGACTGACTAAATATTATATACTATACTACTCACATAATTAATAATTTAACAGTGCATGGAAGCTTCTCTGTCATAGCTACACAAACATGACAATAATTTGGCTTATACCGATGCTTATACTAAAATTTTGTAAGAGAAAAATATTGTTTTATGACTGAAAAGTAGCTCAAGCAAACAAAGCCTACAAGATAGAACTGTGAAGGAAAACGAAGCATCACCACCAATCCACCATGGTAAGAAGCTGTTTATGTCTAGCATGATACAAATACAAAAACAGGCGTCAAGTGAGTGACTATACCAACTGAATCAATCTGGTGCAATATAATAGCTAGTAGAAAACACATGCACGATGAAGTATTGTGATACAAAATTAAATCTGAGATCCCAAAATATGAGACAAAAGAACGTGGTCTAGATGTTAAATTAGCACGATCATTTGGCCTTGCTTAGGTGGACAAACTGGCCTCTCCAATAAATAAACATACTAAAACTACCTTGCGGATTAATATATCAGACTTGGTGGACAATAGTATAACTATTACAGTAAATCTACGTCCGTGTCTTGTCTAGTTTCAGGGTGTAAAGTTTTGGGGTGTCACGTCCGGTGTCACATAGAGATGTCGCATGAGGTGTTCGGATACTAATAAAAAAATAAATTACAGAATCTGTCAGTAAACCGTGAAACGAATTTATTAAGCCTAATTAATCTATCATTAACACATGTGTGTACTGTAGCACTTTATTGTCAAATCATGGACTAATTAGGTTTAAAAAATTCGTCTCGTAAAGTAGTCGCAATCTATATAATTAATTATTTTTAGTCTATACTTAAAACTTCATACATATGTCTAAATATTTTATGGGATATGCTGTAAACATTTGGTGGAGGAACTAAAAGGTGGCCTTACTCGAGCGTTTTTTTCGCTTCCGCTCACTCGATTTTCTGTGCCTGAGAAGCACCCTCGCGCGGTCGCGCCTGCCTGTGACTCTGTCGCTCGTCAGATGCACGCTGAACCGATCGAGCAGCTCACCCTCCGGTCCTCTGAAAGGATCTAAACAATGCCTAGAGGGGGTGAATAGGCGTATCTAAAAAATTCTACACAAATCTCAAAGTTACTTGTCAGCAACTGTCGGAAGTCCCGACAGTTTGGGTCAGCACTCCCGACGTGTCAGAAGTTCCGGCGCAAACTGTCAGCACTCCCGACGCCTACGGGAAAAGAATTACAAATGCTCAAATAAACTTTGTGAGACCGATAACTTACAACACCACTTCCTAGTGGTAAGATGAAGATGTTAAGCCACTTCCTTGACGCCAAGAACTCTCCAAGTTGTAGATCAAGACCAAACCCTAAGAGGGAGGATGAGAGAGAGAGACAAGCAAATACAAGTGATACCAAGCAAATCACTTCAACAACAACAAACACGTGGGATAAAGGATTTAACCCGAGGTTCGGCAACCCCACAAAGGAGCGCCTACGTCCTCGTTGTTGAGGTGACCACTTAGGTCAGAGTCTATTTCACCTCCTTGCCTCTCTCAAAGCAACCACAAAGGTCACTTGAGTTCTCCACTAAGAAATCGAGGGTAATACAAACTTCCCAAGGCTCTTCCACAAGATGGAAGCTCTTGGGCGACGCCTAGCTGGCTAGGGTTCCAAGAACCCAAGAGTAAAAGACACAAATCCAACCGGCTTGACGAAGAAATCAAGTGCTCAAGCTTGCAAGGATGATTATCTCACTCAAACCACACTTCTATCACTCAAATCCGTGGGGAATCGAAGTTAGGAGCAAAGGGGAGAGGAGAGAGAGCTCTTGAATGCTTGAGAGATGTTTTGGCCGTGAGTTGGTGAGCAATGAATAAGTGAGTCACGGTTAGAAGTGAAGAGAGTGCTATTTATACTCGTAGTAGAAATCTAACCGTTCAGATCTACGTCGGGACTGCTGACGTAGATCTCGGGACTGCTGACGTATATAGAAAACACTGTTCACGCAAGGTCAAGAAACACTGCGCGAAGGACAACGTCGGGACTTCCGACTTATGTCGGGACTGCTTACCGTTGGGACTCCCGACGCAGCAGTCAGCAGAGCGAGCCGATGGGCATGGCGTCGGGACTCCTGGCGAGGGTCGGGACTCCTGACCGTCGGGACTCCCGACTCACGTCGGGACTTCCGACGTACTCAGTCACCGCACAGGCTAAGTGACTGAAAGTCCTATGTTTGGTGTTGGTAATTAGTGACAATGCCTAAGTACTAATCCTATGCCTAAGTTGTATGTAGCATATGAGGATTAGTACATTCCAAGGTTGGTGGCAAGATGGACATGGTGATCATGATGGCCACACTTGGATTTGGACGCAACCCTACGTGATCAAGGCAAAGGTATATGCTTAAGGGTTGTGTTTTAGTAACCAAGACACCTAGTGGGTGTGGTTATATTATAGGATAGATAGCCGTACTATAAAGAGGAGAATGACGCGGCTATTGAACTCCTAAGTGCCTCTAGATGTGCATTTCATGATCATATGCATTTGGATAGAACTAATATCGCCTCGAAAAATGATTGTGAAAATGCTAACACACTCACACATGACGAGATCACTTGGTGATGTTAGCACGTTTGCGACAGCGGTGGAGTTTGAACGGTAGAGAGGGTTTGGGTTCCTCTCTCCCTCCCGCCGAGCTTGCGAGGCGGGATTCAGGCGTTTTCGAGAAGTTGAAACGATTATTTTCCACTACGCCGGTGAAAGTCCTATGTTTGGTGTTGGTAATTAGTGACAATGCCTAAGTACTAATCCCATGCCTAAGTTGTATGTAGCATATGAGGATTAGTACACTCCAAGGTTGGTGGCAAGATGGACATGGTGATCATGATGGCCACACTTGGATTTGGACGCAACCCTACGTGATCAAGGCAAAGGTATATGCTTAAGGGTTGTGTTTTAGTAACCAAGACACCTAGTGGGTGTGGTTACATTATAGGATAGATAGCCGTACTATAAAGAGGGGAATGACGTGGCTATTGAACTCCTAAGTGCCTCTAGATGTGCATTTCATGATCATATGCATTTGGATAGAACTAATAACGCCTCGGAAAATTATTGTGAAAATGCTAACACACTCACACATGACAAGATCACTTGGTGATGTTAGCACGTTTGCGACGGCGGTGGAGTTTGAGCGGTAGAGAGGGTTTGGGTTCCTCTCTCCCTCCCACCGAGCTTGCGAGGCGGGATTCAGACGTTTTCGAGAAGTTGAAACGATTATTTTCCACTACGTCGGAAGTCCGAAAAAGAAACGGAGGCGAACGGAGGTCACAGAGGTGACCGGACGCTGAACCGGACGCGGTCCTTGCATGACCGGACGCGTCCGGTCAGTGTTCAGTGTCTGCGCGTTTTTCAGTTCGTTGATCGGACGCGAGGCGCGTCCGGTCACTGGTGATCGGACGCGTCCGGTCGTTCAGGGAGCTTACTGGACTCTAACCGGACGCTGTCACTGTCGCGTCCGGTCATTTTCTTCAGCGCGTCCGGTCACTGTTTCATTGAGCGCTGCTCAGGCGACCAGCGCGTCCGGTCCTTCACGGGACCAGCACGTCCGATCGTTCCCGGCGCGTCCGGTCAGTTGGACCAGCGCGTCCGGTCGTTGCTTCGCAGTTAGCCGTTGGGCGACCAGCGCGTCCGGTTGTTTGGACCAGCGCGTCCGGTCAGTACTTCACGAGTTAGCCGTTGGGCGACCGGCGCGTCCGGTCAGTTGGACCAGCGCGTCCGGTAAGCCCGATTTCGGCTGTTTAAGTTTCTAACGGCTATATTCGAAGGGGTACGTCTATAAATACTCGTTGGCCGGCTCAAGGCTCCATCTCTCGAACATTTGACATACTTGTGAGCACTTTGAGCTAAGCAACTCCCCTCCCACTCATCTCTCTTACTTCTTTGCATATTCGAAGTGAGATTGAGTGATCCAAGTGCATTTGCATTGTGAGATAGCATCTAGTTGGCACTTGGTGGTTGATTTGCTGCGGGATTCTTGTTTCTCTTGGTGGTTGCCGCCACCTAGACGGCTTGGAGCAGCTTGGAGGCGTTGGCAAGAGTTGGTGTTTGTTCTTGGCCACCTCCGGTGATTGTGAGGGGTTTGTGCCTACCTCGGCGAAGCACCAAAGGCAACATTAGTATATTGCTCGTGTTATTGCAACATTTTGCCATTTGGTAGGTTCTTGTGGTGCCTTTTGAGAGGCTCGGTGTGAGACCGATTAGCCACCGAACCACGTGGTGAAGAGGGACACAACGGGGACTAGCGTGCCGGCAAGCACGTGAACCTCGGGATAAATCTTCGTGTCATCACTTTCATATTGTGATTGATTGATCCCGATGTTCGGTTATCTTGGTATTCATTGTTGATCATATTGGTTGGCTCAATACTTCGCCCCTCGGTGATACCCTCCTAACTCAACTCCACATTACTTTCTTAGTTATCTTTGCTAGCTAGTTAGCTTTGCTAGAGTAGCTTCTTTGTGTAGCTTGCTAGTTGTAGTTTCCTTCTCGGTTTGACTTGTGCGGTTGAGTGCAATTACTAGAATTGTGAATTGGTTAGGTGGCTTGCAAACACCCCGTAGGCTAAGCAAAACTCGCATCTCGCTATTTGTTTTATTGATAAACTTGTTTAGCTTGTCTTTGTAGAAAATTTTAATAGGCTATTCACCCCCCCTCTAGCCATCAAGACCTTTCAAGTGGTATCAGAGCCGTGGTCACCGTTTGTAAGGCTTAACAACCTCGGTGTAAGATGGCTCAAGTTATGTTTAATCATGTTAATGGCAAGCCTCCATTCTTTGATGGCGTCTCTTCCTTTGATCATTTGAAAAGGAAGATGAAGCAATATCTAGGCAATATACATGAGAAGGTTTAGGATGTGACCAAAGAAGGATACGTCATTCTTGATGAGGAAAACCTCACTCCCAATGACCGCATCAACAAACAATGCAATACGGCGGCACTTGACACAATCTATCGTGCCATTGATGATAAAGTATTTGAGCAAATCAAAGATCTTGAAAAGGCAAATGAGCTTTGGATAAGGCTTGAAGAAACATATGAAGGTACTTCAACGGTAAAAAGTGTCAAACTATATATGCTCAAGGACATGTTCTCCACATTCAAGATGAAGGATGATGAATCCATCCCGGAGATGTTCTATAGGCTCCAAGTCATTGTCAATGATCTCAAGGGGCTTGGAGAGAAGGTTGAGGACAAGGACTTCTCACACAAGTTCTTGATGTGCTTACCCAAGAAGTTTGCCACCTTGAGAAGAATGATCTTTAGAGAGGGATTAGACAAGGTCAAACCAACCAATGTGCTTGGAGATATAATGACCGATGCCCAATACAATGATGATGAAGATGAGGTAGAAGAGAAGAAGGAGACCAAGATCAAGCAAGAGAAGCCCATTGCATTCAAGGCTTCATCCTCTAAGGGCAAGAGCAAGGTAGAAAGTGATGATGATGATCCATTCGATGATGAGACTATGGCCCTCCTTGTGCACAAGATGGGAAGGTTCATGAAGAAGAAAGGATATGGGGCAAGGAAGAGGAGAGACACTATAAAGGCAAAGACTCTTTGCTATAATTGCAATAGCCCCGATCACATAGTGGCGGATTGCCCCTATGAAGATAAGAGATTTCATAATGGGGACTTGAAGCTCAAGAAGAACAAGAAGGATAAGAAAGAGAATGAGAAGAAAGCAAAGAAGAGCTTCACTTTCAACAAGAAGAAGACGGGTGGTGGTTACGTAGTCACTTGGGATAGTGACAACTCCGATAGTGATGATGATGAAAGCTCTAGTGATGATGAGAGGATCACTCGGCGAGCCATTGCAAACATCGCCCTCTCCAACAAGCCATCCATCTTCGACACTTCATCAACATGCCTTATGGCCAAGCCTACAAAGGTAAAATATGATGATAGTGATGATGATTCTTGTGCTAGTGATGATTGTAGGAGTGATGATGAGGAGGATGAGGACTACTCCAAGGATGATCTATTAGGCATAATAGATCAAATGAGCAAGGGCTACAAGAGGACAACCAAGAAATATAAAATCTTGAAACAAGAGCTCATTGCCAAGAGCAATGAAAATGATGCCTTGATGGAGGAGCTTGTTGCTCTCAAAAAGAGTAAGGAGTGCAAAGGAATTGAACAAGAGCTCAAAGCTCTTAGGAAATCCTATGATGAGCTAGAGGCTTCTCGTGAGTGTTTAAAGGAAGACCACGAGGATCTTGAAATTGCTCACACTAGGCTTAAGGAAGCCCACTCCACTCTACTTGAGCTCATCAAGGAAAAGGACCTTAAGTTGGAGAAGTTCATGAAGAAAGCTAAGGAGGAGCAAGTGATTGTCACTTGTGATATTGGACTAACATGTGATATTATTGATGATTCTTTATTTGTTAGTCCTACTAATGCTTCATGTAGCTCATCATCATCCACCACAACCAACTCTACCTCTACTACTAGTGATTCATCACTTGTGGTTGAGACTCTCAAGAGAGAGGTGGATGATCTCACCCGCGCATTAGGCAACGCCTATGGTGGGAATGCCCGCTTGCTAAAATGCTTGGGTAGCCAAAGGTTCTCTCTTAACAAAGAGGGATTGGGCTATACTCCCAAGAAGGGCAAGGTGGCCTTTGCTACTCCAAAGTCTTGCTTTGTGAAGGGCAATGGTCGTTATTGCAATAGATGCAAGCAAGTTGGGCATCTAGAGATTAATTGCAATAAAATGAACAAGAACAAGAAAAATGCTAATGTACCTTACATTCCTTTTGATTCTTGTTATGTACTTACCAAGGGTGAGAAAGGTGTGCATGCTAGGTTTGTTGGTACACCAATTGTGGGCCCAAAGAAGAAGGTCATTTGGGTACCAAAGAGCTTAGTGACTAACCTCCAAGGACCCAAACAAATATGGATACCTAAGAAACATTAATTTGTTTTTGTAGGTTAATTACAAGGCCGGAGGAAGACATTGAGTGCTTGATAGTGGGTGCTCTCAACATATGACCGGTGATTCAAGAATGTTCAACTCTCTCAAATCAAATGATAGTGGCATTGATAGCATCACATTTGGTGACAATAGCAAGGGTGATGTAAAGGCTCTTGGAAGGATTGCAATCTCAAATGATCATAGCATTTCTAATGTGCTCTTAGTTGAAAAGTTGAACTTCAATCTTCTCTCGGTTGCTCAATTGTGTGATCTCGGTTTCAAGTGCATATTTGGTGTTGATGATGTGGAGATAGTTAGTGTTGATGGCTCTAACTTGATCTTCAAAGGCTTTAGATTTGAGAATCTATACTTGGTTGATTTTAATGCTAGTGACACTCAACTTTCAACATGCTTGCTCACCAAATCAAGTATGGGTTGGTTATGGCATAGAAGACTTGGTCATGTTGGCATGAAGCAATTTTACAAGTTAGTAAAGCATGACTTAGTTAGAGGCTTAAAGGATGTCACATTTGAGAAAGATAAGCTATGTAGTGCATGTCAAGCCGGAAAGCAAGTAGGAAACACTCATCCATTAAAGAGCATTATGAGTACTTCCAAGGCATTTGAGTTGTTGCACATGGATCTATTTGGGCCAACTACATACACAAGCATTGGTGGCAACAAGTATGTCTTTGTGATTGTGGATGATTTCACTAGATATACATGGGTATTCTTTCTTGGGGACAAAAGTGATGTATTTGACATATTCAAGAAGTTCATCAAGAGAGTGCAAAATGAATTTGAGACCACAATCAAGAAAATAAGAAGTGACAATGGAAGTGAGTTTAGAAACACAAGAGTTGATGAGCTATGTGAAGAGCTTGGAATCAAACATCAATTCTCGGCCAAGTATACACCTCAATCAAATGGCCTAGTTGAGAGGAAAAATAGAACCTTAATTGATATGGCAAGATCAATGTTGAATGAGTATAATGTAAGTCATTCATTTTGGGCCGAAGCAATCAACACGGCTTGCTTCTATAGCAACCGCCTCTATTGCCACAAGTTTCTAGAGAAGACACCATATGAGATCTTAAATAGAAGAAAGCCCAACATTGCATACTTTCGGGTATTTGGTTGCAAATGCTACATCTTGAAGAAGGGCACTAGATTGAGCAAGTTTGAGAAGAAATGTGATGAAGGATTTCTACTTGGTTACTCAACTACTAGCAAAGCGTATAGAGTTTGGAATTTGGCTAGTGGTTTACTTGAAGAAGTGCATGATGTTGAATTTGATGAAACAAATGGCTCTCAAGATGAAGAAGATAACTTAGATGATGTGAGAGGAACTCAATTGAGTAATGCTATGAAAGAGATGGATATTGGTGATATTAGGCCAAAGCAAGTGATTAATGTGGATGACAACAAAGATCAAGTGCTCCAAAGTCTAATTACACAAGCTAGTGGTTCTCTAATGCAAAATCAAGCTAGTACATCATCTCAAGTGCAATAAAATCAACAAGTGGCTAGTTCATCATCTCCAATTCATGATTAACATCAACATCCAAGCAATCAAGTCCAAGTGCTTCAACCAACTAACATTGCAAGAGACCATCCATTGGATTCCATCATTGGTGACATACAAACAGGAGTTCAAACTAGATCAAGATTGACATCATTTAGTGCTCACTCTTCTTTTGTGTCAATGGAAGAACCCAAGGACATTGATAAAGCATTGAGAGATCCGGATTGGGTAAATGCAATGCATGAAGAGCTCAACAACTTCAAGAGAAATGAAGTATGGGAACTAGTTGAAAGGCCTAAGGATCACAATGTCATTGGAACAAGATGGGTCTTTCGCAACAAGCAAGATCAAGATGGGATAGTAGTAAGGAACAAAGCAAGATTAGTGGCTCAAGGTTACACACAAATAGAGGGTCTTGACTTTGGTGAAACTTTTGCCCCGGTTGCAAGATTGGAAGCAATTAGGATCTTACTTGCCTATGCTTGTGCTCACAATATCAAGCTATATCAAATGGATGTAAAGAGTGCATTTCTCAATGGGTACATTCAAGAGGAGGTGTATGTGGAGCAACCTCCCGGTTTTGAAGATGACAAGAAACCCAATTATGTATACAAGTTAAGGAAGGCTTTGTATGGATTAAAGCAAGCACCTAGAGCATGGTATGAAAGATTGAGGGACTTCTTGCTATCCAAAGGATTTGTCATGGGCAAAGTTGATACAACACTATTCACCAAGAAGATTGGGAAAGACTTATTTGTATTGCAAATATATGTTGATGATATCATATTCGGTTCAACCAATCAAGATTATTGTGATGAGTTTGGGAAAATGATGGCAAAGGAATTTGAAATGTCAATGATTGGTGAACTTAGTTTCTTTCTTGGACTTCAAATCAAACAAATGAAGGAAGGAACATTTATAAGCCAAACCAAGTACATCAAAGATATGCTCAAAAAGTTTGGAATGGAAGATGCAAAGAGTATTACAACCCCAATGGGCACTAGTGGAAGTTTGGATAGTGACAAGAGTGGCAACATGGTGGATCAAAAGCTATATAGATCAATGATTGGTAGCCTACTCTATGTGACGGCATCAAGGCCCGATGTGATGTTTAGTGTATGTATGTGTGCAAGATTTCAAGCCTCACCAAGAGAAAGTCATTTGAAGGCAACAAAGAGAATATTGAGGTACTTAAAGCATACATAAGATGTTGGATTGTGGTATCCCAAAGGTGCAAGTTTTGAGCTAGTTGGATATTCGGATTCCGACTATGCCGGTGATAAAGTGGAGAGAAAGAGCACTTCCGGGACATGTCAATTATTGGGAAGATCACTTGTCTCATGGTCATCCAAGAAGCAAAATAGTATTGCACTATCTACCGCCGAAGCCGAATACATCACCACGGATAGTTGTTGTGCACAAATCTTGTGGATGAAGGCAACATTGAAGGATTTTGGAATCAATTTCAAGAATGTGCCATTGCTATGTGACAATGAAAGTGCCGTGAAGCTAACTAACAATCCGATTCAACATCAAAGAACAAAGCATATTGATGTTCGCCATCACTTTATTAGAGATCATCAACAAAAGGGTGACATTGCTATTGAGAGTGTGGGCACCGAAGTTCAATTAGCCGATCTATTCACCAAGCCACTTGATGAGAAGAGATTTCACAAGCTAAAGAATGAGTTGAACATACTTGACTTCTCCAACATGAGTTGATGCACCCCATATATGACATGCCTCTCCTTCGAGCCCCAAGGTACAATTGGTTGACATGTCATACATTCTATACTAAGGACATGTTTAGTGCATCTAGTCATGATTTCTTATGTTCTAGGATCATTCATGAAAATTAAATGAATTTGAAGCTTATATGGTGCCACTATTGTTTCCATGACTTGTATGATCTAGTGGTAGCATATAACTTGTTTAAGTAGCTTGTGATCCTAAGTGTTTTAATCTAGAAAACTTGTCTAAATATTTGCTTCAACATGGTGCATGATAACCCTTCTAGTGAGGTGTGAAGAAGCTTGCCCTTGGATCAAACCGAAGTATTTTATTTATGCAAGCAATCTAGGTTGAATCATAAACTTGATCCTCACCCCATATTTCAACATGATAATCTATCTAAAGTTTGCTCCTTGTGGTCAATTGGTGCCAAAGGGGGAGAAAATGTTGTTCACAAAGATAGAACTCAAAAAATGTTGTGGGGGAGAAAATGTTTCACAAAGTTAAATCCTAAAGAGGAAGAATGGATAAAAGAAGCACACAAGTAGGGGGAGCAAGCTTTTAAACATGAATGTTGCATTTCTATGTGCACCTCATATATATGATGCATAGTTATGCATTTCGTTTTCTCTGATACATTGCTTGTGTGGTGACTTGCTAGTATAATTTGAACGATGCATTGTGGTACTAGCATGAATAGGAAGTAGTTAGATTTTTCTTGCTTCATGTTTTTCATAGTGGTACAAGAGCCTTGCTTATAATGTTGATCTCACGAGGTTTCTAGTTATGTTTGTGCTTTTCCAAGTGGAATCTAACTACACAAGGTGCTAAGATGGTGTTTATCGCTACTCCGATGGTATCACGCTTCAAAGGTCTATAATCTAAAACACTTAGCACCTATTGGTAGACAATGCTCCTAATCTTTCCTATCTAACATGTATGCTTCCAAAATCTAACTACACAATTCAGACGTTTTCGAGAAGTTGAAACGATTATTTTCCACTACGCCGGAAGTTCGGAAAAGAAACGGAAGCGAACGGAGGTCACAGAGGTGACCGGACGCTGAACCGGACGTGGTCCTTGCATGACCGGACACGTCCGGTCAGTGTTCAGTGTCTGCGCGTTTTGCAGTTCGATGATCGGACGCGAGGCGCGTCCGGTCACTGATGATCAGACACGTCCGGTCGTTCAGGGAGCTTACTGGACTGTAACCGGACGCTGGCACTGTCGCGTCCGGTCATGTTCCTTCAGCGCGTCCAGTCGTTGTTTCGTTGAGCGCTGCTCAGGCGACCAGCGCGTCCGGTCGTTCACGGGACCAGCGCGTCCGGTCGTTCCCGGCGCGTCCGGTCAGTTGGACCAGCGCGTCCGGTCGTTGCTTCGCAGTTAGCCATTGGGCAACCAGCGTGTCCGGTCGTTTGGACCAGCGCGTCCGGTCAGTACTTCACGAGTTAGCCGTTGGGCAACCGGCGCGTCCGGTCAGTTGGACCAGCGCGTCCGGTCAGCCCGATTTCGGCTGTTTAAGTTTCTAACGGCTATATTCGAAGGGGTACGTCTATAAATACTCGTTGGCCGGCTCAAGGCTCCATCTCTCGAACATTTGACATACTTGTGAGCACTTTGAGCTAAGCAACTCCCCTCCCACTCATCTCTCTTGCTTCTTTGCATATTCGAAGTGAGATTGAGTGATCCAAGTGCATTTGCATTGTGAGATAGCATCTAGTTGGCACTTGGTGGTTGATTTGCTGCGGGATTCTTGTTTCTCTTGGTGGTTGCCGCCACCTAGACGGCTTGGAGCAGCTTGGAGGCGTTGGCAAGAGTTGGTGTTTGTTCTTGGCCACCTCCGGTGATTGTGAGGGGTTTGTGCCTACCTCGGCGAAGCGCCAAAGGCAACATTAGTATATTGCTCGTGTTATTGCAACCTTTTGCCATTTGGTAGGTTCTTGTGGTGCCTTTTGAGAGGCTCGGTGTGAGACCGATTAGCCACCGAACCACGTGGTGAAGAGGGACACAACGGGGACTAGCGTGCCGGCAAGCACGTGAACCTCGGGATAAATCTTCGTGTCATCACTTTCATATTGTGATTGATTGATCCCGGTGTTCGGTTATCTTGGTATTCATTGTTGATCATATTGGTTGGCTCAATACTTCGCCCCTCGGTGATACCCTCCTAACTCAACTCCACATTACTTTCTTAGTTATCTTTGCTAGCTAGTTAGCTTTGCTAGAGTAGCTTCTTTGTGCAGCTTGCTAGTTGTAGTTTCCTTCTCGGTTTGACTTGTGCGGTTGAGTGCAATTACTAGAATTGTGAATTGGTTAGGTGGCTTGCAAACACCCCGTAGGCTAAGCAAAACTCGCATCTCGCTATTTGTTTTATTGATAAACTTGTTTAGCTTATCTTTGTAGAAAATTTTAATAGGCTATTCACCCCCCCTCTAGCCATCAAGACCTTTCAGCCGGAAGTCCAGAAAAGAAACGGAGGCAAACGGAGGTCACAGAGGTGACCGGACGCTAAACCGGACGCGGTCCTTGCATGACTGGACGCGTCCGGTTAGTGTTCAGTGTCTGCGCGTTTTGCAGTTCGATGATCGGACGCGAGGCGCGTCCGGTCACTGATGATCGGACGCGTCCGGTCGTTCAGGGAGCTTACTGGACTGTAACCGGACGCTGGCACTGTCGCGTCCGGTCATGTTCCTTCAGCGCGTCCGATCGTTGTTTCGTTGAGCGCTGCTCAGGCGACCAGCGCGTCCGGTCCTTCACGGGACCAGCGCGTCCGGTCGTTCCCGGCGCGTCCGGTCAGTTGGACTAGCGCGTCCGATCGTTGCTTCGCAATTAGCTATTGGGCGACCAGCGCGTCCGGTCGTTTGGACCAGCGCGTCCGGTCAGTACTTCACGAGTTAGCCGTTGGGCGACCGGCGCGTCCGGTCAGTTGGACCAGCGCGTCCGGTCAGCCTGATTTCGGCTGTTTAAGTTTCTAACGGCTATATTCGAAGGGGTACGTCTATAAATACTCGTTGGCCGGTTCAAGGCTCACTGGCTTGGACATCTCTCGAACATTTGACATACTTGTGAGCACTTTGAGCTAAGCAACTCCCCTCCCACTCATCTCTCTTGCTTCTTTGCATATTCGAAGTGAGATTGAGTGATCCAAGTGCATTTACCTTGTGAGATAGCATCTAGTTGGCACTTGGTGGTTGATTTGCTGCGGGATTCTTGTTTCTCTTGGTGGTTGCCGCCACCTAGACGGCTTGGAGCAGCTTGGAGGCGTTGGCAAGAGTTGGTGATTGTTCTTGGCCACCTCCGGTGATTGTGAGGGGTTTGTGCCTACCTCGGCGAAGCGCCAAAGGCAACGTTAGTATATTGCTCGTGTCATTGCAACCTTTTGCCATTTGGTAGATTCTTGTGGTGCCTTTTGAGAGGCTCGGTGTGAGACCGATTAGCCACCGAACCACGTGGTGAAGAGGGACACAACGGGGACTAGCGTGCCGGCAAGCACGTGAACCTCGGGATAAATCTTTGTGTCATCACTTTCATATTGTGATTGATTGATCCTGGTGTTCGGTTATCTTGGTATTCATTGTTGATTATATTGGTTGGCTCAATACTTCGCCCCTCAGTAAAACTCTCCTAACTTAACTCCGCTTTATCTTCTTAGTTATCTTTGCTAGCTAGTTAGATTTGCTAGAATAGTTCTTTTGTGTAGCTTGCTAGTTGTAGTTGTTTTTACCTTCTCGGTTTGACTTGTGCGGTTGAGTACAAATACTAGAATTGTGAATTGAATAGGTGGCTTGCAAACACCCCGTAGGCTAAGCAAAACTCGCATCTCGCCAATTTGTTATATTGATAAACTTGTTTAGCTTGTATTTGTAGAAATATTTAAAAGGCTATTCACCCCCTCTAGCCATCTAGACCTTTCAAGTGGTATTAGAGCCGTGGTCACCGTTTGTAAGGCTTAACAACCTCGGTGTAAGATGGCTCAAGTTATGTTCAATCATGTTAATGGCAAGCCTCCATTCTTTGATGGCGTCTCTTCCTTTGATCATTGGAAAAGGAAGATGAAGCAATATCTAGGCAATATACATGAGAAGGTTTGGGATGTGACCAAAGAAGGATACGTCATTCTTGATGAGGAAAACCTCACTCCCAATGACCGCATCAACAAACAATGCAATACGGCGGCACTTGACACAATCTATCGTGCCATTGATGATAAAGTATTTGAGCAAATCAAAGATCTTGAAAAGGCAAATGAGCTTTGGATAAGGCTTGAAGAAACATATGAAGGCACTTCAACGGTAAAAAGTGTCAAACTATATATGCTCAAGGACAAGTTCTCCACATTCAAGATGAAGGATGATGAATCCATCCCGGATATGTTCTATAGGCTCCAAGTCATTGTCAATGATCTCAAGGGGCTTGGGGAGAAGGTTGAGGACAAGGACTTCTCACACAAGTTCTTGATGTGCTTACCCAAGAAGTTTGCCACCTTGAGAAGAATGATCTTTAGAGAGGGATTGGACAAGGTCAAACCAACCAATGTGCTTGGAGATATAATGATCGATGCCCAATACAATGATGATGAAGATGAGGTAGAAGAGAAGAAGGAGACCAAGGTCAAGCAAGAGAAGCCCATTGCATTTAAGGCTTCATCCTCTAAGGGCAAGGGCAAGGTGGAGAGTGATGATGATGATCCATTCGATGATGAGACCATGGCCCTCCTTGTGCACAAGATAGGAAGGTTCATGAAGAAGAGAGGATATGGGGCAAGGAAGAGGAGAGACACTATAAAGGCAAAGACCCTTTGCTACAATTGCAATAGCCCCGATCACATAGTGGTGGATTGCCCCTATGAAGATAAGAGATTTTATAATGGGGACTTGAAGCTCAAGAAGAACAAGAAGGATAAGAAAGAGAATGAGAAGAAAGCAAAGAAGAGCTTCACTTTCAACAAGAAGAAGAAGGGTGGTGGTTATGTAGTCACTTAGGATAGTGACAACTCCGATAGTGATGATGATGAAAGCTCTAGTGATGATGAGAGGACCACTCGGCGAGCCATTGCAAACATCGCCCTCTTCTACAAGCCATCCATCTTTGACACTACATCGACATGCCTTATGGCCAAGCCTACCAAGGTAAAATATAATGATAGTGATGATGATTCTTATGCTAGTGATGGTTGTAGGAGTGATGATGAGGAGGATGAGGACTACTCCAAGGATGATCTATTGGGCATAATAGATCAAATGAGCAAGGGCTGCAAGAGGGCAACCAAGAAGTACAAAATCTTAGAACAAGAGCTCATTGCCAAGAGCAATAAAAATGATACCTTGATGGAGGAGCTTGTTGCTCTCAAAAAGAGTAAGGAGTGCAAAGGAATTGAACAAGAGCTCAAAGCTCTTAGGAAATCCTTTGATGAGCTAGAGGCTTCTCGTGAGTGTCTAAAAGAAGACCACGAGGATCTTGAAATTGCTCACACTAGGCTTAAGGAAGCCCACTCCACTCTACTTGAGCTCATCAAGGAAAAGGACCTTAAGTTGGAGAAGTTCATGAAGGAAGCTAAGGAGGAGTAAGTGATTGTCACTTGTGATATTGGACTAACATGTGATATTATTGATGATTCTTTATTTGTTAGTCCTACTAATGCTTCATGTAGCTCATCATCATCCACCACAATCAACTCTACCTCTACAACTAGTGATTCATCACTTGTGGTTGAGACTCTCAAGAGAGAGGTGGATGATCTCACCCGCGCATTAGGCAACGCCTATGGTGGGGATGCCCGCTTGCTAAAATGCTTGGGTAGCCAAAGGTTCTCTCTTAACAAAGAGGGATTGGGCTATACTCCCAAGATGGGCAGGGCGGCCTTTGCTACTCCAAAGCCTCGCTTTGTGAAGGGCAATGGTCGTTATTGCAATAGATGCAAGCAAGTTGGGCATCTAGAGATTAATTGCAATAAAATGAACAAGAACAAGAAAAATGCTAATGTACCTTACATTCCTTTTGATTCTTGTTATGTACTTACCAAAGGTAAGAAAGGTGTGCATGCTAGGTTTGTTGGTACACCAATTGTGGGCCCAAAGAAGAAGGCCATTTGGGTATCAAAGAGCTTAGTGACTAATCTCCAAGGACCCAAGCAAGTATGGGTACCTAAAAGACATTAAATTGTTTTGTAGGTAAATTACAAGGCCGGAGGAAGGCATTGGGTGCTTGATAGTGGGTGCTCTCAACATATGACCGGTGATTCAAGAATGTTCAACTCTCTCAAATCAAATGATAGTGGCATTGATAGCATCACATTTGGTGACAATAGCAAGGGTGATGTAAAGGCTCTTAGAAGGATTGCAATCTCAAATGATCATAGCATTTCCAATGTGCTCTTAGTTGAAAAGTTGAACTTCAATCTTCTCTCGGTTGCTCAATTGTGTGATCTCGGTTTCAAGTGCATATTTGGTGTTGATGATGTGGAGATAGTTAGTGTTGATGGCTCTAACTTGATCTTCAAAGGTTTTAGATATGAGAATCTATACTTGGTTGATTTCAATGCTAGTGACACTCAACTTTCAACATGTTTGCTCACCAAATCAAGTATGGGTTGGTTATGGCATAGAAGACTTGGTCATGTTGGCATGAAGCAATTAAACAAGTTAGTGAAGTATGACTTAGTTAGAGGCTTGAAGGATGTCACATTTGAGAAAGATAAGCTATGTAGTGCATGTCAAGCCGGAAAGCAAGTAGGCAACACTCATCCATTGAAAAGCATTATGAGTACTTCCAAGGCATTTGAGTTATTGCACATGGATCTATTTGGGCCAACTATATACACAAGCATTGGTGGCAACAAGTATGGCTTTGTGATTGTGGATGATTTCACTAGATACATATGGGTATTCTTTCTTGGGGACAAAAGTGATGTATTTGACATATTCAAGAAGTTCATCAAGAGAGTGCAAAATGAGTTTGAAACCACAATCAAGAAAGTGAGAAGTGACAATGGAAGTGAGTTTAGAAACACAAGAGTTGATGAGCTATGTGATGAGCTTGGAATCAAACATCAATTCTCGGCCAAGTATACACCTCAATCAAATGGCTTAGTTGAGAGGAAGAATAGAACCTTAATTGATATGACAAGATCAATGTTGAATGAGTATAATGTGAGTCATTCATTTTGGGCCGAAGCAATCAACACGGCTTGCTTCTATAGCAACCGCCTCTATTGCCACAAGTTCTTAGAGAAGACACCATATGAGATCTTAAATGGAAGAAAGTCCAATATTGCATACTTTCGGGTATTTGGTTGCAAATGCTATATTTTGAAGAAATGCACTAGATTGAGCAAGTTTGAAAAGAAATGTGATGAAGGCTTCCTACTTGGTTACTCAACTACTAGCAAAGCTTATAGAGTTTAAAATTTGGCTAGTGGTTTACTTGAAGAAGTGCATGATGTTGAGTTTGATGAAACAAATGGTTCTCAAGATGAGGAAGATAACTTGGACGATGTGAGAGGAATTCAATTGATCAATGCTATGAAAGAAATGGATATTGGTGATATTAGACCAAAGCAAGTGATTGATGTAGATGACAACAAAGATCAAGTGCTCCAAAGTCCAATCACTCAAGCTAGTGGTTCTCTAATGCAAAATCAAGCTAGTACATCATCTCAAGTGCAACAAGATCAACAAGTGGCTAGTTCATCATCTTCAACTCATGATCAACATCAACATCCAAGCAATCAAGTCCAAGTGCTTCAACCAACTAACATTGCAAGAGACCATCCATTGGATTCCATCATTGGTGACATACAAAGGGGAGTTCAAACTAGATCAAGATTGGCATCATTTTGTGGTCACTCTTCTTTTGTGTCAATAGAAGAACCTAAGGACATTGATAAAGCATTAAGAGATCCGGATTGGGTAAATGCAATGCATGAAGAGCTCAACAACTTCAAGAGAAATGAAGTATGGGAACTAGTTGAAAGGCCTAAGGATCACAATGTCATTGGAACAAGATGGGTCTTTCGCAACAAGCAAGATCAAGATGGGATAGTAGTAACGAACAAAGCAAGACTAGTAGCTCAAGGTTACACACAAATTGAGGGTCTTGACTTTGGTGAAACATATGCCCCGGTTGCAAGATTGGAAGCAATTAGGATCTTACTTGCCTATGCTTGTGCTCACAATATCAAGCTATATCAAATGGATGTGAAGAGTGCATTTCTCAATGGGTACATTCAAGAGGAGGTGTATGTGGAGCAACCTCCCGGTTTTGAAGATGACAAGAAACCCAATCATGTATACAAGTTAAGGAAGGCTTTGTATGGATTGAAGCAAGCACCTAGAGCATGGTATGAAAGATTGAGGGACTTCTTGCTATCCAAAGGATTTGTCATGGGCAAAGTTGATACAACACTATTCACCAAGAAGATTGGGAAAGACTTATTTGTGTTGCAAATATATGTTGATGATATCATATTCGGTTCAACCAATCAAGATTATTGTGATGAGTTTGGGAAAATGATGGCAAAGGAATTTGAAATGTCAATGATTGGTGAACTTAGTTTCTTTCTTGGACTTCAAATCAAACAAATGAAGGAAGGAACATTTGTAAGCCAAACCAAGTACATCAAAGATATGCTCAAGAAGTTTGGAATGGAAGATGCAAAGAGTATTACAACCCCAATGGGCACTAGTGGAAGTTTGGATAGTGACAAGAGTGGCAACATGGTGGATCAAAAGCTATATAGATCAATGATTGGTAGCCTACTCTATGTGACGGCATCAAGGCCCGATGTGATGTTTAGTATATGTATGTGTGCAAGATTTCAAGCCTCACCAAGAGAAAGTCATTTGAAGGCAACAAAGAGAATATTGAGGTACTTAAAGCATACACAAGATGTTGGATTGTGGTTTCCCAAAGGTGCAAGTTTTGAGCTAGTTGGATATTCGGATTTCGACTATGCCGGTGATAAAGTGGAGAGAAAGAGCACTTCCGGGACATGTCAATTGTTGGGAAGATCACTTGTCTCATGGTCATCCAAGAAGCAAAATAGTATTGCACTATCTACCGCCGAAGCCGAATACATCGCCGCGGGTAGTTGTTGTGCACAAATCTTGTGGATGAATGCAACATTGAAGGATTTTGGAATCAATTTCAACAATGTGCCATTGCTATGTGACAATGAAAGTGCCGTGAAGCTAACCAACAATCCGGTTCAACATCAAATAACAAAGCATATTGATGTTTGCCATCACTTTATTAGAGATCATCAACAAAAGGGTGACATTGCTATTGAGAGTGTGGGCACCAAAGATCAATTAGTCGATCTATTCACCAAGCCACTTGATGAGAAGAGATTTCACATGCTAAAGAATGAGTTGAACATACTTGACTTCTCCAACATGAGTTGATGCACCCCATATATGACATGCCTCTCCTTCGAGCCCCATGGTACAATTGGTTGATATGTCATACATTCCATGCTAAGGACTTGTTTAGTGCATCTAGTCATAATTTATATGTTCTAGGCTCATTCATGAAAATCAAATGAATTTGAAGTTTATATGGTACCACTATTGTTTCCATAACTTGTATGATCTAGTGGTAGCATATAACTTGTTTAAGTAGCTTGTGATCCTAAGTGTTTAATCTAGAAAACTTGTCTAAATATTTGTTTCAACATGGTGCATGATAACCCTTCTAGGGAGGCGTGAAGAAGCTTGCCCTTGGATCAAACCGAAGTATTTTATTTATGCAAGCAATCTAGGTTGATTCATGAACTTGATCCTCACCCCATATTTCAACATGATAATCTATCTAAAGTTTGCTCCTTGTGGTCAATTGGTGCCAAAGGGGGAGAAAATATTGTTCATAAAGATAGAACTCAAAGGGGAAGAAAATATTGTTCACAAAGATAGAACTCAAAGGGGAAGAAAATGTTGTTCACAAAGATAGATCCTAAAGGGGGAGAATTGATAAAAGAAGGGGATCAACTAAAATTTTGAGCACATAAGTAGGGGGAGCAAGCTCTTAAGCATGAATGTTGCATTTACATGTGCACGTCATTTGTATGATGCATAGTTATGCATTCCGTTTTCTCCGAATACATTGCTTGTGTGGTGACTTGCTAGTATAATTTGAATGTTGCATTAAGGTACTAGCATGAATGGGAAGTAGTTAGATTTTTCTTGCTTCATGTTTTTCAAAGTGGTACTAGAGCCTTGCTTATAATATTGATCTCACGAGGTTTCTAGTTATGTTTGTGTTTTTCCAAGTGGAATCTAACTACACAAGGTGCTAACATGGTGTTTATCGCTACTCCGATGGTATCACGCTTCAAAGGTCTATAATCTTAAACACTTAGCACCTATTGGTAGTCAATGCTCCTAATCTTTCCTATCTAACATGTATGCTTCCAAAATCCAAACATATAGCATACATGTAGGGGGAGCCATTGCTATCAATTTGAATTCATGATCACATGTCCATAATTCTTACACATGGTAATATACTTGGACAATGTGACATAGGTTCAATCAAAATTTTATCATAATATCTTTGTGAAAGGTTTGTCACCAATTACCAACAAGGGGGAGATTGAAAATCCTATGTTTGGTGTTGGTAATTAGTGACAATGCCTAAGTACTAATCCCATGCCTAAGTTGTATGTAGCATATGAGGATTAGTACACTCCAAGGTTGGTGGCAAGATGGACATGGTGATCATGATGGCCACACTTGGATTTGGACGCAACCCTACGTGATCAAGGCAAAGGTATATGCTTAAGGGTTGTGTTTTAGTAACCAAGACACCTAGTGGGTGTGGTTACATTATAGGATAGATAGCCGTACTATAAAGAGGGGAATGACGTGGCTATTGAACTCCTAAGTGCCTCTAGATGTGCATTTCATGATCATATGCATTTGGATAGAACTAATAACGCCTCGGAAAATTATTGTGAAAATGCTAACACACTCACACATGACAAGATCACTTGGTGATGTTAGCACGTTTGCGACGGCGGTGGAGTTTGAGCGGTAGATAGGGTTTGGGTTCCTCTCTCCCTCCCACCGAGCTTGCAAGGCGGGATTCAGACGTTTTCGAGAAGTTGAAACGATTATTTTTCACTACGCCGGAAGTCCGGAAAAGAAACGGAAGCGAACGGAGGTCACAGAGGTGACCGGACGCTGAACCGGACGCGGTCCTTGCATGACCGGACACGTCCGGTCAGTGTTCAGTGTCTGCGCGTTTTGCAGTTCGATGATCGGACGCGAGGCGCGTCCGGTCACTGACGATCGGACACGTCCGGTCGTTCAGGGAGCTTACTGGACTGTAACCGGACGCTGGCACTGTCGCGTCCGGTCATGTTCCTTCAGCGCGTCCAGTCATTGTTTCGTTGAGCGCTGCTCAGGCGACCAGCGCGTCCGGTCGTTCACGGGACCAGCGCGTCCGGTCGTTCCCGGCGCGTCCGGTCAGTTGGACCAGCGCGTCCGGTCGTTACTTCGCAGTTAGCCGTTGGGCGACCAGCGTGTCCGGTCGTTTAGACCAGCGCGTCCGGTCAGTACTTCACGAGTTAGCCGTTGGGCGACCGGCGCGTCCGGTCAGTTGGACCAGCGCGTCCGGTCAGCCCGATTTCGGTTGTTTAAGTTTCTAATGGCTATATTCGAAGGGGTACGTCTATAAATACTCGTTGGCCAGTTCAAGGCTCACTGGCTCGGACATCTCTCGAACATTTGACATACTTGTGAGCACTTTGAGCTAAGCAACTCCCCTCCCACTCATCTCTCTTGCTTCTTTGCATATTCAAAGTGAGATTGAGTGATCCAAGTGCACTTGCATTGTGAGATAGCATCTAGTTGGCACTTGGTGGTTGATTTGCTGCGGGATTCTTGTTTCTCTTGGTGGTTGCCGCCACCTAGACGGCTTGGAGCAGCTTGGAGGCGTTGACAAGAGTTGGTGATTGTTCTTGGCCACCTCCGGTGATTGTGAGGGGTTTGTGCCTACCTCGGCGAAGCGCCAAAGGCAACGTTAGTATATTGCTCGTGTCATTGCAACCTTTTGCCATTTGGTAGGTTCTTGTGGTGCCTTTTGAGAGGCTCGGTGTGAGACCGATTAGCCACCGAACCACGTGGTGAAGAGGGACACAACGGGGACTAGCGTGCCGGCAAGCACGTGAACCTCGGGATAAATCTTTGTGTCATCACTTTCATATTGTGATTGATTGATCCCGGTGTTCGGTTATTTTGGTATTCATTGTTGATTATATTGGTTGGCTCAATACTTCGCCCCTCGGTAAAACTCTCCTAACTTAACTCCGCTTTATCTTCTTAGTTATCTTTGCTAGCTAGTTAGATTTGCTAGAATAGTTCTTTTGTGTGGCTTGCTAGTTGTAGTTGTTTTTACCTTCTCGGTTTGACTTGTGCGGTTGAGTGCAAATACTAGAATTGTGAATTGAATAGGTGGCTTGCAAACACCCCGTAGGCTAAGCAAAACTCGCATCTCGCCAATTTGTTATATTGATAAACTTGTTTAGCTTGTATTTGTAAAAAATTTTAAAAGGCTATTCACCCCCCTCTAGCCATCTAGACCTTTCAGTGACTGGACGTTAGGACTCCCGGCGTAAGTCAGCACTTCCGACCGTCGGGACTCCCGACATACGTCGGGACTTCCGACACCAAAAGTCATCAAAACTATTCTACGTGCTCGTGAAGTGCTAGAGTGTCTCTCTCTCTTTTGATTTTATTATTATGCTTGAGCACTCTATCTTCCTTAGACCAACTAAGTTTTGCATCCCTCTTTATAGTGCGGCATACCTAAACCCAAGAAGCGAAAAAGATAAACTTTGAAGCTCCGCTTGAGTTTGATGCCTTTTTCAACATGACGAATTGAGGGATACCATTTCATCTTTATCAACTCTTTAATTCCTTCATGGGACTAATAGCTGCGACATAACTCATTAAGATCACATTAGTCCCTAATTTGGATGTTATCAATACACCAAAACCCACATATGGGGTAAATGCACTTTCATCCTCACGCGGGACCCAATGCTCCGTGCACGCGTTACGGTCACAAAACAGCCTCCATCATGTCCTCTCTCTCCATCATGTCACATCACCTAGCCCCTACTCCCTCTGTCAAACCCCCAACCTAAAAAAAGTCATTCTCACTTAAAAAAATCAGTAACTTTTAACTTTAACTAAATATATTTAACAAAGTATTAATATTTATGGTACATAATTAGTATCATTAAGTTGAGAAATTTTGATCAGCACGATTCTCATAGCGACTCTATCTTTGAGATGGAGGGAGTATGTATGCAGATTCATGACTTTAGGCACAGATTACATCTAGCCTTGTTTAGTTCCAAATCGTAAAGTTTTGGGATGTCACCTCGGGTGTTACATGAGGCTGTAGCATGAGGTGTTCGGATACCATTGTCAAATCATGGACTACTTAAGCTTAAACGATTCATCTCATAGAGTAGTTGCAATCTGTGTAATTAGTTATTTTTTAGTCTATATTTAATACTCCATGTATGTGTCCAAACATTTGATGGGATAGGGTGTAAACTTTTGTGAGAGGAACCAAACAAAGCATCAATCATATTTTACTCTTTCTATTTTGGTGTAAGTTTTGTGTTCAATTGATGTAAATTGATTATTTGTATATGAGAATGGTCATGATTATTTAGTTTTCCTTTAAAATTTTTCAATTTAGCTTCCATAGAAATAATCTAGCTATTTTTTTGGTTTTTTATTTTTTTTGTATGTTTTATTTGGTTCTCCTTTAATATTTTCTAATTTGACTTACATAGAAATAATCTGGCTATTTTTTATGTTATTTGGATAGTTTTTTTATTCATTTGATCTCGATCCAAGGGTCATGAAAATTAAGTGATGCATGGACAAGAATCACTCGATTTTTTATTTGTTGCCAATAGAGTGTTGGTGCGCTGTCCTACGCATGACACGGCCCCCCAAAACACTCACCAATGGGTAGACAGACCCAACTATTACAACTAAAGATTTTTTTTGACAGAAGAAGTAGAGATCTTGTGAGCAACGACTAACGCCATGTTCGTTTGGCTTATAAACCGTACTTTTTCAACCAACAAATAATGTTTTTTATCATAATAAATCAGCGGATAATATTTTTAACCAAATAAACAGGGCGTAAATGTAGACGAGCCAACAATGCAGTAACATAACTTGCACATACGCCGATGTAAATCCTCGCAAAAATGCTTCGCTTTCTCTTTTCTTATTAAGTTCAGCATTAACAGGGACAAAAGTCACGAATGTAGACAGTCATAGTGTGATCAGAGACAGTGTAGTAAGAACAAACGACAAACCATATAACTAAATTTCAACGAGTGCTAATTTTGGCTGGAATGCTTGGAGGGGTATCTAAGAAAGCAGAGAGTGCACGAGTTTTTTTTTTGGAAATCGACCATTATAGGAAGTGGGCTTCGGTGATTTGTCATACTGCAACGGGACTTCGCCATCTTACCATTATGAAACGCGACCGAGCAGGCTGATTGAGTCGTAGGCAAGACTTACCCCATTTCGCCACTTTCTCTTCACTCTCCATTTGCCCATCATCTCCCCCTGACATAATATCTTCCCTTTGTTCCTGCAGCAGAGAAGAGGGGGGAACAGTGAGCTTGCATAGCAACATAAAAAGTTTTTTTTATGTGAAATTAAGGAACAGTCACAATTAGTAATAAGAACACCAATTAAAAACGAAAAGGTCACCAACCAACTTGCAGTACATCAGCAGGTGATGAGGTGGCACATTATGTTAAAGAATTAGGCAATTTCCAGATTAAAAGCATGATTAAATCTAGAACATAAATCATGGCAAATATATGAACTAGATTAAACATGTATGGCATACTAGTATAGCAGATCAGCATATTCTAATGCATCAACATGACAAGCATTGATAGTCCAGCAGATAGATTGGATTGTACGAACGTCAAGATTAGATCAAGAGAATTATATCTTTCGGTTGTAGTAGTAGATGGTATTGAAGATGTGGCTCGCGATGGTGATGGAGCGAGATCGCTGATGTCGATGTCGTCGATGTTGAAGTCATCGTCGAAGTCGTCGATGAGAGGCGGAGGAGTATTCTTGATGACGATCCCGCGAGCTCTAGCATGACGAAGCCGACGCGTCGATGCACCCTTTGGAAGACGAGCCGTTGTGGAAGCTTTGGGAGCAGTCGCGCGAAGAACGCTTCCCAAAAACCTTATTCGCCTTCTTCCGGTGCAGGATCGCAAAGACGAGGGTTCCGGAGACCTGCTCACCCAGTCGCTGGTGCACGCAAGCGATCGGACTGGAGTACCTACAGTGGCGACGCAATAGCGAGTAGAGGCAAAAACCTATAGCTCAATTGGTTACGTTTTGGTGTGGCCGACAGGTTGCTTATATAGTCCTGTCCAATCAATCTCGTGTCGCGATCACGATCTAAATTGATTTAGGACTCTTAATTTATAACCGATTAGGACTCATGCAACTTGAAGGCCAAGAAACCAAAAATGAAAACAGCAAAATGAGATTGTGCTCCCGCAAGGCAAGGAGCCCAATTTTGGCGGACCATTCACGCAGGTGTCGTGCACCCGCGCCCTTCGCCCCGCCCCGCCCGGCGAGGCGAGCGAGCGCGCGCGTGTGGGCTTCTCTTACTTCTCCTCACACTAGACTTGAGGAAGTGGAGAGGACTTTCATATTTAAGTATGACTATCTTCACTTCAACAAGCAAGGTGGTACTAAAGAGTTCTCACATACCCTCTTGCTCACATGAATGAGCTTTTGAGATTTATTAGGAATTTCACAATTGATTATTGGGCCAAGCCCATATAAATTCCAAGAATCCTCCACCAGATCTCAAATACCCATTTAAAGATTTGCCTGTTCTCACTACTATTTGATATACCAATGTTTCAGCAGAGACTGTGAAGTTAAACTTTCGCCTAGAACCTCAAGCTACACTCATCCACAACTTGAACAATGGACTATGCCTTGAATTGCAAGTTTTGTGCGAATAAGCTTTGCTCAGAGTCAAACTAGTACCTGGCTACCAATAGCCTTACTCCGTAGGTGGAGCATATACGTTGTACTCCCTGGTCTCTTCATGAGCTTACTAGAGACCACACAAGTCTCATAGACTGCGACGTTATACAGTCGAACTCATATAGGTATGTTCTTTCAAGAATGCTATGTAGGACAACATCTTCGCTTGTTAAAGCCAATAGAACATGTTAAGGCATTAGCCAACCTACCATACAGTGCCTCAACGCTTTAAGAGTATTGCATCTTCACATAGAGAGGGTTATAATTATACTCTCCTCAGTTTACCAATAGTTTGTTCTTCCCAGATCCTAAGTCACGGGATCTCCGATCAAAAAGGTTGGGTTACTACTACTGTAAACTCATATGGGTCTCAAACTCATCTCCCTTGATGCTATTTGTATTACATTCTGTGATAGCCCTTTGGTAAAGGGATCTGTCGAGTTCTTATCTGTTTGTACATAAGCTATAGTGATTACTCCGGAGTTTCTCAACTTCCTAACAAACTTCAAACGTCTTTTAACGTGTCTTGTTGACTTCGCATTATCCTTATCACTATTTACTTTAGTGATCACTGTTTGGTTATTACAGTTCATAAGGATAGCCGGTATTGGTTTTTCAACCACTGGCAAGTCTAATAAGAGTTCACGCAGCCACTCTGCCTCTGCAGAAGCTATATCCAAAACAGTAAGTTCTGCTTTTATGGTAGATTTAGTCAAAATAGTCTGTTTACTAGACCTCCAAGACACTACGTCACCTCCAAGAATAAACACATACCCACTAGTGGCATAGATTTGATCAATATCAAAAATTCAGTTCGCATCACTATATCCCTCTAGCACAGCTAGGTGCCTAGAATAGTGAATCCTAAAACTTATTGTACCTCTGAGATAACGCAAGACCCTCTCAAGTGCATGCCAATGATTATCACCCGGATTGGACATGTACCTACTCAACTTGCACACGGCAAAAGAGATATCTGGTCTGGTTGCGCTAGCTAGATACATGAGTGAACCAATTATCTGAGAATATCTCAATTGATCTCTAGCAATCTTCTTATTCTTTTTTAATGTCACACTAGGATCATAAGGTGTTGGAGTAGGCTTGCTATCCATAAAGCCAAAACGGCTCAAGACCTTCTCAATATAGTGAGATTGTGACAAGGTAATCCCACTATCTTCCTTAATCAGCTTAATGTTTAGAATTACATCAGCTTCTCCTAGATCTTTCATGTCAAAACTCTTTGACAAAAAAGACTTGACCTCATTAATAATATCAATGTTTGTTCCAAAGATTAGAATATCATCAACATATAAACATAATATAACAGATTGGCCCCCACCATGTCGATAATACACACACCTATCAGCTTTATTAACAGCAAAGCCCGCACTAGTTAAAGTAGTGTCAAATTTCTCATGCCATTGTTTAGGTGCTTGTTTCAAGCCATACAAAGACTTCAGTAATTTACACACCTTCTGCTCTTTATCTTTTACTACAAATCCATCTGGTTGATCCATATAAATCTTCTCATCTAACTCTCCATTAAGGAAAGTTGTCTTCACATCCATTTGATGAACGAGAAGACCATACGAGGCAGCCAGAGAAAGTAGCACTCAAATAGTGGTCATTCTAACAACAGGTGAATAAGTATCAAAGAAATCCTCGCCTTCCTTCTAGGTATAACCCTTAGCCACAAGCCGAGCCTTGTACTTGTCAATAGTACCATGAGGCCTAAGCTTCTTCTTGAACACCCACTTACATCCAATTGGTTTACAACCAAAAGATAGCTCAGATAACTCCCAAGTTCCATTAGAAAGAATCGAGTCCATCTCACTACGAACAACTTCTTTCCAATCATCTGCATCTGAAGATGTGTATGCTTCTGTAATAGAGGTAGGAGTATCGTCCATAAGATACACAATGAAATCATCACCAAAGGATTTTGCAATCCTTCGTCTCTTGTTCCTTGCAGGAACTTCATTGTCATTCTCCTTAAGGACTTCTTCAGGTGGTTGCTCAAATGACTCAATAGAAGACTCAATAGGTACAGTAAAACCAGAAGCTATCTCAGAGGAAAATCTAGCATTGCTACACATATCTTTCATAGGGAATATATTTTCAAAAAATGTAGCATCACGAGATTCAAAAATTGTATCCACATGCATATTAGGAACTTCAGATTTTACTACTAAAAATCTATAGGCAATGCTATGGTGAGCATATCCTAGAAAGACACAATCCACAGTCTTCGGTCCAAGCTTACGCTTCTTAGAAATTGGGACATTGACTTTCGTTAAACATCCCCACGTGCACAAGTATGAAAGTGATGGTTTTCTTCCAATCCAATTCTCATATGGAGTTGTCTCTTTATTTCTGTTTGGAATTCTATTCAGGATATGACTCGCAGTCAATAGAGCTTCCCCCCACCATACCTTAGATAGACCAGCAGTGTCTAACATGGCGTTCACCAAGTCAGTCAGCGTGTGGTTTTTTCTCTCGACAATCCCGTTTGATTCGAGCGAATAGAGAGCTGTCCTCTCATGAATAATACCATGCTCCGCACAGAACTCATCAAATAATATAGGAAAATATTCACCACCACGATCTGACCTTAGATGTTTAATTTTTCTCTCTAGTTGATTTTCAACTTCAGCCTTATAGATTTTAAAGTAGTCTATCATTTCATTTTTAGATTTAAGCAAGTAAACATAGCAAAATCTAGTTGCATCATCTCAATTAAAGTCATGAAATATCTCTTTCCACTTTTTGTCAACACACCATTCATCTCGCAAAGATCAGAATGTATGAGTTCTAGAGGTGCCAAGTTTCTCTCCTCCGCTGCCCTATGAGGCTTTCGAGGTTGCTTAGCTTTCACACAGTTATGGCACTTAGAACCTTTGGCAATAGTGAGATCTAGAATTAAATTCAGGCTAGACAAATGTGACATCAATCCAAAGTTAACATGACATAAGCGAGAATGCCAAACACTCGAATTATCATTAATCGTGCCACAAATATGATTCACTGACTTATTATAAAAATCTGCCAAAGATAGGCGGAACAAGCCTCTGCAATCATAGCCTTTACCAATAAATTGTCCATACTTAGACATGACTACTTTATTAGACTCTAACACTATCTTAAACTCATCTCTCAATAGAAGGAAGACGCTAATAAGGTTCTTGCGAATAGTAGGGACATGTTGCACGTTCTTCAGATGCACGATCTTTCCCGAAGTAAACTTCAGATCTACCGTGCCAACACCACGAACAGAAGTATGTGACCCATTCTCCATCAGGACGGAGGAACCTTGGAGCCCCTGGTAAGAAGAAAACAAAGAGATATCAGCACACACGTGAATATTAGCACATGTATCAACCCACCAACTTGGAGATTGAAACACCAAAAGTACAGTAGAAAAATTAACATACCCGTCATCAGCACTGCTAGCAGTCACGAGGTGAACTTTCTTTTTATCTTTCTTGTCCGCTCGCTTCGGACAATCTTTAGCAAAATAACCAAGTTCTCCACACGCGAAGCAAGGTAGCTCTGCTTTGTCTTTCTTCTTCTTGAAGGTAGTATTTTGTTTGGCATTGAAAGCAGGTTGCTTAGGCTTTTCCTTATTCTTGCCATGGTTTCTCTGGACAAAGTGGGCGCTAGATTTTTCCTCTTTCTCCTTCTCAATGTTATCTTTAGCCCAAGCTTTTTCCTCGACATCAAGAGATGCTATCAGGTTTTCAACTGATATTTTATTTCTCTTGTGTCTGAGACTTTTGGCAAAATTCCTCCATGAAGAAGGCAATTTAGCAATAATGCACCCAACCATAAACTCATCGGGTAAGACACATTTAAGGAGTTCAAGTTCCTTAGCCAGACGTTGAATCTCATGAGCTTTCTCGACTACTGATTTGTTAGCAACCATCTTGTAGTCATTAAAGCTCTCCATGGTATACAACTCTTTGCTTGCATCTGAAGCACCATAAGTAGCATTCCGATGATCTCATAGAGCATTTACGTCTCTTAAGTGCATCATAGAATCAAATAGATAATCTAAAAGCACATTACGCACAACTCCCACAAAGATATCATTAGCTTCCTGAAATTTTCTCTGATCTTCATCAGAGATGTTTTCCTCAGGCATGCCATTTTTGACCCAGAAAACTTTCATGGCAGTAAGCCAATCAGTGACCTTGACAGACCATCTTTTAAAACGCGTACCAGAAAACTTTTCCGGCCTCAGCGCGTTAACAAAACTAGCCATAGATAATTCTGAAAACAATCTATTATAAGGTTTTTGGATTGTTAAAGAATTAGACAATTTCCAGATTAAAAGCATGATTAAATCTAGAACATAAATCATGGCAAATATATGAACTAGATTAAATATTTATGGCATACTAGTATAGCAGATCAGCATATTCCACAGCATCAACATGACAAGCATTGATAGTCCAGCAGATAGATTAGATTGTACGAACGTCAAGATTAGATCAAGAGAATTATACCTTTCGGTTGTAGTAGTAGATGGTGTTGAAGATGTGGCTGGCGGTGGTGATGGAGCAAGATCGCTGATGTCGATGTCGTCAATGTTGAAGTCGTCGTCGATGAGAGGCGGAGGAGTATTCTTGATGACGATCCCGTGAGCTCTAGCATGACGAAGCCGACGCGCCGATGCACTCTTTGGAAGACGAGCCGTTGTGGAAGCTTTGGGAGCAGTCGCGTGAAGAACGCTTCCCAAAAATCTTATTCGCCTTCTCCCGGTGCAGGATCGCAAAGACGAGGGTATCGGAGACCTGCTCACCCGGTCGCTGGTGCACGCAAGCGATCAGACTGGAGTAGCTACAGCGGCGGCGCAATAGCGAGTAGAGGCAAAAACCCTAGCTCAACTGGATACGTTTTGGTGTGGCCGGCAGATTGCTTATATAGTCATGTCCAACCAATCTCGTGTCGCGATCACGATCTAAATTGATTTATGACTCTTAATTTGTAACTGATTAGGACTCATGCAACTTGAAGGTCAAGAAACCAAAAATGGAAATAGCAAAAGGAGATCGTGCTCCCGCAAGGCGAGGAGCCGGATTTTGACGGACCATTCACGCAGGTGCCGCGCACCCGCGCACTTCGCCCCGCCCCGCCCGGCCCGACCACATTATGCTATAAGGACCTTGAACATGTTTTTCTTCTGCGATTACATCTGGTGCTTTCGATAGTGTGCCACTACCGAGGTGGTACTGGTAGTGGTATTCACCAACATATTTGTTGTAATCGTGGACGACAATGGCGTCAGCTGGTACAAAGGTAGGAAACGCCTTGGAGCTGACACAGAGGAGCCTACCAACGAAGATGGCGTTGCCATCTACTCCCTCTGTCTCTAAATGTTTGTCTCTAAAAAACCGTGTTTCTCTCCCAAACACGTTTCCCGGACGACGTACATATAGGGACGGAGGGAGTAAGCATGTCAGAGGGACAGTCCTTCCCTACATGAGATCAGCTAGCCTGTAAACCCAAAATATTTCCTCTTTCACCCATCACATCGAATCTTTGGACGTATGCATGGAGCATTAAATGTAGGTAAACAAGATAACTAATTACATAGTTTGTCTGTAAATGTTGAGACAAATCTTTTGAGCCTAGTTAGTCCATGGTTAAACAAATTTTGTCAAATAACAACGAAAGATGCTACAATAACTTTTCACCCACTTTTCACCAACTGAACACACCCTGAAAACTGAATCTGTGGAGAAATCCTGTGCTGATCACCATGAGTTGCATTCGACCAGATAGTACACATCCAGTGCATTGCATTGTGGTCTTGGTGGGCATTCAAATTTGGCAACGCTTTGGTGGCGGCACCGATAGCGAGTCACCAGTGTCCACACCTTCCTGTTCCTTCTGGGATGGGTCGAGACCGATAGCGAGTCACCAGTCTACCAATTCCAAAATCCAAATAGCGGATTTTATTACGTCACAACATAATAAAAAGGAATAAAGGACACGTGCTAGTAAGTTTTTTTTCGCTTGTAGCCGTCTCTCCCAAAATAATTCTAGGTTTGTTGTCAAACCAATTTATTTTTATAATCTTTATAGGTAAAAATTTAACATTTATGGTGCCAAATAGATATAATAAAAAATATGCTTCGTGGTAAATAAATATAATAACATTTATTTTTGGTACCATAAATATTAATACTTCTTTTTTGTATAAATTTAGTTAAACTTAAAAATATTAGACTTAGGATAAACTTAGAACTTCATTGTTTGGGAAGGAATGAGTATAACTCGTCTAGTGTAAAACAAACTTCGTCCATGATTGCCATGATATGATTTTTTTGGGGACCCGCTAAACTATATTTTTCTAGATAAAAGTGCCTGCTTGAACTAGCAAACATTAGTGCCCAATGCATTTTGAGAAAATACATTTGTTCCCGGAACAAGAACATGATTGTTCCTAGAACATACGTTCTCAGAACGAGAAACATGTCCATG
Source organism: Saccharum hybrid cultivar R570 (assembly GCA_038087645.1). Lineage (NCBI taxonomy): Eukaryota > Viridiplantae > Streptophyta > Magnoliopsida > Poales > Poaceae > Saccharum > Saccharum hybrid cultivar. Next base: position 2,561,571 of record JAQSUU010000635.1, on the reverse strand, counting down.
CTCCACACTTCTGGCTGCTAATTGAAGGACCGAAAAGGTAACGGGGGCGGGGGGCCTCAAATTTATTTCGAAACTTTGGTCCTCGGCTCAAATCACAACCTTAAGAAGCAAGTTACACCAAAGCCGTGAGATACACATGCTAACACGTAGTAAGATACCCCACAAGATGTGTTGAACACACTTGAGAACACCCGGGAAGCAAAGGAGGCAAAACTCCAAAGAGACTAGCAAGAAAAGCTTTCTCTGTGTAGTGCCGAATTGTCCGGACCCTGGTGGCAGACTGTCCGCAGGATAGCTCTCGGACTGTCCGGCGACACGCGCCTGACGGGCAACAGTGACTATCTGAGTCACATAACACAACAGTGGACTGTCCGGCTCACAGGGGCGGACTGTCCGCAGTTCAAGTCTCAAAAAACGAACAGGATCGAACTAGTTCTGGACACATTTTGATGGACACTGGTGAACTGTCCGCGGTCTAGACCCGGACTGTCCGCATGCAAAAATCCAGAAAACACACCGAGAGAAAACCAATCTGGACTAGCCAGACAGCGAACGGCGGACTGTCCGCTAGCTGCTGGCGGACTGTCCGTGAATGGACAGTGAGCAGAGTCGAAACTCCTCTGTGCTCAACCGCGACTACCGGATAGTCTGAGAATGGACTGCGGACTGTCCGCGAGTCGTGTTCCTGCAGCCCCGAAAAATCGCCTCTCACTTCAATCTTCCGATTTGTGACCAAATCTTCACCAACTGCCACGCAACTTGGTGAGCATGATCACAAGGTAGTAGGGGAGCTACCTCTAAGAGGTCATCGCCCAATTTGAAGCCAATCTATGGGAAATTGAAGGGGAACGAAAAACACCGGTTCTTGAGATCTAGACAAGAAATCACTCAATCTGCGAGCTCATGAGGAATTGGTTGATTTCCTTCGGTGGAAAGGTTCAACTCACGTCATAGCTCAAACCAATGCAAAAAGAACGGATCAAAATGGTCTAGAAACGACAAATCAACTCAAGAACGAGAGGGAAAGAAAAAAAACGTGAAGAACACATCAAGAACACAAAGAGTGATTCTTTCGCCAAAACCCGGAGGACACAAGGAGGATTCAGACCTCCTTTCCCACTTGAAATCTTGGTTCTTACACAAATGCAAGGATTTGTGGACCTCTCTCTCACAAGCACCTAAGGGGAGGGGGAAACCCTAAAGGATGAAAGGAAAATGGAGGAGGTGAGGGAGATAGGGGCTTCCTCATCCTATTTAACAAAGGTATTACACAATTCCAGTTTTGCCCCTGGATATAATTTAGTCAAACCACTTAGCCCAAGGGTGTTATGGTCCAACCCGGTGTCATCTTTATCCAATGGCCACCGCGCCCCCTCATCAGTAGCTTCGCCTCGACGCGAACTCCCCGATGCCACCATGTGTCGTCCGTTCCTCCTCAGAACCTCCGTCCGGATTTTGAGGCCCAAACCCGTAAACCCGCCACCGATGGTTTTGAGGACGAAACCACCAAACCCTGCCGATGGTTTTGAGGACGAAACCACCAAACCCTTGATGTTGACGCGTGTCCGACCTCCGCCAAGCTTGACGCATTCGCCTTCCTTCTTGACTTGACCCACCGGCCTCCGCCAAGTGCCACGATGCCATCGTCCTCCATCTTGACTTGATCGACGCCATCTTCATCACCCATGTACACTTGCGCTTGTCGATGTCCTAGATGTCAGCCACCGCGGCTGGTCACCCGGCCTCCTGGTCCCTCAGTCTAAGCCTCACGTCCGTCCTTCACCACTCCCAGTCTGTCGACACGGCACATCTCTACTTGACCTTCACCTCGTCGTCGACCACCGCCTCCGAGCTCCACACCTGCACAACACAAGCCAAGAGACATGTACACATAGCTTTCGCCATGGTAGGGTTAGTCACCACTCAACCTACTTTATGGATCACATTGAGAATCACTCATCACAAAACAAACACACAAGGGTACTTGTCAACCTTGTGTTTGCACTAATAGAAGGGCATACGTTAGCTTCGCAGAATCACAGTCGCAGTCTTGCGCAAGGTGCACTCATCCATGTTGTAAAGTGCTGATGTGCGACTTCACTTTTTGTTCTGGTGTTGCGTGCCTACTGCCTAACCGACGTTGTGGTAGTGCAAATGTGATCTTGGTAAACTTATATTCCATTCGTTGCAAATTATAAGTCATTCTAACTTTGTTTAGTTCATCCATTTTACTATGTATCTAGACATATTAAGCGTAATTCTCATTTTCTATATAGTCTAACAAATAACAAATACTTAAGTTAGCTGCTCTTAGATCTTGTTGGATCCATATGTCTAATAGTTAGCTGCCAATAGTTAGCCCATTCAGATCCAAACGAGCCCAGCTAATTGGTAGATGGATACCCAACTAACCAATACCTTGCTAGTTGAGCCAAGCGAGTATTAATAGCAGAAGTTATGTAGCTAATATTAGTTATGAACTATTTGCTAGCTTAGTGTAGTTGGCTGGCATGTCTTTTGTGAACTGGGCTGAATTATGTGTTTCCATTTTAAATTTTAAATATATGAAAATGGGGTGTTACCTCGCTTGAAAAGAATATATAGTATATAGTATTTGTGATATACGAGAAGTTCAAACTACTCGAGTTATAAAATGTTATTTAAACGGGTGGTAGATTGTAAATAATGTGAATAAGTCCACTCGGGTTGACTCGCGTCATTTAAATTCTCAAAATCAATAGTATACCCTTGTATTTTTGGAGCACATTAAGATTCTATAAAGAAAAGCATACATTTTTGCAATATTTGATAGGGTAACAATTCTACTATCCGATTGCAAAACTCAATCTTGTCAGGTAAAAAAGATCTTTTTTTTAAACTCAAGTAAAAAAAAGATCTTTACTTTTATGAATGAAGAGCGATGGTCCAGAAGACCAGAGTCAGAGGGGTGGTGTCAACTGTCAACTGGCTGCTGCGAAGGACGATGGTCCAGCCCTTCGATGCAGTAATATAGTCCCTCCGTCCACAGAAAATAATGCACTACGTGTTGCGTGCGAGCAAAAATAGTTCACGTTTAACTAAATTTTTAGTAAATATTATTTACATTTATAGATCTAAAATAATTTATTATAAAAATATATTTCATAATTAATCTAATAATATTTATTTAATATCATAAATATTGATGCTTTTTTTTATCTATAATCATAGGCGGAGCTCCCTGTACGGTAGGTGGGACAGCTGCCCCGGCTACCGGCGGCATCAAATTCTTCTTCCTCGCTCCTGACATCTCTCGAGTAGGCGATGAGCGGCGGCAGGCGTCGCAGTGTGGCTGGGCTGTGTTTTCTGTGAGTCGGCGGCGTTGCATGAGATGGCTGACGATGCCCGAGCAAAGGCCCAAGAGCCCTTCAGATGGCCCACTCCTAGCTGGCCAATACATCTCAGGTCTCAATCTCAGTCCCTCTCCCGCATCACCGCATCGAGGCTGAGGGCGGCGCTGTCCTCCGACGCGTCCTAGCTGCAGTCCACCGGTGCCTCTAGCTGCTAGTTGCTGTTGCCCCACCTAAAATTCCGGTTGAGCTCCGCCACTGTCTATAATTGATTTAACTTAAGATACAAAACCATGACACCGTGCTAAAATTACATTCTTTCCTGGACGCAGGGAGTATATAACGGTAATGAGCTATAGAACATAAGTTCACAATCTAAAAAAAAATTAATGTTCAGCTCAGCGACCGGCCCAACAGGCCCATCTACACTCTCCTCTATCGATTCCATCTACACTGCAATAGCCGAAATCCCCAACTCCTCGCTTCGCTCGTCGCGGCTCATCACACCATCCACCCGCCCCAAGACGCCTCGTGACGGCGTCCCCATCCCGTGTCGAGCCGCGCCACGTCTGTCGTCGCGCCGTGCTCCATCCCCCCGCCGCGCCCACTCCCTGCCCTGCGCGTCATGACCCGTCCCTCGCCGCATCTAGGTGATATCGACGCCGTTGTTTCGTCGTGGCCGCTGTCGATGCTGACGCGCCGCAACGCTCGACCTCAGCTCGCGACATCACGAGATCCGGAGTGACCAAACCTAGAGCGGGCTTCTCTGCTGCACTTCGCGGTCCCTTCCTTCCTTGGACGTTGCAAGCGCGTGTTGCAAGCGTATGTTTCAGGGGCTTTATATGCACGTTGGCAGTGTTTAATGTGGATGTTGCAAAAATAGACCGGGACGTCGCATATGTTGTAATGGCTATACACTATGTTGCAAGCGCCTGTTTCAGACGTTTCAGCTATTTCAGATGGATGTTGCACGCGTTTTATTTGGGTGTTGCATATGTTTCACACTTATGTTGCAAGTGTTTTATCCGGATGTTATATGTTTTCAGCACGTATTTCCCTCGTGTTTGAGACGTATGTTGTAAGTGTTTTAGTTGTTTTAGACATATATTACAAATATCTCCTCTAAATGTTGAAAAAGTAGATCTGTTGTTGCACATGCTACAGCCGCTGGGCCCGCTCGCATGTGCGTAGGTGTGGATGGGGGCGCGAGCGAGCGGCAGGCGCAGGAAATTATACGGGTACAGATCGAGACGGAGCGGGCATGGAACACGGAGTGACGAGGGATACAGAGCGGACACGGGGCATGAGCGGCGCGTGACCTCACGTGAAGCAGGCGTACCACGCGGGTGTCCGGACGCTGGGCGCTAGCCTCTCCCTAGGCCAGCAAGTTTCACGAAGACGACACTGGGCCAAGTAAAGCCCATATAGAAAGTTGCAACGATGTCGTGGCCCACTTAATCTTGGGCTGGTTTGCCCCGTCTATTTGATGGGCCTCCCGATTTGTTCTATCAATTCATCCTATCTGTATCCTACCTGCAGCGTATTATTGGTAGGCCCAAAAGGTCATCGCCTCGGGAAAGTGACCCTGTTTTTGTGCCCTAGCCCTCACCTTCTCGCCTATTTCCCACGTCTCTGAGTATGACCAAGAAGATAAACCACAGGCAGCAGCTGTCCCTCTCAAGAAAAAGGCCACCGAGAGCGAGAATCCGAGTGAGGCCGCGTTTAGATGGATAAAAAGGTCCAAAATTTTTTGCGAAGTAACTATCACATCGAATCTTTGGACGTATGCATGGAGCATTAAATGTAGATAAAAAAATAATTAATTGTATAGTTTGTCTGTAAATGTTGAGATGAATTTTTTGAGCCTAGTTAGTTCATGATTGCACAAATTTTACCAAATAACAACGAAAAATGCTACATGAACTTTTCCCCAAAATTTTTTACATCTAAACAGGCCCTGACCAAAAGGACAATACGTTTTTTTTTTCTCAAGCGTGCCAAACACGCACGGAAACTCTCAATTCCCAGGAAACACAAATATCCACCGTTTATTTACACACACCAAAAGCACGTGAGAAAAAAAAGCGACAAAACAACAATGGATCATCAACGTGCAAAAATCCTCAACATGTCGTTGGCCCCGTTCGGCTGTGTTGATAAGCCGGCTGAAAACACAGTTGACTGATTGGTTGTGAGAGAAAAATACTGTTTCGGCTGAAAAAACAAGCTGAAAAAGACGAATTATAAGCCGGATAAACAGGGCCGTTGAAAGCAAGTTTTTTTTAAAATCTATATCATTAATAAGTTAGAAGAACAATGTTAGATTACCGGCGCGAGTTAGCTCTGCCTGTCGCAAAAAAAAAGTAGCTAATTACTCACTAATGACATGTGTACCAAAAAAAGTAAGAGGATGTTTGGTTCAGCTAGGAGCTCCTAAATCTAGCCTCAATTAGTCCCATTTAGTCACTTTTACCTAAATATTATGACTAAATGAGACTAAAAGAACTTTAGTCCTCTCTAGCATCTCTGAAGTAACTAAATGAGACTAAACCATTTAAAAGGAACTAAATTTAGAAGCAGCAATCCAAATAGGGCCTAAGTTGAGGATCTTTCCTCCTGCCATCGACCATGTGAAACACTCGTCCCTGATCTCAGCGAAGATCGCTTGTGCCGGCCTTCTAGAGTCTCTCAAAATTATAGTGTTTCTTTGCTTCCAAATGCACCATAGAGCCTGTACGGAGATCGTATGAGTCATCTTTGTGCCCCTGCTAGTCATATCGTAGAACCAGTCTTCCATATCGTGTTTGCTCATCCATTGAGAGGAGTGCAAATTCTGACATCCACTCCAAGTGGAAACGAGACATCAGATTTCTCGTGAGAACGGGGCACTCAAACGAAAAGGTGCACAGCCGTCTCTAGCATAGCGGCGCATTCCATCTACGTAGCTGTAGGCTGGCCCGTCCAGAGTCTGGCCTTTAGATGTCCGATTCGGGCCATCCGAATTCACTGTACTATACTGTGTAACATTGTAGTAATTTTGTTTTTATTTGGTAATAATTATCTAAACATTGATTAATTAGGTTTAAAATGTTCGTCTCGTAAAGTACAACAAAACGATATGATTAGTTTTTAATTTTATTTACATTTAGTACTCCATGCATGTGCCAATATTTTGATGTGATGAAGAATTTTTTTTGCATAGTAAAATTTAGAGGTGAATTTAGACATCTAAACAAAGGCCTCTGTCTTGTAGCAGCAGCCACAGGAACATTTTGCATGTCGGAGGTGCCCAGGCTTTCCAGATTAGAGTGGGGAAGTTTGATGTTACCTGGCCAGTGAATTGGATGCTGTAGGCGGAGCTGGCCGAGTACTGTTCCGAGGCTTCAAGCGTCCATATTGACTTGTTTATCTTCCAATTTCTACCTTAAATTCAATTATGCAAAAAGAAGATTTCTATCACATCAAAATACCGGCACATGCATGGAGTACTAAATGTAAATAAAATTAAAAACTAATTACACAGTTTTGTTGTACTTTGCGAGACGAACATTTTGAACCTAATTAATCAAAATTTGGATATTTTTTAACAAATACAAACGAAATGCTACAATACGTATTTATTGCGTACTGTTCTAACTCGGGTACCCCGAATCCGGAACTAAACACTGCCATTGTTTCCAAAGAAAAAGTCAAAATCATTTCAAATTTACACGAGAAAATGAGGAAAAAAACGAATAAATACCCCCACTCACCCTCCCGTCTACAATACAGATTTACACGTGCACTGTCGTTGTATAGTACGCTGCCCCCCGTGAAGCCGTTGGCGTCGCATCTGAGCGCTTTTGCGCAGAATCCCTTCTTCGGCGCCCGCCACCACCACCCTTTTCGCAATTTCGCCTCCTCCGCTCCGCTCCTCCTCCCTCCCCTCCCCTTCCCTACAAAAGCCGCGAGAAGCGGCGGGGACGAGGAGGAGACCGGCCGCCCGACCCCCTATTGCGCTTGCCGCTTGGCCCCCCCTCCCGTTCGGCGCATTCGCGTTCCGCACCCGCGAGGAGGCCGGAGCAGCCATGGGCGTGGAGGAGGCGGGGCGCAAGAAGCTGGCGCTGGCGAGCATCGGCTTCGCGGACGTCCGCGTGGGCGCCGCCGTGCCCGGGGGCGCCGCCGGGTACAAGGACGGCCTGCTCGTCGTGGGCCTGCCCGTGCCCAAGGACTACGGCCTCGACGCCGCCGCTGCCCGGGTCGTCGGGGACCTCGCCGCCAGGCTGCCCGACGTTGGCGCCGCCGCTAGGGTGAGTAACTGGTCTCGTCTGCAGATCTCGGTTGTCTCGGTTTCGTGCTTCTTGTTATGCTCTGGAATCTGGATGGATGTGTTGTGAGTGTGATGGTGGCTTAGTTAGTTCTCACTGAGCATGTGGATGTGGATTGGAACGCTGTCGCCTTTCGGATTGGTTGGGCACACGGGTAAACGGCACAGAGGCGGGAGCTTTGCTACCTTATTCAAGGTGTGGTGCCTGTTTTCTGAATTGCTCGCATGAGGATAGGATTTGTGGGCGATTTGATTTTTTTTTGAAATCAGCTTTGCTGTAAAGCCGATGTCTTTTTCTATTATTAATTGTTCTATAACCTGATGTCTGATGTATATTCTGTGGATGATTCAACCGGCAAACAGTCTCCCATGCTTGAAGGTTCATGCTGCGACCCCATGCTTGAAGGTTCATGCTGCGGCCTAGTAACTGTTTGATGTAGAAGTTTCAAACTGCTTATTTGATTTGTTAAAATACTGTGACCATGATGTTGGTAGCTTACTTCGGATCTTTATCCAGGGATCTTCCTATATATATAGATATATCAAAGTCGCCTCATTATCTGTTTCAATAGTAGTTGATTAGCTGACTGTTTAACAGTTGGTGGTTGTTTGGAAGTTTCGTACTGGCCTGCGGTCTAGGCGGGCATCCCAAATTGTTGCCGGTAACTTATTGAGATGAAGTATAGTTAACTCAGATCAGTATTTTCTTTTTGCCCATATAGACAGATGAAGTTAAGGGGTTCTAAAGGTAGGATAATGTTGATGTGTGCATGGGTCCCATTGCCATGTGCCCGGTGTCCCATGCCTGCTGGATGTTTTTTTTGTTCTTATCTTAGGTAGATATTTCTTCACAAGCAGACCTGGTGCTGACTGCTGACCAGTTGAAAGCTATAGATGCACTGTAGCTATCCCCACAACAACAACAACAACAACAACAACATAGCCTTTTGTCCCAAGCAAGTTGGGGTAGGCTAGAGATGAAACCCAAAAGAGACGAGAAACAGGGAGACACATAAAGGGACATAAAGGGCACAAGACAAAAGATGTCACGGTTCAGGCACGTTGATTGCTAATCTCCAAGCGCTCCTGTCCATAGCTAAATCCTTGGGGATATTCCACTCCTTAAGATCTCTCTTAACGGACTCGTCCCAAGTTAGTTTAGGTCGACCTCTACCGCTCTTTACATTATCGGCCCGCTTTAGAACTCCACTACGCACCGGCGCCTCAGGAGGCCTCCGTTGGACATGTCCAAACCATCTCAACCGATGTTGAATCAATTTCTCCTCAATTGGTGCCACCCCAACCCTATCCCGAATATCGTCGTTCCGTACTCTATCCCTCCTTGTGTGCCCACAACACCAACGCAACATACGCATCTCCGCTACACTCAATTGCTGGACATGTCGCCTTTTTGTAGGCCAACACTCAGCACCATATAACATCGCCGGACGAATCGCCGTCCTATAGAACTTACCTTTCAGCTTCTGAGGCACCCTTTTGTCACAGAGAACGCCAGAAGCTTGACGCCATTTCAACCAGCCGGCTGAAATTCTATGCCTAACATCTTCATCAATGTCTCCATCCTTTTGTAGCATCGACCCTAAATACCGAAAAGTATCCTTCTTGGCCACCACTTGCCCATCGAGGCTAACGTCTCCCTCCTCGTGCCTAGTCGCGCTGAAATCGCACCTCATATACTCGGTCTTAGTCCTACTAAGTCTGAACCCTTTCGACTCTAACGTGTGCCTCCATAGTTCTAACTTCCTATTAACTCCCGCCCTACTGTCGTCAACTAGCACCACATCATCAGCAAAGAGCATACACCATTGAGCAGAATTTTGCCTTCTATGTGGAATTCCTTTTTATTTGTCTTTTCCTTTGCACTTAAAAAGCTGAGGAGGTGTAGGGAAGCTTCCGACAGATGCTGCCGTTTTGTATCATTAGCTATTTTTCAATTTGATTAAAGCAAGTAGTGACATACCTGCTTATATGCCTTGGTGAGTAAATTTGATTGCTTCCACAATTTTCTTTCTGTTATGTTTGTGTGATATGATCCTTTCAAAAACGACACAAAAGTTTGTCGTTTGGAACCCAAGACTTTTCTTGGTTTTCATGCATCTACCCCGTGTAGAATATACCCGTGTTTTAGTTAAGTTCCCTTGTTTTTCCTTTCCCTGTCCACTTCCAACTTCCAAGTTGGACCAATATTGTTAAACAACTACAATCCAACCTTCCCAGCTATTTGTGACGTGCTGCTGCCTAGGAACTTTCATGCCACCAGCTAGGTGAATGCAACCCATTGAGCTGCAGTGTAAATGTGTAATAATTGTACCCATTCGCAGCTTTGTTCACTTGGTCAGAGTTAAGGACTGAGGATGTTTCCTAAAGAAAGAAAATAGTGCAATTCAGATTAGGCTTTGACAAAATGCATGAAGTAACAGGTTAACAATAGCTTTGGACAGCATTCACCAAGTTACTTGGGAATACACAGGTACCTATGTCTTGTTAATAAAATGACAAGTGATGCTGTAGTCAATATGCAAAATGCACATAGCTTTGCTGTTGTCACTGAAAATCAAAAGGAATGATAATGTTAATAATAGCTGTCTATCGGATGGGATGGGAGTTCCTTTTTTCCAGCTTCGCTATTGCATTTCCTACCACGTTAAAGTGTTAAACACTTGCAGATGCTTAGGATTATTTCGGAGTTGGAACTTCCTGAAAATAGTGTTTTCAGTGATCTGAGTTTCTTATGAGTTTTTCAAATCTTGCTAAATGCTGATGGAGTTACCAGACATTGATCTAAGACATGTACCTAATGCAGACTTTTCTGAGGAATAGAGAAGTCGCAGAATTCGTGAGTGGGGCATTGGCTGGTGCAATGACTAAGGCTGTTCTTGCTCCCTTAGAAACTATCAGGTAGTTTTTGCTCTCCAGATTTGTCTTTTCATAGTTCTAAGTCTGGCGTCTTGCTATTTCAAAATATATTAGTTTGGTTGCATGAGAAAGTTTGTCCCCCACTCTGGGAAATGAGTTTGTTTACAATTTTCAATGATCTGCCGATTATATTATGGTACTAGTATATATCTTTCAGTGAAGTGATACCCGCTTGCTATTCTAATTGAAGTAATTTAATACACCAAGCCCATTTAGCTAAGTGATATACAATTATTTTGTTGTCTGTTGCCATCGATTCCGATAAATATCAAAAGTGCTCTATCTACTTATGAAAGAGTATCTACAAGTAATCTGATATGCTTTGATTGATTTCAGGACAAGAATGGTTGTAGGGGTAGGATCAAAACATATTTTTGGTAGCTTTGTGGAGATTGTTGAACATAATGGCTGGCAAGGACTCTGGGCAGGTAATACAATAAATATGCTCCGGATTATCCCAACTCAGGCAATTGAGCTCGGGACATTTGAATGTGTCAAAAGGAGTATGGCATCAGCACAAGAGAAATGGAAAGAGGATGGATGCCCAAAGATACAACTTGGCAATTTGAAAATCGAGCTGCCATTTCACTTACTATCGCCGATTGCAATTGGAGGTGCGGCAGCTGGAATAGCTAGCACTTTAGTGTGCCATCCTCTTGAGGTTCTTAAGGTACTTCAGAGCTAAATCTGCATGTTAAATATCTGTGGGCACTATTCATGGAATGTTATGTTCCTTTTCTTTATTTCCTTTTTGGGGTTTGGTTTATATTTCTAACTTCTATTGCCTATTCCAAATAAATGGCAAACCAGCAAACTTCGTAGAACTTTGTGAGGCCTCTTATTTAATTTATTGATTACTTTTTTACTATTCTTCTTGTCGCAGGACCGCATAACAGTCAATCGTCAGGCTTATCCTAGTATTGCCATTGCCATCAACAAGATTTACCGGAGTGATGGCATTGGTGGTCTTTATGCTGGTCTCTGCCCAACGTTGGTTGGCATGCTTCCATATAGCACATGCTACTATTTCATGTACGAGACCATCAAGACTTCCTACTGCCGTGCACATAAAAAGAAATCTTTGAGCCGTCCTGAGCTGCTGGTTATTGGGGCTCTTTCAGGTCGGACTCAGTTACATGTAAAGTGTTACATACAATTCACCAAATTTCTTGAAACAAATTAGGAAATGTTATATTCCAAGTTAGGTGTCTTGTCTCATAGTTGTTTGAACCTTCTAGGTCTAACTGCAAGCACAATCAGCTTCCCTCTAGAAGTGGCAAGAAAGCGGCTTATGGTGGGATCCCTACAAGGGAAGTGCCCACCCCACATGATTGCAGCATTAGCTGAGGTGGTCCAAGAGGAGGGCGTCAAGGGGCTTTTCCGAGGATGGGCGGCGAGCTCCCTGAAGGTCATGCCGACGTCCGGTGTCACCTGGATGTTTTATGAGGCATGGAAGGACCTTCTTTTGGGTTCACGGCTCCATGCCTAGCAGGAACGTGACGAAGTCAGGCTCTTGCATTGTTACAGAATAAATTTGTTGTGCTGTGTGGGATTTTCAACATTTTTTTTCTCCTTAAAAAATCCCACATATGTCAACCATTTAGGAGAGAAGACCATCTTGTGCTGGTTGCACTGATGATTAGCAGTATTAGTCAATTGGCCTTTGCTAACCTGGGATTATCTAACTACTAGCAACTCTGAGCAGACTCAACCTGGACTGGGTATGCATTGGCCCCAAGCATTGTTGTTGTGAAATTTGTCTACTAATGAAAGAAAGACTATTTCTTAGTTCTGAGATGAACCTTTTGTCACTGAACGTTGCATACTTTGTATGAGTGGAGCATTTATCTGGCTCATAATGAGTCACTATTATACAGTATTATACATCCACTGGTCCAAAATGAGTGTTGTTGTGGAATATATGCAAATAAACTTTCTTCTAATTTCTCATACAAGAACTTTAGCTTTGTTCTAAGTCAAACTTCTCAAAGGTTAGTCAAGTTTTAGAAAACTACGTATCAACATCTACAAGTTTGAAAAGATGCACTAGCAGGACATATTTCATGGAGAGTTTAATAAAACTAATTTGATACTGTAGATGTTGAAGCATTTTAGGGAGAGTTTGACTATTAAGACACATTTTACTGTTGCTCTCTATAATACAAGGAGTCCTGGCTCTCAAGTAAATCAGACCAAATTTCCTTTGGATGCATTATTTTCGTGCCAGCAATTTACTGCAAAATGACCTTGTATCAAACCACAAGTGGACAAATGTAAAAATGCTCGCTTTCTTTCTCACAACTACTGGTACTCTGCAACAATGCGGTGCAATCTCCAAAGATGGCCATTTGTCCTAAGTGGCAGCTAAGCTCCAAGGTCTTTCTTTGCTCTAACCAAAGCTTCGTCCCAACCAAACTTGTCCTAATCACCATACTGTGATTATACAAGGCGCAGGCGCCAATCGCGAGGGAGACATCGTCATACACGCGTGTTTAGGCCCAAACACCGGCCGGCCGCCGGCCATGTGCCCCAACGCGTCAACGCTGGCAACCGGCGATGCCGATGCCGACACGGGCGGCGCCACTGTTCTGGCGAAGCTTCATGCTTCGCGAGCTGCCATCGTCTCGGTGCTTTCAGCCGCGGCCGAGGCTGAGGTCGAAATCGACGCCATCGGCGACCGCCTCGACGAGCTCCTGTCCAGCGCCTCGCCGTCGTCCTCCCACAACCTCCAGTCCCAAGCTGTGGCGGCACGCGCGCTGAGCGCGCGCATCGACCGCGCCGTCGCGCCGGCCGAGCCCCTCCTCGCGGCGTTCCGCCGCGTGTCCGCGCTCGCCGAGGATGCCGCGCCACCCGCGAACCCGGGCGACGCCGAGAGCGCGGTCGCGTTCGTCGACCGTGTGGACCAGCTGCGGGGCGCCATCGAGGAGGTGGTGGCACGCGGCGAAGAGGCCGTCCGGAGGGTGGAGGAGGCGGTCGGCTTCCTGGGCCGGACCAAGGCGGCCGGCCGAGGCCGCGTCCGGAGGCTGACCGAGGCCGCCGCGGCGCTGCGCGCTGTGTACGAGACGGAAGCCGAGGAGATGCGCTTCGAGGGCCCCCTCGACGATGCTCTCCTCGGCCTCCAGGAGCTCTTCGAGGCGCTGCTCCTCAGGCTGAAGCACCCGGCGCCAGTGGACGACGACGTCGCCGGCGTCGAGGGAGGCACGGCCGGGTACGAGCTGGGCACTGACGACCAGGTGGAGGCCGCCGCAAGGATGGCCAGGACGCTCGCCGGCAACGACTGCTTGGACATTTGCCTCGACATCTACGTCACGGTGATTCGTTTTCTCTAACCTCTACTACAGCTAGCCTTGCTGTGACAGTTGCGATGTGAGTAACTGAAATAACGGTGGGTGGGTGACGTCACTCAGACGAGGTACAGGAGAGCGGCCAAGGCGATGATGCGGCTCAACCCGGCGTACCTCAAGTCGTACACGCCGGAGGAGATCGACGCCATGGAGTGGGAGTCGCTGGAGTCGGCCATGGCGCTCTGGAGCCCGCATTTCCACGTGGCTATCGCCTCCGTGCTCGTTGCGGAGCGCCGGCTCTGCGCGCGCGTGCTCGAGCCCCTGCCGCCGGCGGTCTGGCCCGAGTGCTTTGCCAAGATCGCCGCCCGCATCGTCGCGGCGTTCTTCCGCTTCGCGGACGGCGTGGCCGCCGCGGCGCGCGAGCCGCAGAAGCTGTTCAAGCTGCTCGACATGCTCGACGCGGTGGTCCGGGAGAGGGAGCGCCTGGACGAGCTCTTCTCCAGCGAGTCGGCCACCCTGGTCGCCATCCGCGAGCGCACGCGCGAGGTGGAGCGCGCGCTGGCGCGCGCCGCGGCCGGCGTGTTCTTCGAGTTCGGTCTCCGCATCGAGACGCTCTACGTCACCGGCGCCGGCGCCGACGCCGGGCACGTTCCCAAGATCGTGCGGTACGCCGTGAACTACCTCAAATGCCTCGCGTCCGACGACTACCGCGCGCTCATGGACACCGCGCTGCGCGCAGATCTGGAGCGCGGCGACGAGGACGACGGCGCCGGCAAAGGGGACCGCGCCCCGCTCGCCGAGGCGGCGGCGAGCGTGCTGGAGGCGCTGCACCGGCACGTCGAGGCGGCGCGCCGGATGTGCCCGGACACGGTGGCGTCGCACGTCCTGGCCATGAACGCTTACTGGTACATCTACATGCGTTCCCGGGGCTCGGAGCTGGCGAAGCTGGTGGGCGAGGACACCATGCGGCGCCGGTACAAGGCGGCGGCCGAGGAGGCGGCGTGGGAGTACCAGGACGCGGTGTGGACCCCGCTGGTCCGGCTCGTCAGCGGCAGCAGCTCCGGGGCGCCCAAGACCTGGCCGCCGGACGACGCGCGGGAGAAGGCGGTGGCGTTCGCTGACAAACTGGAGGAGCGGGTGAGGCGGCATGGGGCCGAGTACAAGATACCGGACGGCGACCTCCGGGGACAGATCAAGGTCGCGACGGCCAAGGCGGTGCGCGGCGCGTACGCCGGGTTCCTGAAGGCCAACGACAAGGCTCTGGCTGGCGGCCGGAAGCAACTGCTGCCGCTGGACATCATCGAGGGAATGGTAGGGCGCGTGTTCGACGAAATGAGCGATGGAGCCGCCGGCAGCGTCGGCCGGGCGAGGAGCCGGCGGGAGTCGAGGAGCAGCGGCAATCTGGAGGGCTTCTACGCCGTCTAAAAATAGTGAAATGAATGCTTCTGTTATTCTGTACTTTGAGTTTCTGTGTTGAAAGAACAAAGTTGAGTTAAATCTTCATAGACAATGTGATATATCAAAATCTACTTTACCACAGTATGTACTTGAAAACTAGATAAATTAAAAAGGTTGGAAATATATTTCTGATATTTGTAGTATTACATATATTGTTGGCCGAAGCTAAACTAGGGGCTAAATTTGTTTGGATCCACCCAACTAACTAAATATTACTAGTTGTGTTAGCTGAAAAAATAGCAAATAGCAAATCGCTCGTTGGAAGGTATAGGTAACACATTAGCCAAGGTAACTAATTATTGATTGTGTTAGCTAGGAAAACCCAGCTAATAGCTAATCGTTAGTGTGTTAGCTAAGAAAAAACAGCAAACTAGCTAATTGTTAGTTCGATGGTAGGCAACACATTACTCAATCGTTATTAATTGTGTTAGCTAAAAAAACAGCTAATAGCTAGCTAATCGTTAGTTGGATGGTACGTAACACATTAGCTAATCGTTAGTTCAATGATGGGTAACACATTAGCTGGTTTATTAACCGAGATAGCTTATATTTAGTAACTAACTATTAGGCTAGTCTCGGTTGGAGTTTCATATACATTTAATATTGTGACACTTAGCATATTTGATGATTCAGCAGGTTTTTTCGATAACAATGATTCGGCAGGTTAATTATGAAGAGAGAGAGAGATAGAGAGAGTTTCGTAGAGTTTTATTAAGATGAAATCACAGTAAACAACAAAGTTGGCATGGTAATCTTGGTAATAGCACCATAACACTCACCACTAAGTCTAGTCTCAGCCTTAGGTATATACACGGTCCCTAAGTTTTAATTACCAGCATAAAAGCTGACATGGTGATCTTGATGATAATACTACCATAACACTCACCACTAAAACTGGTCTCACCACTAGGAGTAGCCTTAGCTATATACACGGTCCCTGAGTTTTCCATGACTAGCCTTAGCTAGGGTTCCACACGGTCCGTGGTTATAGGGGTTCTCTGCTCCTGGTTATATTTCCAAGAAGTATTTATTTCTTCTGAACCCGTGGAACTGCAGGAATTTGAAAGAAAATATCTTTTATAGAACGATAATGATATGATTAACACGCCCGGAGGGACGGACGCCTCCCACTGCTCACTCCCGGACGCGCTCGCGCCCTGCCCCACCCCGACGACGCTGCCATGGCTGCTTCCCTGGCCGCGGCGGCGCCCTCACCCACGTCAGCGTGCGCGCTCCCCCACCCCATTGTCCTCCTCCCGCACCTCGGCGGCTCCTTCCCCCACCCCGGCGTCCTCACCCACTGGGAGCACCCAACGCCTGCGGATTCGATGGCTCTCTCCCCAACCCCGGCGAGATCCATGGAGGTGGCGCGACAGTGTTGTAGGGGAGTGGACGACTCTCCTCCACCCCGACGCGACACCCGCCCCAACCCCAGCGGCGCCCTCTCACCCTGGCGACCGAGCTCCCCTACCCCGGCGGCCGAAATTGACCGGCCCAACCTTCCCCTCTCCAATGTTGCATATGTATGTTTCAAGTGTTTCAGGTGTTTCAGATGTATGTTGCATTTGTTTCATATAGATGTTGTAAAAGTAGATCGAAAGATGTTGCATATATTACAATTGTTTCAGAGGCATATTGCAAGCGTATGTTTCGAGTGATGTTTCAGAGGTATGTTTCATTTGTGTTTTTCGGATGCATGTTGCAATTGTGTTTTTTCTGGATGTTGCATATGTTTCACACATACATTGCACGTGTAATGTGTTTTTTTATTACGTATAATTGCAATGGTTTTCAAGTGTTTCAAAAATATGTTTGAAGTGTTTCAACTGCCTTGAGACATATGTTGCAACTGTTGTATTTAGATGTTTCAAAAGCAGATCGGGTCTTGCATCTCTCCTTCCCACCTTTCATTGCATCGTCTCTCCTAGCGCCGGTAGGACATCCATACGACGCCGCGATCGGGTCCTTCCAAATCGGAGGCGCCACACGCCCGTCCCCTCTTGTCGCTCGGGCAACATGGACCCTGCGTGGAGCGCGAAACGAAGTGGAGCGCGCAGGCGTCCGGACACGTCCAGGCTCTAGCACCACCGTTTATAGAAAATAGACAGTTGAATCCCAGCCGACATTTAAAAACAAAAATAGCGCAGCTCATCTCCATGCTTAACTAGTGCAAAGGTGCACAACCTTTTTTTTTTCACCAAATCAAAAAAAAAAAACCCTGATCTCATCGCCATGTAGAAAACGCAGCTTGAACTGAACGAGAGATCTCACACGCAATCAGGACAAGACGTGAACATTGCATTTATCCCACAACTGCGATGCAAGAAAGCAAATACATTACCAGGCACAGTTAATATGTATCGCATACAAACCATAACGCTAAACTCCTTTTGCACACAGCTAACCAACCACTATTATTCTGTAAATAGGCACACCCTAACATAGATACACTGATGCACACCACTACGCTTCTGTTCTAGAACCTCAAAGACTATCCTGAAGAGTCACACCTATACAATCTTCGACGACAGTTTTGTTAGTCTGTTTGGAAGCACCAGAGTTGGACTTGATCTGTTTTGCTTTCTTCACTGATGGACTGAGCAAAAGAACAAGACACCCCTGGCCTATGAAGAATTAGGCGGTTCATTTCAAGAATCCGACTCGGCAGTTCCTGAAAGGGTGACAAAATTGAAGACATCGGTCATGAACTCATGATGCTGTGGCCAACAGTCACAGCGAATCTTG
The DNA here is from genome assembly GCA_038087645.1 of Saccharum hybrid cultivar R570. NCBI lineage: Eukaryota > Viridiplantae > Streptophyta > Magnoliopsida > Poales > Poaceae > Saccharum > Saccharum hybrid cultivar. The sequence goes on along the minus strand of JAQSUU010000635.1, from coordinate 2,543,512 downwards.
GTGTAAGTGATAGTGGACGATGAAACTTACCATCACCACAGAGCTGCTCAACCCGGCTTACAATGTGCTTGCCGTAAGTGTACTTCCTCAATGCTTGCATATGACCCTTTACACGGCTGAGCAGGAGTTCCCGCTGATTCTCATTGCATGTTTCAAGTATCTTCTGAACCACATAATTAGCATACTGGTCCTTCATCATTGCCTAATTGAATATAAAAGGTGGTTAGCAAATATAAGCTAACATCAAGACAGAAAGAAATAAGGTTACAGAAGAGACTCCTTTGGTGATCCATGAGATTCACAGCTCCCAGAAGCTGGAATAACTGAAAGACACCCATAGAATCATCTGATTGACTATGTACAGAACTGAGATCAGCTCCCCGTGTCTTAGCCTTACTTTCAGCCCGTTTGGCAGAGGAAGGGACTAAGGGAGGGATAATGGAGGAAACACTTAACTACACTATCAAACATACCAGCAAATTGTCATTGGCCTCTGTCTGCTCCACAATCTGCCTGATCAGAAGATCCCGCTCCGCAATATCACCATGTTGAAAACACTTCTCTATCACATTTGATGCAAATTTATTTTGGCTCATGGTAACAACCTGCCCAGCCAATTTAGTAATAATTTGGCTCCTCTCATGAGCTTTTCCTCTTTCTAGAACATGCTGCAACAAAAATAGAGAACAGTAAGCTGCCAAGGGAGGCATAAACATATCAAACATTGGAAGGGTCGTGGGAGAAACGGTATTGAAGGATCACTATATCAACTTACAAAGTAATTTTACCTGTGTAACATAGTTGCCATACTGATCTTGCGCAAGGATGCACGCCGACTGCAATATCTCATCTATTATGCACTGGCCTTGTGAGTTACCACCGCAGTGCTCCAAAACTCTCTGCCCAGAATGATAATCATTGAAGAATGCACCAGAATCCATCACGAAATTCTAATAGATTATTACTGTAAATTCACCTGAATTACACGGCAACCATATGGGTGCATTGAAAGGCTAGCAACTTGTCCCTGAAAAGCAGATACTACAAAACCAATATGTTCTGTGGGGACACACTCAATGCACTTCTGTATAACATGATTTCCATTTTGATCACGGACACATCGCATAACATGTCCATCAAGCTCATGAACTAGATCTATTTTCTGGTCAAGTTCCATAACTTCAAGAGCCTACATGTTTCGAGAGAGAAGTTAGTGGAAGCAATAATCAATAATGATAGATGTAGTTGCTCACATTAAGCTAGATGATATCAAGAATCACATGAGAAACTAAGTTTAAGTTGCTTGCACTGCATCACCAGTCCCACAGTACCATTAGCGGATTAACAGCAAATTTCTATGTACATAAAAGAGGTCATCTTTTCATATTGTTGGAATATAAGTGTATTAGGCCCATGAGGCTAGGCCCATGAGGCCCATGTATGGTTTCCTATATAGCTACCCTTCTAGGGTTAGCCCAAATCAATAGAGACTCATCTTCTAGCATGGAATCAGAGCAGAGGACGCCGGGAAGCCAAATCCTTTACAGTAAGACCAGAAGAGTCAAACTCCACAGAACAGGAATTGTCAGATGTAAAACGACGAATAGAAAGAAGGTTGTGAACCATAGAAGGTGCAACAAGAACATCAGGAAGACGAAAGGAGCCATGAGCACCGACGGTACCCACAGATGTGACAGTAAGACACGAACCATTTGCGACCATAATGGACGAAGGGAGAGAAGAAGGAGAATGGACAGAAGAAAGTATACCAGGGTCAGGGGTGGTGTGGTAGGTGGCACCCGAGTCGGCGATCCACTCAGGTCCGACAGGAGGTGTCAGGCCCATGGTGCTGAACGAACGTGCCAAGGCCGTCTGGTCTCAACCGGTAAGCCCGGGCGGGGTCCCGGAGGGTGTAGCCCACGGAGGCGTAGTGGAGACGCCGGGAGGTGGAGCACCAGTGAACATGGCCACCGGTGGGCGGGGCTCACCACCGGGAGCGTGGAAGGACCACATAGAGATGCGGCCTGACCACGCGTTGTGGAAGGAAGGCCACGGTGCCCCCCCCTGTGGACCAGCCGGCGTCTGGGTAACCCCACCCGGCCTCCCCCACGGCCCCCACCGCGGCGACGACGACCGCCACGACCCCTCCCCCACCCCCGCTCGGCCCGGAGGGAGGGGGACCAAGAAGAGACGACGGCGGTGGAGCAGACGAACGTGGTGGAGCCGACGGACGTGGCGGAGTGGCAGCCAGGGCCGTCGAGGAAGACGAGGACCCCGGAGTGGTGGCGGACCCCGGCTGGATGCCCTGAGTGAGCTCCTCCATGACAAGGTCGTCACGGACTGCAGGAAGGTGGGGAAGGGCCGCTGACGGGTGATCCACGTCCTGAGGTGGGCGTAGCGGTCACTGAGCCCGCGGAGGACGTTGAGGACCAAGATGCGATCCTCCACGGGCCAGCCGAGGTCGCCAAGTGAATCTGCCATGCCCTTCATCCGGCGGCAGAACTCGCCAACGGAGAGGTCACCCTGGACAAAGGTGCGGAAGCTCGCGTCGAGACGCAGAGCCTGGGCCTCGGCATTGCCCAGGAACTGTCCCTCAAGGGCAAGCCATGTCCGGCGAGCGTCAGGGGAGTTGCGGACGAGGTCGTGGAGGTCCAGGGAGATCGTCCCAAGGATCCAGGAGAGGACGATGCTATCGAGACGAAGCCACGACGAGGTCTGGACAACGACCGAGGCGTCAACAAGGACGTGGTCGTCGAGGGCGTAGCGGCGGAGAGTGAGAAGCACCAGGTCCCGCCAGCGGGCGTAGGAGGGCGACTCAGGCTTGAGGACGACCGGAACGAGGAGGCGAATGTTCTGGACCCCTCCAGCCTGGTAGTGAAGCTGAGCCACGAGCGGGTCGGCCGGGTCGTGCCAGAGGCCCGCGGTGTGGGTCACGCGGCGTCCCGACGAGTCGGAGGAGGTGGCCCCAGCATCCTGGGAGGCGGGAGAGACAAGGAGCTGCTCTGCCTCGGCGATCTGGCGGGCCAGGGCATCAGCCGCATCGCGCTCACGCTCCCACACAAGGGTAGTCGCGCGCACACGAGCCTGCCCCTCAGCGGCTGCAGCCCGGGAAGCGACGAGAGCGGCGGCGAGGGCGGAGTCGGGGCGGGTGTCGGGAAGGGGCAGCGGAGGCGGGGCGGGGAAGAGGAAGTTCACGCCTTGGAAAGTCATCCCCGCGCCCCCATGTTGTGTACCGGCGACGTAGGGGACCCCAGCAGCCGCGGCCAGGGCGCCAGCGAGGGCAGCAGCATCACCGACGCCAGGAGGTAGAGGCTATGGAGGTGAACGGGCCGCCACCACAGTTCAGCAGATCTGTCTTCACATGCATGATCTCCGAGAGCCTCACCTCACTGCTCTCAAGCGCCTCCTCCGCTACCTCCGCGGCACGATCGACTACGGCCTACTCCTTCACCGGTCCTCCTCCGCCGAGCTTGTCTTCTACACTGACGCCGACTAGGCAGGGTGTCCGGACACTCAGCGCTCCACCTCCGGCTACGCTGTCTTCTTGGGCGGCAACCTGGTGTCCTGGTCGTCTAAGCGTCAGCCTGTGGTCTCCCGGTCCAGTGCCGAGGCGGAGTACCGCGCTGTCGCTAACGGCGTGGCTGAGGCCTCCTGGCTCTGGCAGCTTCTCGCCGAGCTCCACACTCCGCCCTCCTGGAGCACGCTGATCTACTGCGACAATGTCAGTGCGGTCTACCTCTCCACCAACCCCATCCAACACCAGCGGACGAAGCATGTGGAGATCGACCTACACTTTGTCCATGATCGGGTTGCCATTGGCGAGGTGCGGGTCCTTCATGTTCCGACTACCTCCCAGTTCGCGGATATCTTCACCAAAGGCCTCCCGTCCTCGACCTTCAGCGAGTTTCGCTCCAGCCTCAACATCACCAGTGGCTAGTTGCGTCTGTGGGGGGACTCGTGTGTGTTCTTTCTTCTTTCTTGTTCAGTCTGGAACTCCGCTGCGCCGGTAGTTCAGACTGCGGGGGGGTGTTGGAATATAAGTGTATTAGGCCCATGAGGCTAGGCCCATGAGGCTCATGTATGGTTTCCTATATAGCTACCCTTCTAGGGTTAGCACAAATCAATAGAAACTCATCTTCTAGCACATATCATAGTTATTTTCCCCCTCAGAATGTCATAGTGATTACGAAAAGATACCCCTCTAACTCTGCATGCACTGAATGATGGATATTGTGATAGAACCCTGCTGATTTTTTTGCAATAATAGAAGGGAAGAAAAAAAGAATTTATATATAAAGACAGAGACTAGCAACGAAAAACACTGATCAGTAGAACATAAACTAAAAAGGAATTGATCCCACAGATACTTGAGATAGAATATAAAACACCACAAGTTTCAAATGCTCACTCTAGTACTGCGGGTATGCTCATATAAACCTTAATTGAAGTTTTTATGAACCACTAACACTGCACATGAGCTCAAGATCAGAAGGACATCTCACAATGGCACTCATTTTACAAAGACTGAAGCCAGGCAGCTTTTGAAGTAGTTGGAGACTTACAAGCATCACATGTTGATAAAAAACAAAATGCTATGTACAAACAGAATTGAGAAATAAAAAGGCTTGTATAACATATTCTATAGTTCCATAATTGTTACAAAAGATGTGCCTGTTACATTAAAAAACAAAGATGTGCCTGGGTCCTTAAACTTACCTTGGATTCTCATCTAGGTTCATAAACTCTCAAAGTGAGAATCTGGGTCATTCAACTTTAAAGTGCTTCACTCTAGGTCCAAATAGGGACCTGGTTTACCACTTGGATTGAACAACTTAAAATGTTCAAAGGACCTAGAGCCTCACTTCGAGAGTTTGTGGACTTAGGTGAGAATCCTGGAAAGTTTAAGAACCTAGGTGCGCTTTGCTCTTATTACAAATTAGTCACATCTAACTTAATTATATTAAGCAAAGATTAAAGAGTACCTTCTGGATTACACGGCAGCCATACATCTGAAGGCTCAAAGGCAAAACATGACCAACAAGCTTGGTGGCAAGATCCCTCCTTTGCTCACGAGTTCCATGTTCAAAAAACTGCAGTGATTACAAACTTATGTTTACTGGTTACAAGTTACAATGCATGACAATGTGAGATGAAATGACTAGACACGGCAAGCGATATACAAACAATACTATGGGCCACGAGATTCACCCTTGCAACAGCATACCTTTTGGATCACGTAATTCCCAAAAACGTCAGTCATTAATGATGAAGCATGAGGAAGAACCTCCGCAAACACAGATGCCTTCTCTTCAGCAGTGCAGTTTTCCAACTTCTGCTGGATGAATCGGCTACCATGTTGGTCAGCACTGAGATCAAGAATACATCCAAATTAGCATACAAACCTTTGTTTCTTAGAATGGATGTTAAGACAGGATATGGACTAAACCAACAATCAACACCGAAGAACTAACCTGTATTCAACTATTCGACCTGTGATGTCAGATAGCTCAACCCTGCGTGCTCTGTTGGACTTTAACTCTTCTAAGAAAGAGCAGGTCTTTGATTCATCAAACTTCTGTCTTTCTCGCTGTCCTTGAATCCCAGGATTATCAATGATATTTCTTGAGGGGGACTGAAATCCAACAGAGTCATTTCTCCTACCAGGAGGCAATACTCCAGGCAATGTTTGTCCCTGAAACACTGGACTTGTAGGATAAGTCATCGGCACTCCGACGTAGGATGAGATGCCTTGATAATTTGGAACAGTCCCTCCTCTTCTGGGTGTAGGAGAATTAGGAAAGCCAGTTCTTGGAAGTGGAAGCCTCTGATCAGATGGATATGCTGCTTGGGGTATCATCTTTTGTGGATCAAAGCTTTCAGCTGGATTCCCAACAACAGTAAATCTTGGACCCATTGTATTGTATTGATTTCCACCAGTATACTGAAATAAAGAGGGATGCTGAAAGAAATGAATGAAGTTCTGATCGGGAATGGACGGCTGCATACCAGCCTCAAGTTGTCCGTATACTTTATATGACTGCATAAAATCTGTTCCCCCTGTAAGATTCCCTGCTGGAGGAAATCCAGATGGCCTGCCACTAAAGCTTGGAGTCATAGGACTGTCAAGAGGTGTAGCAAGAGGACCTTGGGGAGCATAGCCAGCCATAAAAGGTGGCAAAATGGAACCACTTACAGCATACCCACCAGTTCCAATTGAGGTTGGAAAAGCATTAGCAGGGTGCAAATTCTGATAATAAGGGTTTCCAAAAGAATTTGGTGTATAGAAAGGTGCTGTCATACTAGGCTGCGGTAAAAATTGGTGCATGTCACCAGCAGGTAACTTGAGCTGAGCATGAGACAAGTTATCAACAAAAGGTATATGGGGAAGATGGGGTCCTTGAGTAGTCATTAGAATAGGATCACCTTGGGCTGGGGGAAAGGAGCCATACTGCTGCAAGACATTGTCCTGCCACCTCTGCTTGACAGGTGAGGATGTATGGTCATCCAAACTTAACTTCAAATTCTTCATACTGGAGTCCACATTATCAAGTTCAGTAACAGCTGCACCACTGCCAAGCACAACATTTCCATGTTTGGTGTCTACAGCCACCTTTTCTTGCTGAGAAGTTTGCATACCAGTTTTGCTACCAGAATATGATGAACTGGAAAGGGGTGGTGATGAAAGGTCACTGCTAACAGTACTTTTCAGTGGGCTTTTTGGTGTCCAAGAGTTCAGGTCTGATTGCTTGACAGCATCAACTGACAAACTCCTTGACAAATTTATGTCAGAATATACAGGCATGGAATCACCAGTGTTGCTATTTGAAGGATTAGAAGATGAACTATCAGGCAAAGAAGCAGCACTCTGTTGAAAGCTCTCCTAAGGAAATATTAAACAGATGATGAGACCATTTGTAACAGTCAAGAGAAAACCAAAGCATCAATTCAAACTTCATTTGTAAGTGCAAAAGGGAAAAGAGTGAAGTAACAATTGGGAAGGAACAAGCAAATACAGTAAGACAAAGCACAAATGTTGCATCAATCCAGATCTCTTCCAAAACTTGTTAAAGGCTAATAATCTGTGGCAATTGCTTTTGGAAAGCATTTTTTTACTGTTTTCACTTTTCAAATAGGTTTACTAATTATAATAGCTGTTATAGTAGAATGTAAAACAAGCCAATTATTTCCCACGTTTTTTTTAAAAAAAATAGACAATTCCAAAGTGTAGTGATCTAGATAGACTTGTAGTGCTGAAATTTGGTCTGTCACGTGGTAAGAAATTGAGTAAGAATGGAGCAATACCTTTAAGTCATTGTTTGGATGTAGTCGGATTCGCATCAATCCACATGTATTGGGGTGGATTAGAGTGGAACTTGAACTAAATTTCATCCCAATCCACCCCAACACATGCGGATTGAGGTGAATCCGACAACATTCAAACAAGGCCTAAATGTTCAAAAGAAACCTTAGCTTTTACCTATTGAAAGGAACCTTACAATAAAATTTTTACCTATACAAAGATCACTAAGTATCAGCTAAAGCAGGGCTGAAATATTGGCCTGTGCCATATTAGAACAATAATGTTTGTTTCTACTTTTGGATACAACAAATTTAGTGGCCTCATAATAAGGTAACCATTGCACAAGTATGTTGAAAAGTTCATATCTTATTTCAGGTTCAAGCAAGTAAAAGACCATAGCATCCCTGCTCATTCATGTGCCCCTAAAGCAAATTATAACGTGTCAACATACCAACTAAATACTAACTAGCATGTTTCAGAACCACAATTTCTGAATTTTCTCTGGCACATATAACTCTACAGATTGAATTCATGCAGAAGTCCAAAGCAAAAAAAAAAAATGGTACATATAACTATGAAGGTAGGATGCAACGGCTATGACAAAAAAGGAGTAATTGATCCATGTCGAGCACTCACCAGACTAAAATCCTGGCTCTGAAAGTTGGATGCACTGGAGATAATCTGGGCATCCTCCACTGAACTTGAATCCAATCTTGGAGATTTATCATCCTCCAGTTCTTCTTTGTGAGTTGACAGTGTAGATCGAGGAACATATATCGAGCCTTTGCTGCTGTTATCTTGGGAGACTACCCTCCACTCTTTAGCCTTGCCAACACGGTTCATTAATCGGCGGCTCTCTCTTGAAATAAGTGGCGGAGGGAGCCTTGGATTCAGATTCACCTTGGAGCCATAATACTCAAAATATGCTGGATCAGCACGTAGTTGCTCCTCAGACTTCGAACTGTCAGTTATGTTATCCAAGGTTGCCAAACTAGCTTCAAATCTCCCACTCTGCTGGCCAATGAGATGGCCAAGAGCAGCAAGAGATCCTTCCATGCTTGGCGGTGCACTTCCACTGCGATTTGGAACAGATTTGCTCCAGCCCCCATAAACCCCAGTGCCATTATCCACAAATCCCAAATCTTCCACTGAAAGGCCACCCACTGAAGAGTCAAATGCACCATATCCCTTACTCCAGTCCCTAGCCCCCGTCCCACCAATTAATCGGACAGCACTCTCAGTAGCCATTAGACTGCAGAGAAAGAAATTTGGTTTGTAAGTGCTCATCAATTGATAAGATATATAAGAATTCTTGTTACTTCCTCAACTAGAATATTGAGCCTAAATGTTTGCCAATGTAACTAGTAATAAGAATCAGTGTCAAGCAAATGCATTCGAGATTTCATGCCTAGCGGTCCATGTATTCGATAAAGAGACAAGCTAGCAGAAAAATATACAAGGGTAACTAATATGCTGCTTTGGCCAGATAATACCATATATGCAGAAGTTATACGGTGCTGAGTGTTGGCCTATAAAAAGGCGACATGTCCAGCAATTGAGTGTAGCAGAGATGCGTATGTTGCGTTGGTGTTGTGGGCACACAAGGAAGGATAGAGTCCGGAACGACGATATTCGGGATAGGGTTGGGGTGGCACCAATTGAGGAGAAATTGATTCAACATCGGTTAAGATGGTTTGGACATGTCCAACGGAGGCCTCCTGAGGCGCCGGTGCGTAGTGGAATTCTAAAGCGGGCCGATAATGTAAAGAGCGGTAGAGGTCGACCTAAACTAACTTGGGACGAGTCCGTTAAGAGAGATCTTAAGGAGTGGAATATCTCCAAGGATTTAGCTATGGATAGGAGCGCTTGGAGATTGGCAATCAACGTGCCCGAACCGTGACCTCTTTTTGTCTTGTGCCCTTGATGTTCCTTTATGTGTCTACCTGTTTCTCGTCTCTTTTGGGTTTCATCTCTAGCCTACCCCAACTTGCTTGGGATAAAAGGCTATGTTGTTGTTGTTGTTGTTGTTGTTGTTGTTGTTGTTGTTGTTGTGGGGCCTCAATTCAAATACAGGAACATAGAAGTGAATCTCAATCGACGAAAATGGCTAGTTGCAAAGTGAGCCAGTGATTTGGTCAGACGTTTGCTAGCATCTAGCGGCACAACTACAGTGTGCCAATGACTCAGATAAGGCAACAAAAGATAATGCCTTTGGGGGTGTAATCATGCTCATATCCATCGAACTGCACAAAACCGATGCCACTGCCTACCTCAGCAATCTGACACCTTCCAGTTTGTTACACGATCTAATGGGGAAAAAAATAAAATTCCAATGCGAGATCAAATGATTTAACCATTGGACTAATTCCCCAAGAGAAAGGACACTTTTTTTTCACAAACAAACCCAGAATGCAGTCCAAAAGCAGATGAAAATCGGAAGAGTAGCTAAATTCAGGAACAAGCACAAACCCAATCGACGGCTAGAACTCATTCCTGCGATTCCACCAATGGGAATCCTTAGAATCGCAACAACGCATGCATCCCTCTCGCACAACAGCAACTTGCCAACACTCAAGTAGTCAAGCTCCAACCACAGCCCGAAATTCTCCACCAAAAATCAAGCAAACGCAAGCACGCCAATCATCACACCTCTACACCAGTCAACAGGGGAGATAACGAAACAAGGAGAGGGAAAGGTGTAACCTTGCCGCCTCCAAGTCAGTCGGCTGGCCCGGAACCCTAGGCGACCCATCACCAGCGCCACCACCTGTAGTCATCCTCCCAAAGCTCTCCCCGCAAAAGGCATTCCCCGTTTCTCCAGGGGCACCAACCACCTTGGCCTTATCCACCATCTCTCTGCCAGGAGCTTTCCTTTGCTCCGCCACCACCGCTTTACCCTTTTCCCTTTTTTCTACTTTTTTTTTCTCGAAAACGCAGGAGAGCTGCGCCTCATTATATTAAGAGGAGAAAAGGGCGAGAGCCCAAACAACCCCACCAACACCACACACACACGCAACAGACACACACACGCACGCACTCATCAGTTTTCAAGATTACAATCGCACCCGTGATAAGAACACAAGGCGACCAAAATAAGCTAGACCCTCTAACTACCAGGAAGGAGGGCAATCAAGAATGAAAGCCCTCGAGCCCCTGCCATACACCATAAGCGGCGTTCCTCGCCGGCTTTGATCAAAGCCCCAGCTAAGTTTGGAGCTGCTCCATCAAAAACACATCCATTGCGATGGTTCCAAATAGTCCAAGCTCCGAGTATAATGATCGAATTAATTCCTTGCCTCATCATCTCATCATCGGTGCTGCTGCAAGCTTTTTCCCACCAAGCATGGAAGGATAATTCAGTGGGTATACTTGGTTGGCATGAGGCTGGATATGACCGCAGCAACGTGTTACGGATGTGAGGCAGGGATGTGATGGACAGGATCATAAAGCGTTTGCGTACACGGAGATTGGGGATGCGTTTTAATCTTTCCTTTGAAAAATAAAGAGAGTTTGGGTGTTTTTTTAAGGAAGGAATGGACCTTCGAGATGGCAAATGTCTTGCTAAAGGTAAACATAATCCATAATTAGTATGATAACAGTAGGTGAAAAGAATTTATGTCATTTTTGTCCTTTCATCTAGACATGTTTGTTTAGTACTGTGGATAGTATTGTTTGTAATGAGGCAAAATGAATGCTCTTCGTAATAATGAGAAATTGGTTAGTTACTGGTCATCAATTGACTAAATATGCTAGTAAATGTGAAACACCCCCTATTGCTTTCTCAGCTGATTATTGCAGCCTAAGTTTTTTTAGTGCAACAAGTAACAATAAGTTTGTCAAGCAAATGCATTATAGATTCACTTCAAACAGTTCATATATACCATATAAAGAGATAAGCACAAAGAAAAAGAAACATACACAAAGGGTAATGCTACTTGGGCCTCGTAAGTAAATACCATAGTAGCCAAACTTTAATGGCTCAGGGCCTCAGAACAAATGAAAGACAGAAAAATAACAGTAGAATCTGAATTGGTGTATGTACATGACAAATAGACAAATTGCCAAAGTGAGCCAGCCATTTGGCGTAGCATCTAGCGCCCCAACTGCATTTGAGATAAGGCACCAAACGACAAGACCTTTGGGGTGTAATCATGCAGATATCCATCGAATTGAACACCAACCTCGTACCCTGCCTACCTCAGCAATCCGACACCTCCCATTCCCCTCCACACAATCTAGTGGAGTGGGGGGACTTTTTTTTTCATACGAGTTGAAACACGAGCTAGCCTGGACTGGTTCCCCAAGCGCAAAACCAGATGAAACACGACCAAATTCAGGAAGCCCCAGAAACATTCCTACGATTCCAACAAAGGAAGCCCTTCACCCCCAACCCAGAATCACAACTACGCAGGCATTCCCCTCTAGCAAAGCCAAAGGCGACTTGCCACCACTCGAGCAGCCAAAAAAAAAATTCCCCAAAAAACTCCAGCAGACGCTAGCGCGCTAGCAGCCCGCCACGACACAGGTAACAGAGGAGGTGAGGGAACAGGTAGGGGGGTAGAGGGGAAAGGCGCGACCTTGCGGTCTCCGGGCCGGCCGGCCGGCAGCCCGAAACCCTAGGCGGCCGAGCAAGTCCACCAGCAGTCCTCGTCCTCCTCCGCCCGGAGCTCGGCCCACGACAAGCCTCCCGCTTTCTCCAGCGCCGGCGCCTCCAACCGCGTCGGCCTTATCCACACCTTCGGAAAACACTTCTTCACTCGGGAAGCTTTTCCTTCGCTCCTCCTCCACCTCCACGCACGCTTTTCCCTTTTTCTTTTGGCGACTCGGTGGAGAAGACGATGGACGACGGGCGGTTGAATGGGTGCGTGCGGCCGTACCGATCGGTGGTGGCTTCTAAAACCCTCGCACCCGCCCTGCTGGGCTGTGTGCGACCGCCGCGGCGTGCTTTGGGGTTCGTGCCGGGTGGCGATGTGCGGCGGGGATGGAGGCGGGCGGAGTCACGAGGCGGCGTCGCTCTGCCTTCTGCGTGCGGGGACCTAAGGACGGCAGGGATTCTGCGGCATTTTCGCTACGCGTACACCCGAGATTGTGGACGCGCCGCTTTAAGCCTTCCTTTGGTAAAGTGGTGTGTGGCCTGTGCTTAAAGAGATGGAGAATGTCATGCTAAACCCATATTTATGCGTATGATAGGAGGTGAAATATGCTATTTTCGTCCATTCATCTATCATATGTACATGTTTGTTTTGTTTTATGGATAGTGTTTATTTATGAAACATTCATATCATAGAAAACGATGTTTGTTAAAGACATGCATTGTTATCACTACTATGAGCATTACTTCATATTTATTCTAAGGGTGATTGGATTATTTCAGCCACCTTCAATTCGTTCTTATTTAGTAGGTTGCACATAAGCAAAGCAACTTCAGTGACATAGGAATTTTAAAGGATAGCGAGATGAAAGCTGCGACTAATAAAATCCATGGATGTTGCTTCAAAAACTTATTATGGCATAATTAAATGCCATTGAGCCTATTATGGCCAAAAAATGAAAATATCCATGCAGAAGTTTGCAACTATTCATCGAATTATATTAACTATTGTGACACTTGGAAACAACAAAGTGAAGTTGTCCATCTGGATTGGCCTCGTGCACTAAATGTAAGTAGTTGATTAAGCTCCTTTTTTTGGTGGTAGTTTGCATATCCTGAATCTTCGACTTAGCTCAGGTCTTCATAACTTTTCACTAACCATTCTTTCGTTGAAAGGTGACATGGCTATTGTAGCTAAGCGCTAGTTGACTTCATCAACCTCAATCAGTCAACCTAGTATATTAGATTAGAGGCATTCATATAGGTAAGGTTTATAGATACTTGACGATGTGTTTACTGTGATTTCATAAATCTTAATTTCTACGCCTCAGACCCTCCAATATGTTTGAGTGCGTGTGAAGAGGTAGAGTGTGTGTAGAAGCACATACCTTTATGATTGTACACATCGATGTTGTATTGTTTTTTAAAGTGAACATCTTATTTGGATTATTGGCGGCTGGATACATTAAACAAGCAACACATCTTTCTTTGCTACGGATAAGGGTATCAAGGCATCATCTTTCCCCCTTTTTCTCTACTCCCTCTAGAAGTGCTTAACATTGTTACAACTGTATGTCCTCGGTCCTCTCCAGAGATAAAAAAAATCCGATGAATATCATATTGCCATCATTATGGTCTCCGGAGGATCAGTACATGCTTGTCCTTTTTTTTTCTTGGTAATGCTGAACTAGGTAAGTTGGTATTCTCGTGGTGCACCGTGTGTCTCCTTGTAGCAAATGTTACTGTACTATTTATTAAGTCTTTCTTGACTAGTTCCAGTATTTTTGCGGTACTGTCTGCTGCTAGACGCAGTATATGGTCTTGGAGGAAACGTCAAGGGAACGCGCTCCACCGTTGCGCTGAAAAGGCTTGGAAGTTCGACCTCATCCGGCGCCAGTCCTCAAGTCAATACGCATAGAGCCAGCAATTTCAAGGGTGCACTGTGCACACGCGTGTGTATATCGTCCAAGGCTCACTTTAACGTCTGAATTTTTTAAAATAACTATTTCAGTCCTCATTCTTTTGCCTTTTATGGTTTTATCCTAGAATTATAATATAACCGTGTTAGCCCTTAAACTTTGTATCTTAGCCTCAATTTTACTAATGAATGAACTACCAAAGTTGGTCATCCCTGTTCGTTTAGCTGAACTTTGGCTTATAATGATGCTTATGTTGATTTATTGTGAGAGAAAAATATTATTCGTTCGCTGAAAAGTACTGTTAAAGTAGTTCAAACGAACAGGAGCCACTGCTGAAAAGTATTGCTGAAGTAGTTCACCCATGCTGTTGATTTCTAATGCCAGTGGCTGGATCGACATGCCTAGGTGAGCGCCCCAGAGCGATCGAAACACCTATCTCAGAGTCACAGAAGGCGATGCAAGACAAGGGAATGAAAGTCCAATTTACCTATCACAACTATTGCGGACGTTTAATATTCCTTTTTGATTTCTAAAACCAGTTTTTTAACATCTACTAATTTTTGAAAACCATTCACTTTTGCACCTCTGTGATGTGGCCCACGTCAGACGGGGTATCTTCCTAGGGTTAATTTCTCTCAGCTGCCAAAGTGGCCCTGAGCGGTTTTGGTGGTGCTTTGTTGATGTGGCCCATGTCAGACTGGATAAATCGAACTAAGTTGAAAGTTTAAGAAGGTAGATCGGACTACAAAATTTTTAATAAAATAATATATAAAATCCACAAAAAATTCAAATATTTTCACATTGAAAAATAACACAATTTAAAACCCTGAAATCTTGTTTAATCTTATAAAATTCATAGAAAATTTGTTTTATCTTGAAAAATTATGATTTTTTCTGAGTTAAAACATAAAAAATCTATGGATTTCTAAGATTTTAACTAGACTTTAGGATTTTTAATTGCATATTTTTTCAAGTAAACATTTGTATATTTTTTGAAAAATATTTTCGTAAATTTTTTGATATTTTTTAAAATACATTTTTAGTCCGATTTACATTCTTGAACTTAGTCCAATTTACCGCCTCTAGCATGGCCTGACGTCAAAAAAAAACACCATAAAAACCGCTCATTTTGCAAATGTGACCGTTTGCTAAAAGTTGGGGGAGGTTTAAAAAATTGATTTTTTAGAGTAGTGAGGAAAATCGAACGACCGCTATAATTAAGAGGATAAATTAGACTTTTTTCAACTAATAAAATGTCTTCTCCTCAGCAGCCTAGGATAATGGGCCTCTACGACAAAACCCACGGCAGAGCCAAGCCTGTCTGACTCTGCGGAAAATTCTCCATCCTTTTCTATGCCACTCTCCACTCTCCACTTCTCCGGGGCGTGCGCGTGCCCAAACGGCCAAACCCCACCCCCAAGGCCTCCCCGTCTCCAGGGGCGTTCGCAGGTCCGCCCGCCTAGACCGAGAGCCAGCGAGGGCGAGATGGCGGGCCGCTTTGTCTTCCAGGAACTCGCCTCCGGGATGTCGAGATCGACAAGCCGCCTCGGCGCCCAAGGATCTGCTTGGTCTGGGGCCACTGCTCCGGTCATCACCGCTTCGGTACGTACGAAATGCTTGGGTCGTACAGCGCGCTTCTCCACAGCCACAGGCTCTTGCACGCGGGCGGTGAGCGGTGCCGGCGGCGGGGGCGAGGTGGCAAGCTTTTCTCCTCCGATTGGGTTTAGGGGTGGGCAGGGTGGAACGGCGGGGGTGTGGGCGGCCGGCGGCGGGTGAGCCGCTGGTCGGGGCGGCGGTAGAGGCCAGAGTTGGGGTGGCGTGGTTCATCGAGGAAGAAGAGCAGTTGAAGAAGATGAACAGTTGTAGAAGATGCAATCGCGCGCTGGTTACAGTAGCGACGCCCGCGCGTTAGGGATATCTTGTTATTTTTCTGCAAGCTATGATTCCTTGCTGATATTCGTCCTGCCCTCTCGAAATTTGCTGAAAATTTCTGGTTTTTTTCCCCTCTTGTAACGGGAACAATCCAAGTTCTCGTCTTTTATCCTGCCCTTGCCAGGTAGTTGGCACCAGACCCCTCAGCAATGTCTTCCATGGAGCTGCAATCCATCCTGGCACGGCGCTTCCCAGCAGTAGCCGTGGGCTTCATGACCGTGTAAGTAGCTACCTTTTCTTATCCTCTCAATCAATTCTTCATTACTGAAGCCTCTTTTCACATGTAAGTTGATGAAGTCTGAGAAAAAAAGGGACATCACTGAAAGTTCTTGCCATCACCCTCTCAGGTAGGTGGTGGCTTTGGAACCCTCAGCAATTTTTTCCGTGGTGCTGCCGTTCGTCCAGGCATGGTGGTTCCCAGCAAGCATGAGATCCTCAGCGGCTGTGTAAGTTGCTGCTCTTTCTGTGGACTTATGTCTGCTTTAGTATGATAGTGTCGACAGCACGAGGGTTGTGACCATAGATGGGTGGGTAAATCGTTGTCAGTAAGGCAAACTTCAACCTGTTTTTAACTCTTGGTTTGAGCTTACATCTCAAACTTGACTATTATCTTTGCAATCTGTACGAAGAATTGCAGTGCTTTGTTGGTTCACTTCAATTTTTAATCTCATTTTGCACGATTTCGGTTGTTAGTGTGACAAGATGACATCAATGCTGTTCAATTCAATCTATATATTATTGGGAATGAGACATCTTTTTGCAAGTGGCTCCTGATCCGTCCCAACTGCCTAATATAGGGTGCTAGTGTCCACCATATATATTGTTTGCTACGACTTCTTTCTGAGATTTGTCCTGTCCACTCAAAATTTGCTGTAATTTCTGCTTTTTGTTCCTTAACTAGAACAACCTTTTTTTATTATGAAGGAGAGATTACCTGTGCTTTTAAGAAAGCAACATAGTTGTTACAGATACTGGGATCAAACAACCCATGTTGTCATCATTTGTCTTGCGGTCTTGCCCTTGCCAGGAAGATGGCATCAGAACCCTCAGCGATGTCTTCCATGGAGCTGCAATCCATCCTGGCACGGTGCTTCCCAGCAGTAGCCGTGGGCTTCATAGCCATGTAAGCAGCTAACTTGTCTTCTCCTCTCGCTCCCAAGCAGGTGTGCTGACTTCTTTCCCTGAATAATGCAGGCTGCAAGCAGGTGCCTCAACACGGCTACTGCTAAAACTGGCCGGTCAACAAATGGAATGCCATCAAGTATCATCGAGGACCGTTTGCATGAGGTATGAAACACACCTCCTATGTGCTATTTATTACAGATTTGACTCATTTCTTTTGTTTACTGTGTAGCAAAATATGAAGATAATCAAACTGCAAACTGAATTTGAGATCACTAAAAAGGACATGGAACTGCTGAGACACCAAACAAGGTAAGGAAGTGTGAATAAAAATTTTAGAAGTTCTATTCGTCTAATTACTGTGATTTTCAGGACTGAGGTTGTAAAGGGTCAAAGAACGATGCTTAAATATGCCGTGCTGATTCTAGGAGCTGGAGTAGTCGCAGGACTGTTGGCTGATTGGCTTTCCTAAATTGTAAGTTCGTTGCTGCTTAAATATGCCACTTCTGTTGCTGCACTGTTAAGTATCTGTCATATATTTCTCTTATGTTCTGTTTCAAGATTCATGCATAAACAGCAAAGTTGACTGTTGGCTCAAATTATTAGTTCAATCCAAATATGAATAGTCATTACTGATTGTGCATATACCTCTGCATGTGATGTATTTTCTAAAAGTGCTGCTACACTGACAGTGTTTGTCAATATGTTCTTTTTTTTCTTCTGAAAACTGAATGGCTCTGTGACTCTGTCCTTGTGTAGGGAAGTAAGAACAAGCCGATGCATTTCCTAGGGAAGCTGGGATGGGGCCTTCAAACATATTCATGCCGAAGTAAAGTTTTTGGATATTAAGGAGAGGACGTCACTCATGCTAAGTGGCAATGCATCTGTTAGATTATTGGATTGCAAGGATATTATTATTTGAAGCGAAGACATGCTGAACATGTTGCCATTCTGTTATTTTTTATTTTCACGTTGAATTATATGTGAATATGAAAATATTTTTCTTTTTCATTCTGTTTTCTTTATTGTTCATGCTGAACTAAATGTTTTTCCATTCTGTTATTTTTATTTTTCACATTCAACTAAATGTGAATATGAAAATAGAAATTATAGGCAGATGAATACTAACAATAAAAATAAAGAATAAAAACAACATAATATATATATAGGTTTTGAACTCTTGACCTTTGACTGCGAAATAAATATTCCCACCACCAAGTTATTAATGTCATTTCGAATAAATGCAAATCTCGTATTATTATAACCTGATTCAGATGATAGTCCGTAAAACTGATGTTGAGTAGCCAGTTTGATCTAAATAAATATGCCTCGTGTACGTATGCAGTAGTGCAATCTCGACAATAGAACGACGTATCCTTGCTGTCAAATCAAGCTTTCCCATGGCTGAATCGAGCTCCTTGGTCTGTCCGATTTGGTTTCTGCGCCGGAGCTGCGCAGGGTTGGGGCTGTGTGCCGTGCGCTTGTCATGTCCTGAGAAGCGGAATTTAGAAGAGAATGGGGAGCTTGAGCTGTAACCTGTAGGTGGATTGGGGCCTGCCTGATTTGGTTGCTCGATTGGGAAACGAACACAGAGAGAGAGAGAGAGAGATTGATTGATTTGGGGGAGGTGTGCTGCTACTAGCTTATAGCTTACAGAAGTGTTGGCTTGTTGTGCTTTGGCTGTTCGATGGAAGCTGATGCTTGCTGATTCGGTAAACAAATGAAATGCTTGGTCGGAGTAGGTGATTGAATCAAGTACGTATGGTGTCCATACAATTGAATCAAGTACGTCTGGCGTCTCAGAATCCTACTCATGAGGCAATTCCCTTTTTCCTTCCCAATGATGGTTGATAGATAGAGATAGAGCATGAGCAGAATTAGCTTGCTGAATATATATCTGAATTAGTTGACTTTTGTATGGATGTGTGAAAAAAGTATCTAGAGATATTTCAGTAAAATTTTTCTCTGATATGTATGTCTATTCTTTTAACCAAATAAAATTTCGCATAAAAATGTTCTTAAGAGTATCCTTTCTATATTCTGTTACAATGTTCCGAGCCTTTTTTACAACAGTGAATTGATGGTTCTCAAGAAATAATGTATCTATGTTCATCTTACTTATGGTTGATCTTATTTGTGTTAAACAAGCAACAAAATGGCACACGGAGATTCTATTCATGCTTGATCATAGATGCATGTGTGCATTAAATAATTTGCAGACAGTCAAATAGACAGACCACTGTATGAGTTGTCTTTTTACTCGTTTGTATATGATGTGGCAAGAACTCACAGACAACAACCCGTTTTATGAGATGATCCACCTGCTGGGCTGGCTTAAGTCTAGACTAGAAATCGACCAGTCAGCCAATGCGCAAATGAGCCTCTAAATTGAAATAGGAGACTAGCAGTATTTTTTTCTTTCTTTTCTAAGGGACCTTCTAAAATTCAAGCGATGGTTAGAATTGTAGGTTTAGTTCGTTGCAATTTCTGTAGGCACAATCTGCAATTTTTGGTTCCGATAATAAAAAACCCATTAAACAAAACCACAAACTTGAAAAAAATATGATTTGTGTTCGTACAAAATCAATTAACAATTTACAATTGTTTCCATAGTCAGACAAGGACAAAAATTTGATATGTCATGACACAAAGACAAATAACAAATTACAAAAGTAACAATTTACTTGTACTAGTCGCTGGTACAAGAGTGTTGCCTGAAATTATCTTAAAATTCAGGACCCTGAAATATAGAAGTGTTTTTCTAATCCTTGTGAATAGTTTCTTGTATCTATTTCTTGCATATAGTTTCTTTTTTTTAATACATATTTTCGTATTTCTTGCATAGTTTCATATTAGCCCCGCTCACTTCACCAGCTTACGTTGAATTCTAGACGTATCCTGGGGCTAGGGGGGGGGGGTGTTGGTGGTGGCAAGGCAATATCCTAGGACAAAAATGCAGAGTTTGGCTCTAGATGTATCGTACAATGATATTGCCTTATGCTTTCTTTTGCTTCAGGCCTGCCTCGCAAGCTGGCACAGTGGCACCGAAAAAAACCTTTGTACAGCTGGTGTATATTTAGAATTACATTTATTTGATTTGAGATGGAGAGAGTGCGAGTGATTTGCGCTAAAAAGAACAACTAGTTTCGCTGCCTCATGAAAAGAAAGACCTTTGTTTGACAAATTGAACAACAAATTACAGCACGGTCATCATTCGATGTGGGGCTCCTTCTTGGGCCTGGACTGCTGCCTTGGTCGTCAGTTACGTTAGGCCCAGCCAAAGCATTTAACGCTTCCAGCCCAAGCGGTTCATCGATCGGGCAGTGGGCCGATCCAGCCAGGCAGCCAGAGTAAGCTCCTCAGCGATGGTCTCTGGGTGCTCCTTCAGTGGATTCATTTGTTTTTTTTTCTTTCTTTCAGGGGTGCCCTGTCAGGGGGGCTAGATGTAAAATTTCTGTTTTAATAAAATCCAACCCTTTTTCTCAAAAAAAAAAAAAGGGACCAGCGCAACGCAGTTCCTAAACCCTAAACTAAACCACCATTCCATTCCTCTCAGCCGCCGCCGCCGCCGTCAGCTACTTACCGAGCTGTGCTGACGGTAGTTAGCTTTTATCTTGTGGACATGCCCCGCCGATCCAAATCCAGATTCCCCATCCAGCCGCGTGACATGTCCCGCTCCTGCCGCGAGAGCGAGCGCCGCTCGCGACCGATGCTCCTGGAGCTGGCCTGCCGTGGGGAAGCAATTCGTCGAACAGCTGCAGTGCGAGAGGAGGTTGGTAGGCCTGAGCCGCCTCGACCACGCGCACACACTCCAGCTGTTTGGCGAATTGTTCCCCCCATGCGAGGCCCTGCCTCGGTTATATATACCGCCTTCAACCAGCTCGCTGTGTTCACAAACTAATTCACTGACTATCTTCTTGTGACTTGTTATTTTGTTTGACTGACTAATTGTATCCGTCCCCTGCTCTGTCTGATTTACTGGCCATGATATTCGGTACGGTCTGATCAAAGCCAAAGAATTAGCACAAGCTACTCTGGCTGAAGCTGAAAAAAGGAAGGAACAATCCCAAAACAAGAAAAAGTTTTAGAGGTGGAAGATTTAGATGAAGAGTGTAATGAGGAGCACATTACTCTGATTCAAGAGTTAGAAGAGGTGGAGGATGGAAGCATTCTTACAAAGATTTTAGAGGTGGAAGTCATGGACCGAAAGGGTAAAAAGAAAATTATTGCCTAATGAGTACCTTATTCTGGAACATAAGGGGGCTAGGCACCAAGGGTAGGAAAGCTCAACTAAAGAAAATCCTACAAGAACATCAAATTAAGTATGTTTGTATCCAGTGGCGGATCCAAAGGGGGGGCTGGGGGGGCTCCAGCCCCCCCTAATTTCTTGATTTCAATGCTAATTACTGTAGCAAAAACTTGATTTCACCGTTAAATCTTCGTGCAAATCAACATCTCTGTTGTTTTAGCCCCCCCTTATCCCGCATCCCACATCCGCCACTGTTTGTATCAGTGAGACTATTAAACAGAGGTTTACAAACAGGGAGCTGGCTGCTCTAGGAGGAGGGCTACCTTTTAAATGGGAGTGGGTTCCCAGAGGACATTCAAGAGGTCTTTTAATGGGAGTAGATGAGGACTTTGTAGAGGTGTCTAGTGTGGAATCTAGTGATCACTTTCAAGCCATGACCCTGACTCAAAAGGATGACAACTTCACATGGCGTCTGATTCATGTCTATGGCCCAGTCGAGGACAATCATAAGCAAGCTTTTCTGGATGATTTAGAGGAGCTAATTAAAGGTGCTGACATCCCGACTTTGATTGGAGGATATTTCAATCTAGCAAGAAGAATAGAAGAGAAGCTGTGGCAGAACTGTCTAATTTAATACACTCTCCAGAGTACTTGTCTTCTATTAGACCCTAAGTACCTAAGAGAGTGCACTAAACTCTACAATTTTGTCGAGCACACCCGGAGAGAGAACTCAAAAATCCATATTTTTCTGGCAGGATCATAAATGAGAGATAAAGTTTACAACATTCTTAGTCATTTCTTACATCACTTTTAATACAACGTAAGAGTAATTCATCATTATTATTAACAGCGGAATATAACAATGTTATCAGAGTTTCAGCGGAAATACAAATTTAGTTAATGACAAGTTAGCATGATGACTTTATATACACGAAATAACAACATGTTATAAGTTTTTCCTTTGGAAAACATTTTTGTGGAAACTTAAATAACTCTATGTCCACACGTAAAGGAAATCCTCGCTGAGCCCACCAGGAGGTTTCCACACACAAGTGTCAGCTCCATAAACACCTGTCACCTACAACAGGGTAGAATAAACCCTAAGTACTCAATTGTACTCCGCAAGACTTACCGATCAGGAGGAAAAAAAGACTCCAAGGATATGCAAGACTATCTGGCTTGTGGGTTATTACAACTGTAGGAAGCATCACTAAAGGTGCATCATTATATTCAATTTTTATTAGCAGTCATCATTAGTTCATTAACCAACCATTCTATATAAGCAACTATGCTACTTTTCAGCAAGGGTTGAGCAATCAGAACTATTTTATCATCTTCCATGTTTTAGTTCTTACTACGGTGCCGGACCATAGCCAAGTCGTACCGTCACGTAGAAACGACGATTCGCGAATCAATGTAGCCCAGTTGGGTACCCTAAAAAATACATGCCTCGCTTGTACTCTAGGCACAAACAAGACCAACCCGTTCCACTCCTGTCAAGGGGTCTAGGTCCCCGTCTAAACTGGGACTCCAAGCCCTCAACACCTGAGACCCGGCCTTAGTGCGATGCTTAGACCTCCACCCAATAATTCACCCATAACAGTCGGTCCAGAAAGAGTCAGAACCCATGACAAGAGAGTAACAAGTCTTCCCGCTCCTATACACAAGTATGTGCTCAGGATAATAGGTCTGTGACCTGGCTACCATCCACAACAACGGACAGTCCTCAATCAACACAGGTGGGACATGCAACCACAACCTCACTCGGATTGCCCAACCAAGTCCATATCCAATTCTAAGTATAGTCCCGCCCGATCTCCAATTATTATACATGTATATTCCATGTGATAGTAACATAATAATAGTAATAATAATGTATTTCCTATCTCTCACGAGTGACAGGTAATCACTCGACTTTTACCGGGATCCTTTAGCATAGCAAGCTACACGATCCTATCATACTAGTAAGACTCATAGAATATATATATATATATATATATATGCAAGTAGTTTTCATGTAATTCCTTGAAATTTAATGCACAAGCATAAAATAAAGTGCAGAATAATAGAGGTTATGCATCGGGACTTGCCTGAGTAAGATTTAACCAAAAATCAGCATTCCATGATAGTGGCACGATCATTAGGACACCATCTTTTCCGCTACTTCAGATGACTCCACAATCCATCGTTGATCCTAATACGATATACATGAATGTAGCGGGAAAACGTAAATAATCAATGACAAGCACAATGCTTAAACTACGATTTCGCCACTCAAGCTATCGAGCTAGTTCCCACGTACTAGGTTACGTATCCTCGTTGTCAACCTAGAAGTTATTTCCCAATAAGTGTTTTAGTTATACAAACCCAAAGTGTTTCTTTATTCCGTCCTATCGATTTAATATTTATTTGAAATAGGGCATCATTATCTATCTAGCAAACTAATTATTCTAGAGTTACAAAAATTACAGAGAGCACATAATAATATTATAAAGCTACTGTAAAATTTTTAAAGCTAACACTATCCTCATTTTGCCACAATTTTACTAATATTAAGCATGTTAAAATATTTAAGGCAACCTAGAAATATCTTAGAGCTAATTGAACCAAGTACACTAACAACTAGATCATGATTTTAGGAATCTAACAGAATTGGTCTCACAATTTTTGGATCCCTACAAAATTTTATATTAAATCTACAAATTTATCTCAGAAGCTAAATTAGAAAAACTTTAGAAAAAGGGAAAAGGCCGACGGTAGCCATTCTGGCCCAGCAGCACACAACAGCCCGTGCGGGAGCGACGGCGCGTGCAACGGGTCGGCCCAGCAGGCCCGCTCACGAGCGCACCTGCGCTAATTGTAAAAGAGCCCCTACATTCTTAGCGAATCAATCAGTACAGCGAAGCACTATTACCCTAGACTCACACTTAGCGAATCAATGGCGGGTGGTCTTTGCAACAGGGCGGTCCACGATGACCCTGCGCACGCCGGTACGGCTCCGACCGGCACTGCGCCTCTACTCTGGCCAAATAAGCGAGGCACTGGCCGAACTAACAGGCCGACGAGCATTGAGGAGCACAAACAAAACCCTAGGTGGCGAGTAGAAGTTAAACGGTGGCTCCAATCATGCAGTCCACGTTGGTAGACCACCCGCCATGGCGGCGCGTCTGTTCCAGCGAGCCTACGGGCTAGCGAGACCACAGAGACTGCGGGGGAGCAGGAGTGCCTTTGTAACACCCGTGTTTTTGCATCATGTTAAAAACCACTAAAAATTTGAACTTTTTAAAACTTTACAACAACTTAGAACTTGATTAGTCTATCTTCCGCAAAACCACTTTAAATAAAATGTTTTCCAAAACTCTGCATCAAAATTCACCATATGCATTTAGTATAGAACTTTGAATTGTTTGCTTGCGTGATTGATTGAATGCTTGTTTGATTGGGATGCTTGATTGCTTGTGTGATTGCTTGCCCTTCTAGAATTTATTGCGGCACCAAAATAGTATTAGCTGGACCCTTAGTTGTAAGGAACTTTCTCAATAATATAATAGTAGATAATACACCCTGTTAGTTTGCTATTCACAATATTAGTTATACTTAGTTTCTCTCTCTCTATATGCATGTTATATTTCCTTAGCAGTATATCCCTTGCCTTTAATTTCTATAGTTATAATTATAATAATATAATACTTAGATATATATACACACATCATGGTCACGCCCTTTAATTTCCTAGTATTAGAAATGCATCAATATTAAATGATACATGCCATCTCCTTATATTTAATTAATTCCCCTCTCTTAATTCTCATCATGGCTAAAATGATAATGGTTAGTTACACTGGAATATATTTTATGCTAGTCAGTAACACGGCATTCTTTAATCAGTAATACTTCTTGATATATATATACATGACTTGGTTAAGTAGGCATACATCGTCATCGAGTAGGTTTACATATACACATACATTTCTTAATTACAAAAATAATAATGAATTTAGAAATAGGAACCCATACTGTGTACGCTTCCTCCCACTTGGTTCATTTCAGCAACGGCAGAAGCAGCAGGCCTTTCCCTCCCTCCTCTCTTCTTCCACTTACACGTGGGGCCCAGCCATCATTCACACCCTCCCCAAAATATCAGCACCAAACAGCGCAAGCTCTGTGCCGAACCGACTTCATCCGTTGTCATCTTCCCGAAGCCGAGCACGTGAAGCACGAGCTGGCCACGAAACCGCCTCAGCGCCTCGTTGTCTTCCTGCGCCAGCCCTGGATTCCCGTCGATAGCTCAACCACGCTGTCGGCAAAAATCTCCATTTGCCGAAAAATATCGGCTGCTCCAACCGAACTCCCGGGGCTATAAATAGCCACTGGGAGTTGCCAAGGAGCACTCCACCGCGACCCGGGGTTCGGAACCGACGCCGATGAGGCCTGCCGAGGGGCACGGCGCCCCTGCCTCGACGCACCGGAGCCGAGCTTCGAGCACGCGAAGGGAACGTCGAAGCAACCGGAGACGTCGTTGTGGTCGTTGCGCAGCTACTCCTCCTCCCCTCTGCTCTGCTCCCCGCGCCATGGACGGGCGCGGTCAAGGCCGCCGCGCCTCTGCCTCCGCCGCACCAAAGCCCGCCGCCGAGGTCGCCGGAGCTGGAGACGCTGCTACCGCCGCCGCGCTGGAGCCATGGACGGCACTGCCGCCGCCCAGCCACCACTGGCCGCCGCGCTAGAGCCATGGACGGCATTGCCGCCGCCTAGCCGCCGGAGTCAGGCACCACCGGAGCATCAACGAGCTCGCCGTTGAGAAGGCATCGGTGAAGACGAGCTCAGGCACAGCTGAGGATGACGGAGCTGCTGCCGCCTGCGTCCGCCGCGCCGGAGTCGCCAAGGCCGCTGCGACCGGGGCTGCAGTGCCAGGGGCGTCGCTGTCGAAGCCGTCGCGCTCGCGCGGACTGACGAGACCACCGCCGTCCCTGCCTCCAGTCACCTCGTCGGAGCCGACTCGCCTCTGCCAAGCCACGCCGCCACTGTCCGCACGCCGGACGCCGCTGCCACCGCTAAACAGTGTCGTCGCTTGTGCCGTCTCTCTTTCCCCCCCTCCCCTCCGCCTTGCTCTTTCTCTCTCTCTTGCTCTGTTCGCTACGATGGGGAAAGGATGAGGACGGACCGACGGCATCCGAGGTCGACCACGTCGCCCAGGCCAACAGGAAACGGCCACCTCGCCCGGTGGGCTCCGCACGTCAGTGGCACCACCCTTCCCTCTCCTTCGCATGAGCTTGGTTCACGTAGACCAAAGGAATGGAGAAGGCAAGTCCACCGATCGGTGCACAGCCTAGCAGCAGCAGACAGTGCCCTGCAGCCTAGACCCACATGTCATCTGCTGTAGCGCCAGAGAATTGCTAGGTATACACGGGAGAATGTACACAGTAGAGGAAAATGTAAGTATTTTTAATTACGGAAAAATTTCTAGAAAATTTATAAAGTAACTAGAGTCACCCTAGATCATACCTAGATAGTATCCATTCCTTTTCCATTAGATAAAATTGTAGAAATAATTTTCATGTTCGCTTTCCGTTCGCGTATAATCAGTAGACTTTAATGATTTATATTTTCATCGTCGTAATTCGGAAATCCGTAACACTTACACTATAGATCTTCTAACATAACGTATACTTAGTGATACAATTGCATCCGTATAAATATAACCGTAGTAGTAATATAGAGGAACATAAGATATACCTGATAGAATTATAAAACACGCGTTAGAATTATAAAATGGACGCGCTAGGATTAGATATAACCAACATATATAGATAGTACTAATATATAAATGCAATAGTAATATAACATATGCTCGGTAGAATTAAAGTATCCGCACGCTAGTAATAATAATATACATATAATAATAAAATAAAATATACGCTTTACTAATATAAAATATTCTCGGTAGTATTATAAAATATAACGTTACGCGATAGAATATGTCTAAACCCAGAGATGTAGTAGTGTACCGATAGTATCACCTACACACTATATATGGCTATGCCCGATACCCGGAAATACGTCCATGTATGGCTAACCAACCACCCACTCTAACCTAGCCCGTAGGAGCCACCTTGATTGGATGAAATACCTCTATCCAGATCTTACTTCAAATTGACATAATAATGATAGGCTAACGACCCATCACCCCGCTAGGACCAACCCATCGATGATCGATTGATTGCCTATGTGTGTCTTACATGCCTTGATTGTTATCTTCTTTGTTTGTACTTCTTGTTTGTCAACGTAAGACCGCATAGGGTAGAAGACATGGAGATGACCCGATAGATCCTAGGAGCACGGCTACACCAGGACAAGAGCAAGGAGCACGCATGATCGAAAGCCTTGGATATACTCGTCAGCGAATGAAGGCAAGTCCTAATCTCCATCTATTCCCTATATTTTCATTCCTTTAATTACTCCCCTTCTACCTCCTCTACATTTTGCTAGCCTCCACCATAAACCCACCATACCTAACCCTACCAACCACTAATCTTAATATATACTACTTAAAAACCTCTTTCATATATTGATATTGAATCATGATGAATTATGATAATTGTTTATGATAATGTGATTTATGAACTTGAGGATAATAACTATAAAACTTAAGTTGGTAAAATTGGACTAAACCTCGACATGGGGCGAGTGGGGGTAATTCATGTGGTATGGGTTATCTTGGCAGGTTAGCCTGTGTGGGATCCTGTGGGAGATACTCACCTCGGTCACATAAGGACCGGTTCATTTGCCATCTCGCCTAGCCAGAATTTCGTACAGCCACATGTCTATATGGGTAGACTTGATCTCACACCCCGTTAGATAGAAGTATAATTTTCACTAGGAGGCCAGAGTGGCAACGGACTAACATGAGAGGACACGGCTGCTGTGTGATCTACCGTGGTCTGATCGGCATGGTTGCTTTGTGGTCTTCCATGTAAAATTTATTGTTGTGCCGTGTGCGAGCACCCTTTTATTATTTAATCTGGATGCTATGTGATCATCCACCGGATGCTGTGTGATCATCCAACCACTCGATATTCTAGGATGCTGTGTGATCATCCTGATGCTTGTGGGTTCCGGTCCCTGAGTAGTCCGTGGTGAAATTATATGAAAATCTAAGGTAGCACCATCTGGGTACGAGGTCTCATTAGGCCTGTCCAAGCCAATGACGTCTGGTGTCGGACTGTGTCTATCATGTGGGGAAATTTATACAACCTCTGCAGAGTTTCCTGAATCTATTCGAATATCCACGTCCTTGGAATGGGCAACTGCTGGGATGAGGTCCCAAATGATTAGACTACAACAACTGTGATACTTTGGTAAGATGTATTTATGAATTTGGTAATCTATACTCGACTCGGGAACTGGTGAGGATGATAATACCCTGCCAGGGCCCAACCTATATTTATAACTACTTCACTCTACCATCTTTACCACTAACCACCTCTCTCTTTATATATATATATATATATATCCTTCTCCACCTCTCCACCCAAAGTTAGGGCTTGCTGAGTACGTATGTACTCACCCCTCCTCCACTCTATGTTTTTAGGAATGAAGCTGCAGGAGTATATCCGAGGATGAAGCTACCAAGGACTACACAAGGATAGGACGCCTGGAGCACATTCGAAGACGGAGCCGTACGACTACACGAAGGAGTTACACTGGGACTACGACGACCGGGTTATAGGAATACGCTTAAGGAATAAGTCTAGGGTTACGTCCGCACTCCAAGTTGCCTGTAGGAATGGAGCCACGTTGTTATAGGACCGCTGTCTTAGATCTCTGATATACAATGTAAGGCCAGTGGCCCAAGCTATGCAACCCGAACCATGTAATATATTTCTCTATTAGTAATAAAAGTATGGTTTTTGATATCAATCTTGTTCGAATTGTGCGTATCAGCTACTGATCCAGGGACTGATACATGATGCACAGTGGACCCTAAATTGGGGGCCGACAGCCTTACCACAAGGTGGGCCGTGCAACAGGTTGGGGTAGAGGAAGGCCAAGGAACTCCGGCCACGCGCACTCACACCGCGTGGCGGCACTCCGAGCCGGGCATCCTCGCGTCACCTCATTACCGTCGGGCGGTCTGGTCAAGATAACGTGAGCATCGAAAAGAGGGGGTCGCTGTGAGTTCAAGGGCACAACAATCGAATTGCTATCAGCCATACGGGCCATACCTCCCAACCTACCAACTTGGCGGTGCACGTGACCGGTGAAAGGTCCTAATATGGCTAGAAGGGGTGAATAGCCTATTAAAAATTTTACAAACTCACTGGAGCAAAATGTTAGTATAATTAATGGTGAAATACAATTTTACTCTAGCTCTATAAGGGTTGCAAGCCACCTATCCAATAATTCTAGTCACTATGATCACTATAACAATCAATGGCTAAGTCACTACGAGCTCTCAAAAGCTAGCTACACTAAAGAGCTCAACTAGGTGAGAAGCTATACTAGCAAAGATAATACAAGCTCTCAAAACTAATTACACTAAAGAACTTGTTGCAGCTAGTTTAATGAAAAGTAAATGAGAGGTATGCGATCTTTATACCGCCGCGTAGAGGATGAACCAATCACAATATATGATGACCAATCACCGGGAGAAATCCAATCATACACGAGATGGACACAAGATTTTTCTTCCGAGGTTCACGTGCTTGCCGGCACGCTAGTCTCCATTGTGTCGACCAACACCTCGTGGTTCGGCGGCTAATTGGCAATCCAAAGCCAAGCTCTCTCAAAGAGCACCGTAAGAACCTACAGCAAGTGTGGTAGCTCAATGACACGAGCAATCCACTAGAGTTGCCTTTGGCGCTCCACCGGAAAAGGCACAAGAAACCCTCACAAATCACCGGGAGGTGGCTAAGAACAATCACGAACTCTTATCACAACTCCTCTGCTGCTCTAAACTGTCTAGGTGGCGGCAACCACCAATAGAAACAAGAATCCCGCAGCCAATGATCATTCAAGTGCCAGTAAGATGCAAACTTACAAGCACAATGCACTTGAATCACTCAATCTCACTTTAGATTAGCAACCAAGCAAGAGAGATGAGTGAGAGAGAGTATGCTTAGCTCAAGAGGATGTCAAGATGATCAAAAGTCCAAGAGAGTTCTCCAAGAGCTGGCCAACACATATTTATAGGGGTCCCAAAAGAATAGAGTCGTTAGGCTCACATTCCAGCATACCCCGACTGCACCGGACGTGTAGGTGCCAAAGCACCTGACGCTCCTCAGCTCCGGTCACCAACACGCTCGCCTGCTCGAAGATCGCCATGTGTCACTATTGAATCCTCGCCGTTCGATCACCAACGGTCAACTAATGTCCCGCTTGCGCACACAGACGCACCGGACGCGCAGGAGGGATGCACCGGACGACAGACGGTCCGCGTCCGGTCGACTCCAGTAAGGTACAAGAGAGAGAAAACGCGCACCGGATGCATCTGCTGGGGGCGATCGGACGCACCCCAGCGTCCGGTGATCACTTGGCCTCACCATGTGCTTACGTCATTTGCACCGGGCGCTGACGACACGCATCCGGTGGCCTGCGTCCGCTGCCGCCCTGCCATGCACCGGACACGCCGGTGCACCATAGCCAGCGTTCGCTCGCTGAAGCCCTTCGCGCGCGCCTCTGCCTAAACTGACTAGATGCGCAGGTGCCTCCGAGGCCAGTGCCCGGTCACTTCCAGTGACCTTTTTCGCCTCTAGTTCATCGCTGAATCCTACCTTGCAAGCACCGCAGGAGGGAGAGGGAGTCTCCACTTTTCTCTTCCTCTCAAAAACCCTTACAAATGTGCCAACCATCTTGTATATCACCTTGTGCATGTGTGTTAGCATATTTTCACAAATATTTTCAAGGGTTATGTTAGCTCTCCACTAGACCCTAATGCACATGCATGTAAGTCATCATCTAGTGGCACTTATGAGACCAAATAGCCAAAGGATTCTCCCCTTTATAGTATGACTATCGATCCTAAACGTGATCACACCCTCTATGGTGTCTTGATCACCAAAACCAAAACCCTAGCAATACTTTTGCCTTAATTTTCATCAGGTTTTGTTTTTCTCTTTCTTCTTTTCCAAATGTAAAGCACTTGATCATCTTTTGGTCACCTATCACTATGACCATCATCTAGCTCTATCACTTGGCATGGGACTTATCATATCATGTCTACACACTTAGCATAATGATTAGTCCCTAGGTTTCATCAATTATCTAAAACCAAACTAGGGCTTTCAACCGGCGGCGAGGAGCATGCGAAATAGGTGGCTGGTAATGCTTGGCCGAGCTTGAGGCGAACAGGGCACCTAGCCGACTACCTATACCACCCACTGGCACGACGAATCGCGCTGCGAAGCACGAACCGATGATTAGGGAGGGGAGGGACGGCGGCTGTGCTCGGTGCGGATGGGGGAGGTCACGCAGGCGAGTCGAACAGTTAAGGTGGGGCAACTCCGACCGATAGTGAAAACACAAGCACGCGCACAGTTGATGAGACAATGGAGGCCTTGGCAGGACACGCTCGACTTGGCATGGCCAGGCCCGAGCGGGGCTCATCGGCGTCCGTTTGCGGGGACAGGGCG
Source organism: Saccharum hybrid cultivar R570 (assembly GCA_038087645.1). NCBI lineage: Eukaryota > Viridiplantae > Streptophyta > Magnoliopsida > Poales > Poaceae > Saccharum > Saccharum hybrid cultivar. Next base: position 2,511,771 of record JAQSUU010000635.1, on the reverse strand, counting down.
AGGCAGTGACGCGTCGCATCAACACTGCGAGTAGGGCCGGACGACCATGGAGCGGCGACAAGAGCTCTGGCTTGTGGTAAACAACCCAGGGCCGGGTAGATGGAACGAAAGGTAGGGCGAGCGCCATGTTGCCCATCGACGCGGCTGCCACCACGGCTCTGCCCAGCATGCGGCACAGCGGCAATGGGCTAGGCCACGGCGCGGCTGCAGCAGCGGCAGCGGCAGTGGCACGTAGCTAGTCAGACGCTGAAAGGTCTAGATGGCTAGAGGGGGGTGAATAGCCTTTTAAAACTTTCTACAAAGACAAGCTAAACAAGTTTATCAATATAACAAATGGCGAGATGCGAGTTTTGCTTAGCCTACGGGGTGTTTGCAAGCCACCTATCCAATTCACAATTCTAGCAAAGTGGCACTCAACCGCACAAGTTAAACCGAGAAGGTAACTACAACTACAACTAGCAAGCTACACAAGAGAGCTACTCTAACAAAGCAAACTAGCTAACAAAGATAACTAAGAAAGTAATGCGGAGTTGAGTTAGGAGGGTTTCACCGAGGGGCGAAGAATTGAGCCAACCAATATGATTAACAATGAATACCAAGATAACCGAACACCGGGATCAATCAATCACAATTAAGAAAGTGATGACACGAAGATTTATCCCGAGGTTCACGTGCTTGCCGGCACGCTAGTCCCCGTTGTGTCCCTTTTCACCACGTGGTTCGGTGGCTAATCGGTCTCACACCGAGCCTCTCAAAAGGCACCACAAGAACCTAACAAATGGCAAAAGGTTGCAATGACACGAGCAATTTACTAACGTTGCCTTTGGCGCTCCGCCGAGGTAGGCACAAACCCCTCACAATCACCGGAGGTGGCCAAGAACAATCACCAACTCTTGCCAACTCCTCCAAGCTGCTCCAAGCCGTCTAGGTGGCGGCAACCACCAAGAGAAACAAGAATCCCGCAGCAAATCAACCACCAAGTGCCAACTAGATGCTATCTCACAATGCAAATGCACTTGGATCACTCAATCTCACTTCGAATATGCAAAGAAGCAAGAGAGATGAGTGGGAGGGGAGTTGCTTAGCTCAAAGTGCTCACAAGTATGTCAAAATGTGCAAGAGTAAGAGCCTTGAGCCGGCCAACGAGAATATATAGACGTACCCCTTCGAATATAGCCGTTAGAAACTGAAATCAGCAGCAGTCGCGCAGACCGGACGCGCTGGTCGCGTGGACCGGACGCGCCGGTGCCTCAACGGCTAAAATTCGAAACACTGACCGGACGCGCCGGTCGTAACGACCGGACGCGCTGGTCACCACCGGACGCGCTGGTGAACAGACCGGACGCCACAGTGACCGCGTCCGGTGGGAGTCCAGTAAGCTCCCTGGACCACCGGACGCGTCGGTGTCAAACCCTAGCCCGCGCGCCTGACGCCCGCGCTGCACTGACCGGACGCGCTGGTCCACAGTGACCGCGTCCGGTGCAGCGTCCGGTGCGGCGTCCGGTGCAGCGTCCTGTCACTTCCGTGACCGCGTTCGCCTCTGTTTCTTTTCCGACTTCCGGCGCAATGGAAAATAGGCATTTCACTTCCCCGAAATCGCCTGAATCCCGTGCTCGCACGCTCGGCGGGAGGGAGAGAGGACCCCAAACCCTCTCTACCGCTTAAACTCCAACGCCATCGCAAACGTGCTAACACCACCAAGTGATCATGTCATGTGCATGTGTGTTAGCATTTTCACAATCATTTTTCGAGGCGTTATTAGTTCTATCCAAATGCATATGATCATGAAATGCACACCTAGAGGCACTTAGGAGTTCAATAGCCGCGTCATTCCCCTCTTTATAGTACGGCTAACTATCCTATAATGTAACCACACCCACTAGGTGTCTTGGTTACTAAAACACAACCCTTAAGCATATACCTTTGCCTTGATCACGTAGGGTTGCATCCAAATCCAAGTGTGGCCATCATGATCACCATGTCCATCTTGCCACCATCCTTGGAACGTACTAATCCTCATATGCTACAAACAACTTAGGCATAGGATTAGTACTTAGGCATTGTCACTAATTACCAACACAAAACATAGGACTTTCAATCTCCCCCTTGTTGGTAATTGGTGACAACCCTTTCACAAAGATATTATGATAAAAATTTGATTGAACCCATGTCACATTGTCCAAGTATATTACCATGTGTAAGAATTATGGACAAGTGATCATGAATTCAAATTGATAGCAATGGCTCCCCCTACATGTATGCTATATGTTTGGATTTTGGAAGCATACATGTTAGATAGGAAAGATTAGGAGCATTGACTATCAATAGGTGCCAAGTGTTTTAGATTATAGACCTTTGAAGCGTGATACCATCGGAGTAGCGATAAACACCATCTTAGCACCTTGTGTAGTTAGATGTCACTTGGAAAAGCATAAACAAAACTAGAAACCTCGTGAGATCAACATTATAAGCAAGGCTCTAGTACCACTTTGAAAAACATGAAGCAAGAAAGATCTAACTACTTCCTATTCATGCTAGTACTTCAATACACCATTCAAATTATACTAGCAAGTCACCACACAAGCAAAGTAACGGAGAAAAAAAAATGCATAACTATGCATCATACATATGAAGTGCACATAGAAATGCAACATTCATGTTTAAGAGCTTGCTCCCCCTACTTGTGTGCTCAAAATTTTAGTTGATCCCCTTCTTTTATCAATTCTCCCCTTTTGTGCTTCTCCCCCTTTGAGTTCTATCTTTGTGATCAATATTTTCTCCCCCTTTGGCACCAATGACCACAAGGGACCAATTTTAGATAGATTATCATGTTGAATTATGGGGTGAGGATCAAGTTTGTGATTCAACCTAGATTGCTTGCATAAATAAAACGCTTCGGTTTGATCAAGGGCAAGCTTCTTCACACCTCACTAGAAGGGTTATCATGCACCATGTTGAAGCAAAAATTTAGACAAGTGATCTAGATTAAACACTTAGGATCACAAGCTACTTAAACAAGTTATATGCTACCACTAGATCATACAAGTCATGGAAACAATAGTGGCACCATATAAACTTCAAAGTCATTTGATTTTCATGAATGAGCCTAGAACATGTAAAGTATGACTAGATGCTCTAAACAAGTCCTTAGCATAGAATGTATGACATGTCAACCAATTTTACCTTGGGGCTTGAAGAAGAGGCATGTCATATCATGGAGATGCATCAACTCATGTTGGAGAAGTCAAGTATGTTCAACTCATTCTTTAGCTTGTGAAATCTCTTCTCATCAAGTGGCTTGGTGAATAGATCGGCTAGTTGATCTTCGGTGCCCACACTCTCAATAGCAATGTCACCCTTTTGTTGATGATCTCTAATGAAATGATGACGAACATCAATATGCTTTGTTCTTTGATGTTGAACCGGATTGTTGGTTAGCTTCACGGCACTTTCATTGTCACATAGCAAAGGCACATTCTTGAAATTGATTCCAAAATCCTTCAATGTTGCCTTCATCCACAAGATTTGTGCACAACAACTACCCGCGGCGATGTATTCGGCTTCGGCGGTAGATAGTGCAATACTATTTTGCTTCTTGGATGACCATGAGACAAGTGATCTTCCCAACAATTGACAAGTCCCGGAAGTGCTCTTTCTCTCCACTTTGTCACCGGCATAGTCAGAATCCGAATATCCAACTAGCTCAAAGCTTGCACCCTTGGGATACCATAATCCAACATCTTGTGTATGCTTTAAGTACCTCAATATTCTCTTTGTTGCCTTCAAATGACTTTCTCTTGGTGAGGCTTGAAATCTTGCACACATGCATACACTAAACATTACATCGGGTCTTGATGCCGTCACATAGAGTAGGCTACCAATCATTGATCTATATAGCTTTTGATCCACCATGTTGCCACTCTTGTCACTATCCAAACTTCCACTAGTGCCCATTGGGGTTGTAATGCCCTTTGCATCTTCCATGCCAAACTTCTTGAGCATATCTTTGATGTACTTGGTTTGGCTCACAAATGTTCCTTCCTTCATTTGTTTGATTTGAAGTCCAAGAAAGAAACTAAGTTCACCGATCATTGACATTTCAAATTCCTTTGCCATCATTTTCCCAAACTCATCACAATAATCTTGATTGGTTGAACCAAATATGATATCATCAACATATATTTGCAACACAAACAAGTCTTTCCCAATCTTCTTGGTGAAGAGAGTAGTATCCACTTTGCCCATGACAAATCCTTTGGATAGCAAGAAGTCCCTCAATCTTTCATACCATGCTCTTGGTGCTTGCTTCAATCCATACAAAGCTTTTCTCAACTTGTAGACATGATTGGGTTTCTTGTCATCTTCAAAACCGGGAGGTTGCTCCACATACACCTCTTCTTGAATGTACCCATTGAGAAATGCACTCTTCACATCCATTTGATATAGCTTGATATTGTGAGCACAAGCATAGGCAAGTAAGATCCTAATTGCTTCCAATCTTGCAACCGGGGCATAAGTTTCACCAAAGTCAAGACCCTCTATTTGTGTGTAACCTTGAGCCACTAGTCTTGCTTTGTTCCTTACTACTATCCCATCTTGATCTTGCTTGTTGCGAAAGACCCATCTTGTTCCAATGACATTATGATTCTTAGGCCTCTCAACTAGTTCCCATACTTCATTTCTCTTAAAGTTATTGAGCTCTTCATGCATTGCATTTACCCAATCCAGATCTCTCAATGCTTTATCAATGTCCTTGGGTTCTTCCATTGACACAAAAGAAGAGTGAGCACAAAATGATGCCAATCTTGATCTAGTTTGGACTCCTCTTTGTATGTCACCAATGATGGAATCCAATGGATGGTCTCTTGCAATGTTAGTTGGTTGAAGCACTTGCACTTGATTGCTTGGATGTTGATGTTGATCATGAGTTGGAGATGATGAACTAGCCACTTGTTGATCTTGTTGCACTTGAGATGATGTACTAGCTTGATTTTGCATTAGAGACCCACTAGCTTGTGTAATTGGACTTTGGAGCACTTGATCTTTGTTGTCATCCACATCAATCACTTGCTTTGGCCTAATATCACCAATATCCATTTCTTTCATAGCATTGGTCAATTGAGTTCCTCTCACATCATCCAAGTTATTTTCCTCATCTTGAGAGCCATTTGTTTCATCAAACTCAACATCATGAACTTCCTCAAGTAAACCACTAGCCAAATTCCAAATTCTATAAGCTTTGCTAGTAGTGGAGTAACCAAGTAGAAATCCTTCATCACATTTCTTTTCAAACTTGCTCAATCTAGTGCCCTTCTTCAAGATGTAGCATTTGCAACCAAATACCCGAAAGTATGCAATGTTGGGCTTTCTTCCATTTAAGATCTCATATGGTGTCTTCTCTAGGAACTTGTGGCAATAGAGGCGGTTGCTATAGAAGCAAGCCGTGTTGATTGCTTCGGCCCAAAATGAATGACTCACATTATACTCATTCAACATTGATCTTGCCATATCAATCAAGGTTCTATTCTTCCTCTCAACTAAGCCATTTGATTGAGGTGTATACTTGGCCGAAAATTGATGTTTGATTCCAAGCTCATCACATAGCTCATCAATTCTTGTATTTCTAAACTCACTTCCATTATCACTTCTTACTTTCTTGATTGTGGTCTCAAACTCATTTTGTACCCTCTTGATGAACTTCTTGAATATGTCAAATACATCACTCTTGTCCCCAAGAAAGAATACCCATGTGTATCTAGTGAAATCATCCACAATCACAAAGCCATACTTGTTGCCACCAATGCTTGTGTATGTAGTTGGCCCAAATAGATCCATGTGCAACAACTCAAATGCCTTGGAAGTACTCATGATGCTTTTCAATGGATGAGTGTTGCCTACTTGCTTTCCAGCTTGACATGCACTACATAGCTTATCCTTCTCAAATGTGACATCCTTCAAGCCTCTAACTAAGTCATGCTTCACTAACTTGTTCAATTGCTTCATGCCAACATGACCAAGTCTTCTATGCCATAACCAACCCATACTTGATTTGGTGAGCAAGCATGTTGAGAGTTGAGTGTCACTAGCATTGAAATCAACCAAGTATAGATTCTCATATCTAAAACCTTTGAAGATCAAGTTGGAGCCATCAACACTAATTATCTCCACATCATCAACACCAAATATGCACTTGAAACCTAGATCACACAATTGAGCAACCGAGAGAAGATTGAAGTTTAACTTTTCAACTAAGAGCACATTGGAAATGCTATGATCATTTGAGATTGCAATCTTTCCAAGAGCCTTCACATCACCCTTGCTATTGTCACCAAATGTGATACTATCAATGCCACTATCATTTGATTTGAGAGAGTTAAACATTCTTGAATCACCGGTCATATGTTGAGAGCACCCACTATCAAGCACCCAATGCCTTCCTCCGGCCTTGTAATTTACCTACAAAATAAATTAATGTTTCTTAGGTACCCATACTTGTTTGGGTCCTTGGAGGTTAGTAACTAAGTTCTTTGGTACCCAAATGGCCTTCTTCTTTGGACCCACAATTGGTGTACCAACAAACCTAGCATGCACACCCTTCACACCCTTGGTAAGAACATAACAAGAATCAAAAGGAATGTAATCCATTTTAGCATGGAACTTGTTGTTCTTGTTCATTTTATTACAATTAATCTCTAGATGCCCAACTTGCTTGCATCTATTGCAATAACGACCATTGCTCTTCACAAAGCGAGACTTTGGAGTAGCAAAGGCCGCCTTGCCTTTCTTGGGAGTATAGCCCAAACCCTCTTTGTTAAGAGAGAACCTTTGGCTACCCAAGCATTTTAGCAAGCGGGCATCCCCACCATAGGCATTGCCTAATGCGCGGGTGAGATCATCCACCTCTCTCTTGAGAGTCTCATTCTCAACCATAAGTGATGAATCACTAGTATTAGAGATAGAGTTGGTTGTGGTGGATGATGATGAGCTACATGAAGCATTAGTAGGACCAATAAATAAAGAATCATCAATGATATCACATGTTAGTCCAATATCACAAGTGACAATCACTTGCTCCTCCTTAGCTTCCTTCATGAGCTTCTCTAACTTGAGGTCCTTCTCCTTGATGAGCTCAAGTAGAGAGGAGTGGGCTTCCTTAAGCCTAGTGTGAGCAACTTCAAGGTCCTCGTGGTCTTCCTTTAGACACTCACGAGAGGCCTCTAGCTCATCAAAGGATTTCCTAAGAGCTTTGAGCTCTTGTTCAATTCCTTTGCACTCCTTACTCTTTTTGAGAGCAACAAGCTCCTCCATCAAGGCATCATTTTCATTGCTCTTGGCAATGAGCTCTTGCTCCAAGATTTTGCACTTCTTGGTTGTCCTCTTGTAGCCCTTGCTCATTTGATCTATTATGCCCAATAGATCATCCTTGGAGTAGTCCTCATCCTCCTCATCATCACTCCTACAATCATTACTAGCACAAGAATCATCATCACTATCATCATTTTTTACCTTGGTAGGCTTGGCCATAAGGCATGTCGATGTAGTGTCGAAGATGGATGACTTGTTGGAGAGGGCGATGCTTGCAAGGACTCGCCGAGTGGTCCTCTCATCATCACTAGAGCTTTCATCATCATCACTATCGGAGTTGTCACTATCCCAAGTGACCACATAACCACCACCCTTCTTCTTCTTGTTGATAGTGAAGCTCTTCTTTTCTTTCTTCTCCTTCTTATCCTTCTTGTTCTTCTTCAACTTCAACTCCCCGTCATGATATCTTTTGTCTTCATAGGGGCATTTTACCACTATATGATCGGGGCTATTGCAATTGTAGCAAAGCATCTCCTTTGCCTTCATGAAGTCCCTTCTCTTTCTTGCACCATATCCTTTCTTCTTCATGAACCTCCCCATCTTGTGCACTAGGAGGGCCATGGTCTCATCATCGAATGGATCATCATCATCGCTCTCCACCTTGCTCTTGCCCTTAGAAGATGAAGCCTTGAATGCAATGGGCTTCTCTTGCTTGACCTTGGTCTCCTTCTTCTCATCTTCATCTTCATCATCATTGTATTGGGCATCGGTCATTATATCTCCAAGCACATTGGTTGGTTTGACCTTGTCCAATCCCTCTCTAAAGATCATTCTTCTCAAGGTGGCAAACTTCTTGGGTAAGCACATCAAGAACTTGTGTGAGAAGTCCTTGTCCTCAACCTTCTCTCCAAGCCCCTTGAGATCATTGACAATGACTTGGAGCCTATAAAACATCTCCGGGATGGATTCATCATCCTTCATCTTGAAAGTGGAGAACTTGTCCTTTAGCATATATAGCTTGGCACTTTTTACCGTTGAAGTGCCTTCATATGTCTCTTCAAGCCTTATCCAAAGCTCATTTGCCTTTTCTAGATCTTTGATTTGTTCAAATACTTTGTCATCAATGGCACGGTAGATTGTGTCAAGTGCCGCCGTGTTGCATTGTTTGTTGATGCGGTCATTTGGAGTGAGATTTTCTTCATCAAGAATAATGTATCCTTCATTGGTCACATCCCAAACCTTCTCATGTATATTGCCTAGATATTGCTTCATCTTCCTTTTCCAATGATCAAAGGAAGAGACACCATCAAAGAATGGAGGCTTGCCATTAACATGATTGAACATAACTTGAGCCATCTTGCACCGAGGTTGTTAAGCCTTGTAAACGGTGACCACGGCTCCGATACCACTTGAAAGGTCTAGATGGCTAGAGGGGGGTGAATAGCCTTTTAAAACTTTCTACAAAGACAAGCTAAACAAGTTTATCAATATAACAAATGGCGAGATGCGAGTTTTGCTTAGCCTACGGGGTGTTTGCAAGCCACCTATCCAATTCACAATTCTAGCAAAGTGGCACTCAACCGCACAAGTTAAACCGAGAAGGTAACTACAACTACAACTAGCAAGCTACACAAGAGAGCTACTCTAACAAAGCAAACTAGCTAACAAAGATAACTAAGAAAGTAATGCGGAGTTGAGTTAGGAGGGTTTCACCGAGGGGCGAAGAATTGAGCCAACCAATATGATTAACAATGAATACCAAGATAACCGAACACCGGGATCAATCAATCACAATTAAGAAAGTGATGACACGAAGATTTATCCCGAGGTTCACGTGCTTGCCGGCACGCTAGTCCCCGTTGTGTCCCTTTTCACCACGTGGTTCGGTGGCTAATCGGTCTCACACCGAGCCTCTCAAAAGGCACCACAAGAACCTAACAAATGGCAAAAGGTTGCAATGACACGAGCAATTTACTAACGTTGCCTTTGGCGCTCCGCCGAGGTAGGCACAAACCCCTCACAATCACCGGAGGTGGCCAAGAACAATCACCAACTCTTGCCAACTCCTCCAAGCTGCTCCAAGCCGTCTAGGTGGCGGCAACCACCAAGAGAAACAAGAATCCCGCAGCAAATCAACCACCAAGTGCCAACTAGATGCTATCTCACAATGCAAATGCACTTGGATCACTCAATCTCACTTCGAATATGCAAAGAAGCAAGAGAGATGAGTGGGAGGGGAGTTGCTTAGCTCAAAGTGCTCACAAGTATGTCAAAATGTGCAAGAGTAAGAGCCTTGAGCCGGCCAACGAGAATATATAGACGTACCCCTTCGAATATAGCCGTTAGAAACTGAAATCAGCAGCAGTCGCGCAGACCGGACGCGCTGGTCGCGTGGACCGGACGCGCCGGTGCCTCAACGGCTAAAATTCGAAACACTGACCGGACGCGCCGGTCGTAACGACCGGACGCGCTGGTCACCACCGGACGCGCTGGTGAACAGACCGGACGCCACAGTGACCGCGTCCGGTGGGAGTCCAGTAAGCTCCCTGGACCACCGGACGCGTCGGTGTCAAACCCTAGCCCGCGCGCCTGACGCCCGCGCTGCACTGACCGGACGCGCTGGTCCACAGTGACCGCGTCCGGTGCAGCGTCCGGTGCGGCGTCCGGTGCAGCGTCCTGTCACTTCCGTGACCGCGTTCGCCTCTGTTTCTTTTCCGACTTCCGGCGCAATGGAAAATAGGCATTTCACTTCCCCGAAATCGCCTGAATCCCGTGCTCGCACGCTCGGCGGGAGGGAGAGAGGACCCCAAACCCTCTCTACCGCTTAAACTCCAACGCCATCGCAAACGTGCTAACACCACCAAGTGATCATGTCATGTGCATGTGTGTTAGCATTTTCACAATCATTTTTCGAGGCGTTATTAGTTCTATCCAAATGCATATGATCATGAAATGCACACCTAGAGGCACTTAGGAGTTCAATAGCCGCGTCATTCCCCTCTTTATAGTACGGCTAACTATCCTATAATGTAACCACACCCACTAGGTGTCTTGGTTACTAAAACACAACCCTTAAGCATATACCTTTGCCTTGATCACGTAGGGTTGCATCCAAATCCAAGTGTGGCCATCATGATCACCATGTCCATCTTGCCACCATCCTTGGAACGTACTAATCCTCATATGCTATAAACAACTTAGGCATAGGATTAGTACTTAGGCATTGTCACTAATTACCAACACAAAACATAGGACTTTCAGACGCGACAGGCCGGACCGGCCAACATGGCAGGTAGGCGACCATGGCCGGCTAGGGCACGACACGAGCGATAGAGGCATGGCACAAGGACATGGGACACTACAGCACAGCAGCGACCAAGCATGACCACGCGTGGCAGCAGCAGTGGGCGGCCAGCGGGCAACCGGCTCGGGTAGCCGTGGTGCAGCAGGCCACGGCCAGCAGCCAGCAGCACGACACCGCGCGGCATCGGCCAAAGGCGACCATAGCCGACCAGACCCGGCTCAGCGTGCCCACGACGCGGCTAGACGCGACAGTACCACGCCGAGGGCGTGGTGATCGCGGCCAAACGATGCAGCGGCCCAAAAACCACTTTATTTTGGGATGTTTGATGAATTTATCACTAACCGAATCGAATTCCAAACACTCCTACTGTTATATCGCCACAACGCTCTCACTTTGATGCAAACACTTAACAAAAATATGACACTAGTGTTTTAACTCGATTTGCTAGAATTAATTTGCCAAGACAATGATACTTTTAAACCTAAGCGCAAAGGTTTGCCGACTTAACGAAAAAGGCTTAACTTAATTTCATATTTGATTTTTGAACTCCCAAAATACTAGCTAACAATATTTATTCTCCAAAATTAAAGTTGCACTTTCATATACATAACTTGCTCAAGTTATATTTTATTTTTTCTTATAGAAATTGTTTTCTGTGCCCTTAAAACTATTTATTCTACTTTTCTTGCTAGGATTTTCATTAGCACGTTTACGCATTAAGTAAACTAACTTACAATACTTATTTTGATTTTTCTCAGCCACAAGGTGAAGTCACATACGGTTCATTTATCATTTCATGTACATTCAAAATTTAAAATTAGAGAAACTCGTTCGGTAATTCTCCTTAGGTCTTAACCTTGGTGCTAAGCAAGGTCATAACACCAGGGGTGTTACAAAAGTTAATTGGTAATGTGAATCTGCAATTGATGGATGCTTTTAATGTGTTTGTGGCTAATACAGAATTAAGAGAACTACATAGAGGTGGTGGATAATACACTTGGACTAACAAGCAAGTTAACCCTATTATGGTGGTTCTAGAGAGGGTTTTTATGTCTGTTAGTTGAGAAGATCACTTCCCATTGGTAACAGCACATTCTATAACTAGAGTTGGATCAGATCATAATCCTTTGGTAGTTGAAAGTGGCAGTATTAGAGGTGCAAGATCAATAATTTTCAGGTTTGAGGCGGCTTGGTTTAAGCAAGAAGGTTTTAGAGATTGGGTGATCTCCAAATGGCCTGATAAACACAACTCAAGAAGTACTGATTATTGGCACAAGATCTCTGGTAAATTAAGAAGCAGCTTAAGAGGTTGGAATGGAAATTGGGGAAGTGACATGAAGAAAAGGAAACATGATTTACTACTGCTTATTAGAAATCTGGATCAGAAAGTTGAAGAGATGGGTTTAGATGATGTGGAATGGTAGCAGAGATATTTATGGGAGGATGAGCTAGTGGATATTTATAGTAAAGAGGAGATCATGTGGCAAATTAGAGGTGGGGAAGATGGCTGTTAGAAGGAGATGCTAACACTGCTTATTTTCATAGGATTTCAAATGGCAGAAAGCGCAAATGTTTGATCAAAACTCTTGAAGATAATGGAACTTTGATATCTAAAACTGAACTCCTCCAAAATCATATCACAAGTTTCTATAAGAATCTCTTTGGAAGTGAACCCCAATCCAAATTCAAACTGCACCCAGACTTATGGAGAGATAGTACTAAGGTCAGTGAGGAAGAAAATGAAGAATTGACAAAACCTTTCACTATGGATGAACTAGAGGTCGTGGTTAAAGGAATGAGAGATGGGTCAGCTCCAGGGCCAGACGGCTTCAGTGCTATTTTCTTTAAGGCTTTCTGGAATGAACTCAAAAATCCTTTGTTAGAGATGCTTCAAGATCTTAGAGATGGTAATTTAGATTTGTTTAGGCTGAACTACGGTGTTCTCACTCTTTGATGGTATTTATGAGTGCAAATAAGAAAAATAAGAATTCTGCAAGCGCACAGAATACTATTGTAGCATTTCACCGGGAGTATTCCAAGTATCATTATTTATATTTTCCCATAGGGAGGAACAATGGCAATAAAGAGATTGATAAACTTATACTTATGGTGGATCAAGTAACTAAACACTTACTCTAAACAGGGGTAAACCAAAAGATATATGTATATGATAAGCATAACATTCAAAGAGACTCCAAAAGATAGCAATAGCTAGTCTAAGTTAAATACAAGTGAGATAAATTCCTAAGTCATTCTTAATTACAAGTCAAAGCATACCATCATTTTATATACTTAGCAATAGCAAAAGATTATCTTTACTCTTGTGCAGAAGGGACATCTCTAAGGAGGAGTACAGCAGAGTATACTTTCTCCGTCGTGACAGGTCCTACTAGGCCTATAGACAGGGGGTGGACTGCAGAGAATCAACGAGGCTATCACCCACGCGATCTACCACACTTCTCGGAATGCAGGAGGCATCCACAGGCAAAACAAAGTATAAGCACCATGCTTACACAAAGTTCCGCTACTCAACCCATTCGAACACTAAGTTGATCGCTTTGTGATCCTATGCATAATTATAATGATTACTTTGACTATACTAAGCATATAATCAAAGCAAACTATGAGCATGATAACTAAGAACATAATATAGATGAAGATCAAAGTCATTGATAATATAAATGTGATGGGTACAAGAGCTATACCAAGCCTTCGGTGACTGAATCCGAAATCCGAGCAAAAGCTTGACTCTACTTGATCTAACTTAACTAAGCTATGCTAATTCTCTAAGTTTGTGGGAGCTCTTCTCTTCTCTGAATGGATGCTCAATGGAGTGAATTGGGATGCCTTCCTAGAGGGGGTCTGGGGGTCCTTTTATAGGGGGCACCCGGTACCCTATGGGCCCATGAATCCATGACACGGCTCCATCTTGTCCCTCCAATCCAACCGACTTCAATGCATGGTGGAGATTGATCGTCAAGGTCGATGGAAGATCCACGTCTGAGGAGGGGCTGACAGGGGGACCCGTTGGTTGGCCGACCAAGGAGGGGTCGGTCGACCCCCTCGGGTCTCCTCTGCCGTCGATCTTTGGCGGTAAGTTGTGGATGGTGGATGTGAGGCTAGTGGAGTCGGTTTCGTTGCGGATCATCTTGATTTTCTGACGTAGTATGGCCCACTTTTGGTCTGTATTCTGGTTAAATCAGCCTCTGCATGCAAATATTCACCAAGACTTATGGAATTCGTTAGTTTAAAGCCTCTAAACCTATCTTGATGTTTGATTTTAATGATAAATGCAAGTGAAATTAACGGTTTATTTTTGCTGTAGCTACCGTCAACACTCTTATTCCTAAAATCAAGGGGGCTGTAAATATCAAACAATATAGGCCTATTTGTTTGTTAAATGTAGTTTATAAGATAATCACTAAAGCCCTGACTTTAAGGCTTAATAAAATTGCTAATAAAATCATCAGCCCCAACCAAACTGCTTTTATCCCAGGGAGGTACATTTTAGATGGTGTTGTTATTATCCATGAGGTGCTACATGAATTGGCAAGGAAAAAATAGAGTGGGATAATTCTGAAGCTTGATTTTGGAAAAGCTTATGACAAAGTCAGCTGATAGTTTTTACTAGAGGTGATGAACAAAAAGGGTTTTTGTGAGAGGTGGACTCAGTGGATTATGAAAGCTGTAAGTTGTGGCAGGGTAGCTGTGAATCTTAATGGAGTGCTTGGACAATACTTTAGGAGTTATAAGGGATTGAGGCAAAGGGATCCCCTTTCTCCCCTACTTTTTAACATTGTGGCAGATGGTTTGTTAGCTATCCTTGACAGAGCTTCAGAGAAAGGACTTCTAGAGGGGGTGACTCCTCATTTGGTAGAGGGTGGAAATGTGGAATAACTCACTTACAGTATGCAGATGATACTGTCTTATTCATACAACACACCCAGCAAAATATTGTTAATCTCAAATTTCTCCTGTTCTGCTTTGAAGAGGTGTCTGGAATGAAGATCAATTACAACAAATCAGAGGTGTTTACTATTGGCATTAATGAGGTGGATTCAGTGAACATTGCTGTTGCTTTTAACTGTAAGTTGGGGCAGTTCCCTATGAAATATTTGGGCCTTCCCATCAGTTTTAAAAGGCTTTCTAAAGAAGAACTGAGTATTTCTGCAGGGAAGGTAGATAAAAGACTAAAAACTTGGAAATGCTACCAGTTGTCACACGGGGGGAGATCCATTCTTATTAACTCCAGCCTGTCCAGTATTCCCATGTATTCCATGGGATTCTACTGGTTACATGAAGGTACACATAAGAGATTGGACTCTTCAAGAGGAAGATTTTTCTGGGAAGGAGTTGGAAACAAGAAGAAGTACCACATGGTAAAATGGGAGGCCTTAGCAGCCCCAAAAGACTTTGGTGGTTTAGGTTTTGTGGATACCAGAGCCATGAACACTGTTTTGTTGGCTAAATGGATCTTCAAACTGGACAGAGGTGAAAATAGCATGGCTCTAGAGGTGCTGCGAAGAAAGTATCTTAAGGACAAGAGTTTCTGTCAAAGTAAACAAAGAGGAAGTTCCCAATTTTGGCAAGGTCTGGAAAAAGCTAGAGAGTGGTATGAGAAAGGAACTAGATGGAAGGTGGGTAATGGAAAGAAGGTTAGATTCTGGCATGACATTTGGCTAGGAAACTGCCCTCTCAAAATTAAATTTCCAAGACTGTACAGAATCAGTAGACAACAAGATTTTTCTGTTTCAGATCTGAGAGAGGTGGACTGGAATCTTGATCTAAGAAGAAGATTAGGTAATGAAGAGGTGGTTGAGTGGAATGATCTCCAGGAGGCTCTGGAGTTAGCTGTCTTTTCAGGAGGGGAAGATGAGGTGATTTGGGCCTTGGAGGCCTCTGGAAAATTCACAACTAAATCTTTGTACAGGCTCATGAAGAACAGTGGTGAAGTTGATCTAATAATGACAGAGATGTGGAAAGCTAAACTCCCCCTAAAAATCAAAATTTTCTTATGGATGCTTTGGCACAATAGAGTACAAACTGGTGATCAACTCAAAATCAGGAAGGGCAAAGGGTCAGAGAGGTGTAAGTATTGTGGGAAGTTGGAAACAAGGGATCACTTGTTTTTCAATTGCCATATTGCCCAAGTTATTTGGGTTTGGGTTAGGATTAGCATGAGGTGGTCTGAGAGACCAACTTCGATTCAACATTTTGAAGATATGATGGGGATTGGCTTAGGCCCTATTAGAGATAGTTCTGTTTTCTTTATCTTAGCTAGTGTGGTTTGGAGTTTGTGGAAAACAAGGAATGACTGGGATTTCAATAACCAGCTAATAAAATCTCCTAAAGTCATTGCTCACAAGATAATGGGTTTTATGTCACAGTGGAAGAAACTTCTGAAGCTGGAGGAGATGAAGAAGATGGAGGATACTATCAAGAAGCTCCAGGAAGGCCTGCAGGTGTGATGAACCTGACTGTCTGAAGATCTTTTTCTTTTCAAGAAGACACCAGTGAAGGCAAGATGGACATGTGGGATGTGGAGGTGTTTCTTTTCTAGAGGTGGTCTAAGTCTGTGAGGTTGTCAGTCTTTTGGTCTGGACGCTGTGAAGTTCCAAGTTACCTTGCTTTCTCGTCCAGTTATCTGTTTAGAGTGGCGCTTTCTTTAGTTCCTTAGTACTGCATTTGCTTATCTTTCGTTGTTCCTTTTTGGTTGTGTAAGTGCTAAACTTTGTAAGCTGGCAACCCCAGCAATACGTTATGCTTTCAATATAAGCAGGGCCAAGGCCTTTGGTCTAAAAGAGAAAAAAAATTCGGTACGGTCTCGTTTGTTTGAAGAAGCTCTCTGGACAAGACAAATGCTGTCCTGTTAGTGTGCGCTTGAATTTTGTATAGCCTTGAGTTCAGGTATGTTGCCATCCAAAGTACAGTAGCCGGAAGCAATGCAGTCCAAGAGGATGGACCACTTTATTGGATTTTTTATGTGCTGAAACGATGAATAACAAATTGAAGTGCGTCTAATTCACTATCTTTGTCCAAGAACAAAGAGGCTAAGGAACTCACCCCTCAAGCAGATGGTGCTTCACTGCTACTCAGCCCCGGTGAATCCTAGAGGCTCGAACTTTGCATCGCCATTTGAACTTTAATGGATTGTGGACACCTTGAACTTTAAATTGAGATTTTAATATAAATTCAAAGCAAACAAATTAAAGAGGAAAGGAAGGAGGTCCCAAACCTTACGTACATGGTCTTCATTGCCCATTGCCTCCACCACGTTATGAACTTCCACCACCTCAGCATTATGGCAGACAGAGAACTCGTAGTCTGGGCGTCTGGAAGTGACGGAAGATTGGGTGCATGGCTATGGCCATGGAAGATCAGTGCATGCATACGAGATCAGTGGTCTCGCAGATGCATATGTGCCGTCCAGCACGTATCTTTTTGAACATCTCAACACCAGAGCACTCTGCGAACAAAGAATATAGTTCATCACAACGTATCAGTGCAGTGGATACTAAATCACAAAAAGAGGGACGGGAACAGGGAAAGAAGGAGAGTGAGGGAGGGGAACCGATGATGGAGGCCTTGCCGGCACATGGATGAGGAAGAAGGGGCGATGCCGACGGAGGGACAGACGAAGCAGGCATCCGTGTCGCATCGAGGGCGCGGCCCCTCCCCTCCCGTGCGTCACGCCGCTGGTCGCCGCGACTCCTGGTGGCCCTCTCCCTCTCGCACGCGGACTCCCGGGTGTGGCCCGTCCCGGCGAGCAGCCCTGAGAGGTGAGAATCCATATCGTCGCTGGGGGCAGGCGTGCGCACAGGCCTAGCCGCGGCGGCGTCGGGGCCAGTTGGGGGCTCAGGGCTGGGGTCATCGCCACCGTGGCCATCGTTCCTGCGAGGAGAGCCGCGCCGCACGAGGGGTTGTACGAGTCTCGGAGGGGAGAGAGGATTGGGGCCCAAAGGCCTCCCGTCCCGTTCCGCTCCCCACGATGGCATCGCGCATCATCCTGCCGCCGGACGACGCCGACGAGAACCACAACCACCAGGCGCGGAGGAGGAGCTGGGGCGCGACGACGACGACGAGGAGCACGGGCACGGGCACCCCCCGTTGTGCCGCCCAAGGTGGCGCTGCCGTCCTCGGCCACGTGCATGCGGATCTCCCGCGACTCGTACCCGAACCTCCGCGCGCTCCGCAACGTCTCCTCCGTCAGCATCGTCGACGCCGCCTACGTCAAGATCTCCGAGGGTGACTTCGGGTACGTCCTCGACGACGTGCCGCACTTCACCGACTACCTCCCCGACATCCCAGTGAGCGTCGGAAACCGATCCCCGCCCGCCTCCCGCCCTCTCTCTCTGTAGACTCCCCAGCGCGTGCGGAGGCTGGCGATGGGACTGGGATTGGGATTGGGCAATTTTTGCGGAGGCGAGGAGTGGTCGCCGAGACAATGCAGAGATAGGAGGAGGGCGGTGCGGCGGGGGCGGTTAGGGGAGAGCGGCGTGGCCCGGGCAGATTGAGGAGGGAGGCCGCAGAAAACGGTAATTCTGCCATTACGAAAACTAGCCTTTGCAATTTTGCCATCCTGCAAATGGAATTCGCCCGTTTGCTATTCTCAAACGATACACACATGTAAATATGTCATATGTAGGATTTGTTGCCAAATTAACTTTTTTTACCATGGCAAACTTGCCTTCCCGTTTTGCCCCTCCCTGATCCTTGCCTTTTCATTCTTCACGGTCACGGAGACGGCCAAGCAGAGAGAGAGGAGACTGCCAGGGCATTTGGTCAGCAGAGAGAGAGAGAGGAGGAGGCCGACCGTGGGAGGAAGCCGCCAGTTCCCCGACGAGAGGCCGCGCGGGCAGGGCAGCCGCCGAGGCCGACCGCGGGCGGACGCCGCCACTTCCCCGCTGAGAGGCCGCGCGGGCAGGGCAGCCGCCGCGTTGGCGCGTCCAGGCCTGTCGCCACGTCCGCGCGCACAAGTGCCAGGCGCGACCGCTGCCGCCCGAGGAGATCTCCCGCCCCGAGCGTCCCTCTGCATCACCGGCAGGCCCGAGCGTCCATCTGCGTCCGCGCCAGTCTAGGGTCGGCGCCCCACCTCGTCCGCGCCAGCTCGTGGGCGGACGCCGCCATCTCCCCGACGAGAGGCCGCGCGGCCAGGTCTGCCACCGCCCCGACGCATCCACCGGTGTCTGAGCACAAGCGGAACTCGATTGGAAGCTCGATGAAGCAAACCTCGGCTGGCTCTCTTGGCTCGAGCGCAAGTGGAAGTGGCAGCATTCAGTGCCCCTTTTGCCATATTCCACTGGTCCAGATTTAGAGCAAGCAGCGAGATACTAAGGGGCAGTGGTTTCTCAAGTGCCCCGTACAACATCTGGGTAAGGCTTTTTGACATTGGTAGACCTCACTGTGAATTTTGCTGGTGCTCTGACTGATCTGTTTTGAATGCAGGGTGATTCAACTACATGTGGTTACATTCGCCCTGAGATTCCAGTTGTGAAGTTTGAAGCACAAGAACAGCAATTGAAGGCTACCAAGGAGGCATCATGTGACTATTGCTCTGAATTGAAATTAGAATTTGAAGAGTTGAAGCAAACACTTGACAGTGTTGTCAGTGAACTTTGTAGATTGAAGGTGAAGCATGCAGAGTCGATTCATGAGCCAAAGCCTGTGCCAAAGCAAATTGTCATTGATTATTCTATTTTTGTGGGCTTCGTCGGTGTCCTGATTGGTGTTGTGGTTGCCTGTATGGGGAAGTGAACTAATGTATGTGGTAGTCAGCCATTGTGTGTGTGTGAGTTAGGTCTTGCTTATTAGCAAGGGAAACCTGTGTTGTAAATTTTAGCTTAGTCCTCTGTAATGAACATGATGTTTTCCTTGCGGTGAGTGTTTGTTAAATAACATGTTTCACCTGGGCTATACAACCATTTGCTGTATGCTGTCAAGTGCCATACTAGCTTCTCACTAGTTTCAGTCACCCTTTTCAGCTTTCAGTCTGCAATTCCCAAGTGGGCGCCCAGAAATAATGTGCATTGTCTGGTTGCTTGTTTTCAAGTCTAAAGAGTGGAAATTTTGACCAATGCAATTCCTATTTGCTGGTTCGACCAATGCAGCTGAGTGGAAATTTTGACAGAATTTTGCTTGAATTTTGATAGAATTTTGACACAATTTCATGACCACTGTAATATTTCAAAAATATAGCACTGACTCCAACCATATCATCATGATCACATGCATATAATACTGACTCCAACCATTTAAGTTACAAAGGTCCAAATAACTTAACTAAGATCTAGATACATAGGATACATGTCCAGAGATACATTTTCATAGAGATCTCCATTTTCATGATGGAGATACATGTCCAGATACAATTTAAGTTACAATTTCATGATGGACATAACATTCCAGACCGAAACCTTCAATTGGTTTTCAGTTTTCTTGGCTTGAGTTTTTTTGGTGGGCTCCTCTTTTGCACTGTCTTGTCTGGTGAAACACCTTCAACTAGCAGGTTTTGCAGTTGGCTGCAATAAAAGTAGCACTATGAGTCACTTGTATGAAAGCAGTGTACAAGTATAAAAGAATGAGAATTAATGTGTAGAATACCCTCTTGTAACCCTATTGGGGCTGTTCTGTATGATCTGGTCCCTTGTGAGCCTTGTGGGGCTGGTGAGTGTATTTGGGGCTGGTGTTGGCATTCCTTGGTCATGGAGAGAAGCAACTGGGGCTCGTGCTTCAATTTCTAAAGCATGCAAATCATCTAGGGCTGGTGGTGCCATTTCTTGGTCATGGAAAGCATTTGGGGTTGCTGGTTCAGTAGCAGTATCCTGAGATTTCCCTCCCTTCTTTGCTCTCTTTGTTGAGATTTTTGCATTCTCACCATACTTTGTTGTATTTTTCCTTGGCTTTCTTTTCCTGCAAGTTTGGACAAAAAAGTATTTAATTTAGTCAGCAAAACAAGTCATGACAACAATTACATATAGTTGGGTCTTACCTTTTCTTAGTCCCATTAAGATGGCATTTGTAGCTTGTTTTACCATGGCCTAATTCTCCACATCCATTGCACTTCCTTTTGCCTCTAATCATTTTTTTCTTGCCCTTTTCTGCCTCATTTGCTGTTTCCTTGGCTGCCTTCTTTCCTTTGCTACCACCACCTTCAAGGAAGCTTTTGATCCTGAGTTTTCTGTACCGTCTAGCAGTCCTCTTGTCAAGTGGTGCCCTAACCCCAAAAGGCAAATCAGCATCTGGCCACTGTGATCTATCAGGCAATGGCTCTATAAGTCTCTTATAAGCTGCCTTGAACCTCTCAACAGAGTAATACTCATGCACAAAGTCCTCCATATGTACATTAGTAGACTGTACACTTGTAATCAGCCAAAGCATGCTGGCAAGGCTTACCAGTATGCTGCCACTCAAGACAGGTGCACTCATGTAGAGAAGACTTAACAACATGTCTACTACGAGTGTTTGTGGTGTCCCAAATTTCAGCTGCAATACTACCACCATCTATAACAGTCAAGTGCCCAAGCCCTCTAGTTCTGGCTTTCAACTGCTGTATGGATCTTCCCAGTAAGCCTTTCTGAAATTTTTCTCCTTTTCGCCCAAAGCACCATAATCATCTCTCTGAGTTTGTCTGCAAGCTCAACAACAGGAAGGTCTTTCCAGTCCTTGATCCAATTGTTGAACACTTCAGCAAGGTTATTAGTGATATAATCACATTTAATCTGAGAATTGAAGCCAGATCTCATCCACAACTTGTAATGGTGAGCCTCCATTCAAACCAACACTTGAGGACTAGCATCAATGACTGACTTGTAAAAATAATTGAAAACTGATTCTCTATAAGCTCTAGCTGCATAATACATCTTAGAGAACACATCACCACCAAACCTTTTAATGAAATTGTTCATTAGATGTCTAAAGCACTCCCTATGTTCAGCCTGCGGAAACACATTCTTAACTGTATTTTCTAGACCTTTGCACGCATGAGACGAAATAGCTAAAAGCCTAAAACAGAAAGATCTCCTATGGCCTTGTGCAACTGAGTCATAAACCAAGTCCAGTTATCTGTTGTCTCACCATCGATGAATCCAAAAGCAACTGGATACATCCAGTTGTGACCATCTATACCACAAGCTGCAGCTAAATGACCATTCCATCTACCATTAAGTGAAGTAGAGTCTATGCTAAGGTATGGCCTGCATCCTTCTAAAAAACCTTCAATGCAAGGTTTCAATGCACAAAAAAAATCTATGGAAATAGAAATTGACATCTACCTCCTTGATGCCAATCTCAATAACACTACCTGGACACCTTTTGAGGACCTCTGCCCTCCATTGAATAGAAGCTGAAAGCTCTCTTCCCATTTGCCATACAATTCCCTCAGAGCAATTTGCCTACCTCTACAAATAGTATCATAATGAATTATACACTTGTGGTCATCCTGTAGAGTTTTTTGCAATTCCTTAGGGCCCATAGCTGTTTTCTTCCTAAGGTGATGTATTGCCTTTGAAGCAACCCAAGCACTTGTTGGTGTGGTAGTCTTTCTTCTAGCACTTGATTCACATGTATGCTTATCAACAACCACCGTCACCTGCAACAACAAAAAAAATAGCCAAGGCAACGAATATAGAAGGGCAAAAAACATTGGCAACCTTAAGGTTATTGAAGGGAAAAATTGAATGGTACGCAAAATTAAAGTTGGTACCATAGCGGTGCACCCATCAGGTTGTCTATGCCCAACAAGATGCCAAGGACAGTCTTCTCCCCCCTTGCAACCTCCAATATATCTTTCAGGATCTATTTTGACAACACGCAGTTCAAACTCTTTATTTATAGCAAATTGTCTCACAACCAATCTAAACTCTTTCATGTTAGGATAAACTGTGCCTAGATCCATATTGGGCCAATTTGGATCATGCACCACAGTCCTCTCTCCTGGTAAGTAGTCATCAACTTCAATGGCTGCCCCAGTTGTATCAATTTCTTCAGTCCTCTGATAAGTATCGGCGTTCTGTTGGCTGCTACCTGTACTGGCTGCCTTTCTTGCCTTATCAGCCTCCTCATCCTTAGCCCTAAACCCCAACAGCTCATACATCACCTCATCATCAACAATCTCAATTCTTCCCTCTTCATCTCGATTTTCCTCGATGCGTAGGCTATCCCAATCAACAAGAGGTGTCTGCATTTACTGTGCGGGAGGTTCTACCAGTGCTAAGCTAAGGTCAGGCTCCCCATCGAGCCTAGTGAAGAAATAAAAAGGTGGCACAGTTAGATTACCACCACATCTACACTGGTCGAGTCTCATCTACACGCTTGGGCACAGTTAGATTACCAACAAAGCAAGAATACGTACCCTTGGAAGAGATCTGGCCAGTTCTCCATCCACCACTTGGAGCAGCACCGGCGTTGGCCGCCAGAGCCGGGATGCCTGGCTGGCTTCGGGGAAACCTAGGAGATGGCCTGCAGTTGACCGTCGGCGGCGGCGGCAGAGGTGGCGGTGCTGGCGGCGGCGGGGAGCCATTCCCTCTCTTCCTCGCTTGACCTAGCGACGTCATATGAAGACGAGCGTCGTCTGTCTCCCGTCCAAGAGAACGACCGTGAATCACCCGTGATTGAAAGGCTCCATGATGGCATCAGGGAGGGGCAAAACGGGAAGGCAAGTTTGCCATGGTAAAAAAAAATAATTTGGCAACAAATCCTCCACAGGGCATATTTGCGGGTGTGTATCGTTTGAGAATGGCAAACGGGCGAATCCCATTTACGGGATGGCAAAATTGCGAAGCCCAGTTTTCATAATGGCGGAATCACCATTTTCTCGGGCGGCGCACAGGTGGGGGTCGGGAGGTGACGCGACAATCCAGGTACAGGGGCGGGTATGATTTCCACTAGAACATCAGGCACCCTACAATGACTTGAAGAACAGAAGTTGTTGTCAACGCTTCATAGGCATGGCTTTATAATTACACAGCAACATTAAGATCTAATCAAAACATTGATATATAAGCTCTGTTGTATCTGGTTTGAACGCATAGGAAAATCTTTCTTCCTAGAATCAATATTTTCCAAACTCAAATACAGCTACGGATTAAGGAAAAGTACATCATTACAAACCATCATTAGTGAGAACAATCACATGGCTGCCATCCAGGTTCGAAACTTAATACATCTATTATTTATCTCCACTTGATTTCACACATGAAGGTCACAAATAGGTCATGAGGGCCATACACTATACATATAGCCATCGCATCCTAGTAATTCATCAAATGGTGCCTCTTGTTCCAGTAAAACTGGTAGGCACGATCACTCCACTCTATTGCCAACAAAATCAACATCAGTTAGACCCAAATGGCGGCTATACATCCTCTACCTGCAGCTAGGAGTACCATGGAAACTATCAAGCTCATTAAGGACATGTAAAGTATGCGTCCAAGATCAAGATATGTATTCCAATTAATGAAGTATATACAACCATGTGATGCCTCATAGGTTCAATAGCATTAGAGATTTATGTCATAATACTATCCTAACCAAGACCACAACCAACTTTGCTTCAAACGGGTGGAAACATGTGCACAAGGACATGCAGAAACTGATGATATTCTACTGACAGATATTTTTAGCAAAAGAAAATATGGTCAAAAACTATATGGCACTAACCAAAAGTAGCAAGCCAAGCTGAACATTCTGAACTTCATGAGGAAAAAGGCTATAACTTCAGGTTCAGTCTACTCCAAATAGACAACACTACAAGAACAAAAAAAGCTCTAAGAAGCAAAGAGATCAACCTTGTCTTTGGCTAGTAGTACACTGCAGGAACATTTTTTTTTGTGCAGCTAGGAGTGCCCCGAGAATTACCAGATGAGTACCCACTGCAGAAACATACTTAAAGTTATACTGTATCCGCATATATGAGTATTTCAGATTTCAGTTAGAGTGCAAATATGGGCATAGTTCAGATTTCAGTTATAGTGCAAATATGGGCATACAAAGAGTAAAAAATCAAGCCAAATAAAAGAAACTCCTTCAGGCCTGTTGGCAACTGTTTGTAAGAACCTCTGAGAGGCGACATTAATCACAAAAAACACAAAATTGTCAGAGCCCTGATAGGCACATCAGAAACCAGAGCATTTCTATCAAAAGGTTGTGTATAAGCAGTAAAACAAACAGATAGCTCCACTATAATAAAATTGAGGTGTACAGTAGGTGTTTTCTTTCATTTTCACAATGACTAAACTACACATGGATACTTTCTGCATAGAAACAGACCATAACAGAAAAAAAAAACAGAGCTTCTAATTTTAGGTGACCTGAGTCAAGGGCATAGTTTTTAGTTCTCAATGGATTAAATTAAACAGTCCCCAACTGTCTACACATAATGCTTTAGTCTAGTGGAAGCAGGTCCTCACACATGCTTGAAAAATCAGTGACATTATATCCCCTACCACATACCAGGTTCTCTGACGTGACTTTGAAAATGCCGGTTTACCAGCCCATCTGCATTACCATCAGAATGTCAACAACAAAGAACCTGGAGTTTTCGTACACACAACACATGAGCACATCAAGCAAAAAAAATATACATAAAAAGGAGGCACTGACCTTCAGCTCCAGATGGCAGGCCGGACAGAGGGGCTCCACTTAGCAGCCCAACCATCAACAGCACTGCCCGGCCTTTTTGAGGGCCTTTAATATGTCAATCTCTATTGTACACAAACAAAGAAGAATGATTTCAGTCTGTGGTGGCAAACTGCTAGTTTCAATAGCAGAAGCAACAGGAGCACGAATGTGTCAAAAGACAAAGATGTATATCTCATCTGTAGAGAACACCAAAATCGTAGCTCCCGATGGTGTGCAGTTCAAGAACACAATTCCGCACCAGCCGCAACCGTAACGAAATCTTTCATACCAAAACATAGCAGTGAAATGTGAGCTCATAAGACTACCCGCAGTGGTACTCTAAAACGATACTCTAAAGCTTTAGAGTATGAATATAGAGTAAAAGCTGCTGCACTGGGTACTCTAAAACGATATTCTATCCTTTCTCTCACTCTATATTTAGAGTGGTACTGTGTTTACTCTATACTCTATAGTGACGGGCCCCACTAGCTAAACAAAGGAAAAAATGCTATAACTCACAAATCAAAAATCCAAATTAAATTTCGATTTCACCATTAAATTCGTCTCAATAAATCCTTCAAAACTAGATCACACATGGATATATTTAGATAAAGTGACAAGTAGGTTCCACAGTGGATAGAGTGGATAGAGGATGATATAGAGGATGGATGGGTGCGGGAGAATTGAGTATAGAGGAGAGAATCTTGCTGACTAGGACGTATAGAGGATGAATATAGAGGTCCATGAGTGCGGGTAGTCTAAACAAAAGCAGAAGGTCTAAGCAAGGACATGAGATGATCTCTCACCTCGAGCCTCATCGAGGATGTAAGGAGGACAATGACGCGGACGTGTGCCAAAGCTTCCACCTCTTCCTCCACCATGGCTGAATTCGCTCGATGCCGGATCTAGCACGCTGCCGGATCTGCGCACTACAGGATCCTGCACAGCTCCACATACTCCTGCTGTCGGATCTCCCCATGCTCTGGCTACGATGGCACTCGTGCTAGCATAGAGGCGACGCGTGGAGGAGAGGGCAGGGAGGGGCTAGCGCTTCTGCCTCCACCGAACATGGCTGCCATGGGGACCGGCAAGATCCACCCGATCCGCGCGCCACCGAATCTTGTAGATCCACATGCTCCCCCGTGCTGCAGAGACCTGCGCGACTTCCATGCTCGAGTGCTGCAGTGTGGATGCTACATGTGAGGATAGGGCGGAGAGGGGCGGAGGTGGTGGCGGCGGCCGCGATAGGAGAGAAAGGAGGTTGGGGAGGGCTGCGGCCCTGCGGGGTGGGAGCGAGGGGCTTTCTGAAAAACTGCGAGGGGCTTCTCGAAACAACGACTTATTTTCCAATTTTTCTCTTCTTCACGTCGAAATAAATTGGAACTCATGTGGAAAAATATTAGAACGCGTTTACTGTTCTTGACAGAGAAGTTGGACTGCAGGTTAATTCTAATAATTTGGAGGTTCTCTTTGCAAAATGTACAAAACCACATGTCGGCATTTGGAGGAGCCACCATTGCTCCCATTTCTGTGGTGCGAGCAGAACACAGCGGGTTTTAAACAACCCCGATGGCTGAAGCAGAGGGTGAGGGGAGACCGAGGCGGGCATAGGCGGGCGGGTAGTTTCGTCGTGCGTACAGAAAAACGGTGGGGAAGGGAGATCGGCAACCGAGAAAGTCGTCGATGTCAAGAGTTTCCGACTAAGTTTCAGTCCGGATCCAACTGTCAAATCAGATCTAACAGATAGGAAGTAAGGTGGGTATAAATATTCGGTTGAGAGTCTATTTTTAATTCATTCGTTCTTTTATAGTATATATACAATATAGATAGATAAAGGATCAACTCCTTATATAGTAGCCACATAGATCAGTCATGTATATTTTCATCTGTTTTTGAGCAGCATTGAATTAGTCACTACTTGTACAGGGGGCAGTACTTTTAAATACCACAATCTGCTGCTCCTCAGGGTGTCTAGCAATAAATTTAAAAATTGCAAATGAGTATGCTACTCATTGAAGAACACACACATGACATTCTCTAATAAATTACCTCAAAAGACTGACGAACAAGGCAACATCGGTAAGAGGAAGCACATGAATGAGAGCTCCGTATGCAGTATTTTTTGCAAAACCAGCATCAGAGTAGTGCTCAAACCTTCTTTCCACTAAAGCGGGGGGAGATTGGGGGCGATGTGGACCAGCACCTGAGGGGAATGACAAAGGATGACTGGAGATGCGAGAGAACAACGACGACGGGAGAGACGGTACTTGTGGCGTCGCACGGATAGGGCAGCAACGAAGTGCTCGCAGCCTCGCAGGCTCAGACTGCCCGCACTCATGGACCTCTATATTCATCCTCTATATGTCCTAGTCAGCCAGATTCTCTCCTCTATACTCAATTCTTCCGTACCCATCCATCCTCTATATCATCCTCTATCCACTCTATTCACCGTGGGACCGACTTGTCACTTTATCTAAATATATCTATGTGTGATCTAGTTTTGAAGGATTTATTGAGACGAATTTAATGGTGCAATCGAAATTTAATTTGGATTTTTGGTTTGTGAGTTATAGTATTTTTTCCTTTGTTTAGCTAGCGGGGTTCGCCACTACAGAGTATAGAGTAAGCACAGTACTACTCTAAATATAGAGTGAGAGAAAGGATAGAGTATCGTTTTAGAGTACCCAGTGCAGCAGTTTTTACTCTATATTCATACTCTAAAGCTTTAGAGTATCGTTTTAGAGTATCCACTGCGGGTAGTCTCAGGACGTCATGGTATCTAGGCCCTCGGGCCTTCCGATTTCATGGCCGAGGTCCCTGACCCTAGCGATGCAACCGTCGTCCACGTCGGGGACGCAGGAGAGGGAGCTAAGCCGGCGCCCATGGCAATGTTGTAGGAAGCCTTTGGCTGTGGGCAGCAAATGGGGCTGGCGTTTACAGCGGGAGGGCGGAGGGGCGCCGCAAGTGCAGGTTGGCCCAACTGCCCATGGCAGAGGGGACGAGTCGTCCGTCGAGCTGGTTCGAGAGCGTTCGCCACCTTCCGGGTTCACAGTTTAACGGGTGGAAGACTCGCTATGACACTGATCGGACTGTCCATATCGCGTCTTGGTCAGATTCGACGGCTAGCGGGTTAGCGGGCAACGTGGACATATCCACTGCCCGAACCTTGGCTCAGATTATCCATTCTCTAATCTATTATCATATAAAAAATAATATTAAAACGGCTAATTGATGAATTACACATCTCATGTAAATTGTTTTAAGCCATTAGTCTAAGAAATCATGGCTGGTCCCCAATCGCTTTTCAGTATACTCACCTGGAAGGATTTAAAAGAAATCGTGAAATATATCGAAGGGCACTCTATTTCTTTCAGGAATTTGCATAAACACCTCTTGTACATGCCTGTTGAATGCCCTTACAGCTAGCGATCCTTTTATCTGAATAAAGGATCAACTCCTTATATAGTAGCCACATAGATCAATCATGTATATTTTCATCTGTTTTTGAGCAGCATTGAATTAGTCACTACTTGTACATGGGGCAGTACTTTTAAATACCACAATCTGCTGCCGCTCAGGGTGTCTAGCAATAAATCTAAAAATTGCAAATGAGTATGCTACTCATTGAAGAACACACAGGACATTCTCTAATAAATTACCTCAAGGACTGAGGAACGAAACAACATCAGTAAGCGGAAGCACATGAATGAGAGCTCTGTATGCAGTATTTTTGCAAAACCAGCATTAGAGTAGTGCCACTAGTAGAGAACAGACCTTTGATCCCTCGACCAAAACAAGCTCTAGTCTCAGAACTTTTTGCGCCCGGGACTAGAGAGACCATTAGACCTGTTTGGTGGCTCCAACTGGGACTAAAGGTTGGAGCCACAAATCGGGACTAAAGGTCGACCTTTACTCCCGGCTGCTGACTAGGCCCGTGGCTGGAAAGGAACCTTTAGTCCCGGTTAGAGCCACCAACCGGGACTAAAGGTCCCCCTATATATCCCGGCCGGCTTCTTCCTCATCGAGAGCTCCCCGAGCTTCAGTTCAAATTTTAAGCTATTGTTCTCTTGGTTCCTCCATTCATTCTTCGATTCATCCATCGATTTCATCGATTTCTCTGTCGATTCTTCGGTTATAAAGGTTATCAACTTCATACTTTCATGTTTCATCATTGGCTTATCTCATTTTGTTCATTACAATATATATATGGTTTTTATTGTGGTTTTTTTTTATTTGTAAGCAATTTGAGCTCAAAATCACTTAAAGCTTGCATATTTGGATGAAGGAAGGTTAAAGTAGCTATTAAAAACTAGTATTCACCATTCATGTGTAGCATGCATAGCACACTTCATTGTTTAGAGATATAGAGAATTTTAGAGTTTTTTTTTAATTTTATTTGTTTATAAAATGAGAAATTTATAGTGTATTAAAAATGAGTATAGAGAGTAGATGTCAACTGCTTCCGGGTCCTCGTCCTCTCATGGGTTTCCAAAGCGACTTAGGCTGGGCCTCCCACGCATTGCATGCGGCCAATTTTTTCCTAAACGGTAAACGGCCTTTACACGGTCGCCGTCCGTTTAGTGTTTAGGCTGTTTACTCGGTGTTTAAACATAGTTAAACGGTCTAAACGGTTTTGTACTTTTTTAAAAAAATACATATAATTATATATGTGCATGTAAAAAATCAAGTATTCTATCAAATATATGTATTTTGTCATTTTAAATAAATAAGTGCTCTAGTCTGTAGCACAACATCAAGTATTGATTCCACATTGACATGTCAATCAAATCATGATTAATGATAAAGAAATGAGTCAAATGATAGTCTATAGCAAGATAAATCACAATTGACACGCACTCACAAATTGACAAATGATAGCTATTTAGCATGTCTTCAGATCAGTACAATAGTGCATAACATCACATGAGTACATAAATTCAGATTACACCATGTTTAAACTAAAAATCATTGCTGCATTGGTCATCACAGGCTCACATCACAAGACCACAGACCAAAGGCAAATTAGTAAATATAAGCAAAAGGACAACAGTTGAGTTCTCACGTCACAACACTCTGTCACAGAAGCACATTAGGTCATCACAGCAAGACCGCGGTCAATTTCAATCACATGTCATAACCAAAAGATCAGCCATTACTAGCTACTAGCCATGCAAAAGCAAAATTCAGCAGCTCTGTATGTCATTGTGACTGTGAGTGACTACTAACTAATAACTACTCATCATTCTTCCCCTCCTCATCCCCAACAATTGGGACCACATCCTCTTGGTCAGATTCAAAGTCAATCTCATCCTCATTGATTGGTTCGTCTTCTTTTTCAGACTCAAATTCATCTTCACTAACATCTCTCATTTGGGCCAGCCTTGCACTTCGACGAAGTTTCCCACATTCTTCAACACCACAAGCCTCTTCAATTAATTTCCATGTCAGCCCAGAAACAGACTCACCATCCTCTTCATCACCACCTTCAACAAGCCATCCCTGAGCTTTAGTTGCTTCAGTTCCCAAAAGAGGATCCATGTTCTGATTCTTCTTGGCCTTCATTTTTTTCGCATTCATCCTATTATTGTATTGAACAAATACAAGTTGGTTGAGACGCTCACATGTCAGCTTGTTCCTTTTTTTTGTATGATTCTGCATAAGCAAATTTAGTTTTAGTTAACAGTTTGAAATCACAAGTTATATAGACATAATTAGAGTTTATAGAAGTACAAAGAGTTGGGAGGCTTACAGATTCAAAATAGCTCCAAGTCCTTTCACATCTAGAAGCACTAGAAGTTAAAGAAAGAATCCTTATGGCCATTCTTTGTAGAGTTGGAACCTGTGTTCCATAATTTGTCCACCATGTTGCTACAAGTGAAAATACCAAGGTATATCAAGTTATTGCAGAATTAGTCCTTAGAACCAGGTTTTATATCAACTTAAATTACACTAAAATAAATTAGAAGATGTAGATTCTAGCAGGAAAAAATATTGCTGCAGATTCTAGCATGGAAAAAATGTTGCTACAGATTCTAGCATGGAAAAACATGTTGCTATAAGTGAAAACAGCAAGGTATATCAAATTACTGCAGAATTACCTGGGTTGAAATCATATTGCTTGCAGCCAGCCTTTGCTACTGGTTTTCCAAAGTGACCTTGTTTCTCTCTAAACTTGCATAGCTCCTCATTGAGCACTTTGTTTTGCTTGTCATAGTCACCATGGTAAAAGGTCTCAACAACAGTGAAGAATCCATCCATGATTTCCTCATTCATGAAGATGGAATCATCATTGTAGCTGTAATATGGATTCAAAAGATAAGCAGCCTTATGCAATGGAGTGTCCAGCCTATCCTTCATCTTGCCATCAATGATCTCTATAACATTGTTGTATAGATTGAGATTTCCTGTGTTCTCAATGTTGCGAAAGCCCATCTTGATTTCTTCCTTGGCCTTTATGATGTCCCCATACAGAAATGCCATGGATGGTTTGATATCACTATCAACCATGCGAAGTACCTTGATCAGTGGCTCAAATACCCTCAAGCAAAGTGCAACCCCACTCCAAAAGGTAGGCTTTGTCATTGTGGAAGTAGCTAGGACACCTTTGCTATTCTTCTTGATGTGGCTCAAACCTAAGAATTTGTCCCATTCATCACATTGAGACATTGCCCGTAGTTGCTCCTTCTTCTCATACAAGCTTTGCAAAGTTAGAAAATTGGAAGCAAATCTAGTTACACCAGGCCTCACAATATCTCTCTTCTTTGTATATTTCCTCATCAAAGCCAAGGTTCTATGGTGTGCATATATAAAGATGGTCAGTGACTTAGCTTGATCAATGTAGCCCTTGAACTTCTTCATCTTCCCAATTCCTTCAAGCATCAAATTCAGGGTGTGAGTTGCACATGATGTCCAAAATATGTTTGGCCTCTTCACAAAAAGTAAATCCTTTGCTGACATATTGTTTGAAGCATTATCTATGACAACTTGGACTACATTTTCAGCACCTACTCTCTCAATACAGCCATCCACATACTCAAAAATAAGTTGTCCAGTGTGTGAATCTTCTGAGGTTTCTTTTGATTCTAGAAAGCTTGAGCCAATGGTGCACTGCATACACATATTCATGATGCTTCTCCTTTTCTGGTCAGTCCATGCATCTGTCATGATTGAGCAACCATTCTTAGCCCATTCCTATTCATGTGCCTTCATCATCTTCTTTGTCTCCTCAACTTCCTCAAACAATAATTTCTCTCTCAACTGGTGTTGGTTTGGTTTCTTTCCACCAGGGCCAAATCTACCAGCTGCTTCTATAACTTGATCAAACTCTACATTGTTTATCTGGTTAAAAGCTACACCTAAAATGAAACCAAGATATTCACAGTTAGACATTAAAAGCACAAAATGCAAAAAATTCACAGTTAGAACTTATAATGGAGCAAATGGCAAGCTGCAGGCAAGAACTTACCACGCACATACACCCATCTCGCAATGTAGCGCTGCAAGCTATGCATTCTCTCTTTCATTATTGATTTAGTGATTAATTGTTGTCGGATCACCCTTGTGTTGCTTAGGGAGTCTTGATCAAGAGGCATTGTAAACTTATCCATAGGCCCTATTTTCCTAATGGTCTTCCCTCTAGCCGCATCAACCTCTTCTACCTCTGCTATGTTGGTGTCCTCATCAGCATCCGGCGCACCATCAAGGTCCACAGCATCTCTAACCTCTTGTTGTTCAGTAAGCCTAGACTTTTTAGCCTTTTTTGAGTCATCTAAGGCTTTCTTGCACTTTTCTTTATCCTCTTCCGTCGATAATTTGCAAGGTCTATCCTGCATAATTAAAAAAGAAACATTAAGTTCTCAGCAAGAATATAGAATCATGGCTTGATAGAGAATATATATAATATATTAACCTCGCCACGAATCCCAGCAATATGGAGCTTTAGCCTATGTATTCCTGCTGTCACCTGTAGGTCACAATACTTGCACTTGATCACATTCAAGTTGTTTGGATCCACCAACACTCCATACTCCCACCCAATGTCACTAGAGTTCCTCTTTAGGATCATGGGTTTGCTAGTGGAACTAGAAGGATTAGATGCAGCGGATGACATCCTGCAACTACAAATAATTTAATGAGCAAACTTTAGACAACACCAGCAAACCAAATTGCAGAGAGCAACCAATCTTGTACTAGTACAATATACTAGGCAGCCATTTATTTAACAATTTATTTATAACTATTTAGTATTTATCATTGCATCCTATTCTATCAGAAAGGAGCAGCAGATGCAATCTTGATGTGTGAGATACTCCATGTCCAGTTCTAAGCAGATGCAGTCACCACGAAATTTTTTAATACAGCCATCTCCTTTAGCTGCAGATGTCTGAATAATACAATTACATAAGATACTCAGCAGAAAGTGTCCCCAGTTCACAATTCACAAGCTAACTAGTTATTTATCCCATTTGCACGTGTCCAGACATGCCCCAAAGCTAACCAGCAGCAGGCATCTAGCCGTGAATGGCATCCAACAAAGAAGCTGACATAACTGAAAATGCAATGTTCATCGCCATGGCATTAGAGACCTAGAAAAATCAATGTACAGCAGAAAAGGCTAACTAGCTAGGCTCAATTTCAATCTGTTAGTGAGCACATATCTGAAAATGGAGATGCGCAACAAAAAGCTCCAGGAAAGCAACTAAGCAAGCACAGACATTCAGATCTACTCGTGGAGAGAGTGCAGAACCAAGGCAGTACAGAAGAGTGGATCACCTTGAGCCTAGCACGGTCGTAGAGTTGGAGAAATTAGAGGATTGGAGAAGGCGTCACGTCGTCAGTGCAGCCGACGCCAATATGGGTCGAGGTGTGTGCAGCCGGCGTCCGCAGCGAGAGGGCGAGGCTTCCTGATGTCTTCACGGTTTCATGAACAGCAAGGACACAGGCACACAGCTTCACGAGGTGGAGCCGTGGAGGCCATGATGGAGGGCGGCGGCTGGTCGGCGAGCTTGGACGCCGGAACAAGCGGCCGCGGTGGCTACCTGGTGACGACGGCTGAGAGGCTGACTGTCTGAGACGAGTGGCAAATGGCAAATGAAAACCCTAGGCGACTTTGTGGGCTTATCTCTTACCAATTGGGCCAAAATCGACCGCGAGATTTGGGCGCGAGTTTGTTTGGTCCAAAATTTCACTCCCGCCCTTGGGCTTGTATCGCCTAAACGACCCGTTTACCCCGTCCAGTCTTGTTTAATTCCGTTCCGTGTCACCCGTTTATGCCGTTTTTTAGCGTTTTGGACCGTGTAAACGGCTGCGACGTTTAATGCAACGAATATGGCCTAAACAAGACAGTAGGGTGCCGTTTCCGTTTTCTAAACCGTGTACACGGCCGTTTAGGCCGTTTAGGTGAACATTGCATGCGGCAAGTGTCATGATGAGACGAAGATTGTGATGGAGTACCGAGTGAAGAAGGAGGGTCCCAACAAGTGTCGAGGGAGATTGGGGGCGATGTGGACCAGCACCTGAGGGGAACGACGAAGGATGGCTGGAGATGCGAGAGAACGACGACGACGGGAGAGACGGTACTTGCGGCGTCGCACGGATAGGGCAGCAATGCAGTGCTCGTAGCCTCGCAGGCTCAGGAAGTCATGGTATCTAGGCCCTCGGGCCTTCCGATTTCATGGCCGAGGTCCGTGACCCTAGCGATGCGACCGCTGTCCATGTCGGGGACACGGGAGAGAGAGCTAAGCCGATGCCCATGGCAATGGCGTAGGAAGCCTTTGGCTATGGGCAGCAAATGGGGCAGGCGTTGATGGCGGGAGGGCAGAGGGGCATCGTAGGTGCAGGATGGCCCGACTGCCCGTGGCAAAGGGGTCGAGTTGTCTGTCGAGCGGGTTCAAGAGCATTCGTGACCTTCCGGGCTCACAATTTAATGGGTGGAAGACCCGCTATGACCCCGATCGGACAATCCATATCGCGTCTTGGCTAGATCCGACGTCTAGCTGGTTAGCAGGCAACGTGGCCATATCCACTGCTCGAACCTTGGCTCAGATTTAGTAGGTAGCGATATATATGGGAGGGGCTCAAAAAGAGCGCAAGATGCCTAGACCAATATAAGTCCACTTTATACATACAATACTATAGATGTCCAACTAGGTCGGGCTTTAACGGGGGCACGAGGCACGACCTGTTCAGGTCCGGCCTGAGCACGACATGGCCCGAAGAGGCTCGGTGCTGGCCTGGCCCGTGGCTTAGTGTCGTGCTTGGGCTAGACCTCCGGCACGCTAGGCCAGCCCGAGCATGACCCGATAAGAGGTTCGGCCCATTAAGGCCCGCTTGAGAGCAACCCAAGCCTAATTATTTAGATTAGATGCCCTTATCCTTTTCACGGTAACTCCCTACCGCTGCTTCTTCTTCCCCGTCGCGCGTCGCCCCTTCTCTCCCCGTCTCTCCCTCCTCGCCGCCCATCCTCTCTCCACCTCCAACGCGGCCCCTTCCGGCCTTCGCCGACGTGGATCCACTTCCTCGGCTCCGTCTGCCCTCCCCGCACCAGATCCGCGGTTCTTTCTCCCCCGTTCGCACTCCCCAACGCAGATCCGTCGAGCACCTGAGTGTCGAGCCTCGTCCGTCAACGCAGCTGGATGGTGCGGTGGCGGCGTCCTCTAAGGCTTCTCTTCCTTCCTTCCCGTACGCAAGTGGATGGCGCGACGGCGGTGAAAGCTCCTTCCTTCCCTCCCCGCCGCGCTCCCCCCTGACCGGATGCTTGAATTTGATTTTTTCGGGCTAGCATGGGCACGTCGTGCCTTGCATGCTGGCACGGCATGCCTAAGGGGTACCCTTGTCGTGCCTGGGCTCTACCTTGGGCACGACGGCCAGCACGGCACGCCACAACAGAGGCTAATCGTGCTTTTCGTGCCTGTGCCCTAACGTGCCGTGCCATGCCGGGTGGCACGTTTGGACATGTATACACAAGTCCAATCTATATAGTAGTTTGAAGCGATTTTATATGAAAGCAAACAACGATTTGGAGTGGACAATGTTATTTTCTTTTTAGTTTCTGATATTTTGAGTTCATCACAAATGACAATCTTAAATGAAAATCTGTGTCACTCAGTTAACATGGACTAAATTTCCCACAAAAAAGTTACATAGAAACACTATGACATATATGGACTAAGGCAACAATGTCCAAACCTTAATTGATAAATGAAGGACAATCCAAGAAGCATGTGAGGCCCTGTTTGGCAGAGCTCTCTCTGCTGAATAGCTACTAGAGAGCTCTGCCAAACAGTTTTATAGAGAGAAGTGATTTTTTTGCTGATTTCGTAAAGTGATTCTCTGCAATGAACTAAGAGGTTAAGAGCTGAAAAAAGTTGTTTTTCTTGATTCTGTGAAATGATTCTCCATCATGATTTAAGAGTTTATGCTAAAAGAGAATCACTTTCAGCCACAGAAACACTTTTTTCAGAGAATGTGATAGAGCTCTAGAATCAGCTTTCATAAAGAATCAGAATACGATAGAGCTCTGGTACCAAACAGGTTAAGAAAATACCAAAAGTTGAAGAGCACGCACGTCACGGGTACAAGTACAACCCCGACGCGCCGCGAATGCGCTCTTGTTGCACGCACGTGAATGTACAACGCGCATCGCGTGCCGGCTGTAGCCCCTACTCGGCAATCTGCTGACAGCTGACACATCCTCAGTGCAAGTAGCCAAGCCTGCCGGTGGTTTGAGCCCAAAGCCAACCCCGTTTAGCTAGCCCGACAGACGTCCGGTCCAGCTGAGCTTTCGGCCCAAGTAGATCCCGGCCGGACTTTTCGTTCTCTTTTTCAAGCTGACCAACCCTTGAGCGGTTGAGCCCTTGACAGCCATGTCACAGTGTTTTGGGATGGTAACGGTAATGTAATCAGCTCGCACTGCTACCTGACTGCAATAGCTAGCAGCTTTGTTTGGTTTGGACGCCAGCTTTTTTTAGATAAAGGATAAAATATCCGGCTTTATCTATCCATGAATAGAATCAGACCAATTATTACAAACTCTAAACACGGGCACACAGTTCAGTTGTAATAAACTTACAACCACTCACACGACTAACTGAACAAGTGAAAAGTTCTTGACTAAACAAAACCAACACGTCTTTGCGAAAGTCAACCATTTGAACCAAAAACTCTAAAGCTGATGTCTCTAGGTGTTGTGCCACAGAGATCATTTGATCTTTCCGATCGTCACGCCGCTGCAATTTCGCCCATTGACGTAGCCAGTGTGTCCCTCAGAACAGTACCTGCAAAAAAGATTTGGGTTTGCATTTGTCAAAAACTACCTCATTTCTTGCTAGCCAAATTACCCACAGTAGTGCTGTAGCTGCTGTTAATAGTAATGTATTATACTTTTTGTTACCCACTTTGGACCAGTGAACAAACAAATCATTTATATACATAGGTGGTGAAATCCCAAAAAGTATATGTATAGAACGCCACAAAAAATTAGCATAAAAGCAATTAAAAAAGAGGTGTTGTATTGTCTCTGAGAAATGGCAGACACAACAAGTTTTGTCTCTAGACTAATTTCTCCTAACCAAGTTATCTTTGGTTAAAATCACTCCTCTTTTCAAATACCACATGAAAACCTTTAATTTCATTGGAAGTTTCGTTTGTCAAATATCTTGCGACACTCTCACTCCATTATTAATTAATGCAGCATACATAGACTTGATTGTAAAAATCCCAGAGGCCTTTAAGCCCCATACAAACACATCCCTTTCTTGCGATAAGTTGACTTGTTGTAAAGAAGTTACAATTCGATTCTAGTTTGATAAGTTCGCACCCACCAGATTTCTTCGAAAAGAAATGTTTAGTAAGGAAAAACTCATAACTGTAGCAATAGAGTCTTGTTTTCTTCTTACAATATTAAACAACACAGAAAATTTATCTTTGAGAGGTTTGTTGCCCAGCCAAGTATCTACCTAAAATCTGGTCTGTGACCCATCTTTTACATTGAAATATCCTAACTTTATGAAGAAATCTTTAACATTTATTAGACTTTTACAGAAATGCGAATCCGTTGGTTTCTTTTCACAACTTCCTAGAGTCCTATTTTTAATATACATGTTTCTTAGTAACTCTTGCCACAACCCATCCTCATTTAATAATTTGAATAACCACTTACTAAGCAAACATTTATTTTGAATCTCTAAATTTTGAATCCCAAGACCTCCCTGGTCCTTAGGATGACACATGATTTCCCAGTTAACTAATCTATATTTTCTTTTGTGTTGGTAATTTTACCAATAGAAGTGAGATCTAAAACAATTGATTTTTTCCAGCACT
Organism: Saccharum hybrid cultivar R570; assembly: GCA_038087645.1. Lineage (NCBI taxonomy): Eukaryota > Viridiplantae > Streptophyta > Magnoliopsida > Poales > Poaceae > Saccharum > Saccharum hybrid cultivar. The sequence continues at coordinate 2,473,226 of JAQSUU010000635.1, read as the reverse complement.
CCTTTCGGTAGTTCAAAGAATAACATCATAAACATCTGTAAATTGGACAGTACCGAGTTTATAAGGACCAATCGATCGCCGAATGTTAGCATTTTACCTTTCCAACCACTAAGTCGTTTCTCAATTCTCTCTTCAATATTCTTTCAGTCTTTATTATATAATTTCCTAAAATGCATAGGCAACCCCAGGTAGCGAAAGGGGAATTTACCAATGACACATCCGAACGGTTGCAAATAAAACTCTTCGTGATCTTTAGCTTTTCCAAAACAAAAGACTTCGCTTTTGTGGAAATTAATCTTTAAGCCAGATAGTTGCTCGAAAGTGCTTAGCAACAATTTCATGTTGACTGCCTTTTCAACATCATGGCTCATAAAGATCACTGTGTCATCCGCATACTGGAGGATTGACAAACCATCTTGAATAAGATGTGGAATAACCCCTTTTATCTGTCCTTCTTCTTTTGCTCTGGCAATTAGTATGACCAACATATCAACCACTATATTGAATAGTATGGATGACATGGGGTCACCTTGCCTTAGCCCCTTTTAGTCTAGAAATAGGACTCAAGTTGGTCATTAACCTTAATATTTACGTTGCCTCCTTGTGTAAAATTATGTACCCATTCACACCATTTTTGTGAAAAACCCTTCATCCTTAAAATTTGCTGTAGAAAGCTCCATTTTACTTTATCATAATCTTTTTCAAAGTCTATTTTAAAAATCACACCATCTTGTTTTTTTGTGTGTAGTTCATGAAGTGTTTCACGCAGAATAACTGCGCCCTCCATAATATTTCTTCTTGGTAAGAAGGCTGTTTAAATCGGTCTTATCAGCTTCTGAGCAATAGTAGTTAATCTATTTGTTGCAACTTTTGTGAAGATTTTGAAAGAGACATTCAACAAACAGATCGACCTGTATTGTTGAATAACTCTTGCATCCTTCTTTTTAGGCAACAAGATTATGTTTATGAAATTAAGACTCCATAATGAAAATCAGAAAACAATGCCATCAACTCATCTTTGATTAAACCCCAGAAGACCTAATAAAACTCCGGTAGAAAACCATCCGGCCCAGGCGCCTTATTATGTTCCATTTAGAAAATTGTTGTCCTAACTTCCTCTTGAGTGAAAGGTTCTGTCAAGAACTCATTTTTCATATCAGAAACTTGAGGTATGTCCTCCGTTCGAGATTCATCTAAAGATAATAGAGAATCTTCAGATGGACCGAACAGATTTTTGTAATAACTAGTAATATACTCTTTAAGTTGAGCATCACCGGTTAAAATACTATCACCATCCTCCAGCTAGAAAATACGAGCCTTTCTATGTCTACCATTGGCTAGAAAGTGATAATATTTTGTGTTTGCATCTTTTTCTAAAAGGTGTTTCACTTTAGCCCTTTGGTACCACTTGAGTTCCTCCTCTCTTAGTAATTCTGCAAGCCTTTCATTTAAAACATGTTTTAGATCTCTTTCCGAGTCATTTAGCAAAGTGTGTTCTGCCTTTTTATCTAGTTCGTCCAACTTGTTTAAAAATGTTGTTTTTTCTTTCTTGTACACACCACTTACATGCTTCGTCCATCCTAAGATGCTGACAAAGCCTTCTAATTTTCATCTGCCATCTATCAATAGGTGAACCTAAAACTAGAGTATTCTGCCAAACCTGTGAAACCATCTCATAGAATCCATCTCTTAACAACCAGCCAAGTTCAAATTTGAACTGTGGCTGATTGGTTGGGGATGAGTTGTTTATAGAGAAGATCAAAGGTGATAAGAGATTTCTCTATTTAGCGTATGAACAGTTGTAAGAGCATACTTCGACTCAAAATCTGTACATACTAGAACTGTGTCCAATTTTTTAAAAGTTTGGTTAGACAGATTATTAGCCCAGGTATACTTCCTTCCTGACGGATCAATTTCTCTAAGGTTTAGGGCATCAATTACTGTATTGAACAAAAAGGCCATCTATCATTGTAATTATCATTATTTTTCTCGTCTGGTCTGCGAATAATGTTAAAAATCACCACCTCTAACCATAGGTATAGTTTATTTTGAACATACTCAAACCATTTCAGACAAGAAATTTGACTTGTGCTCCATTTGAGCCGGACCATAGACTGAAATAAGATTAAACTTAAAATCATCTTCTTTGTGTCGTAATTTAAAACGAATAAAAAATCTCCTTCCTCAATTTCTCCAATGTCAAAATTCAACAAATGAACACCTAAAATCATGCCACCGGATCTACCCCGTGGAGCCATACAGTGCCAAAAAAGTCTCTACTAGCACAGATTGTGTTGAGAATATTTTGTGAAAAGCTAGCTCTACCAGTTTCCGATAAGGCAATGAAGTCTAGATTTTTTTTCTTTTGTTAAGTCTGACAAGAATCTGTATTTTTTACCATCCACGAACCCATTACTATTCTAGAAAATTCCTTTCATCTGGACTTACTTTTAAAACTTTTATTTTTGTGTTTAGGGTGCCTTTTCTTTTTTTTGTGATACAGGGGTTTCAGCTTTTGTCATGCAACGAGACGTACATGACCAATCCTTAAACATTTCTGGAAACCACACAATATCAATATCGTAGTGCTCGCATATCATTTCATCCCCTGCAATATCGACAAGTCCATAAGCTTTGGCTTCATCTGGATTTGTTTGTGTCTTTTGTTGAATCTTTTTCACGGCTTGATAGAGAATTTGATAAGCCAATGATTTTTTTCCATCTTTCATAATACGGTTAACCACCATGTGCCCGATTATGAAATGCTTGGAAGAAAATGATGAATTGAAATATAGCTGCTATGCCAAAACATGATGCTTATTTGGCAAAGAAAAATAGAGTATGTTATAAGAAATTCGCATTGATTGAGAGTTCGTTCCTTAAATTTGGTGGAATGACTCCATTCCTTACACTAGTAGTGATAATGTATAAATCCATTTCATTCCACAAGCCAAATAAAAAATATGAGGAGTGAGAAGATGATGGACCAACCTATTCCTCGAAAGGAACACCTCTAACTTCGGGAGATGGATAGTATCGTGGTTCCGAAGACCCATATTAGATACTGCAGCAGTCGGATACAGGCCGACTAAACTAAGCACAAATAAAGTGATTCAGGTGCCGCCGTGAATCGATAATGGAGTAAAACACCCGAACCAAACACGCTCAACAGTCAATCATTCTTTGTTTATCGTTTAGTCGATGTAGACGATAAACTAGACAATTTAAATAGTTTGCACTATATAGCCGGGAATAATAAATATGCATACAATTATTAATTTTACTTTGAGTTCTATCATCAAAAGTGATCACTTTTTTTAGATGGTTAAATGGGCCACCTAGCTTAGCCCGGCACGAGCCTGTCAAATATGAATTTAATAAAACCTTGAACATGTTCATCATCATGCATAATCATAAAGCATTAACACATAAATGCATTTCATATTTTAATTATAGCACTCATAGGTTGCACATGTGTTGAGATGTGATTCCATGAAATGATGTCAGTAATAATGATTAAGGTTCTTTGTGAAGTTATGATGCGAAAATTCCTTAAACACTTAAAATTTTGTCTTAATAAAATTTGAAGTGCTGAGTTGATACCTTAATGTAGAATCAAAAGTTTGTTGTGTTTCCAAGTCAAAAATGTTAAATTTGTGCTCCAAAATTTGAATTCAATAACTAATCTCCACACTTAGCCATTATGACCAAGTCCCTAAAAACAGTTATTAAGTTCAATTTTTGGTGAATTATTAAATCACTTTTCACAAATAAAATTTGTGCAACTTTGGTTTCATTGTTTGGTGTGATGCTTGAACTACGTTAATATGTAATTGGTTGATATGTTTGATAGATGTTTGACCACTAATTAATCAACCAAAGTTTTCTAATCAAAACTGTCTTAAAAAGCCTTAATTGAATCCCAGTTTTTAGTTTCAACTTCCTATCTTCAAAATTCAAAATCTTCAAAACCGTCAAGATTTTGGTGTTGATCCTTAAAGCAAAGTTGAAGATCTCGCTGAGTTGATCAAGTGCTAGTAGTGAAGCTTTTCAAGTTTCTGTTTGAAATCGTGAGAAAAAGAGAAGGGAAGAGGAGGGTTCAGTTGGCTACAGTAGAACTGGCAGCAGCACGCCTGGCTCCCTCACCGCCGTGCGCCGTTTGGCCAACTCCGCGCCACCTCTCGCATTTGGACGCACTGTCGCCCGCGTGGCTCACTCCAGAAGGTGCCCGTGCTCTCTCCTAGCTCGCCCTCGTTGTTAAAACCCCCACCGTCGGCTCTCTCTATCTCTCTGTGTGTTTTTCCCTTTCTGCGCCACATCATGCCGGTCCCTGCTTGTGGCGCCACCCAAGCGCGCTGCGCGTTGTAACAGAACCGTCCAAATTATAAGAGCACAAGTATAAAAACAATCACCGAAGTGATCAAATTCTCACACTTGAGCCCATATAACTCCGGTAGTCCAATGAAATCACGAGGGATTTCAAACCAACCAACATATAAGCCAAGATCGTAGTGATTCAACATAACAAGTCACATGTTACAATCATTTCACAAGTAATTCAATATACATCGGAGTTCAACATAGTTATTACAACTTAAGTTCAAAAGTAGCGGAAGCAAAGTAATTTGAAACTAACATTATTCTTATTTCAAATACATGCCAGTACCACGGTCGACTTCCAACAAAAGCATTAGAGATAAGGTAATTAAGCAGGATCATGCCCATGATCACACTCCGCCTCTACGGCAGGAGCCAACCAACTCTTGCAGTCGCCAAGATACATCACAACCTGCAACAAGTGGGGATAAAACCCTGAGTACGACAAAGTACTCAGCTAGACTTACCCGTCAAAAACCAGAAATAAAGTGACACCAAGGATCATGCAAGGCTGATATAAAGTGGGCTGGTTTGACAATATTTTGCATAAAAGCTTAATACAGATAAGTAATCATTAATGCTTAAGCATCAAGTTAATCATCATTAACCTGTCATCTATATTAGCACCTGTACTAGAGCACTCACTTTATTAGGAACAAACAATATTAACCATAGCAGGTATAAATTGAGGCAACCTTTCTATCGTGATCCAATTAACCATCCGTTCAATTAATGGAATCTACGTTGCCGCTGCTCAAGTCAAGTGCTCACTAACCGGGAGCGACGGTGATTCGAATCGAATTCCTATCCAACTGGAGGGGTATTTCTAACACTCACCGTGCAGACCCCTGCCAGGATCGCACAGGCCACCTTTTCATATGATTCAGGAATCACGGGTCCGAATGATGTCGCAACCCCAAGGGCGACACTCTGCCAGGTGATAGGGACTCTAACCCCCCCTTGGTCTCACGCCAATGTCCCCAAGCACATCCTTTCTCTCCTCCAAGAAGCAACCTACCATTCGATTCCCGGCCTGAATCACATTACTCGGCTTCGCGGTCGGAATGACTTATCCAGCCAACTAAGTGTTAGACTGCGTTCAACATGACTCAAGGACGTACAGCGAATCGGTCCTTAAACGACTCAGACGGGGATAGATTCACACCCAAGACCTCCATGCCTTGTTGCTTCACTATCGTCATCCCGCCCGGTCTCATTTTATTTTATTAACACATGGTTCCATTCCATGATAGCAAATATAGCCAACCGTGCCATATATGAATATCCCTATATCTCGCAGGTGACAGGAAATCACCTGACTTCTACCGCTTAAAGCAGAGCTAAGCATCTACTCGATCCTAGTCTATGTAGGATTCAAGGATTCATATATCTGGACAAGGAATGATATAATGCAGCAAGGGTTTCCAACCAACTCCTATCACTTAATGCAACAATACTTATAACATATATAGAATTAATTGCTTTTAAGGTAGGAGGCTTATAATGCTCCGGGGCTTGCCTGGGATCCGACTCAAGTTAGAGTATGTTAGATGAATCTCGCTGAGTACATCCATCTTCGGGATAGTTCCACCAAACACCGTCGTCGGGTTTGGCTCCACGTCAGGTCCTTCACGTGCTTCAGCTAACGTACCTAGATGAGGTGCAACGATGCATATGTATGAATGCAAATAAGTGCAATAAACAAGTAATCATGCAAGAATATCAAAGTTCACATAAACCCTAGAGCTAATTAACTTAATCCTCAAGAAGACATAACATAGAAGAGGGCAAGCACATTAATCAAGAAACAAGTCTCACAAGATTACAGGGTACCACTCAAGTATCATCAAAGATATGAGTCACATTTCAATACCCAAGCATGACAAAGTTAATCAAAGTACTAGAACTAGAAATTGCTACCTTCTGGACATCAAACTAATAGCTGAGTAATTTAATCATAACTGGAGATCTACAACTCCAAATGACTTGCAAGAAGACATTATGGAAAGCTTATGAAATTATCTAAATTTCATTTATAAACATCATAGCGTGATTCCAAAGTTTAATATGTCGAATTTACACAAACACAGAAACTGGTCTAACAAGACAGAGAGCAAGCAATTCTGTAACCTAACTTTAAACAGCTGTAGTTTCTAAACCATATGGCCAAATGCCACCAAATTTTAATAGCAGCTAGATCATGAAATTCACAACAACTTTGTTATAGCACACAAGACATGAAAACATCATTTGCATAGGGTAATTAACAATATTCTCAAATCTGTTCAGAAACCTCATTTGCAAAAAATAATTATTAACTTATGTTGCAAACATATAATTGGATAAAACCAACTTTACCAACATGTCACCCATGACCAATGAACACCAAAAACATAGTGTCCATTCCTAAATAAATTCTTTTAATGCATTTTCTTAATTTATTTAGATAATTAGGTGGAATTATGAACACCTATCAAAATTGCTCAATAAATTCTACCAAAATTACAATGGCCTACAAATGCTACCAAAAGTCTACTGTCCAAATTTCAAACCATTTGGAGATATATATCAACCCCTATGAAAAAGACAAATAGCTATAGCAATAAATCATGTAAAAGCAAATTAAACCTAAAACTCAATATTTTCTATGACACAAGGACATATTATGAATCAATATGATAGAGAAACATCATACTCAGGTAATGGAACAATATTTTCTATTTTATCATTTCTATATTATTTATAAGCTATTCATCAAGCTATAAACAAGTTAAATCAATAACTTGAGTATACAGTAAGCAATGACCAAGAAATTTATACCACAGTACATCCATAGCATGACAAGCCTACCATAAAAATTTCACATCAATTGGAGCAACACAACTCAAGATATAAAGTAACAATTAATAAAATGTAGTTTTCCTTATTTATCACGGTCAAATCACAATCTTAAGAAAACAGTGAACAAATAGTGTGTTTAATATTTTTTCTAGCAAGTACATGTCATTACAAAATTAACAAAATAAGAATCACTATTTTTGGATGTCTAAAACTCCAGATCTTGCTCTGGTTAGGTTTAAAGGCATTTTTAGAGCATTTTTTAAAACTTAATAAATACATTAGAAAATACCTACAAACATGTAACATATTATGACTCCACTGCATAGATCTTTTCTCAAGGTTTCCAAAAAGTCCCCATTTACTATTTTTGGAATTACCTAACAGGAGATATAAATTTTAGAAGATTTACATCAAATCTGATATTCAAAAATGAAATTAGTACTTAACTCTAGACAGGCTAGGCGCACCCGGTCGTGCACCCGAATCTACCACCGACTTAAACTGCCACGCGGGACCCACGCCTAGATGTCCCCACCGGTCATACCCAGAGAAAGAATAGAGAGAGAGAGGGTCTCTCCTCTTCTTCCTCCGGCCGCTGAGGAGCAGAGGAGGCGGCCGGAAAAATGGCCGGCCTCGGGCCAGAAGCGGCCGACGATGGCGATTGGAAGGTTGGCCAGCTTCGCGGTTGCTAGGCGCACCCGCACGCACTTGCGACGTGGGCCGAGGTGGCCCGTGGCCTCATGGCCACGTGCGCGGCAGCTCGGCGATGGCCATGCCGGCGGCGGCGGCCGTGGCCAGTGCCCCTGGCGGTGGGAGGTGGCGCTGGGGAATCCCGAGGACCATTCGTGCCAGCGGGGCTACTCAGCTCAGCCGGAGATGCCCCGAGGCAGCCTGACCACGAGCACCGGTGGCGGTTCGCCGGCCATGACCACGCGGTGGTGAGGGACCGACAGTTCCAGGCGACGCAGAGTCCGGCGAGCATGAGCACGACACACATGATATGGGGGCGAAGCTAACGGCGGTGTTCGTGGAGAGTGAGGAGGCACGGAACAGAGGGAACACGGTGGCGGTCGAAGCTCTGCTCGTGGCGGTAATGGTGACAGCGGCCGCGTTCGCGCAAGGAGAAGCCGCGCGAAGCCAAGGAAGAGGCAGAGGGGGCGAGCGAAAAAGTGTAGATGCTTAGGCGTCCACCACCGAGGGCGCGGGGGGCGCGGGGCACGCGTCCAGGGAGTTGGGGCCACGGCTCGGGCATGGCGGCCACGCACTGGGGCACGCGGCGGTCGTTGAGGCCATTGCGCGAACATGTGGCGTGCGTCCAAAAGGAACGGTTGGAGCTCCAATTTGGGCCTGATCTGGGCTGATCTGGGTCTTGGACCTAAAGGCAAAGTTGTAGCCCGTACCATGCTCTACATTTCCTATTTAGGGGTCATAGTCATTAGAGCTGTAGATTAGGAGATAATCAGTCCCCAAATTACCAGTGTCAACATGTTAAGCTAGGGCTCAGTTTTGGAATTTTGCAATGCCAAACTTGGTCAAATTGATCCCAACTTTTTACATGTTGTTCTCCAACAAATTGTTTCCAACTTTCATTTTTGGACCAATTTAAGTTTCTTAGTAAAAACTCGAGAACACGGGATGTCAATGTCGAAGACACTGAAATCGGGGTTTTAAAATTGTTAAGTGTTGGAAACAGTCCCAATTCTGACTTGTGGGCCCTGTTGGAGCATGTTACCCACATTTTCATGACTTGACTCTTAAACAAAGTTTGTTCCTTATAAAATTCTCTACGACTTTGTCAAAGGGTGCACAGCCATGCAAAGCTTCTAGGTCACACTTTTGAAATGGTCAAACCAAAGTGTTCCTGGGTCCATAAATGGCAACCATCACTTAGAAGCACATTTAGGCAAAATGATCAACATGAACATTATTCCATTAAGTGCCCTAAGTGTAGTTAAGGTGTTGTAGAGTTCATCTAGAGTCATTTGGGTAAATTTGCAAAGCTTGGTTGATGATCTATAGTTCCATTAACTTAATGGGGCAAATTCCAATAGGAATAGAACTTATCATTTCATGTGACTTTTTGATTCCAAACTTCATGAAACTTTTCCAGGGATCAATATAGATAGTTATTGATGTGAGACATGTGAAGATACTTTGATAACAACACCCAAGCATATATCTTTTAATTGAGCCTATATGTAAGCAAGGGTGCAATAACCAAGTTTAGGTTAGGGCTTATTTCCATAGGTTTGACTTTGACATCGTCATCTCCACTAATCTATCATGTTTGAGCTTAACCCCACTACTTAATTGGTGATAAACTCCTAGGGTGTTACACGCGTGGCACGTGGTTGTCACCCACGCCATGCTGCTCTCCCTCTCCTTCACCTCCCCGGCCTGCGTAGCCGCCATCTCGCCGCTGCATCCAGTCGCCGACCGTTGCACCCGCTGTTTTGCGCGGCCGCTGTAAGGTCCTAGATGGCTAGAGGGGGGGTGAATAGCCTATAAAAATTTCTATAAGAAACACTAAGCAAACTAGTTAAAACAACAAACGGCGCAAAGCGAGTTTTGCTTAGCCTACGGTTGTGATGCAAGCCTCCTATCCACAAGTCTAGTAGATTATGATTTCTAGTTCACACAAGGGCTATATCACTAAACTTACACTAGAGAGCAAGCTAACAACACTAGCAAATGCTACCACTAGAGCTTACACAAGATAATCTAGTAAAAGTAAATGCAAGAGATAGGATTATGAATCTTATACCGACGGTGGAGTGAAGATGTTGCCAATTACCAAGATGATATACAATCAATCAATATTATCAACAACACAATATGAAGACCAATCACCGGGAGACAAGAGACACAATATTTTTGTTCACCCGGTGTTCACTTGTGCACCGACAAGCTACGTCACCGGTTGTGTCGACCAACACTTAGATGGTTCCTCGGTGTGACCCTCAAGTCACTTGCCCCTCAAGGCACGCCCCGCAAGGCACCGCAAGACACCACTCTCAAGTGAGGTAACTCAATGACACGCGCAATGTAATAGAGTTGCTTTTGGCGTCCTGCCGAGGAAAGCACAAGAATCTCTTACAATCAACCGGAGGTGGCCAAGAACAATCACCTTCTCTTGCCAACGCCTCCAACAATCTCCAAGCCGGCTAGGAGCGGTACTCTCCAAGAGTAACAAGAAATCCACCGGCTAAACCACCCACAAGTGCCACTAGATGCCCTCAAGCTATGCAATGCACTTTGGGATCACTCAATCTCACTTTTGATTTGCAATCAAGCAAGAGAGATGAGTGGGAGGAGATGCTCTAGCTCAAAGGATGCACAAGAATGTTAGAAATCACCAGAGACCTCCCCAAGGGCCGGCCAACAAGTATTTATAAGCATCCCATCCAAATAGAGTCGTTGTACCCCTTCACTGGGTCTTATCGGGATGACCGGACGCACCGGTCATAACTGACCGGACGCGCTCGACCGCGTCCGATCCTCCAACGGTCACTGCGCCAACGGTCAAATCCCATGACCGGACGCGCTTCTCATAACGACCGGACGCGCCGGTCCCAAGTGACCGGACGCGCTCCAGTCATTGACCAGAGGCGCCGATCGCACAGCATCGCGCGCCCGCGAAGTAACGACCGGACGTGCCCCTCGCAACGACCGGACGCGACAGTACCCGTGTCCGGTTAGAGTCCAGTAAGCTCCCTCGATGATCGGACGCGTCCGATCATGTGTGACCGAACGCGCCTCGCGTCCGATCGTCCTTGTGAAACTCAGTTTCCTCTGGACACCTGACCGGACGCGCCGGTCCCGCGAGTGACCGGACGCGCCGGTTGCAAACCCTAGCACCCGCGCCTGCGCTGTACTGACCAAACGCGTCCGGTCATACCATGACCGCGTCCGGTGCAGCGTCCGGTCACCTCTGTGACCTCCGTTCGCCTCCGTTTCTTTTCCGACTTCCGGCGTAGTGGAAAATAGGCATTTTAAGTTCCCAAAAATGCCTGAATCCCGCGCTCGCAAGCTCGGCGGGAGGGAGAGAGAGACCCAAACCCTCTCTACCGCTTAAACTTCATCGCCTTCGCAAAAGTGCCAACACCAACAAGTGATCACCACCTTGTGCATGTGTGTTAGCATTTTCATAATCATTTTCGAAGGTTTTCCAGTTAGCTCACTAGGCCCTACATGCAATGCACTTCATGAATTCACCTAGTGGCACCCGTGCATCGAATAACCGATAAGACTTCCCCTCTTAATAGTTCGGCTATCGATCCTAAACCACTCACACCCTCTATGGTGTCTTGAGTGCAAAACAAAATGGCCCTATGGTTATACCTTTGCCTTGAGCCCATTTTGTTTCTCCAAAAGATATGATCCACTTCATATCATCACATGACCGTCTCGATCCATCGACCTTGACTTCACTTGCTCTTCACCGTTGCATCGGTCCGTCGGCGCCAAGTCTTGCTCAAGCTTCATCATCGCATGGTCCTTCGCTTCGAAGCCTCGACTTGCCCTTCACCCTCACAACCGGTCCATCGAGCCAAGCATCATCTTGGTCTTCATCATCTTGGTCACATGAGTCAATGTCATGTCTCATATTTAATGACCACCTTTATCTAAATCATCCACTTAGACATAAAGGTTAGTCCTAGGTTTCATCAATTAGCCAAAACCAAACTAGGGACTTTCAGCCGCATCCCTGCAAGCCATGGTGGGGTGAGCCGTCCCACCCACCGGTGTAGCCAGCGCTCTCGCTGCCCCCGCATCTCCACTCACTACTGGATAGCCGCCCCTCTGGCCAGAATCGGCCTGGGCACGGTCCTCCTCTGCTCTGCGAAGACGAGGAAGAAGAAGGTGAAAACAGAAGCTTTTTCAGGGTTCCCAATGCAAATCTCATGAGTCATATGAATAGTTCCAAAGAGTGCACGTGTACCGCGAGTTAATTTCTCAAAAACATGAGGACCTTTGTGCAAAATGCCAGGCCACGCCTAGGCAAGCCGTGCTGGGCCGGCCTGCTCGCGCCACTAGGCCAAGTTGGGCCACTTTGGACTCAAGGGGCCTTTTCCTTTTTGTGTTTAATTAGTTTCCGTAAATATGCTTATTCTTGTTTAATTCATACAAAAATATAGAAGTGTGATAAAATTGTAAATTTTTTTGTACCCTTGTCATGATGTGCTCTATCTAGGAAAAATATGAAATGATGAAAATCAATAGTTTTGGTATGTTTAAAAATTACCTCTTTTAATAGAAAAATGCTTAATCCATGATTTGCGTAGGCCAAAATAATTATCCTTTATTCATGAAACTTTTGTGAGTGTTATTTATGATCATATCTGACTTCACAAAAATTTGGGTACTATTTTGAATTAATTAACTAGATTAATTAGTTTAAGCATGTTTTATGCCATTATATGTTTAATAAATACTTAAATGGCTTGAGTAATTATTTAAATGACTTCTTTGTGTTATTAACAATGTTTTTGAACCATGGAACATAAAACTCCTTACTGTTCCTTGGAAAGATAATTTCTTTCTTAATAAACAAGTAATCACCTTGAATGTTAGTAATTTAAAATGCTTTTTAGTAAATCTAAACCCTAGTTCTTTTCTAAAGAAAAGTTGTACTCAAGATGCTTAACTTTGTTTGAATTCATCTATGCACTTGTATGCCTTTCATTATGCATCATGTCATGCATTTCATCATATTAAGTGTCACAGAACCTCGTAAATTATATGGCCCACATACACCTGTCATTGTCTCTAAGACCTCTGATGGCTATGCATGTACACCAGATAACCTAAGAAGATCTGTCGGGTGCCCTCACAGGACCCCGATTCAACTACATTTGACAACTCATACCAGGATCAACAAAGGAGTAACTACAACATTACAACATTTGTACAAAACTTTATATCAGAGTGCGGAAAAATAACAATGATGATTTTACAAATCATGAATGAGTTAACTTTTTATAAACTTAACTTAATTGCGGAAGTCGAGTAGAACTACAGAAGACAACTTAGGCAGAGCACCTAAGTCAGGAGAGAACAACCTGATCATATCGAGTCCACCGACATGACCTCGGTTAATAGCACCAGTCAGTATCTGCAACAGGGGTTAACAAACCCTGAGTACTCAATTGTACTCCGCAAGACTTACCCGACGAAAAGAAAAGACTCCAAGGATATGCTGGCTTAAGGGAAGTAGTGAAGCTAGAAAAGAGAAGTTTTGCAGAAAAGCTTACTACCAGTGCATCCTTGCTTTCAAACTTTTAATTAAGTTTTGGCTCTAGTTTTAGTATAGCCTAATTATAGCTAACTTTTGCACCTGTATCTATCTCAATCATAAATATAAGCATTACACTAGTTATTCATTTCTTTTCCATCTCAAGTCCAACAGTAACCATGTTCCAGTTGTTGCTACGATGTTGGTGCAAGGTCAAGACTCCTTTCTCATGGAGTAACGACGATTCAAACCGCTTGATCTACCTAGCTAGGAATTCCTAACCACATGACATATGTAGAACCGAATCTTGCATATATCAACTCTTACTTGGGTCGCCCAAAACCAGAACGTGTCCATCGCCACCCGAGAGCACAGTACTCCTCGAACCCGGTCCGATTCTAGCCCCGAGGGTACACGCTACTCTCGCCATCTCTCCACTCCCAGTGCGAGGTTAGACGTTCTCGTGATGGAATAACCGAAGTAAGGCTTACCCGACATGGGTACATGGTTAGTACTAATAAAAACTCCTTGACTCGAGGGCCAACAATGAACGGTCCTTAACTAACACAGACGGGACCAACCACCAAAGACAATTCCCATGCCCCGTCTGGTCTCAAGTTCATTCTCATATTCATTTTCACATGCTCTCATGACCTGTCATTAGGTCAGGAGAAGCAAGGAATAAACCTGTTCTTGTGATCAAGAAATATTATTCGACTCCTACCGAAGTCTAAGCATTACTAAGCATAAGAGATCTACCTACATATACTTGTGGGATATCATCTGGATATAAATGTAGATCAAGGTAATCATGCAACAACGGTTTTAACTAACTCCTACTAACATAATGCACATTACACTAGACTTAAGGTGTAATAAAGCATTTATAAAATAGAAGAATGGTTGTATGTCCGGGGCTTGCCTGCGTTGCAGCGGTGGTTAGTTCTCGTAGAAGTCAGTTTGACGCCAACATCACGGGTGGATGACACCTTTCCGAAGATTGATCACACCAACCTCGTCATCACTTGTTCACCACGAATCTTCTCACTCTCGTAGGCACTACACGTATATAATTGATGCGATGCTTAACATGATGAAATGCATGCCATGATGCATGATGATGAACAAGGCATAGCATAAAAGGGACATTTAGAAAGGATAAACATTAGTTATCTACTTGAGTACAACTTTCCTTCGCGGTACAATTGCAAGTAATTATCATAAAGCATTTTTAGTTGTTCTTCTAACAAGGCAAAGGTTTACTTATCAAAACATGCTTACCAACTAAAGTTGTTACTAGGGAAACACATGCACAAATAACATACATGAAAATATATAACTTTTACTTTTTACCCAAGAGGTTGCATCTAATAACAAGTCTATCACATGACCACTAATTACTTACACAAGAAATCATTAACCATTAATGATCTATGTTAAACACATTAATTATCATTAATAAATCATAGTTAGCAAGTTAATCGTGAGGTCGAGCAACTCAATAAGATGCCATGGATCATCACATGTTAATGACCCAAGGTCAACAATCAATCAAAAAGTCACACAAAACTCTAAATGATTAAACACTAATCATTTGATTAACTAATTAATTAATAAAGCATAAATTAAGCATAAAATCAGAGTTGTCCAATTAATCTCAAATTTTTATTTTAAGAAGCTTACATCATAACTAAGTGGCAAAACAATCTTCATAATTTTTAGATAATTATATACGCCTAGAAAAAATTAAGAAAAAGCCATTTATTAAATATTAAAGAAAAGACATATAATAAAGTATTTAATTAAAAGTTATCAAAACAGTACAAATATTTTTGTGAAGGTATATCTAACCATGCAAAGCATACTCACAACGTTCAAGATTTTTGGATACTTATTTAACTCACTAAAATTTATGGAATAAGCATTTATTAATTAAAAGAGCTAATTTTTAAGTATCTAAAAACTATTGATTTTTTTGGTTTCATATTTTTTCCACATAGATCACATCATGAACAAGCTACACATTAATTTTTATAATTTTATCAAGCACTAATTAATACTTAAGAAATAAACAAGAATCAATTTTTTTTTATTTTCAAAAAAAGAAAAATAAAACCTTTTCTGGATTTCACCCGCACCGGCCCAGCTTGGCCCAGCAAGTGGCCCGACACGCGCGCGCCCAGGTCCCTTCCTCCCCTCTCTCAGCCTCACTGACACCCGGGCCCCAGCTGTCAGCTTGCGTTGACAGCGACGGCCGACGGTTGACCAGCGAGTTCTCGTCGCCGACGAGCTCTCCGGCGGCGGAGCTTTGACCTAGGCGTTCACCAAAACCATGCACATCCATCTAGGGCAAGGGCTTAACCTCTACCGAACTGCTACACCCACGGCGGTGCACATGGCGGACGGCGGCATGCCGACGACGACAGACGCGACCGACCACGGAAACTCCGGTGACAGCGGGGCTAGCAACGTGGCCATGGCAAAGGCATCAACGGATTCACCGCACTCTAGCGAACACAGGCCACAAACTAATTAATTCGATATCGACTCCAACGAGCACGACCACGCGCGTGGCGACACGACGGAGCAGAACATCTCCGGCGAGCGCGTGGACCGGCGAATACAGTGCGATAGCGGTTAAACCAAAGGCATGGATAGCTTCAGGGGCTCACCGCGACTCTGACGAGCTAGCTGGTTGAAGGCGAAGTCGACCGGAGAGCTCTGGCCACGGCGCGACCGAGCTCGGCAGCGCGCTGGCCATGCTCGAGGAAGACGGCGGCGCGCGAGCGACGCAGGCACGACAAGGCTGGGAGAGTGGGTGCAGCGCGTACACAAGGACGAGGCGAACTCAACGGTGCACTCAATTTGGCCAGAGGACGAGCGGTGGTGGTGGTGAGCGCCAGCGGGTGAAGTACGACGGCGGCAACGAGAGGAACAAAAAGAAAAACGGCGTCCGGCTCGGTAGCTTAATGGCGATGGCGATGCTTCCAGACTTGCTAGCAGCTGCATTAATATACCCACGCGGACGACCACGTATCCAGGCGCGAGAAGGTGCGAGAACGGCCACGGCAACGCCTGCGACAGTGAGGGAGAGGAGAAGAAGAAACAGAGCACGTCTGTCTACTGTAGCAGCAATACCACCTCATTCTTACCTTTTCTGTTTTCTTCAAATTACTCCCAAATTTGCATAGCAACTTCAAAATCTCCAAAAACGAAAGTTGTTCAACTACTCGAGATCTCCAACTTTACTTTTGGGGTCATCTCCAAATTTCAAATATTTTTGAAACTAAGGTTTTCAAATTTTAAATTTGAATTTAGAGTTAATAATTAATTCATTTTCAAATTTGATTTTTATTTAATGGACAATTTCTATTCAAACCACTCAATCATTTGTACCATTTCAAAAGACAAGTTTTATTTATGGGTTTGTTTTGATAATTCCTCCAAGTTTGAATTTTAAAACTTGAATTCAAACAATTATTTTTAACATTAACATTATTTTATGCAACTTATAAATCATCACATATGCAACATATGAAACATAACATTTGCAACATTTGAAAAACCACATATGCAACATAGACATGATATATGCAACATAACAATGCTATAAATGCAACATATGATATCTATTATTGCAATACAAATGCATTTATGGCATAACACTTGATACTTATGCTTGATGATGCATCATTATCATATTTTAATTATTTCTTAACATCTAGGATGTTACACTATCCCCCTTAAAGAAATCTTGTCCCGAGATTTAGGGAACGACATAACCCGTGGGGTTACATAATGGAAAAGGAAATGTGTCAAGTACATTAACCTTGAGAAAGTTCATAAAGCAACAAGGATTGATTCAAGAATTACAACCGGTTTCAAAATAATGGTTGTAATTAACAAGGTATTTAGAGAAATCTTGAAGGCATGGATTTCTCCAAAAAGAAATTCCAAGAGAGTCATAAGTACGTCAACTGCGGACTATAATGAATCATGGTCATAAACCTTGCTATAGCAAGTATCCCGTATTCCCATACAGTGATCAGCCGTAGGGATTTCCATGATACTTGTTATACCATTGTTACTGATCATGGTACCACTATAGGGCACAATTGTTGCAGCTTTCAAGAAAGTAGGATCTTCTTGTTGAAACGAAAATATTCACAGAAGAGATCAAGATTACAACCGTGATTTGATAATGGTTCCAACATCAAGGATTAAGATAATTCAAAAGAAGTATGGGCATAAATTCCCAAGACATTGTAAATAGTGAGGGCATACTAGTCGTGGGACTATAATGGATCACGACCACAGACCTCGATACCTGCGCGCACCCAGCAGAAACCTGTGTGACCCGGGCACACAAGAGACTCTAGGTTCCGACACGGCACCGTGGTCACGGAATGTGGCACCACTATAGGGCACAACAACGATAACCCTCGTCTCACAATATTGAGAATGTAACCGAGATCAGAAGTCGGTCACAATCACAAGGCATCTAGGGAGCTCAAAATGACAACTTTGAATCCCTAAGGAGTGTCCAGAGAATGAAAACACCCTAATTGTGGACTATAAGGAATCATGATCATAGACCTTGATAACAGCGAGTGTCCCGTATTTCCTTATGGTAGCAAGTCACAAGAAACTCTAGGATACAACGTTGTTCCACTGTCACTGATCATGGTACCAGCATAGGGCACAACTGCAGTAACTCGTTTGATAATGTCAGTATTATAACCAAGATCAGAGATTGGTTATAATAACAAAGGATCTGGAGAGGTTAGAATTCTCCGACGAATGTCCAACGAGTGAAAACACATTAATTGTGAGCTATAATGGTTTAGGAGCACCGACTACTGTACCAGTGCGTATTCTGGTGAAAACTCGTGTGGTCGCGAATCACAGAGTATTCCAGGTTTGACACGGCACCATAGTCACGGGTCAAGGCACCACTATAGGGCACAACTAAAGTAACTCTCGTCCAACACATGTAAGTTATCAATATCAAAGTAATAGCATGTGTCAGGATGGAAGAAATCAAAACATGACACATGCATACATTGAGAAGTCAATGCAAGAAGTAGTCCCATGTTTTACATTGAATCGACATGGTAAATAAAGTGCATCCAGAAGTCCCCCAAAGATTAGGAACTTGTGGAGCAGGAATCATCAAAGGACTAATAGAACCTAGTACAGGACGAGATTCATCAATAGAACAACTATAATGAATAATAGCTGCTCCTCGAATATAAGGAGGGAATTTTAATCATTATTATATTATTATTTTATGCATGATATGAGATATGCTCGTCCTATACGTCTTCTCAATGTTAGGATTGCTTCATCTTCACCACGTTAGTAGATTATAGGGCTTTATTTAAACACTATCTTCACTGGCCAAGACGGACTATTGAGATATACTTTGGTAGAGCTTTATCGGTGAATTTGACTCTCCTCTTGATCTTCCAATGAAGATTTGATGACCTTCTTGAAGCCTTTTTACTTTGAGTCATCAGAAATTCTTCATGAAGCCTTCCAACAAGCAAGAAGATAGATAGAAGTCCATTTTAACTTGTTATCTTCAAAAACTTTTATCTTGTAAAATCATTTTGAAGTTTTTAAATGTAATGTTGTAGCTGATCCATTGTATGAGCTCTGATACCACCTGTCACAGAACCTTCTAAATTATATGGCCCACATACACCTGTCATTGTCCCCAAGACCTCTGACGGCTATGCATGTACACCAGATAACCTAAGAAGATCTGTCGGGTGCCCTCACAGGATCCCGATTCAACTACATTTGACAACTCATACTAGGATCAACAAAGGAGTAACTACAACATTACAACATTTGTACAAAACTTTACATCAGAGTGCGGAAGAATAACAACGATGAATTTACAAATCATGAATGAGTTAACTTTTTATAAACTTAACTTAATTGCGGAAGTCGAGTAGAACTACAGAAGACAACTTAGGCAGAGCACCTAAGTCAGGAGAGAACAACCTGATCATATCGAGTCCACCGACATGACCTCGGTTAACAGCACCAGTCAGTATCTGCAACAGGGGTTAACAAACCCTGAGTACTCAATTGTACTCCGCAAGACTTACCCGACGAAAAGAAAAGACCCCAAGGATATGCTGGCTTAAGGGAAGTAGTGAAGCTAGAAAAGAGAAGTTTTGCAGAAAAGCTTACTACCAGTGCATCCTTGCTTTCAAACTTTTAATTAAGTTTTGGCTCTAGTTTTAGTATAGCCTAATTATAGCTAACTTTTGCACCTGTATATATCTCAATCATAAATATAAGCATTACACTAGTTATTCATTTCTTTTCCATCTCAAGTCCAACAATAACCATGTTCCAGTTGTTGCTACGATGTTGGTGCAAGGTCAAGACTCCTTTCTCATGGAGTAACGACGATTCAAACCGCTTGATCTATCCAGCTGGGAATTCCTAACCACACGACATATGTAGAACCGAATCTTGCATATATCAACTCTTACTTGGGTCGCCCAAAACCAGAACGTGTCCATCGCCACCCGAGAGCACAATACTCCTCGAACCCGGTCCGATTCTAGCACCGAGGGTACACGCTACTCTCGCCATCTCTCCACCCCCAGTGCGAGGTTAGACGTTCTCGTGATGGAATAACCGAAGTAAGGCTTACCCGACATGGGTACATGGTTAGTACTAATAAAAACTCCTTGACTCAAGGGCCAACAATGAACGGTCCTTAACTGACATAGACGGGACCAACCACCAAAGACAATTCCCATGCCCCGTCTGGTCTCAAGTTCATTCTCATATTCATTTTCACATGCTCTCATGACCTGTCATTAGGTCAGGAGAAGCAAGGAATAAACCTGTTCTTGTGATCAAGAAATATTATTCGACTCCTACCGAAGTCTAAGCATTACTAAGCATAAGAGATCGACCTACATATACTTGTGGGATATCATCTGGATATAAATGTAGATCAAGGTAATCATGCAGCAACGGTTTCAACTAACTCCTACTAACATAATGCACATTACACTAGACTTAAGGTGTAATAAAGCATTTATAAAATAGAAGAATGGTTGTATGTCTGGGGCTTGCCTGCGTTGCAGCGGTGGTTAGTTCTCGTAGAAGTCAGTTTGACGCCAACATCACGGGTGGATGACACCTTTCCGAAGATTGATCACACCAACCTCGTCATCACTTGTTCACCACGAATCTTCTCACTCTCGTAGGCACTACACGTATATAAATGATGCGATGCTTAACATGATGAAATGCATGCCATGATGCATGATGATGAACAAGGCATAGCATAAAAGGGACATTTAGAAAGGATAAACATTAGTTATCTACTTGAGTACAACTTTCCTTCGCGGTACAGTTGCAAGTAATTATCATAAAGCATTTTTAGTTGTTCTTGTAACAAGGCAAAGGTTTACTTATCAAAACATGCTTACCAACTAAAGTTGTTACTAGGGAAACACATGCACAAATAACATACATGAAAATATATAACTTTTACTTTTTATCTAAGAGGTTGCATCTAATAACAAGTCTATCACATGACCACTAATTACTTACACAAGAAATCATTAACCATTAATGATCTATGTTAAACACATTAATTATTATTAATAAATCATAGTTAGCAAGTTAATCGTGAGGTCGAGCAACTCAATAAGATGCCATGGATCATCACATGTTAATGACCCAAGGTCAACAATCAATCCAAAAGTCACACAAAACTCTAAATGATTAAACAATAATCATTTGATTAACTAATTAATTAATAAAGCATAAATTAAGCATAAAATCAGAGTTGTCCAATTAATCTCAAATTTTTATTTTAAGAAGCTTACATCATAACTAAGTGGCAAAACAATCTTCATAATTTTTAGATAATTATATACGCCTAGAAAAAATTAAGAAAAAGCCATTTATTAAATAATAAAGAAAAGGCATATAATAAAGTATTTAATTAAAAGTTATCAAAACAGTACAAATATTTTTGTGAAGGTATATCTAACCATGCAAAGCATACTCACAACGTTCAAGATTTTTGGATACTTATTTAACTCACTAAAATTTACGGAATAAGCATTTATTAATTAAAAGAGCTAATTTTTAAGTATCTAAAAACTATTGATTTTTTTGGTTTAATATTTTTTCCACATAGATCACATCATGAACAAGCTACACATTAATTTTCATAATTTTATCAAGCACCAATTAATACTTAAGAAATAAACAAGAATCAATTTTTTTTATTTAAAAAAAAAGAAAAATAAAACCTTTTCTGGATTTCACCCGCACCGGCCCAGCTTGGCCCAGCAAGCGGCCCGACACGCGCGTGCCCAGGTCCCTTCCTCCCCTCTCTCAGCCTCACTGACACCCGGGCCCCAGCTGTCAGCTTGCGTTGACAGCGACGGCGGACGGTTGACCAGCGAGTTCTCGTCGCCGACGAGCTCTCCGGCGGCGGAGCTTTGACCTAGGCGTTCACCAAAACCATGCGCATCCATCTAGGGCAACGGCTTAACCTCTACCGAACTGCTACACCCGCGGCGGCGCGCATGGCGGACGGCGGCATGCCGACGACGACAGACGCGACCGACCACGGAAACTCCGGTGACAGCGGGGCTAGCAACGTGGCCACGGCAAAGGCATCAACGGATTCGCCGCACTCTAGCGAACACAGGCCACAAACTAATTAATTCGATATCGACTCCAACGAGCACGACCACGCGCGTGGCGACACGACGGAGCAGAACATCTCCGGCGAGCGCGTGGACCGGCGAACACAGTGCGGTAGCGGTTAAACCAAAGGCATGGATAGCTTCAGGGGCTCACCGCGACTCTGACGGGCTAGCTGGTTGAAGGCGAAGTCGACCGGAGAGCTCTGGCCACGGCGCGACCGAGCTCGGGGGCGCGCTGGCCATGCTCGAGGAAGACGGCGGCGCGCGAGCGACGCAGGCACGACGAGGCTGGGAGAGTGGGTGCAGCGCGTACACAAGGACGAGGCGAACTCAACGGTGCACTCAATTTGGCCAGAGGACGAACGGTGGTGGCGGTGAGCGCCAGCGGGTGAAGTACGACGGCGGCAACGAGAGGAACAAAAAGAAAAACGGCGTCCGGCTCGGTGGCTTAATGGCGATGGCGTTGCTTCCAGACTTGCCAGCAGCTGCATTAATATACCCACGCGAACGACCACGTATCCAGGCGCGAGAAGGTGCGAGAACGGCCACGGCAACGCCTGCGACAGTGAGGGAGAGGAGAAGAAACAGAGCACGTCTGTCTACTGTAGCAGCAATACCACCTCATTCTTACATTTTCTGTTTTCTTCAAATTACTCCCAAATTTGCATAGCAACTTCAAAATCTCCAAAAACGAAAGTTGTTCAACTACTCGAGATCTCCAACTTTACTTTTGGGGTCATCTCCAAATTTCAAATATTTTTGAAACTAAGGTTTTCAAATTTTAAGTTTGAATTTAGAGTTAATAATTAATTCATTTTCAAATTTGATTTTTATTTAATGGACAATTTCTATTCAAACCACTCAATCATTTGTACCATTTCAAAATACAAGTTTTATTTATGGGTTTGTTTTGATAATTCCTCCAAGTTTGAATTTTAAAACTTGAATTCAAACAATTATTTTTAACATTAACATTATTTTATGCAACTTATAAATCATCACATATGCAACATATGAAACATAACATTTGCAACATTTGAAAAACCACATATGCAACATAGACATGATATATGCAACATAACAATGCTATAAATGCAACATATGATATCTATTATTGCAATACAAATGCATTTATGGCATAACAGTTGATACTTATGCTTGATGATGCATCATTATCATATTTTAATTATTTCTTAACATCTAGGATGTTACATTAAGCATACATCATTATTACGTGTAGTAAACGAGAGTGAGAAGGTTCTCGTGAATAAGCTTCGGAGAAGGTTCATCCACCAATGGTGTTGGTGCCAAGTTTGACTTCAGCGATCCTTCTGCGATTCTGACCTTTCTTGCAACACAGGCAAGCCCGAGAGCTTCCAACCTGTTCCTTGCATTTACAAACACTTTTATCATTAGAGTCCTATAATATGTGCATTAAGGATAATAGGAATTGGTTGTATACCCAATTGCTGCATGATTACCTTGAATTTCAGATATCCTTCCTTGTCACCCCACTAGCGGTGTAGGCCGATATCTCTAATGCTTAGTGATGCTTAGACTTCGATAGAAGTCGAATGATGATTTCATCGTTCATGAGAAATAGGTTTAACTTTGCTCTTCTTAGCTCTGCTTATGGGTCGTGAGAATACCATGATGATGTTTAAATGGAGACCAGATGGGATGTCTCTGGTGGTTGAGTCAACAGGGTTGCCTGGTCGTGCTTGTCCTATCTGTGTCGATTAAGAACTATATCATTGTAGACCTGTGTGTGGTCGAGACTTTGCAGTACTGGCCACATACTCCGGTAAGCCTGATACCTTGGCTATTCCATTATGTGAAAAGACAACCGTACACTAGGAGTGGGAGATGGCGAGAGTAGCGTGTACCCACCCTACGGAAACATCCGGGGTGACGTAGGGCGGTGGAGTACTGTGCTCTCAGGTAGCACGAATTGGTTCATATTTTGGAGGATCCGAGTGAAGGTTGATATATGTAGGTCAAAGGCCTGCATATGTCGTGTGGTCGGGAATCTCCAGCTAGGTTTAATTGGTTCGAATCGTCGTTGCTCCTCGATTATGGAGACTCGACCCTCTGCTCTGCATCATAGTTAACCAATGAAACATGGTGACTTATGGATATGAGAAGAAATGAGATGAGATGCTTAAAGAAGTGATTGATTTAGTCAGGTGCAAACTAGATACTGATATGGACTTAATACACTGCTAAAACATTGAAAGTAAGGATTCACTCGTAGTAAGATTTTCTACAAAAGTTACTGTTGCTTTAGACTTTCCCTTAAGCCTTTATGCTCTTGGAGACTTTTCTTTTAGTCAGGTAATGATGAGGACATCACTCCTTCACATACACACAATGATCCGCTGTTGGACATTCAAGGTCCAATCACTAGAGCTCGTGCGCGACAATTAAATTTAGAGGTGAGCTTGTTCCTAAGTAACTCTTTATATGATTTTGAGAATAGATTGCTACCTAATGATTATATTGTGCTTAGGAATGAAGGTGAGGTCCAGGAGATACATGTAGGAGGGCTTGGAGGCATGGAGGTCCAGTGAGGGCACCCGAATAAAGATAGAGGCCCAAACCAAGTAGAGTTCGAGTCTACCTCGTAGTCCAGGAGCAGTCAGCATTAAAACGGTCGCCCAGGTCGCATACGGGCTCGGATTTGGACGTTCTTAATATGTATGGAAAGCTAACGAGAAGACCTTTCCAATGGTTTCTATTGGAGGCCCAAATTCATCTGGAGTCATCGGGAATCGTCAGAGCAAGTTGACATTCAGAATCTGTCCCGGCGCTGCGACGTCGTATTTTGGTTTTTGGGCCTTGTATCGAGTTGGAACCCATTAGGGGTGCGTCCAAGGGGTCTTACACGACCCTAGCCTCTTTAAATCAGTCACTACCACTCTTGTTAGGGTTTGAGTTTTGCTTAGATTATTCTGTTGATAACAGTTTCGCCGCCGCCGTCGGTTTGTGAGACCCCAACTTTGTGAGATTAATCATTCATCTGCAATTTAGTTGCATTCCTTTGTGTTCTTGCGTGTGTTCTCGATTCGTAGGCAAGGACTTAGCCTTCTTGGCGAGGTCGACCATGCAACGCCGGTCGATAACCAGAGGGGTCGTGGTGCTGCGATTGCGAGGTTTAGAACCGAGTTGTTCGGAAGCCGGATCGAATTGTGTCGTGACTCCACCAAATCGAGAGTTATCAGAACCTTTCGGAAGATCGGGAACCCTAGCTAACATCAGGTAAGTCTTGTTGAGTACCCTCAAGTACTTAGGGTTTGTTAACCCCTGTTGTAGGTTCTGACTTGTGCTGTTAAACGAGGTCATGCCGGTGGGCTCGACATGATCCAATTGTCTCTTCTACCTTAGGTGCTTCATCTAATTTGTTTCCGCTGTTCTATTCACCTTTTGGAACTTAAGTTAAGTTTTACTTTAACATGTCTTGTAAACTAATGTTATAAGTCTTTCGCACTCCGATGTATATTATTTTTATACCAAATGTTGTAATGTTATGGCAACTCCATTGTTGATCCTGTATGAGTTATAAAATATGGATGATTTGGGGTTCTCCGAGGACACCTGACATACTATTGGATTATTTAGTTTCTGTGTACAGCAATTAGAGGTCTTTAGGACAATGACGGGTGCCCGTGCGCCAGCATAATTTGGGTGGTTCTGCCACAATGGTGGTTTGGCCTACAGGGCACAACTGACTCATTAGGTCGTGCCGTGCCGGGTTGCACCTTCCCATCCTGCACGACAGACGTCCATGGCCGGCGGTTTGAGCCCAAAGCCATCCCCGTTTAGCTAGCCCGACATACGTCCGGTCCAGCTGAGCTTTCGGCCCAAGTAAAGCCTAGCCGCACTTTACCAGCTTCTCTTTTCCAGGCTGACTAAACCTTGACCGACCGTCATGTCACAATGTTTTTATAGATAGACGGTAAACGCTACCCAGTCAGTCATCCTTTTGTTTATCGTTTAGTTGATGTAGACGACAAATTATAAAGTTTAAACGGTTTGCACCATAACTGTAAATAATAAATATGCATACAAACACTCTAGTTTTATACTAAAATTTTCAAATGTGACTTGAGACATGCACATAATTGCGGCACAATTATTAGACTTGTAGTTCTCACATTGTTAAATGAATAGCTATCACTACACAGTAACATTACATTACACATTAAGTTCTAACAACAATGCAAATACCAAAATGTTTTGCCAAGTTGCTTCTCTATCACCGATGAGAGTGTCATTTAGAAGCCTCTGCCGGTGTTTAAAAGCTTTTAAATCATATTTAAATGATATGTTTAAACTATTTTCTAACTGCTTTGTCCGTTTAAGGAAAAATTAGATCGTACCATCAAAAGACACAAACTTTAGAAAAATACCATTGAAAGATTTGGATTCAGAGAAATAGCACGAAAGGCTGTTCCATTATGGCAATCTAGCACTCCATGAGCTTGACGTTAACAGGAGAAAAAAAGACCCAACCCAACTTGAGATGGCAACATGGCGGATTCGGGTCGGGTCTCCGCGGATCCGAACCCGAAATCCAAACTCAAAACCCGAAACCACCCCGAACACCGATTCGGTGACAGTCTAAACCCTAAACCAAACCCGGTGGATCCCCGTAAGCTGATTGGTTCTCTAAAACCCGAAACCCACCACGATATCGCAACACACACACACACAAACAATAAGGAATTGCTAGCAACACAAGCATGATATATATTACATATTCACATATATAAACAAGAGGCAATAAACAACACACAATTTCATGACTCAACTTTGAACAAACTTAATAGCTTATATAAGCAATTTATTAATAAAACACATGAGTTTTTATTTAAAATGATCTATTTCGGACCTCCATGGGACATCCGCGGGTAAAAACCGAAACCCAATAATTTTCGGATCCCCAAACCCAAAAACCATGGGGGAAAAATTGAACCCAAACCCAAACCTGTTGGACCAAAATCCACGGAGCTCCGACCCGAAACCGCCCCACTGCCCCAAAACTCAATGCACCCCCACCGGAAAGGACGGTATTGCCACTGTAGGCAAATGCACATGTACGTGTCATGTGCATGCTCTCTTGTCGCTGGGAGCTTGCTGCCTGCATGCTTGCCGCGGGCCGCTGGCATGATGAGCCCAGGATCGCCTTGAGCGTGTCCAGATTATTGCCGGCGGGTAACCTTGCAAGCGGGGCGGGTTGCGGACAGCCGCGAACCCACAAAGCTCGACACAAAACTGATTAAGCGGGTTTGCGGCTGGCCACTAGCCCACATTCGCTACTGTTAGGGATGAAAACGGATCGGATATAGACGGATATCACTGATATCGTATTTGTTTTCATATTTATGTCCGGATTCGGATTCGAATACGGATAGTATCAAAAATGTCAGATAGAATACGATTGGATATCGACATCATAAATATGTTATTTAAATATTCGGATACGAATACGGTATCAGATGTTAAATATCCGGACTCGAATACGGACGGATTAAAACCCCTCTAAACAAATTCGGTATCGAATACGGTCGGAAAATATCCGTACCGTTTTCATCCTTAGCTACTGTCATATACTTCGTGGACTTTGCAGCCTTGATGATAAAACCCGCAAAAGCCCGCATACGTGCGTACGGCGTCTGTTTGTTCGCTCTCCGCTGCTTGTATTCGACTTGGACACGACGACGCACACCCCAAAGGACTCGCATCCCATGGCGACACCTCGTACACCACGTCCACCAGCTGCAGCGCGAGCGCGCGCGTGAAGGACACGATGGCGCCCTTGGTGGACGTGTAGTCCAGCAGCTCACTCCATACTCATCATCTCAACGCCAAGGTAGCAGCCTAGAAGCAGCTAGCAAGAACACCTCGCCCATGGCGATGGCCTCCGCGGCTTCCGGCGCTGCTCGGCTCGGACACCCTGTGCGCCCACCTGGCCCTCCTGGACGGCCTGCTCTTCCTAACCACCGTCACGGCGGCTCTGCTGGCGTGGGCCGCGTTGCCGGTAGGGCCTGCTTGGGCGCACGGCCGCGGCCGCAGCGGTCTCCCCACGACGCCCGACATCAGATCGTACGTTCGTCGTAGCGATCCTTGCGGGTTCTTGCGGCTTTATCTCTTGCCCAACGGGCTTCGTGGGTTCAAAGACGTTGGGCCACAGAAGAATTGCAGCTGGTCCACAACAACCACAAAGGGAAATTTTGCGGGGCGGGCGGGGCGGGTTACGTTAACAACCCGCCCCGCCTACAATCTGACCGGCGGGTGTCTCCTCCCTGCTGCGCCTGAGCACGATGAGGATTGCCCACGACGCTCGTCCTGCCGGTCGCCGGAACCACTCTGCGAAGCAGCTGATGTAGGAGAAGGGGGTGACAGCGACCATCTGCCAGTGGAGGGTGGAGGGTGCCCAGGACGAGGAGTTCCATCCGTAGGATGGACGCGCTATCGAACTCGTACGCATCTAGCTGGAACTCCAACAGCCGCAGCGCGTGCGCATGGTGTTCCTCCAGCTTGATCGCCAGCGACAGCCACAGGCACGCCACCACGAGCAGCTGCAAAACCCACTCGTGCGGTCGTGCCCCTCTGAACCCAACACCAGAGACGGCCGGAATGCACAGGCAGTCAGTAGTCAGTACATTCTCTCACTCAAACACCACTCGTGACTCTCTCTATATTCTTCCAATTTATACCTATTTTGCTGATATTTGTGTGTGGCACATGGCTATGCAAAGTGAATGAATGAGGACCTAGAATTGTTGTCAATTGGTCCTTACTTTTTTTTTTCTGTTCCATATATTTCTATATATATATAGCTTGCTGAGAGTGTTAAGGCGTAGTGCTGGATTGTTAACGTGGCTGTGCTAGAATCATGTCTGAATGGCTGCTGAAATGAAGCATGCAGTGCAAGTTAACATGGAGTTAACAAGGAGTGCTAAATGTCTTTAACGGAGTAGCATTTTCATTCTCTAAAGCCAAATCTTCCAATGGTATTTTTCTAAAGTTTGTGTCTTTTAATGGTACAGATCTAATTTTTCCACTGTTTAAATATTTTTTTTGTTTAGTTCACCGTCCAGAGCATAAACTACACATACACCTACACAGATATAAAAAATTTACCAAATTGGTTCTCTATCGCCGAGACTATCATTTTGAAGCCTCGACCGGTGTTTAAAAGCTTTTAAATCATATTTGAATGCTCTGTTTAAACTATTTTCAAACTGCTTTGACTGTTTAAATGGTTTTTGTTTAATTCATCATTTAGAACATATAATACACAATATACCCACAATTTAGTGTCTGCACACGTGTAGACAATGATTTAAACAAGTTTAGGGTCTGTTTAGTTGCCCATGCAACCCAAAAAAGTTTGCACAGTACCTGTCACATCGAATCTTGCGGCACATGTATGGAGTACTAAATGTAGACGAAAGAAAAAACTAATTACACAGTTTAGTTGTAAATCACGAGACAAATCTTTTGAGCCTAATTAGTTCATGATCGGACACAAATTACCAAATAAAACGAAAAGTGCTACAGTAGCCGAACCCAAACTTTTTCACCAACTAAACAACCCCTTAGATAACACTTGCTTATGCAGAACCCACAAACCGGTCCCATCGATCAGTCCAAGGCCAAGTTGACCAAGTCAACGATCATTGTTGGCCGTTGACCATAGGACCTACAACCAGCATCACCTGACAATCTCTTTTCCTGGTTTACTAAAAGGTTTCTTTTTAATATGTTTGAATCTTTAAAAAATCATGACTAACCAACTAACTGTAGCTCAGAAACCATATTAATCCATTTGATCATGATGTCAATCAACCACTAAAATCATATATGGCCCATGCTAGGTGCCATTTTCCTTACACATTTCTAAAATCGATTTTGATAGAAATAATTTCCATCTCTAAAAATCGTCTATGTGGTAATGGGAAGGGTTGCAAGGAGAACTTGGTGTTAAACTGGTTGTGCAGACAGACGCGGTGGCCACTAAAAACCTAAATTAATAAAACTTCTATAGGTCCCAACCAACTAGGACTGCTTGTTCCAACAACAAACTGCGTTCGAGTAGCATTGGTGGTTTATAAGGCCAATCTCAGTAGAGGTTTAGTGTCCCATTTTCCAAGGCTCTTATGTGTTGGAAACAACGTGGATTTGTTTCATCCCCATGAAACTCATTCTACAACTATGAAACTTTGATCCTATCTCCCTTTTCATCAATGTTGTGTAGCAAATTGGTAACTTATTTAATACTCATAAAACTCTCATGATATTGCAACGAAGACTGGCCCAATTAGAACCGATGATATTGATCTATTATATCGCTGCTATTTTTTTTCAGAAAACAGGCTGCAATGGTGCTTTTCTATATACTTGGCCATGCATGATGTAGGGGCGGTGTGAGTCCCTCTGGCCTGTGTCGACGGCGACCCTCTGGGAGTTCCTCGGCGTGCCTGTTCTGGCCTGCGTCGACAGTGGCCCCTTTCCTTCATCGATAGCAGCTTCCTCAATTTGTGGCAGATGCAGTCGTGGATCTGGACGATGCAGTGGCAGCTCCGACGGGATTCTCTTCATGTCTCCGGATCCAAATCCTATATAATACTAATTGTCTGTGAACAAGATGAACTTGCGAGCTCTGAATTTTGAGCATGTGCGAGCAAATTTGGCATGTAATGGATTTTTGTGTGTCGAATGGAAATGAATATGTTTGTTGACAGATTTGTTGTGTACCATATATGAAATCAAACAATTACTACTACATTTAAAGTTTTATTTCTATTATTGCGTTTGAAAAATGAAATACAAAGTATTGAATCAAAGAGTTACTACTCGAGTCAATCAAAGAGTTACTACTCGAGTCGAGTCTTGAAAAAAAGAGTTATCAACTTTCCACTTTCTACTGATTAGAAATCAACTAATTACTACCAACGGCTTTAAGAAATCAGTGATTTACAATTTCGTGACATTAGATTTTATGGTCATGGGTGAATATTCACTGTTTCAGCTGTGCTAACTGGATGATTCTAATGATTTATGGTCTGGGAATAAGCTTTTACGGTTGTGGGAGGAAGTTTCATGGTTGCGGGTTAGATAGAGCTTAGTTGGCTGCTGGTTGTAGTGACTTTTATGGTTGCGGGAGCAAGTACTTCTATTGCGGGAGTAACTTCTACAGTTGCGGGATAAGTGGCACTCCAAAATCCAAATCTGAAGGGGCTAAGTGTAGATTAGGTTGGGGCTTCATGTTGAGCTTGTTCTAGGGTGTTATTAGGGGCCTTTGGAGTTCACTTACCAATGTACATTGCAAAACTTATGCCTAGGTGAAGCTCTATGTCATCCATGGCTAGTTACCAAGTGTGAAGCTAGCTAAGGGGGTCTTCAGGGTTACATGGATGGCTTGAGACAAGATTCACCAACCTTAGGTCAAGATTGGCTAGGAAAACCAATGTTGATGTATGGATGGAGTGGAATCTTCTTGCTCCTTTCTTCACCAAATGCAAGGGAGAGTGAGCTCTCCTAGCTCAATCCCAAGCAATGGTGAGGACTTTGGGATGATGGTGGGTACTTAGCAACGACGGACCTTCCCTAGGGGCGGGGTGGGGCGGCCGCCCCAGCTACCGGCGCCGTAGCATCAAACCCCCAGACCCCCTCTTCTGCGTTCTTCTCCATCTCCGGCATCCAGCGACCGGCTGTCGAGGACGCGAGGCAAAGCGGCGACGTATGACGCAAGGTTGCGAGGAGAGCGGCGATGAAGGACGGCTCCGGTTGCTAGCTTCCTTGCTGGGCCTTGTTTTTGGCAGTATAGGTAAGTTGTATAGCCCACTAAGGGCCCAAATTTACTCCCCTATTCCCCAATCCCAATCTCTAGTTGGTCGCATCCTTCCGTAGTCCCGTTGTTCCGCATCCACATCGAGCGAGCGCCGCCGTGCACATCGAGCGAGCGCCGCCGCCGCACTTCCTCTCTGCCCGCCGCACTTCTCTCCGCCCGCCGCCTGCCGCACTTCAGCCCCCGGCACGGCGGCGCCCATTCGCCCGCCGCGCGCCGCTAGGTGCCCAGCCGCCCAGGCCAGCGCCAGGTGCGCCCGCTGCCCGCCAAGGCGCCGAGCAGGAGCTGGCTGCGCCCGGCGATGGAGGGAGGAGGAGAGGAAGAGCAGGAGCTAGCACCTGGGACTGGGGCCGGCCATGGCCGCAGACAGGTTAGCAGAGCAAGGGCAGCAGCTCCACCTCCACCAACATCTTTTGTTTGCAATGTATGGATCAACATCAACTAATCAAGAACTAGTTTATTCTTAGGTAACATCTTTTTTTCTCATCTACTTTTCATCGTCATGTGTGATCGTAGTGTTTTTGCCATGATTTATGTGATTATAGTATGTGAATACGATATCTTTTTGGTTCATTTTCTCGTTGAAATTCGCCCCACCTATAATTTTTTCCTAGCTCCGTCATTGGTACTTAGGGAAGGTCGTCCTTGCCTTCCTCTTTGCTTCCTCCACCTTCTTTCTCCTTTGCTCCTCATCCTCCTTGCTTTTGAAGTTCTTGTTGTTCTTGGAGTGGTGTTAGAGGAGAGAGAGAGAGAGATGGAGAAGAGTGGGAGAGAGGGCGGTTGAATGCTAGTGCTTGATGTGCTCATGGATAGCTTGCCACCTCACCTGGCGACCAAAGGGAAGGGCAGCTTGATAGCTCAAAACTACATGTTTCGTGCTATGGTGGACTGTCCGGCGTCTCTGCTGAACTGTCCGTCCGAGCAAGACTTAGGCTGACTAGCACAATAAACGCCGGACCATTTGGTGGTTGTTGCCAGACTGTCCGCCACTGCATAGTAGTGCCAGACTTAATAGTTTTTTACATCTAATTTTGCAATTAAGTTTTTGATGATGCTTATGATCATGATGAGAA
The DNA here is from genome assembly GCA_038087645.1 of Saccharum hybrid cultivar R570. Lineage (NCBI taxonomy): Eukaryota > Viridiplantae > Streptophyta > Magnoliopsida > Poales > Poaceae > Saccharum > Saccharum hybrid cultivar. The sequence continues at coordinate 2,440,142 of JAQSUU010000635.1, read as the reverse complement.
TGATTATCAAGAATGCAATGCTGGATCATTACAGATCCTCCCCTAAATATGTACTATTGAACTTTCTGTAAGTCACTTCTAGACTGTCTGCCTAAACATGCAGAACACAGAAATCCTAGAACTTGAACTTCTATCTACCCTTTTGGTTATATAAGGCACTAGGGATATAAAGGAACATGTTTCTAGTGGATTTATGCACCTGTGATCGAAGAGTTAGGGATACTTCCTGTAACATACCAGGTTTTTGTGTAATACAAAAATGCAAACTTTTTAAAAATTTTTGTTTGAATGTGTGTTGCATGTAGATAATAGGTCAAACTTATCCTTTCCTGCCCTGATTTCAAAAGCATGGCTTCAAAACTTTTGCAACAACAAACCTCTTGTCACGATATTGACCAAGTCAATGCCATGACAAGATGTCCTTGAAACAAAATCGCTTTCCAAATAAATTAAAATTGGGTTGAATTCGAGCCACGCGTGAATTCAACATGGCACCATGTGACATGCATTTTGATAATCTTAAAATGAAACCCTAACTCTTCCTCACCCCTGTTGGCGATCACTATTGCACATTTATAGCCGCCAATTATAATCCAAAATGGGAGAAATAAATAAACTTTGACACATGCATATACTATTGACCTAGTTCCACTTGTATTCTGAGAAAACATGTTTTGCAGGACAAACACCAGAAACAAGTGGAAATGCACAAAAAGAGAAAAGAAAGCGCAAAGCAGAATTCGTATTCCAGGAATGCGCAATCCAAAGAAAAAGGAGAAAGCCCACCTTCGTGCACAATTGGGCCGAGACACCACCACAGGGGAGGCCTAGGCCCAGTTAGCAACCGACCACGCAAAGGCGGTCACGAGGGGGGGGGCACCAGGGTGCGGGCACACCCCTGCTGCTGCCATCTAGGCCCAATCTCCTCTGGCGGTTGCATGCCTCCATGCCATGGCGGTTTTAGGATGTTTCCTATTTTATCTACGCTGAACCGACCAAGTTCCACTATAAAAGGACTAGGGTGCTCTCCACAAGACACACTCATTTGGGCTCAACACTCACTTCTCCACTTGTGCTCTTTTCCTAGTTTTAGTCTTAGTTTGTGAGCAAGGCAAAGCTACTTGGAGAGCTTGTCTCCTTGGAAGGAAAGCACTCTTGGTATGAATACACTTATGAAGAGTTCTTCCATTTTCAAGCTCTCATATCATTCATATAGTTATTCATGTGAACTAGAGTATAGTTTTGCTCATGTTATAATCATGATATATGAACTAGTCTATAGTTTGTATGCTATGATCATGACAAGTTCATCTTTGTTCTTCATCGTTCATATAACTTGTATGAATAGAGGAAGAACTAGGGTTAGGGCGATGGTTCGTTGTGCCTTCGGGTTTGCCCATGTTCTTGCTTGTCAATCTATAGGGTTGGAGTCCCGGGGGGACATGGGTAGTTTCTTTGTACACGGGTGTGGTGCTCGGGTACATGGGAACTGCGAATATGACGGTGCCCCACGGTTGAGGGGTAGGCGGCAAGTGGTGATAGCCCTATCTGTCCCTCATAATCCCCCACGTTTGGGTATTCGTGTAGGAGTTCGTAAAGTCTATCGACTGGCAGACCAGTTGCAGGGATCTCCCTATCAACCTAGACTTAGCTCTAACTCTAATAATGTAATTTGTATGATCATCAAATGTTCTTTGCAATAGCTATATATAACATGCCTGCTCCGCTTAGGTTTATTATTTTATTCTTTGTTTTCCTTTTATCCTTGAGGTTGGCTCAGATGTGTGTCCACTATCCTTGAAATACCATTTTTACCCCTGTCATATGCTATGTCTATCATGCAAGAATGTAATCATGTTTATACCAATGCTATATGCATACACCTTGCCCTCCTTTGGGAAAATATAAATCACGACACCTTGGAATACTCCTAGGTTGAAATGCTACAATGATAGTTCCGTACGCTTGCAGATGATTGGTCTGTAAACATATTAGGACTATCACGATTGGTGTTTCTAAGTACAATTACTCAGAGACTATACTTTCCAATATGCATACGCACAAGTGCTGAGGAAATACATTCCAAGGTAGTGACAATTAGGAACGCCGATAAGGCATTTCTAAGTGTCATTACCTTGAAACTATAAACCCTATACAATAAAACACTGGCGCTGATGTAGGGAGTTATATTCCTGAGTAATGATGTTTTGGAATGCTAGTCAGGCATTTCTGGCGCTATTACCAGTGATGGACTTAAAACCCCATCATCTGGTGATTGCATTAAGAAACGCCAACAACCCCCTTCCAAAAGAGTTTATGAATAATTTTGTGCCCTCATAAATTTTGAATGCATGTGTGCTTTGGCTTTTCATTTGGTTTTGTTTGGATTTTTGTTGAAGTTTTATCTCTCTTTGTTTTCTTCTCAAACCCTAGCTGAAAAATGGAAAAACCCTTCTTCTTCCTTAGGCCAAAACACCTCTCCCCGTGGGCCTAGCTCACCTCCCTTCCTTCCTCCTTTCCGCTCCACGTGGCCCAGCTCGTGTTGCCCCTCCTACATCAGTCGCGGCATGCCCAGTTGAAAGGTCCTTGTTTGGTTTTGGTAATTGAGTGACAACTTAGGTGAACTAATATGTGGTTATGTGAGATACACAGGCGATTAGTCCACAAGTGATGGTGTCATGAAGGAGGCTATTGCACATGAGACATGACATGGAGTCATGTGACCAAGGTGGAGAAGATCAAGATGAGGCTTAGCTTGATGGACTGGTTGCTAGGGTGAAGGACAAGTTGTGATGGCTTGGCGCCGAAGGACCGAGGCAACGGTGAAGAGCAAGTGAGGTCAAGATCGATGAACCAATATGGTCACGTGATGATATGAAGTGGATCATATCATTTGTGATATGGTTGGTGCATGTGTTGCATCAACGTCGAAGGAGATGGAGTGGAATGCGCAAGGCAAAGGTATAACCTAGGGCATTTCCATTTCACCGGTCATAGGTGTGTAGAGAAGTTTATGACTGGGTTTAGGATAGATGACCGTACTATCAAGAGGGGTAAACTTGTTTGCATATCGGTCATCTAGTGCCACTTGAGCGATCTAACTTTGCATACGTGTTAGGATCAAGTGGCGAGGCAAGTTGAGTGCCTAACCCTTTGAAAATGTTTGTAAAAAGCTAACACATATGCACATGGTGGTGTACACATGGTGGTGTTGGCACATTTGCAAAGGAGAAGGTGTTGGAGTTGGTGTTGATCAACTTAGAGAAGAGAGAAATGTTTTTCGGTGTTCTTCGGACACTAGGATGGCTCTTAGAGTGGAATACTACTTTGATCCATTGTGAATTGGATCAAGTGCTTTAGTGGGTTGTGTAGCCCTCTGAGTAAGCTTTCCAAAATGTCCAAGATCATTGAAATCGGAGTTCGGAGCTAAGAGATATCGCCGTTTTACCGAAGGGTGGTCTGTGACCGGACTCGTGACCACCGCATCCGGTCAGTTTCGACCACCACGTCCGGTCAGCTGCGACCACCACGTCCGGTCAGTGTTTTTCGTGGGTGAAAATGACCGGACGCTGCAGCGAGTCCGGTCAGTGATGACCGGACGCGTCCGGTCACTTCGGGAGCTTGCTGGAACCTCTCTGTTCGCTGTTTCGCTGCGACCACCGCGTCCGGTCCCGTTAGTGACCACCGCGTCTGGTCAAAACAAGTTTGTACGCATGAAAACTAGCCGTTGGAGCACGCTACTGACCACCGCGTCTGGTCAGTTACGACCGGCGCGTCCGGTCGTCCCGAAATCTGCCCAGTGAAGGGGTAACGGCTCTATTTGACCATAGGGTTATAAATAGATGCCTTGGCCGGCCTTGGCTATTGCTTGGCACCCTTGGGACTTAGTGTCCATGCTTTGGGAGTGCTAGGAGAGCCTCTAACTCACTTGTGCTTGCTAGATTGCGAATTAATAAGCGAGTGAGTGATTCTAGTGCAATTGCATTATGAGATTGCATCGAGTGGCACTAGGTGATCATGTTGCAAGCCGATGGTGCTTGTTACTCTTGGAGGTTGCCACCTCCTAGACGGTTTGGTGGCTTGTGGCTCCGTCGAAGCTCGCAAGAAGATTGTGCGAGGCTCCGGAGAAGCTTTGTGAGGGGGATTGTGCTCACCTCGCGAGGATCGCGAAGAGCAACTCTAGTTGAGCGTGTCATTGAGCTACCACACTTTATGGTGGGTTCTTGCGGTGCCTTTTGAGAGGCTCGGTGTGTGACCGATTAGCCACTGAACCACGAAGTGTTGGTCGACACAATGGGGACGTAGCTTGGTGGCAACCAAGTGAACCTCGGGAGAAAATCACCGTGTCAACATTATATACTCTTCTCGGTGGTTTGCTTTCGTGCAACACAAGCTTGTATTTACTTTCATATATACTTGTGCTTGTGTAGTTGCTCTCGTAACTAGTTTGTTTGGGTAGCTTGCTAGTTATCTTCTTGCTTGTGTAGCTAGAAGTATCCCCTTTACGTGGCTAATTTGGTTTGTGTAACCTTGTTAGTCACATTGCTTAGTTTGTGTAGCTAAGTGTTTTGCGCTCTCTAATTTGACATTAGTTGGCTTGTTATTGAGCTTTGCTAGCGAGCTTAAGCTTTGTGCTTTTGCTTCACTAGTTGTGTAGGAGCTCCCTCGTTTGGCAAAGTACTAGTGCATAGCTTTGTGTGACCTTGCTCTAGAATTGATTAGGTGAGCTCTTGGTAAGCTTAGCACCTTAGTTGCTTAATTAGGATCTTTGCAAGGTGCTAGAGAACTTAGATAGAGGGGTGTAGTCTTGGCTAGACCGATAAGTTTAATTCCGCATTTGTTTTGGTTAGCCTACATGTTTAAGTTTTAGAAAGGACTATTCACCCCCCCTCTAGTCCGCCATCTTGACCCTTCAAGTGGTATAAGAGCTGGGTCTCTCATTTGTGGTCTTCACTGACCCGAGAGGATGGCGGCTTATGGGCTAGATGATTGTGTGGAACACATTTTTGATGGCACTCACTATGCACGGTGGAAAAATCACATGCTTGATCATTTTCGTGCTCTTGGCCCTAAGTTTTGGTGGATCATAGTTGTTGGCTTTTCTCATGACTTGGATGGGTGTGGTAACCGTACCCAAGCTCAAAAGGATTGCCGAACACTTGATGCACAAGCTAAGTTTTATCTAATCAAAGCTTTGAATGATGAGATTTTTGACAAGGTGAGGGGTCTCTCAAGTGCACATAGCATGTGGACGGCGCTCAAGCATCACTATTGTGGCTCCTCAATTTGGGATGATGGAAAATTCAAGAAGGATGATCACATAGTGATGGAGGTACATGAGGATGTTGAGCATGACCACAACGAGGTGGTTGTGGAGGATTGCTCCACCTCAATGTCAAGTGATGATGATGATCATGCCACAAAATCACTTGACAAGAATGATGATAATGCCACAAGTGATGCAAGCAATGATTCTACTCCATGCACACTTGATGGTGAAGATGATGGCTATGAGAGTGATGCCTCAACAAGCTCATCAATATCATCACATGGTGACACTAAGGTATCTATTGGTGGTTTTATTGTTGATTGTGATGGTCCAAATTTTGAGCTTCTATATAAACTCTCAAAGGCCCTAAGAAATGAGATGGCAAAAACAAGTAAATTGAAAAATAAAAACTCATTTCTAAAAACCACATGTGAACAACAAAAGCATCTACTTTATGTTACTACTTGTTCACATGAGGAGCTAAAATTGGCTCATGAGGAACTTAGTGTTGCTCATGATAATTTGGCACAAGAACATGCTTTACTCACTAAGAAGCCTTCTAATGAAGAAACCAAATCTAGTGAGAGCTCATCATTTGGGTCAAATGATCAATCACATATTACTAACCCTTGTGATATAGGCAAGAAGCATGTATCCACCTCTTATGATGATTTATTATATATGTCATGTTCTTCACAATTAGATGCTTGTTCTACCTCTATGTCTTGTGAGACTAACCTTTTGAAGGAGAACAATGAGCTCAAAAGTAAAGTGAAGAATTTGAGCAACAAGTTGGAGAGGTGCTACAACTCTAAAATCGTCATTGAGCATATCATGACCAATCAAAGAAGATATGGTGATAAGAGTGGTATTGGCTACAACAAGAGCAAGGGCAAGACTATGAAGAAGCAAGATGCAAAGAAGCTATCCCAACTCATGTGCTACCAATGCCATGAAGTGGGACATATTGCCAAGTGTTGCCCTACCAAGAAGTCTCAAGTTGAGCCAAAAGCAAAGCCCCAAGCTAAAGTCAAGATCAATCATGAAGATGTTAGTGACTTGATGATAAAGAAGAAGAAAACAAGAGGGGTGGTAGAGCAAGGCATCCAATGCAAATCCAAGATGCCAAGATGATGAGCAAGAATCAAATCGAGAAGAAAGTACATGCTCACATCAAGTGCTTCAAGTGTAGAGATATGGGACACTTTGCCTCGGGGTGTCCTACTAAGCTTGAAAAGAAAATTCAAGCAACTCGTGAGAGGCAAGGCAATGAGAAGCAACATATAAGCAAGGAAGAAAAGACTCAATCTAAGAGAAGTTGCTACTCATGCCGGAAAAGGGGACACATGGCACATTCATGTCCTCTAGGTGAGAATTCTAAGTCTAGTTCAATTGTTGATACTAATATGCTTAGAAAGGATGGCAATGGTATCTCTATGATTGCTATTGCAAAACATCCCGCTATTCATACTAAGGCAATGCCTAAGTATGTTGCACCTAACTTGAGAGGACCCAAACTTGTTTGGGTACCATCAAAGAGTGGATGATTATTTATAGGTACCATCGGTATTGGAGGCTTGATTCAATTGGTTTTATTTTGTTCATCATATATTGAGTCAAGTTATGAAGCTCAATGCATATCCAATCCCAATGCCAAGTCAAAATAAGTGAAGTTCAAGTGCTACAACATACAAGTGCAATGTTAAAGATTGTGGTGATTTATTGGATATATTTGATGGCTTGCAAATATTCAAGTTGAAAGCTTGCTATTGGATGATCATGAGCTAACCAAGGTATATCTCTTGTTGATTATTTCACTTGGGTGCATATGAGTTGATTGAATTGGATATATATGCAATGTTGCTTGCTATGAGATGTTTGAATGGATTAAATGCTTAAGTAATCAAGTTTGAATTGATTTGTGTTGGATAAATTCATGAGATGACATTTAGTAAGTGGATTGGATGGATATATGTCTTGTGAAAGTATTCAAACAAGTTAGTTTCAAGTTTGATTCATATTTGATGAAGTATTGCTCAATGTATTGAAATCTGTCCAAACTTGAAAATCTGAGCTAGCAGTGATCAAGTCTGAGTTTGGATGATCAAATCTATTTGGATTGGCATGAATTTTGGTATGCATGCTCTAGACTTATGTTATAAGATGCTGTACAAATTTCATGAGAATTGGATAAGAGATGCTTCGGCTTTGGAGTACATCTTATTAGCTATAGTACAACAGTTTTCAGCATGTAGCAGTGGTGGAAGATTTGAAATCTGGTAGCAATATAGATGTCAAATGAATCTCAAATTTTTACAGCTTCTAGATGACTTAGTGAATCACATCTCCACCAAATTTTATGGCATTTGGATCTGTACATTAGGAGATATGAATTATTCTTTGAAGGGTACAGAATCTGCCAGAAAAGTGACAATCATTGGATTAATCTAGAGTCACTTTAATTGAATGGTACTCAAGTTGGAAACATGTTTACAAGTGGTTGAGGTACCTAAGTTTGTTTTTGGATTGATCTAGATGCATGACGAGCAATGAGTACAAGACTTTTGTATTGTGAAATGTACTTGGTGTACTTATTTGGTACTCAATTTGAAGATCAAGATCAAACTTAAGATGAAGATGAAGTTTAAGTTCTAGTGATGATTGGAGATCATTTGGTAGAAAGAAAAGAACTTAAACATGTAGGAAGAGTTGGACTCAAATGTAGATTCAAGAATTATTCATCAAGATTGAGTTCGTCATTTGGATCAATCAAACTATATCATTTCAAGTGAGTATCAAGAGTGGTTCTTTGGAGAAAGGTCACTTCTCCCTAGTGAGGGGCGTGCCGCCGTGTGTAGGTGAAACCAAGTTTGGGACTTGGAAGGCTAACATGGAAGTGGTGATCCGAGGAACTTGTGATGCTTAGTTGAAGCAATCAAAAGGGTTGATCAAGAAAAGCAAGCAACACCCAAAAAGAGAGCTAGTCATATATTTCAAGTGGTATTCTAAGTAGTTCTCTCATGCAAGCATTGATAAAAAAGATGAAGCAAGCCAACCACAACTCAAGAGATAGTGCACTTGATCATAAGTGGTTTTCATTTTATATGGGGTGAAGAATGGATTTATCTATGATGATCGGTCTTCACCAAGCTTATAAATTGGACTTCACATTGCTATTGGAGTAATGAATTGGAATCTATGTGACTATTCTCTACTTCAACATAACAAAGGTATCATTGCAATGTGCATGATCATTTCATCTCTTACTAATATGCGATTAGTGCATATAGTACATGCTTACTAGGATCATGCATAACAAATGAAATGTTTAAATTCATAGCCTACCACTATTGCTTGAATTGTTTAAATGATCTAGTGGTATGTGTATGAATTTGTTCATGAGCTAGTGAACCCAAGTACTTGATCTAGTTTGGATTGCTAACAAGTGACAAGTACAACATTGGCAAGATAACCCTTAGCATGAGGTGTGAAGAAGCTTGTCATTGGATCAAACCGGACTTGTAAGCTTATGCAAGTAAAAATAGTTCAAGACACATTAGAAGCTCATGATAATGATAAGAGTACAAGCACAAGACAATAATGAAAATGGATATCTAGTTTGCTTCAAGTGTTATCTAGGCTCATTTGATTTCTCATATGGTATTCACAAGTGGTGTCTAGATCAACTTACAAGTGATATCTTACAAGTGGTACTCATGAAGATATAAAATGTTCAAGAAGTGAATATTATTGCCAAATCCTTCAAAGTGAATCCATACAAGAAAATTCTTTCAAATGGTATCACATTTCTACTTATGGTAGCTTCACGTGGTATCATTCATGCAAGACGATGGTTTCACAAGTGATCCTCAACCTTAAGTGATCAAATCAAGAAATGCTACCCTCATCTCCAAGTTGTATCTCAAGTGAATGACACATGCTATGACATAGGGGGAGGAGCCCCACCGATTGGTATCAAGGTCAAAGATCCTATATACTATCTCAAGAGCAACATACAAGTAATGTCATTCCAACATGTGCGGTGATGTCCATCAACAACGCAATATTCAAGTCTCAACCATCTACCCCAATGCAAGCCTTTGCATCAATGAGAAGTACACCCTTTTATGGAAATTGATGACAAAGGGGGAGAAGTTGGAATAAAGATATGTCAATACACCAAGAGAGAGAGGTTTGGGAAGAGATTGAACAAAGATATCATGAGAAGATGAGTTTAGACATGGAGATGGACAAAGAGGGAGCAACATTGAAGAAATGAGAAGGATCAAAATTCTTGGACAAAAGAAGCACACAAGTAGGGGGAGCAAGCTCATGAACATTGTTTGGTTGCATTTGACATGTGCATATTCATGTGCTTGCTTGCATTGCATAAGTTTTATATTTAATATGCATGCTTGAGTGTTGTATGCTAGTTATAGAACTTGAATGATGATATGATAACTAGCATGCATAGGATGATAGCTAGACTTGTGTTTATCATGAAAAACTAGAACCTTGCTTATAATGTTGATCTCACGGGGTTTCTAGTATTTTTGATGTCTAGCTACTCATGATGCTAAGGATGATGGCAAACTTGTGATTTTCAAATGATATCGAGCTATCAAATAGTATCGAACTACAAAGGTTTATTCTATACACCTTAGCATCACTTAGTAGTGCTAACCCTCCCACAAATTTTATATTTATGCATATGTGCAAGCTTGAAACCAAACCATTTGAGCACATATGTAGCAAGAGTTATCACTACCAAGTCGAATTTTATGGTGCTTATCCAAATCCTAACATAGAGCTTAAATGTTGGATAAGTGGCATAAAGTCCAAAAGAACTTAATTTCCATATCTTTGTAGAGTTATCATCAATTACCAAAAAGGGGGAGATTGAAAGGTCCTTGTTTGGTTTTGGTAATTGAGTGACAACTTAGGTGGACTAATATGTGGTTATGTGAGATACACAGACGATTAGTCCACAAGTGATGGTGTCATGAAGGAGGCTATTGCACATGAGACATGACATGAAGTCATGTGACCAAGGTGGAGAAGATCAAGATGAGGCTTGACTTGATGGACTGGTTGCTAGGGTGAAGGACAAGTTGTGATGGCTTGGCGCTGAAGGACCGAGGCAACGGTGAAGAGCAAGTGAGGTCAAGATCGATGAACCAATACGGTCACGTGATGATATGAAGTGGATCATATCATTTGTGATATGGTTGGTGCATGTGTTGCATCAACGTCGAAGGAGATGGAGTGGAATGCACAAGGCAAAGGTATAACCTAGGACATTTCTATTTCACCGGTCATAAGTGTGTAGAGAAGTTTATGACCGGGTTTAGGATAGATGGCCGTACTATCAAGAGGGCAAACTTGTTTGCATATCGGTCATCTAGTGCCACTTGAGCGATCTAACTTTGCATACGTGTTAGGATCGAGTGGCGAGGCAAGTTGAGTGCCTAACCCTTTGAAAATGTTTGTGAAAAGCTAACACATATGCACATGGTGGTGTACACATGGTGGTGTTGGCACATTTGCAAAGGAGAAGGTGTTGGAGTTGGTGTTGATCAACTTAGAGAAGAGAGAAATGTTTTTCGGTGTTCTTCGGACACTAGGATGGCTCTTAGAGTGGAATACTGCTTTGATCCATTGTGAATTGGATCAAGTGCTTTAGTGGGTTGTGTAGCCCTCTGAGTAAGCTTTCCAAAATGTCCAAGATCATCGAAATCAGAGTTCGGAGCTAAGAGATATCGCCGTTTTACCGAAGAGTGGTCTGTGACCGGACTCGTGACCACCGCGTCCGGTCAGTTTCGACCACCGCGTCCGGTCAGCTGCGACCACCGCGTCCAGTCAGTGTTTTTCGTGGGCGAAAATGACCGGACGCTGCAGCGAGTCCGGTCAGTGATGACCGGATGCGTCCGGTCACTTCGGGAGCTTGCTGGAACCTCTCTGTTCGTTGTTTCACTGCGACCACCGCGTCTGGTCCCGTTAGTGACCACCGCGTCCGGTCAAAACAAGTTTGTACGCGCGAAAACTAGCCGTTGGAGCATGCTACTGACCACCGCGTCCGGTCAGTTACGACCGGCGCGTCCGGTCGTCCTGAAATCTGCCCAGTGAAGGGGTAACGGCTCTATTTGACCGTAGGGTTATAAATAGATGCCTTGGCCGGCCTTGGCTGTTGCTTGGCACCCTTGGGACTTAGTGTCCATGCTTTGGGAGTGCTAGGAGAGCCTCTAACTCACTTGTGCTTGCTAGATTGCGAATCAATAAGCGAGTGAGTGATTCTAGTGCAATTGCATTGTGAGATTGCATCGAGTGGCACTAGGTGATCGTGTTGCAAGCCGGTGGTGCTTGTTACTCTTGGAGGTTGCCACCTCCTAGACGGCTTGGTGGCTTGTGGCTCCATCGAAGCTCGCAAGAAGATTGTGCGAGGCTCCGGAGAAGCTTTGTGAGGGGGATTGTGCTCACCCCGCGGGGATCACGAAGAGCAACTCTAGTTGAGCGTGTCATTGAGCTACCACACTTTATGGTGGGTTCTTGCGGTGCCTTTTGAGAGGCTCGGTGTGTGACCGATTAGCCGCCGATCGACGAAGTGTTGGTCGACACAACGGGGACGTAGCTTGGTGGCAACCAAGTGAACCTCGGGAGAAAATCACCGTGTCAACATTGTCTACTCTTCTCGGTGGTTTGCTTTCATGCAACACAAGCTTGTATTTACTTTCATATATACTTGTGCTTGTGTAGTTGCTCTCGTAACTAGTTTGCTTGGGTAGCTTGCTAGTTATCTTCTTGCTTGTGTAGCTAGAAGTATCCCCTTTGCGTGGCTAATTCGGTTTGTGTAACCTTGTTAGTCACATTGCTTAGTTTGTGTAGCTAAGTGTTTTGCGCTCTCTAATTTGGCATTAGTTGCCTTGTTATTGAGCTTTGCTAGCGAGCTTAAGCTTTGTGCTTTTGCTTCACTAGTTGTGTAGGAGCTCCCTCGTTTGGCAAAGTACTAGTGCATAGGTTTGTGTGACCTTGCTCTAGAATTGATTAGGTGAGCTCTTAGTAAGCTTAGCACCTTAGTTGCTTAATTAGGATCTTTGCAAGGTGCTAGAGAACTTAGATAGAGGGGTGTAGTCTTGGATATAGCGATAAATTTAATTCCGCATTTGTTTTGGTTAGCCTACGCGTTTAAGTTTTAGAAAGGACTATTCACCTCCCCTCTAGTCCGCCATCTCGACCCTTCACCAGTCCACCTCCTTTTGGCCCGATTACGCGCTTTAGAAGTCCTGTGAGCCCACCTTATCTTCCTAATCTCGCAGCCTAGCACTCTATCAGGCCTAGCTGCACTCCTCTCTCTCTCTCCTGGCCACCCCAGCCATAGGCCCACCCCGCAGCAAGCCCAGATGCCACCACCACGTGCACAGCCCACCAGGGCCTAGGCGCCCCATGACCTTCCCCGAACTCTAGTGCGCCCTCGTGACCCTAGGTGCAAGCAGCCGCCACTGTTAGTGCTCCCACCCTAGCTTTCGCACCTACTTGGCCTGCCTCCCAATATAGGCCACGTGTTTCGGCCATCCCACCTGAGGGAACGGACGCTGATGGCAACACAAAACCCTAGCCGGCCACCACTATAAATTGCCCTGCCACTACCCCGCTCATCTTCTTCTTCCTCAGCTACTGCTGCCGAGCTCTTCCACCTCGACCATCCTTTTTGCCGTGATAGGTCCTCGTTGCTCTCCACGGCGCTCTGCCCAGAGCTATGGCCATGCCGCATCGGTCTCGAGCCACCGGTCAAGCCCGGTCGATGCCACCACTGACATGCTCTCCCCCATAGCTGGACATGACTACGCTAGCCCGATCCACCCTCGGCTACAACACCATGACACGTACCTTGTCGCATCCTTGCCGTGCCTCCTCCGCCTTTGTCGTCCAAGCCTTCCCTGAGCCGGTGCCACTCTGGGACTCCACTGCTCCACCGCAACACCACCGGAACCTGCCCCACCTTGGCCTCGTGATGTTATGTTATTACTCTTATTCGATTGCTGTATGTGGTTGGATTCGTATATGTTTGTTGTGCGATGTTGCTTGTGGTTGCTGAGCCTTCGAGCCGGCTAAGAGTGAGAACCGCTCATGTGATCTGGTCACGGGTTCATCCGCCATGGTCGTGATGCCATGTGCGACCCTCTCTCATGTTTTATTTGCTTCCGTTCGGACTGACGCGGATAGGGTAGCTCATGGCCATGAGTTTGTTCCACCGCAACCATAGAGCTCTACCCCTGTTGCCTTCATGTTGAGCGCCTCGTATACTTGTACCTGCATTGATCATAGCACCCCTTGGTTCATGTGGTGATAACCGCTATGAACCCTAGAGGGTCATTATGCCATTTAGTGCATAGAGGTCATCTATGAGTGGCCTGGGTTTAGACTGGCATTTTGCTAAGTTTTGTGTGGCATGCTCCCTCTTGCGTTGCTTCTTTTGATTCCCGTCCATTCCCATGATGAGTGGATCAAAAGGCAGCTATCATACCTCTACTCTCTTGTTCCAAACTCTTCGGTTTTCGCCTATTGCCATGGCGTGTGGATCAAAGTACAATGGACCTAAATCCTGATTCACTTGTTTTGCTTGTTTTAGTTATTACTTATTGATGTGACATGTGTTTGGCTATAGAACCAAGCCCCCAGCACTCTTGTTTGTCCTCTAGATCTAACTTTTTGATTCATGTCTACCACCATGGCATTAGGATTGAAAAGATTATGAGACCAACACCATGTTTCCCCTGCCTTGCTCTTTTTAGTTTTCGTTGTTTACCTTGTCACGTGAATCAAAGGATCGCGGAGTCCAGCCCTCTACTTCTCTTGTTCCACTTCCGTCAACCCCTGTTGATTACCGTGATGTGTGGATTGATGGAACACGGAACCCGCTTCCCTATTACCCCTTAGTCCATTCTATTCAATCCCGTCCATAGCCATAATGATCAGATCAAAGATCATGGACTACAATCTCTGTCTCAGCTAAGCTAGGGTCTAGGTCATCAATCTTGGAGCCATATAGGTTGACACAATCGGCCCGGAAAGTACCAGCTATTCTTAGACATTGACCTAAGCTTGTGTTCATCCATCGACCTTTTTTGCCCCTTTAAGCCTGAGGAAACAGACTCGCTCTGCAAGGGCTAGCCTTGTTATCGTTGAGCGGTGTTATTTGTTCTTTTCATTTTCGTGTTAACCTTTGTGCTGTGTTGCGAGTTATTTGAATCTTGGTGTAGCGTTCTTTATTTGTTTTTAGTCTTCTATTCTATTTTTAGAGTCAGTCGAAGCTTTCTCTTCTTGTGAGCTTATTGGATTTTTTCATGTCTATTATCGGCATTTCATTCGTAGACTTGATCCACGTGTGGATGGACCTGAGACGATCCATGTGGTGGAGACTCTCGCTGATCGACTACACCGACTATTGGAGACTTGTACCACTACAACCCTGACATCACAGGTGTCATTGCAGCATCTTTATTTAGAGAATCCTATTCGGCATTGCAAACTAGATTGCTAGCACTTTACATTTATTTATTTGCTAGTATATGTGATGCATGCTATTGCTTGAGCCTTGTTTGTCTTGATTGAAAACCAATCTCCCTTGATTACCTAGCTGCGCGCTTGCACTATCATATATGCCAGTCTGCTTGCTTGCAGTTACTCCACCATACTTACATATGTGCCTTTGATATGTGATGTGTGATGGTTGGGTGATATGTGGATGGTGGATGGGGGTTAGTAAAAGCCCTAGTTTGATTTTAGATAATTAATGAAACCTATTTGGACTAATCCTTGTATCTAAGTGTGTGACTAGATAGGATGGTCCAATCCAAGTGGTGGAACAAGTGAATGATGATCATGATGGTGGTGGAGGGCATGGTGATGATCAAGTGTTCAAAGCTTGGAAAACAAGAAAGAGAAAAACAAAAGGCTCAAGGCAAAGGTATACTTGATAGGAGCTTTGTGTTTTGGCACTCAAGACACCTAGTGGGTGTGAGTGTGTTTAGGATAGATAGATGTACTATTAAGAGGGGTGAAACTCAACATGAAATGCGGTTATCAAAGTGCCACTAGATGTTCTAATTCATTGCATATGCATTTAGATTCTAGTGAGTGCTAACACCCTTGAAAATGCTTGTGAAAATTGCTAACTCACGTGCACTATGGTGAGACACTTTGTGGTTGGAAATATAAAAGAAAGGGTGAAGTGAAAAGGAAGAGAAGGGGTCACTCACATGTGACTGGACGCTGGTCTTGGCTTGATCAGACACTAGGTAGCCGGTCCAGTCACTGTGACATGGCAGCGCATGGTGCATGGAGGCTGACACAAGCAGGAGCGAATGCTAGGGCACGTCCGGTCATGTCTGATCGGACGCGTCCGGTCATGAAAAACTATCTCTGGATGCTTACTAGAAATGACCGGACTCCACGTTGGGGAGCGTCCAGTCATACTAACAGCACGTCCGATCTTACCATTACTGGCACAGGCACACGCGTGAGCCGATGTGGCGCTGGCGTGTCCGGTCCTGCTTAGGCACATTCGGTCTCAACTTAACGTTCGCGGTTTGTAGTTTTGATCGTTGGAAATGGACGAATGCGCTTGAACCATGGGGACACGTGGAAGCGGATGCGTGACCAAACGTTGGGTGCAATGCGTCTGGTCATTCCGACCGGCGCGTCCACTCACTCCGAAAATCAGTGCAGTTAGGGTGCCAACGACTCTATTTCATTTGGCCCTCTATAAATACGTGGTAACTGGCTTGGGCTCACTCTCTTGGCCATTTCTATTGAGAAAACACACTAGTGAGCCTAGCCATTCGTCTCTCTCTCACTTTAGTTGATTGGTTCATCATTTGTTGAGATTGGAGAGCATCCAAGTGCATTGCTTTGAGTGATTGCATCTAGAGGTACTTGGTGATTGTGTTTCGCTGCAGGATTTGCTTGTTACTCTTTGTGTTTGCTGACACCTAGATGGCTTGGTGCAGCGAGGATCATCAAGTGGAGGAAGGTGATTGTCTCCAGCTCCGATCGTGGTGATTGTGAGGGATTCTTGAGCCTTCCCCGTGGAAGATCTCGAAAGGCATCTTTAGTGGATTGCTCGTGGCTTATGGATCCTCTCTTGTGTTGGTTGTGCGGCACCCAGTTGCAGATTAGACGTGTGATGCCTATTAGCACGTGAACCTCCAAGTGAGTGTATCGCCACAACGGGGACTAGCTTGCCGACAAGCAAGTGAACCTCAAAGAAAAATCATTGTGTCATCTTGTCTCCAAGGATTGATTTGGTATTGATTGATATATTGTGATTGATCACTTGCCACGGCGATATAATCTCCTATACCTATCTTGTGCATTTACATTCTAGTGTAGCTAAGCTCTTTCGTATAATTAGTTTGAGAGCTAGCTTGTTTGTCTAAGTAGTTTAGTTAGTGAGGCTCTTTAGCTTAGTTTTTGAGAGCTCACTAGCTTAGCTTTTAGTGCCTTAGCCATTGCTTAATATAGATATCATAAATAACTAGAATTATGGATAGGTGGCTTGCATTTTTGTAGAGCTAGCGCAAAACTTGCATTACGCCATTTAGTTGTCTAACCACTTGGCTTAAGTGTTGTTGTAGAAATTTTTATAGGCTATTCACCCTCTCTAGCCATTTAGGACCTTTCAAGTGGTATCACAGTATGGTCACTGTGATTTGAGGCTTAACAACCTTCGGTGTCAAAATGGCTCAAATCAACAACACTAAGAAGCCACCCCAATTTGATGGCACAAATTATCCATATTGGAAGTTAAAGATGACCACACACATCATGTCAATCAATAGAAAGGTGTGGAAGGTGGTGGAGACCAAAATTGAGATAGAGGATCCAAAGAATCCCACCGCAGCCGAAGAAGTGCTACTCCAAAACAATGACATTGCTCTTAGTGCTATTCATGATGCAATCAATGAGAGAACATTTGAGCAAATCAAGAATATTGAGATGACTCATGAGGCTTGGAAAAAGTTGGAGGAATTATTTGAGGGCACCAAGGCAATCAAGGGTGCAAAGGAATACATTCTAAAGGAGAAGTTTGCTAGCTTCAAGATGAAGGAAGATAAGAGTGTGCCAGACATGTTCCATCGGATGATGTTGCTTGTCAATGATCTCAAAGCACTTGGTGAGAAAAGTGGAGGACAAGGACTTCTCTCATAAGTTCTTGAGATGCTTACCCACAAGATTTGGCATGTTGGTCACCTTGCTAGTGAGGACCGGTTTGGACACAATGACACCAAACCAAATCTTGGGAGATATCATGACCGATGATGCATATAGAGATGATGATGAGAAGGAAGAAAAGAGGAGAAGAAAGATGAGAAGAAGGATGAGAAGATGAGTGTGGCATTTAAAGCCACATCATCATCCAAGGGCAAGGCCAAGCAAGGCACATCAAGTGAAGATAATGATTCAAGCTTTGATGATATGGATGATGAGAAGATGACTCTCTTTGTCATGAGATTTGGTAAGTTCATGGTGAAGAAGGGCTGCCGTGCTAGAAGAAAGAAATCTTCATCCAAAAACAAGGAAGAGTCAAGAACGTGCTTCAAGTGTGGAAGTAAGGATGGTTTGTTGCTCAATGCCCATACAATAGCGACAATGATGATGACAAGAAGAGCAAAAAGGACAAGAAGGAAAAGAAAAAGAAAAAGAAGAAGGACAAGATGACCATCAAGAAGAAGAAGAAGGGTGGTTCATATGTGGTCACTTGGGATAGTGATGCTTCCTCAAGTGATGATGATGATAGTGATGATGACAAGACCACCGAAAAGAAGGCTCTTGCAAGCATTGCCATACAAGAGAAGCCTTCTCTCTTCGACACACCATCATGCTTCATGGCTAAGGCCACTGAGGTATAAACTTGTGATGATGGATGTGATGAGGAATATAATAATGAAAGTGAAAATGAAAGTGACAATGATGATGAACCAACTAAATATGAACTAATTAACATGTTAGAAGATGCTAAAGAACATGTTGACATTAAAAGAAGGGAATGCAAAGACTTGCGCAAGGAACTAAAAGCCCTTAAGCAAGCCTTTGATAAGCTCAATACATCCCATGAGAGGCTAGAGGAAGCCCATAAGAAGCTTGGCAAGGTTCACAAGAAGCTTGAAAAAGCTTATTCCTCTTTGCTTAATGAGCAAAATGAGAAGGAGCATGCTGTAACATGTGATAAAGGCTTAACATGTGATATAATTGATGAATCCTTTTATAAGCCTATCATTGTTGCTCCCACTAACCCTTCTTGTAGCACTTCCACTTCTATCTCATCTAGTAGTGATGGTTTCACTTGTGATGCCACACTAATGGTTGAGAATAAGACACTCAAGAAGGAGGTAAAAGAGCCCAATCACACCTTGGCAAAGGCCTATGGTAGTTAGGACCGCTTGCTTATGTGCTTGGGTAGCCAAAGGGCATCTCTCTATAAAGAGGGATTGAGCTATATCCCCAAAAAAGGCAAGGCCGCCTTTACTAATCACAAAACTAGTTTTGTGAGGAATAATGGCTGGTATTGCAAAAGTTGTAAGCAAGTTGGTCACATAGAGCAACAATGCATGAACAAGAAATCACAAGCTAATGTATCCTCAATTAAGCTTGATTCTTTCTATGTGCTTACTAAGGGTACAAATGATGTTTATGCTAAGTTCATTGGTGCACCATGGATGGGCTCAAAGAAGAAAGCCATATGGGTGCCAAAGAGCTTGGTTACTGTTGATGGTAGTTAAAGTATACTGTGAACCGTCAACCTTTCTTTCATAAATGATAAAAATGGATAAATACTATTGATTAAGAGGTTATTACTAACAGTTTCCATGAGTTTTGGTGAATTTATATTTTTTGCAGGATTTACACAGAAAACCGCCAAAGAGGACCTAAATATAAAAAGATATCGCAGGATAATTTTATGGCGTATACATGGGAAGGTTCCAGAGGACACTAGAGGACTCCACACCGAGGCAGGGCTCGAGAGCTTGCCATGTGGGGCTGGCCGGCCCCACCCCTATGCCACCCGGCCCCCTGTGGTAGGAAGCCACCTCGAGCTTCTAGAGTATTTTTTCACCGCCTCCAAGGATGCATCTCAGCCATATGTGAAGTCGGTTTGATCCAAGGGCTCATATTCAACCTCCTGGGCTATAAATAAAGGGCAGAACCCCCTAACGTCAAGTCAAATCCAGAGCCAGAAACCCTAATTCCTATTCCATCAGGATCTAGACTAGCAATCAAGAGAAGATTAGTCCTGCATAGGATTTAGTCTTAGTTAGAGATAGAGAGAGATAGAGTTCAAGAGTAGAGTTCTAGAGGAGTTTCGGCCTGTCGGTGCTCTCTTCTGCTATATTCTACGGGATCAAGTTCTTCTGGATCTTGCTTCTGAGATTCTTTGGTAATCAACTTTTGATTCAAGTAAGCAATTTGTCTCTATTATTATTCAAGTTTGCAAATCTCTTTTGAGTACTTTGATCTTGGTAGCTCCTTGATCGAAGTAGTATTCATTCATAGTATAAACATGGTGCTTAGACTAGGGTTACTTGTGAATATGCCCTAATTGCCCAAAACGTGGTAGATCGCGTAGGTGACAGCTGTGTTGAGTCCTTTGCAGCCCATCTCCCATCGATAGGATTTGGTAGGCCAATTGGTGCTCGTAGGGAAGGAACTCTGATTTTATTCCTTGGGAGACATCGCCCACGAATTGAGCTTTAGTTGATAAAGTTTATCAAGATTAGAACTAGACAGTCCTTCTTTATTCCCCTTTTATTGTCTGACATTGATTGTGAATTCGGGTTAAGTTTATAGACCAGCTAGTTAGAACACACTCACATATTGTTCCTTTGGGTTTGATATTAAAATCAGGATTATCTTGGTGAAGTGCTACAACGGGATAGATTTATCTGTGCGCTTGCGGATACCTTATAACTTGTGTGCATTTAGTTTATACCAACAAGCATTTCTGGCGCCGTTGCCGAGGAACAGTTTGCTGAGTTAACTTTGAGTCTAGCTTAATCTTGTATTATACTTTTATCTTTTATCTTTTTAGTTTTTTATTTACTTTTTATTATGGAGCCCGTACGTACCCTTCTTTACCAATATGGAGCATCCATGGACCTGAGCCTTAAGCCAGCCGAATCATCTAAACACATCCTATCATCTGGTTATGAGCTTAGTTCGGAGTTAATTGCAATGGTTAAGGATGAATCTTTTTCTGGTGAAGTTAATGAAAACCCCTATTTCCATTTACGTGAGTTTGAGCAGATTTGCGCATGTCTTCACATTGAGAGCATGTCTTATGAAACTTTACGATGGAAGCTTTTTCCTTCCTCTTTGATCGGAAAATCTAAACACTGGTATAGACGTCACATTAAGAGGAGTAAAGGAAATTGGAAAGCCCTAAGTTCTAGCTTTTGTTTACAATTTTTTTCCCATTTATAAGGTTGTCAAACTTTGTGCAAAACTTTTAACTTTTAAACAATAGAAAAATGAACCTTTGGGTAAGGCCTGGGAACGATTTAACACTCTTGTAGATTTTGGTCCCAATCTTGCTTAGGCTAAACCCATTCTTCTCCAAGACTTCTATGTGGGCCTTAATAAGAAAACCATAAAACATCTTAATTCATCCGTAGGAGGTTCATTCATGCATATCACTGCTGAACACGCTAAAGACATTCTTATGAAAATCATAGATAACCTTCATAAGGAGAATGAGAAATTGTTAGAGAAAGAAACCAAAATAGCTAAACCTAAAATTTTGCCTGAACCATCCCAATCTCTAGCTTTAGCTATTGTAGATCCTGAACCACCGAAGGAGGAGAAAACTCTAATTTTGGATTTTATGCTTGAATTCGAGGATGAACTTTTTAATGATTATGGAAATACCTCGAGATATCATATGATGAAGAAACCTCAGGAGTATAAAAATCCATCATTCATAGACCCTTCTGAGAAAGAATTCTTTAAAAAGGCAACAAAAGAACTTGTGTCTGTGTTGAGCGACAAGTGGTTAGAGGAATAAGAGCTTTCACCTAAGATAATTCATTTAGATTCACCCTCTATCGTTATTCGGTGCTAACTTGATAAAGCTCCTTTTGATACTTTTTATAATCCAATAGTAGGTGTTAATATCATGTCTGCTTTATTTGCTCAAGATTTTCTAAAGGACATGCCATTAGCCCCTACTACCAATTTGCTAAAATGTTTTTCAGGAAGCATTGTCCCAAGTTTGGGAATTCTGTGTGCCCTTCCTATTTTTGTTAATGGTACCCGAGTCCTGTTGAATTTATACATTTTTGATATGGTAGAATTCAATGTGTTGATAGGGCAACCAATAAAAAGACTTATTCAAGAAGGACAAACGGGGAAATTAAATATTAAACTTGGGAAAAACTTTGAGCTCTCTATGCCTATTATTCATTCTCTTAATACTAAGATGGAGCCACTTTCTCGTTAGACATAATAGAAGAGGTTAAGGTAGCATCTCTTGATGACTCAATTGAACCAAACATAGAAGATGATGCTCAGTCCTTCATTGATGAGGAAGAGGATGATCATGTTCCCGATCCTCTCGATGAATTGCTAGAATCCTAAGCCCTCTATTGAACTTAAAGCTCTGCCTTCTGGTTTGAGATATGCTTTTCTCAATAATGATCAGGATTCTCCTATGATCATAAGTAATAGACTCTCTCAAGAAGAATCTTTGCGCTTAATAACTGTTTTAGAAAAGTATCATTCTGCTTTTGGCTATTCACTCCAAGACATTAAAGGTATTAGTCCTATTCTTTGCACCTATCGCATCCCTACAGATCCAGATTGTACACCTTCTAGGGAGCTCCAACGTAGGCTTAGTAATGCGATGAGAGAGGTAGTGAAGAAAGAGGTTTTGAAACTTTTGCATGTCGGGATCATCTATCATGTGCCGCATAGTGAGTGGGTAAGTCCGGTTCAAGTTGTACCTAAGAAAAGGAAAATGACTGTTGTTAAAAATGAGAAAATGAATTAATCCCCTAAAGAACTGTCACTGGATGGCGTATGTGTATAGATTATCAAAAGCTTAACAAGGCAACTAAGAAAGATAATTTTTCACTGCCTTTCATTGATGAAATGTTAGAGAGATTAGTGAACCATTCTTTTTTTGTTTTCTTGATGGGTATTCAGGATATCACCAAATTCTAATCCACCCAGATGACCAAAGCAAAACCACTATTACATGTCTATATAGAACTTATGCTTATAGAAGAATATCTTTTGGATTATGTAATGCCCCAGCTTCTTTTCAAAGATACATGATGTCTATATTTTCTGATATGATTGAAGAAATCATGGAAGTTTTCATGGATGATTTTTCTGTTTATGAAAAAACTTTTGATGATTGTCTTGAAAATTTAGACAAGGTTTTGCAAAGATGTGAAGAAAAGCACTTAGTCCTTAATTAGGAAAAATATCATTTTATTTTTAGAGAAGGAATAGTGCTGTCACACCCATTTAATGACCAAATGGAGTGCATACTCTTATGTGTGCCTAGAGATCAATCACACATAAGTTAACAAATTATAAAGGAAGTATCATCACAAATGTTATTACATCACGATTATTATCACATAGTCTTTACACAAATGTAGCAGAAAAAAAATATAAATCTCTCGTGGTAGCTCCAAACACAAGCACATTGACTGGTTGACTGCAAGTCTAATAATCTTCAGAGAAGTAGAAGTAGTCACTATTTACACCATCTGTTACCCATCCGGGATTTTTATCCAAGTAAGAAAAATAAACAAGCGTAAGTACATCTCATACTCAACAAGTTTAACATAGGGTTCATGAGGCTCAAAGGCATGACATTGGTTTATCAGCATGTAGCTTTTAATTAGCATAATTTTAGTATATCAATAATATCAAAATGTCTTAATGTAAACAATAAACATATGATCCATGTGAAATGACTAACGAATAGCAAAAACATATTCATTATTAATGATCAACTATTCCATAAGGGTCCAAGGCCACTCGTGACCGTGAGTACGGCTCTTATAACAGTTTTACACTCTGCAGAGGTTGTACACTTTCACTGTGAGTCGTGTTGCCCATATGCCCGGGTTAATTACTCCCAAAACACTTTCAATGTGAGCAGACAGGGAAACACTATAAAGTCTTTCGAAGGTTCATCTAACAAGTTAGGGCCATTAGATTCACTCGGCAAACAGATGTAGAGTCCCCCTTCCAAATGGCACAATAACACGCAGCCTATACACATGAGGACAGAGGCCGCACTATACCCGATTCGTCAAGCCATTCTTACGCCAAAAAGGATTACCACTAACAAGCTAGAAAAGGTCCTTCTATATGACTAAAGCCAGAGCCATATAGTCCTCACAGTTGTACTGTAGGTCCCGGATGTTCGCTTACAGATAAGTCCTTAAGGAGAGTAACGAGAGCACCGCAAAATAATCCCATGCTCTAGTCCTCTTTAAACAGTAATAAAAAGTCATCTTTTAAAGTTTATTGCATATTCCATTAGTCAAATTACATGATCATAGTTCATGTTAAGTACTAGCAATACTATTCCATGCAATATAATAGGTATCAAGGAATAAGATCAACACTAAGTCATCCTTAACAAAGGAATATATGCATAATAATATTAATTGCTTATTGTGAATAGGACAACAAGGATAATCTCATGCTATACGTGCCTTGCTCAAACTGGTCCTGATGATCTTGCTCGTAGAAAAACTCCTGATCCCCAATGAATTGCTCACCGTCTATACTCGATCAACAATAGCAACAACATTCATCCAGAACAATCATGCATAAAAAAACAAGACTATAATTAGAACAGTACACCAATAGTAATAAAATAAGATAAAAAGTCTTTGAAATGAATCTACAACTCTCTAGGATCACACAAACGCGAAGATCACGAAAAACGGAGCTAAAACGACAAAGTTACGAATTTACAAAGATTTCCTATAGAAAAATAATTACTTTAATTCAAACTTGAAAATAAAATGTCACAAACCTACTGTACAGTACTACTAACATGTAGAGGTCGCAAATATGAACCTAACGCAATTTGAACGGTTTAAATCGGAGTTAAAATGGAGAAGTTATGACTAAAACAAAATCAGTGACAAAACTGTAAATAAGTGAAAACGTATTCTGGAATTACCGAGACCAAATACGCTTTCAAAAGGATAAAATGGCTTCGGATTTTACATTGTGGACTGCGGGTTCTATAATAGAAAAACACAGGGTCTCTTTAGCAAAATTGCCGGCCGAACCGGTATCTTCAATCCTCAGCCGTTGAATTCAAAATAGACGGCTCAGATCGGATCGGGAACAGCCGGTGGCGGCGCTTGGCCAGAACAGAGGCCCGACGGTGAGTCCCGCGGCGGCACCATCGCCGGAGAACGCAAGAGCTCGATTTCGAGCACGATTCAGAGAAAGGAAAACACGGGGAGGGAGAGCGGAGCACGACGAGCTCACCTCGCGCGAAAACGGAGCCGAGGGCGGACCAAAGGAGGCACGCGGCTTGGAATGGCGGCGGCTAGGGCTCACCCTCGCGGTGGCCGAGCTCTCGAGCACCACAGCGGCTACAAGAAGATGAGATGGATGCGGCAGAGCATGGCATGCGACTTATATAGCCCGAAGGCGTTCCAAATAAGGAAGGAAGAAGATTTAGAGGTGGATTCAATCGGTAGAAGCAAGAGAAGAAATCCGACGTGGCTTGGGGAGGAAGAAGGCGTCTGACACACGGGCCTGTGGCGTCAGCGACATGCAGAGAAGACAGGCGGCGCGCGCTCGTGCGAACTAGGCCAGCGGCTTGCTGGGCTCAGCCCAAGGCGGGGAAACGGAGAAGCGGGAGACGGGCCGCACGCGCGGGAGGCAGGCAGGCCGCGGGCGAGCGATAGGCTGCTGGGCTACATGGGCCGAAAGCTAGGGAGGGAAATGAAACTCCTTTTCTTTTTTCCTTTTCAAATATTTCAAAGCATTTTTAAATTATTTTGAATCCTCTTTTGAATTTGAATCAAACCACTCAATACAAAATATTCAAATGCAATAGCATGAGTGCACAAATATGTTCCTACCCTTATATTTGTTTTTAAGTTAATAAAAATTATTATTATTCTAAGTTTATATGCCCACAAAATTGCATAAAAAATCATATTTTCCTATTTTTAAATATCCCAAAATTTTAGGGTGTTACAAGTGCTAGGACACCTAGTGTCTAAAAGAGGAATTGAGGTAGATAAAGCTAAAATTAAAGTAATAGAACGACTACCTCCATCTGTGAATATCAAATAAATTCGAAGTTTTCTGGGTTATTTTGATTTTTATCGCCGATTCATAAAAAAAAATTCATATATTGCTAGACCACTAACAAACCTGTTAGCTAAGGATGTTTCTTTTGAATTTGATGATGCATGTTTGAATTCTTTTAACATTCTTAAAGAAGCACTCATCTCTGCACCAATCATCCAACCCCCTGATTGGTCATTACATTTTGAAATTATTTGTGATGCTAGTGATTATGCTGTGGGGACAGTTTTGAGACAAACAAAAGATAGAAAACATCATGCAATTGCTTATACTAGCAAAACTCTGACAGGAGCTCAACTTAATTATGCAACAACTAAGAAAGAGCTCCTAGCTGTTGTTTTTGCTATTGATAAGTTCAGATCTTACTTAGTAGGAGCAAAAGTAATTGTTTACACTGATCACGCTGTCTTAAAATATTTGCTCACTAAGAAAGATGCTAAACCTCGATTGATAAGATGAATTTTGCTATTCTAAGAATTTAATTTAGAAATAAAAGATAAAAATGGAGTAGAAAATTCTGTTACCGATCACTTATCTAGAATGCAATTTGAGAATCCGTAGGAATTACCTATCAATGATTCGATGAGGGACGACATGCTCTTCAAGGTCTCCTGATTAGACCCCTAGTACATGAATATTATAAATTTTATGGTTGCAGGTTATGTACCACTAGGGGATGATAAGAAGAAGTTCATTTATAAAAGTCATCTCTACATATGGGATCCGCCATATCTCTTCAGAGTCTGTGCTGATGGCTTGCTCAGAAGATGTGTACCGACAGAGGAAGGCATTTAAATCATTGAAAGATGCCACTCATCATCATATGGAGGACATTATGGGGTATTCCGCACTCAAGCAAAGATTTGGCAGAGTAGATTCTATTGGCCAACCATGTATGAAGACACAAAAGATTTTATCCAGAGATGTGGAGCATGTCAGAAGCACAAAAATATAAAATCACGCGATGCCATACTACTCACTAACAACCTCTAGATTGAGCTCTTTGATGTCTAGAGAATTGACTATATGGGACCATTCTCAAAGTCAAAGAACTATGAGTACATCTTGGTGGCAGTTGATTATGTTTCCAAGTGGGTTGAAGCCATGCCATGCAGAGCTGCTGATGCTAAACACTCCAAGAAAATATTTCATGAAATAATATTCCCAAGATTTGGAGTGCCAAGAATGGTGATAAGTGATAGAGGAACACATTTTACTAATAGGAATTTCCATCACTATTTATTGAAACATGGAATTCATCACAATATTGCTACTCCATATCACCCTCAAATAAGTGGCTAGACAGAGACGTCAAATAAGCAAATCAATAATATTTTATAGAAGACAGTCAATGAAATGGGAACCACATTGAAAGATAAACTACATGATGCACTTTGGGCTTATCATACGGCCTACAAGACCCCATTGGGTATGTCACCATATCAGTTTGTATATAGAAAGACTTGCCATCTACCTGTGGAGCTAGAATTCAAAGTTCATTAGGCTATCAAGTGATGGAACATGGACTTTGAAGCCGCAGGAGAAAAGAGGAAGATGCAACTTTCTGAATTAGAAGAATGGTGAGAAAAAGCTTATCACAATTCAAGGATCTATAAATGAGAACTAAAATATGCCATGATAAGAGAATCAAGAAGAAAGAATTTGTACCTGTAGATAAGGTATTACTTTTTAATTCTAGGGTTAGATTATTTGGGCATGGATAGCTACGAACCAAGTGGGAAGGACCATTTACGGTGGTAAGCACTTCATTGCATGGAGCGGTAACTCTTCAAAACAACGAAGGTACGTTATTCAAGGTAAATGGCCACCGTCTCAAAATCTTTTTGGAACCTGATAAACCACTTGAGGTAGTTGATGAATTAGATTTTATTATACGATAATTACACCACTGCCATCCTCCATTGTGAAATAAAATGCGAATATATGTTTTTAGGAAGGAAATGGATTTAGAAACATACGAGACAAAGATGACCCCGAGAGGATGACAGGTGGGGCTGGCCGACCCCACCTCTGTGCCGCCTAGCCCCTGATCTCCACCTCTCGTGCACAACCAACTCTCACGACCCTTCTACACCCTTCCAAGATACAATGGCATCTAGTTGTGATTCATTCAAATATTCTTTCGCACGGAGCTATCCAGGGGAAGAGTTTGACCTCTGCTGCAAGTCAACCCCCTATATAAACAACCCCATGCCTACTTCCAAACTCATTCCATTCAAGCCTTCTCTCCTCTCCATAGCAAGAGTTTTCTCCTTCTCTAAGATCCAATGGCCAGAAAAGAGATTGTAGTTTTTAGAGTTGATATCGACAAGAATCCTTCGAAGGAAGACACACAGGCCATCATTCCTGTAGAAGAAGCTCTTCCTCTTGCTATCATTCATCCTAAGGAAATAGTGCCCGTGCCACCTAAGAAGACCTATGGGCAGTCCTACTACATTCAAGCTCGTCAGTATATGCTCCCGACGCCACAAGAGCATTTACTCCTGATGGATGCATCGAAGGAACCAATGGTTGCTGTGCCAAAGAACACCAAGCTGCCGCCTCCATGACCTAATGAGAGGATTATGGGTGGGAAAACCAACAAGCTGGGGAGGTAAAATGTGTGAAATACACTAATGCCACTCCCCGTGTCTCTTTGGATGGAATTCGCGCTACTCCAAGTCAAGTCAAATTCATTCCGCCGAGAGAAGCTCCCAAAAGATCTGCACCTTCTTCTTTGGAAAGAGAAGCCAAGCGCCCCAGAATGACCATAGCCATGCTCGAAGATAGGGTTGAATCTCTCAAGCAAGCACTTGCGCTTGTTACTAGTACCATTCGTACTATGAGTATGCAGACCGAGATGAATATGTTAGAAATTAGCTATCTCAAGAAAAAGAATGAGAGGCTTGTTAGAGAGATGGATAGGTGTGGCAGAACCACCTAAATTATATGGCCCACATATGCCTACCATTGTCTTTCAGACTTCTGATACAGCACATGCAAGCCAGACAACTCCGGTAGTCTGTCGAGTGTCCTCGGAGAACCCCAAATCATCCACGTTTTACAACTCATACAAGATCAACAAAGGAGTTGTTACAACATTACAACATTTGATACAAAAATAAATTACATCAGAGTGCGGAAGAATTATAACATTAGTTTACAAGGCATGTATAAGTCAACTTTTACTTAAGCTCCAAAAGATGAGTAGAACTGAGGAAGCATCTTAGGTGAAACATCTAAGGTAGAAGGGGTAGCCATACCATGACGAGCCCACCAACATGATCTCAAGAAGCTGCTCAAGCTTGAACCTACAACAGAGGTTAACAAACCCTGAGTACTTGAGGGTACTCAACAAGTCTTACCTGACTAAAGAAAAGACTCTAAGGATATGCTGGCTTAACGGTAAGGTAGAGGCAAGAAGTAACTTTTGCAGAAAAGCTTACTATAAGTGAATCCTTACTTTTGATATTTTAGCAGTGTATTAGTTTATAGTCGATATCCAGTTTGCACCTGGTCTAAATCAATCACTTCTTTAATCATCAAAGCTCATGTTCAACTCATAACATCTCTGATCCATCAGTATCCAAGTTTTATTGATTAACTATGATGTAAGTCAGAGGGTCGAATCTTCATCTTCAAGAAGCAATGATGATTCGAATCGATTGGGCCAGCTAGGGTTTCCTTACCACACGACATATGCAGATCATAAACCTACATATATCAACCCTCACTCTGATCCTCCAAAATATGAACTGGTCCAGCGCTATTTGAGAGCATAGTACCCACCTCTCTGTGTCGTTTGTCCCTGACGAATTCATAGGAATGTGTACATGATACTCTCACCATCTCTCCACTCCCAGTGCGTGGTTATCATTTCACATAATGGAATAGCCAAGGTATTAGGCTTAGTGGAGTATGTGGCCAATACTAGCAAAGTCTCAACCACACGTAGGCCTACAACAGTACAGTCATCAATCGACACAGGTGGAGGCACTACATTGAGACTCCATTCCCAATGCAAGCCAGTTGTGGCCAAACCACCAGTCCGGTCTCAAATTAACATTATTAACATCATGTATTCACAACCCATAAACAGAGTTGAGAAGAGCAAGGTGAAATTGTTACTCTCGAATGATGAAACCATCTTCGACTTCCATCATAGACTAAGCATTACTAAGCAAATAGTTAAGGATATAGTTAAGGATACCTGTATATCAAGGTAATCATGCAGCAACGGTATAGACCAACTCCTAATTACTTAATGTATATCTCACAAGACTTAAAGTGTATAAAGATTTTATAAAAGCTATAGAAGGGTGTGATGCACCGGGGCTTGCCTTCATTGTAGAGAAGGTTAGTTTCCTTAGATAGATCCAATAGACACCAACACCTATGGTGGATGGATCTACTTCAAAACTTGATCAACACGAGTCTTCTCACTCTCGTACAAACTACACGTAATAAATGATGCTTTACTTAATATGATGGAATGCATGCCATGATGCATGAGATATGATGTAAGACATGTAATACATGATAGAACTCTAATAAAGTTAAAAAAGTTGAGTACAACTTTCCTTCACCAACAACTGGGGTTACCATCACAGAAGCATCTTAATTATTAACTAATCAAGTTAATTAGTTGTTATCATGAAAGGATTAATTTAACATGGATGAACAAGTGATTAACATGGAAGGCATCTACTAAACATAACCACTTATCTTAACTATTGCATATAAGGAACAATCAATACTTATATACATGCATGTACCAAATAAACATTTAATTAAATCATTTATCTATTTATAACAAGTTGATTCTAGCATATCAAGCAACTAATTTCATTGCCAAGGAACAACAGGGGTTTGAGTGTTCCAAGGTCCACAAACAAAGTATAAAATACACCAAAGTTATTTAAGTATTTATCTAAACCATTTTAGTATTTATTTAACTAAAGAAAAGGTATTTAAACACACCTAAATGAATTAACCAATTTAGAAACATCAAAACAGTACCAAACTTTTTGTACAGGCAGTTCTAAGCATGTAAAGCATACTCATAAAATTTCATGATCACAGGATTAATATTTTTATCTACAAAAATTACACAAGAAGAATTTTCCTATTAAAAGATGGAATTTTTAACCATACTAGAATTACTTATTATGACCAACTAATATTTTTCATGGATAGAGCATAACATGAAAAAAACTATAGAACAAATTTCACATTTTAGCATGCTTCTAGAATTAGTTATGAATTAAACAAGAATCAACATATAATAGCATTGTCTGAAAAGATTAATAGGATAAAGGAAAATATATTTGCACTGGGAACCCTAAACATTTTATGAATCAAAACACAGCCTGACGCTACTATTCACATGAGACATAGAATTCACAACTGGATCTAGAGAAAAGTTTCTATTTCCCTTTTACCCCTCTCTTCCTCTTCACAACGGGAAGTAGGGCAACGACGGTCGGGACCAGTGATTCAGGCGACACACTCGACGGGGGTGGCCACGGCGAGGCAGTGTGCCCATCCAAAAACCCGTGCAAAACCATGGGCCTATCCAGCTCAGGCCGCGATCGGCCGAGACGGTCTGGCCACATGAGCCAAAGACCATAGTAGGCATAGCGCTGGCGGCGGTGCGAGGGCGGTAGCGGCGGGCTCAGCGGAGGTGGGCGCAAGGAAGCTTTTGGATAGCAGAGCTAGTAGCAGCTTGGTTGGGCGTGAGTTTTCACAGAGTCGTGAGGGCAGGCGGTGGCAGCGGTTTTGCTGCGGTGCCATGGCGAACGGCTACGATGGCAATCGACGCTGGGAACGGCTCTGGCGGCAACAAGCGACGTGAGCAGGCCAGGGGGTGCGTAAGGGTGCGGCGGGGCTAGTGACAGAAGGAATTGGATGGAGGTAGAGCAGCCACGACGAATTTGGTCGGCGAGCTCTTGCTGTCTGGTTATGGAACAGAGATAGGAAGGGGGAAGATGCCGGTGAGGCGAGACGTGAGCGAAGCAACTAGAGGTGGCCAGCAGTTACTTGTGTCGTTGCCACCAAAGTAGCTGCATGCCCAAATGTGAGAAGGCGGTGGAAAACGATCGGTGGCGGTGGCGAGCAAGCAGCCAAGCTGCTGCTGATGTCATGCACTGTAGCAGCCTGATAGGACAAATTCATCTCCCTTTTTCTCCCAAAGCCAAACAACAACTCAAAGATCTCCAAACACAAAAGTTGTTCACCTTTATGCCATCTTCAACATTGCTTTAAGCATCAACCTCTAATTCTAAAAGGTTAGAGAGATCAAAGCTAGAGAACAAGGGTACCTTGAAACTCGAACTCTGAACTTTCAGTTAGGTTTGAAAACAGTTTTGTTAAGCAAACTTTGGGAAATAATTAGAGGTAAACCATCTATCAAACCTATCCACTAATTACACATCATCATAGTACAAGCATGACTACAAACAAAGAAAGAAAAGTTGGACAAGTTTTATTTAATAAAGTTGATTTAATAAAGCTCCCAAAATTGAACTTTATAACTTATTTTCATGGACTTAGGCAAAATGGCTAAGTCAGAGAATCAACTATAGGATCCATTCTTTTGGCTCCAATTTAATCATGTTTGACTTAAAAACATCATTAGATCTTGGTTCTATAATATAAAGCATATTTTGTACTACAAATTTTATTTTAACAAAATCTTAATTGTGTAAGCCAATTCTCTTATATAAATTCACAAAGAACACTAAACATTATTGTTATTAGCATTTCATGAAACATATGAAACATACTATAAACAACCTATGAAATACTACCTTGAAACACTTGAATCATGGCATAGTTAACATGTGAAACACCATATTTGCAACATAGCAAAGCTATAAATGAACATTACTATGCAACGTAGGAAACATGACAAGTGAAACATTGTTTATGCAACATATGACACACTACATATGCAGCATGGCAATGCTATTATTGAAACATACAATGCAAGATATGAAACATATAATTGCTATACTTGAAACATAGAGTTCATTTATGCAACAATGCTTGATGGTTATAAATGATGATGCTCATGACCAAGTTTTAGTTGATTTTTAACATCTACGATGTTACAGTAGGCTACCCAAGAAGGATTAAATTATGTATCTGAGTGATAGGGCACAATTAAGTTAAGAGTTAGGTTTGTCACTTCGAATTGTTAGGTTTGTTTTAAATATTAGGTTTGGTTTGTTAGCTTAAATATTTAGAAGATTGGTTCAGAATAATAAAGTGCCTTATTCATTTTTAATAAAGCTTTCGATATGATTACCTGTTCTCTATCTCTCTATTGTTTTTGGATATGTTTTTGTCTCCACATGTTGTGCAAAAAAGTTTATATAGGAAAATAAGTGTGGGGGAGACACATCGCGACCACGAAACGATATTTGATCGGGAAATCACAAAATTGGGAAGATTATTTATCAGGGACCTCGTACGCTAAAGTGGGCCCTGAGGGGACACCAGAGGGTGCCGCCCGGCCACCCTATTGGGCCAGCTGGCCCACCAACTCATCGCCTCATGTTTCGTCCAAGGTCAGGTTTGGGCCTAATATACTCCAATTTCATATGTTTCGCCTTCTGTTTCGAACCGAATTGAAAATCATATGCTAATATATCTTAAAAGAGACAGGAAAGATTATTTCAGTCATGATTTAGGAATAAACTCATATAACACTTTTCCTAGAAGTCTTGCTACTGTTAGGAACTTATTTTAGGGACTGTTGACATTAATTAACGCAATCGCTAAATAGCAACGACGCTAAAAATGCATGGTAATAAATTAACATGTCTCTAAATACTAGTCACCTTTTATATTTACCTATACTTCTTAGCATATAACTAGGTTGTCATCCCTAATGAATAAAGCTTAGAAGTATATAAGTGGCACTATGATTTTATATGACTAGGCAGAAATATAAATGATATAAAGATATGATCAATTAAGAATAAGAACAATTGCGAACATCTGCAAGCGAACAGATAATTATACCATTGTAGCATTTTACCTAGAGTGTTACCAGGTTGTCATTTATAATTTTACCACTGGGAAGGTCTAGCTAAACTTCTATCTAGAGTATTGATAAACTTTATATTCATGATAAAGAGAGTAAACCCACTCTTACTTAATAATAGGATAAGTCACATGATAAAAGATATATATATGATAAGTAATGATCAATCATCATAAATAAATAAGTAGATACACTTCGAGCTCCCTAACTATTACTAATAACATAATCCAATCAGAATGTTAAAGAAATAATTCCTAAGTATTCATCAAGCTACTACAACTAATAATCATCGTCAAGTAATACTACCATATGTTCCGACCACAATAGAGCCATGAACAGGAGAAGTTGAGTTCAGAAACCTCTGATATACGAATATATCCTTAACCAGACAATGTTGCTCTACCAATAATCCACTGCATAGGGGGAGGGCTACAGAGGACTCAATGGGCCTATAAAAGTCACACCCACGATCTACCACATGACCCTGAACAACTAGAGGCATCCGCAAATATGCAAAGCATCTAAGCACCACGCTTACATAATGCATACCACTCATCTTATGGCCAAATAGACGAGCACTATACGAACATGTGATCGAACTAAATAGCAACCTAACTATACTAGAATTGAAGTAGACAATGAACGATGCATTCAAGAACGTAATAAAGATGAAGAATAATGTTGACATTGCAATAATTGTGCAAAGACAGAATTACAATAAGAGCGGAGAACTAGAACATTACCAAAACTCCACGCTCACCAATGATTGGGAATCCAAGCAAGGTTGACTCAGCTTGACTTCCTCTAGACTTGATCTAACTATGCTAAAGCTATGAACTAGACGAACTCTGATGATCTAGGGTTTCTGGCTCTGGATGAACTGATCTTCAAATGACTTGATGCCTTCAGGGGGTCTGCCTCTGTATTTATACCCTGGTGGGACGCATGCGAACCATTGGATCAAACCGACTTCACGTAGGGTTAGGATTGATCCTCAAGGTTGGTAGAAGAATACTCTAGAAGCTCGTGGAAGGGGGGAGAAGGGGGTGGCTGCCCGGCCACCCCCTGGCCGACCGGCCCCACCTGGCAGGCACTTGGCCTCCACTTTGTTCTAATGTCTTCTGGGGTCTTCTATAATATACTAGTATTTATCTCGTGGTGAAATTCTAAAAATTCTTTTAATAATTAGGTATCTCTCTCCACTTTTTTGCATAACTCCCTGTAAATATTAAAATTCAACAAAGCTCGTGGAATTCCTCAGATAACACCCTAGTCTTCTTTGTTTTCATGTATTTTGACCATTCTCTCATGTTTATTTCACTATATATTGTTGACGTTAATGACCATCAACAGGAACCCAATGATTGCTTAAGTTGTTGAGGAATATGATATAGTGAAATAATGAGAACCTGAATCTTGAAGTTGTCATTGGAGAATTTTATTTCAAAAGTAAAATGAATAGGTATACCTCTCCTTTGTAGTAATAGCAATGTCTTATCAGAGCCATATATAGGATAGATAAACTTTCTATATATACAACTTGTGTTTGTATTGAGTTTGGTCAAACCTTGTGACCCTTGTTGAGAAATTTATCATGCTTTCAAGATCAAAATCACATACACTCCACATATTTTCTACTGCTCCTACACTGGGAGTATGCAATCACATGTTTTCTATTCACCAAAAATGTTTTACTCCTACACTGGGAGAAGACACAAAAATATTTGTTAGAAATAAATGCTCCAAGTTCTTGTAAATGTCTTTCTTGAAATTTTCTAATTGCAGAAAGAGGTATGTGGCTATGCAAAAAGAAAAGTATAGGAAAAAATGGACAAGTGTCCAAGTATCTAAAACAATGGATACTTAGATGCCTGCTAAAAAAGAAAAGAGATAGCCCATACTCTCTAGCAAAAGTTTTCAAATGTTGAATAAGAGAGACATGTTTCAAGGAGCATAATAAAATTAGGATTAGCCACTATATATTCCATACACAAGCACATCTTGATCTAAGAGTATGACACTTTTCTTCTTGGATTCTTGTTTTGACTTTACAATATATGCAATACAAGTATGTTTTCACATTTTCATCCCTACCTGAGATTCGCATAAGCTTTTAGACGTAGGAAGAAAGAAGGCAATGCCATTTATACCTTGGTAAGGATAAAAAATTCTAGATATATCAGTGATTTGAGAGTACTGCAAAAGGAGAAGGTAAGCTATATTTTTGTTTTTTCAAAATCTCAACTATTTCTCTAGTTGACTTAACTAAAAGAATAAAGGTGATCTGTTTCACGCTGTTCTGTTCTTCAACCACCTAAAGTTTCAGGGTAGACAGTTTGAATCCTGTAGTACATGCATGACTAGAAACAGTCTTATGTTGATGTTTTGTTCTGAAGTTATGTCCTAAGTAATCTATCCTTTTCTTGAGGACGAGTAAAAGCCTAAGTGTGGGGGAGCTTGTTGACGGTAGTTAAAGTATACTGTGAACCATCAATCTTTATTTCATAAACGATCAAAATGGATAAATACTATAGAGTAGGATGTTATTATTGATAGTTTCCATGAGTTTTGGTGAATTTATATTTTTTGCAGGATTTACACAGAAAACCACCAAAGAGGACCTAAATATCAAAAGATATCGCGGGATAAATTTGTGGCGTATACACGGGAAGGTTCCAGAGGACACCAGAGGACTCCACACTGAGGAAGGGCTCGAGAGCCTGCCAGGTGGGGCCTGCCAGCCCCACCCCTGTGCCGCCCGATCCCCTATGGTGGGAAGACACCACGAGCTTCTGGAGTATTCTTCCACCACCTCCAAGGATGCATCTCAGCCATACGTGAAGTCAGTTTGATTCAAGGGCTCGTATTCAACCTCCTAGGCTATAAATAAAGGACAGAACCCTCCTAAAGTCAAGTCAGATCCAGAGCCAGAAACCCTAATTTCTATTCCATCAGGATCTAGACCAGCAATCAAGAGAAGATTAGTCCTCTATAGGATTTAGTCTTAGAGATAGAGAGAGATAGAGTGCAAGAGTAGAGTTCTAGAGGAGTTTTGGCCTATCGGTGCTCTTTTCTGCTGTATTCTGTGGGATCAAGTTCTTCTCGAGCTTGCTTTCTGAGATTCTTTGGTAATCAACTTCTGATTCAAGTAAGCAATTTATCTCTATTATTCTTCAAGTTTGCAACTCTCTTTTGAGTACTTTGATCTTAGTAGCTCCTCGATTGAAGTAGTATTCGTTGTGTAAGCGTGGTGCTTAGACTAGGGTTACTTGTGAATATCCCCTAATTGATCGGAAGGTCGTAGATCGCGTAGGTGACAGCTGCATTGAGTCCTTTGTAGTCCATCTCCCATCGATAGGATTTGGTAGGCCAATTGGTGCTCTTAGGGAAGGAACTCTGATTTTATTCCTTGGGAGACATCGCCCACGAATTGAGCTTTAGTTGACAAAGTTTATCAAGATTAGTACTAGACAGTCCTTAGTAATCTTCTTTATTCCCCTTTTATTGTCTGACATTGATTGTGAATTCAGGTTAAGTTTATAGACCAGCTAGTTAGAACACACTCACATACTGTTCCTTTGGGTTCGATATCAAAACCAGGATTGTCTTGGTGAAGTGTTACAACAGGATAGATTTGTCTATGCGCTTGCGGATACCTTTTAACTTGTGTGCATTTAATTTATACCAATAGTTACTAACCTCCAAGGATCTAAGCAAGTGTGGGTACCTAAAAAAATTGATCTCCTTTTATAGGTCAATTATAAAGCTGGAGGAAGGCATTGGGTTCCTGATAGTGGGTGCACTCAACATATGACCGGTGATGCAAGAATGTTCAATTCAATCAACACAAGTGGCAATGATGGATATGATAGTATTACATTTGATGATAATGGAAAAGGCAAGGTCAAAGGGCTTGCTCTTGTCAAGCCGGCAAACAAGTTGAAAACACCCATCCTAAGAAAAGCATGATGAGTACTAGTAAAGCATTTGAGTTATTACACATGGATTTGGTTGGGCCAACACAATACACTAGCATCGGTGGAAACAAATATGGCTTCGTGATAGTGGATGACTATACAAGATACACTTGGGTATTCTTTGTAGTGGACAAAAGTGATGTGTTTGCAACTTTCAAATCATTTGTAAAAGGTATTCACAATGAGTTTGAAACAACCATCAAGAGAGTTAGAAGTGACAATTATAGTGAGTTTAAGAACACAAGAATTGATGAGTTATGTGATGACTTTGGAATTAGACATCAATTCTCGGTTAAGTACACTCCACAATCAAATGGCCTTGTTGAAAGGAAGAATATAACACTATTGATATGGCAAGGTCTATGCTTAGTGAGTACAATGTGAGTCAATTTTTTTGGGCTAAAGCAATCAACACGGCTTGTCATCCATTGAAAAAGAAGACACCATGTGAGCTCTTGAATGGTAGAAAGTCCAACATTACATATTTTTGGGTCTTTGGTTGTAAATTCTGTATCTTGAATAAAGGCACTAGATTTGTAACACCCTAAAATTTTATCTTTTCAAAATAGATGCAAAGTAATTTAATTTTGTATTCTAGTGCTCATGAAAACATAGAAAAATAATATTTTTCACTAAAATAAAATTTATCATAGGGTTTAGCAACATTGTGTGTATACATGCCGGTGCATATGATTTGATGTGATGTTTGCTTATTGTTCCTTTGTGTGTTGAGAGTGAATAAAATCTTTAAAATGCATTTAGTAGGACGATCTTCCTTCTCTAACAAGCCTTTATCATTTTTCTACAATCAAATACCTTGTTTCTCATCTGTCAATCAACTCTACAGACTTCTCGGGAATTTTTTTGACTTTTTCTGTAGCTTGTTTCCACTTGTCTGTGAGCATAGTCTAATTTTTAGATGCTCTAAAATATCTTATCATGAGCTCCAAATACTTTATTTGGGTTTCTCATGTTCCATAATGTCTCTGAAAAAGTTTCCCGAATTTTCGAAGCTCTCGGAGTATTTTCGCGGCTTAAATAATAATTCTGGACTTTTCTAGAATTATTTGATCCACGAAATTAATTAATTCCAAAAATAATAAATATCTCGTTTTCCACCAAAGCCCATGTGCAATAATCCTAATAAATCTCAAAGGCCCATATATTTATTTACTAATGGGCTTAAATAATTACTTAGGCCTATTAGCGGAGGTGGATGGTGCAACATCAATTAGCACCATATCGCTAGTTGACATAGAGGTGGAGAGTTTTCCTCCCAATATATATGTACCAACCCCTGTGTCACGGCGCCCAGCCTGAACTCTAGCGCAGCCGCCTAGCTCGCATAGCCACAGCAGCCCCGTTTTGGATCTCACCGAGCTCGGGTGCAGCCGCCGCGGCCACGCTCGTTGCCCGCCGCTTCACCACCATCCACGACCCGTTGCCAGCTTCGCGTCGAGGTGAAGAAGTTTTCAGCGCTCTATGCCTCCCGCTTTAGATCTCTGGTGCTCATGTGCCGTTGCCGGTGCCTTGCAGGAACCCGCTGAGGTATGGTCGAGTCCCACGTCATCTCTGAGCTGTCACCACCGACAAGAACACAGAAGCTGGATTCTCCATCATCTCTTTCTTCCTGTGCTATTCTCATCGCGAACCGTGAATGCAAGCCGAGCCAGCAGAGCAGCCATGCGTGCACAGTTCTCATCTTGCCAGCTTGATGACGTCGTCATGACATCACCCACACATTATGGCCGTTTTCATTTAGAAAAACAAATCCTAAAATTCGATAAAAATACGTGTATACATATAATCTTGTTTAGGCCATATCATTTACGTTTTAACTCCGTTTCGATCCATTTAACTTGCGTTAGTTTCGTGTCGACGCGCTCTACATAGTAGTAACATTGTTTTTTTGTATCACATATTTCTGAATATATATTTGAATATTTAATTAATTAATATATGCACATAATTTTTATTGTTAAAAGCAACATAGAGTTATAATCTCGTTATCGTTGTGACGCGACCGTGTCGATGTAACCTACATGCTAGCGGCAATATTTACCATGTCACTTGTTAATTAAATTAATACTATTAATTCGATTAATGATTATACAAATTTGTTTCTAAATAAAAGCAATAAAGGATAATATCGATCTTTTATGATTATCTTTCAACTTAAATATGTATTTATTAACTATAAGTTGCATAGTTAAACATGATTCATATAAATTCAATTTAGATGCACTTTTATTTATATGTATTGAATGTTTTTTTGAATTAAAGTTAATTTAGGTTTATCTCCTGTCTTTTATAAATAATAAAATGATAACTTAGAAAATAACAACTTAAATATTTCTTTGTTAATTATAATTTATTTAGTTAAATATAAAATATATAATTAAGTTGATTAATGTTTATCTAATGACTATTAATTTATTAAAAACAACTTAGGTATAATTTCTGGTATCCTATAAATAGATGTTAATATGATCCATATCAACTTAAACGACTTTTTCAATTATGACTTCTTAGTTTAAACATGAATCGTAAATGCTTACATTTAGCTTCACATGTTTTTCCTACTGTTATACATGTTTATCACTTTTAAAATTTGTGGTTAGATTTAAGTTATTATTTTATTAAAGAAAATATGGTTTAATTCATAACTTTTGCGTTTTAAATCCGATTTCGGTGAAATTCGCGTTTGTGTGATCGTAGTGACGTGTAGAATATTTTTATAGACTTTTAAACATGTTTTCTTGATGTTGGTGTACTGTTCTAATTATTATTCATTGTTTGCTTCGTGTATGATTGCTCGATGCGTGTGTGGTAATTTATTGATCAAGTCCAGTCGGTGAGATTTACATGGAGATTCAAGAAGCAATTAATTGAAAATTTGGATCAGAGAAAGGATCTTGATTTAAGGCAAGTATAGCATGAGATCATCCTTGTTTCCTATTCACCTTTAATATACTTAATTCATGTGCATGTGTCTACCTTGTTACCACTAAGGATATCCTAGTTTTTGTATCTTATACCTTGACACCCATGGGACATTGCATTAGGTAGTATTTATGCTAGTGCTCAAGATAAATAACCATGATCTGTAACTTAACTAATGGTATATGCAATAAACATTTAAAAGATGTTTTAAAGTAACATGACTCAAGAGGGCTAGAGCATATTGGGTTATTTTTATGGTGCTCCAGTTTCTCTCCTTAAGGACTTCTTTGTAGGCGAATATCCGAGACTTATAGTACAACTGTGAGGGCTATATGGCTCTGGCTTTAGCTCAGTATGTGTACCTTTTCTAGCTTGTTAGAGGTTACCCTTGTGGGACAAATGGGGAAAAGCAGACTGTGGATCCCTGAGATTGGTTGTATCACACAGGCTGACTTTAGAAACCTAGCGGCCCTAACTTATTAGACGAACCTTTGAAAGGCTTCATAGTGAACCCTGTCTGCTCACCTTGGGAGTGATTTGGGGATTGGCCGCCCCAGACATATGGGTAATTACGACTCACAGTGAAAGTATATAACCTCTGCATAGTGTAAAACTGTTATAACAGCCGTGCTCACGGTCACGAGTGGCCTTGGACCCTTATAGAATAAATAATGAACACTGATGATAATATTAATACTGATGATGTTGATGCTCACTAATGATTATTATTTCTTGCTATACATTATTCTCGTTTACATGATCATGAGGTTATTTGGGCTTATGGTAAACTTGTTGCTACTCAATTGCTAAAAAGATGACTCACTAAAAGCTATCGTAGTAAACCTGTGTCAAACCTTTTGAGCCTCATGAACCCTATGATATATTTGCTGAGTTCGACATGGACTCACTCTTGCTATTTCCCACACCTCAGGAGAAGTTTAGACATGTGATCAACCAGTCAGTTTATTCCTGGAGTGAAGTCTACACCCGGTGTTCGGAGTTGTCTTTCCGCTGTGTTGCTCTCTAAGGTTATATCTTATACTATTGTGTTATGTTTATTAAGTATTTGTCTCTTGATATTACACTTATCTGTGGCTATATGTGAGATTTGACTTCTTTATTTTACATATGGTGTATGTCTGGTTTTGTCCTTAAAACCGGGTGTGACAGAGTAGTATCAGAGCAATGTTGACTGTAGGACACAAGCCTAGTTAGAAATTAGTCATGTTAAGGTTTTGAAACTGCTATAACAATCCTTGTTCTATAAATCTTGGTATTTTCTTCCATACTGTATCCTTGCCCTTGATATTATCCCCGCCTTGTTGCTTACTTTAAAAGTCTTTGTTCTCATCTTCGCTCCTTGATTTTGTATGCTTTTAGAACCTCATCTTACCATCTTCTTGCGACATCGGAAGAGAAGCATTAGGATCTTTTCCCTTTATACAAAGAAAAATGATAGCATCGCAAGTTGTCTTTATGCCTATGCTTGTTTTGGATCTTTGTAATGATTGCAATAGATTTGTGGATTTCCATAATTTCATTTAGATATAGGCTTAAGATATAAGGATTAGTGAATAGGTGGATGGGTTAGTTTATTTTGACTCTCTACATCCTATCCTTTTATAGCAGTCTGTCTCATTCGGCTTATACATCTATCTTTGAATGACCATAAATCATGAGAAAATTTTGGACAATATTCGGCTTCGAGATCTTTATCTAGCCGCAAGAACCACCCTCATAGTTATTTTGGATTGGGAGATACAAAAATCACAAGACAATGCAACTGTGCTGTCTGAAAATTAGAACAGAATCTGTTATGTGCTGTTTTCGACCAAGTCATCTACATAATTTGGAAAAGTGTTCTATAAGAAAGTTTTAGGAAATTTCATAAGCTTTCCAATGGTATAAGGTGAAACTTCATTGGAATTACAAAATGAGAGTTGTAGCAGTTTTACCGCGTTGTTGATTTTCTGCTCGCGAGAAACTTCAGATTTCTTGTTTCTACCTATGCACAAAAGAATCATTAGAATATTAGAACGTATGGATGCTAGTTAGCTCATCTAGAAAAAGGTTCAAGCTACCTTATTTGGTGTCCCTTATTTTAAGGGGGTAGCCAATGTAAAGAATGTTTATTAAGGTTTAATTCTCTATTTGGAAGTATTGGTTAGTTTCCATGATTGAGTTGCCACTCTGAAGCAAAAATGTCTTGTGTACAAGGTTGATAATTTTGGATCCACGGAGGCGAGAGTTGTCCCTTTAGATAGCTCATGATTATGATCATTTATACTTGCTCGTGTTGCTGATATTGGTCACTTGATGACATAAAGTGTAGTATCTCATGACTCAGGAGCCCTATATGACGTCTCGCACTGATATGTGGGAAAAGGCTGATGTTTCTGTCATTGAAGGATGTTATGGGTATGATGAAGCT
Organism: Saccharum hybrid cultivar R570; assembly: GCA_038087645.1. Classification (NCBI taxonomy): domain Eukaryota; kingdom Viridiplantae; phylum Streptophyta; class Magnoliopsida; order Poales; family Poaceae; genus Saccharum; species Saccharum hybrid cultivar. Next base: position 2,397,114 of record JAQSUU010000635.1, on the reverse strand, counting down.
GAGCATTATCAAAACAACAATGTTGAAGAGCAAGTTGGGAGTGAATTAAGTCAGAATCCACAACGACAAAAGCGAAAAAGGAAAGTCCATAAGAAGCCTGCTCAAGGAAGCAAAGCACAGCGAAACTATGTCAATGGAAGACTGAGCAATGTGGATATGGATAAAATTCATGGAGTTACCAAAGTGGTGGGTGGTTATATTCAAGTAAGCATAGTACAAGTTTTTGCTCTGTTTGACCCTAGTGCTTCGCATTCTTTCATTTCTGTTGACATAGTAGAGACGTGCAAGATGGTGAAGTGTCCAACGAGGAGGCCTTTGCTAGTTCGTACCCTAGTGGGAGAAATGCAGGCAGATTAGATATGCCTGAATGTCAGTCTTGTCATAAATAAGGAAAACTTCACTGCAACTCTCATTGTGTTGGAGTCACTTAAAATTTGCGTGGTTCTTGGTAATGGATGGCTCTGTGCGCACAAAGGAGTGATTCATGGTACTCGGTGCACAATGATCTTAACAATACCGTCAGGAAAAAGAATTGAGTATCAAGGTGGTCGACTCTTACCTGAGGAAGACGAGAATGACCAATTAGAAGATAGGTACACCAAGGATAGCAAAGTGGACCATGAGTTTACAGAAGTCAGAGTAGAGGAACAAACGGCTTTGGAGGAGCTCAATAAGAGAGATGATAATGCTTAAGCAGATTAGCCAGCCAGGATCTTAGAAACTGTCCAATGACTTTTAGGCAAACAGTATTTAAAGCGTGTAAAGTGTAGTAGAGCAATCGAAGAGAGAAAGATGTAACTTGGGAAGTTGAGGATTAAATAAAGGCAGGGTATCAATATCTCTTTTATCACCATTTTCCGAATCTCGAGGACGAGATTCATCTTAAGAGGGTAGAATTGTAACACCCTAAAAATTTCTCTTTTCAAAATAGATGCAAAGTAATTTAATTTTGTATTCTAGTGCTCATGAAAACATAGAAAAATAATATTTTTCACTAAAATAAAATTTATCATAGGGTTTAGCAACATTGTGTGTATACATGCCGGTGCATATGATTTGATATGATGTTTGCTTATTGTTCCTTTATGTGTTGAGAGTGAATAAAATCTTTAAAATGCATTTAGTAGGACGATCTTCCTTCTCTAGCAAGCCTTTATCATTTTTCTACAATCAAATACCTTGTTCCTCATCTGTCAATCAACTCTACAAACTTCTCGGGAATTTTTCTGACTTTTTCTGTAGCTTGTTTCCACTTGTCTGTGAGCATAGTCTAATTTTTATATGCTCCAAAATATCTTATCATGAGCTCCAAATACTTTATCTGGGTTCCTCATGTTCCATAATATCTCTGAAAAATTTTCCCAAATTTTCCGAGCTCTCGGAGTATTTTTCATGGCTTAAATAATAATTCTGGACTTTTCTAGAATTATTTGATCCACGAAATTAATTAATTCCGAAAATAATAAATATCTCATTTTCCACCCAAGCCCATATGCAATAATCCTAATAAATCTCAAAGACTCATATATTTATTTACTAATGGGCTTAAATGATTACTTAGGTCTATTAGCGGAGGTGGATGGTGCAACGTCAATTAGCACCATATCGCTAGTTGACATGGAGGTGGAGAGTTTTCCTCCCTATATATATATATATGTACCAACCCCTGTGTCACAGCGCCCAGCCTAAACTCTAGCGCAACCGCCTAGCTCGCATAGCCACAGCGGCGTTTTGGATCTCACCGAGCTCGGGTGCAGCCGCCGCGACCACGCTCGTTGCCCGCCGCTTCACCACCATCCACGACCCATTGCCGAGCTTCGCGTCGAGGTGAAGAAGTTCCCAGCGCTCTCTGCCTCCCGCTTTAGATCTCTGGTGCTCACGTGCCGTTGCCGGTGCCTTGCAGGAACCCGCTGAGGTATGGTCGTCTCTGAGCTATTACCACCGACAAGAACACAGAAGGTGGATTCTCCATCCTCTCTTTCTCCCTGTGCTATTCCCATCGCGAACCGCGAACGCAAGCCGAGACAGCAGAGTAGCCATGCGTGCACAATTCTCATCTTGCCAGCTTGATGACATCGTCATGACATCACCCACACATTATGGTCATTTTCCTTTAGAAAAACAAATCTTGAAATTCGATAAAAATACGTGTATACATATAAACTTGTTTAGGCCATATCATTTACGTTTTAACTCATTTCGATCCATTCAACTTGCGTTAGTTTCGTGTCGACGCGCTCTACATAGTAGTAACATTGTTTTTTTCGTGTCACATGTTTTTGAATATATATTTAAATATTTAATTAATTAATATATGCACATAATTTTTATTGTTAAAAGCAACATAGAGTTATAATCTCGTTATCGTTGCGACGCGACCGTGTCGATGTAACCTACATGCTAGCGGCAATATTTACCATGTCACTTGTTAATTAAATTAATCCTATTAATTCGATTAATGATTATACAAATTTGTTTCTAAATAAAAGCAATAAAGGACAATATCGATCTTTTATGATTATCTTTCAACTTAAATATGTATTTATTAACTATAAGTTGCATAGTTAAACATGATTCATATAAATTCAATTTAGATGCACTTTTATTAATATGTATTCAATGTTTTTTTAAATTAAAGTTAATTTAGGTTTATCTCCTGTCTTTTATAAATAATAAAATGATAACTTGGAAAATAACAGCTTAAATATTTCTTTGTTAATTATAATTTGTTTAGTTAAATATGAAACATATAATTAAGTTGATTAATGTTTATCTAATGACTATTAATTTATTAAAAACAACTTAGGTATAATTTCTGGTATCCTATAAATAGATGTTAATATGATCTATATCAACTTAAACGACTATTTCAATTATGACTTCTTAGTTTAAATATGAATAGTAAATGCTTACATTTAGCTTGTCACATGTTTTTCCTACTGTTATACATGTTTATCACTTTTAAAATTTGTGGTTAGATTTAAGTTATTATTTTATTAAAGAAAATATGGTTTAATTCATAACTTTTGCGTTTTAAATCAGATTTCGGTGAAATTCGTGTTTGTGTGATCGTAGTGACGTGTAGAATATTTTTATAGACTTTTAAACATGTTTTCTTGATGTTGGTGTACTGTTCTAATTATTATTCATTGTTTGCTTCATGTATGATTGCTCGATACGTGTGTGGTGATTTATTGATCAAGTTCAGTCGGTGAGATTTACGTGGAGATTCAAGAAGCTTTTAATTGAAGATTTGGATCAGAGAAAGGATCTTGGATTTAAGGCAAGTATAGCATGGAATCATCCTTGTTTCCTATTCACCTTTAATATACTTAATTCATATGCATGTGTCTACCTTGTTACCACTAAGGATATCCTAGTTTTTGTATCTTGTACCTTGACACCCATGGGACATTGCATTGGGTAGTATTTATGCTAGTGCTCAAGATAAATAACCATGATATGTAACTTGACTAATAGTATATGCAATAAACATTTAAAAGATATTTTAAAGCAACATGGCTCAAGAGGGCTAGAGCATATTGGGTTGTTTTTATGGTGCTCTAGTTTATCTCCTTAAGGACTTATCTGTAAGTAAACATCTGGGACTTACAGTACAACTGTGAGGGCTATATGGCTCTGGCTTTAACTCAGTATGAGGACCTTTTCTAGCTTGTTAGAGGTTACCCTTGTGGCGCAAATAGGGAAAAGCAGACTGTGGATCTCTGAGACTGGTTGTATCACACAGGCTGACTTTGGAAATCTAGCGGCCCTAACTTGTTAGACGAACCTTTGAAAGGCTTCATAGTGAACCCTGCCTACTCACCTTGGGAGTGTTTTGGGGATTGGCCGCCCCAGGCATGTGGGTAATCACGACTCACAGTGAAAGTGTACAACCTCTGCAGAGTGTAAAACTGTTATACCAGCCGTGCTCACGGTCACGAGTGGCCTTGGACCCTTACAGAATAAATGATGAACACTGATGATAATGTTAATACTGATGATGTTGATGCTCACTATTGATTATTGTTTCTTGCTATACATTATTCTCGTTTACATGATCATGAGGTTATTTGGGCTTATGGTAAACTTGTTGCTACTCATTTGCTAAAAAGATGACTCACTAAAAGCTATCGCAGTAAACCTGTGTCAAACCTTTTGAGCTTCATGAACCCTATGATATATCTGCTGAGTTCAACATGGACTCACTCTTGCTATTTCCCACACCTCAGGAGAAGTTTAGACTTGTGATCAACCAGTCAGTTTGTTCCTGAAGTGAAGTCTACACCCGGTATTTGGAGTTGTCTTTCCGCTGTGTTGCTCTCTAAGGTTATATCTTATACTATTGCGTTATGTTTATTAAGCATTTGTCTCTTGATATTACACTTATCTGTGGCTATATGTGAGATTTGACTTCTTTATTTCACATATGGTGTATGTCTGGTTTTGTCCTTAAAACCGGGTGTGACAAGATTGGTCAAGTTTGAGAAGAAGTGTGATGAATGATTCTTACTTGGATACTCAACCACAAGCAAAGCATATAGAGTTTAGAATTTGGCAAGTGGTACTCTTGAGGAGGTACATGATGTTGAATTTGATGAAACCAAGGGTTCCCAAGATGAGAATGAGAACTTGGAAGATGTTAGAGGTATTCGAGTTTCAAATGCCACGAAGAACATTGATGTTGGTGAATTGAGGCCTAGGCAAGTGAATGATGATGAAGATGAATAAGTGCAAGTGCTCTCTAACTCAAATGTGCAAGATGATACAAATCAAGCAAGTTCAAGTGGCTCTCATGACAATGTGCAAGATCAACAAGTGGCTAGTACATAATCTCAACCCAATTATGAAGCAAGTGCAAGCAATGTTCCAATACTCCAACCAACCAATATTGCAAGAGATCATCCATTGGACACTATAATTGGAGATATTTCTAGAGGTGTACAAACTAGATCAAGATTGGCTTTATTTTGTGAGCATTTCTCATTTGTGTCATTCGTTGAACCAAAGAAGATAGAAGAAGCCTTGAGGGATGTTGATTGGGTTAATTCAATGCATTAAGAATTGAACAACTTCACAAGAAATCAAGTATGGAAATTAGTTGAAAGACAAAAGAACCATAATATGATTGGAACCAAATGGGTCTTTAGAAACAAGTAAGATCAAGATGGGGTAGTAGTAAGGAACAAAACAAAATTGGTAGCACAAGGTTACACTCAAGTTGAAGGTCTTGACTTTGGAGAAACATATGCACTAGTTGTAGATTGAAAGCAATTAGAATCTTGCGAGGCTATGCTTGTGCCCACAACATCAAGCTCTATCAAATGGATGTCAAGAGTGCATTTCTCAATGGCTACATCAATGAAGAAGTGTATGTTGAGCAACCGCCCTGCTTTGAAGATCACAAGAAACCCAACCATGTGTACAAGTTGAAGAAGGCATTGTGTGAATTGAAACAAGCACCTAGAGCATGGTATGAGAGATTGAGACATTTCTTACTCTCTAATGGGTTCAAAATGGACAAGGTTGACACTACTCTTTTCACTAAGAAGATTAGCCAAGACTTATTTATGTTGCAAATCTATGTTGATGACATCATATTCGGATCAACCAATCAAGACTATTGTGTTTGGAAAGATGGTGGCTAATGAGTTTGAGATGTCCATGATTGGAGAATTAAGTTACTTCCTTGGTCTTCAAATCAAGCAATTGAAGAATGGTACATTTGTGAGTCAAGGCAAGTACATCAAAGACATGTTCAAGAAGTTTGGCATGACTGACAGCAAGGCCATTAGTACACCAATGGGAACAAATGACAATTTGGATAGTGATGCAAGTGGCAACATGGTGGATCAAAAGTTATATCGGTCTATGACTGGAAGCCTACTCTATGTGACCGCATCAAGACCGAATGTCATGTTTAGTGTGTGCATGTGTGCAAGATTTCAAGCCTCACCAAGAGAAAGTCATTTGAATGCAACAAAGTGAATATTGAGGTACTTGAAGCATACACAAAATATTAGTTTGTGGTATGCCAAAGGAACAAAGTTTGAACTTATTGGATATTCAGACTCTGACTATGCGGGATGCAAGGTTGAAAGGAAGAGCACCTCGGGTACATGTCAATTGTTGGGAAAATCACTTGTTTCATGGTCATCAAAGAAGCAAAATAGTGTTGCATTATCAACCACTAAAGCCGAATACATAGCCACTGGTAGTTGTTGTGCATAAATTCTTTGGATGAAGGCCACCTTAAATGATTTTGGAATCAAGTTCAAACAAGTATCATTGCTATGTGACAATGAGACTACCATGAAGCTCACCAACAATCTGGTTCAATAAGCAAGAACAAAGCACATTGATGTCCGCCACCATTTCATAAGATATCATCAACAAAAATGGGACATTTGCATTGAGAGTGTGGGCACTGAAGATCAACTTGCCGATATATTCACCAAGCCATTGGATGAGAAAAGGTTTTGCAAGTGTTGGTATTTGTTAACGCACATAGAAAAATCTACAAGCGCACAAATATCGATGTAGCTTTCACCCGAGAGTATTTCAGAGTATCGATTTCTACGAGGAAGGTGAAGTGCACTAGAGAGAATCAAGAACATCAAAAAAGAAAAGGTAAATATGTTTTTGTGGGTAGAGAGAACTATCTAAAGTTTTCTAAGTTGATTCTATCTAACTAAGATCAGGCTCACTATACTTCACTTACTTTGGAGCAGCAGTACCTTTCTGATCCTCGAAAAAAGACTAGGAAAAGGGTGATCGGGGGAAGTCTACCAAAAAGCTCTATGAAACACCAACTGTCACACCCGGTTTTCTAAATTATAAATAAAAGCAACTTAGGTTATGCTTCGGTCTTTTGTAATAAATGTTAATGTGATTAACATCAACCTTAATGTGTTTTCATCAATTATGATTAGTTTAGTTAAACAGAAAACATATAGTTGTTTTGATTAGTGTTTAATTTATGCCTTTTTGAATTAAAAGCAATATAAGTTTATACTTTGATCTTTAGTAATGAAATCTTAACTTTATTAGTACTAACTTGAATGATTCTTAATTATAATTTGCTTAGTTAAATACAAAGCATATAATGATTTGATTAGCTGATCTTGCATATTCTAAACCATAAGTGTTGAAAGGGATTAAATGATATGTAATTATTTCTAAATATAATTATTTCTGAATAAACGATGATTAAGGTTTAACTATAGCTTTTATAGTTTGACACGAATTAGTTATTTCCACTCTAATTTATTTCTTCAAAATGTTCATCATTTTATTTCATTAAATAAAATAGATCAATTGTATAGAGTGTCTTTCTTCATTATGTTGCAAACATTTTGATATTCGTGTCCTTTTAACAGTAGCTCTGTTCTTAGTCGTTCTTGCGTACCCGTAACCATAGCAACAAGCCGTGACGTGTAGTGCGCTTCCTTTTAAAGTGCCTTCTTTGTATGATGTTTGTTCTTAGATGTGTTTGTTGTCTGTTTGCTGTGCTTGGTTGCTACGAGTAGAGGAAGCGTGGTTCGTTAGCGCTAAAGACTAGGAGCTGAGGACCGACAGTCGAAGCAAAAGTTGGAGACCGGAAGATAGCAGCTGAAGATTCTGAGCAGCTTAACCTTGGGAAAGAGGCAAGTATAACATGAGACCATCCTTGTTGTCCTATTCACTGAAATTATCATACATATGCATGTGTCTTCCTTGACAACCATAGAGATTATAACTTAGCTATTGATATCTTGTTTCCTTGTCGCCTATGGGTTGTGCATTTGGGTAGCTACTGCTAGTGCTTAATTATGAACAATGATCTTGTAATTTGACTAATGGATTATGCAATCAACCATTAAGATGATTTTATTACTGTTGAAAGGGAGCTAGAGCAAGGGGTTATATTGTTGCTCTGGTTTCTCTCCGTAAGGACTTACCTGTAAGTGATAACCGGGATATACAGTACAACTGTGAGGGCTATATGGCTCTGGCTCTAGTTGTTCAAGAGACCTTTTCTAGCTTGTTAGTGGTTACCTTAAATGGCGTAAGAAAGGCTTGCCACGTTGGGTGTAGTGCGAGCCCCTGGCCTAGTGTGTATAGGCTGCGGTTGTTGTGCCACCGGGAAGGGGGGTTCTACATCTGCCTGCCGAGTGAATCTAATGGCCCTAACTTGTTAGACGAACTTTTGAGTGGCTTTATATGGTTTTCAGTGTTTTGGGAGTAATTAACCCATGCATTTGGAAATCATGACTCACAGTGAAAGTATACACCTCTGCGCAGAGTTAAAAACTGGTATACTAGCCATGCTCACGGATACGAGCGGCCTTGGGGATTCTTACAGAATAGTTGATCACCATTATTATATCATGCTTAATTATTGTTGATTATTATTATGCTCATGTTAATGCTATTCATTATCCTTATTACAATTGATCATTGATTCATTAATGGGAATTGGAATACCTTGATGCTACTCAATTGCTAATTATATGATGATTAAAAGCTAAACGCAATCAAACAGTGTCTAGCCTTTTTGAGCCTCATGAACCCTGTGTTATACTTGTTGAGTTCGACATGGACTCACTCTTGCTATTTCCCCAACACTCCAGTGTGTAGTAAGATGCTACTCAGAAGAAGGACAAAGGTGTAGTGGAGTTTCCAGAAGACTAGTAGAAGTGCTAGGCATATGTTACCCCCAGTCAGCCGTCCCTGAGAAGAATGGAGCCCGAAGTTTAGTCACCGTTCCGCGATACTCTGATGTAAGTGTTAATATAGCTATGTATATGTTATATAATAACATTGTTTCTGATACTTTTTCATTCTGGCATATGTGTGGACTTCCTGGGCACACATATGATTAGCCTGGTTTTATTCTTTAGAAAACCGGGTGTGACAGAGTGGTATCAGAGCGGTGTTGACTGTAGGACGTATGCCAAGTAGCACTGGACGTATTCTAAAACTTATTTTACGATAAAACTGTTTTGGTCATCCCTTGACTCATTGATTTTGACTATTTCCTCTTCCTTGTCTTGTTGTATCCTCTCCTTGATAGCTTCCTTTGAGCTATTATTTCTTACTCCCTTAGATTTTGTTTTATGTTGTTATTACTAAAAGTTTTCTGATCTTACCTGGTTTAAAGATTCGATGGCTTTTCATCATCCATATTTTGTCTTAGGATGACCACCATTATTGAAGAAGCACGTGTAGTACCGATGATGTGATGTGTGTTTGTTTTGCTTGATGTGTTGCTTGTGTGTTATCCTTGTTCTCATATTTCAAAGGTGGCTCGAAAGGTATAAGTCTTGAGGAGTAGCTTGATCTATGCTAAGTGGGGTAGGTTTTACGTAATACTCCGCATGCTGATTTCTATAGCAGTCTGCAATGTTTCTGTTATATCTCAAGATATGGACATGAGAAATTTATGAAATTTTACTGGGAATAACTAGACTTCTGTATCTTTCCAAACCCACTGGATTTACCTTTTTACCTATTTTGAGCTAAGAGATATACCTGTTCTAAGTTGAGGTTACTGCACAGTCTGGAATTCTGGAACAGTTTTGGCTAAGCTCTGTTTTTGATTAATTTAATAACAGAACCTGGAAAAGTGTTATTAATAAAAGTTGTAGTAAATTTGATAAGCTTTCCAACGGTATAAGCTACAACATCATTGGATTCGTAGAACTTGAGTTATAACTGTATTTCTGCACTGCCATTTTTCTGCTCGCGAGGAAGTACAAGTTACTTGTTCTTGCATATGCTCATGAATATCTTTGAGATGATAGAAGGACATGATGGTAGTTATCACTCAGAAACACATGTAATCTATCCATTGGTGTTCTCCAGTTGATCTCTTCTTAAGAGGGGTTGCCGAACTAAAGGCGATACAAGATGGAGGTTTTATACGTTCTATTTTCGTCATCTGGAAGCATCAGCTATCTACATGGTTGCAAAGTCATTATCGAACGCAGGTATCCTTTTTCAGGGTGGGTAACCTGTTAGAACCATCTATAAGAATCATAAGGGTCTAAAGGAGACATTTACAAAGTTGGTTATGAGTTTGTGGCATCATCATTGGATAGGAGTTGACGAAAGAAAAGTGAAGACTTGCAGATCAACTTTATCTTTCTCCCTAGTCTCTTCGAATCTCGGGACGAGATTCCTGTTAAGTGGGGTAGATTTGTCACACCCAAAATTTCCTATTTTGGGTTGTGCATGAAAAATACTAAATAAAATAAATAATTTCAATATTTGAATAAATTTATTAGATAAGTTAAGTTGCTGCTAATTTAAATATAGATAATTGTGGTTTTAAACTTTTTCATATTAATTTGATAATGTGGTATTTGTGTGATGCTTGTCTTTGGTGTTGGTGAGTGCTATTATTTTCAAAATACCATAGGACGACGTTTATTTCTCATCGGAAAACTTTTTGGTATTTTCTGGATTTAAAATTTCAATTTCCGTGAGCTTAATCTTTTTCCTTGATCTTTTCATCAATCTTTTCATGAGCTCCAAATATTTTATTTGGGTTCCCCATGTTCCATAATGTCTCTGGAAAATTCCCTCGAATTTTTGGAGCTTTCGGAGTATTTTTCGCGGCTTAAATAATAATTCTGGACTTTTCTAGAATTATTTTATTCATGAAATTAATTAATTCCGAAAATAATAAATATCTCATTTTCCACCGAAGCCTGTGTGCAATAATCCTAAAGGCCCATACATTTATTTACTAACGGGCTTTAATAATTAATTAGGCCTATTAGTAAAGATGGAGGGTGCAACGTCAATTAGCACCATATCGCTAGTTGACATGGAGGTGGGGAGTTTTCCTCCCTATATATACGTACCTACCCCATGGGCAAAGCACACCAAAACTACCACGAGAGGAGCCCCTAGTTTGAGAAATCTCTCGTGTAGTAAATTAGAATTTTCTCCCTTCTTATCGCGAGCCGCCGCTCGTAGCTCCCTCCACCTCTCGCCGAAGTTCTGCATCTACAGCTTGCGTTCTGGCGAAGGTTCGGCGAGTCCCGGTCACGTTTTTCATCTTTTTCGAATTCCGTTTCGTTCGTATCGATCTCCTCTACAACGTCGTGCTTTCCTCTTCGCGAATCCATGACTGTTTGACCGCGTTCCCTTTCTTCTTTCTCTCTTCCGATCAGGTTTCCGGCGAACCTCCATGGCTGGCACCTTCCTCCTCCTTTCCCGGCCATCCCGGCCCTGTGCGCTGCCATCCGGAGGGCCCAACCCGCGGCCGCACCGCATCCCGCGCCCACGGCCTCGCCCCACAGCGCCGGCGCCCCGCATCCCACGCGTCGCGCGCCAGCTACGTAGGTGTGGCCGCTGCCAACCGCTTGGCCAGCCAGAACAGCAGCCGCTGCTGCCCTTGGGCGCGTGGCAGGCTGCCAGCCACGCTGCCTCATGCAGCTGGCTGCCCAGCCAGCTATCCCCAAGCTCCCCTGCGAGCAGCAGCAGCCCATAGCTGCATGGACATCACGTCCAGATGGAGAAGACGACCATAGGAAGATGATGAGGTATTTACGATATTGCCACTAGCAGTAATTTAGCCACTGTTTATTCATTTTAAGTCTGATTTAGTTCGTTCAAGTTGCGTTAGGTTCGCGTCATCGTGCTCTACGCAGTAGTATTAATACTTTTCGTGCCACATGTTTTTCTATATATAGTTGAATATTAAATTAGTTAATTAATATATGCACCTGATTTTATAATTACAAGCAATATAAAATTATAATTCCGTTTTGGTTGCTTTGTGGTCATGGCGATGTAAGCGATATGTTAGCAACGCTGTTTTTCATGTCCCGTGTTTATGAATATAATAAATTTGATTAATGTTTAGTTTATTAAGTGCTCTCTTTAATTAATTAAAAAGTAATTTAGGCTTTATATCGGTCTTTCATAAACTATTTATAACATGAATAATATCAACCACAATGCCTTCTCAATCATGAGACTTACTTAGATCAACCTTTGAAACATATATTGGTCGTTTAGTCATTCACACATGTTCTATGTTTTCTAAATTATAAATAAAAGCAACTTAGGTTATGCTTCGGTCTTTTGTAATAAATGTTAATGTGATTAACATCAATCTTAATGTGTTTTCATCAATTATGATTAGTTTAGTTAAACAGAAAACATATAGTTGTTTTGATTAGTGTTTAATTTATGCCTTTTTGAATTAAAAGCAATATAAGTTTATACTTTGATCTTTAGTAATGAAATCTTAACTTTATTAGTACTAACTTGAATGATTCTTAATTATAATTTGCTTAGTTAAATACAAAGCATATAATGATTCGATTAGCTGATCTTGCATATTCTAAACCATAAGTGTTGAAAGGGATTAAATGATATGTAATTATTTCTAAATATAATTATTTCTGAATAAACGATGATTAAGGTTTAACTATAGCTTTTATAGTTTGACACGAATTAGTTATTTCCACTCTAATTTATTTCTTCAAAATGTTCATCATTTTATTTCATTAAATAAAATAGATCAATTGTATAGAGTGTCTTTCTTCATTATGTTGCAAACATTTTGATATTCGTGTCCTTTTAACAGTAGCTCTGTTCTTAGTCGTTCTTGCGTACCCGTAACCATAGCAACAAGCCGTGACGTGTAGTGCGCTTCCTTTTAAAGTGCCTTCTTTGTATGATGTTTGTTCTTAGATGTGTTTGTTGTCTGTTTGCTGTGCTTGGTTGCTACGAGTAGAGGAAGCGTGGTTCGTTAGCGCTAAAGACTAGGAGCTGAGGACCAACAGTCGAAGCAAAAGTTGGAGACCGGAAGATAGCAGCTGAAGATTCTGAGCAGCTTAACCTTGGGAAAGAGGCAAGTATAACATGAGACCATCCTTGTTGTCCTATTCACTGAAATTATCATACATATGCATGTGTCTTCCTTGACAACCATAGAGATTATAACTTAGCTATTGATATCTTGTTTCCTTGTCGCCTATGGGTTGTGCATTTGGGTAGCTACTGCTAGTGCTTAATTATGAACAATGATCTTGTAATTTGACTAATGGATTATGCAATCAACCATTAAGATGATTTTATTACTGTTGAAAGGGGGCTAGAGCAAGGGGTTATATTGTTGCTCTGGTTTCTCTCCGTAAGGACTTACCTGTAAGTGATAACCGGGATATACAGTACAGCTGTGAGGGCTATATGGCTCTGGCTCTAGTTGTTCAAGAGACCTTTTCTAGCTTGTTAGTGGTTACCTTAAATGGCGTAAGAAAGGCTTGCCACGTTGGGTGTAGTGCGAGCCCCTGGCCTAGTGTGTATAGACTGCGGTTGTTGTGCCACCGGGAAGGGGGGTTCTACATCTGCCTGCCGAGTGAATCTAATGGCCCTAACTTGTTAGACGAACTTTTGAGTGGCTTTATATGGTTTTCAGTGTTTTGGGAGTAATTAACCCATGCATTTGGAAATCATGACTCACAGTGAAAGTGTACACCTCTGCGCAGAGTTAAAAACTGGTATACTAGCCGTGCTCACGGATACGAGCGGCCTTGGAGATTCTTACAGAATAGTTGATCACCATTATTATATCATGCTTAATTATTGTTGATTATTATTATGCTCATGTTAATGCTATTCATTATCCTTATTACAATTGATCATTGATTCATTAATGGGAATTGGAATACCTTGATGCTACTCAATTGCTAATTATATGATGATTAAAAGCTAAACGCAATCAAACAGTGTCTAGCCTTTTTGAGCCTCATGAACCCTGTGTTATACTTGTTGATTTCGACATGGACTCACTCTTGCTATTTCCCCAACACTCCAGTGTGTAGTAAGATGCTACTCAGAAGAAGGACAAAGGTGTAGTGGAGTTTCCAGAAGACTAGTAGAAGTGCTAGGCATATGTTACCCCCAGTCAGCCGTCCCTGAGAAGAATGGAGCCCGAAGTTTAGTCACCGTTCCGTGATACTCTGATGTAAGTGTTAATATAGCTATGTATACATTATATAATAACATTGTTTCTGATACTTTTTCATTCTGGCATATGTGTGGACTTCCTGGGCACACATATGATTAGCCTGGTTTTGTTCTTTAGAAAACCGGGTGTGACACCAACCCTATCGTGGTGGATTATAATAATCTACAGAGCTATCAGCTCTGTAGCTACCACAACTAACCGGAGGATTGGGCGCAAACTCAAGTAAACACTAGCCTAAACACCGCGTCTACAATAATAATTACTACTCTAATCTAGATCTTAAGACTAGAGCACTCAATATGAGCGAAGATCCTATAATCAAAATAAGTAAGAACTGAGCTTAATCAAATAAAGAACTTAGAAATAATAAATGAAGAACCTGGAGATTACTCAAAGATGAGACGAATCTGTAGTTGTAAGGTCCAAATGGCTAGAGGGGGGTGAATAGCCTATTTAAAATTCTACAAGCTTCACTAAACAACAATTGTTAGTATAAAAGGTGGCGACGCTAATTGTAGCACTAGCTCAACTATACTAAGCAAGCCATCTATATAATTCTAGGGAGCAAGACTATGATCTCTAATTCACACCAACAAAGTTAAGTCACTAAGCTACTTACTCCTATGTGATACAAACTACTCTAAGTACACTAGATAAGATAAAGTGCAAGAATAAAAAAGGGAAGTGAATTGATTCTTATACCGACGGTATAGAGATGAGATGTATCCAAAGAATCAATCACACACAATTACAAAGAGAATCCTCGACAAGAGAAGACACAAGATTTTTTACTGAGCTTCACTTGCTTCCTGGCAAGCTACTCCTCGTTGTGGCGATGCACCCACTTGACGGATCACGAGCTAATTGACTATCAAGAGTCAAACCCTCAGCGGGTGCCACACATCCACTCACAAGATGAGGATCCTCCAAGCCATGAGCTCCACTAGAGTAGCCAATTCACGAACTCCAAGATAGGTCTGGCTTGAGGCCGTTGAGGCGAGGGGCATGTGGAGGCTACCTCATCGCTTAGACTGAGAGAATGAGGGTGTTGTGAGAGATGATGAGTGGTGAGATATGAGATGAGATATGAGATATGAGATGAGATGTGGAGTGGATGTGAGAATGAGAATGTGGGTTGGCATTTTGAGAAGATATATATTATATACTTGTTGCTATTCTGCATGTGCTAAGGATGCAAACTATAGCCAAACTATTAGGACCACCAGATCCTTTATTTTCTATTTCCACTAAAGCTCATCGGTGCTGACCATGGCCTGCACACTTCTCGTGATGTGCAGATTTCTTGAGTTGCAGTGGTGTTGAGAATAGTGGTTGGTTTTCGTCCTACACTCAAGGATGCCTCTAGATTGGAGAATGTAACACCTCTGGTGTTATAAACACTAAAACTAGCTATATCATCATATGCATTGCAAAGCATCTATGTTTAGATAACCTTGATGTGCATTCACTAAAACAAGTTTTTATTAATAGATTGACTAGGCTTCTGAGATGATGTCTGTTTGAACCCAAAAACCCTAATTCTACCCCCTTTTGTGCAATTTCAAAACTAAAAAGAATTTGGGTTTGAGACCAAAAGCAATCTTTTAGATCTTGTCAAGACCTACAGAGTTGGTTTTCAAAGTTTTTCAAGTTTCCATAAAGAATTTAAAGTAATTTTGAATTTACCAAATTCTAGAAAGTGTCCCCCTTTGATTTCAAACTTGCATTTCAAAATCTAAAAGGATTTTGGCAAAACTTTCTAAAGCAAAGTTGTAAAGCAGGAAAAGTTGAGGAACTTTTATTTTTGGAGATTTTCAACTTCTTTAGAAAATTTGAAAGTAATTTTAAATCAAACGTAGTGGCAATTTCATAAATTTTCAAAATCATCCTTGCCACCTCCTGCATGCCGCTGATGGACGCCAGTGGTCTCCCAGGTGTGTCCAAGCGCCATCTCCCGCTTCAATGTGTCCGCACCGAGCTTGCGTGTCGCCTTGAGGCCATCCCTGCCGTGCTATAAAGCCCAAGCTCGCCGTCGTCACCTTCTTTTCCTTCTTTTCTATTCTTGACCGAGCTCGCCATCATCAAAAAATTTGTCGTCCCCATTGCCCCATCCTCCAAATTGAACTCATAGTTAGCTTCGCCATCTCCCTACGCACGTCTTGAGCCTGCCCTTGCCTCGCCTCGCCGTCGGAGTTGCCCGGCGCACCGCTTTCTTCCCCTCGGCCGACAACAGCGCCACCGAGTTCCACCCTCTCGTGGCCAGGCCTCACTGGTGAGCCGTTTGCCGCATCATCTTGTGTTTTAGCACTGCCTCAATGCCTTGATCGTGATCAGCTCGCTCATTTCAGCTCTACAACACCGAACGCGCTGGAATGCCGCCATCAACCTCGGTTCGCGCCGCCACCGATACCTCTCCTATCGACCACTCATCTCTGGTGCCCCTCTGCCTCAACCAAGCATTGTCCCATGCTTGTGGTGAGCTACTCTATTTTAACCCGGTGCTAATCGATCTAGTGGTGCATCGGAGTGGTCGGAACACGATGCGCCACCGGGTGCTTGCCCGTCGAGCCACCATGGCCGGTCTAGACCTCCTCTCAGTGCTCTAGTCAGTCGATTCATCACTTGGGTGGGTTCACGGGTTGGTGGGGTGCGCAGTGGCACCCTCGCCATTACTGGCAGGCTCGTCATCGGCGAGATGGCAGCCGGCCGAGCACCGCCATGGCCACTAGCTAGAGCAGAGGTGCGGCCTGGCCTTGTTGGGCTGGCCCAGCTCATTTTTTGGCCGGGTGGAGCAAGTCGTGGGCCGAAAAGAGAGAAAGAAATGTTTTTCCAATTTTTTAAAATGCTATTATATGTATTTTCTTGTATGGTTTTTAATTAAATAAATAAGGCTCCTAAAATCATGATAACTTTTCTATCCTGAGCGGCGTGCTCTAGCAATACTGACTTTGTTTCTTCTTGGTCCTTGAGGTCTGTTTTTCCTTTGGGCATGTGCGGAGGCTCTGGTGCATTGCTCTCGGCTTCCTCAACGTAATTGATGTTGCACTGTGACTTGTAGATGGATCTCTCTATGTTTCTTGCTTCTTTCTGACTGCCATGAACTGTGATAACACCGTGGAGGGCTAGCAATTTCATATAGAGGTAGCCCATGTGAATGGCTATGTTGAACTTATTCATGAAACCTCTTCCAAAGATGGTGTTGTATGGGTAGTAGAGGTCGACAACGTCAAAGGTTACATATTCTGTTCTTGCATTCTGCTGATCTCTGAAGGACACTGGCAAAGAAATTTTTTCCCAAGGCCTCAATTCTTTTGCCTCCAAAGCCTCTCAATGGAGAGTCTGAAGGCTATAATTGACTTCTGCTCAATTTCATCTGATCGAAGGCATTGACAAAAAAATATGTCTGCAGAGCTTCCTGAATCAACTAGGACTCTGCTAATTTCCTAACTTGCAATATTCACCTTGATAACCATGGCATCAGTATGGGAGTAGCTTTCTAGCTGGAGCTCTTGTTCTGAGAATGTCAGGGGTGTCTTTGACCAATCAGTGTAACGTACTGGTCCCTATACTACTACGTTGTTGACAAGTCTAAAATGATCTTTCTTCTGCTTCTTTGTTTAGAACTATAGTGAAGAGCCTCCGGCTATTGGTAGTGTCATGCCGATGGTAGGCAAAGTTGTGTGTGGGTTGAGTTGGTTCTCAGGATTAGGTTCATTCTTGGGGATAACTAATTGTGCTGGGGGCAGAGGTGGTGGTAGTGTTTCTAGTTGTCTGTTATGAACTTGCGGAAGTTGGCTGGTCTCAATGTATGTAATGTGCGGAGGCCTTGGGTTTATGTAGGTGAGGTTAGCTTCCGTGCGCTGGTTGCTTGGTTGCCCTTCCTACTGATTGCTTGGTTGTCCTTGCTGCTGATTGCTTGGCCGCCACGCAGGCAAGAAGCTAGGGTAATATACAACTACTAAGGTGGATGGGTGTATTTGGGTGGAGTTTGGGCTTGGGTATATTGTGTAGTATTGCTATTGTTGAGGAGGTGCCGCGAAGGCATGGTTTACTTCCCTAGCAGATTGTTGCTGCAAAGGCTACGGGTTGTCTCTATTTTTTATCCTTTCCTACGTTTCCTTATCATCTGGGCAATCCCTAGTGATATGGCCCTTGTTTTCTCCATGGAAGAAACAATACTGCCTCCGTTGCTTTTGGTTTTGGTTCTTGCTCCAGCTTCTATTCTGATTGTTTCTTCTGTTATCCTGCTGCCCTTGTGATGCAGTATTTTGATTGGTCTTCGTTGTATAGTGGCTTTGCTGGTTGTTCTCCTGGTGGCCTATGTTGAAGACTTGTTGATCAGGCCCTCGCTGTTGATGCTGATGGAATTGACTTCTATTGTTTCTTTGCACATTCTTGCTGGTGCCTTGAGCTTGCATTAGTTGGCCTTGCTCTTCTAGCCTTCGGCGTAGGTCACTATTAGACCTGTAGTACTTGTCGAATTCATTGTACAATTCCTCAAGAGACCTGGGCTTCTCCCTGGCTAGGTGTCCAGCGAAGGCTCTGATTCAGAGGCCCTTGATTGCTGCTTCGATAGCTACATCTTCGGGGACATTTGGTGCCTTGGCTTTGAGCTGCACAAATTTCTGGAAGTATTCCCTTACAGTTTCACCTTGATTTTGTTTGCATTGGAAGAGGTCCATTGAGGTTAGAGACTCGCTTTGGAACCCTTTGAAATTGGCCTTGATTTTATCATGGAGGTCCTCCTAGGAGTAAACTAAACCAGGTCTCAACATGGAGTACCATTCTAGTGCATCGCCTTCTGTGGTGATGACGAAGGACTTTGCCATAACTATGTCATTTCCACTGGCGGAGGCTACTGCTGCCTCAAAGCTCATAATGAACTGGCATGGATCTGTCTTTTCGTTGAATTTGGGTAAGGTGATAGGTTTGTAGGAAGTCGGCCATGGGGATGCTTGGAGCCCTTTAGACAGTGGGGATTTTGAATCTATGGATCTGTAGCTTGGTGGACTAGTATGTGGTGTGCCAAAGGTTGGCTGAGGTGATGCCGTCGGCGGGTGATTGGGCTGGCTCTGAGCCACGGGTTGTGTCTAATTGGAGTTGTTGAAAAGTGGTTGATTTTTTTGCATGCTCTGTATCTCGGTTTGTAGGATGGCTAACTGCTGTCTGATCTCCACTGCCTGTAGTGAAGCTTGCATCACCCTTTGGTTTGCTGTGAAGGTCACTGCCAATCTATCTCTTTTTTGTTGGGCGACTTGCAATTTGGCTTGCAGACTTTGGAGCACTTGCTCTGGTGTTGGGTTTGGATTGGGGTGGTCTTCGTCGGACATGGGTCGATTGACCATTGGGCGCTCTTCGTTGTTAACTTGGGCTTCTGAAGTAGTGGCCTATGTACTGTGAGTGTTACGCTTGGGCCTACCCCTAGTTGTTGTCTCCGCTGGTGCACTGGCAGAGGCTGCTCTTTTTCTTGCCATTGTGACTTTTGCTTGGCCTACACACGGTGGGCGCCAATGTTGGGAAACAGGTTCCCAGCACAACAGGAGTCGATAATGGCCTTCGCCGGGGCAAAGGTCGGGGTGTGAAGAAGTTACTCAAGTGGGTCCACCACTCAACTAGGGTTTCATGAATGTGTGTCAACTAACTCCTTACACATGGTTGGGTTCCCCTTCTATAGGGTTGCATCTTCATGAACCTTTCCACAGAATTGGCTAGCTTGCACCATGGTAATGAGCGTAGGCTTGAGCTCGAATCCATTTTCTCCAATGTTGACCGCTAGTCCCGTACGAATGTTGGCAGTTGTTGGGGCAAAGAATTCACGGAGAGTCTTGTCAGCCATAGCTTCAAATTCCGATACTAAGCTTCTCTTTGCTTAACTATCTACCGAAGTTTTTACTACCGGAGTCTTCTTGAGTCTTGCTCTAGTCTTTTTTAGGATTGCTTCAGGATTGCTCGTGTAGTCATCCAGAAGGTCAAAGCCCATACATTACCCTGCATAAGAAACACAAGTAGATAAAACAAAGGTAAGCCTGTTTGAGTTAGAGGTCAATTGGCCAATCAATCTTATTCATTACATATATACAATTATCAATACTTCCTAAGTTTAAATACCTTCCTCGACAATGGCGCCAAAAATGCTTGTTGACATTTACTACTGCTATTACTAAACTAACAACACCAGTAAATACATGGTAATGATTAATATGTCTTTAGCACACTAGTCACCTATCACATACCTACACTCCTAAGCTTGAACTAAGTTGTCATCTCTAGTTTTATAACTAGAAATGTATATTGGTACTATATAAAGGAATCTATCATTTTATGTGACTAGGCAAAAATAATAAGAATGAATATATGAATAAAACTGGTTCTGCAAGCGGACAGATAATTATGCCATTGAAGCATTTTACCTAGAGTATTACCAGGTTGTCGATTTATATTTATACCACTGGGAAGGTCTAGCTAAACAGGAAATCTGTAGTATTGATAACTTTCTATATATATGATGAATGAGAGATAAAACCAATATCATACACTCTACTCATAATAGGGATAAGTCACATGATAAAGATATATATGATAAGTAATGATCAGTCATCATAATAATAAGATAATAAATTCACTCAGAGCACTCTAGCTACTACAATAACGTCGTAAGACCCGAATATTAGAGACATAATTCCTAATGTAGTTCTTTAATCACAAGTCAATGAATATTCTAATTAGTGCAACTACATCTAACAATCATTAGTAACATTACTACTATGTCATTATCTACACATAAGGAGCATTAACTAGAGAGGCTTTTAAGACACAACCGTCACCTCCGACGCGAACGCGCTCTACATAACCTATGCATAGGGGATGGACTACAGAGGACTCAATGAAGCTATAATAGTCACCTTCGCGATCTACCACACGTCCCGAAACATCAGGGAGCACTCGTAGATATGCAATATATCTAAGCACCACGCCTACATAATGCAAATCATCTACCCTAGGTACCTTAGGATAAACGCTATACGAGCATATATATGAACTCAATAATAATAAAGTAACTATGCTTGACATATAATTAAAGTAAACAATGAACATTGCAATCAAGGACATAAACAAGATGAAGATTAATGTTGCCATAACACTTGATGAGGTCATGACCATGCTTGGAGAATTACATGGAGGCCAAGGAGATTAGCAAGGGCATCCAAATCGAGAAGGAGGCCCAAAACTTATCCGGTTCGAGTCACCAAGGTGGAGGCCCAAATCAAGTTTGAGTCCACCTCGGAATCCAGGACCAGTCTGCCTTGAACTGGTCACCCAGGACGCGTACGGACTCCGTTTTCGATGATCCATATATGGATGGAAAGCTTATTTGATAAGGAAGCCAACCCAAGTGGTCCTACATCAAAAGATGTTCGGAATCAACGGGAATCGTCGAAACAAGTCACCGTCCAGAATCTGTCAGGGCGCTGTGTCGACGTCTTTTGGGCCGATTGGCCATGTATCGTGTCGGGCCTTAAGCCCAAGTTGTGGGCGCCCAACCCCTGGCCGTTTCCAACCCTAGGTCGAGTCTTAGACTATAAATATAGCCGCCGCCGCTATTAGACAATTGGGTTTTGTTTAGAGTTTAGTTTTCCATCGAGAAACTGAATCGTTCATTATAACTGTGGTGACAAATCCTTTTACAGTGATTCAGGGCCCCTGTTCTTGATCTCCTCCACTATGTCGACTAGTCCTTTGGAACCGAGTTCTTGAACCCTCTATTGATATTCTCATCATTCATATTTGCAATTTCATATTGCGTGTTTTTACCTTCTTGCTTGTGCGCTTCGACTCGCTTGCAGGAAAAGCCTTCTTGGCGAGGTCAATCAAGTTGTACTTGGTTGATAACCAACGGAGCAGTGGTGTAACGGTTGCAGGGTTCGAATCGTGTCTGATTTGAAGCCGGATCACCAACGTCGAGATCTCCACATGTCGAACTTACCGGTTACCTCTCGGAAGATCGGGCTAGTTTTCATCAATTTGTATCAAAGCTTTCAGGTTTACCGCGAGGTATAATCTCGTTTGCCTTAGATTCATATTTGTTCATTACCTAGAGTCCACAAAAAGCCCAATACTATTTCAATTTCCGCTGTCCTATCACCTTTGTGCCTTTGCAATTTCGTTTCAGATTCACGTTCTTGAGTTTGTGTCCATGGTCGAGTCTTGTTGCTGGTTTAGGATTGTGTTCGTACTCGTAGTTCAATCGCCCGTTGCTGTGATTTTTGTTTTCCGCCGCTATCCCATCCACCGTTTCCAAACAACAAGTCGAAGCCACCACATTACTCGACTTGCCCCGCTAGCCGCCTTGTGTAACTTCTCGCCACCGCGCAAACCCTAGATAGGTTGTCAGCCGCTCTTATTTTGCCTGCATCGCAGCCCTCCTTACATCATCAGGCGAATACCTACTATTGTTAGTCATAGGAACCATCTTGTGATCGGTGTTGGAGTTTAAGGACGTTTTGCCCTAACTGCCGTATTGTGCCTTCTGGAAAACATAACTTGAGATACCTTCGGTAAAACAGGCATAACTTTTCGCTCGTTTATTAGAAAAATCTGAAATTTTTATAGCAGCTTCTTGACACCATTTGGAGCCGACCCAAACTCGGCTTTGCCCTGTTTGGTTTCATCAAAATTGCCAAAAAAATCAGGAAAATAAAGAAAAAAATTGTCAACGTTTTTGTACGCTTTTCAGAGAACTTGCTGTATTTCTGTAGACCACATCCCACCTCAGTTGTAGGTGCCAATTTTTATGGTTGCATCTTTTATGATCCTTATTCAGAGAAAAATATAAAAAAAATAGCAAAAAAATAAAAAAGTTTGATTCCTACTAGTGCCTTTTGGGAAATTCTAGGAAAAATTCAGAAAAAGAAAAAATTCGGGTTACTTGCTTATTCTGTGAGTTCTTTCCATCGTCCTTTGCTTTCACCTTGTTGCGCTACGTTTTGACACGTCTTAGCCAGCAGCTGTGATTTGTATTTTGGATCCGGATTGAACAATTGCTAATCTGCATTCGTTAATTGCTCATCCTTGTTGTCATATTGTGTGTCTACCCATAGCTCCATATATTCTTCTGTCAGCACAGGTTCATCTTGCAACTGTTACCCACGCTCAACAACAGATTACTTTGCCACTTTGGTTTAGCTCCTGTTTGGCGTTGGTAAGAATACAGGCAAGACGGTGATAAGTCGCTTGTGATTTTGCATTCCACTTTCACCATTACCACTTGTTTCCTTTTAGTTGATAGGGATAACTTTCACTGTTTTGTTCCTATTTTGTGTCTACAATGACAGGTTACAACACTCATCGATACGAGACAACAATGATGCTTGAGCCACGCACTATTGCTGCTACACCTCCTTCTGCAGGTCGTTCTATTCTTTCTTCTCCACCTACTTATGATGGTGTTGGTGCTGATGAGTACATTGAATGGGAAAGTAAAATAGATAATATTTTTGCACACTGTCATATGTGTGAATGGAGGAAGATTAAGAATGCATCTAGTGTTTTGCGACATTTAGCATCAATTTGGTGGGAGTCTTTAAGTTCTTCAGATAAACCTCATACATGGAATGATATGAAAATTCTTATGAGAGAAAATTTTGTTAATCCATCTCTTGTAATTAATTCATATGATGAGGAACATCAACTACACCAATCTCCTATTATTCCTCCTGTTGTGCCTAACCTTTTGCAGGATAATGCACAAAAGAGCGGGGATGACATGACAGAAAATGAGGTGTTTTCAGTTTCATGTGAACATTCACCACATGTTACTTCCGCTGACAGTGAGAGCCAAGGTAATGCCAATGATGCTAATCTCATAAAAGATTAGAGTTCTCTTGATGTGCTGAATTTTTCCACCAATCATGTTATGATAGAGCAAATATTAGTGGAACCTTCGTTTGATTTACCTTTATCACAAGATGATTTGCTTGATGTTTCTTGTGATAATGATGACTTGAATGATGATATTTATATTATTCCAATAATGAATGATCATGCTATATGTATGTTGGAATCGAACACTACTAATGCAAATAGACATGTTATTCATAATACTAGCGATCTTGATGAGCTAAAGTTGATGTCTTCTTTAAATACATTGGGATACATTGATTTTAATGTTCTTTGCAATCTTGATTATTTAGAGGAAAAACTTTATGCATATGCTGATTTTCCATGGTTGTCTAGACATACATATCATGTTTTTGGCAAATATAGCAACCGAGGACAATATATGGTACAGCGAGTTTACATTTGTACAACTGTGAATTCTTCTTTTGTTGTGCAAAATAATGATCACTTCGAGGACTATAAAATCAACAATGTTGTCATATCATATTCCTCTCGTTTTGCTTTACAATCCTAAGTGGAATCCAAATAAGGGGAGCATATGTTTCTTGTTAGTACTAATCTTTTACAGGATAGTATTGACAAAGATCGTGTGTATTTTAATCGAGGAGACTACATGTTTGTAGGAGAAGGCATGCTGCAAACCAAAACATATGGTCATATTCTTTCTTCCAACATTGTCAATTCCCAATATTTTGGCAACCTCGTTTGTCTTCATGTTGTGCAGAATGGCATTCAAGCAACATCGACGCCGAGGACGGCTTTTCATCAAGAAGGGGAGGATGATGAGGTCATGACCATGCTTAGAGAATTACATGGAGGCCAAGGAGATCAGCAAGGGCATCCAAATTGAGAAAGAGGCCCAAAAATTATCCGGTTCGAGTCACCAAGGTGGAGGCCCAAATCAAGTTTGAGTCCACCTCGGAATCCAGGACCAGTCTGCCTTGAACTGGTCACCCAGGACGCGTACGGACTCCGTTTTCGATGATCCATATATGGATGGAAAGCTTATTTGATAAGGAAGCCAATCCAAGGGGTCCTACTTCAAAAGATGTTCGGAATCAATGGGAATCGTCGAAACAAGTCACCGTCCAGAATCTGTCAGGGCGCTATGTCGACGTCTTTTGGGCCGATTGGCCATGTATCGTGTCGGGCCTTAAGCCCAAGTTGTGGGCGCCCAACCCCTGGCCGTTTCCAACCCTAGGTCGAGTCTTAGACTATAAATATAGCCGCCGCCGCTATTAGACAATTGGGTTTTATTTAGAGTTTAGTTTTCCATCGAGAAACTGAATCGTTCATTGTAACTGTGGTGACAAATCCTTTTACAGTGATCCAGGGCCCCTGTTCTTGATCTCCTCCACTGTGTCGATTAGTCCTTTGGAACCGAGTTCTTGAACCCTCTATTGATATTCTCATCATTCATATTTGCAATTTCAGATTGCGTGTTTTTACCTTCTTGCTTGTGCGCTTCGACTCGCTTGCAGGAAAAGCCTTCTTGGCGAGGTCAATCAAGTTGTGCTTGGTTGATAACCAACGGAGCAGTGGTGTAACGGTTGCAGGGTTTGAATCATGTCTGATTTGAAGCCGGATCGCCAACGTCGAGATCTCCACAAGCCAAACTTACCGGTTACCTCTCGGAAGATCGGGCCAGTTTTCATCAACACTAATAAACACACAATGATGAATAATACAATAAGAGAGGAGGGCACAAGAATAGTACCAATCTTCACGCTCTTGACAATGTCGGGAATCCAAGCTAGGTTGACCAACTTGACTCCCTCTAGATCTAGTCTAACTAGGCTATCGCTATAAACTAGAGGAACTCTGAGGAACTAGGGTTTCTAGCTCTGGATGGCTTGATCTCCAAATGACTTGATGGCTCCAGGGGGATTAGGCTCCGTATATATAGTCCGGTGGGATGCACGTAAACCCTTGGATCAAGCCGACTTGACGTAGAGCTAAGATTGATCCTCAAGGTCGGTGGAGAAGGCTCGCAGAAGATGACAGGTGAGGCCCATAGCCAGGGGTCGGTCGGCCTGGGGGCCTGGTGCCGCCTGGCCTCCTCCAAAAGCTTTTAGAGTCCCGCTTTCGCCTACTGCCTTCTCATGTCTTCTAGAGTCTTCTAGCGTATCTTTCGCGGTGAAATTCCGATAATCAGTTTGATAATTAGGTCCCTCTTGTCGGGTTTTCTAGAATAATCCCTAGAAAAATAACAATTCACCAAAACTCATGGAATTTGTCAGATAAAACCCTAGACTTCTCTATTTCCATGTTTATTGATCATTTCTCATGTTTATTGTGCTATAAAATGTTGACGCTATCCACCGTCAACACTGTCCCCAAACCGAACGAAGCCAGTGACGCTGGCATTGAGGCTGGAGAACGCCGCTCGCGCCTCGGACATGTGGTTCGATGCTCCCATGTCCAGGACCCATCTCTTCGGATCCCGGTCGCTAGACTCATCGAAGTTGGCGAAGACTTTGTTCTCGATGAAGTGGAGCTGGCCGTCGTTGCAGATCGACGGCGGAATCACCAGCTGCAACTCTGGTGGCAGCAACGACTTGATTTGGGGATGAGTCCCCTCCTCCTACATAGTGCCCACCGCCAGGAGTAGTGTGGGCTCATCATCTTGGGCCACGTGGGCCTGCTCCTGCTTCTTCTTACATCGGCAGTCTTTGGCCCAGTGGCCTTTCTTACCACAGGCCTTGCAAGTGTCGTCAGTGACGGGCTGGCCCGTGTTCGTCCCGGTCCGCGACTCATTGTAGCTGCCATAGCCCGCCACGCCTGCGGCCTTTGCCTCGACGCTTGCCACGACCACCGGAGCTCGACCCGCCACGGCCGGACTCTTGATCCCGCTTTTTGTACCGCTCCAGTCACTGCTCCTCCATGAGCAGTAGCTTGCCGGTGATGTTATGTGCCAGCGATGGTTCATTGTCGGTCGCCGCCTTGAGCCTCTCGGTG
The DNA here is from genome assembly GCA_038087645.1 of Saccharum hybrid cultivar R570. Classification (NCBI taxonomy): domain Eukaryota; kingdom Viridiplantae; phylum Streptophyta; class Magnoliopsida; order Poales; family Poaceae; genus Saccharum; species Saccharum hybrid cultivar. The sequence continues at coordinate 2,370,287 of JAQSUU010000635.1, read as the reverse complement.
ACTTCCTCGATGGACAGTGTGTCGATGTCGAGGAGCGTCTCGATGGAGACAACAAGCTACTTGTGCCTCGGTTGAGCGACTTGAAGGTACTTGGCCACCACCTTCGACTCTGGCTCCGGGTCACCGAGGATTGCCAACCGCTGTACGATGTTGGACAAGCACAAGGCAAAATCCTTGATGGACTCCCCATCGTGGAACGCAATTTGCTCGTACTCGGCGCGGAGGCTTTGCGCCGTCGACTTCCTCACGCGCTCGTCACCGATGCGCATTGATCGGATCACCTCCCACACCTCCTTGGTTGATAGCTTGGTCGCTAGGGTAGGCACCATTTCCGGGGGCACGCAGGAGCAGATCGCCTCCAGTGTGGTGCGGTCATCATGGAAGTCGACGTCGTCGTCCTCGACTGCTTCCCAGAGGTGGCGAGCCTGCATCTTCAGTTTCATCAGCAGCGACCACGAATCATAGTTCGTCTTGGTCAGTTGTGGCCAGTTGCCCGAGGCGCCCGTCTCCCGGATCACGCGCTCCATCACCACCTCCCACAGACGGCGTGCATCCTAGGTGCGCGAGCGACGTGCGTCGTGTGTGCGTGATCGACGTCGAGGAGAATGTTGCGGAGATGGAGTGTGCGACGGCGTCTTGTTGCCACTGGCGCCGGACGTCTCCTGCTTGTTGGTGCCCAGTGGAGTACGACCTCAGGGCCGCGGCGGTGAAGCCATGGCGACGCGCTAGGCCCTCTCTTAAGCTCTGATGCCAATTGTTAGCTCTAGGCCGGCGTTCTTGACGCCCGGCGAGCTTGTGATTACAATCACAAACACATGAAAACTCAAACTCAACGCGAACGGTAGGAACACAGAGGTTTGGTGCTGCACACAATCAGCACCGTTTTCTGTCTATTCCTTCTCCTTTTATTCTGTGAAAATACAAAGAGCAGAAGCTGTCGGGTGGACCTCCGCACACTGCGCTTGAATGTGTCCATCCCCACGTTCACGATGGTGTGACCACAACCGATCACTCCAGGGTCGTGCGCGAGCTAGTCTCTCCATGCCCTCTTACGTGCACGGCTGCCACAGACCGGAGCTCGTGCACATGCAAGATAAGAACAGAAACATGCAAAACTAACTAACTGACTCATGCGCTAGGATTACTAACATTAAATGATCTTCCACTTGGTGGCTAATGAAATTTTGTTTTAGATACTGCTATTGTTCTTGCATGTTGGCACCTAAAAGTCTAAGGTTTGCTATGTGGTTTACTTGTCATGAAGTGACTATGCTTTGTTTTAAACTATAGGATACAAAATTCTGATGTGTTATATAGTGACCTGTAATTGTCTCAAGCAAATTTCAAGGTTTCCATTTGTTGAGTTTGTTCTGAGTTTGATAATGAACGATGTTTGCATACACTGATCTGCTACGTCTGTAGCCATGTCATTCCATTATTTGTTCTGGCGCCATGTCCTTGCAGTAAATATTTTCGAGGAAATGGCTAGAAGAGGCAGCAACGAAAGCCACTTTCAGGACATGCCTTCATTGAAGAGTAAAGACCAGTGGAGCTGCATATTGCAGATCGTCGTCTCTTCTCTGCAGGTAATGTGTTTGATGAAAATTCACCTGAACCTTTTTGTTTTTTGTCTATAATCTGATGTGCACATGCATCATGCGTGCAGTCTTTGTACATATGCATGCACCTTGTTCGTGCGTCCGTGTGTGGCCGCGGGTGATGGGGAGGCCACCAATGTGCAGAGCATGGTAGCTTGGTGTGTGCAACGATCACCAGAACCAGACAGTACTGTGCACCTTGTTCGTGCGTCCGTGTGTGGCCGCGGGTGATGGGGAGGCCACCAATGTGCAGAGCATGGTAGCTTGGTGTGTGCAACGATCACCAGAACCAGACAGTACTGTGTGTGCCTGATGCTCGCTGTGTGAGTGCTCCCCTACGGCTACCTCGCCTATAAAGATTGTAGCATGCCTTTTCCTGATAGTGGCAAGCCCACCCCAACAATACTGTGACGCGTGCCAAGCCAAAATGTTGATCTATCATATGCCACATTTTCTGTTCAATTTGGGCTTTCCCCGGTACACAATTTTTCGAGGTTTAAGCATGCAAGGTTGCTTTTCCCCGTTTTTGTTTATATCCAATTATTTTCTCCTTTTATTCAACAACTATTGTTATTGTTCCTTTTATTCATCCACCATTGTTATTGCTATCTAACGCAGACAATTTGTCACAAAGGCTCCCTATCACTCAGAAATGTGATTGTGCACTTAAGATTATTGAGCTCGATGTCTATACAACCACGTCAAAAGAATCAATTGTTTACATATCTGATAGTTGTATATAGATCTAGAAATCATGAGGGAATAGTTTATTGGTTGTTCCCCATCCTGCATAAGTAAATGGAGGATTTATACTTGGTTGATAATTGATATTTCAGAATACGGATTACTATGCAAATTCATGGCTCTTCGCCCTGTTCGCTTGAACTTATCAGTCATGATATATTATTTTTCTCTCACAACAAAACAGCATCAGCCGGCTTATCAACCATATAAACCATCAGCCGAACAGGGTCAAGTGTTTTATGGATTTTTTCAGTTTCTGATTCAACATAATTTATTCTTCAATAATTTATTACATTGTATGACTGCATGCATGCTTCATATATAGAGCTGCAAGGAAAAAGTCAACTTCACCCCCCAAACTATGAGGGGTGGTCTACTTCACTCCTCAAACTATGAAACCGTCTATTTTAACCCTGAACTTTTCAAAACCGGTCAAATTACCCCCAGATAGTTTTAAAATGACGGATTTGCCACAGTAACCGTCGATTGCTACAGTAACCGTGGGTTGCTGCAGTGCATCTTTCTTTCCTTTTTATTTATTTCGTCTGAATCTTTGAAAAATCATAGTAAATCACAGAAAAATCATAAAATGGAAAATCCAATTTTGTTGGACTCCATATGAATAGATCTACACAGTGAATATATAATATGATATGTTTTAGTACAACAAAATTAGAGTCCAAATTACAGAAAAAAAAAATAGATCAAAATCTACAACAAAAACTTTGTACTAAAACATATCATATTATATATTCACTGTGTAGATCTATTCATGTGGAGTCCAACAAAATTGGATTTTCCATTTTATGATTTTTCTGTGATTTACTATGATTTTTCAAAGATTCAGCCGAAATAAATAAAAAAAAACCAAAACACCGGTACTGTATCAACCTACATTTACTGTAGCAAATCCGCGGTTACTGTATCAAATCCGCCGTTTCAAAACCGCCTAGGGGTAATTTATACGGTTTTGAAAAGTTCGGGGTAAAGTAGACGGTTTCATAGTTTGGGGTGAAGTAGATTTTTTTCGAGCTGCAATTAGCATAACATCATGTCAAGAAAAAAAGAGCACAACCTCATAAGTCATTTTTACTTTTTTTTCTTGTGGAGGATTTTTTTTGAACTGACACGTGTGTGCCGCACGTGTTTGTCCACTAGTATATATAAATAACTGAATTTTTTTATCAAAATTATTAGGATTACATTTGTACACCAGGCACCTCTACTGTGTCCGCCCCTGCCACATTGGCCCCGAGCTGTCTATCCTTCGCTTCGCTTGTGCGACTCGGTATCCCTTGCTGCGATTCTACTTCTGCCCCTTCCTATCCCTTGCTGCAAAACTCGGCGTGAGCAAAATTCCCTTATCAACTGACCTTCAAAGAAGGAAGGAATGCTGGCCAAATCACTGCATCAACGTCGCCTATATATACACACATCCAGGGCAGCGTTCGACCAGGTAGAAATTGCAAAGGGTCATACACACACGAGCCTAAAAAGTTAACACTAGAGATTGCGAAATAATCGCAACAGGTGAGTGAGCAATGGACCAGGGAGCAGCTGGCGCGAAGAAGTTGCTGCACGGCGTGATAGATGCCAAGATTCTGGAGGCCAAGCTGTCAGTGACGTCTGACGCGCATCCCAAACCCGCAGCTAGCAAGGTCGCAGTTTTGATCTCCCTGCTCTTCCTGGCCGCTCACATGGTTTATTGATGCTTTTGTGTTCATGTACCTAGCTTCTCTCTCATTTGGCATTTTATAAAACATCCATCTACCTTTTTCTGTATCACGGAATTAGATTCCCCACCTTCACTAAGTTCACAGCATTCCCTAACCAGACAATGTCTATGCATGCTACCACAAAACTGAAATTATATGTGCGGGTCTATCAGTGTTGGTTCACCAAAAACAGACATTGTTAACATATTATCAGTGTCAGTTCTAGGCCCCAACCTCTAGTAATCACCCTGAAACTATGAAGGCCTTGTTCGATTAATCCCCTTCCCAAGGGGATTGGAGGGGATTGATCGAAGAGGATTGAGGGGGTGGGGATTTTGACCTGTAGGAGAATTAATCCCCTTCCATCTCCTCCAATCCTCACCAAACCGAACAAGGCTGAAAGGACGCTAATAAACCTCTCGTCATTATCGATTTCCAACTCATAGAAATTTTCCATTTTACTGGATTATAGATTTTCTAACAGTTCGACGCTGCTCCAAAAATTCTAAATCATTTTCTATAAAGACTACAAGTGTCCAATTGCTTCTCTAAACTTTTTGGATTTTTGGAAGAGTTTTTTTCTAAGAATATTTATTAATGTGCTATACATATTTTTTTACATATGAAATGAACACATGAATCTAAGAGAAACTCTAAATACTCACATAAACTTGTATTTAGTTTAAATAGGGCCTTATGTACATTAGTATATGGTCTAAAAAAACTCGACCCTCGGACGGCTAGCCAGCCCCGAAGCTTTACACTTAAGAAGGAGACCTCTCACGTAGGTCGAGAAAAACCTCCAAACCCCGTACCCCGTCCTCACACAGAGGCCCGTAACCCTGTGAGTGGGCCGGTCCGCAAACCTGTGCTTTGGGAAATACGGGGTAGGCGAGGGGATTTTTTTTCCTCCGGCCAGCATAAATTGCCCCTGAGGGGGATCGATTCCCTAGCTGGCAGGGTGCCAGCCGGAGCACTCAACCACCAGGCCGAGCGTCCGTTGGCATTAGTATATGGTCTAATAAAAATAACAAAGACATTTGCTCTAAATTGATGTCGGTTTGGAACCGAACACCGAAGACATATGCTTTTCGGGTAGTGGAATCTCTTCCTGGCAGCTTTGCTTCTATTAAATCGTTAAAAAGTACCTAGGCTTTGCTTACTTGAATGCCTCCTAAGGTTTTCTCAATTAAGAAAAAAAATTAGGGAAAGGGGATTGAAAAAGAGATCTACTGGAACTCTCTTTTTGTTCCTCAATCTCCTTTTTAAAAACTCGATCCGCGGTCCTCAATCTCCTTTTTACAAGAATATAGGAAAAGAAGATGTGTTTTCTCAATCTAGTGAAGTTGCTCTAAGTTAATGATTAGAGCATGTGCCTCCATGACTATTGACTACATAGATGTAACCTATACGGTAATTTACAACATTTAATTGGGCATGTAGCAAGCAACAGCGATAGTATTTTATACTCTTCGTAAAAGCATACAGCAATATGAAGTCCTTTGGCATCATTACGAATTTGAAATTTTATTCTCATGAACTATGTTGCTCTATCCAGTAACAAATATGCGCCATTTTTACATCGACCTGTTCTCTTAAACTCTAACGACTTTAACACCTCCTTATTATCAAGGATATGTAAAACACCTAATAAATTATAATATTGTAAAGTACTAGTAAATTATAATATTACAAAGTTCTTTCCCAGCTGGCAAATATATACATTGTTTTCTTGTATCTGATCTAACTATTTAAAAAGAATTTGATATAGAACATTTGCATAAGTTGATACCATGTATTTAATACCCAAAACAAAATTTATTGGTCACTAGGGAAAGCATAAACCATGCCATGCAACTGATGCGAAAAACTGAACTTGTATTGTGCCAGAGCCAAAATTTGTCGAGGAGAAAGTTCCTGACATGGATTAAGAAGCTGCACTTGATCTACTACTGCCAGGTTTGATTACACTCTGACCTCCGTTATGCACGCGTATATATGCACTTGTCCATTCTTGATCCTTCTTGCAGTACAAATCATAGTGATCGATGTTGCATCCATTTTTATTTTTAATCCTTTCTTAAAAGATACTCCACCGGTCCATTTTCTAAGGCATTTCATGTGTGTCAACAGTCAAACTTTATAAACTTTGACTAATAATTTGGCTAATATTTTTTAACTCTTGTAATACAAACTTAATACTATTGGATTTGTAACCTAATGGATTATCCAATAATCATAAGTTTATTATCATACACAATACAATATAACATAAATGAATGGTCAAAGTATAGTTTAGGAGACTGTGCCATGGCAGGCGTGACTTTCAACTCCCACACAACCTCCTTCTTCTCTCTCTCTCCCTCCCTCCCCCTCTCTCTCGATCTCCCACTTCTTGCTTCCGCCAAGGCACCGAGCAGAGCCCCCATCTGCCGCCGCCGACTGCTGCCTAGCAATTTTGAGCGAAAATCCGGTGATTTGGGCTCGAATTTTTGAGGGAAAAAAACACTCCCGCTAGCTCAAGCAAGATATAGCCCTGTCGATTCCATGTTTCCTCAGTGCAAGTTTCCACGTTGATGTTCCTTACCTATGGCTAGGGATGTATTTGAAAATGTGATGCAATACAAGTACAAATTTTGTAGATGGACTGTTTAGTGTGTATGTCTTACGGAGGAAGGGTCAAAGAAAATCGGGAGTTTGAGAATATGAATGAAGAAGTGGAAGTGTTTGCTAGTTGGCCTAGCCTTAGTGATTTTAATATTGTTTGCCGTGGATGGGATAAGCTTTTTTTGTGAAGTCACATTGCAAGGACAATTTGATTTTTGAAAGGAGAATAGGAGATAGAACATTATGTGCTGATGAAGTTGTCATCGGAGGCGCATTGTACAAGGAGGTCGTGAAAGGCGCAAATGTGAATTTGTTTGGAGGTGGTGGTAGACATGGGCCATAGGCATACGTCTGTAGAAACAACTTATAACTTGGGAGTTATTGAAATGATAGAGGAGGAGGAAGTTGAGCCCGTTGAGAACCTAACTCAAGAGTCACACATGCCGGAGGAGCCCGTAGCCTTTGAACCAGTTTTGTCCCCTCTATTGTCAGGTGAGGAGATGGGGAGAGAGGGATGGTCTTATAATATGGACTTGGTGAATGACTTTGATGCCAGCACATTTGAGAAGGAGGAGGAGTAGGCCAACATGAAATATGATGATATTTCTCTAGGCTTGGAGGAAGAAGATAGTGAAGGAGACAATATGGATGAGGAAGAGGAGGAAGAAGAGGCTGAGGAGGTAGATGAGGATGAGCAGGGAGATGAAAGGGGTGCAGTTGAAATGGTAAAAATTTATCTTCAAACACGTTAAGATGTCAAATTTATAGCAATCACCATGAACTATAAATTGCCACAAATTGACAACTAAACCAGGTTACTACTAACCATGAGGTATAGGCAATTCACCAACGAAGCCTTCATTGCCTCCATCTGAGGCTCTTCACTTTGTCTCTTTTTTTATATATACCAATTGTATGATATGGTACTCCATAGTTATTCTTTTCCTATATCCATGTATGCTGCATACCTATATTCCTCATCCAATACTCCAATAGCTCTGACTTCTTGTAGAACCTACATGTGGGTTTTCCACGCTCATGCCCACATGTCTTCTTGCACCTTTACATAGTCTCAATGGATTGAATGAGCAATGCATACTCCTGTCTTATCTCATCTTCCTCTCCTCAGTTTTCATTTACTTCCTGTAAGGTTCGTTAGTGACCCTGAGCTCTCCCAAGAACTCACCCAACCACTAAAGGTCTCCCAATCACACGTCAGTCCATCTTGTGGAATTCACCGAACGAGTCAAAATTGGTGAAATACGATGTGATTCAATCTCAACTAAAGCCATTCGGTTACCCACCCAGAAATCGCCGTGAAGTTGCCACAATAGTACCCATAACCAAGCTCTGATGGCACCACCCCTTCACGAGCCAATATCCCACACTTGAAAGTAGGCCAAGGATTGCTCTCTCATGGCAATATCTTTTTTCCACTTATGAACTCATCCACTTCCTCAGTAGAAGGCCAATACGACTTCGGATCATATATGTACTCCTAAAAGTCACACAGCGGCCATCCAACATGCAGTTCACACATAAAACACCAACACTTTACTAAATGGATTGAGCAAACAATTTCTATGAAGATCTTACAAAACTTACATGTGCCCTTTAGAGAGCACCGAAAGAAAGGAGTAAATTTCTCCCCTCCCAGATTAGGCCTCTGTAGCTCCACACGAACTTCACAGTGGCATGATATAGGGTAGCAACACGTCTAGCAATAGCATCCGTCTTCTCCTCCTCTGACATTTCTGGCGGGTTTGGTAGGGGAGGTACCTAATAACGCTTGAACTCACGGTATGGTTTAGATGACTTAGACCGACGATATAGGAAGAGCCGAATTCTTGGGTCGAAACTTTTCTGGTCCATCGATCCACTGAAAGAACTAGCATGGCTCTATTCTCCGGTGTCCCCCAGAAACTCGCTTTATACAGCATGTGTAGAAAGCTCGACTGGCCGTGTCAGGATGCCTAGATTCTTTCACCGCAGCGGGAAGGCCACAGTCACACATCAGTACGGGAAACGCAGGAGGAACAGGGGCATCCACACAGCATCTATGGGATAGGCAAGGCGATCTTTAGTGAGCCTAAGCGTCATTGAACCTCCTTCAATACCTTCAATTACAAAAAATATTAAGCATAGTTAACTCAATGTGTATGTAGCATATACGTGCAACTATACACCCTAAATCAACCGTTACCAAATACATGCATCATTTCCATTATAAACAAAACAAAAATTATAGCATTATTACTACTTACACCTACCATATGGTGATCCGGTTTTTTAAAATCATAGCATATGCAACAAATTCTGCACGTCAAAATCGTGTGCAAAACATACACTACGCTCCTACAAAGTGCTCCGGATCAACAAGATTAAATAACATTCATTTATACTCTCTCCCTTCCAAATTGTAAGTTATTCTAGCTTTTCTAGGTGTATATAGCTTTTACTATGTATCTAGGCATACTGTATATCTAGGTATATAGCAAAAGGTATGTATCTAAAAAAGCCAAAACGGCTTATAATTTAGAATGGAAGGAGCATTTCAAAATCAATTCCAAACCTAGGTCTCCACCAAACCAATATACCAAGAAATCCACCGAGGAAGAGCTAATAGTGTGGGGAATCATTCCAAGCTTGATGGGGGGCGACTTCCACAGCGAATCCAAGCCAAAACGGCCGGATTTGTGTATGACGCAGAGGACAACTGGCGTGGATGCCGAAGGTCGAGCTCGTGTGGATGAAGAACAAAGGAGACGAGGGTGCAGGTCTGAATGTCGCCCCTTCCGTGCCAGGTGCAATGACGTAGCAAGCTAGTCGCGCCACAAGCGCCGGTGTGAAAGTGCGGGCCCCACGCCGTGTCTGGCCCCATGCCGCGTCTAGTAGGCTAGGCCATGGGTCGCCGCCAGTGGGGTAGGTCTGCCGTGCCAATCCATGTGGCGCAGCCGTGCGAGAGTGTCTTCCTGCCGCACCACAAGCATTGGCGCTGCCAAAGGAGTTAGAAATAAAAAAAAGTTCATAGGGTTAACATTAAAATTAAAATATCTTTTTAAAAAGGGTTAAACATACAAAAATAACAACAAAGGCATTCCAAATTAAATGTTGCAGCAGTCCAAATGAATGCATATATACAATTGTATGTGCTCGCAGAGATTCGGGAAGGCCACAGACCAAGGCGCCAGCGGCAGCCTCCTCTACGCGACCATTGGCATGGACAAGTTAAGCGTCGGTCGGACACGCGCAATCGACGCCGCGATGAATGACCCGCAGTGGAAGGAGGAGCCGTTACACATCTACTGTGCGCACAACGCCATCGAGGTCGTGTTCACCCTCGTCAAGGCTAGAGCCGATGATCCAGCTGCATCCACCCCAGTTGATGCGATGGTTGTTGGCCACTCCTACCTGCCCGTCGAGGACATCGTCGGAGGCAAGCAGGTGGACCGATGGCTCCCCGTTTGCGACACGGAGAGGAGACCACTCGATGGCCTGGATAGTGTGCACGTACAGGTCCGGTTCACCGACGTATCGGCCGACCCAGAGTCAAGGTGGGGCAAGGGCATCGGTCGGCCGCCGGTGCCGTACCTGGGGGTACCACGCACCTTCTACGGGCAGCACCGTGGCTGCAGTGTGACGCTTTACCAGGACGCTCACGCCTCCGCGACGCCACTTTCCGGCACCGTCGCAGCTGGTAGCAGGTGTTGGGAGGATGTGTTTGACGCCATTGCCAAGGCTCGGAGGCTTGTCTACATCGCCGGGTGGTCCATCGACGCTGATGTCGCGCTAGTGCGTGACCCGAGGAGGCCGGCGCAGACGCTTGGCCAGCTGCTCAAGAAGAAGGCAGGTGAGCAAGTCGCTGTGCTGGTGTTAGCGTCCACGCACGGCGCCGTCGGCGAGGGCACGGCGGTCTACTTCCGGGGCACAGGTGTCCACTACCTCCTGTGCCCCCGAGGGAATGTTGTGTTCGCACACCAGCAGAAGGCAGTGGTGGTGGACAGCCCCCGTGGCCTCGACCTCTGCGGTGGCAGGTATGACACTCCGGAGCACCCGCTGTTCCGAACGCTCGGAACCGTGCACCACGATGACTTCCACCAGCCTAGCTTCCCCGGCGCATCCGTCCTGAAGGGCGGGGCGAGAGAGCCGTGGCACGACATCCACTGCCGTGTCGAGGGCCCTGCAGCAAGGGACGTGCTCGACAACTTCGAGCAGAGGTGGCGGAAGCAGGGCGGTGGCGACAGCCTGCTCGTCGAGCTTCCAAGGAGGTCCGCCGTGCGCGAGGAATCGGCTGCTGGTCAGAGTGCCGAGTCGTGGAACGTGCAGGTGTTCCGATCCATCGATAGCAGCGCAGTCGCCGGGTTCCCGGAGGCCCCAGAAGAAGCCGCGCGGCGCGGGCTCGTCACTGGGGAGGAGGGCGCTGTCGAGCGCAGCATCCAGGACGCGTACATCCACGCAATCCGCCGCGCCAAGTTCTTCATCTATATTGAGAGCCAGTACTTCCTGGGGAGCAGCCACTGGTGGCTCCCGCAAGAAGTTTCCTCGGAGACGGAGAACGTCGAGGCGATTCATCTCATCCCCAAAGAGCTGTCGCTCAAGATCGCTAGCAAGATCACGGCCGGCGACTCTTTCAGGGTTTACGTGGTGCTGCCTATGTGGCCCGAGGGCGAACCGGAGAGCGCTCCCACGCAGTCCATCCTGGACTGGCAGCGCCGGACCATGGAGATGATGTACAGGGATGTCGCGCTGGCGATGCAAGCCAAAGGCTTGAAGGGTAACCCTAGGGAGTACCTCAGCTTCTTCTGCCTCGGCAATCGCGAGGCCTACAGCCCTGGCGAGTACGCACCCCAGGAGCGGCCCGAGCTCGACAGCTACTACATTAGAGCGCAACAGGCCAGGCGTTTCAAGATCAACGTGCATGCCAATACAATGATAGGTACCCCATACATACGTACGTACAATTAATTCAACGGCATACATACATACATACATATGAAACTACAAGTTAATCGGTCACCGCTGTTTATTTGTTTTGCAGTTGACGACGAGTACATCATCGTGGGATCCGCGAACATCAACCAGCGCTCCATGGACGGCAGCAGGGACTCGGAGATTGCGGTGGGCGCCTACCAGCCACAGCACCTGGCTACAGAGTACACGGAGCAGAGGTACAACAGCTACTCCGGTTATTACTGGGTTACCTTGAACAAGTGGGCCAGAGGGAAGGTCCACCAATTCCGTCTCGCGCTGTGGCGGGAGCACCTCGGCCACGCGGCGGCTCAAGCATCCGGCGACGCGCTCCTCAACCCAGAGAGTTCTGGCTGCATGAGCCGACTGAACCACGTCGCACAGCAGCATTGGGACATGTACGCGAGTGACACGTTCCAGGGCAACCTCCCGGGCCACCTCATGCCCTATCCGGTCGGTGTTAGCGACCGCGGCGAGCTCCTAGAAACCGTCGCCTTCTTCCCAGACACCAAGGCCTGGGTTTTCGGGAGTAGCTCTTCCAGCCTTCCGCCAATCCTCACCATATGACCATGGACCATGCCATGGGTGTGTCCGTGTGTGTATATACACACACACTAACACGCACTAGCACATACACCCCTAGCTAATTACCTGTGCGAATGACATGCACATGAATGCTGCTGCTGCTGTAAATTAATATAAGATGATTTGTGAATAAAAGCACGTGGTGAAATGATGGAATGCAACAATCAGGGATCTATGAACCTACAAACGACATGCCATTATGCGCGCGGATCTTGCACAAGCCTCGGCTTGTGCCCTTGGTGCCGCCGCCGAGCCGCTGCTACGAGCTCGCCCTGCTGGTGTAGTGAGGCGTCGCGCTCCTACGACGAGCTCGCCCTATCGCTCAAGCGTTCGAGCACGGCATCTATCAGGCAGGAGGAAGGGGGGACATGGCTCGAGGCCCGCGCCACGATTAATGTCATTTATTAATGTCATTTCGAATAAATGCAAATCTCGTTTTATTATAACCACATACGATAGTCCGTAAAACTAGATGTTGAGTAGTTTATTAGGTCAGTCTCAATAGAATTTCATTGAGTTTTATGGATATTAATTATGCTGATGTGACATCATATTAATAAAGAGAGAGATTATAAGAGTTTTATGGAAGTAGAGAGTTTCATAGGAATGGAACTCTTCTACACTGTTGCTAAAATCTGGATGTGTTAGAAACAGTGACATGAAATCTCCACTGATACTAACCTTATTCAGTCTGATCTAAATAAATATGCCTCGTGTACGTATGCAGTAGTGCAATCCCGACAATGGAACGACGTATCCTTGCTGTCAAATCAAGCTTACCCATGGCTGAATTGAGCTCCTTGGTCTGTCCGTTTTTTTAGGCAATCATCGGGGTGAGGGGTGGGGTTGAGGGACCCCACCTGATTTTTTCTCCATTGATTCTAGCTAGCCGGTGATGGACGGTGTCGTACATGGCCAGTGGCCTGAGTAGCAAATAATACAGAGCAGGAGCGAGCTAATTACATCAGATATTCGAGATGTGGGTCAGGTGACGTGGGAAGCGGTGACTCCAGAGTCTACAATCCTGCTTGCAGCGATGAACACATGTTCTAGGCTTTACTTCCCTTCCAAATTCCAAATTTTTACATTCTCTCCATCACATCAATCTTTTGAGACGAATCTTAATGTAGGTAAAAGAAATAACTAATTACACAGTTCGGTTGTAAATCACAAGACGAATCTTTTGAGCCTAATTAGTCCATGATTGGACACTAATTGCCAAATACAAACGAAAGTGTTACAGTAGCAAAATTCTAAATTTTTTTGCATCTAAACACCCCCAGGTTTGGAACTTCGCTTCGGAACACCACTCCATGACGGTGCTTCCAGAGATGCCAGCAGCATAATAGAATGAGTGTGGGGAAGAGTTGATGGGGGACAGTGCCCGGCCTGCTGATCTCCCAGAGCCGAGTTGTGTCGGGGATGGAGGCAACGTCGACACCCAGCTTCAACCAAAAGACAGCAACAAAGGAGCAGTCGCGGAGCATATGGTCTTCACTTTTAGGGGCGTTCTGGCAGATAGGGCAGACATCTTCCTCGACAATCCCTTTCCTATGGAGGTTTACCTGGCACTGCAGCCTGTTCTGAAGAAGCAGCCATCCAAAGAATTTTACTTTTGGTGGAGCGTGGCTGCGCCATACGAACTTGTAACCTGTCGTCTTCACACCCGAGGAGGTAGACGTTCTGTAAATCCGAGCACTGTTCAGGTAGCCATTCTTCCTCTCAAACATGCTTGATCGGACATCTTCATTTGGACTGAGGGAGACAGAGGAGATCTTGTCTTCAAGTATGATGTACTCCAAAGCAGTTGCAGGCTACATTACGCCGATACTTCCCTGAATTGCCGTATCGGTATCGCGATACGTATCGGATACGCCGATACGGTATCGGTGAAGTATCGGGAAAATAGAGAAATAAAAATAAATTAATTAAATCCCGATACTGGACCGATACTTGCCCGATACTTCGAAGCCATAACCCCTCAAATTGAAGTCCATAATCTCAGCAGCCTATTTTGGTGGCCCATTTACACCACACTGGAACCCTAATAGTCACAAGCCATCGAATCCAGTCAGGAGACATGGGCACTCGGGCAGGCGGCCACCAGTCCACCACGCCCGCTCCTGCCGCCGCCACCCGCTCCTGCTGTCTGCTGTCAACGCCGCCCGCTCCTGTTGCCGACGCCGAGGCAGCCCGCCCCTGCTACCGACGCGGACGCCGCGAACGCCGCACGCTCTTGTCGCCGTCGACGCCGCCACCAGCTCCTGTCGACGCCTGCTCCTGCCGCCGTGGACGACACCCGCCCCAGTTCTTAACCCGGTGAGTTCTTAATCCCTTCTAGATCTCCTCTGGCCAGCTTTTAATCTGCATTCCAAGTTTCAAACTCTAGATTTCTTTTATTGTTGTTGTTTAGGGATGGCAAGTGGTAGTGGAAGTTCTCCGATGCATGTCTCTGAACCTAGCAGTGTCAATGTAACAAGTGATGGCGATAGTGTTCCTGAAGTGAATGAGATCAGTGATCCTAGATATCCTCTCTGGAGGCATGTTAATGAGATCAGTAAACTCAAATGTGTTTAATGAGTTCAGTAAACATCATGATCTGGCACTGAGATGCAGTAGCAACCTTAGTCTTAAATTTGGCTTGTGCCTCTTGTATCCTAATATTTATTATTCTGCTGTAAAGATGTTAAAACCAATATTTATTATTGTGTTGTAAGAACCTTAAAACCAAGTATCTTAGATGCTTCGTGGCACTAGCAATGGCTATATTTTGCCATTTTTATTTGTTTCTTGTTCTGCTAGAGTGAAAATTGTTCTTAGTAGGTGTATTCTGATTTTTTTTGGTATATTTATATACTTGTCGTATCGGCATATCCTTGTTTTTGGAAAATGCCGTATCAACGTATCGGTATCAGCATATCCGTATCCCGTATCGGTGCAACGTAGGCTGCAGGGTCAGACAAGGAACCAGGAAGCTTCGGAGACCTTGCTGAATCACGGCGCGGACCACGACTGAGTTGTTGGAGCTGTGGCTGTAGAGTAGTGGGAATTTGGAGCTAAGGGGAAGATCGGTGAGCCACCTATCTTCCCAGAATGACGTGGACTTGCCATCTCCGATAGTGACAGTGGTGATGCATCTGTAGGCCGAAAGGATGGAGCTAAGGGTGTCCCAGTGCGACCCATCAAGCCCCGCCATTGTTGCTAGGTCAATTCTTTGTCTTGCCCAAGCTGTCTAGGAGGAATCGCCTGGGCGATGGAGTCTGTGAAGGAGTTTCAGTAAGAGACATGAATTGACCGTGGCTAGGTTCTTCACTCCAAGACCACCTTCAGAGCACGGCTTCTAGACTGTGTCCCATGCGACCAGACAGCAGACCCCCCTTAGTTTTTGATTTGCCGGACCAAAGGAAGGCTCTGCGCTTGCTTTCCAGTTTCTCCAGAATGCCCGACGACAAGGCAATGGCTGCCATGATGTGTGTGGCCATACCATCCAAGACAGAGTTGGTCAAAATGGATCGCCTAGCTTTGTTCAACAGGGTGGACTACCATCCTGACAGCCTCCGATCAACTTTCACGATCAGTGGGGCGAAAGCTTGAAGGTTCAGTTTAGTGTTGGACAGAGGAAGCCCTAGGTACACTTGCGGGAAGGTGGCTTGTTGGCATTGAAGGACTTGTAACAGTTGGGGCAAGAGATTGTCGTCTACATGCATTGGGGCAGTAGTGCTCTTGTGGAAGTTGATGTGCAAACCAGTAGCTATGGCAAAATTGTCAAGAATTGACTTCAGGTTCATGACACCTTGCAGTTCGGCCCAGACCAAGATCAGCATGTCGTCTGCATACTGAAGGATTGGGCATGCTTCATCAACCAATGGATGTCTCATAGTTCCCAGGCTTTTGATGCAGCGTTGGAGAACATCAACTACCAGCAGGAACAAATATGGGGAGAGGGTGTCTCCTTGCCTGAGGCCACGCTTACAAGTGAACCAGGGGCCTGGGCATCCGTTGACCACCATAGCAGAGCGTGAGGAGGTCAGGAGGGGGCGCATCCAGTCACACCAGGTAGGAGGGAAACCTCGGGCATCCAGAATTTCCAAAAGGCTGTCCCACGAAACCGAGTCAAATGCCTTGGAGAAGTCAAGTTTCAGCACCAAGGTGGGTTTCTTCCTTTTATGGCAGCACTGGACTAACTCTGTTGCATATATGAAATTTTCAGAAATGGAGCGCCCTTTTAGGAAGCCTGTCTGGTCGATGTCGATTAACCTCTGAATCTGCTTTTGCAACCGTGTTGTCAAGATTTTGGAGATGATCTTCATAGAGCAATTTTGTAATGGGATTGGTTTGAAGTCGCCAGGGGCAGCAGCGCCTTCTTTCTTGGGCGGCAGGACAATATGTGCTCAGTTTATGCTGCCTAGGTCGACATTGTTGGAATGGAAAGCCGCTAGCAGCTTCATCACATCAGGGCGGACAATCTCCCATGCGCAACATACCAAGCTGGACCAAAACCATCAGGGCCGGGGGCGTTGTTGATGTTCATGGAGCGCACGGCCTGCAGGGCTTCAGAAACGGTGAACGGGGCCACCAGTTGTTGGGCATATGCAGTGGGCATGGAGCTGTAGATGTCACGGATGTCAAAGTGCCAATGCCCTGGACTCCACGACCCAGGAGCATAGTGTAGTAGTTCGTCAGTGCAAACACTTTGTCATCGTGAGCAATGAGAGGAACTCCATCTACCATGATCTGTCGGATTTGACATTGCCGGCGTCGAATGGTGGCTCGTGCGTGGAAGTAGCATGTGGTGGCGTCGCCTTCTTTGATCGCACGGCACTTGCCGTGCTGCTTCCACCTTGCTGCCCGCTGGTTGATGAACAGCGCAGCAGCAGCTTGGCACCGTTCGTGGAGGCAACGTTCACCTGCAGTTAGTAATCGGAACTCTTCGAACAAATCAAGCAGCAAGGCCACAAAATTGCAGTTCTGGAGGAAATGAGGGGGGAGGGGGTGGGGTGGAGCGAGACTTACATGACCAGGCTTTTGAGGCGGCCCTTGCAGCTTTGGTTTGAGCAGCCAGTGCACCAGCAGCATCGTCAGGTACCAGAGGGACGTTCCAGGAGGGGAGGATGGTGGGTAGAAATTCTGGATGAAGCAGCCAAGAACGCTCGAAGCAGAAGAGGTTGGTTTTGGGAATGGAGGAGTCAATGGAGACAAGAAGAGGGACGTGGTCAGAGGTAGCGCGGTGAGCAGAGAGTAAAGAGGAGTTAGGGTAGGAGTTGTTGAAGGGGATGTTGATGAAGGCACGGTCGATGCGGGTTAAGGTTGGTAATTCTCTGCCACTACTCTAGGTGAAAGAGCGATCAAGGAGGGGGAGCTCGATGAGGTTGGATTTCTAGATAGAGTCATTGAAAATCTCTGCAAGGGAGAGGTTGAACTGGGGCGTGTTTTTATCTTCAGGGTTCCTAGTTAAGTTGAAATCGCCAAAGGAAAGCCAGGGAACTTTGAGTGTGGCTGCCAGAGCGCAGAGCTCATCTAGAAAAGGGCAGGAGAGTCTATGGTCCGAGGGACCATAGATGTTGGTGACAGCGAAGACGTGTTCAGAAGTGGTGGAGCAGAAGGTGAGGGTGAGTGAGTGTTGTTTGGTCACTGGGCAGGAGGCAGCGAGCAGCCTGCTGTTCCAGGCAATGAGAAGACCACCTCTGCTTTCGTCAGAGGGGAGGTCAAGGAAGGAGTCTAGGAAAGGGGGGAGGAAGCTAGGGTGGTTGCTGTGACTGAGTTCAGGAAGCTTAGTTTCCTATAAGCATACAACTGAAGGGGAGACGTTGGATACCTTTTTTAATGTAGTAAGAATTCCAAATCAACTAGACCCAGGGGATATCTTTTTTATTGTAAAATTTGTCCAGTTGCTTTATGAGTAGGGCCTCATTTTGTAGGTAAAGATCTCTGACTCCTAAACCTCCTTTCTCTTTAGGGATAGTAACTGTCGGCTAGGCATTGTTAACATTATCAGTGTCAGTTCTAGGCCCCAACCTCTAGTAATCACCCTGAAACTATGAAGGCCTTGTTCGATTAATCCCCTTCCCAAGGGGATTGGAGGGGATTGATCGAAGATGATTGAGGGGGTGGGGATTTTGACCTGTAGGAGATTTAATCCCCTTCCATCTCCTCCAATCCTCACCAAACCGAACAAGGCTGAAAGGACGCTAATAAACCTCTCGTCATTATCGATTTCCAACTCATAGAAATTTTCCATTTTACTGGATTATAGATTTTCTAACAGTTCGACGCTGCTCCATAAATTCTAAATCATTTTCTATAAAGACTACAAGTGTCCAATTGCTGCTCTAAACTTTTTGGATTTTTGGAAGAGTTTTTTTCTAAGAATATTTATTAATGTGCTATACAGATTTTTTTACGTATGAAATGAACACATGAATCTAAGAGAAACTCTAAATACTCACATAAACTTGTATTTAGTTTAAATAGGGTCTTATGTACATTAGTATATGGTCTAAAAAAAACTCGGCCCTCGGACGGCTAGCCAGCCCCGAAGCTTTACGCTTAAGAATGGGACCTCTCACGCAGGTCGAGAAAAGCCTCCGATCTCTGTACCCCGTCCTCACCCAGGGGCCCGTAACCCTGTGAGTGGGCCAGTCCACAAACCTGTGCTTTGGGAAATACGGAGTAGACGAGGGGATTTTTTTTTCTCCGGCCAGCATAAATCGCCCCTGAGGGGTGGCTGGCACCGCCAGCCGGAGCACTCAACCACCAGGCCGAGCGTCCGTTGGCATTTGTACATGGTCTAATAAAAATAACAAAGACATTTGCTCTAAATTGATGTCAGTTTGGAACCGAACACCGAAGACATATGCTTTTCGGGTAGTGGAATCTCTTCCTGGCAGCTTTGCTTCTATTAAATCGTTAAAAAGTACCTAGGCTGTGCTTACTTGAATGCCTCCTAAGGTTTTCTCAATTAAGAAAAAAAATTAGGGAAAGGGGATTGAAAAAGAGATCTACTGGAACTCTCTTTTTGTTCCTCAATCTCCTTTTTAAAAACTCGATCCCTCCTTTTTACAAGAATATAGGAAAAGAAGATGTGTTTTCTCAATCTAGTGAAGTTTCTCTAAGTTAATGATTAGAGCATGTGCCTCCATGACTATTGACTACATAGATGTAACCTATACGGTAATTTACAACATTTAATTGGGCATGTAGAAAGCAACAGCGATAGTATTTTATACTCTTCGTAAAAGCATACAGCAATATGAAGTCCTCTGGCATCATTACGAATTTGAAATTTTATTCTCATGAACTATGTTGCTCTATCCAGTAACAAATATGCGCCATTTTTACATTGACCTGTTCTCTTAAACTCTAACGACTTTAACACCTTATTATTATCAAGGATATGTAAAACACCTAATAAATTATAATATTGTAAAGTACTAGTAAATTATAATATTACAAAGTTCTTTCCCAGATGGCAAATATATACATTGTTTTCTTGTATCTGATCTAACTATTTAAAAAGAATTTGATATAGAACATTTTCATTAGTTGATACCATGTATTTAATACCCAAAACCAAATTTATTGGTCACTAGGGAAAGCATAAACCATGCCATGCAACTTGATGCGAAAAACTGAACTTGTATTGTGCCAGAGCCAAAATTTGTCGAGGAGAAAGTTCCTGACGTGGATTAAGAAGCTGCACTTGATCTACTACTGCCAGGTTTGATTACACTCTGACCTCCGTTATGCACGCGTATATATGCACTTGTCCATTCTTGATCCTTCTTGCAGTACAAATCATAGTGATCGATGTTGCATCCATTTTTATTTTTAATCTTTTCTTAAAAGATACTCCCACCGGTCCATTTTCTAAGGCATTTCATGTATGTCAACAGTCAAACTTTATAAACTTTGACTAATAATTTGACTAATAGTTTTTAACTCTTGTAATACAAACATGATACTATTGGATTTGTAACCTAATGGATTATCCAATAATCATAAGTTTATTATCATACACAATACAATATAACATAAATGAATGGTCAAAGTATAGTTTAGGGGACTGTGCCATGTTAGGCTATGTCAGACGTAGTATTTAATATTAACCCATGTGAAATTTTTTATTTCTAATCCTTTTGGCAACACCAACGCGGTGGCGCGGCAGGAAGACACTGCCGCACTTCATGTACCGGCACGTCGTACCTACCACTCAGCCTCTCCCGCTGGCGTGGTCGTGGCGTGGGGTCCACCTTGCCGCGTCACCTTGCCTGGTGCGGCGGGCATGACTTTCAAGTCCCACATAGCCTCCTCCTTCTCTGTCTCTCTCTCCCTCCCTCTCCCTCTCTGTCGATCTCCCACTTCTTGCTTCCGCCAAGGCGCCGAGCAGAGCCCTCATCTGCCGCCGCCGCCGACTGCTGCCTAGCAATTTTGAGCGAAAATCCGGTGATTTGGGCTCGAATTTTTGAGGGAAAAAAAACACTCCCGCTAGCTCAAGCAAGATATAGCCCCGTCGATTCCATGTTTCCTCAGTGCAAGTTTCCACGTTGATGTTCCTTACCTATGGCTATGGATGTATTTGAAAATGTGATGCAATACAAGTACAAATTTTATAGATGGACTGTTTAGTGTGTATGTCTTATGGAGGAAGGGTCAAAGAAAATCGGGAGTTTGAGAATATGAATGAAGAAGTGGAAGTGTTTGCTAGTTGGCCTAGCCTTAGTGATTTTAATATTGTTTGCCGTGGATGGGATAAGTTTTTTTTGTGAAGTCACATTGCAAGGACAATTTGATTTTTGAAAGGAGAATAGGAGATAGAACATTATGTCCTGATGAAGTTGTCATCGGAGGCGCATTGTACAAGGAGGTGGTGAAAGGCGCAAATGTGAATTTGTTTGGAGGTGGTGGTAGACATGGGCCATAGGCATAGGTTTGTAGAAACAACTTATAACTTGGGAGTTATTGAAATGATAGAGGAGGAGGAAGTTGAGCCCGTTGAGAACCTAACTCAAGAGTCACACATGCTGGAGGAGCCCGTAGCCTTTGAACCAGTTTTGTCCCCTCTATTGTCAGGTGAGGAGATGGGGAGAGAGGGATGGTCTTATAATATGGACTTGGTGAATGACTTTGATGCCAGCACATTTGAGAAGGAGGAGGAGTAGGAGTAGGCCAACATGAAATATGATGATATTTCTCTAGGCTTGGAGGAAGAAGATAGTGAAGGAGACAATATGGATGAGGAAGAGGAGGAAGAAGAGGCTGAGGAGGTAGATGAGGATGAGCAGGGAGATGAAGGGGGTGCAGTTGAAATGGTAAAAATTTATCTTCAAACACGTTAAGATGTCAAATTTATAGCAATCACCATGAACTATAAATTGCCACAAATTTACAACTAAACCAGGTTACTAGTAACCATGAGGTATAGGCAATTCACCAACGAAGCCTTCATTGCCTCCATCTGAGGCTCTTCACTTTGTCTCTTTTTTTATATATACCAATTGTATGATATGGTACTCCCATAGTTATTCTTTTCCAATGTCCATGTATGCTGCATACCTATCTCTATTCCTCATCCAATACTCCAATAATAGCTCTGACTTCTTGTAGAACCTACATGTGGGTTTTCCACGCTCATGCCACATGTCTTCTTGTACCTTTACATAGTCTCAATGGATTGAATGAGCAACGCATACTTCTGTCTTATCTCATCTTCCTCTCAGTTTTCATTTACTTCCTGTAAGGTTCGTTAGTGACCCTGAGCTCTCCCAAGAACTCACCCAACCACTAAAGGTCTCCCAATCACACGTCAGTCCATCTTGCGGAATTCACCGAACGAGTCAAAATTGGTGAAATACGATGTGATTCAATCTCAACTAAAGCCATTCGGTTACCCACCCAGAAATCGCCGTGAAGTTGCCACAATAGTACCCATAACCAAGCTCTGATGGCACCACCCCTTCACGAGCCAATATCCCACACTTGAAAGTAGGCCAAGGATTTCTCTCTCATGGCAATATCCTTTTTCCACTTATGAACTCATCCACTTCCTCAGTAGAAGGCCAATACGACTTCGGATCATATATGTACTCCTAAAAGTCACACAACGGCCATCCAACATGCAGTTCACACATAAAACACCAACACTTTACTAAATGGATTGAGCAAACAATTTCTATGGAGATCTTACAAAACTTACATGTGCCCTTAGAGAGCACCGAAAGAAAGGAGTAAATTTCTCCACTCCCAGATTAGGCCTCTGTAGCTCCACACGAACTTCACTGTGGCATGATATAGGGTAGCAACACGTCTAGCAATAGCATCCGTCTTCTCCTCCTCTGACATTTCTAGCGGGTTTGGTAGGGGAGGTACCTAACGCTTGAACTCACGGTATGGTTTAGATGACTTAGACCGACGATATAGGAAAAGCCGAATTCTTGGGTCGAAACTTTTCTGGTCCATGGATCCACTGAGAGAACTAGCATGGCTCTATTCTCCGGTGTCCCCCAGAAACTCGCTTTATACAGCATGCGTGGAAAGCTCGACTGGCCGTGTCAGGATGCCTAGATTCTTTCACCGCAGCGGGAAGGCCACAGTCACACATCAGTACGGGAAACGCAGGAGGAACAGGGGCATCCACACAGCATCTATGGGATAGGCAAGGCGATCTTTAGTGAGCCTAAGCGTCATTGAACCTCCTTCAATACCTTCAATTACAAAAATATTAAGCATAGTTAACTCAATGTGTATGTAGCATATACGTGCAACTATACACCCTAAATCAACCGTTACCAAATACATGCATCATTTCCATTATAAACAAAACAAAAATTATAGCATTATTACTACTTACACCTACCATATGGTGATCCGGTTTTTTAAAATCATAGCATATGCAACAAATTCTGCACGTCAAAATCGTGTGCAAAACATACACTACGCTCCTACAAAGTGCTCCGGATCAACAAGATTAAATAACATTCATTTATACTCTCTCCCTTCCAAATTGTAAGTTATTCTAGCTTTTCTAGGTGTATATAGCTTTTACTATGTACTAAGTATATAGCAAAAGGTATGTATCTAGAAAAGCCAAAACAGCTTATAATTTAGAATGAAAGGAGCATTTCAAAATCAATTCCAAACCTAGGTCTCCATCAAACCAATATACCAAGAAATCCACCGAGGAACAGCTAATAGTGTGGGGAATCATTCCAAGCTTGATGGGGGGCGACTTCCACAGCGAATCCAAGCCAAAACGGCCGGATTTGTGTATGACGCAGAGGACAGCTGGCGTGGATGCCGGAGGTCGAGCTCGTGTGGATGAAGAACAAAGGAGACGGGGGTGCAGGTCTGAATGTCGCCCTTCCGTGCCAGGTGCAATGACGTAGCAAGCTAGTCGCGCCACAAGCGCTGGTGTGAAAGTGCGGGCCCCACGCCGTGTCCGGCCCCATGCCGCGTCTAGTAGGCTAGGCCATGGGTCGCCGCCAGTGGGGTAGGTCTGCCGTGCCAATCCATGTGGCGCAGCCGTGTGAGAGTGTCTTCCTGCCGCACCACAAGCATTGGCGCTGCCAAAGGAGTTAGAAATAAAAAAAAGTTCATAGGGTTAACATTAAAATTAAAATATCTTTTTAAAAAGGGTTAAACATACAAAAATAACAACAAAGGCATTCCAAATTAAATGTTGCAGCAGTCCAAATGAATGCATATATACAATTGTATGTGCTCGCAGAGATTCGGGAAGGCCACAGACCAAGGCGCCAGCGGCAGCCTCCTCTACGCGACCATTGGCATGGACAAGTTAAGCGTCGGTCGGACACGCGCAATCGACGCCGCGATGAATGACCCGCAGTGGAAGGAGGAGCCGTTACACATCTACTGTGCGCACAACGCCATCGAGGTCGTGTTCACCCTCGTCAAGGCTAGAGCCGATGATCCAGCTGCATCCACCCCAGTTGATGCGATGGTTGTTGGCCACTCCTACCTGCCCGTCGAGGACATCGTCGGAGGCAAGCAGGTGGACCGATGGCTCCCCGTTTGCGACACGGAGAGGAGACCACTCGATGGCCTGGATAGTGTGCACGTACAGGTCCGGTTCACCGACGTATCGGCCGACCCAGAGTCAAGGTGGGGCAAGGGCATCGGTCGGCCGCCGGTGCCGTACCTGGGGGTACCACGCACCTTCTACGGGCAGCACCGTGGCTGCAGTGTGACGCTTTACCAGGACGCTCACGCCTCCGCGACGCCACTTTCCGGCACCGTCGCAGCTGGTAGCAGGTGTTGGGAGGATGTCTTTGACGCCATTGCCAAGGCTCGGAGGCTTGTCTACATCGCCGGGTGGTCCATCGACGCTGATGTTGCGCTAGTGCGTGACCCGAGGAGGCCGGCGCAGACGCTTGGCCAGCTGCTCAAGAAGAAGGCAGGTGAGCAAGTCGCTGTGCTGGTGTTAGCGTCCACGCACGGCGCCGTCGGCGAGGGCACGGCGGTCTACTTCCGGGGCACAGGTGTCCACTACCTCCTGTGCCCCCGAGGGAATGTTGTGTTCGCACACCAGCAGAAGGCAGTGGTGGTGGACAGCCCCCGTGGCCTCGACCTCTGCGGTGGCAGGTATGACACTCCGGAGCACCCGCTGTTCCGAACGCTCGGAACCGTGCACCACGATGACTTCCACCAGCCTAGCTTCCCCGGCGCATCCGTCCTGAAGGGCGGGGCGAGAGAGCCGTGGCACGACATCCACTGCCGTGTCGAGGGCCCTGCAGCAAGGGACGTGCTCGACAACTTCGAGCAGAGGTGGCGGAAGCAGGGCGGTGGCGACAGCCTGCTCGTCGAGCTTCCAAGGAGGTCCGCCGTGCGCGAGGAATCGGCTGCTGGTCAGAGTGCCGAGTCGTGGAACGTGCAGGTGTTCCGATCCATCGATAGCAGCGCAGTCGCCGGGTTCCCGGAGGCCCCAGAAGAAGCCGCGCGGCGCGGGCTCGTCACTGGGGAGGAGGGCGCTGTCGAGCGCAGCATCCAGGACGCGTACATCCACGCAATCCGCCGCGCCAAGTTCTTCATCTATATTGAGAGCCAGTACTTCCTGGGGAGCAGCCACTGGTGGCTCCCGCAAGAAGTTTCCTCGGAGACGGAGAACGTCGAGGCGATTCATCTCATCCCCAAAGAGCTGTCGCTCAAGATCGCTAGCAAGATCACGGCCGGCGACTCTTTCAGGGTTTACGTGGTGCTGCCTATGTGGCCCGAGGGCGAACCGGAGAGCGCTCCCACGCAGTCCATCCTGGACTGGCAGCGCCGGACCATGGAGATGATGTACAGGGATGTCGCGCTGGCGATGCAAGCCAAAGGCTTGAAGGGTAACCCTAGGGAGTACCTCAGCTTCTTCTGCCTCGGCAATCGCGAGGCCTACAGCCCTGGCGAGTACGCACCCCAGGAGCGGGCCGAGCTCGACAGCTACTACATTAGAGCGCAACAGGCCAGGCGTTTCAAGATCAACGTGCATGCCAATACAATGATAGGTACCCCATACATACGTACGTACAATTAATTCAACGGCATACATACATACATACATATGAAAACTACAAGTTAATCGGTCACCGCTGTTTATTTGTTTTGCAGTTGACGACGAGTACATCATCGTGGGATCCGCGAACATCAACCAGCGCTCCATGGACGGCAGCAGGGACTCGGAGATTGCGGTGGGCGCCTACCAGCCACAGCACCTGGCTACAGAGTACACGGAGCAGAGGTACGACAGGTACTCCGGTTATTACTGGGTTACCTTGAACAAGTGGGCCAGAGGGAAGGTCCACCAATTCCGTCTCGCGCTGTGGCGGGAGCACCTCGGCCACGCGGCGGCTCAAGCATCCGGCGACGCGCTCCTCAACCCAGAGAGTTCTGGCTGCATGAGCCGACTGCACCACGTCGCACAGCAGCATTGGGACATGTACGCGAGTGACACGTTCCAGGGCAACCTCCCGGGCCACCTCATGCCCTATCCGGTCGGTGTTAGCGACCGCGGCGAGCTCCTAGAAACCGTCGCCTTCTTCCCAGACACCAAGGCCTGGGTTTTCGGGAGTAGCTCTTCCAGCCTTCCGCCAATCCTCACCATATGACCATGGACCATGCCATGGGTGTGTCCGTGTGTGTATATACACACACACTAACACGCACTAGCACATACACCCCTAGCTAATTACCTGTGCGAATGACATGCACATGAATGCTGCTGCTGCTGTAAATTAATATAAGATGATTTGTGAATAAAAGCACGTGGTGAAATGATGGAATGCAACAATCAGGGATCTATGAACCTACAAACGACATGCCATTATGCGCGCGGATCTTGCACAAGCCTCGGCTTGTGCCCTTGGTGCCGCCGCCGAGCCGCTGCTACGAGCTCGCCCTGCTGGTGTAGTGAGGCGTCGCGCTCCTACGACGAGCTCGCCCTATCGCTCAAGCGTTCGAGCACGGCATCTATCAGGCAGGAGGAAGGGGGGACATGGCTCGAGGCCCGCGCCACGATTAATGTCATTTATTAATGTCATTTCGAATAAATGCAAATCTCGTTTTATTATAACCACATACGATAGTCCGTAAAACTAGATGTTGAGTAGTTTATTAGGTCAGTCTCAATAGAATTTCATTGAGTTTTATGGATATTAATTATGCTGATGTGACATCATATTAATAAAGAGAGAGATTATAAGAGTTTTATGGAAGTAGAGAGTTTCATAGGAATGGAACTCTTCTACACTGTTGCTAAAATCTGGATGTGTTAGAAACAGTGACATGAAATCTCCACTGATACTAACCTTATTCAGTCTGATCTAAATAAATATGCCTCGTGTACGTATGCAGTAGTGCAATCCCGACAATGGAACGACGTATCCTTGCTGTCAAATCAAGCTTACCCATGGCTGAATTGAGCTCCTTGGTCTGTCCGTTTTTTTAGGCAATCATCGGGGTGAGGGGTGGGGTTGAGGGACCCCACCTGATTTTTTCTCCATTGATTCTAGCTAGCCGGTGATGGACGGTGTCGTACATGGCCAGTGGCCTGAGTAGCAAATAATACAGAGCAGGAGCGAGCTAATTACATCAGATATTCGAGATGTGGGTCAGGTGACGTGGGAAGCGGTGACTCCAGAGTCTACAATCCTGCTTGCAGCGATGAACACATGTTCTAGGCTTTACTTCCCTTCCAAATTCCAAATTTTTACATTCTCTCCATCACATCAATCTTTTGAGACGAATCTTAATGTAGGTAAAAGAAATAACTAATTACACAGTTCGGTTGTAAATCACAAGACGAATCTTTTGAGCCTAATTAGTCCATGATTGGACACTAATTGCCAAATACAAACGAAAGTGTTACAGTAGCAAAATTCTAAATTTTTTTGCATCTAAACACCCCCAGGTTTGGAACTTCGCTTCGGAACACCACTCCATGACGGTGCTTCCAGAGATGCCAGCAGCATAATAGAATGAGTGTGGGGAAGAGTTGATGGGGGACAGTGCCCGGCCTGCTGATCTCCCAGAGCCGAGTTGTGTCGGGGATGGAGGCAACGTCGACACCCAGCTTCAACCAAAAGACAGCAACAAAGGAGCAGTCGCGGAGCATATGGTCTTCACTTTTAGGGGCGTTCTGGCAGATAGGGCAGACATCTTCCTCGACAATCCCTTTCCTATGGAGGTTTACCTGGCACTGCAGCCTGTTCTGAAGAAGCAGCCATCCAAAGAATTTTACTTTTGGTGGAGCGTGGCTGCGCCATACGAACTTGTAACCTGTCGTCTTCACACCCGAGGAGGTAGACGTTCTGTAAATCCGAGCACTGTTCAGGTAGCCATTCTTCCTCTCAAACATGCTTGATCGGACATCTTCATTTGGACTGAGGGAGACAGAGGAGATCTTGTCTTCAAGTATGATGTACTCCAAAGCAGTTGCAGGCTACATTACGCCGATACTTCCCTGAATTGCCGTATCGGTATCGCGATACGTATCGGATACGCCGATACGGTATCGGTGAAGTATCGGGAAAATAGAGAAATAAAAATAAATTAATTAAATCCCGATACTGGACCGATACTTGCCCGATACTTCGAAGCCATAACCCCTCAAATTGAAGTCCATAATCTCAGCAGCCTATTTTGGTGGCCCATTTACACCACACTGGAACCCTAATAGTCACAAGCCATCGAATCCAGTCAGGAGACATGGGCACTCGGGCAGGCGGCCACCAGTCCACCACGCCCGCTCCTGCCGCCGCCACCCGCTCCTGCTGTCTGCTGTCAACGCCGCCCGCTCCTGTTGCCGACGCCGAGGCAGCCCGCCCCTGCTACCGACGCGGACGCCGCGAACGCCGCACGCTCTTGTCGCCGTCGACGCCGCCACCAGCTCCTGTCGACGCCTGCTCCTGCCGCCGTGGACGACACCCCGCCCCAGTTCTTAACCCGGTGAGTTCTTAATCCCTTCTAGATCTCCTCTGGCCAGCTTTTAATCTGCATTCCAAGTTTCAAACTCTAGATTTCTTTTATTGTTGTTGTTTAGGGATGGCAAGTGGTAGTGGAAGTTCTCCGATGCATGTCTCTGAACCTAGCAGTGTCAATGTAACAAGTGATGGCGATAGTGTTCCTGAAGTGAATGAGATCAGTGATCCTAGATATCCTCTCTGGAGGCATGTTAATGAGATCAGTAAACTCAAATGTGTTTAATGAGTTCAGTAAACATCATGATCTGGCACTGAGATGCAGTAGCAACCTTAGTCTTAAATTTGGCTTGTGCCTCTTGTATCCTAATATTTATTATTCTGCTGTAAAGATGTTAAAACCAATATTTATTATTGTGTTGTAAGAACCTTAAAACCAAGTATCTTAGATGCTTCGTGGCACTAGCAATGGCTATATTTTGCCATTTTTATTTGTTTCTTGTTCTGCTAGAGTGAAAATTGTTCTTAGTAGGTGTATTCTGATTTTTTTTGGTATATTTATATACTTGTCGTATCGGCATATCCTTGTTTTTGGAAAATGCCGTATCAACGTATCGGTATCAGCATATCCGTATCCCGTATCGGTGCAACGTAGGCTGCAGGGTCAGACAAGGAACCAGGAAGCTTCGGAGACCTTGCTGAATCACGGCGCGGACCACGACTGAGTTGTTGGAGCTGTGGCTGTAGAGTAGTGGGAATTTGGAGCTAAGGGGAAGATCGGTGAGCCACCTATCTTCCCAGAATGACGTGGACTTGCCATCTCCGATAGTGACAGTGGTGATGCATCTGTAGGCCGAAAGGATGGAGCTAAGGGTGTCCCAGTGCGACCCATCAAGCCCCGCCATTGTTGCTAGGTCAATTCTTTGTCTTGCCCAAGCTGTCTAGGAGGAATCGCCTGGGCGATGGAGTCTGTGAAGGAGTTTCAGTAAGAGACATGAATTGACCGTGGCTAGGTTCTTCACTCCAAGACCACCTTCAGAGCACGGCTTCTAGACTGTGTCCCATGCGACCAGACAGCAGACCCCCCTTAGTTTTTGATTTGCCGGACCAAAGGAAGGCTCTGCGCTTGCTTTCCAGTTTCTCCAGAATGCCCGACGACAAGGCAATGGCTGCCATGATGTGTGTGGCCATACCATCCAAGACAGAGTTGGTCAAAATGGATCGCCTAGCTTTGTTCAACAGGGTGGACTACCATCCTGACAGCCTCCGATCAACTTTCACGATCAGTGGGGCGAAAGCTTGAAGGTTCAGTTTAGTGTTGGACAGAGGAAGCCCTAGGTACACTTGCGGGAAGGTGGCTTGTTGGCATTGAAGGACTTGTAACAGTTGGGGCAAGAGATTGTCGTCTACATGCATTGGGGCAGTAGTGCTCTTGTGGAAGTTGATGTGCAAACCAGTAGCTATGGCAAAATTGTCAAGAATTGACTTCAGGTTCATGACACCTTGCAGTTCGGCCCAGACCAAGATCAGCATGTCGTCTGCATACTGAAGGATTGGGCATGCTTCATCAACCAATGGATGTCTCATAGTTCCCAGGCTTTTGATGCAGCGTTGGAGAACATCAGCTACCAGCAGGAACAAATATGGGGAGAGGGTGTCTCCTTGCCTGAGGCCACGCTTACAAGTGAACCAGGGGCCTGGGCATCCGTTGACCACCATAGCAGAGCGTGAGGAGGTCAGGAGGGGGGCGCATCCAGTCACACCAGGTAGGAGGGAAACCTCGGGCATCCAGAATTTCCAAAAGGCTGTCCCACGAAACCGAGTCAAATGCCTTGGAGAAGTCAAGTTTCAGCACCAAGGTGGGTTTCTTCCTTTTATGGCAGCACTGGACTAACTCTGTTGCATATATGAAATTTTCAGAAATGGAGCGCCCTTTTAGGAAGCCTGTCTGGTCGATGTCGATTAACCTCTGAATCTGCTTTTGCAACCGTGTTGTCAAGATTTTGGAGATGATCTTCATAGAGCAATTTTGTAATGGGATTGGTTTGAAGTCGCCAGGGGCAGCAGCGCCTTCTTTCTTGGGCGGCAGGACAATATGTGCTCAGTTTATGCTGCCTAGGTCGACATTGTTGGAATGGAAAGCCGCTAGCAGCTTCATCACATCAGGGCGGACAATCTCCCATGCGCAACATACCAAGCTGGACCAAAACCATCAGGGCCGGGGGCGTTGTTGATGTTCATGGAGCGCACGGCCTGCAGGGCTTCAGAAACGGTGAACGGGGCCACCAGTTGTTGGGCATATGCAGTGGGCATGGAGCTGTAGATGTCACGGATGTCAAAGTGCCAATGCCCTGGACTCCACGACCCAGGAGCATAGTGTAGTAGTTTGTCAGTGCAAACACTTTGTCATC
This sequence comes from Saccharum hybrid cultivar R570, assembly GCA_038087645.1. Taxonomy (NCBI): domain Eukaryota; kingdom Viridiplantae; phylum Streptophyta; class Magnoliopsida; order Poales; family Poaceae; genus Saccharum; species Saccharum hybrid cultivar. The sequence goes on along the minus strand of JAQSUU010000635.1, from coordinate 2,339,250 downwards.
GTGAGCAATGAGAGGAACTCCATCTACCATGATCTGTCGGATTTGACATTGCCGGCGTCGAATGGTGGCTCGTGCGTGGAAGTAGCATGTGGTGGCGTCGCCTTCTTTGATCGCACGGCACTTGCCGTGCTGCTTCCACCTTGCTGCCCGCTGGTTGATGAACAGCGCAGCAGCAGCTTGGCACCGTTCGTGGAGGCAACGTTCACCTGCAGTTAGTAATCGGAACTCTTCGAACAAATCAAGCAGCAAGGCCACAAAATTGCAGTTCTGGAGGAAATGAGGGGGGAGGGGGGTGGGGTGGAGCGAGACTTACATGACCAGGCTTTTGAGGCGGCCCTTGCAGCTTTGGTTTGAGCAGCCAGTGCACCAGCAGCATCGTCAGGTACCAGAGGGACGTTCCAGGAGGGGAGGATGGTGGGTAGAAATTCTGGATGAAGCAGCCAAGAACGCTCGAAGCAGAAGAGGTTGGTTTTGGGAATGGAGGAGTCAATGGAGACAAGAAGAGGGACGTGGTCAGAGGTAGCGCGGTGAGCAGAGAGTAAAGAGGAGTTAGGGTAGGAGTTGTTGAAGGGGATGTTGATGAAGGCACGGTCGATGCGGGTTAAGGTTGGTAATTCTCTGCCACTACTCTAGGTGAAAGAGCGATCAAGGAGGGGGAGCTCGATGAGGTTGGATTTCTAGATAGAGTCATTGAAAATCTCTGCAAGGGAGAGGTTGAACTGGGGCGTGTTTTTATCTTCAGGGTTCCTAGTTAAGTTGAAATCGCCAAAGGAAAGCCAGGGAACTTTGAGTGTGGCTGCCAGAGCGCAGAGCTCATCTAGAAAAGGGCAGGAGAGTCTATGGTCCGAGGGACCATAGATGTTGGTGACAGCGAAGACGTGTTCAGAAGTGGTGGAGCAGAAGGTGAGGGTGAGTGAGTGTTGTTTGGTCACTGGGCAGGAGGCAGCGAGCAGCCTGCTGTTCCAGGCAATGAGAAGACCACCTCTGCTTTCGTCAGAGGGGAGGTCAAGGAAGGAGTCTAGGAAAGGGGGGAGGAAGCTAGGGTGGTTGCTGTGACTGAGTTCAGGAAGCTTAGTTTCCTATAAGCATACAACTGAAGGGGAGACGTTGGATACCTTTTTTAATGTAGTAAGAATTCCAAATCAACTAGACCCAGGGGATATCTTTTTTATTGTAAAATTTGTCCAGTTGCTTTATGAGTAGGGCCTCATTTTGTAGGTAAAGATCTCTGACTCCTAAACCTCCTTTCTCTTTAGGGATAGTAACTGTCGGCTAGGCATTGTTAACATTATCAGTGTCAGTTCTAGGCCCCAACCTCTAGTAATCACCCTGAAACTATGAAGGCCTTGTTCGATTAATCCCCTTCCCAAGGGGATTGGAGGGGATTGATCGAAGATGATTGAGGGGGTGGGGATTTTGACCTGTAGGAGATTTAATCCCCTTCCATCTCCTCCAATCCTCACCAAACCGAACAAGGCTGAAAGGACGCTAATAAACCTCTCGTCATTATCGATTTCCAACTCATAGAAATTTTCCATTTTACTGGATTATAGATTTTCTAACAGTTCGACGCTGCTCCATAAATTCTAAATCATTTTCTATAAAGACTACAAGTGTCCAATTGCTGCTCTAAACTTTTTGGATTTTTGGAAGAGTTTTTTTCTAAGAATATTTATTAATGTGCTATACAGATTTTTTTACGTATGAAATGAACACATGAATCTAAGAGAAACTCTAAATACTCACATAAACTTGTATTTAGTTTAAATAGGGTCTTATGTACATTAGTATATGGTCTAAAAAAAACTCGGCCCTCGGACGGCTAGCCAGCCCCGAAGCTTTACGCTTAAGAATGGGACCTCTCACGCAGGTCGAGAAAAGCCTCCGATCTCTGTACCCCGTCCTCACCCAGGGGCCCGTAACCCTGTGAGTGGGCCAGTCCACAAACCTGTGCTTTGGGAAATACGGAGTAGACGAGGGGATTTTTTTTTCTCCGGCCAGCATAAATCGCCCCTGAGGGGTGGCTGGCACCGCCAGCCGGAGCACTCAACCACCAGGCCGAGCGTCCGTTGGCATTTGTACATGGTCTAATAAAAATAACAAAGACATTTGCTCTAAATTGATGTCAGTTTGGAACCGAACACCGAAGACATATGCTTTTCGGGTAGTGGAATCTCTTCCTGGCAGCTTTGCTTCTATTAAATCGTTAAAAAGTACCTAGGCTGTGCTTACTTGAATGCCTCCTAAGGTTTTCTCAATTAAGAAAAAAAATTAGGGAAAGGGGATTGAAAAAGAGATCTACTGGAACTCTCTTTTTGTTCCTCAATCTCCTTTTTAAAAACTCGATCCCTCCTTTTTACAAGAATATAGGAAAAGAAGATGTGTTTTCTCAATCTAGTGAAGTTTCTCTAAGTTAATGATTAGAGCATGTGCCTCCATGACTATTGACTACATAGATGTAACCTATACGGTAATTTACAACATTTAATTGGGCATGTAGAAAGCAACAGCGATAGTATTTTATACTCTTCGTAAAAGCATACAGCAATATGAAGTCCTCTGGCATCATTACGAATTTGAAATTTTATTCTCATGAACTATGTTGCTCTATCCAGTAACAAATATGCGCCATTTTTACATTGACCTGTTCTCTTAAACTCTAACGACTTTAACACCTTATTATTATCAAGGATATGTAAAACACCTAATAAATTATAATATTGTAAAGTACTAGTAAATTATAATATTACAAAGTTCTTTCCCAGATGGCAAATATATACATTGTTTTCTTGTATCTGATCTAACTATTTAAAAAGAATTTGATATAGAACATTTTCATTAGTTGATACCATGTATTTAATACCCAAAACCAAATTTATTGGTCACTAGGGAAAGCATAAACCATGCCATGCAACTTGATGCGAAAAACTGAACTTGTATTGTGCCAGAGCCAAAATTTGTCGAGGAGAAAGTTCCTGACGTGGATTAAGAAGCTGCACTTGATCTACTACTGCCAGGTTTGATTACACTCTGACCTCCGTTATGCACGCGTATATATGCACTTGTCCATTCTTGATCCTTCTTGCAGTACAAATCATAGTGATCGATGTTGCATCCATTTTTATTTTTAATCTTTTCTTAAAAGATACTCCCACCGGTCCATTTTCTAAGGCATTTCATGTATGTCAACAGTCAAACTTTATAAACTTTGACTAATAATTTGACTAATAGTTTTTAACTCTTGTAATACAAACATGATACTATTGGATTTGTAACCTAATGGATTATCCAATAATCATAAGTTTATTATCATACACAATACAATATAACATAAATGAATGGTCAAAGTATAGTTTAGGGGACTGTGCCATGTTAGGCTATGTCAGACGTAGTATTTAATATTAACCCATGTGAAATTTTTTATTTCTAATCCTTTTGGCAACACCAACGCGGTGGCGCGGCAGGAAGACACTGCCGCACTTCATGTACCGGCACGTCGTACCTACCACTCAGCCTCTCCCGCTGGCGTGGTCGTGGCGTGGGGTCCACCTTGCCGCGTCACCTTGCCTGGTGCGGCGGGCATGACTTTCAAGTCCCACATAGCCTCCTCCTTCTCTGTCTCTCTCTCCCTCCCTCTCCCTCTCTGTCGATCTCCCACTTCTTGCTTCCGCCAAGGCGCCGAGCAGAGCCCTCATCTGCCGCCGCCGCCGACTGCTGCCTAGCAATTTTGAGCGAAAATCCGGTGATTTGGGCTCGAATTTTTGAGGGAAAAAAAACACTCCCGCTAGCTCAAGCAAGATATAGCCCCGTCGATTCCATGTTTCCTCAGTGCAAGTTTCCACGTTGATGTTCCTTACCTATGGCTATGGATGTATTTGAAAATGTGATGCAATACAAGTACAAATTTTATAGATGGACTGTTTAGTGTGTATGTCTTATGGAGGAAGGGTCAAAGAAAATCGGGAGTTTGAGAATATGAATGAAGAAGTGGAAGTGTTTGCTAGTTGGCCTAGCCTTAGTGATTTTAATATTGTTTGCCGTGGATGGGATAAGTTTTTTTTGTGAAGTCACATTGCAAGGACAATTTGATTTTTGAAAGGAGAATAGGAGATAGAACATTATGTCCTGATGAAGTTGTCATCGGAGGCGCATTGTACAAGGAGGTGGTGAAAGGCGCAAATGTGAATTTGTTTGGAGGTGGTGGTAGACATGGGCCATAGGCATAGGTTTGTAGAAACAACTTATAACTTGGGAGTTATTGAAATGATAGAGGAGGAGGAAGTTGAGCCCGTTGAGAACCTAACTCAAGAGTCACACATGCTGGAGGAGCCCGTAGCCTTTGAACCAGTTTTGTCCCCTCTATTGTCAGGTGAGGAGATGGGGAGAGAGGGATGGTCTTATAATATGGACTTGGTGAATGACTTTGATGCCAGCACATTTGAGAAGGAGGAGGAGTAGGAGTAGGCCAACATGAAATATGATGATATTTCTCTAGGCTTGGAGGAAGAAGATAGTGAAGGAGACAATATGGATGAGGAAGAGGAGGAAGAAGAGGCTGAGGAGGTAGATGAGGATGAGCAGGGAGATGAAGGGGGTGCAGTTGAAATGGTAAAAATTTATCTTCAAACACGTTAAGATGTCAAATTTATAGCAATCACCATGAACTATAAATTGCCACAAATTTACAACTAAACCAGGTTACTAGTAACCATGAGGTATAGGCAATTCACCAACGAAGCCTTCATTGCCTCCATCTGAGGCTCTTCACTTTGTCTCTTTTTTTATATATACCAATTGTATGATATGGTACTCCCATAGTTATTCTTTTCCAATGTCCATGTATGCTGCATACCTATCTCTATTCCTCATCCAATACTCCAATAATAGCTCTGACTTCTTGTAGAACCTACATGTGGGTTTTCCACGCTCATGCCACATGTCTTCTTGTACCTTTACATAGTCTCAATGGATTGAATGAGCAACGCATACTTCTGTCTTACCTCATCTTCCTCTCAGTTTTCATTTACTTCCTGTAAGGTTCGTTAGTGACCCTGAGCTCTCCCAAGAACTCACCCAACCACTAAATGTCTCCCAATCACACGTCAGTCCATCTTGCGGAATTCACCGAACGAGTCAAAATTGGTGAAATACGATGTGATTCAATCTCAACTAAAGCCATTCGGTTACCCACCCAGAAATCGCCGTGAAGTTGCCACAATAGTACCCATAACCAAGCTCTGATGGCACCACCCCTTCACGAGCCAATATCCCACACTTGAAAGTAGGCCAAGGATTTCTCTCTCATGGCAATATCCTTTTTCCACTTATGAACTCATCCACTTCCTCAGTAGAAGGCCAATACGACTTCAGATCATATATGTACTCCTAAAAGTCACACAACGGCCATCCAACATGCAGTTCACACATAAAACACCAACACTTTACTAAATGGATTGAGCAAACAATTTCTATGGAGATCTTACAAAACTTACATGTGCCCTTAGAGAGCACCGAAAGAAAGGAGTAAATTTCTCCACTCCCAGATTAGGCCTCTGTAGCTCCACACGAACTTCACTGTGGCATGATATAGGGTAGCAACACGTCTAGCAATAGCATCCGTCTTCTCCTCCTCTGACATTTCTAGCGGGTTTGGTAGGGGAGGTACCTAACGCTTGAACTCACGGTATGGTTTAGATGACTTAGACCGACGATATAGGAAAAGCCGAATTCTTGGGTCGAAACTTTTCTGGTCCATGGATCCACTGAGAGAACTAGCATGGCTCTATTCTCCGGTGTCCCCCAGAAACTCGCTTTATACAGCATGCGTGGAAAGCTCGACTGGCCGTGTCAGGATGCCTAGATTCTTTCACCGCAGCGGGAAGGCCACAGTCACACATCAGTACGGGAAACGCAGGAGGAACAGGGGCATCCACACAGCATCTATGGGATAGGCAAGGCGATCTTTAGTGAGCCTAAGCGTCATTGAACCTCCTTCAATACCTTCAATTACAAAAATATTAAGCATAGTTAACTCAATGTGTATGTAGCATATACGTGCAACTATACACCCTAAATCAACCGTTACCAAATACATGCATCATTTCCATTATAAACAAAACAAAAATTATAGCATTATTACTACTTACACCTACCATATGGTGATCCGGTTTTTTAAAATCATAGCATATGCAACAAATTCTGCACGTCAAAATCGTGTGCAAAACATACACTACGCTCCTACAAAGTGCTCCGGATCAACAAGATTAAATAACATTCATTTATACTCTCTCCCTTCCAAATTGTAAGTTATTCTAGCTTTTCTAGGTGTATATAGCTTTTACTATGTACTAAGTATATAGCAAAAGGTATGTATCTAGAAAAGCCAAAACAGCTTATAATTTAGAATGAAAGGAGCATTTCAAAATCAATTCCAAACCTAGGTCTCCATCAAACCAATATACCAAGAAATCCACCGAGGAACAGCTAATAGTGTGGGGAATCATTCCAAGCTTGATGGGGGGCGACTTCCACAGCGAATCCAAGCCAAAACGGCCGGATTTGTGTATGACGCAGAGGACAGCTGGCGTGGATGCCGGAGGTCGAGCTCGTGTGGATGAAGAACAAAGGAGACGGGGGTGCAGGTCTGAATGTCGCCCTTCCGTGCCAGGTGCAATGACGTAGCAAGCTAGTCGCGCCACAAGCGCTGGTGTGAAAGTGCGGGCCCCACGCCGTGTCCGGCCCCATGCCGCGTCTAGTAGGCTAGGCCATGGGTCGCCGCCAGTGGGGTAGGTCTGCCGTGCCAATCCATGTGGCGCAGCCGTGTGAGAGTGTCTTCCTGCCGCACCACAAGCATTGGCGCTGCCAAAGGAGTTAGAAATAAAAAAAAGTTCATAGGGTTAACATTAAAATTAAAATATCTTTTTAAAAAGGGTTAAACATACAAAAATAACAACAAAGGCATTCCAAATTAAATGTTGCAGCAGTCCAAATGAATGCATATATACAATTGTATGTGCTCGCAGAGATTCGGGAAGGCCACAGACCAAGGCGCCAGCGGCAGCCTCCTCTACGCGACCATTGGCATGGACAAGTTAAGCGTCGGTCGGACACGCGCAATCGACGCCGCGATGAATGACCCGCAGTGGAAGGAGGAGCCGTTACACATCTACTGTGCGCACAACGCCATCGAGGTCGTGTTCACCCTCGTCAAGGCTAGAGCCGATGATCCAGCTGCATCCACCCCAGTTGATGCGATGGTTGTTGGCCACTCCTACCTGCCCGTCGAGGACATCGTCGGAGGCAAGCAGGTGGACCGATGGCTCCCCGTTTGCGACACGGAGAGGAGACCACTCGATGGCCTGGATAGTGTGCACGTACAGGTCCGGTTCACCGACGTATCGGCCGACCCAGAGTCAAGGTGGGGCAAGGGCATCGGTCGGCCGCCGGTGCCGTACCTGGGGGTACCACGCACCTTCTACGGGCAGCACCGTGGCTGCAGTGTGACGCTTTACCAGGACGCTCACGCCTCCGCGACGCCACTTTCCGGCACCGTCGCAGCTGGTAGCAGGTGTTGGGAGGATGTCTTTGACGCCATTGCCAAGGCTCGGAGGCTTGTCTACATCGCCGGGTGGTCCATCGACGCTGATGTTGCGCTAGTGCGTGACCCGAGGAGGCCGGCGCAGACGCTTGGCCAGCTGCTCAAGAAGAAGGCAGGTGAGCAAGTCGCTGTGCTGGTGTTAGCGTCCACGCACGGCGCCGTCGGCGAGGGCACGGCGGTCTACTTCCGGGGCACAGGTGTCCACTACCTCCTGTGCCCCCGAGGGAATGTTGTGTTCGCACACCAGCAGAAGGCAGTGGTGGTGGACAGCCCCCGTGGCCTCGACCTCTGCGGTGGCAGGTATGACACTCCGGAGCACCCGCTGTTCCGAACGCTCGGAACCGTGCACCACGATGACTTCCACCAGCCTAGCTTCCCCGGCGCATCCGTCCTGAAGGGCGGGGCGAGAGAGCCGTGGCACGACATCCACTGCCGTGTCGAGGGCCCTGCAGCAAGGGACGTGCTCGACAACTTCGAGCAGAGGTGGCGGAAGCAGGGCGGTGGCGACAGCCTGCTCGTCGAGCTTCCAAGGAGGTCCGCCGTGCGCGAGGAATCGGCTGCTGGTCAGAGTGCCGAGTCGTGGAACGTGCAGGTGTTCCGATCCATCGATAGCAGCGCAGTCGCCGGGTTCCCGGAGGCCCCAGAAGAAGCCGCGCGGCGCGGGCTCGTCACTGGGGAGGAGGGCGCTGTCGAGCGCAGCATCCAGGACGCGTACATCCACGCAATCCGCCGCGCCAAGTTCTTCATCTATATTGAGAGCCAGTACTTCCTGGGGAGCAGCCACTGGTGGCTCCCGCAAGAAGTTTCCTCGGAGACGGAGAACGTCGAGGCGATTCATCTCATCCCCAAAGAGCTGTCGCTCAAGATCGCTAGCAAGATCACGGCCGGCGACTCTTTCAGGGTTTACGTGGTGCTGCCTATGTGGCCCGAGGGCGAACCGGAGAGCGCTCCCACGCAGTCCATCCTGGACTGGCAGCGCCGGACCATGGAGATGATGTACAGGGATGTCGCGCTGGCGATGCAAGCCAAAGGCTTGAAGGGTAACCCTAGGGAGTACCTCAGCTTCTTCTGCCTCGGCAATCGCGAGGCCTACAGCCCTGGCGAGTACGCACCCCAGGAGCGGGCCGAGCTCGACAGCTACTACATTAGAGCGCAACAGGCCAGGCGTTTCAAGATCAACGTGCATGCCAATACAATGATAGGTACCCCATACATACGTACGTACAATTAATTCAACGGCATACATACATACATACATATGAAAACTACAAGTTAATCGGTCACCGCTGTTTATTTGTTTTGCAGTTGACGACGAGTACATCATCGTGGGATCCGCGAACATCAACCAGCGCTCCATGGACGGCAGCAGGGACTCGGAGATTGCGGTGGGCGCCTACCAGCCACAGCACCTGGCTACAGAGTACACGGAGCAGAGGTACGACAGGTACTCCGGTTATTACTGGGTTACCTTGAACAAGTGGGCCAGAGGGAAGGTCCACCAATTCCGTCTCGCGCTGTGGCGGGAGCACCTCGGCCACGCGGCGGCTCAAGCATCCGGCGACGCGCTCCTCAACCCAGAGAGTTCTGGCTGCATGAGCCGACTGCACCACGTCGCACAGCAGCATTGGGACATGTACGCGAGTGACACGTTCCAGGGCAACCTCCCGGGCCACCTCATGCCCTATCCGGTCGGTGTTAGCGACCGCGGCGAGCTCCTAGAAACCGTCGCCTTCTTCCCAGACACCAAGGCCTGGGTTTTCGGGAGTAGCTCTTCCAGCCTTCCGCCAATCCTCACCATATGACCATGGACCATGCCATGGGTGTGTCCGTGTGTGTATATACACACACACTAACACGCACTAGCACATACACCCCTAGCTAATTACCTGTGCGAATGACATGCACATGAATGCTGCTGCTGCTGTAAATTAATATAAGATGATTTGTGAATAAAAGCACGTGGTGAAATGATGGAATGCAACAATCAGGGATCTATGAACCTACAAACGACATGCCATTATGCGCGCGGATCTTGCACAAGCCTCGGCTTGTGCCCTTGGTGCCGCCGCCGAGCCGCTGCTACGAGCTCGCCCTGCTGGTGTAGTGAGGCGTCGCGCTCCTACGACGAGCTCGCCCTATCGCTCAAGCGTTCGAGCACGGCATCTATCAGGCAGGAGGAAGGGGGGACATGGCTCGAGGCCCGCGCCACGATTAATGTCATTTATTAATGTCATTTCGAATAAATGCAAATCTCGTTTTATTATAACCACATACGATAGTCCGTAAAACTAGATGTTGAGTAGTTTATTAGGTCAGTCTCAATAGAATTTCATTGAGTTTTATGGATATTAATTATGCTGATGTGACATCATATTAATAAAGAGAGAGATTATAAGAGTTTTATGGAAGTAGAGAGTTTCATAGGAATGGAACTCTTCTACACTGTTGCTAAAATCTGGATGTGTTAGAAACAGTGACATGAAATCTCCACTGATACTAACCTTATTCAGTCTGATCTAAATAAATATGCCTCGTGTACGTATGCAGTAGTGCAATCCCGACAATGGAACGACGTATCCTTGCTGTCAAATCAAGCTTACCCATGGCTGAATTGAGCTCCTTGGTCTGTCCGTTTTTTTAGGCAATCATCGGGGTGAGGGGTGGGGTTGAGGGACCCCACCTGATTTTTTCTCCATTGATTCTAGCTAGCCGGTGATGGACGGTGTCGTACATGGCCAGTGGCCTGAGTAGCAAATAATACAGAGCAGGAGCGAGCTAATTACATCAGATATTCGAGATGTGGGTCAGGTGACGTGGGAAGCGGTGACTCCAGAGTCTACAATCCTGCTTGCAGCGATGAACACATGTTCTAGGCTTTACTTCCCTTCCAAATTCCAAATTTTTACATTCTCTCCATCACATCAATCTTTTGAGACGAATCTTAATGTAGGTAAAAGAAATAACTAATTACACAGTTCGGTTGTAAATCACAAGACGAATCTTTTGAGCCTAATTAGTCCATGATTGGACACTAATTGCCAAATACAAACGAAAGTGTTACAGTAGCAAAATTCTAAATTTTTTTGCATCTAAACACCCCCAGGTTTGGAACTTCGCTTCGGAACACCACTCCATGACGGTGCTTCCAGAGATGCCAGCAGCATAATAGAATGAGTGTGGGGAAGAGTTGATGGGGGACAGTGCCCGGCCTGCTGATCTCCCAGAGCCGAGTTGTGTCGGGGATGGAGGCAACGTCGACACCCAGCTTCAACCAAAAGACAGCAACAAAGGAGCAGTCGCGGAGCATATGGTCTTCACTTTTAGGGGCGTTCTGGCAGATAGGGCAGACATCTTCCTCGACAATCCCTTTCCTATGGAGGTTTACCTGGCACTGCAGCCTGTTCTGAAGAAGCAGCCATCCAAAGAATTTTACTTTTGGTGGAGCGTGGCTGCGCCATATGAACTTGTAACCTGTCGTCTTCACACCCGAGGAGGTAGACGTTCTGTAAATCCGAGCACTGTTCAGGTAGCCATTCTTCCTCTCAAACATGCTTGATCGGACATCTTCATTTGGACTGAGGGAGACAGAGGAGATCATGTCTTCAAGTATGATGTACTCCAAAGCAGTTGCAGGCTACATTACGCCGATACTTCCCTGAATTGCCGTATCGGTATCGCGATACGTATCGGATACGCCGATACGGTATCGGTGAAGTATCGGGAAAATAGAGAAATAAAAATAAATAAATTAAATCCCGATACTGGACCGATACTTGCCCGATACTTCGAAGCCATAACCCCTCAAATTGAAGTCCATAATCTCAGCAGCCTATTTTGGTGGCCCATTTACACCACACTGGAACCCTAATAGTCACAAGCCATCGAATCCAGTCAGGAGACATGGGCACTCGGGCAGGCGGCCACCAGTCCACCACGCCCGCTCCTGCCGCCGCCACCCGCTCCTGCTGTCTGCTGTCAACGCCGCCCGCTCCTGTTGCCGACGCCGAGGCAGCCCGCCCCTGCTACCGACGCGGACGCCGCGAACGCCGCACGCTCTTGTCGCCGTCGACGCCGCCACCAGCTCCTGTCGACGCCTGCTCCTGCCGCCGTGGACGACACCCGCCCCAGTTCTTAACCCGGTGAGTTCTTAATCCCTTCTAGATCTCCTCTGGCCAGCTTTTAATCTGCATTCCAAGTTTCAAACTCTAGATTTCTTTTATTGTTGTTGTTTAGGGATGGCAAGTGGTAGTGGAAGTTCTCCGATGCATGTCTCTGAACCTAGCAGTGTCAATGTAACAAGTGATGGCAATAGTGTTCCTGAAGTGAATGAGATCAGTGATCCTAGATATCCTCTCTGGAGGCATGTTAATGAGATCAGTAAACTCAAATGTGTTTAATGAGTTCAGTAAACATCATGATCTGGCACTGAGATGCAGTAGCAACCTTAGTCTTAAATTTGGCTTGTGCCTCTTGTATCCTAATATTTATTATTCTGCTGTAAAGATGTTAAAACCAATATTTATTATTGTGTTGTAAGAACCTTAAAACCAAGTATCTTAGATGCTTCGTGGCACTAGCAATGGCTATATTTTGCCATTTTTATTTGTTTCTTGTTCTGCTAGAGTGAAAATTGTTCTTAGTAGGTGTATTCTGATTTTTTTTGGTATATTTATATACTTGTCGTATCGGCATATCCTTGTTTTTGGAAAATGCCGTATCAACGTATCGGTATCAGCATATCCGTATCCCGTATCGGTGCAACGTAGGCTGCAGGGTCAGACAAGGAACCAGGAAGCTTCGGAGACCTTGCTGAATCACGGCGCGGACCACGACTGAGTTGTTGGAGCTGTGGCTGTAGAGTAGTGGGAATTTGGAGCTAAGGGGAAGATCGGTGAGCCACCTATCTTCCCAGAATGACGTGGACTTGCCATCTCCGATAGTGACAGTGGTGATGCATCTGTAGGCCGAAAGGATGGAGCTAAGGGTGTCCCAGTGCGACCCATCAAGCCCCGCCATTGTTGCTAGGTCAATTCTTTGTCTTGCCCAAGCTGTCTAGGAGGAATCGCCTGGGCGATGGAGTCTGTGAAGGAGTTTCAGTAAGAGACATGAATTGACCGTGGCTAGGTTCTTCACTCCAAGACCACCTTCAGAGCACTGCTTCTAGACTGTGTCCCATGCGACCAGACAGCAGACCCCCCTTAGTTTTTGATTTGCCGGACCAAAGGAAGGCTCTGCGCTTGCTTTCCAGTTTCTCCAGAATGCCCGACGACAAGGCAATGGCTGCCATGATGTGTGTGGCCATACCATCCAAGACAGAGTTGGTCAAAATGGATCGCCTAGCTTTGTTCAACAGGGTGGACTACCATCCTGACAGCCTCCGATCAACTTTCACGATCAGTGGGGCGAAAGCTTGAAGGTTCAGTTTAGTGTTGGACAGAGGAAGCCCTAGGTACACTTGCGGGAAGGTGGCTTGTTGGCATTGAAGGACTTGTAACAGTTGGGGCAAGAGATTGTCGTCTACATGCATTGGGGCAGTAGTGCTCTTGTGGAAGTTGATGTGCAAACCAGTAGCTATGGCAAAATTGTCAAGAATTGACTTCAGGTTCATGACATCTTGCAGTTCGGCCCAGACCAAGATCAGCATGTCGTCTGCATACTGAAGGATTGGGCATGCTTCATCAACCAATGGATGTCTCATAGTTCCCAGGCTTTTGATGCAGCGTTGGAGAACATCAGCTACCAGCAGGAACAAATATGGGGAGAGGGTGTCTCCTTGCCTGAGGCCACGCTTACAAGTGAACCAGGGGCCTGGGCATCCGTTGACCACCATAGCAGAGCGTGAGGAGGTCAGGAGGAGGCGCATCCAGTCACACCAGGTAGGAGGGAAACCTCGGGCATCCAAATTTCCAAAAGGTTGTCCCACGAAACCGAGTCAAATGCCTTGGAGAAGTCAAGTTTCAGCACCAAGGTGGGTTTCTTCCTTTTATGGCAGCACTGGACTAACTCTGTTGCATATATGAAATTTTCAGAAATGGAGCGCCCTTTTAGGAAGCCTGTCTGGTCGATGTCGATTAACCTCTGAATCTGCTTTTGCAACCGTGTTGTCAAGATTTTGGAGATGATCTTCATAGAGCAATTTTGTAATGAGATTGGTTTGAAGTCGCCAGGGGCAGCAGCGCCTTCTTTCTTGGGCAGCAGGACAATATGTGCTCAGTTTATGCTACCTAGGTCGACATTGTTGGAATGGAAAGCCGCTAGCAGCTTCATCACATCAGGGCGGACAATCTCCCATGCGCAACATACCAAGCTGGACCAAAACCATCAGGGCCGGGGGCGTTGTTGATGTTCATGGAGCGCACGGCCTGCAGGGCTTCAGAAACGGTGAACGGGGCCACCAGTTGTTGGGCATAAGCAGTGGGCATTGAGCTGTAGATGTCACGGATGTCAAAGTGCCAATGCCCTGGACTTCCGCGACCCAGGAGCATAGTGTAGTAGTTCGTCAGTGCAAACACTTTGTCATCGTGAGCAATGAGAGGAACTCCATCTACCATGATCTGTCGGATTTGACATTGCCGGCGTCGAATGGTGGCTCGTGCGTGGAAGTAGCATGTGGTGGCGTCGCCTTCTTTGATCGCACGGCACTTGCCGTGCTGCTTCCACCTTGCTGCCCGCTGGTTGATGAACAGCGCAGCAGCAGCTTGGCACCGTTCGTGGAGGTAACGTTCACCTGCAGTTAGTAATCGGAACTCTTCGAACAAATCAAGCAGCAAGGCCACAAAATTGCAGTTCTGGAGGAAATGAGGGGGGAGGGGGTGGGGTGGAGCGAGACTTACATGACCAGGCTTTTGAGGCGGCCCTTGCAGCTTTGGTTTGAGCAGCCAGTGCACCAGCAGCATCGTCAGGTACCAGAGGGACGTTCCAGGAGGGGAGGATGGTGGGTAGAAATTCTGGATGAAGCAGCCAAGAACGCTCGAAGCAGAAGAGGTTGGTTTTGGGAATGGAGGAGTCAATGGAGACAAGAAGAGGGACGTGGTCAGAGGTAGCGCGGTGAGCAGAGAGTAAAGAGGAGTTAGGGTAGGAGTTGTTGAAGGGGATGTTGATGAAGGCACGGTCGATGCGGGTTAAGGTTGGTAATTCTCTGCCACTACTCTAGGTGAAAGAGCGATCAAGGAGGGGGAGCTCGATGAGGTTGGATTTCTAGATAGAGTCATTGAAAATCTCTGCAAGGGAGAGGTTGAACTGGGGCGTGTTTTTATCTTCAGGGTTCCTAGTTAAGTTGAAATCGCCAAAGGAAAGCCAGGGAACTTTGAGTGTGGCTGCCAGAGCGCAGAGCTCATCTAGAAAAGGGCAGGAGAGTCTATGGTCCGAGGGACCATAGATGTTGGTGACAGCGAAGACGTGTTCAGAAGTGGTGGAGCAGAAGGTGAGGGTGAGTGAGTGTTGTTTGGTCACTGGGCAGGAGGCAGCGAGCAGCCTGCTGTTCCAGGCAATGAGAAGACCACCTCTGCTTTCGTCAGAGGGGAGGTCAAGGAAGGAGTCTAGGAAAGGGGGGAGGAAGCTAGGGTGGTTGCTGTGACTGAGTTCAGGAAGCTTAGTTTCCTATAAGCATACAACTGAAGGGGAGACGTTGGATACCTTTTTTAATGTAGTAAGAATTCCAAATCAACTAGACCCAGGGGATATCTTTTTTATTGTAAAATTTGTCCAGTTGCTTTATGAGTAGGGCCTCATTTTGTAGGTAAAGATCTCTGACTCCTAAACCTCCTTTCTCTTTAGGGATAGTAACTGTCGGCTAGGCATTGTTAACATTATCAGTGTCAGTTCTAGGCCCCAACCTCTAGTAATCACCCTGAAACTATGAAGGCCTTGTTCGATTAATCCCCTTCCCAAGGGGATTGGAGGGGATTGATCGAAGATGATTGAGGGGGTGGGGATTTTGACCTGTAGGAGATTTAATCCCCTTCCATCTCCTCCAATCCTCACCAAACCGAACAAGGCTGAAAGGACGCTAATAAACCTCTCGTCATTATCGATTTCCAACTCATAGAAATTTTCCATTTTACTGGATTATAGATTTTCTAACAGTTCGACGCTGCTCCATAAATTCTAAATCATTTTCTATAAAGACTACAAGTGTCCAATTGCTGCTCTAAACTTTTTGGATTTTTGGAAGAGTTTTTTTCTAAGAATATTTATTAATGTGCTATACAGATTTTTTTACGTATGAAATGAACACATGAATCTAAGAGAAACTCTAAATACTCACATAAACTTGTATTTAGTTTAAATAGGGTCTTATGTACATTAGTATATGGTCTAAAAAAAACTCGGCCCTCGGACGGCTAGCCAGCCCCGAAGCTTTACGCTTAAGAATGGGACCTCTCACGCAGGTCGAGAAAAGCCTCCGATCTCTGTACCCCGTCCTCACCCAGGGGCCCGTAACCCTGTGAGTGGGCCAGTCCACAAACCTGTGCTTTGGGAAATACGGAGTAGACGAGGGGATTTTTTTTTTCTCCGGCCAGCATAAATCGCCCCTGAGGGGTGGCTGGCACCGCCAGCCGGAGCACTCAACCACCAGGCCGAGCGTCCGTTGGCATTTGTACATGGTCTAATAAAAATAACAAAGACATTTGCTCTAAATTGATGTCAGTTTGGAACCGAACACCGAAGACATATGCTTTTCGGGTAGTGGAATCTCTTCCTGGCAGCTTTGCTTCTATTAAATCGTTAAAAAGTACCTAGGCTGTGCTTACTTGAATGCCTCCTAAGGTTTTCTCAATTAAGAAAAAAAATTAGGGAAAGGGGATTGAAAAAGAGATCTACTGGAACTCTCTTTTTGTTCCTCAATCTCCTTTTTAAAAACTCGATCCCTCCTTTTTACAAGAATATAGGAAAAGAAGATGTGTTTTCTCAATCTAGTGAAGTTTCTCTAAGTTAATGATTAGAGCATGTGCCTCCATGACTATTGACTACATAGATGTAACCTATACGGTAATTTACAACATTTAATTGGGCATGTAGAAAGCAACAGCGATAGTATTTTATACTCTTCGTAAAAGCATACAGCAATATGAAGTCCTCTGGCATCATTACGAATTTGAAATTTTATTCTCATGAACTATGTTGCTCTATCCAGTAACAAATATGCGCCATTTTTACATTGACCTGTTCTCTTAAACTCTAACGACTTTAACACCTTATTATTATCAAGGATATGTAAAACACCTAATAAATTATAATATTGTAAAGTACTAGTAAATTATAATATTACAAAGTTCTTTCCCAGATGGCAAATATATACATTGTTTTCTTGTATCTGATCTAACTATTTAAAAAGAATTTGATATAGAACATTTTCATTAGTTGATACCATGTATTTAATACCCAAAACCAAATTTATTGGTCACTAGGGAAAGCATAAACCATGCCATGCAACTTGATGCGAAAAACTGAACTTGTATTGTGCCAGAGCCAAAATTTGTCGAGGAGAAAGTTCCTGACGTGGATTAAGAAGCTGCACTTGATCTACTACTGCCAGGTTTGATTACACTCTGACCTCCGTTATGCACGCGTATATATGCACTTGTCCATTCTTGATCCTTCTTGCAGTACAAATCATAGTGATCGATGTTGCATCCATTTTTATTTTTAATCTTTTCTTAAAAGATACTCCCACCGGTCCATTTTCTAAGGCATTTCATGTATGTCAACAGTCAAACTTTATAAACTTTGACTAATAATTTGACTAATAGTTTTTAACTCTTGTAATACAAACATGATACTATTGGATTTGTAACCTAATGGATTATCCAATAATCATAAGTTTATTATCATACACAATACAATATAACATAAATGAATGGTCAAAGTATAGTTTAGGGGACTGTGCCATGTTAGGCTATGTCAGACGTAGTATTTAATATTAACCCATGTGAAATTTTTTATTTCTAATCCTTTTGGCAACACCAACGCGGTGGCGCGGCAGGAAGACACTGCCGCACTTCATGTACCGGCACGTCGTACCTACCACTCAGCCTCTCCCGCTGGCGTGGTCGTGGCGTGGGGTCCACCTTGCCGCGTCACCTTGCCTGGTGCGGCGGGCATGACTTTCAAGTCCCACATAGCCTCCTCCTTCTCTGTCTCTCTCTCCCTCCCTCTCCCTCTCTGTCGATCTCCCACTTCTTGCTTCCGCCAAGGCGCCGAGCAGAGCCCTCATCTGCCGCCGCCGCCGACTGCTGCCTAGCAATTTTGAGCGAAAATCCGGTGATTTGGGCTCGAATTTTTGAGGGAAAAAAAAACACTCCCGCTAGCTCAAGCAAGATATAGCCCCGTCGATTCCATGTTTCCTCAGTGCAAGTTTCCACGTTGATGTTCCTTACCTATGGCTATGGATGTATTTGAAAATGTGATGCAATACAAGTACAAATTTTATAGATGGACTGTTTAGTGTGTATGTCTTATGGAGGAAGGGTCAAAGAAAATCGGGAGTTTGAGAATATGAATGAAGAAGTGGAAGTGTTTGCTAGTTGGCCTAGCCTTAGTGATTTTAATATTGTTTGCCGTGGATGGGATAAGTTTTTTTTGTGAAGTCACATTGCAAGGACAATTTGATTTTTGAAAGGAGAATAGGAGATAGAACATTATGTCCTGATGAAGTTGTCATCGGAGGCGCATTGTACAAGGAGGTGGTGAAAGGCGCAAATGTGAATTTGTTTGGAGGTGGTGGTAGACATGGGCCATAGGCATAGGTTTGTAGAAACAACTTATAACTTGGGAGTTATTGAAATGATAGAGGAGGAGGAAGTTGAGCCCGTTGAGAACCTAACTCAAGAGTCACACATGCTGGAGGAGCCCGTAGCCTTTGAACCAGTTTTGTCCCCTCTATTGTCAGGTGAGGAGATGGGGAGAGAGGGATGGTCTTATAATATGGACTTGGTGAATGACTTTGATGCCAGCACATTTGAGAAGGAGGAGGAGTAGGAGTAGGCCAACATGAAATATGATGATATTTCTCTAGGCTTGGAGGAAGAAGATAGTGAAGGAGACAATATGGATGAGGAAGAGGAGGAAGAAGAGGCTGAGGAGGTAGATGAGGATGAGCAGGGAGATGAAGGGGGTGCAGTTGAAATGGTAAAAATTTATCTTCAAACACGTTAAGATGTCAAATTTATAGCAATCACCATGAACTATAAATTGCCACAAATTTACAACTAAACCAGGTTACTAGTAACCATGAGGTATAGGCAATTCACCAACGAAGCCTTCATTGCCTCCATCTGAGGCTCTTCACTTTGTCTCTTTTTTTATATATACCAATTGTATGATATGGTACTCCCATAGTTATTCTTTTCCAATGTCCATGTATGCTGCATACCTATCTCTATTCCTCATCCAATACTCCAATAATAGCTCTGACTTCTTGTAGAACCTACATGTGGGTTTTCCACGCTCATGCCACATGTCTTCTTGTACCTTTACATAGTCTCAATGGATTGAATGAGCAACGCATACTTCTGTCTTACCTCATCTTCCTCTCAGTTTTCATTTACTTCCTGTAAGGTTCGTTAGTGACCCTGAGCTCTCCCAAGAACTCACCCAACCACTAAATGTCTCCCAATCACACGTCAGTCCATCTTGCGGAATTCACCGAACGAGTCAAAATTGGTGAAATACGATGTGATTCAATCTCAACTAAAGCCATTCGGTTACCCACCCAGAAATCGCCGTGAAGTTGCCACAATAGTACCCATAACCAAGCTCTGATGGCACCACCCCTTCACGAGCCAATATCCCACACTTGAAAGTAGGCCAAGGATTTCTCTCTCATGGCAATATCCTTTTTCCACTTATGAACTCATCCACTTCCTCAGTAGAAGGCCAATACGACTTCAGATCATATATGTACTCCTAAAAGTCACACAACGGCCATCCAACATGCAGTTCACACATAAAACACCAACACTTTACTAAATGGATTGAGCAAACAATTTCTATGGAGATCTTACAAAACTTACATGTGCCCTTAGAGAGCACCGAAAGAAAGGAGTAAATTTCTCCACTCCCAGATTAGGCCTCTGTAGCTCCACACGAACTTCACTGTGGCATGATATAGGGTAGCAACACGTCTAGCAATAGCATCCGTCTTCTCCTCCTCTGACATTTCTAGCGGGTTTGGTAGGGGAGGTACCTAACGCTTGAACTCACGGTATGGTTTAGATGACTTAGACCGACGATATAGGAAAAGCCGAATTCTTGGGTCGAAACTTTTCTGGTCCATGGATCCACTGAGAGAACTAGCATGGCTCTATTCTCCGGTGTCCCCCAGAAACTCGCTTTATACAGCATGCGTGGAAAGCTCGACTGGCCGTGTCAGGATGCCTAGATTCTTTCACCGCAGCGGGAAGGCCACAGTCACACATCAGTACGGGAAACGCAGGAGGAACAGGGGCATCCACACAGCATCTATGGGATAGGCAAGGCGATCTTTAGTGAGCCTAAGCGTCATTGAACCTCCTTCAATACCTTCAATTACAAAAATATTAAGCATAGTTAACTCAATGTGTATGTAGCATATACGTGCAACTATACACCCTAAATCAACCGTTACCAAATACATGCATCATTTCCATTATAAACAAAACAAAAATTATAGCATTATTACTACTTACACCTACCATATGGTGATCCGGTTTTTTAAAATCATAGCATATGCAACAAATTCTGCACGTCAAAATCGTGTGCAAAACATACACTACGCTCCTACAAAGTGCTCCGGATCAACAAGATTAAATAACATTCATTTATACTCTCTCCCTTCCAAATTGTAAGTTATTCTAGCTTTTCTAGGTGTATATAGCTTTTACTATGTATCTAGGCATACTGTATATCTAGGTATATAGCAAAAGGTATGTATCTAAAAAAGCCAAAACGGCTTATAATTTAGAATGGAAGGAGCATTTCAAAATCAATTCCAAACCTAGGTCTCCACCAAACCAATATACCAAGAAATCCACCGAGGAAGAGCTAATAGTGTGGGGAATCATTCCAAGCTTGATGGGGGGCGACTTCCACAGCGAATCCAAGCCAAAACGGCCGGATTTGTGTATGACGCAGAGGACAACTGGCGTGGATGCCGAAGGTCGAGCTCGTGTGGATGAAGAACAAAGGAGACGAGGGTGCAGGTCTGAATGTCGCCCCTTCCGTGCCAGGTGCAATGACGTAGCAAGCTAGTCGCGCCACAAGCGCCGGTGTGAAAGTGCGGGCCCCACGCCGTGTCTGGCCCCATGCCGCGTCTAGTAGGCTAGGCCATGGGTCGCCGCCAGTGGGGTAGGTCTGCCGTGCCAATCCATGTGGCGCAGCCGTGCGAGAGTGTCTTCCTGCCGCACCACAAGCATTGGCGCTGCCAAAGGAGTTAGAAATAAAAAAAAGTTCATAGGGTTAACATTAAAATTAAAATATCTTTTTAAAAAGGGTTAAACATACAAAAATAACAACAAAGGCATTCCAAATTAAATGTTGCAGCAGTCCAAATGAATGCATATATACAATTGTATGTGCTCGCAGAGATTCGGGAAGGCCACAGACCAAGGCGCCAGCGGCAGCCTCCTCTACGCGACCATTGGCATGGACAAGTTAAGCGTCGGTCGGACACGCGCAATCGACGCCGCGATGAATGACCCGCAGTGGAAGGAGGAGCCGTTACACATCTACTGTGCGCACAACGCCATCGAGGTCGTGTTCACCCTCGTCAAGGCTAGAGCCGATGATCCAGCTGCATCCACCCCAGTTGATGCGATGGTTGTTGGCCACTCCTACCTGCCCGTCGAGGACATCGTCGGAGGCAAGCAGGTGGACCGATGGCTCCCCGTTTGCGACACGGAGAGGAGACCACTCGATGGCCTGGATAGTGTGCACGTACAGGTCCGGTTCACCGACGTATCGGCCGACCCAGAGTCAAGGTGGGGCAAGGGCATCGGTCGGCCGCCGGTGCCGTACCTGGGGGTACCACGCACCTTCTACGGGCAGCACCGTGGCTGCAGTGTGACGCTTTACCAGGACGCTCACGCCTCCGCGACGCCACTTTCCGGCACCGTCGCAGCTGGTAGCAGGTGTTGGGAGGATGTGTTTGACGCCATTGCCAAGGCTCGGAGGCTTGTCTACATCGCCGGGTGGTCCATCGACGCTGATGTCGCGCTAGTGCGTGACCCGAGGAGGCCGGCGCAGACGCTTGGCCAGCTGCTCAAGAAGAAGGCAGGTGAGCAAGTCGCTGTGCTGGTGTTAGCGTCCACGCACGGCGCCGTCGGCGAGGGCACGGCGGTCTACTTCCGGGGCACAGGTGTCCACTACCTCCTGTGCCCCCGAGGGAATGTTGTGTTCGCACACCAGCAGAAGGCAGTGGTGGTGGACAGCCCCCGTGGCCTCGACCTCTGCGGTGGCAGGTATGACACTCCGGAGCACCCGCTGTTCCGAACGCTCGGAACCGTGCACCACGATGACTTCCACCAGCCTAGCTTCCCCGGCGCATCCGTCCTGAAGGGCGGGGCGAGAGAGCCGTGGCACGACATCCACTGCCGTGTCGAGGGCCCTGCAGCAAGGGACGTGCTCGACAACTTCGAGCAGAGGTGGCGGAAGCAGGGCGGTGGCGACAGCCTGCTCGTCGAGCTTCCAAGGAGGTCCGCCGTGCGCGAGGAATCGGCTGCTGGTCAGAGTGCCGAGTCGTGGAACGTGCAGGTGTTCCGATCCATCGATAGCAGCGCAGTCGCCGGGTTCCCGGAGGCCCCAGAAGAAGCCGCGCGGCGCGGGCTCGTCACTGGGGAGGAGGGCGCTGTCGAGCGCAGCATCCAGGACGCGTACATCCACGCAATCCGCCGCGCCAAGTTCTTCATCTATATTGAGAGCCAGTACTTCCTGGGGAGCAGCCACTGGTGGCTCCCGCAAGAAGTTTCCTCGGAGACGGAGAACGTCGAGGCGATTCATCTCATCCCCAAAGAGCTGTCGCTCAAGATCGCTAGCAAGATCACGGCCGGCGACTCTTTCAGGGTTTACGTGGTGCTGCCTATGTGGCCCGAGGGCGAACCGGAGAGCGCTCCCACGCAGTCCATCCTGGACTGGCAGCGCCGGACCATGGAGATGATGTACAGGGATGTCGCGCTGGCGATGCAAGCCAAAGGCTTGAAGGGTAACCCTAGGGAGTACCTCAGCTTCTTCTGCCTCGGCAATCGCGAGGCCTACAGCCCTGGCGAGTACGCACCCCAGGAGCGGCCCGAGCTCGACAGCTACTACATTAGAGCGCAACAGGCCAGGCGTTTCAAGATCAACGTGCATGCCAATACAATGATAGGTACCCCATACATACGTACGTACAATTAATTCAACAGCATACATACATACATACATATGAAACTACAAGTTAATCGGTCACCGCTGTTTATTTGTTTTGCAGTTGACGACGAGTACATCATCGTGGGATCCGCGAACATCAACCAGCGCTCCATGGACGGCAGCAGGGACTCGGAGATTGCGGTGGGCGCCTACCAGCCACAGCACCTGGCTACAGAGTACACGGAGCAGAGGTACAACAGCTACTCCGGTTATTACTGGGTTACCTTGAACAAGTGGGCCAGAGGGAAGGTCCACCAATTCCGTCTCGCGCTGTGGCGGGAGCACCTCGGCCACGCGGCGGCTCAAGCATCCGGCGACGCGCTCCTCAACCCAGAGAGTTCTGGCTGCATGAGCCGACTGAACCACGTCGCACAGCAGCATTGGGACATGTACGCGAGTGACACGTTCCAGGGCAACCTCCCGGGCCACCTCATGCCCTATCCGGTCGGTGTTAGCGACCGCGGCGAGCTCCTAGAAACCGTCGCCTTCTTCCCAGACACCAAGGCCTGGGTTTTCGGGAGTAGCTCTTCCAGCCTTCCGCCAATCCTCACCATATGACCATGGACCATGCCATGGGTGTGTCCGTGTGTGTATATACACACACACTAACACGCACTAGCACATACACCCCTAGCTAATTACCTGTGCGAATGACATGCACATGAATGCTGCTGCTGCTGTAAATTAATATAAGATGATTTGTGAATAAAAGCACGTGGTGAAATGATGGAATGCAACAATCAGGGATCTATGAACCTACAAACGACATGCCATTATGCGCGCGGATCTTGCACAAGCCTCGGCTTGTGCCCTTGGTGCCGCCGCCGAGCCGCTGCTACGAGCTCGCCCTGCTGGTGTAGTGAGGCGTCGCGCTCCTACGACGAGCTCGCCCTATCGCTCAAGCGTTCGAGCACGGCATCTATCAGGCAGGAGGAAGGGGGGACATGGCTCGAGGCCCGCGCCACGATTAATGTCATTTATTAATGTCATTTCGAATAAATGCAAATCTCGTTTTATTATAACCACATACGATAGTCCGTAAAACTAGATGTTGAGTAGTTTATTAGGTCAGTCTCAATAGAATTTCATTGAGTTTTATGGATATTAATTATGCTGATGTGACATCATATTAATAAAGAGAGAGATTATAAGAGTTTTATGGAAGTAGAGAGTTTCATAGGAATGGAACTCTTCTACACTGTTGCTAAAATCTGGATGTGTTAGAAACAGTGACATGAAATCTCCACTGATACTAACCTTATTCAGTCTGATCTAAATAAATATGCCTCGTGTACGTATGCAGTAGTGCAATCCCGACAATGGAACGACGTATCCTTGCTGTCAAATCAAGCTTACCCATGGCTGAATTGAGCTCCTTGGTCTGTCCGTTTTTTTAGGCAATCATCGGGGTGAGGGGTGGGGTTGAGGGACCCCACCTGATTTTTTCTCCATTGATTCTAGCTAGCCGGTGATGGACGGTGTCGTACATGGCCAGTGGCCTGAGTAGCAAATAATACAGAGCAGGAGCGAGCTAATTACATCAGATATTCGAGATGTGGGTCAGGTGACGTGGGAAGCGGTGACTCCAGAGTCTACAATCCTGCTTGCAGCGATGAACACATGTTCTAGGCTTTACTTCCCTTCCAAATTCCAAATTTTTACATTCTCTCCATCACATCAATCTTTTGAGACGAATCTTAATGTAGGTAAAAGAAATAACTAATTACACAGTTCGGTTGTAAATCACAAGACGAATCTTTTGAGCCTAATTAGTCCATGATTGGACACTAATTGCCAAATACAAACGAAAGTGTTACAGTAGCAAAATTCTAAATTTTTTTGCATCTAAACACCCCCAGGTTTGGAACTTCGCTTCGGAACACCACTCCATGACGGTGCTTCCAGAGATGCCAGCAGCATAATAGAATGAGTGTGGGGAAGAGTTGATGGGGGACAGTGCCCGGCCTGCTGATCTCCCAGAGCCGAGTTGTGTCGGGGATGGAGGCAACGTCGACACCCAGCTTCAACCAAAAGACAGCAACAAAGGAGCAGTCGCGGAGCATATGGTCTTCACTTTTAGGGGCGTTCTGGCAGATAGGGCAGACATCTTCCTCGACAATCCCTTTCCTATGGAGGTTTACCTGGCACTGCAGCCTGTTCTGAAGAAGCAGCCATCCAAAGAATTTTACTTTTGGTGGAGCGTGGCTGCGCCATATGAACTTGTAACCTGTCGTCTTCACACCCGAGGAGGTAGACGTTCTGTAAATCCGAGCACTGTTCAGGTAGCCATTCTTCCTCTCAAACATGCTTGATCGGACATCTCCATTTGGACTGAAGGAGACAGAGGAGATCATGTCTTCAAGTATGATGTACTCCAAAGCAGTTGCAGGCTACATTACGCCGATACTTCCCTGAATTGCAGTATCGGTATCGCGATACGTATCGGATACGCCGATACGGTATCGGTGAAGTATCGGGAAAATAGAGAAATAAAAATAAATAAATTAAATCCCGATACTGGACCGATACTTGCCCGATACTTCGAAGCCATAACCCCTCAAATTGAAGTCCATAATCTCAGCAGCCTATTTTGGTGGCCCATTTACACCACACTGGAACCCTAATAGTCACAAGCCATCGAATCCAGTCAGGAGACATGGGCACTCGGGCAGGCGGCCACCAGTCCACCACGCCCGCTCCTGCCGCCGCCACCCGCTCCTGCTGGCTGCTGTCAATGCCGCCCGCTCCTGTTGCCGACGCCGAGGCAGCCCGCCCCTGCTACCGACGCGGACGCCGCGAACGCCGCACGCTCTTGTCGCCGTCGACGCCGCCACCAGCTCCTGTCGACGCCTGCTCCTGCCGCCGTGGACGACACCCGCCCCAGTTCTTAACCCGGTGAGTTCTTAATCCCTTCTAGATCTCCTCTGGCCAGCTTTTAATCTGCATTCCAAGTTTCAAACTCTAGATTTCTTTTATTGTTGTTGTTTAGGGATGGCAAGTGGTAGTGGAAGTTCTCCGATGCATGTCTCTGAACCTAGCAGTGTCAATGTAACAAGTGATGGCAATAGTGTTCCTGAAGTGAATGAGATCAGTGATCCTAGATATCCTCTCTGGAGGCATGTTAATGAGATCAGTAAACTCAAATGTGTTTAATGAGTTCAGTAAACATCATGATCTGGCACTGAGATGCAGTAGCAACCTTAGTCTTAAATTTGGCTTGTGCCTCTTGTATCCTAATATTTATTATTCTGCTGTAAAGATGTTAAAACCAATATTTATTATTGTGTTGTAAGAACCTTAAAACCAAGTATCTTAGATGCTTCGTGGCACTAGCAATGGCTATATTTTGCCATTTTTATTTGTTTCTTGTTCTGCTAGAGTGAAAATTGTTCTTAGTAGGTGTATTCTGATTTTTTTTGGTATATTTATATACTTGTCGTATCGGCATATCCTTGTTTTTGGAAAATGCCGTATCAACGTATCGGTATCAGCATATCCGTATCCCGTATCGGTGCAACGTAGGCTGCAGGGTCAGACAAGGAACCAGGAAGCTTCGGAGACCTTGCTGAATCACGGCGCGGACCACGACTGAGTTGTTGGAGCTGTGGCTGTAGAGTAGTGGGAATTTGGAGCTAAGGGGAAGATCGGTGAGCCACCTATCTTCCCAGAATGACGTGGACTTGCCATCTCCGATAGTGACAGTGGTGATGCATCTGTAGGCCGAAAGGATGGAGCTAAGGGTGTCCCAGTGCGACCCATCAAGCCCCGCCATTGTTGCTAGGTCAATTCTTTGTCTTGCCCAAGCTGTCTAGGAGGAATCGCCTGGGCGATGGAGTCTGTGAAGGAGTTTCAGTAAGAGACATGAATTGACCGTGGCTAGGTTCTTCACTCCAAGACCACCTTCAGAGCACTGCTTCTAGACTGTGTCCCATGCGACCAGACAGCAGACCCCCCTTAGTTTTTGATTTGCCGGACCAAAGGAAGGCTCTGCGCTTGCTTTCCAGTTTCTCCAGAATGCCCGACGACAAGGCAATGGCTGCCATGATGTGTGTGGCCATACCATCCAAGACAGAGTTGGTCAAAATGGATCGCCTAGCTTTGTTCAACAGGGTGGACTACCATCCTGACAGCCTCCGATCAACTTTCACGATCAGTGGGGCGAAAGCTTGAAGGTTCAGTTTAGTGTTGGACAGAGGAAGCCCTAGGTACACTTGCGGGAAGGTGGCTTGTTGGCATTGAAGGACTTGTAACAGTTGGGGCAAGAGATTGTCGTCTACATGCATTGGGGCAGTAGTGCTCTTGTGGAAGTTGATGTGCAAACCAGTAGCTATGGCAAAATTGTCAAGAATTGACTTCAGGTTCATGACATCTTGCAGTTCGGCCCAGACCAAGATCAGCATGTCGTCTGCATACTGAAGGATTGGGCATGCTTCATCAACCAATGGATGTCTCATAGTTCCCAGGCTTTTGATGCAGCGTTGGAGAACATCAGCTACCAGCAGGAACAAATATGGGGAGAGGGTGTCTCCTTGCCTGAGGCCACGCTTACAAGTGAACCAGGGGCCTGGGCATCCGTTGACCACCATAGCAGAGCGTGAGGAGGTCAGGAGGAGGCGCATCCAGTCACACCAGGTAGGAGGGAAACCTCGGGCATCCAAATTTCCAAAAGGTTGTCCCACGAAACCGAGTCAAATGCCTTGGAGAAGTCAAGTTTCAGCACCAAGGTGGGTTTCTTCCTTTTATGGCAGCACTGGACTAACTCTGTTGCATATATGAAATTTTCAGAAATGGAGCGCCCTTTTAGGAAGCCTGTCTGGTCGATGTCGATTAACCTCTGAATCTGCTTTTGCAACCGTGTTGTCAAGATTTTGGAGATGATCTTCATAGAGCAATTTTGTAATGAGATTGGTTTGAAGTCGCCAGGGGCAGCAGCGCCTTCTTTCTTGGGCAGCAGGACAATATGTGCTCAGTTTATGCTACCTAGGTCGACATTGTTGGAATGGAAAGCCGCTAGCAGCTTCATCACATCAGGGCGGACAATCTCCCATGCGCAACATACCAAGCTGGACCAAAACCATCAGGGCCGGGGGCGTTGTTGATGTTCATGGAGCGCACGGCCTGCAGGGCTTCAGAAACGGTGAACGGGGCCACCAGTTGTTGGGCATAAGCAGTGGGCATTGAGCTGTAGATGTCACGGATGTCAAAGTGCCAATGCCCTGGACTTCCGCGACCCAGGAGCATAGTGTAGTAGTTCGTCAGTGCAAACACTTTGTCATCGTGAGCAATGAGAGGAACTCCATCTACCATGATCTGTCGGATTTGACATTGCCGGCGTCGAATGGTGGCTCGTGCGTGGAAGTAGCATGTGGTGGCGTCGCCTTCTTTGATCGCACGGCACTTGCCGTGCTGCTTCCACCTTGCTGCCCGCTGGTTGATGAACAGCGCAGCAGCAGCTTGGCACCGTTCGTGGAGGTAACGTTCACCTGCAGTTAGTAATCGGAACTCTTCGAACAAATCAAGCAGCAAGGCCACAAAATTGCAGTTCTGGAGGAAATGAGGGGGGAGGGGGTGGGGTGGAGCGAGACTTACATGACCAGGCTTTTGAGGCGGCCCTTGCAGCTTTGGTTTGAGCAGCCAGTGCACCAGCAGCATCGTCAGGTACCAGAGGGACGTTCCAGGAGGGGAGGATGGTGGGTAGAAATTCTGGATGAAGCAGCCAAGAACGCTCGAAGCAGAAGAGGTTGGTTTTGGGAATGGAGGAGTCAATGGAGACAAGAAGAGGGACGTGGTCAGAGGTAGCGCGGTGAGCAGAGAGTAAAGAGGAGTTAGGGTAGGAGTTGTTGAAGGGGATGTTGATGAAGGCACGGTCGATGCGGGTTAAGGTTGGTAATTCTCTGCCACTACTCTAGGTGAAAGAGCGATCAAGGAGGGGGAGCTCGATGAGGTTGGATTTCTAGATAGAGTCATTGAAAATCTCTGCAAGGGAGAGGTTGAACTGGGGCGTGTTTTTATCTTCAGGGTTCCTAGTTAAGTTGAAATCGCCAAAGGCAAGCCAGGGAACTTTGAGTGTGGCTGCCAGAGCGCAGAGCTCATCTAGAAAAGGGCAGGAGAGTCTATGGTCCGAGGCAGCATAGATGTTGGTGACAGCGAAGACGTGTTCAGAAGTGGTGGAGCAGAAGGTGAGGGTGAGTGAGTGTTGTTTGGTCACTGGGCAGGAGGCAGCGAGCAGCCTGCTGTTCCAGGCAATGAGAAGACCACCTCTGCTTTCGTCAGAGGGGAGGTCAAGGAAGGAGTCTAGGAAAGGGGGGAGGAAGCTAGGGTGGTTGCTGTGACTGAGTTCAGGAAGCTTAGTTTCCTGTAAGCATACAACTGAAGGGGAGACGTTGGATACCTTTTTTAATGTAGTAAGAATTCCAAATCAACTAGACCCAGGGGATATCTTTTTTATTGTAAAATTTGTCCAGTTGCTTTATGAGTAGGGCCTCATTTTGTAGGTAAAGATCTCTGACTCCTAAACCTCCTTTCTCTTTAGGGATAGTAACTGTCGGCCAGGCAGCTAAGTTGTAACCTTTAGCATCAATGGCATTACCTCTCCATAAACAATTTTTCCTAATCTTGTCGATGGCCTCAATTACCATCTTGGGCAATTTAATTGTGCACATAAAGTATGTTGGCAGAGAGGATAAAATAGAGTTCACCAACTGGAGTCTTCCTGAATAAGAGAGAAATGTAGAACTAGCAAACAGTCTTATTTCCACTCTACAAACAAGAGGTGCAAAATCTTTGACAAGAGGCTTAGTTGTCCCCAATGGCAAACCCAAATATGTAAAGGGCAAGGTTCCAACTATGCAACCAAACACTCCTACTAGCTGAGTAACTTTGTCAGCATCCACATTGATTGGAATGAGGCAAGATTTATGATAGTTAACCTTCAGGCCAGTTGACTCTGCAAAACTATGTAATAATGCCTTTAGGCAAAAAAGTTGTCTAGCATCAGCTTGCAAAAACAGAAGTGTATCATCAGCATATTGGATTATGGGGAAATGGTGTACATCTCTATTAGGCAGTGGGAGCTTGAAAAGACCTTGATTCTATGCTATATTCTTGATGCTTTGCAGAAGATCAGCTGCCAAAACAAATAACAGTGGTGAAAGTGGATCACCTTGCCTCACTTCTCTTTTGCATAGGAATTCCTTCCCAGGGACCCCATTAAAAGTACAGAAGAAATGCCTGAAGAGAGAATATTTTGTATCCAATTTACCCATCTCTAAGGAAAACCCATGTCCTGCATAATCTGAATGATGGCAGTGTGCTCTACTTTATCAAATGCCTTCTCAAAGTCTAGTTTTAAAAGGATGATCTCTCTTTTGGAGTGATGGCATTGATGCAAGAATTCAAAGGACCAACCCAAGCAGTCCTGTATAG
The DNA here is from genome assembly GCA_038087645.1 of Saccharum hybrid cultivar R570. NCBI lineage: Eukaryota > Viridiplantae > Streptophyta > Magnoliopsida > Poales > Poaceae > Saccharum > Saccharum hybrid cultivar. The sequence continues at coordinate 2,308,847 of JAQSUU010000635.1, read as the reverse complement.
TTTTCCCTTGGAGAAAACCATATTGATTTCTGTGTATAACATTGAGTATCACCTTCTAAAGCCTGTTACTTAAAATTTTGGTGAGGATCTTCATTGAGGTGTTGAGCAAAGATATAGGCCTAAAATCTGACACTCTCTCAGGATTATCTTTTTTAGGGACCAAAGTGATGAAAGAGGAATTGATACATCTGAGGTCCACACTTAAATTGTAGAAGTCTTGGCAAAGAGTATAGAAATCTTCTTTTATAAAATTCCAACATTTCTTCTAGAAGAGACCACTGAAGCCATCTAGACCTGGAGCCTTCTCAGGTCTACATGAATGATATGATCAATTTCTTCATGTGTAAAAGGTTGCGCTAATTCTTCCAGTGGAGCAGCTGTGATCAGGTCTGTAAGATTGAATAGCATTTGGGTTTCAGAAATGACCCCCAACCTATTCTTGAACTCAATCCAAAAGAGAGCGGCCTTCTCTGAATGATCAGTTACCTCCCTCCCATCTGTACCTATAATTTGAGCAATAGTATTTCGCCTATAATTGATAGTGGCCATGGAGTGGAAGAATTTAGTGTTTTCATCACCATACTTTACCACCTTGTTAGTGAATCTCTGCTTCCAATAAAGCTGCTGACACTTGAGTAATTTGGCTAATTGGTTTTTGATGATTTCTCTGAAGACTAGCCCTGGTGGAAATAAAGGCCTGAATTCCTCCAAATCATCTAAGAAAAGAATCACACGATTGCAATTTTTTATGAGGGTAGAGAGGGTAGACCTATTTTTATCCCGATGCTTCAGCTTACTCCTGAGTCTTTTGAATTTTCCAGAAACATTCTGAGCAGAATTTGTAGACCCGTAAGGCTGTGACCAAGAATCTTGAACTAAATTTGCAAACTCAAGCATTAAAGGCCAATAATTTTCAAATCTGAAAAGGCATGCCTTTGGAATAGTAGTGCCAATCTGAATTTTACAAGGTGTGTGATCAAAAGAGAGAGGGATAACCATGGTATTGGGGTAAGCCAGAGTCCATTGAGGTGTGGTGAAAAACCAGTCCAGTTGTTCTAAAAAAAGGGTTGCTCTGCATGTTACTCCACGTATAAGATCTTCCTTTAATGGGCAACTCAATCAGATATTGTTCACTGATGATGTCATTGAAAGTTAGCATGTCTTCATGAGAACCCCCAGGCCTACAACGATTATCGGTTGATCTATAGAAATTAAAATCTCCTGCTAGAAGCCTTCACTGATGCGCTGCTGCCGCCTTCGCCCAGCCGCCTGACACCATCGTGGTGCACGAGACGGACTCCAATGGCGTGCCCAACGAGCTCTACGACGCGGCACAGCTCTACCTCGGAGCGCGCTGCCTCGTGTTGACGCCGGCGCTGCACCTCCCCAAGACGCAAGGCTCGAGCGACGTCGTGGCATCGCTGCCGGACGACCAGACTGCGTGGGACACGTTCTGCGGGGTCCGCGTCCTGTGGGCGCCGCGGCGCGCGGAGTCGAACGACGCCTACTCCCCGTCCGGGTTGTTCAGCGGCGGGGGCGGCGGCTGGTCGGGCGGGTTCATCTACCCGGGCGGCGGCGGGCAGCAGCAACGGTGCCCGGTCCTCCAGTTCCCGCGCCGCCGCCGTGACATCGTGCGCGACACGTACATCCCCCACGTCCTGGACGTGGCCGCAAGGCTGGGCCTCAGCGCCTACCACAGCGACAACGGTCAGGCACTCAGGCGGAGGCCGCGTCCCGTGGCCAGTGAGGTCGAGGAGCGCGAGCACGTGGCCCAGCACACGGATGTGAGAAGGAATTTCCGTTAATTTTCTGTTCCAAACTTTAAGGTGCTTTGATGTGTGCGGGGCTGCGCGTCAAGCGGACGTAACTGTGGGCTGCCGCGGACGCCGCAAGCCAGCGTAACACGGCGGAAAACGGGCCGCCGTGCATGCCCGCGTTCGAGGAAGCGGCGCCTGTGGACGCGGGACGGGCTGTCCGCAGCCGCGCCGTTTGCATGTATACTCGCAAATCAGCTTGAGCCTATCAAGGCCATATCTGTTCGCCACGGCCATCGAATGCCGCGCCATGTCCGTCGTCTCACCCTCGTCTATCTCCGGCAGCGAGTCGGTGTAGATGTACTGGAGCAAGGCCTTAAACACCTTGCTTCTGTTGGAGTTGTTCCAAATTCACTCCAGGATAGAGGTCGGGCTTCTGACGGAGCGAAGTGGAGGCCCGCAGAAGCCGAAGGCTGGGCCGGAGCGTAGCGGAGTCTGAAGCCGGCCCATCAGGCCGCGCCCGTGCACACACGGGGGTGCGGGGGGCGGAGCCCTCGCGGTACGGTACATATACCTTTGCTAGGGTTTTATGGAGAGTTGATTCTCTTGTAAGCCGCCACAGGCGTGTAACCCAAAACTCTTGAGATAGTGAGATTGTTGCTGACCGGTGCCCGTGGTTTTTTCCCCTTCGCATTGGAGGGGTTTTTCACGTTAAATCATGTGTCTCCGCTGTGATTGATTTCGTTTTACTTCGTATTCTATACGTCGTTTATAACAGCTTCCACGCCACTTATCTGTATGCCGCATCTTGCTGCTTCCGTTCTCTTCGTCAGACAATCAGAAATGATCTCCTCAAGAAGGACCGGTGACCGGACGGCCAGTATGTATCTGTGCGCGGCGAACGTCTCCCCGCCGACCTCGAACGTGAGGTCCGCCCCCACACCGCTGGAGAGGAGGCGACCAGGCGCGTGGGTACGTCGCGGTTCTCGCAGCGGAGCTCGTTGTAGACGGTGATGTCGCGCTCGCACCTGACCTTGAGGCACGTGCTGGCGCTCCATTAGTCAAGATTTTGGGTAATCTTCTGAAAGAAAAAATAAATATAGGGGGCTTTGTACAAATATAAATATAAAACGAAGGGTGTGGACTATATATATGTACCACTGACCAGGTTTTGGACCCAAAAATGCACTTTTCAAACCTGGTGGACTAAATCGACACGCTCTCACAAGTTAATGGATCATCCATATATTTTACTCTACAAAAAATATTAATTAATATTTATGATGCCAAATAAGCATCATTAGACTAATCATGCCATATATTTTTGTAGTGAAAATATTTGGATATGAAAATGTTGATGCTATTTTTTATAAAACCAGCCAAAAATTTTTGGAGGAATAAAACTAGACGAACTTGAAATTAGTTGAATTCTCGAAATACGAGACATTTCTATTATTTTGGGGCGATGGAGCGAGTAAAATTAACAGCTTTTTGTATCCTGATCTCGTGCTGTTATTTTGGGGTATAGTAAGCACAAGATATTTCTATATGAATTTCCACATTATATTTTAGCATTAGCATTACTAGAATACACTCAGGAGCACAGGTTCACAGACTAATTAAATTAAAAATGGAGCAACAGAGATCATTAGGGGCATTATGAGTTCTCACTATTGTGCCAGTAATCTGTGTTCATCGTTGAGAACGTGCGCCTATCAAAAGAAGCAAATAAAGTAGAAGAATCACGGAGCCTTGTCCGCTGCTCCATCCTTACTTATCTAGAGTAATAAAACAGCAAAGCCCAGGTTCTAACTTGCTGAGGAGGTTATGTGGTGGTCCGTGACTCTGTGCTGCTTTACGTTTTATACGTACTCGGAATCTCTGATTGTGGGCAGCAGGAACAATGGCGGCACCGGCAGCCGTCGGTGGCACCGACGAGGTTTCTGTCCGAATTTCTCCTGCGGCTGCGGACGCGGAGGCTGCAGCAGGTGGCGAGCTGCAGCAGAGGGAGGGGACGCTCAACAGCTTTGTGCGTGTTGTTGCCTTCGGTGAGTGGGCGGGAAACGCTTTCGGCGCGCTGGCCTTCCTCTGGGCGACCGGCGTCTTGCTTGGCGGCTTCTGCTCCGATCTGCGGCCACTGGATTTCTGGTCTGCCATGGTGATTATCTTCATAGAAGCCTTCAGGTACGTGTTGCTGTTTATTCATTGTCAGATTTTTTTTCATTATTTGCCGTCATCATCTACTTCCAAGCAGAAGGCTTATTGTACGTGAACACATGTAAGGATGAAAACGGTCGAAAACGGGCTTACGATATAGAAAAACGAAAACGGTCGGTTCGGGATATTTCTACATTTAGCAATTAAAGAGTACAAAAAAAATGGTTGAAAATGATTGTGAAACCAATTGAAACTGACAATTTTTCATGTTAAAAACAGTTCATAATATAGAAAACGAAAACGGTCAATTCGAAATATTTCTGTTCCGTTTTCATCCCTAAACACATGCACGACAGGCACGCCAAATACAACCGCTAAATTCTAAAATAAATTTAGAAAAAATACAAGCACTCATGTCAAATCGAAGATTAAACTAACTGCCTGGACAAGTTCTACCGAAAGAAAGCTAAGCCAAACTCAGCTTGCGGCGGAAAGCCTATATAATTAGCTAATATATATAGATGCTGCTTTATATGTATTTGTGCACTAAGTATTTTAACTGACCCAAAGTAGAGTGCAGGAAAATTCTCCCTTCACTGTCTAACTTAGCAGAGACTGGCCGCCGCCCATCGGTGTTCTTCTATTCTATCTAGGTTGACGGTAGCTTGATGCCACCTATTGACCTGACCTATATCCCATCCTTTTAGCCTCATGATTTTGTGTTGGGCCAAAATTGACCACAGGTGGATTGCGAATTTTGGGCCTGATGAATGTAACCCCAGATGAACTACGAAAGGGAGGGTGTTCTTTTTAGATTTACGAAAAGGAGGTTTTGGCTAGTTCGTTGTTTCCTACGTTTTTCTTTTCTTGTTGTGTGTGAGACTATTGTTGCTTTGCAACACAAATATTGCCAACTTTTTCCCTTTTACACCAAAGACCCTTTTTTTAAAAGTTAGACCAAAGACCTTGGTTCTGCTTATATCAAAAGCATAAACACGAGTTCGCTCGATTACTAGCTTACAGTCCGCAGCGAACAATGAAACAAATACTTCTGCTGCCACCTCTCTCTACCATCACAAAATTACCTCTCAACCCTTGGTTAACACTAAAAGATTAGGCCAAAAGGAAACTAGCATAGGCCGATTACAAGCATAAGAGGACAGCATAGAGCTAAACAAAGAAGACCAAAGACACATCAGGTCTTCAACATCTTGAGAGGCCGTCCTTCAATTATGCCAGTGAAGTTTCCACGGTCGCCAGTTGCTCTGTCTTCACCATCGCCTTAGCTTCCAGTACTGAAGAAACCCATAAATTTTATAAGCAACTAACCTTTTTAGGCTATTTAACAATGATGTTTGAGAACACAAAACCATTCCTAGTCTTCCAAATGCCCAAAAGTTGTTCCTGCAAAGATGGATGTTTTCCACCAGTTTAAATTCCCACCTAGCATGGCCATAAACCTTTGCGCAAAATCACCTCTGTCCACTGGGCTTAAGGTCCAATTTAGACGTCTCTAACCCAGCACCAAACAAAAACTTTCTAGAGACATTTAAAGAGGAGATGGTCAATTGTCTCCAAATTGCCGCACAGTTTATATTCTTTAGGACCACATACCAGTTCCTTTTCTTTAACCAGTCAGTTGTCTGCACCCTATCATGTGCTATATCCATAAAAAGATTTGAATTTCTACTTTCTAGACAGCTACATCATCTCCCTGCTACCTCCACACCTCCGGTTTAGCCATCAACTTGGTCCACTCCTCCCAACTCCTTTCCTCCTAAATGCCTTCTAAAGGATAAGTTTGACTCATTTTGAGCTGTATCATTGATGACTATCTGTACCCCGAGTACCCATATCAACCAAGTAACTTGGGTGGGGTCACAACTAGACCCATGTCAGACAACACTCGGTCAAACAGGAGACTCGGAGGAGGCAGCCAAGGGGCTACTATCAAGCTTGGCAGGTTCCCTAGGCTCCGAACTCGGGACCTAGGGCCTATCGACCACTCGGGGCGCACCCCAACTAGCTTGGCACTCGGCCAGGGGCCTGTTTAGATCCCAAATATTTCCCCAAATTCCACTATGCAAAAAGAAGATTCCCCATCACATCAAAATGTCGGCACATGCATGGAGTACTAAATGTAGATGAAATAAAAAACTAATTGCACAGTTTTGTTGTACTTTGCGAGACGAATATTTTGAACCTAATTAGTCCATGTTTGGATAATTTTTACCAAATAAAAACAAAATGCTACAGTGCGCTACAGTAGTGGATCCCAAATCCGCCGCCCCCAAATTGGGGCAACTAAACACGGGCCAGGAGCAACAACGAACGTGTCAAGGCATACACTCCATGCTCGAGGCACTAGGCCCACCGCCCTAGTCAGAAAGTGCCCTGAGTAACCATGAGAGGTCCCACCCATATAGGCACAAGGACAAGCTGGATATGTATTCCTCTACTGCAAGCCAGGGCGATGGCCGACACATTTCTCGCAACTCAAGCACCCACACCCTTTGTACCATGGACATGCCAAGGCATGCCTACATAGGGCGAGGCATGCCCGGCCCCGTAATAACCCTATGCAAAACAAGAACACAAGACGGGACTCATCGGCTACTGTGAGGATCCTATTCTATCAACTCTACCGTGGGTATGGTCACTAATAGCCGGCTGTTCGCACAAAGCCCTCCACAACTATGCCAACATGGCGATTGTACTGAAGACTACCATAACTAGCCATGCCCTAATGGTATCTTGTGAAGACTACCACCATGTAATACCCTCTCTTTTTCCTCTCTATTTGTAACCTTGCCCCTTGGCTAATATAAGGGGCGGCAAGGCCCTCCTCTCCTCTTCTTCAACACCTAAGAGTCTAGTCTACCCAAGTCCCCTTCGGCTCCTAGTAGTCTACATCCCTTCACTACTCTCAACACTCTCACTCACCCCAACTACAAACTTGAGAGCTTGGGCTCAGGAATACGATCGACACCATCCGACTAGACATAGGGCTCTTGCCTCAACCAATATAAATCTTGAGCCACTGAGTGCTAAGCCATCCAAACCAAACACGGGAATACAAATTTACTAGTTAATGGTACAAAACACCAACAATCAACCATTGACTTTCTCAAATCAAGAGAGATCTCAAACAGGCATCGGTAGACTTCAAGGAGCACTTCCCTATCCATATGTCATCCCCACTCTCCACTACCATTCCATGCCTTTTCATACCAACTTTTAACAACATTTAAACCTTGCTAGAATTGAGTCTCCTCTATTATAAGATTGATTAAAGCTCTTATTTCCTAAATATTTTGCTCCTCAAAACACCTTCATGCAAATGTTATCCTCTCCACTATCTAGTATGCATTCAATCGCCCTTGTATCTGTAAAGCTCAAACCTCCAAACTCCATGGGTTAGCTAAAGCCTCCCACTTTACCATATCATATTTCTTCTTGTACCCACTCCTTCCCAATGAATCTTCTTCAACCTCTAAACCCTCGTACAAGCAGTAGAAGCCCATTGTGTACATTGGAATGTTGGATAGACTTGTGTTGATAAAAACAGATCTTACAAATGAACACAAATAGACACATTTTTCTATTTTACGTTCAGACTCACTCAAGTCTTTTCTTTTGTTGTTAATTTTCTGTCACGATGGGTAGGCTGAGGTATTTCATGGAGAAAACCCCCCTTTGCAACTAAAGACCTTTGCAATTCTATTGTTTTCATCTCCACGATTCCACCTTACTCTTTTCATAGTAAATTACAGACATTTCTTCATAACTGAATAGCAGGAATTTTAAATTAATTATATTCGGCTCATTACACTCGACAAACAAGATTGTGTCATCTACTCATCAGAGTACTACAGGTGATTGAGGCCTCCCTATACTAGCTAAGGAGTTAGCCCCCTTGTTATCAGAACTTTGTCCTTAACAAAATGTGTGCGTAAGTGGGTTGTGGGTTCAAAGCCTAGAAACCTAACGCGCGCAAAACTGCACGCATGTGGGAATTGAATTGCGCTGTTTGAGAATGTCCTCCAGGTCAGCTTGTAGAGATGGTAAAGATGATCGCATGCCGTGCCTTGTTTCCATATTGCCGCCTTGAAAACCAGCCTGGACAATAGTAAATTTGTGATACTCCCTCAGGTCCAGTTTTATAAGGCAGTAGTTTACTAAAAAATGAAGGCAGCTGAATCGTGCATTGAGGCAGTAGTTATCTGCCTTTATTACTACTACAACAATAGAAGTATGTGCCTTCATTTGTAGTATCTGCCTTCAGTTTGTACTATCGCCTTCAGTTTAAGCCCTACAAACTGAGGCACTCAAGTCTTTTTGCCGGCGCCCCGATCGGTACGGTGGCGTGCGGTAGTATCTGCCCTTCAGTATGCTGATAACAAAGCAGATAATTGATGCTATGATCCAGTATAAACTAGACATAACAAGGCAGATACTATAAGCCCTTCAGCACAAACTGAAGGCAGCTGAATCGTAAACTGAAGGCAGCTGATAAGCACAAACGAATATGGCATGGAGGCAGTAGTTTGACTCTTGACATATGCGAAATGCTTTATAAACTAGACCGGAGAAAGTAGTTAAGAGCCAGCACACGAGCAAGGACCTCTGTACTAGTGAGATATTTAATTTTCATCTGTCTTTGTGCTTTCTCTGAATCTTTGCTCCGCGTTTGTCAGGATTTTTAGCCGCGACTACAAATTGGACAACCTGTCGCTGTTCGGGACGACGAAGGCACTCAAATGGATTAATGTGTCTTTCGCTCACATGTTAGGGCGGCCGCAGGAAGGGAACGAGGTGGTGTTGTTTATGGGCTTGCTGATAGACCTTGTTACCTGGCTGCCGGTTGTTGCACCAATGTCCATGGGCACTCTCCAGGCGGCGTTACTAATTCTTATGAGCAAGATGAAGCTACGAGGTGCTTCTCAGCTGACGAGCCAGTCCAGACGGCGTCGGCGATTGCTGTTGTGGGCTGTCCTAGTTGGCTTCCTGATTATTTATGCTCTCTGCTTTATTGGGCCAACGAGACGTCTCATGGATCAATTCCAGCTCGCTCCATTTATTAAAGGAAAGGCAGATCACCATCGTTACAGTTTTTACGACACGACGGCATTTAGTCTTGCCTCCGCGTCAGCAGAGATACTAACAATGGTGGTGGCAGTGTTGCTGCTTATTTCTAGGCCCCAAATAGTTGCCAACCTGACAAATACTCCTTGGGGCCGCTGTCTGCTATCTCTTGCAAAAGTTATTTCAGCCTTAATCTTGGCTTTTGGTTCGTTTCTGGTCATATGGCCACCTGCACTTACAATTCACGGTCATGTAGTGGACTCAAATAGTTTCATCGTATCATTCACAACAGCAGTACTGTCACTTGGCAGCCTACAGTCTCCGCCACAAAACACAGATACTCCTAGTAGTCTGTCAGTTGGGTGCTGGATCGATGTGTTCCTGCACATATTGTTCCTTTGCTATCTGACAGTAGAACACCCCATTCTTGTTTTAAGTGATCTTTTGGGTGCCCGTCTATTCGCATACCTCGCTGCCGGCTTATCATTCATCCTATTGGTAGCTGTGCTGCTGATTGAGAACTTCCTTATCCCAGCCGCTGTCATTCAGGTCTTGCTCTCATCTTTGCGAATCCGAAGCCTGCATTCTGATTATCCGAATGAGGACAGTCCTAGCCCAAACATGATACCGGCGATTGAAGTCTTCTACGTGCTGGCAATATGCCAAGGTTCATTCTACATCACGGCAAGCATTCTTGGGCTCTTCTCCTTCTTCCCACGCAGAATGCTTGTCCGTCAGTCAAAACTCAGAGGTCAGCAGGGAGCAAAAGCCATCGATCTGTACTACGAGTCTGCCTATATGACATGCATGGAAATTGGCTTGTTTTCGACAAGGAAGACGGTGAGCCTCGCCCGATTCGCCAAGGAGTCCCTAAGCTCCAAGACAAATGGTAGGATACAGCTAGCTGGTGTTCTTATTCTTAGCAACCTCCTGCATGAAAACAAGGAAACCAATTCCAGTCAACAGCTGAGGACAAAAATCATCAGGTCCAATAAGACACTGTCCACATTGATTTGCATGCTGGGCTGGGAAGATGTCAGACACCGTGATACCAAGCTTACTGCCGCTAGGGTCATCGCCAACATTGCTGATAGACTTACAATTGCTGAGATCCCGGGCACGCTGAAGATGGTGTCTTCGCTCCTTGATGCCGGTAATGACCTACCAGCAGATCAAGAAGCTTCAGCACAAACAGCTTCTTGTAGTGGAGGAAATGCAGGTAGCCAATATACAGATGGACAACTGGGTGGGCATCATAAACAAGGAGGCTGCTATTGGATACGCCGCTGTTGGCAGCGGATGAAAAACAAATGGTCTGTTCTAGAGCTACCCTTGACTCATCAGGACTCACTCCCCATACTGGGCATGGCAATTCTAGAGAAGCTTGCTCATGATCCTGACAATTGTGTAGAAATTGCGAGAGCCACGTACCTCATTTCCAAGATTATAGGCCTCATAAGCTACACAACCGACAGCGAAAGTAGCAATGATGAGCAGCAGCGTGCAGCGATATGTGCATCGCTGAATTTTGTGAGAAGGCTTGCAAGCACCGGGGAGAACATTGGGGTGGAACTTCGGCAAGAGCTGTGCAACAACTTCTTTTTGCTGAACAACCTCGAATGTGTCTTGGAGGACAGCCGCAGTAGCCCTGAGATAATGAAACTGGTGATTGATATCTTAACCAAGCTGGCCTTGGATGAGGATGCAAGGAAAGAGATTGGAAGCTGCAAGGTGACTATTAGCAAACTCATGCATGCATTTATTGGGAAGGATGGAGCAAGCAATACTTACTATGAGCAGTCCCTGCGAATGGCCTCAGGGGAAACACTTGCAAACCTTACAATAGAGAGCCCTGCAAATTGCTTGGTTATCTTGGAGGAACCAGGATATGAACTTATCAAGGATCTCAAGAGCATGCTGTGTGAAGATGAGTACAGATATGTTGCGGCAAGTCTACTCCAGAATATCTGTGCGCATGCCAAAGATGAACTGCGCCATCAAGATGCAGGCGGTCACCTGTCATCTGCCTTCCCAATGGTGAGTCTCTCTATATGCTACTAAGAGAAATAATTTTAGCATGTTCATTATTGTTATCATTGAAGTTACTGGTTCGAAGCATTATGGTATAGTGGAACTTATCACTGGAGTTTAGTAGGTAAAAAAAACTCAAAAACATGAACGCTCATATAAAAATTATGGTGTTTTTACCATATAGTATTTGGTTTCGTTTTTTTTCCTTTTGCCATTTAATGAATCCTGAAATAGTCATGATTGCCTAACATTGTTATCACACCACCGGTCAAGCAGGTGATGGAAAATATAATGTCTGAGGAGGGAAAACACCTGGAGGTCCTAATCGGTCTTGTATCACAAATATGTGACATGGTCCCGGAACCATCTATACATGATCAACTACAGTTACAAACCAACAAATCAGAGCTTGTTCAGAAGCTGGTAGGCGCACTCAACTCCAACAGAAAACCAAATCCTGAATACCCTAGGATGAGAAGGGTCATAGTTGAGATGGTGATATCGATTGTGAAATTATGTCCTCGCTACGCCACTATATTGAGAGAAGGGCGAATGATGGAAGCACTGACCAAAATAGAAATGACCCCATCCAAAGTGGAGAAGTACAGGGTCTTTTATGGCAACATAGGCATTGTTCTGGAGAGTGGCCCATCTTTGACTGCTCTAGTGACCACGGCAAAAAGGTTAATTCATTCTGCAGCTCCACCACTTAACCTTGCGACCATGCCTGATTAATCATCAGGGGTGAATAATATTCATCTGTGTGGTTAATGCGTGTATATTGTGGTTGTCTGGTAATGGAGTGTATGTGTATTGTGTTCCAGACTTCCATGCCTTAAGGATTGTGTCTAGAGAGACCATGGATTTCTTAATCTTATCTTGTACCCCTGAACACTCTTGTTAAGGCTTTGTATTACTTGACTTTTGGTCCCCTTTATTTTAATAAAATTTCCAGGAGGGGTTAAAACCCCTCCTGTTTCATCAAAAAAAATTATAAAGCTGATGCATAATAAATCCCAGCCGACTTTTTTTATGGTGAAGCGTGAGAATCCATAGGCTTTTGGTTTTAGATGAACATGTATATATACTTTTTCTTGACTCCTTGGGTCTGGATCGGAGTAGAAGATATTTTCTGGACAGATGCTATATTGAAGCTAAAGGATCGATACCAGAGGTTGTCGTCTATACCACAGGGCAAGACTACTTGAGGAAGGTGCGGCTCAAGTAGTCAACTGTATCAAGCAAGCAGTGAATGAAGGGCGAGAATGCGAGGAATCAAGGTCGTTGTTCTTTTCTATAAGCCGACATATAGCTAGTATTTTTAGGTGATTATTTCATTTCTGTTAGAAGAGTGCATGCAGAATTGCAGACTCTTGGCTTCTTGTCATGTGATTAGGAAGCAGTTTTGTTCTTTGTTTTTATACAGTGGACTGTTTTTATACCATTTCCCTGTTGAACGTTGGAGCTATCTGGTTCATCAGTTAGTGAGACACAACACCAGGCGGATGTACATGCATGACTGTTTTTTTTAAAAAGGTCAATCAACTGATTTCCCCAACACCATCGACCATATTTTGGAAAGCTTTGTTTTTTGGACGAATAGTACTGAATTCATACATATGGAAGCTAAAACTTCCTCAAAAGATCAAAATTTTTCTTTGTTATCTACAGAGGGGGTATTATTTTAATGAAAGGTAATTTAGGTAAAGGGAATTTAATTAGTAGTTGAAAATTTAGTTTCTGTGACCGTAATAAAACAATTAAATACCCTTTTTTCTTCTACCATGTTAAGACTATTTGGGGAACATATCACGTAGCTGTTGGGTTTTGGTACAAGGCATAAGGCAAAAAGAATGCCATTTAATTTATGTGGGGTTTATTAACATCATTTAGGCGATCTGGTGTACATGTAAAGATCTTTTTTGTGGGGAAACTTGTAATTTTTTTTGGCATTGTCTTTGTTCCCCTTCTTCTTCCTTTTATTTCCCCATCCATTTCTCCCCCCCCCCCCTCTCTCTCTCTTCTTCCCCAACTCCAAGGATGTTCACTTGTGATGCAGCAACGGTGGCGGCACGGCACGGAGGGGCACAGGATCCGCCGCAGCGCCATCTTCCCCCTTGCAGTCAACAGCAATCCACCACCACCCCCAACCCTACTAGGGACAGCGACATGTGGTGCGCCATCTTCTCTCTCTCTCCGTCTCTCTCTTCTTCCCCAACTCCGATGGGCTTAGAAGGGGCTCGGGAGAGGCAGGCGGTGGGGACAGCGTTAGGGTTCCGGGGGCATACGAGGTGGCGAGGGTGGCGGGGTGGTGGGCAATGGCGGGGGCGAGGACGAGGAGGGTGGGGCGATGGGTGGGGCTTCAAGGTGGGTTCCACCATTTTTATCCCCTTCTTCTTCTCCCTTTCGTTCCCCATCCATTTCTCCTCTCTCTCTCTCTCCCTCTCTTCTTCCCCAACTCCAGTGATGTTCACTTGAGATGCAGCAACTGCGGCGACGTGGAACGGAGGGGCGCATGATCCGATTTGGCGCCATCTTCCCCCTTGCAGTCAACGGCAATCCACCACCGCCCACAACCCTACCAGGGACGGGCAACATGTGGTGTGCCATCTTCTCTCTCTCTCTCTCTCCCTCCCTCCCCAACTCCGATGAGCTTAGAAGGGGCTCGGGAGAGGTGGGCGGTGGAGATGGCGAGAGGACGGCGTTAGGGTTCCAGCGACATAGGAGGTAGCTGGGCCAGATCAGAGCAAGGACGCCCATGGCCATGGCGGCGGCAAGAGGGGGCGAGGGGAAGAAGGAGATCGCCGCGGGTGGTAGGGTCTCGCCGGAGCTCCGCGGCCGCAGTAGGGAGGTGGGCAGCGGCGGGGGCAAGGATGAGGATGAGGAAGACGGGGTCAAGGGGTGGGGCTGGAAGGTGGACAGCGCTACCGGCAGCGAGGCAGCCGCTGGCGGGGGCTGGCGAGCGAGGAGCAAGAAGCAGTGGCAGCAATTTTTGCAAGAAAGGAAAAGACAACATAGATGGTTGTCCCAGAAGTCGACGTCTTTATCCTGAATGGACGTAATAGGATGTAATTTTATTTATTTATTTTCATTTTGCGTTATCTTCCCTTTAATTTGTGATCTGCCATTGAGATGAAAACCTTATAAGAATTTGGTTGTATGTGGTCTTACGTGACTTTTTCTTTTTCTAAAAAAAACCAAAAAGAGATGAAGACCACAAGTGCTGAACCTATAAGCAATCACTAGCAAGAATAGGTAGCCTTGTAATAGCATTCTTATCAATCACAAGACTACATATGTAACTGCATGCTTAATTTCATCTCCTACTCATCGTTATCACAAAGGTGAGCCACTCTATGTCATGGTGTCAACCAACAAAGCAACCGCCACAGCATTTTCCTAGCGTTCCAGTTCTCCGATGCCGTTCTCTTTCCCGCGCTCCGGCGCACGCGCCGCGGTGATCACAGCTGTGACAGCTGCGTCATAGCTGTCCGCAGACGCCGCTGCGAACTCCGCCATGGCGCCAGTGACCGCTGCCATGCCAGCACACAGCACCCGCCCAGCCATGCCCTCCATCCCGGTGGCCGCGCCCGAGCACACTGACCCGACGCCGGCGACAAAGAAGTCCAAACCGTCTATCACTCGTGCCTCAGTGGCCGCGTCAACCGCGCGCCCCCACTCCATGCACACTAGGAACGCCGGCGGCAGCGGATGGCTGGGCCGTGCCGCCCTGCTGATGCCGAGGCATCGTCGCGCCCACGCGGCTAGTGCGCGCGCATAGGCGCGCTGCGCAAACAACCAGGTCTCCAGGGCTCCTCGCCAGGCCTGGATCTCGGATTCCAATGCCAAGGCAGCCGGTGGGGGAGTTGCAGCCTCTAGTGGACCAAGGGAGATGGCAGTGGCGGCCGAGGGGTGGTGCTGGAGGAAGAGAAGTTTGGCGTCCTCGATGGTTCGCTTCTGAACTTTGTGGCGTTCAGCCATGGCGCGCCACATCCGCGATAACCTGCGTAACAAAAGGTCAGTTACTCAGTTTCAGTTGTGGTTATGCAGAATTATAGGCTATTTCCTTGATGTTGCTTACCAGATTTTCAGTGTAAAAGGCTAAGGTTTAAGGTATTCTGTCTGCTCATCTATTATAGAGTTATGATCAGTTGATACATGAGTAAACAGAGTTTGATCAGAATACAGCTCTTTTATTGGCTCTAGTTATGTTTCATTTTGTGTGATTTAAGTATGTTTCATTTTGTGTGATTTAAGTATGCTAATAGCAAAAGATTCTGTTTAGACTTCTAGACCTTGTAGTGTTCTGCTACGCAAATGAAGTTGACTTTGCAATGCAAGCCTGTCAGCAATGAGTTTATGTAATATTGCCCTCCTTTTGATCTTTGAATCTTATGGTCTGTTTCTGCTTTCAGTTTACACTCTCAGAAAGGGTTTTAGAGCTTCCATGCAAAAAGTCTTGCAAAATACTAACAGTTAAATGATGATTATTGTTAGATACACTACCCCCAAACTACTTGATTAATTTATAATAAGCTTTAAGATTGTTCTAGCATTTCCCCGTTTGGTCAATACTCAATACACAGATGAGTTATTCGTTTTTGTCATTTATCTATTCTTAAAAAAGCACATTCCTTCAGATCACAAGCTGTTCATCTTACATTAACTGAAAACTTAGACGACGTCAATAGTAAACTTCAGCTAACAGAAGTTGGGCGCTCTTAATTGGCTGTGTTTACTATTTAGTCTTTATTATGGACATTTTCCAACAATTAACATTTTATTTCTAACTTATGTGGCTCCAAGAAAAAAATTTGAGTCATTTGCAAGTGATAATGGTACATAGAAAATTTTCATTTGCAGAATCCCTAGGATGAACAGAACCATACCCTTGAATCAACTCCATAAGCTGAGGATGCAGTTCCTCATCCCTTAGAATTTCAATCCTTCTTGATATTGACTGAACTGTGTGTATTGACACCTTCAGCCGAGTATGCAAGCTTCTCAATGCTGCGCAAGTCTTATCAACAGAGGAAGGTTCTTCGCCTTTCACATCTTGGTTCCTCAAATGTGTCAACCTCTTCTCATACTTGATTCTTAACCGCTCACCTGCCTGCAAGTGACCAAAACAGTTATGGCTTTCCCTTGCATTTGTCTACTGGTGTAAGTTCCTGACAGAGATCATACCTTTACTTCTTTGTATAATTTCTTCTCCCATGTATAAAGTCTATCTAAGGTCGAGTGGTGACTTCCAGACATGGTACTACAAGATTCTTCAGAGTAACAGCTGCTAGTCTCATTGTCATAGAGATCATCTATTGAGCTAGAGGGAGCAAGAAGGAAACGAGAAGATGATGAACGCGATGACGCAGAGCGCAAAAGTGCAACTGGGTTCAGCATCTTCGCTGCAATATACAATTGACAAGCTATGTTCAGTAAGTGTCAAATCTGGATCTTTAAAGTAATTTCAGTATTGGATCGTAAAAGCAGTACCAGAAAGATCGTTTGAGGTTGAGTACTGAACTCTACTTGCCTCCAACATTACTGAGATTTCCCGAGCAGCATCACATATCCCCAAGAACTGACAGTCAATATCCTTCATGGCCTCAACCAAGCTTGCTGGCCTTCGATTCAGATATACTGTGAAACCAGGAGTTTCTTCTGCATTTGCTACTCTGTTTCTCATCAGTTCTTTCTTGTGTGCCTTTATCTCAAGTTCTACTGTTTTGCGAGGTTCTGGTGCTTCAGTACACTGAATACCTTTGGATTCAAATCCCTTTGTTTCTTGCTTCATATTGGCATCAAAATTCACAGAGCAAGTGCCCTCGTTAGAAACCATACACTCATCTGAACGCTCACATTCCTCGTCATCATCTTCCTCATCATCGTCATCTTCATCATCATCTGCATTGTCATGCTCTTCTTTTTCCTCTTTTCTGTGCATTTGTATATGCTCTTGACACTCATCATCTTCCTCTTCAAGTTCTGGAATTCCTTCCTCCTCTCGTACCCGTTGTAACCTCGCAAGTTCATCATCAGTGACCACATTGTCGTAGCTACTCCGAGGGCGGGGATATGCAAAGCTGTCAAGCGATGAGAATGGGTTCCAGAAGAAGTCCCACGGTGATGATTCCTGCTCCTGGGGTGACGGAGGTGGGTAGCTTGGCCTGTCATATGGCACGTGATAAGAATTCCTCTGTGACTCCTGGGGTGATGTTGATGGGTAGCTTGGCCTGTCATAAGATCCATAATAAGAAGTCATCATTGCCTCCTGGGGTGATGAAGGTGCATAGCTTGGCCTGTCATAAGACATGTAATGGGAAGAAGAATTCCTAACTGGTTCCTGGCCCGATGGAGGTGGGTAGCTTGGCCTGTTATAAGGTGGTGGGTAGTATGAAGACGATCTCACCGGTGAGTGCATTGGTAAGAACCTATCCATGCCACTGTCATTGTCCATAGGGTAATGTGACTCAACACGGACTGTTTCCACTGGTCGTGGGTGCTCCTCAACTGACAGTGATGCGTTAGGTCCTGACCTCAGGTATCTTGAGACATGAATGGTTCTCTTCTCATATGAACCATAAGGCAGCCCAAGCATCTCTGGCTTCTGTTGCTTGACAGGAGAGATGAATGTATCGAAGATGAGCTCATGTTGATCATCTCCAGCAACAAACCGTTGGAGAGCCATTGAAACACGCTTCAGGGACTCGATGTAAGCAATGTGAGAAGATGCAAATCGGTTGCGTTGCTCCAGTGCCTGCTTGATGAAGTCCCTTCTGTCCCGGCACATCTTGACAGCCTCCTCATCTTCTAACCTGGAAGCAGCACATCCCATCTCTCCAAAGCCTTGTATAGTGTTCAAGGACCAGTCATGCTTGGATCATAATCTCTGAGCTTTGAACGTGAGGAGAAAAATGACAAAATGTTACAGAAAAGTTTCAGCTTCAGGAAACCAGGTATTGCTTCATCCATCACTGTGGAAATTACCTAAAACTGTAGAAAGGTCACTTGTTGCCAGCAAGAACACTGCTGCTGAAGCCAGTGAATGGGGAGATGACCTGGACCACAATCCTACAATTTGGCAAGTTTCAGAGATTTCAGAAACAACAGTGATGATGCGGAATGATCACATACACTAAGCTTACTACATGTATCAACAATGAACTCAAGCATAGGTTATCCTGTTGGAGTTGTTCCAAATTCACTGCAAGATATAGGCCGGGCTTCTGACGGAGCGAAGCGGAGGCTCGTAAAAGCCGAAGGCTGGGCCGGAGATATACCCTTGTTAGGGTTTCTTGGAGACTTGATTCTCTTGTAAGCGGCCGCAGGCGTATAACCCAAAACTCTTGAGATAGTGAGATTGTTGCTGGCTGGTGCCCGTGGTTTTTCCCCTTCGCATTGGAGGGGTTTTCCACGTTAAATCGTGTGTCTCCGCTGTGATTGATTTCGTTTTACTTCATATTCCATACGTCGTTGATAACATATCCATGTGCAAGTCGAAAACACTAAAACTGTCATTCCCAAAAGTGGAATGAAAACTACAAGACATCAGAAAGACGATCCTTTGCAAATGGAATGCCCCACTGCAACATGCCCTACACTGCACTACACATTTGTTCGGTAGCAACCAAATTCTTTTTTCTCCTAAAAGAAGACTAAGGAAGCATGAAAGTGAAGAATATCATCCTTGGCCCAGCAGAGATGAAGGGGCCTACCTTCTGCTCCTTGCATAATGATGGTCACAGTAAACGGACTCGACAACTAAACTAAATTCAGTTCAGGACACTGTAAGATGCCGGGTGAGGACAGCGCCATGAAAACTAGAAGTGCGAGTACAATGCCACATTTTGTTTCAGGGAGATTAGCACAAATATTGCCATCATTAATGTCTTTAAACTATAGACAGACACGAAAAGCAATAAAAAAGATATCATATAGGTGAAATCAGGGGTCAGCCGCTGAAGATTTTAACAGTAAAACTAGAGCACGATTGTAACCCTGAACACTGTACAAACAGGTGGACCTGGATGGAGTAGTCGTATTCAGTTGTCTATGCAGTTGGCAAAAGTAAAACATAGAAACATACAAAACTGCAGGTAAAGCCCAAAATTCTGGTGATGATTTATAGCTAATAATAACTTTGTCTCTTTGCACATTGAGAGAGAGAGAGAGAGAGAGAGAGAGAGGTCACGGGCTCTTGGTGGCTCAAGGGATGTGTTGGTTGGTTGAAAAGACTAATTCCACAACAATCTGAAAAACCACAGCGCAATCCTGACGAACGCCGAAGATACGAGGAACCAGGCGAAGGAGATGGGAGGAAAAATCAGGAGGAGACGAAAAAAAAAAGAACAGAAACATCAAACACTGTTGCTGCAAGAACCGTGAACAATACCCCTCTCGCCGATTGCCACACCAAAGATCGAACGGCGACAAGAAAAATGCAAAGAAAAAAACGAAGGCCGAGTGAGCAGGAACGCTGGAACAGGCAGACATCATTGTGAAGTGCGAAGGAAGCAAAGGCGACGAGGAACGGTCCGAACGGAAGACAAAACAGAGGGAGGGCGTACCGAGAAGAGAAACCAGGGACGGCACAGATGTTCTTGAAGCGCTCAAAAGGACGCGCGGTATTCTAAAGATCGGGAGCAGCTAGCTCTACAAGAACGAATCCATTCCTTCCGCCTCTCGCTCTTTCTTTCTCTCTTAACTCGCTTTGGCCCCCACAGATTTCTCACCCCGGCCGCACCGATTGCAAACATTAATTTAACAGAACAAAAGGCAGGATGCGCGCGAGCTGCGTGTATGCATTCGGATTAGAATAAGAATCGGAGGTATACCTGAGAGAGAGTGAGGGAGACGGCCTTCTCTTTTCCAGGAGGCTGCTGCTGTGTGAACAAGAACGAGGAGTGGAAGACGATGCAGAGGTAGGGAGAGAGTGTGTGGAGTGGCAGGGAAACGGAAGGGGAGAGAGAGGGGCTACAACTACAACGGTCAAAAGGCTTCAAGGAGGAGAGGAGAGGAGAGGACAAATCACCGGCGATGAGAGAGAGAGAGAGGGAGTGGGGAGGAGAGAGGAAAGGAGAGACTAGGTAGGGGCAGTCAGATGCTACTGTTAACTCTCCGTTAACTAGAGCTAAGAAATGATAGCTCGAGGAGATGGAACAAGAGATAAAAAGGCGTGCACAGAGGCCCGAGGAGTTGCAGTCTGGCCTGAGGAGACGCGCCGCCGGGCACCAACCAGAATCGTGCGTGTCTTCTCCTCCGGTTCCCTTCTGTTGGGTGCGTGTGTGCGTGAGCTGGGCTGGGTGCGTGTGATGCCTGGGTACCTGGGCCTGTGCGTGAGTTGGCTGGGTGTTCACAACTTCGTTTTTTTTTTTTACTTCCCATTACTTTAACGGAGAGTTAACAGATATGGTAAAAAGAGATAACAGAGTGACCTTTTGATGCTATTTCTTAAAACTTTGGATCCTTTAAATGGTACCAATCCAATTTTCCCGTGAAACTGAATTCAGACGTGGCCCTACATTTCTTTGTTAGCAGTAGTATTTTCTTCGGACGACGATATCATGCGACCCCACTGTCGCTGCCCACCGCCCCGCCATAGTGTGGTAGGGTCTTGTCGGAGCTCCACTGTCTCGGATAAGACCCTACCGTGCCTATGCCGGCTTCCTTCTTCTCATCCTTCCGCCACCGCCATGGCCATGGTCGCCCCCACCTAACCCCACCTGACTGCCTCCGCCACCGCCCGCTCTAGGCATCACCATCGCCCCCGCCTCGTCGCCGTCTCTCCCGTCCCTACCGTCGGGCCTGGCTACCTCCCACGACCCCTTTCTAAGCCGTCGGAGATGGAGAAAAAGATAAGGAGAGTGTGAGAGCGGTCGCGCACTCACGCTAGAGCGCGACCCACGCCGAAAAGAGTTTGCATTTTTTTTCATAGAAATTGGTCTCGGCACATTTCAGGCGTGGCCCTACATTTCTTTGTAAGTAGTAGTATTCCCTAATAATACCCCCCGCTTATTCATTTTCTTCGTGAAAATTGGTCTCTGCAGCTAGCTCATTCCAACTACGACGTGTTTGAATCCTGCTAACTAACTATTAGTTGTGTTAGCTAGAAAAAATTAACTAATAGCTAATTGTTAGCTAAATAACAGGGCAAGACATTAGGTGACTTGTTAGTCCAAACTTATAGGATCCTCTGTGGTAGGTAAGAAATTAGTGGTAGGTAAAACATTAGTTAATTTTTGGCAGCTAGTAATCGTTAGCTATATGGAACCAAACATTGGCAGTGCCTAAAAATTAGAAATTATTTTGCATCATATATTTTACTGAGAATTTATTTTTCTTCAATTTTTTTCTCTGCTTCTCTTTCTCTCTCTGCAAGGGAGTTTGTTAGATTAAAAACCTCTTTCTTTTTGTTGGTACGCAAATACTTTATGCAATACATGTATAGGACAATGTTTCTTACGCTAGATGATAAGAAGATGAGGTGTGGCCGTAACAGCCAAGCTTGGATCGTTCAGAGAAAGTCAAAAAGAAAAGGTTCTGAAAACTTTGGCATTACTATTTACCAAACCTGATTTTGTTTATATATACAATTTGTAATTTTTTTTTGGTCCATGCCATTCCAACTCACCAAAGAAGGAGAAATCTCCAACGGCAAGCTTCACTCCATGACTCCATCCTTCGTATCCAAAAAAAAAGTCCTTTTTTATTCATTTTTGGCTCGTTTTTTTCTGCACAAATTTCTGCCGGTTTGGTCATCGGTCGTTTATGCGTGACCTTCATGCACGCCGCTCTAGACGCTTCACACAAAGCTCATGTACTCTGAGGGACAATTAAGTTAGTTGCACCAAGAAACGCTTTTGAAACAGCTGAGAGAGAGAAAAAAAAAAGAAACCTTTTTAAAATTTGAAACAAACCAAAACCTTTTCCTGCACCAAAAAAAACTATTTTTATTCTGGGCAGACAGGTCTTGGATCAAGAGAAGAATGTGATCAGCAATCATATGAACCGTCACTCATCTCACCGAGTCACTGTGTATGCTGCACCTTGCTGGCTGGCATACACAAGCACAAGCTACGGCCTACCCCACACCACAACCACAAGGCCACATGGGTTTTTTTTCAGCTGCACAGGAAGAATGCAAGCAAAAGGTCACAAAAAGGATTAGGAGAATAGATGCCCCCAGCTCGATCTTTTAAGGTCCTGCTCAAATTCAGATGAAGGTTCGTCAGATGCCTTGCTTGCTGCACTAAGTGGTGGCTAGGATTGACCTGAGGCAAGAGGAATCATACGTGTAGCCTTTCCTTCCGTCTACTAAATTCTTTTTTATCCACTTATGTTTTTTGTGCAAACGTGTCTAAGGTATGTGGGTATGTACAAAGCATAGTCACAGGATGAGTTGATTTATAGTACACCTGTATTGTATGACTTGCTAGTACTAGGATTTTATATGTATTGGTCGTATCTTAACAATGATGTGGATGGCAGTTCAAAGCACTAAGAGCGGTGTAAATGTTCGCCGAATGGAGATCTTCAAGTAGACGCTAGAAAGGACCTAACTTTTTGGTATATTTTGATTGAGTTATTATCTGTTGCCTGTTGGAGGACCTCTAATTTTATGGCGGATAGTTACTTGTAACCTTTCTGGTTCTTTTTTGTTAGGCCTGGCTGCCTTGTAATCTTCCTCTTTGTGTCTTGCTCTTTGTTCATAAACATTCTATCATTTAATTGAAAAAACAAAAAAAATAGGTAGGGGATTCCCATTCGGTCAAAAAAAACTCTAATTTTAGGATGTGGTTGTTGGGGTAGTGAGTGTGTGCATTTGTACCCTGTCTTGCACAAAAAAAAACGAATTGTTGAGAAATTCTAATTTTGGTGTTCTTCAATGAATGAAATCTAGGCATCCTTAAATATTTATCCATGTAGATAACTAACAAGTGCTGATTTGGCCAGCAAATGGCAGATTATCCTTGAGTCTTTTTTTGACAAGGAAGAGGACGGCGTTACAAAGCAGGTCTGAAAAGGACATCTTGTATGGACGGAGAGGGGCATGCATGGGAATTTTCAAAAAGATAAAGCACGGTTTGTTAACCTCCACCTCTCTCTCTGTCTCTCTCTGAGATGATAAAAGCAAAAGACATTGAAAGATTCGTGCATGCTCCTCTTTTTTTCTCTCTAGATACCTTTTGCTCAGGCCTTTATCTTGAGCTTAGCTGCTTCGTACTCTCTCATAGCACGCCTACTTGTGGCGAGAACCCTAGCCCCTTGGATGAGAAACCACCAGCTCTTTATGCCATCTTTACTTGGACAGGCAGTGATTTGTTAGGAAAAAATAATATATTTCCCTTCCATTTCATTGGGATCGAACCTGATTCTTCCTCTATCGAACAAACCAATCATTCAGTAAACTGTTAAGATGGCCTTTTTGCTGAAGTATCACTTGGTAGTGGCAAAAGGCAAAAACAATCATACTAAATGCACAATTGAGCACTTCCTAATGATAAAGTGTCCAAACACAAGTTTAGTGAGCAAGAGCTTATGTTAACAAGTCAGAACTTTTATCTGCATGCAGTTCTGGAACTGAAAATGGCAAGGAGGTTAAAAGGCAAGAATGCAGATTATTCAAGTGCACATGTTAAAACAAGACAAACAAGATCTTTCCATAAGTCAAGGCACTAGCAGCAAGTTTTATCTATGCTTGTGCCCAACTGGCCATCTCCCACTGCACAATTGTCGTAGTTTACTGCTGCCAGTAGCCCAGGCCTGGTTTAGATTCCAAGTTTTTTTCACTCTCTCCATCACATCAAATATTTACATATATGCATGGAGCATTAAATGTAGGTAAAATAAATAACTAATTGTACAGTTTGTCTATAATTTAGGAGACGAATCTTTTGAGCCTAGTTAGGCCACGATTGGACAATAATTATCAAATACAAACGAAAGTGCTACAGTGCGATGAAAAATTTTCACCCTCAATCTAAACAAGGCCCAGTATAGATCCATAGTACAGGGCTCAATCTAAACAAGGCCCAGTATAGATCCATAGTACAGGGCTAACCTTAATCAACTGCCCAGAGCTTGGGATACAGCAAGAATCTCAGCTTGCTCTTTTCATCAGTGCCATGTGGGGCCACCACCGGGGAGGGAAAAAGGCAAGGAGAAATGGCACTATTGTACTGTACGTATTTGAGAATGAGAACAGCTGCTGCACTGAGCCGAGCAGTGAGGATTCAGTCTGGTCAATTGCTCATCCATTCAAGCATATTGTACTCTCTCAGCCTTTTTTTTGGGAACGTGCGCTGCACGTATTTCATTAAAAGAAGTTTAGAGTGAACCGGTTACACGCCTGGCGACACTAGGTGGCAAGGTGCCGCCTAGTGCGTGGGTAAACACGACAAAGAGCACCGCTTAGCGGTGGATGGAAACGTTTGTACTGCCTGAGTAACTAATTGCGCGACTGAAGGTGGCTGCTATGCGCTACTCGTTGACGCTTCCGGCCGCAGCGGCAAACAGCTCAGAGGTGGAGACTCGTTCAAATGTTCGTCGATTGCGTCCCTTCCAAATTTCCCAAGTTACTAACAGTACCGCCGAATGGAATGCCCGCCGCAGCCCGCCCGGCAGCGACGCGCGAGACTGCTGCCACCAATCCATCAGATTGGCCTCTTGGCCAGGGGCTAAGTGCTGCAGGCCAACCAAGAGGAGCAACCTATGCCATATCTCTCTCGCAATGACACAGGAGCACAGTAGGTGATCTGAAGTTTCTTCGTCCTGGTCGCAGCTAACCACGGTACGATGAGCTCGGCCATTAATGCGACGAGCATTCCAAACAAGGATGTGGTTTGTACTCATTGGATGACTGTGTTGCGACAGAGGTCGGGGGCTTGCTCACCACGACGGCGAGCCTGCGCAGCGGCGGTCGCGTCGCGCCACACGGTCGGGGAAGAGCTCCCTCAAGGCTGCCTTCTTAGAAGATGACATCGGTTCGACGAATGTGCTTCGGAATCGCACGGCATCGTCCGGGGAGCTTCGGGGGTTGGACGGCCTGCGTTCCCATTTGGACAGCATCACCCGTCTGGCCTGCTTCTCCGGCACGGGGTCACGGCAGGCTGACTTAGCCGCGAGCCGGTCACTACGCCATGGCACCAAAGAGCGTGCGGGACGCCTAGACCGTTTTGGCGCTGGCGCAGTGCGGATTATGTGTTCAGCCAGCGGCTTCTTGAGCGCGGCGATGAACGATTCCACACTGCGAGCACCGCCATCGCTAGCGTTGCCACCGGCGACGTCGAGGACAGCCGTCTCGTGACTGGGGGGCCCTGCCTGGACCCCCACATCTTCCTGGAACAGCCAGTCCAGGTCGTAGCATGGCTCGCTGGGAGATAGGCCCATACGGGGCGTCGCTGAGGCAGTGTCGAACTCGTGGGCCCCCAAAGAAGACTGAGATCTTGGGCCACGGAATTCGTCTTCAGGAGCCCAGTGGTTATTCTAGGGTGCATTAGCATCCTGGGCCGGTTCGCACAGCACGAACGCTGCGTCATCCAGCAGAGACGGGCCCCGACGCTGCGACCACTGAAGGGTCGAGATGGCGGACTAGAGGGGGGTGAATAGTCCTTTCTAAAACTTAAACGTGTTGGCTAACCAAAACAAATGTGGAATTAAACTTATCGGTCTAGCCAAGACTACACCCCTCTAACTAAGTTCACAAGCACCTCATAAAGATCCTAATTAAGCAACTAAGGTGCTTTCCTTAGCAAGAGCTCTCCTATTTAATTCTAGAGCAAGGTCACACAAACCTATGCACTAGTACTTTGCAAGCAAGAGGGAGCTCCTACATAATTCTAGTAAGCAAAGCGCACAAAGCCTAAGCTCACTAGCAATGCTCAATAACAAGGCAACTAATGCCAAATTAGAGAGCGCAAATCACTTAGCTACACAAACTAAGCAATGTGACTAACAAGGTTACACAAACCAAATTAGCCACGCAAAGGGGATACTTCTAGCTACACAAGCAAGAAGATATCTATCTAGCTACACAAGCACAACTAGAACAAGAGCAACTACACAAGCACGAGTATTATGAAAGTAAATACAAGCTTATGTTGCACGAAAGCAAACCACCGAGAAGAGTAGACAATGTTGACACGGTGATTTTCTCTCGAGGTTCACTTGGTTGCCACCAAGCTACGTCTCCGTTGTGTCGACCAACACTTCGTGGTTCGGCGGCTAATCGGTCACACACCGAGCCTCTCAAAAGGCACCGCAAGAACCCACCATAAAGTGTGGTAGCTCAATGACACGCTCAACTAGAGTTGCTCTTCGCGATCCCCGCGGGGTGAGCACAATCCCCCTCACAAAGCTTCTCCGGAGCCTCGCACAATCTTCTTGCGAGCTTCGACGGAGCCACAAGCCACCAAGCCGTCTAGGAGGTGGCAACCTCCAAGAGTAACAAGCACCACCGGCTTGCAACACGATCACCTAGTGCCACTCGATGCAACCTCACGATGCAATCGCACTAGAATCGCTCTCTCACTCGATCCGATGAACACTATCAAGCATGAGTGAGTTAGAGGGCTCCCAAGCACTACCACACAAGCCACCAAGGCTAAAGTGTGCTCAGCTACCGGCCATGGCCGGCCAAGGCATCTATTTATAACCCCACGGTCAAATAGAGCCGTTACCCCTTCACTGGGCAGAATTCGGGACGACCGGACGCGCCGGTCGTAACTGACCGGACGCGCTCAGCCGCGTCCGATTCTCCAACGGTCACTGACCCCCAACGGTCAAACCAGCGACCGGACGCGCCGCTGCCAACGACCGGACGCGCCCGTCAAACGACCGGATGCGCCGTTCAAACTGACTGGACGCGCTGGTCGCACAACGGCTAAGTCACGAAGCACTGACCGGACGCGCTGGTCCAACTAACCGGACGCGCCGGTCGCCCAACGGCTAACTGCGAAGCAACGACCGGACACGCTGGTCCCGAGAATGACCGGACGCGCTGGTCGCCTGAGCAGCGCTCAACGAAACAATGACCGGACGCGCTGAAGAAACATGACCGGACGCGACAGTGCCAGCGTCCGGTTATAGTCCAGTAAGCTCCCTGAACGACCGGACGCGTCCGATCATCAGTGACCGGACGCGTCTCGCGTCCGATCATCGAACTGAAAAACACGCAGACACTGAACACTGACCGGACGCGTCCGGTCATGCAAGGACCGCGTCCGGTTCAGCGTCCGGTCACCTCTGTGACCTCCGTTCGCCTCCGTTTCTTTTCCGGACTTCCGGCGTAGTGGAAAATAAGCATTTCAACTTCTCGAAAACGCCTGAATCCCGCGCTCGCAAGCTCGGCGGGAGGGAGAGAGGAACCCAAACCCTCTCTACCGCTCAAACTTCATCGCCTTCGTAAATGTGCCAACACCAACAAGTGATCACCACCTTGTGCACGTGTGTTAGCATTTTCATAATCATTTTACCGAAGGAGTTAACCACTCAACTTGCCACGCCACTCGATCCTAGCAACGATGCATAGTTAGATCACACGAGTGGCACTAGATGACCGATATGCAAACAAGTTTGCCCCTCTTGATAGTACGGCCATCTATCCTAAACCCGGTCATAAACTTCTCTACACACCTATGACCGGTGAAATGGAAATGCCCTAGGTTATACCTTTGCCTTGCGCATTCCACTCCATCTCCTCCGTCGTTGATGCAACACATGCACCAACCATATCACAAATGATATGATTCACTTCATATCATCACGTGACCGTATTGGTTCATCAATCTTGACCTCACTTGCTCTTCACCGTTGCCTCGGTCCTTCGGTGCCAAGCCATCACACAACTTGCCCTTCACCCTAGCAACCGGTCCATCAAGCCAAGCCTCATCTTGATCTTCTCCACCTTGGTCACATGACTCCATGTCATGTCTCATATGCAATGAGCTCCTTCATGACACCATCACCTGTGGACTAATCTCCTGTGTATCTCACATAACCACATATTAGTCCACCTAAGTTGTTACTCAATTACCAAAACCAAACAAGGTCCTTTCAATCTCCCCCTTTTTGGTAATTGATGACAACTCTACAAAGATATGAAAATTAAGTTCTTTTGGACTTTATGCCACTTATCCAACATTTAAGCTCTATGTTAGAATTTGGATAAGCACCATAAAATCCGACTTGGTAGTGATAGCTCCCCCTACATATGTGCTCAAATGGTTTGGTTTCAAGTTCACACATATGCATGAATATGAAATTTATGGGAGGGTTAGCACTACTAAGTGATGCTAAGGTGTATAGAATAAACCTTTGTAGCTTGATACCAATTAGTAGCTTGATACCATTTGAAAATCACAAGTTTGCCATCATCCTTAGCATCACGAGTAGCTAGACATCAAAAACACTAGAAACCCCGTGAGATCACATTATAAGCATGGTTCTAGTTTTTGCATGATAATCATGAGTCTAGCTAACATCCTATGCATGCTAGTTATCAAATCATCATTCAAGTTCTATAACTAGCATACACCACACAAGCATGCATATTGAATTTAAGAATTTTATGCAATGCAAGCAAGCACATGAATTATGCATATATCAAATGTAATCAATTAAAGTTCATGAGCTTGCTCCCCCTACTTGTGTGCTTTCTTTGTCCAAGAATGTTTGATCCCCTTACATTCTTCAATGTTACTCCCTCTTTGTCCATGTCCATGTCCAATCTTTTCAATCTCTCCCCAAAGCTCAAAAAGCTTTTATATCTTTGTCCAACTTCTCCCCCTTTGTCATCAATTTCCATAAAAGGTGCTCTTCTCAATTGATACAAAGGCTTGTATTGGGGTAGATGGTTGAGACTTGAATATTGTATTTTTGATGGACATTACCACATATGTTGGAATGACAAACTTTATGGTTGCTCTTGAGATACCACATAGGATCTTTGACCTTGATACCAATCGGTGGGGCTCCTCCCCCTATGTCATAGCATGTGTCATTCACTTGAGATACCACTTGGAGATGAGGGTAGCATTTCTTGATTTGATCACTTAAGTTTGAGGATCACTTGTGAAACCATCGTCTTGCATGAATGATACCACGTGAAGATACCATGAGTAGGAATGTGATACCATTTGAAAGAGTTTTCTAGTGTGGATCCACTTTGAAGGATTTGGCAATAATATTCACTTCTTGAACATTTGCTATCTTCATGAGTACCATTTGTAAGATATCACTTGTAAGTTGATCTAGACACCACTTGTGAATACCATGTGAGAAATCAAATGAGTCTAGATAACACTTGAAGCAAACTAGATATCCATTTTCATTGTTGTCTTGTGCTTGTACTCTTATCATTGTCATGAGCTTCTTGTATAACTTGAACTAAGTTGATTTGCCTAAGATTCCAAGTCCGATTTGATCCAATGACAAGATTTTTCATGCTAAGGGTTATCTTGCCAATGTTGTACTTGTCACTTGTTAGCAATCCTAACTAGATCAAGTACTTGGGTTTACTAGCTCATGAACAAACTCATATACATACCACTAGAACATTTTAATCAATTCAAGCAATAGTGGTAGGCTATGAATTTAAATATTTCATTTGTTATGCATGATTCTAGTAGCATGTACTATATGCACTAATCACATACTAGTAAGGGATGAAATGATCATGCACATTACAATGATACCTTTGCTATGTTGGAGTAGAGGATAGTCACATAGATTCTAATTCATTACTCCAATAGCAATGTAAAGTCTAATTTATAAGCTTGGTGAAGACCAATCATCATAGATAAATCCATTCTTCACCCATATGAAATGAAAACCACTTATGATCAAGTGCACTATCGCTTGAGTTGTGGTTGGCTTGCTTCATCTTTTTGATCAATGCTTGCATGAGAGAACTACTTAGAATACCACTTGAAATATATGACTAGCTCTCTTTTGGGTGTTGCTTGCTTTTCTTGATCAACCCTTTTGATTGCTTCAACTAAGCATCACAAGTTCCTCGGATCACCACTTCCATGTTAGCCTTCCAAGTCCCAAACTTGGTTTCACCTACACACGGCGGCAAGCCCCTCACTAGGGAGAAGTGACCTTTCTCCAAAGAACCACTCTTGATACTCACTTGAAATGATATAGTTTGATTGATCTAAATGATGAACTCAATCTTGATGAATAATTCTTGAATCTACATTTGAGTCCAACTCTTCCTACATGTTTAAGTTCTTTTCTTTGTACCAAATGATCTCCAATCATCACTACAACTTAAACTTCATCTTCATTTTAAGTTTGATCTTGATCTTTAAATTGAGTACCAAATAAGTACACCAAGTACATTTCACAATACAAAAGTCTTGTACTCATTGCTCGTCATGATTCTAGATCAATCCAAAACCAAACTTAGGTACCTCAACCACTTGTAAACATGTTTCCAACTTGAGGACCTTTCAATTAAAGTGACTCTAGATTAATCCAATGATTGTCACTTTTCTGGCAGATTCTATACCCTTTAAAGAATAATTCATATCTCCCAATATACAGATCCAAATGCCATAAAATTTGGTGGAGATGTGATTCACTAAGTAATCTAGCAGCTGTAAAATTTTGAGATTCATTTGACATCTAGATTGCTACCAGATTTCAAATCTTCCACCACTGCTATATGCTGAAAACTGCTGCACTATAGCTGACAAGATGCACTCCAAAACTGAAGCATCTCTTATCCACTTCTCATGAAATTTCTACAGAATCTTCTTTCATAAGTGTAGAGCATGTATACCAAATTTCAAGCCAATCCAAATAGATTTGTTCACTCAAACATGGCTAAGATCACTGCTAGCTCAGATTTTTAATTTTAGACAGATTTCAATACATTGAGCAATACTTCATCAAATATGAATCAAACTTGAAACTAACTTGTTTGAATACTTTCACAAGACATATATCCATCCAATCCACTTACTAAATGTCATCTCATGAAATTATCCAACACAAACCAATCCAAACTTGATTACTAAGCTTTTTAATCCATTCAATCATCTCATAGCAAGCAACATTGCACATTTATCCAATTCAATCAACTCATATGCACCCAAATGAAATAATCAACAAGAGATATACCTTGGTTAGCTCATGATTATTCATAGCAAGCTTTCAACTTGAATATTTGCAAGCCATCAAATAATTCTAATAAATCATCCACAACTTGATCATGACACTTGTATGTTGTAGTACTTTGGACTTCACTCATTTTGACTTGGCATTGGGATAGAATTGCAATAAGCTTCAATACTTGAGTCAACATATAATGATAAATATGAAATCAATTTGAGTCAAGCCTCCAATGCCATGGTACCTACACACATTCATCCACTTTTTGATGGTACCCAAACAAGTTTGGGTCCTCTCAAGTTAGGTGCAACATACTTAGGCATTGCCTTAGTATGAGTAGCGGGATGTTTTACAATAGCAACCATAGAGGTACCATTTACATCCTTTCTAAGCACATTAGTATCATCAATTGAAATATGCTTAGAAGTGTTACCTAGGGGACATGAATGTGCCATGTGTCCCCTTTCCCGGCATGAGTAGCATCTTCTCTTTGATTGAGCCTTTTCTTCTTTGCTCATATGATGCTCTTCATTCCCTTGCCTCTCATGAGTTGCTTGAGCCTTCTTCTCAAGCTTGGTAGGACACCCCGAGGCGAAGTGTCCCATGTCTCCACATTTGAAGCACTTGATGTGAGCATGTACTTTCTTCTTATCTTGATTCTTGCTCATCATCTTGACATCTTGAATTTGCATTGGATGCCTTGCTCTACCACCCCTTCTTATTTTCCTTTTTTTCTTCATCATCAAGTTACCATCATCTTCATGGTTGATCTTGATTTGTTCTCGGGGTGTTTTCTGTTGCTCAACTAGTGGCTTTGGTTGAGGCTTTACTTGTTGCTTCACCAATTGCTTGGTTGGGCACATTGAGGTGAGATGACCCCAAGTGCGGCACTTGAAGCACTTGACATGCTTTAGCCTCTCTTCTTCTTTCATCTTCTTGAGCTTCTCAATGTTTGGGCAACCATTAGCAAGATGTCCCGCTTCATGGCATCGATAGCACATGGAATGCGAGAGCTTCTTTTGGAGTAGCCTCTTCATCCTCTTTTCTTGCTTTCTTTCACCCCTTGTCATTTTCTTCTTGAAGTCAAGGCCACTTTTGTCACCCACGTTTCTTTGAGTCTTCATCATGTGCTCAAAGGTGACTTTTGAGTTGTAGCACCTCTCTAACTTGTTGCTTAAATTCTTCACTTCACTTTTAAGCTCATTGTTCTCCTTCAAAAGGTTAGTCTCACAAGACATAGAGGTAGAACAAGCATCTAATTGTGAAGAACATGACATATATAATAAATCATCACAAGAGGTGGATACATGCTTCTTGTCTACATCACAAGGGTTAGTAATATGTGATTGATCATTTGACCCAAATGATGAGCTCTCACTAGATTTGGTTTCTTCATTAGAAGGCTTCTTAGTGAGTAAAGCATGTTCTTGTGCCAAATTATCATGGGCAACACTAAGTTCCTCATGAGCCAATTTTAGCTCCTCATGTGAACAAGTAGTAACATAAAGTAGATGCTTTTGTTGTTCACATGTGGTTTTTAGAAATGAGTTTTCATTTTTTAATTTACTTGTTTTTGCCATCTCATTTCTTAGGGCCTTTGAGAGTTTATATAGAAGCTCAAAATTTGGACCATCACAATCAACAACAAAACCACCAATAGATACCTTAGTGTCACCATGTGATGATATTGATGAGCTTGTTGAGGCATCACTCTCATAGCCATCATCTTCACCATCAAGTGTGCATGGAGTAGAATCATTGCTTGCATCACTTGTGGCATTATCATCATTCTTGTCAAGTGATCTTGTGGCATGATCATCATCATCACTTGACATTGAGGTGGAGCAATCCTCCACAACCACCTCGTTGTGGTCATGCTCAACATCCTCATGTACCTCCATTACTATATGATCATCCTTCTTAAATTTTCCATCATCCCAAATTGAGGAGCCACAATAGTGATGCTTGAGCGCCGTCCACATGCTATGTGCACTTGAGAGACCTCTCACCTTGTCAAAAATCTCATCATTCAAAGCTTTGATTAGATAAAACTTAGCTTGTGCATCAAGTGTTCGACAATCCTTTTGAGCTTGGGTACGGTTACCACACCCATCCAAGTCATGAGAAAAACCAACAACTATGATCCACCAAAACTTAGGGCCAAGAGCACGAAAATGATCAAGCATGCGATTTTTCCACCGTGCATAGTGAGTGCCATCAAAAATGTGTTCCACACAATCATCTAGCCCATAAGTCGCCATCCTCTCGGGTCGGTGAAGACCGCAAATGAGAGACCCTGCTCCGATACCAATTGAAGGGTCGAGATGGCGGACTAGAGGGGGGGTGAATAGTCCTTTCTAAAACTTAAACGTGTTGGCTAACCAAAACAAATGCGGAATTAAACTTATCGGTCTAGCCAAGACTACACCCCTCTAACTAAGTTCACAAGCACCTCATAAAGATCCTAATTAAGCAACTAAGGTGCTTTCCTTAGCAAGAGCTCTCCTATTTAATTCTAGAGCAAGGTCACACAAACCTATGCACTAGTACTTTGCAAGCAAGAGGGAGCTCCTACACAATTCTAGTAAGCAAAGCGCACAAAGCCTAAGCTCACTAGCAATGCTCAATAACAAGGCAACTAATGCCAAATTAGAGAGCGCAAATCACTTAGCTACACAAACTAAGCAATGTGACTAACAAGGTTACACAAACCAAATTAGCCACGCAAAGGGGATACTTCTAGCTACACAAGCAAGAAGATATCTAGCTACCTACACAAGCACAACTAGAACAAGAGCAACTACACAAGCACGAGTATTATGAAAGTAAATACAAGCTTGTGTTGCACGAAAGCAAACCACCGAGAAGAGTAGACAATGTTGACACAGTGATTTTCTCCCGAGGTTCACTTGGTTGCCACCAAGCTACGTCCCCGTTGTGTCGACCAACACTTCGTGGTTCGGCGGCTAATCGGTCACACACCGAGCCTCTCAAAAGGCACCGCAAGAACCCACCATAAAGTGTGGTAGCTCAATGACACGCTCAACTAGAGTTGCTCTTCGCGATCCCCGCGGGGTGAGCACAATCCCCCTCACAAAGCTTCTCCGGAGCCTCGCACAATCTTCTTGCGAGCTTCGACGGAGCCACAAGCCACCAAGCCGTCTAGGAGGTGGCAACCTCCAAGAGTAACAAGCACCACCGGCTTGCAACACGATCACCTAGTGCCACTCGATGCAACCTCACGATGCAATCGCACAAGAATCGCTCTCTCACTCGATCCGATGAACACTATCAAGCATGAGTGAGTTAGAGGGCTCCCAAGCACTACCACACAAGCCACCAAGGCTAAAGTGTGCTCAGCTACCGGCCATGGCCGGCCAAGGCATCTATTTATAACCCCACGGTCAAATAGAGCCGTTACTCCTTCACTGGGCAGAATTCGGGACGACCGGACGCGCCGGTCGTAACTGACCAGACGCGCTCAGCCGCGTCCGATTCTCCAACGGTCACTGACCCCCAACGGTCAAACCAGCGACCGGACGCGCCGCTGCCAACGACCGGACGCGCCCGTCAAACGACCGGACGCGCCGTTCAAACTGACTGGACGCGCTGGTCGCACAACGGCTAAGTCACGAAGCACTGACCGGACACGCTGGTCCAACTGACCGGACGCGCCGGTCGCCCAACGGCTAACTGTGAAGCAACGACCGGACGCGCTGGTCCCGAGAATGACCGGACGCGCTGGTCGCCTGAGCAGCGCTCAACGAAACAACGACCGGACGCGCTGAAGAAACATGACCAGACGCGACAGTGTCAGCGTCCGGTTATAGTCCAGTAAGCTCTCTGAACGACCGGACGCGTCCGATCATCAGTGACCGGACGCGCCTCGCGTCCGATCATCGAACTGAAAAACACGCAGACACTGAACACTGACCGGACGCGTCCGGTCATGCAAGGACCGCGTCCGGTTCAGCGTCCAGTCACCTCTGTGACCTCCGTTCGCCTCCGTTTCTTTTCTGGACTTCCGGCGTAGTGGAAAATAAGCATTTCAACTTCTCGAAAACGCCTGAATCCCGCGCTCGCAAGCTCGGTGGGAGGGAGAGAGGAACCCAAACCCTCTCTACTGCTCAAACTTCATCGCCTTCGTAAATGTGCCAACACCAACAAGTGATCACCACCTTGTGCACGTGTGTTAGCATTTTCATAATCATTTTACCGAAGGAGTTAACCACTCAACTTGCCACGCCACTCGATCCTAGCAACGATGCATAGTTAGATCACACGAGTGGCACTAGATGACCGATATGCAAATAAGTTTGCCCCTCTTGATAGTACGGCCATCTATCCTAAACCCGGTCATAAACTTCTCTACACACCTATGACCGGTGAAATGGAAATGCCCTAGGTTATACCTTTGCCTTGCGCATTCCACTCCATCTCCTCCGTCGTTGATGCAACACATGCACCAACCATATCACAAATGATATGATTCACTTCATATCATCACGTGACCATATTGGTTCATCAATCTTGACCTCACTTGCTCTTCACTGTTGCCTCGGTCCTTCGGTGCCAAGCCATCACACAACTTGCCCTTCACCCTAGCAACCGGTCCATCAAGCCAAGCCTCATCTTGATCTTCTCCACCTTGGTCACATGACTCCATGTCATGTCTCATATGCAATGAGCTCCTTCATGACACCATCACCTGTGGACTAATCTCCTGTGTATCTCACATAACCACATATTAGTCCACCTAAGTTGTCACTCAATTACCAAAACCAAACAAGGACCTTTCAACCACCCGCGAGCTCGTCTAGCGTGAGATTCCCCAGGCCATCCGAGATCTCGCCGGGCTCGACGCGACAAGCCGTAAGTGATGGGTCCTCCATAGACTTTTCAGACATTGCAGGAGGTTCAGGCGGCTCGAAGCTGGGCAGGCATGCGCACTCGAGCAGCATAGGGTCCGAATCTCTTCCTAGATCCTCAGCAAAAGACTTGATGTGACATTCCAGTGGGTCGAAAGCACCCTGCAGGCACCTTCGTGCCGCGCTGTCCGCTGTCCCGTGACAGACCCGTGCACACCAGGCCCGAGGCAGGTGTCACGTCAGGGCGGGAGCATAGTCTTCCGTCAGAGCGAAAGACCTGACCCAGTGTAGAAGTCAGCGCACCAGCGTCACGTGGTGGGTCACGGACCAGGCATGGGACAGCACCGATGATCACCGTACACACACCGTCGCCGGCGATGGCTCCATCGTCGTCCACATTGCTGCAGCGACGAGAGTCGAGTCCCGGGTGGTAGCGATTACAGTTGCTGTCGCCGGAGTCGAACGACGATCTCCTTCCTGCGTAGAAGTCATCGAAATCATGGGACGCGCCCCAGCCATCTTCCGAATCGTGCGGCCCCTCCGCCCCGCGGTCCTCATGGCCATCATGACCATCATCCTGATCACCTCCATCACCGTCGTCAGGGGAGTCCGGCGGTGAAAGTCCTATGTTTGGTGTTGGTAATTAGTGACAATACCTAAGTACTAATCCTATGCCTAAGTTGTATGTAGCATATGAGGATTAGTACATTCTAAGGTTGGTGGCAAGACGGACATGGTGATCATGATGGCCACACTTGGATTTGGACGCAACCCTACGTGATCAAGGAAAAGGTATATGCTTAAGGGTTGTGTTTTAGTAACCAAGACACCTAGTGGGTGTGGTTACATTATAGGATAGATAGCCGTACTATAAAGAGGGGAATGACGCGGCTATTGAACTCCTAAGTGCCTCTAGATGTGCATTTCATGATCATATGCATTTGGATAGAACTAATATCGCCTCGAAAAATGATTGTGAAAATGCTAACACACTCACACATGACGAGATCACTTGGTGATGTTAGCACGTTTGCGGCGGCGGTGGAGTTTGAGCGGTAGAGAGGGTTTGGGTTCCTCTCTCCCTCCCGCCGAGCTTGCGAGGCGGGATTCAGGCGTTTTCGAGAAGTTGAAACGATTATTTTCCACTACGCCGGAAGTCCGGAAAAGAAACGGAGGCGAACGGAGGTCACAAAGGTGACCGGACGCTGAACCGGACGCGGTCCTTGCATGACCGGACGCGTCCGGTCAGTGTTCAGTGTCTGCGTGTTTTTCAGTTCGATGATCGGACGCGAGGCGCGTCCGGTCACTGATGATCGGACGCGTCCGGTCGTTCAGGGAGCTTACTGGACTCTAACCGGACGCTGTCATTGTCGCGTCCGGTCATTTTCTTCAGCGCGTCCGGTCACTATTTTGTTGAGCACTGCTCAGGCGACCAGCGCGTCCGGTCCTTCACGGGACCAGCGCGTTCGGTCGTTCCCGGCGCGTCCGGTCAGTTGGACCAGCGCGTCCGGTCGTTGCTTCGCAGTTAGCCGTTGGGCGACCAGCGCGTCCGGTCGTTTGGACCAGCGCGTCCGGTCAGTACTTCACGAGTTAGCCGTTGGGCGACCGGCGCGTCCGGTCAGTTGGACCAGCGCGTCCGGTCAGCCCGATTTCGGCTGTTTAAGTTTCTAACGGCTATATTCGAAGGGGTACGTCTATAAATACTCGTTGGCCGGCTCAAGGCTCGAACTCTCGAACTTTTGACATACTTGTGAGCACTTTAAGCTAAGTAACTCCCCTCCCACTCATCTCTCTTGCTTCTTTGCATATTCGAAGTGAGATTGAGTGATCCAAGTGCATTTGCATTGTGAGATTGCATCTAGTTGGCACTTGGTGGTTGATTTGCTGCGGGATTCTTGTTTCTCTTGGTGGTTGCCGCCACCTAGACGGCTTGGAGCAGCTTGGAGGCGTTGGCAAGAGTTGGTGTTTGTTCTTGGCCACCTCCGGTGATTGTGAGGGGTTTGTGCCTACCTCGGCGAAGCGCCAAAGGCAACATTAGTATATTGCTCGTGTCAATGCAACCTTTTGCCATTTGATAGGTTCTTGTGGCGCCTTTTGAGAGGCTCGGTGTGTGACCGATTAGCCACCGAACCACGTGGTGAAGAGGGACACAACGGGGACTAGCGTGCCGGCAAGCACGTGAACCTCGGGATAAATCTTCGTGTCATCACTTTCATATTGTGATTGATTGATCCCGGTGTTCGGTTATCTTGGTATTCATTGTTGATCATATTGGTTGGCTCAATACTTCGCCCCTCGGTGATACCCTCCTAACTCAACTCCACATTACTTTCTTAGTTATCTTTGCTAGCTAGTTAGCTTTGCTAGAGTAGCTTCTTTGTGTAGCTTTCTAGTTGTAGTTTCCTTCTCGGTTTGACTTGTGCGGTTGAGTGCAATTACTAGAATTGTGAATTGGTTAGGTGGCTTGCAAACACCCCGTAGGCTAAACAAAACTCGCATCTCGCTATTTGTTTTATTGATAAACTTGTTTAGCTTGTCTTTGTAGAAATTTTTAATAGGCTATTCACCCCCCTCTAGCCATCAAGACCTTTCAGGCGGCAGGGTCCAAACCTGGTATGCGACAAGGAGGACCCGCACCAGGTAGCGCAGATCGGGCAGCTCCTCCTCCACCGTCCCCTCTGGGATAGCAACACCTGGCTCGGGGATGAAGATGACCGACTCGCCAGGGATGTGTCTTGGGTGGGAGCACCAGGCCGTCACGAATAGCTCGCAGCCATCGTCATCTGGCACATCCCTCGGCCGAACCGCTTTGACGTTCACGCAGGAAGGCCCCAGGATAATCTGTGTCGTGGCAGCGCTCCACGCGTGCAGAGGGATGCGCGTGAAGCCCACGAGGACGCGGAACCTGAAGGGACCCGTGGCTGCCAACGACGTCCTACGCCATGGACGCCAGATCAGAGAGAACTGGGCACCAACGGCCGGCGTACCGAGCACGCGGTCCCGGTCTTCCGCCCGCCGAAACCAGACCACAAAGTCTTTCGGGTCGTGCATACTAACCCGGGCATCGCCGTCCGCAAATGCCGAACCGATCGTGCAAGAACCGGCGTACCATACTTGGCGAAACCGCAGGCCGCGTACCTCCCACCACAGCGATCAGAGCATTGCGAACCTCGGCCTCCGCAGCCTGCAACGCGACACTACGAGGGACGACCACGAACTCCGAGCGACGCGGGCCAGCTGGTTGCCCAGGGAACTGGAGGAGCTGTGCCATGATCGAAGCGGCGGACCCTCGTTGTGACTCGAGGGGGTCAGCAGAATGCGTCGCTACCGGCGCCTGGGTGCGAGCGGCCACGGCCTCGCCGCCCGCAGCATGCACGGCCTCCTGCCGGGCCATCGTCCCCGGAGACCCCGGTGGTGGCGGAGGTGGTGAGGTCGGCGACGCGCAGCATCACGGAACAGAGGGGGAGTGGCCCGTGGAGACGGACCTCGCTGAAGCAGTGTCGGCCGCGTCGTCGACAACGTAGGGACGCCTCCGCTGAGCGTCCAGGCGGCGAGCAACCCGGCACCCGTCGAGTGACCTGGAGGGCGGTCGCCGCCGCTTAGTGCCCACCAGCCGCGGGGGGAGGCGCAGGCAGCCGCACGGTGGCCTTCACACCAGCAACTAAGGCACCGAGCAGGGTACACACAGTCCGCCTTGACGTGACTGCTGGCCAGGCAGTTGAAGCAGAGGCCCTCGAGCTCGGGCGGCATAGGGCGGGACTGCTTCGGAGGCGAGCGGCGGCGCCATCGACGCCTATTGCGGACCTGATAGAAGCCCGTGGCATCCGGCTCCTCAAGCACGCATGGTGGGTGTGCACGTTGCTGCGGCGGGGACACTGGCTGTGGTTGGAAGGAGTTCCTTGCCGCGGCCATGAAGCCTTCCCGACGCCGTCGGCGGCGCCCGCGACGGCGACGGCGGCCCCCAAGAGCAGCGGCCCCCTTGCCCGGACCCTCCGGCGACGGCGAGGGGGGCTCAGAATCCGAGTAGTCCTCTGAGACGCTGATGGAGACCCGTCCACCGCGGTCGTAGGGCGGAGAGCCAGCACCGAGGGAGCGCGGCGAGGGCAGCTCGTCGTCTGCCTCATCAGCCCACGTGCGATGGGAAGGGGAGCCCCTATCCATCGCCAACGACTGAGGCTGAGTGGAGGGAGTGGTGGGGACGGCGGCGCCGGTGCGGCAACCTGCGGGTGGGCTAGTGACCGGCGGCGGCCGGAGTGGCCGCCGGCGGGAGAGGGTCGGTCCTAGGCTACCTCGGCATCAGCTTTTTTGCCATTTCTCTCAGCCTTTTCGAAACAGCCTTTGCCATTTCCTGATTGTTGTGAACATGAGAATACTAGAGCAGTTCTTTTCAACAACATTTGAGCCCGTTCGCTTCGCTAAAAATATATGGCTGAAAGTATTGTTCGTTGATTTATTGTGAGAGAAAAACACGGTTCTGGTTGAAAAAACAAGCTGAAAAATACGGATTATAAGACAAGCCAACAGAGTCATTTATTTATCCTTTAATTTACTGCAAACTCTGAAAGAAACCAAAAGCTGACATGAAACTTTTATTTAAGGAAGAAATTGAGTAGCTTCCTCAGGAACCCAGGCTTGCATTTGCTGATTTGCATGTTGCAGCTGCATGGGTTTATGATACCGGTGCATTTTCTTTGTCTGCAAGGGTGCTATTGCTACTCGCAAGAGCACGAGGGGGTGTTTAGTTGGTAGGTGAAAAAATTTTGGGTGTCACATCGGATGTTTTATGAGATGTCGAAACGGGGTTTTGATATTAATAAAAAAAACTAATTACATAACTCGCGTGGAAACCGCGAGACGAATTTATTAAGCCTAATTAAGCCGTCATTAGCACATGTGTGTACTGTGGCGCTTAAGGCTAATCATGAACTAATTAGGCTTAAAAGATTTGTCTCGTGATTTTCAACCAAACTGTGCAATTAGTTTTTTTTCGTCTACATTTAGTACTTTATGCATGTATCCAAACATTCGATGTGATGGGGTGAAAAATTTTTGGGAACTGTGATGGGGTGAAATTTTTTTTTGAGAACTAAACGTGTTCGCACCTAAAAATTTTTCACCCCATCACATCGAATGTTTGGACACATACATGGAGCATTAAATGTAGACGAAAAAAACTAATTACACGGTTTGGTAGAAAACCACGAGACGGATCTTTTGAGTCTAATTAGTCTATGATTGGACACTAATTGACAAATACAAACGAAAGTGCTACGGTAACCAAAACCAAAAATTTTCGCGAACTAAACCCACCCTGAACACCCCCTGACAAGGGAACCAGACAGTAATGGCCGTGTTTAGTTCCAAAGTTGGCGTGACCAACTTGGAACAGTACCGGTCACGTCACACTATAGCAACTTTTGTTTTTATTTGGTAAAAATTATCCAAACATTGATTAATTAGGCTTAAAATGTTCGTCTCGTAAAGTACAACAAAACTGTGTAATTAGTTTTTTATTTCATCTATATTTAGTACTCCATGTATATGCCGGTATTTCGATGTGACAGGGAATCTTCTTTTTGCATAGTGCAATTTAGGTGTATGAATTAGGAACTAAACAAGGGCAATGGGTGGATCTGCACGTTTCAGCTACTTGCTGTACTGATGTTGCACTAGACAGCAACTGCAAGTGCCAAGTGCAAGATGGGATGTACTGTATTTGGGACACACAGCTCACTCACTAGTGACTCCTAAGGCCCAGTTTAGATCCTAGAAAATTTTGCAAAATTTTTCAGATTCCCCGTCACATCGAATCTTTAGACACATGCATTAAGCATTAAATATAGATAAAAAATAAAACTAATTACACAGTTTAGACGAAATGGACGAGACGAATCTTTTAAGCCTAATTAGACCATGATTGGACAATATTTGCCAAATAACAACGAAAAATGCTACAGTACCATTTTACCAAATTTTTCGATCTAAACCGGCCCTAACTTCGCTGGCAATTGGCAAAAGAGTCCAAGACTCATGGTACGGCCGCAGGGATCAAGATCCCGATGCTAGGTACTAGTACTGTACTGGTAGTAGTAGACTGGGATTTATCTACTCCGTTTCTGTTGCATGATCTGCATCTGCATCTGTACGCAGTGACACATTGCTGGGCAGCCCATGTTTGGTTGACAGTTTTTCCATGGCTGGAGGTACGGTACATGATGATGACCTACCTAAACCACCCTCTTAAACCAAATGACCTACCTGTTTGTCTGCACTGACTCACTCTCGATGCAGATTCAGATTCCTACTACTCTTCCATCCAAGCTGCATTGAGGTCTTGTCCACTTCCCCATCCCAACCCAAAATATTTCCTCTTCCACCCATCACATCAAATCTTTCGACGCATGCATGGAGCATTAAATGTAGGTAAAAAAATAACTAATTGCATAGTTTGTCTGTAAATGTCGGGACGAATCTTTTGAGCCTAGTTAGTCCATAATTGGACAAATTTTGCTAAATAACAACGAAAGATGCTACAGTAACTTTTCAGCTACTTTTCGCGAAGTGAACACACCCTGAACGAACCATATGCAGCAGTGCCTGTTGCCTTCACCACCTCACATGATGTGCTGCCACTGAGGCATTCAACACTCACTCCCTCCTTGCATCCAATTCCAATGATCCTTTTTTTTTGGGGTTTGTTTGAGGGCCGGTTTAGATACGAAAAATTTGGCAAAATGGCACTGTAGCACTTTTCGTTGTTATTTGGCAAATATTGTCCAATCATGGTCTAATTAGGCTTAAAAGATTCGTCTCGTCCATTTCGTCTAAACTGTGTAATTAATTTTATTTTTTTATCTATATTTAATGCTTCATGCATGTGTCCAAAGATTCGATGTGATGGAGAATCTGAAAAA
Organism: Saccharum hybrid cultivar R570; assembly: GCA_038087645.1. Taxonomy (NCBI): domain Eukaryota; kingdom Viridiplantae; phylum Streptophyta; class Magnoliopsida; order Poales; family Poaceae; genus Saccharum; species Saccharum hybrid cultivar. The sequence goes on along the minus strand of JAQSUU010000635.1, from coordinate 2,265,920 downwards.
TTTTGCAAAATTTTCTGGGAACTAAGGGCTGGTTTAGATCCGAAAATTTTTGCAAAATGGCACTGTAGCAAGTTTCGTTGTTATTTGGCAATTAGTGTCCAATCATAGTCTAATTAGGCTTAAAAGATTCGTCTCGTCCATTTCGTCTAAACTGTGTAATTAGTTTTATTTTTTATCTATATTTAATGCTTCATGCATGTGTTCAAAGAATCTGAAAAATTTTGTAAAATTTTTGGGAAACTAAACAGGGCCTAAACTGGACCTGAGTGCAAAATGGCAAAGGCTTTTGTTTGCAGTACAGAGAGAGACCAGAGGCCACATCAGCATCAGCTATTCTGCACAGCTACCTCCACCTTCCCTGAAGAAAATGACGGGCGCAGGAAGCTAGGAATTCTAGTGAGAGGTCGTTGGGAGTTGGCAGATGCTTATCGCCGTCAGCATCTCGTGGATCTCGAGACGTGAGTCGTTTCCAATCCTTCAGCAGTGGGATGAAGCAGTAGCCCTAGTGCTGCTCTGGTCCAAGCCTATGAAAACTCTGAATCCTGGACCTGGATACAGTACTGTAGTAGTGTACGCCAAGAGTACAAGCAAGGACTTGACACTGCCGTATGGAAATGGTATTGCCAGATTCATCATATCTTCAGAAAGTGCTTCCTTTCTCTGTAATGTTCCTAAATCTGATAAAGTAAACTGATATATAACTGTTAAGCACGCCGAAGCATCCCGCCTTGCATCAGTTACTGGATTTCTTTCTGATAGTTCTATTTTTTCCCCATCAGAGTAACTGTTAAGCACGCCGAAGCATCCTGCTTTGCATCAGTAGTTACTGCGTTTCTTTCTAGTGTGAATGTGGTCCATGGTAAGTGAAGTGGAATCTAGTAGAACGTAAAATCTGCACAGTGCGGTTTTAAGCACAGTGAATGATCAGTTTCGCCCACACACACGCACACAAGCGCATTGATGGCCCCCCAGCATTGATGGCCGTCGCAGCATGCAGCAATAGTGTCCGTCTGAGGCCCTGTTCATCTGGCTTATAATCCGTCTTATTTGGCTTGTTTTTTCAGCCGGAACGGTATTTTTCTCTCATAAAAAATCAGCCAACAGTGTTTTTCAGCCGGCTTATAATTCCAGCCGAACGGGCTGAGTGGCCAGCCTCCTCCATCTCCATTTGCTGCACTCATGGACTTTGGCTGATCCACGATGCCGAATTGCCAATGCAGCAAGCAGCAGCACCAGCACGGCACTACTGCATCGGACCGAGCTGCTCCCCACCTGTCAGAGACGCTAGACAGCGAAGCTGCCTTGAGGTAGCGATGGTCCCAAAGCCTGACGGGAGTGGCGAGCTGGTGACTTCGTGAGCCTGCCCACTTCATGCATTTCTCTCATGCTCGCTCATCGCCTTCATCTGGTTTCTAATTTTTAAGATTCTCCGTTACATCGAACGTTTGACACATGCATGGAATATTAAATGTAGATAAAAAACTAATTATACAGTTTGGTAAAAAACCACGAGACGAATCTTTTGAGCCTAATTAGTCTATGATTGGACACTAATTGATAAATACAAACAAAAGTGCTAGCGAACTAAACACACCCTGAGATGTCTTCCTTTCCACGAAGAATGCGAGGATAATGAAGTGATACGACACGACATCATCGAAGTCGCCTTCTGCAATTTTGCTGGTCGCAAAGCTTCTGGATGGATGACTGCAGAAGCTCTCACTGACAGACTGACTGCCGTGTCGTGAAAGGAAGACTCGACGACGACATGGCAGCGGCTGTTCTAAAGTTGCATCATGGCCTCTCAGCAGAGCCGGCCGCACGCCTGACGAGCTGCATCGTTCGTATAGCAGCCATGACGGGAGGTCAGAAGCCCAAGTGCCCGTGCAGACGCAGTGCAATCATCGGGGGCAAAAGGACAGGGTACAGCGATCACCAAAAAAAAAAAGTTCAGAGATCCAGTGCTGTGAGCGTCTCAAGCCGCTTGCAAGTTGCAGCAGCCAACGCAGCACGACAGCTTCTGCATGTGTCGATTGAGAGGAGTTTTGTCCAGATATTACTATTCGTCCAAAAGAGTTTTATCTATGGGGTTGTTTAGTTGATGAAAAAGTTTGGGTTCGGCTACTGTAGCACTTTTCGTTTTATTTGGCAATTTGTGTCCAATCATGGACTAATTAGGCTCAAAAGATTTGTCTCGTGATTTACAACTAAACTGTGTAATTAGTTTTTTCTTTCATCTACATTTAGTACTCCATGCATGTGCCGCAAGATTTGATGTAACAGCTACTGTAGCACTTTTTGGGTTCACTTTTTTAAACTAAACAGGCTTTATGTGACCTGCACTGCATCCTCCTTAATCCCCTTATTGCACATCATGTCAGGACAGACCAGACAGAGTTGACGGCTGACGCAAAGGGTTTCAGAAAAACTGCGTCCGGTGAAACGAAGCATGTTGCCCATGTTGCATTGTATAAACTCATCAGGGGATTACGAACGCGCAGCAACACATGTTTAAGCCCTACTTTAGTATGGACATTTCAATTCAATTCAACCTAAAGGATGTACATATCTCATAAGGTAGCCTAAAGAACTGAACGCGCGCCGCGCAGAGCAGCTACGCCCAGCCAGCAGCCATCCCTGATGCTGCCACCGCCATGGCATGCCGAACTAACAAGGGAGTTCTCGGCATATGGCCCCGGAGGAAGGCAGGTAGGCTGCGTCAACAGGGGAAGAGGATTGGGGACCCATCACGGCGCAGCCGGTTCTCGGTGAGGTCCACCTTGCTCATCTTCTCCTCGCACCACAGCAGCTGCTCCTTGCTCAACTTCCCCATCCGGAGCACCCGCGACACGACCTTGATGTCGATCAGGGCAAACAGCAGCTGGACCTCTTCCATTGTGCCTGGCCAGGTCTTGCTCTTCCACCCTTTCTTCTTCAACAGCTCCTTCACCTTCGCCTCTTTCTGCAGGTTTTGAAACAATGCTATGATTCAAGGAAGAGTATATACAACACAAAGTCTGCTTTGGCGATGTTATTACGCAGTAAAGACATTTGCAAGGTATGCAGACTCAACAACCCAGCGTCACTGGAATCAAATGCTAGGAAAGATGTGTCCTACTACTAGCTGTTTAGAAGGGACCATATGGACAGTACAGAAATGAAGAATCGTGTATAAACACATTATGAAGGAGAGATTCAATATCAGTAACCCCACAGGATAAGACTTACCTTATCGAGTGAAGATTGCACTTGTTGAATTGAGCTTCCAGTGTGGCCATGAGCACTCATAAGCACACTACTCTTTCTCTTGTCCTTCTTCAGGAAAAGGCGGAAAGTTAGGATAGACTCCTCTAATAATTTGATGAGATCAGGTGCGGAAATCGCTGGTTCCATTTGATCTTCAGTGTTATCTTTCCTATCTGCGACTGAATTGAGAGAACAGAAATGATAAGCAGAATAGTATTATCAAACATTACCGAGCATGAATCATTCAGGTCTGCAATACAAACAACTGACCAAATATGTACACTAAAAATTGACATTAGCATGCTATGAATTTAGAAACCTAGTTAAAGAAAGGAAGATTACTCATACAAAAGAGTAACTAAATGACAAAAGAGTAATTAAATGATTCATGACAAAATGAAACAAAGAAACAACAGTGTTTACTGTGCTGCTTGTTGGAGTATAGGAGTATTAGGCCCATGAGGCCCATGTATGCATCACTATATAGCTACACTTCTAGGGTTAGCCCAAATCAATAGAGTACAATTTCCAACATGGTATCAACAGCCTAGGGTTTCCTTTCCTCATCCCTTCCCTTCCCTGCCCACAGCCGCCGTCGTCACCTGCCGGCGCGCCGCCGCCGGCGCCCATGGCCGGCCGGCCTCCTCCCCCTCCCTCCTACTTCCACATCTTCCCTCCTCTACCCACCTCCTCCTGGGCGCACGTGGCTAGAGCCCCTGCCGCCGCCGCTGGCCCGCCTGCTGGAGCCGCCGCCGCCGCTGGCCCGCCGCTGGAGCCGCCGCCGCCGCTGGCCCGCCTACTGGCGCCGCTGCCGCCTCGGGCCCGTGTGTTGGAGCCGCCATCGCGCCTGGACACCGCCTTCCCGGCGCCGCCATGACTCCTCCCGCCGCCACTCCACCCGCCGCCGCTGGCCCTTACCTCTAGGCGCGGCCGCACCTCCTCCTCCCGGCGCCGCTGCTGCCTTGGTCGCGCCCGCGGACCTAGCGGCTGTTCCTGGGGACGCCGCCACTGCTGGGGATGCCGCCGGGCCCGTTCTTCTCCCGGCCGGCGGGATTCCGGCACCTCCACCCCCGCCGGCGTCCGGGCAACTGCTACCGCCATTGCGGCCGGCCTGGGGATGCCGCCCACTGCTCCTCTGCCCGCGGTGGCCACGGGCGTCTCTACCTTCACCGACCCGCCTCCGCTGCCACCGTCCCACCTCTACGCCACCCGTCCGGACTCCGCTCTCGCTGCCGCCCTCGTCGCTGCACGTGCTGCGGCAGCCGAGGGTCAGGCGCGTGTGCGTGCGGCTGCCCTCGCTTGGGAGCGCGAGCGGGATGCCGCCGATGCCCTGGCCCGCCAGATCGCCGAAGCGGAGCAGCGTCTCGTCCTTCCCGCCTACCACGACCTCGGCGCCACCTCCTCCGGCTTGACGGGTCACCGCACGTCCACCACTGCGGTCCTCTGGCACGATCCGGCTGATCCCCTCGTGGCGCAGCTTCACTACCAGGCCAGGGGCGTTCAGAACATGCGCCTGCTCGTCCCGGTCGTCCTCGAGCACGAGTCGCCCTCCTACGCCCGTTGGCGGGACCTGGTCCTCCTCACCCTCCGTCACTACGCCCTCGACGACCACGTCCTCGTCGATGCCTCTGTCACGCCCAGACCCCCTCGTGGCTGCGCCTTGACAGCATCGTCCTCTCATGGATCATCGGGACGATCTCCCTCGACCTCCACGACCTCGTCCGCAACACGCCTGACGCTCGCCAGGCATGGCTAGCGCTCGAGGGCCAGTTTCTAGGCAATGCCGAGGCCCGAGCTCTGCGGCTCGATGCGAGTTTCCGGACCTTCGTGCAGGGTGACCTCACTGTTGGAGAGTTCTGCCGCAAGATGAAGACCATGGCAAACTCCCTCGGCGACCTTGGCTGGCCCGTGGAGGACCGCATCCTGGTCCTCAACGTCCTCCGCGGGCTCAATGACCGCTACGCCCACCTCAGGACGTGGATCACCCGCCAGCGCCCCTTCCCCCCTTCCTGCAGGTCCGTGACGATCTTGTCATGGAGGACCTTGCTCAGGGCATCCAGCCAGGGTCCACCTCCGCGTCGGGGTCCTCGACTTCCTCGACGGCCCTTGCTGCTACTCCGCCGCGTCCGTCCGCTCCGCCGCCGTCGTCTCTTCTTGGTCCCCCTCCCTCCGGGCCGAGCGGAAAATGCCCCTCGTGTATAAGCAATATCAGGACAGCTATTTTTCCTCAGCATCATGATTCTAGACCATTTCTACAAGATCATACAACAACAACAACATAGTCTTTTGTCCCAAGCAAGTTGGGGTAGGCTAGAGATGAAACCCAAAAGAGACGAGAAACAGGGAGACACATAAAGGGACATAAAGGGCACAAGACAAAAAGAGGTCACGGTTCAGGCACGTTGATTGCCAATCTCCAAGCGCTCCTGTCCATAGCTAAATTCTTGGAGATATTCCACTCCTTAAGATCTCTCTTAACGGACTCGTCCCAAGTTAGTTTAGGTCGACCTCTACCGCTCTTTACATTATCGGCCCGCTTTAGAACTCCACTACGCACCGGCGCCTCAGGAGGCCTCCGTTGGACATGTCCAAACCATCTCAACCGATGTTGAATCAATTTCTCCTCAATTGGTGCCACCCCAACCCTATCCCGAATATCGTCGTTCCGGACTCTATCCCTCCTTGTGTGCCCACAACACCAACGCAACATACGCATCTCTGCTACACTCAATTACTGGACATGTCGTCTTTTTGTAGGCCAACACTCAGCACCGTATAACATCGCCGGACGAATCGCCGTCCTATAGAACTTACCTTTCAGCTTCTGAGGCACCCTTTTGTGGGCATACAGGATTCAAAATCAATTTTACACCATTATCAAACAGGTTGAACTTCTGGAACCTTTTTTTTCATGTAAACAGATAGGATTAACCTAAGTACCAAGCAAACAGGGACCATCTGACATACCTAGCGAACAGTTAGCAATCGAGAGTTACAATCCAAGATATCTCATAATGGAATAATCCAAGACTAAGAGAAACAGTTCTGCGTAAAATTAATTGAAAAGCATTAGGCATTTGCTAATGCCTGAACCATATCTGCTGTAATTTTGACCTCAAGTGCATGGTTCACATCTTTGTTTGAATTTAGTAACATGACAACATAAGTCTATAGAACCATAACCAACACTAAAGTTCAGTGAACATTCTACAGCCCACATTTTGATGGTATAGGCTACATTTATGTTCAAAAATGCAGCAATATAACCCAAAGAATAACTCCGCCTATGTTGACTGGAAGACTTTCTTAAGTCGTCTCAACATAGCCGGTCCCAAGCCCGGGTAAAGGAGGAGGGTGTGTTAAGGTCTGGCAAACCAACAGTAAAAAAACAGCCACTCTCATGGATTTGAAACCCACAAGAGATTCGTTGGGGCGTAACCCTCTTAGCGACGCGCTACATCGGAACCCGGGTGTGGTGTTAAATGGGCAAGGGCCGGGTCGTCATCCCCTTAGTGGCGCGTCGTATCGTGACCCGGGTACGATGAAAAATGAGCAAGGGTCGGGCCGTCGCAACCTTAGTGGCGCGCTACATCTACGCCCGGGTGTAGTGAAAAATGAGCAAGGGTCTTCGCACTTCCCTCGACGGGTGCGAAGGGTAAGGAAGCTAGCCGAGCCAACTAGGATTCGTCTAGGTAGCTGGAATGTAGGGTCCCTAACGGGTAAGCTAAGAGAGCTAGTCGATGCAGCAATTAGAAGGCGTGTAAATATTCTATGCGTTCAGGAGACTAAATGGAAGGGCCAGAAGGCGAAGGAGGTGGAGGATACTGGCTTCAAACTTTGGTACACGGGGACAACATCGGGTAGGAATGGTGTAGACATCTTGATCGATAGGAGCCTTAAGGATGGAGTCGTTGATGTTAGGAGGCAAGGCGACCGGATTATCTTGGTCAAGCTGCTAGTTGGAGATTCGGCTCTGAATGTGATCAGTGCCTATGCCCCTCAGGTAGGTCTTAGCGAGGGCACCAAGAGGCAGTTTTGGGAAGATCTTGATAGCATGGTTAGTACCGTGCCTATCAGCGAGAAACTCTTTATAGGAGGAGACCTCAACGGCCATGTTGGTGCGACTAATGTAGGTTTCGAGCGGGTGCACGGGGGGTTCGGGTATGGTAGTAGGAATCAAGAGGGGGAGGATGTTTTGAACTTCGCGCTGGCCTATGACTTGTTGATAACGAACACCCTCTTTAGGAAGAGGGAATCTCATCTAGTAACCTTTCGTAGTGGACAACACTCGAGCCAGATCGACTTTATCCTTGCAAGGAGGGAGGATAGACGTGCTTGCTTTGATTGTAAGGTGTTACCTGGGGAGTGTGTTGTCCCTCAACATAAGCTTGTGGTGGCGGACTTTCGCTTTCGGGTACGTGTCCACCGGGACAAACGGGCCAAGATTGCGAGAACGAAGTGGTGGAAGCTTAGAGGGGAAGCAGCGCAGACGTTTAAGGAGAGGATGCTAGACGAGGGACCTTGGGAAGAAGGAGAAGATGCCGACGACATGTGGCTAAAGATGGCAACATGTGTCCGGAAGGTGGCTTCGAAAGTGTTTGGCGTGAGTAGGGGAGGCAAACGGGAAGCGAAAGACACATGGTGGTGGAATGACGAGGTGCAAAGGGCTATTAGGGAGAAGGAGTGTTTCAAGCGTCTCCACCATGACAAGAGTGTAGCCAACATCGAGGGCTATAAAATAGCGAAGAGGGTTGCAAAGCGAGCTGTGAGTGTAGCAAAAGGTCAGGCGTATGATGGCCTTTATCAGCGGCTAGGCACGAAGGAATGGGAGAAGGACATTTATAGGATGGCTAGAATCCGCGAGAGGAAGACAAGGGACATCAACCAAATAAAATGCATCAAGGATGGGACAGATCGACTTCTGGTGAAGGATGAGGAGATCAAGGACAGATGGAGAGAGTACTTCGACAAGCTGTTTAATGGGGAGAATGAGGGTCCTGCCCTTGAGTTGGACGACTCATTTGACGATACCAACAGACGCTTTGTGAGGAGAATTCAGGAGGCAGAGATCGGAGAGGCTTTGAAGAGGATGAAGGGAGGTAAAGCGATGGGCCCTGATGGTATCCCCATTGAGGTGTGGAGATACCTAGACGCCAGAGCGATAGTATGGTTAACTAAGCTTTTTAACCTTATTTTTCGGTCAAACAAGATGCCTGAAGAATGGAGGAGAAGTATATTAGTACCTATCTTCAAGAACAAGGGAGATGTTCAAAGTTGTACTAACTACCGTGGGATTAAGTTGATGAGTCATACGATGAAGCTCTGGGAGAGGGTTATCGAGCATCGCCTAAGGAGAGTGACACATGTGACCCAAAATCAGTTTGGGTTCATGCCTGGTAGGTCGACCATGGAGGCGATTTTCTTATTACGACAATTGATGGAGAGATATAGGGAGCAGAAGAAGGACTTGCACATGGTCTTTATTGACCTCGAGAAGGCATATGACAAAGTACCGAGAAATGTCATGTGGTGGGCCTTGGAAAAGCACAAAGTCCCAACTAAGTACGTTACCCTCATCAAGGATATGTACAGGGATGTGGTGACGTTTGTCCGAACATGTGATGGCGACACCAGTGACTTTCCAATTAAAATAGGACTGCATCAGGGGTCAGCTTTGAGCCCTTATTTATTTGCTTTGGTGATGGATGAGGTCACAAGAGACATACAAGGTGATATCCCTTGGTGTATGCTCTTTGCTGATGATGTGGTGCTAGTTGACGACAGTAGGGCGGGAGTTAATAGGAAGTTAGAACTATGGAGGCACACGTTAGAGTCGAAAGGGTTCAGACTTAGTAGGACTAAGACCGAGTATATGAGGTGCGATTTCAGCGCGACTAGGCACGAGGAGGGAGACGTTAGCCTCGATGGGCAAGTGGTGGCCAAGAAGGATACTTTTCGGTATTTAGGGTCGATGCTACAAAAGGATGGAGACATTGATGAAGATGTTAGGCATAGAATTTCAGCCGGCTGGTTGAAATGGCGTCAAGCTTCTGGCGTTCTCTGTGACAAAAGGGTGCCTCAGAAGCTGAAAGGTAAGTTCTATAGGACGGCGATTCGTCCGACGATGTTATATGGTGCTGAGTGTTGGCCTACAAAAAGGCGACATGTCCAGCAATTGAGTGTAGCGGAGATGCGTATGTTGCGTTGGTGTTGTGGGCACACAAGAAGGGATAGAGTACGGAACGACGATATTCGGGATAGGGTTGGGGTGGCACCAATTGAGGAGAAATTGATTCAACATCGGTTGAGATGGTTTGGACATGTCCAACGGAGGCCTCCTGAGGCGCCGGTGCGTAGTGGAGTTCTAAAGCGGGCCGATAATGTAAAGAGCGGTAGAGGTCGACCTAAATTAACTTGGGACGAGTCCGTTAAGAGAGATCTTAAGGAGTGGAATATCCCCAAGGATTTAGCTATGGACAGGAGCGCTTGGAGATTAGCAATCAACGTGCCTGAACCGTGACATCTTTTGTCTTGTGCCCTTTATGTCCCTTTATGTGTCTCCCTGTTTCTCGTCTCTTTTGGGTTTCATCTCTAGCCTACCCCAACTTGCTTGGGACAAAAGGCTATATTGTTGTTGTTGTTGTTGTTGTATAACCCAAAGAATCTTACCTTGAAAAGTGGGGACCTGAAGCAACTTTGACAACAAGCTCCGAGACCGTGCATATATCTCAACCCGGGTACCATGCTCAAATGGCTCATTTTCAATGAATCTCTGCAACAGGACCTGGAATTGCTGGAATGCTTGCGCAGCAGAGCTGTAGGTTGTAGGATTATCAGGTTGTGCTGCAACGATAAGGCTCAGGTGCACATAGGTGCAATGCAGAGCCTCCCAGCTTAATGAAACATGAGCAACATATGCAGTCTCAAGTGTCTGATAAGGATCATCTTCGCTTTGCTGTTGTTGAAGCTGTTCACAATCCTCCGGGAGCTCATCTTTTCTTTTGAATGAGAGGCTGCGCAGGGTAGACGCCAATTTTGATGCTGATCTTGGAGACTTTTTGGACATGTTCAGTGACTCTACAAAAGGTTTTTCTGAACCATCAGACTTGCTAAAGTATGCAGAAGGCATTATTTAAATATTTCATAAATCATTGGCACTCTAGCAAACATCAGCAAAATGACAATGCCAAATCCATTAAGCAATAGTAAACACAGAAGAGAAATTATACTGCTAGAGGGGGGACTGAATCCTGAATCCTGAAGGTAGTCAATAACATGTGCTGAAGAGAAACATTCAACAGAAAAAAAAATGGCTGAATCAATGAGATATAAATCACTTGAACAGCACTGGTACATGGGCACCGGAGCCAGCAAAAATTTTAGGATTCCAGTATCTGGGTAACCCTAGGCAGAAGATGACAACAGTGGTTGATTGTGTTTTTCGTGCCCTTTTGAGTGATGTGTCTGATACTACGGTTTCATTTTAAAAGAAAGAAAACGGTTTCAGAAAGAATACTAGCAATAATTGTGGACATACCAAATGAGGCATGCAACTACCACAGAATACTTGTATTCATTAAGCCTCTTTACAGGAGTAGGGACCATAGTTTATGTTGACCCTAATCTATAACACTAGAATAGCAACAACTGGACCTTGATAACTAAGAAGCATCCAAGACAAACATAGCTAATTTTAGTAGCATCAGACTAGATACACGCATAATCACAAGCACATACAAAAGACTATGTACACGCATCACATTACTACCAACAGCATGTGAGAAGCCAAAGCCAAGCATAAAGGAGAGAATCCATAATTAGCTACAACTTTTTACCTGGATCCTTCATGAGCTGCGCGATCATCTTATGAAACACCAGCATCCTGTCACAGTACTTACCATACAGCGAATCGAACCCACACAGCGGGAAGCCGTCGCCAACACCCGACTCCAGCCACTCCCTGGGGCTGCCCCCTTCCTCCTCCCCGCCATCCTCCTCGAGCTCACCGCACTCCTCCTCGGGGATGAGCACCATGAAGCTGTTCTTCCTGAGCTCCTTGAGCCTCCGCTTCACCTCATTTGTGATGAAATCATCGTCGTCCTCCTCCTCTTCTTCCTCTTCTTCAACCACCCCATTGCCCGCGCCTACGCCCTCCGACGCCACTGCCTCGGCATTGTTCCCCTCCCCAATGTCCGGCTTCTGCTCCTCCAGGCCTCGAGGGGTCACATCGCCGGCGCTGGCCTCGTCGTCGGATTCCACTACCTCTCCCCCACCCCCGGCGCTCTTCTTCCCCTTCCCGAACTTCTTAATCTTGAAGAAATCCATCAGCACCGAGTTGCCCGAGGCTATAAACCCCGAATGCTCAGACGGACACGCTTAAAAAAGATCCCTCCTTTTTTTTCTTTTCGCCGATCCTTGATCCCAAAGTCGGCCAAGCAACTTTGTTTTCCTTTTCCTGCAAACAGCATAGGAATCAGAGGCAGACGGATAAAAAGACGGGGAGGCGGCCGGAGGTGATTCCCCTGAAATGAACATCTAAAAGAAACCCTAAGAAATCGCGGACTCGCGCCGTGCTCGGCGACCGAAATAATACCTCAGGAGAAGCCGACTACCCAGACACCCGCCGCAGCTCGAATGCGGGATCAATCCAGCCCGATGCACGCACCCCCAAGATCCGCCGAATCCAAGCCCGCCCCGGCTCTTCGACCGCCGGGCGGAACTCCCTCCACGGGGGAAGGCGGTTCACGGCTGCAAGTGCGACGGCGAGGCGGCGGCGGCGGCGACCAGCATCTCCCGTGGATCGTGAGGCCCCGCTCCCGGAGTGGTCGGCGCTGCGCTGCTGGTTTCGTCGTCGCCTGGGGGCAAGGGGGTTTTAGAACGGTCGGAGTCGGGTTCCGCTCTTGGGGGCTCGACTCGCCACCGACTCTGGCCCGTTCGCCTCGTCGGTGTGACCGTGTGGGAGGGAGCTGGATGCTGGAATCCAATCTTGTCAGCCGCGGGCTCAAGGGTTTATGCGGGGGAGCGGCTGCCGCTTTGGGCTGTGGTTAGCGGCGGTGATTGTGATTAGCGGGTGGTCAAAGATGGAAGCACAGAGAACACGAGTGTGAGGGGGAGTGTGGAGTGCATCGGAGACCGCGCGGAGAGTACGACGCCTGTCGCGGTCACTGCCTCACTGGTCGCCCCGCAGTGGGGCCCGCTGCATGGGTGGCTGGGCTCTGGCTCAGGCTCCCAGCAGGGAAATTGGACCGCATGCGAGGTAGCGAGGCCCAGATAGAGACAAACAGAAGGGGCCTATGGAGCCCGGTAAGCATCGGATGTCCCGCGGGCCGCGGCGACAAGATTTCAGTTTTTTTATGAGGACGAAGGGCATCACCATACTGGTAATGGTAAGCAAGTACTCCTCCTGTAGCGCGATTCTTTTTCATGTAAAATTTACTGCTACTCCCTCCGTCGAGGATAGAATAAATTCTAGTTTTTCGAGAAGTCAAATAGTTTAAAGTTTGACTATATTTATATAAAAATTAATATCATTCATGATATAAAATAAGTACTATTAGATTAGTCATAGAATATATTTTTATAATAAATTTTATTTGGAGACATAAATGCTAATATTATTTACTACAAAATCGGTCAAACTTGAGTTACTTTGACTATCACGAATCCCATAGTTGCATTCTTTCCTGGACGGAGAGAGTATAAGCTAGTACTCTCTCCATCCAAAAAGAATACAATTATCAATTTCAATTAGTTAAATAAATTTAAATTTAAATTTGATCAAATTTATATAAGAAAATACTAAGATTTATAATACTGAGTAAATATCATTATATTAAATATATTTTTATAGTGAACCTATTTAGAAATATACATATATTAATAATATTTTCTATTAACTTGGTCGAATTTAAAAGAAAGTTTTACTTGTTCCAAAGCTACAATTACAATCTTTTAAGATGGAAGGAGTATATAAACCAAAACCAAAAGCTGGGTAAGTAGAGTCGTATCGTAGTTGCACAAGACCAAGACCTCACATCAGCTAGATTGCGAGCCTTTGGCAGCCATCCTTTTGGACACCTGGTTAGGGACATGCATGTATTTGAACTAGAAGGATGGAATGGCTACAGTGGTCTTCTGGCGTAACCTTTGAGTTTGGTTAATACTTGCCATGTCCCAAAATTATGAAGGACTGATGAGGAGTGAGGGCCAATGGGTGTAGCTTGCAAACCCCAGAAATTAAATCGATATCTGTTATCTTAGAAAATGTCTCACTACAAGAAATGTGTGGTTCTATAACATGGGCTAACAATTAGCCCTTAGGTTTGGGATGTCAAATAGCCAAATAGGACGGCTATACATGAGCTATTATGAGTTAATAAGTGCTAATGAGGCTGATTAATTAGTGGTTAGAGCTCATTATCACGTATTAGCACATGTTTAGCCTGCTATCACGAGATGGGCTGATTTTTAGCCCTATGATCCAAACACACCCTTAGCTAGTTATGGCACGGGTTAGGCCAACAATCAGCCACAAATTATAAGCCAGTTAGGAGTGGGCCAAGCCATATAATGAGAGGCACGGTTGACTTTTCTCTTGATGCTTATATTGTCTTAGATTTTTAGAAGTGTTTACATTTTGGGATGGAAAGAGTAATGTTTTTGTTTAAATTGATGGGTTCAAAATTCATACCGGTATGAGGGATCAAACATTAAAGTTACTCCATAAAATCATTAAGTTTCCATGTGTTCACCAATAACATACACACAAAAAAATATTTTTTTTGAAAGACGCATGCACAAAAAAATAATTAGTGCATATCTTATAATTAGCTCATGTATAGCCGTCCTATTTGGCACTATATGAAACAGCAAAGATGATGGTTAAGCTATAGTATATGGAACTATACGAAGAAGGTACATATAGTACATGTATATGGCATGGGCAGTACCAGGTATTTGCCATTTCCAATTTGGTATGCTGACTTGCTGAGTGTTGGCTAAAATCGGGTATGAGAGGTCAAGTCAAGCAAGTGTAACCGTACGACAATACACACATCGGCAGCCTCACAAGTGGAGTAGATGATGGTTCATATAGAGGGTGCATGATATGTATAGCTTGCCAACGTTCATTATTCATGCAGACTTTCCTCAGGCCAGCCGGCTTAGGTTCCCGGAAATTAAACCGATTCTTACGGAAAAAAATGCATTACAAACGGCCCTCTTTTTTTAAGTCTTTTTTTGAAAGATTCTCTCAAATATGCCCCTAACGGAAAGATTTCAGGAAATGGACCCAAGACTTGGCGCCATCCACGCTGGCGCCAAGGTAACACAGCTTGGTGTCGTTGGCGTTGGCGCCAAGCCCCCATGCCACTTGGCCGACGACGCCGAGCTGGCGCTGACGTGGCAGCACCTTGGTGAAAGCCCAAGTTTGGTTTTGGTAATTAATGACACCAAGTTGCTAATGCCATGTGTTAAGTGTTTTGAGTTAGGCATAAGCAACACATGTGATGAAGGTGTATGTGGCAAGGAGTGGTGGCCACAAGATCACAAAGAGATGGTGCATGAACATGAAATGATGATCATGATGAAGATACACATAAAAGGAAGGACATGATGATCAAGTGGAGAAGGATCTAAGAGTTCAAGGCAAAGGTATAACCATAGGGTTTTCCTTTTGCCGGTCTAAGATGAGTAGAGAAGTGATTGACCGGGTTTAGGATACATGGCCGACTATCAAGAGGGGCAATCACGGTTAGCTCGGAAATCAAGTGCCACTAGATCAATGTCTTGAGCATATGCATTAGGATCTAGTAAAAAGCTAACATAACGCCTTGAGAAATGATTGTGAAATGCTAACACACATGCACATGGTGGTGTACACTTGGTGGTGTTAGCACATTTGCAAAGGCGGTGGAGTTCAGGCGGTAGAAAGGGGTTTGGGCTCCTCTCTCCCTCCCGCCGAGCTTGCGAGGCGGGATTCGGCGCTTTTTGGAGAAGTGAAATGCCTATTTTCTATTGCGCCGGAAGTCGAAAAAGAAACGGAGGCGAACGGAGGTCACAGAGATGACCGGACACTGGACCGGACGCGGTCTCTGTATGACCGGACGCGTCCGGTCAGTGTTCAGCGTCTGCGCGGTTTTCAGTTTGATGATCAGACGCGCAGCGCGTCCGGTCACTGATGACCGGACGCGTCCGGTCATCCAGGGAGCTTACTGGACTCTAATCGGACGCTGGCACTGTGGCGTCCGGTCAGTTCAACAGCGCGTCCGGTCAGTTCTCCTGAGCGAACCAGAGCGCGCGACCGGCGCGTCCGGTCCCTCACGTAACCGGAGCGTCCGGTCAGGCGTCCAGAAGCGTAGAACGAAGCGGAGTAACGATCGGACGCGCGGCGCGTCCGGTCACGTGCGATCGGACGCGTCCGGTCTCAACGGGAGCATACTGGAATGCGACCGGACGCGGGCACTGTCGCGTCCGGTCAATCGGTTCAGCGCGTCCGGTCACGGCAACGGCTAGTTCTGACACGCACTGTTTCTTGCTGTCGTGTAGTGACCGGACGCGTCCGGTCACCCTGGCCGGAGCGTCCGGTCAGTGCGTTTTTCGCTGCGTCGTCTGTAACGGCTAGCTGCGTACCCCTTCGTTATAAATAGACGTTGGCCGGGGTTTGAGGGTAACTCTTGCACATTTTGAGAACTAGAGACATACTTTGAGCTAGAGAACAACCCCTCCACTCATCTCTTTGCATAGTTGCACATCTTGAGTGAGATTGAGTGAGATTCAAGTGCATTGCTTGAGAGTTGCATTCTAGAGGCACTTGATCTTCGAGTTGCTGCGGATTTCTTGTTACTCTTCCGTGTTTTCCGACACGGTAGATGGCTTGGAGCAGCGGAGGTGATTGAGCTCGCAATTGGAGATTGTTGGAGCCTTCACCAAGTGTTGTAAGGGGTTCTTGATCCTTCCCCGCGGGAGTTCGCAAATTGGATACTCTAGTGGAGCTCGTGGCTTGGAGGATCCCCATCTTGTGTGCGGTTGTGCGGCGCCCGCCGAGGGCTCGACTCTTGATAGTCGATTAGCTCGCGAACCGACAAGTGGGTGTATCGCCACAACGGGGAGTAGCTTGCCGGGAAGCAAGTGAACCTCGGGATAAATTCTTGTGTCATTCTCTTCCCGAGGATTTCTCTTGTGTGATTGATTGATTGGTATTTCTCTTCTCTTCACGGCGGTATAATCACTCGAAACTCTTCTCTTGTATTACTTCTTGTTTCTATCTTGTAGTTGTTGTTGTGTTTAGTGAATAGCCTTGTATTAGACTTGTGTAGGTGGCTTGCTTATTTAGTTAGAGCTAGTGCATTTGCTTCGCCACCTTTCGTACTAACTTGTGGTTAAGTAATTATTGTAGAAGTTTTAATTAGGCCATTCACCCCCCCCCCTCTAGCCTATTTGGACCTTACACTTGGCGCTGTCACCATTGGCGCCAAGCCTGACGCCATAGACCTGTTATCATGTATATCATTTTTTATCCTAAGTATTTCTAGGTTGTTCTAAGTGATCAAACAGAAAGTCACTGTAAAAACTCTAGAGTTAGTTACATATCTCAATATCCAAGTCATGGTAAAAATTCAAATTTGTAAATGTCAAAGTCATGGTAAAAAAAGTCATTTTTCCATATGTCTACCACATAGTAGTTGGTATTCTAATATATCAAAGCCGTAGCAAAAATCCAGATTTACTATGACTTGACTATGCTAGAATTTGGCTAAGTCTTTAAATTTACTATGGGATGGGGATGGAAATGTGGCTAAGGAAATATGGCTAAGTCTGGATTTTTAATATAATTTGGACATTGACAAATTTAAAATTTTACCATGACCTGGATATTGAAAAAGGCCTTCATGTTTTGGAGTTGGATATTTAAAATTTTACCATGACTTAGATATTTAAAATTTGTGTAGCAAATCAATTTAAAATTTGTGTAGCAAATCAATTTTAAAATTTGTGTAGCGAATCAATTAGCGCCAAGTCTTGGGTCCATTTCATAAAATCTTTCTGTCAGGGACATATTTGAGAGAATCTTTCGAAAAAATGTTTAAAAATAAAAAAGACGGTCCAACCGGTTCTTTGAATATTAGTCAAAACGAGAGTGCTATAGCCACAGCATTCGTTTCAATCCAAAAAAAAAGAAGAAGAAGAAGGGCTAGCCGCATCATGTAAGGGTGTGTTTAGATCCAAAAACTTTTCACAAAAAACGACAGTAACAAATCTTGCGGCGTATACATGGAACATTAAATGTAGACGAAAAAACTAATTGCACAGTTTAGTTAAAAATCACGAGATAAACATTTTGAGCCTAATTAGTCCGTGATTTGACACTAAAGTGCTACAGTAACAAATGTGCTAATGATGAATTAATTAGACTTAACAAATTCATCTCACGGTTTCAAGACAAGCCATATAATTAGTTTTTTTATTAGTATCCGAAAATTCCTTTCAACTTCGTACGAAACATTTGATGTGATATTTTTTTTAAAAAAAATCTTTTCGCCCGAAAGCAACGCCACAGAATAACGCACTCCCAGTCCTAGTCCGAGGAGAGACATTTTGTTGAAAGATGAAAAGCAGCAGGAGGCCGTGTCGGCCGGCCCCATCGTCACAGCACAAAAAGGTCCAAAGCTTTTAGTGGTAAAGTGGAAACGTCAACAACCGGTTATTTTTAATTCTCTCAGCAACTGGATTTTTCCCATACACTTACAATATTATATAGCTATATTTATATAGCCTTATTACTATATTTATAATAATTTTTTCAGTGTAATTTATTAGACAGAGTGATATAATTTAGAAATAACATAAATATATCCTAATTTTTTTTAAAAAAAAATATAAATTATTTCTATGTATTTCAGACATAGGAGAAATATATGACAAATTATTCACAAATGTCAAATATCAGATACGGACTACTACCGTAACCCTTACAAGCCCCTACCTGTTGCCTCCTGCACATCCGGATCGTCTGCGCAATATAACAGGTACCACTAGCCCCTACCTGTCATATCAGATACTACTACTATACATGCATGATGCACCCGCACACCCACTGCCGCAGAGGATCCTAGAGAGGGAGGGCTGCTGCACCTGTCACAGAGAGGAGGGCTACTCAGCCTGGGCAATCGGTTTCGACGTTTCGGTTCGGTTATTCGGTGGAGTAAAACTTCGGTTTCAGACAAGGTTGCAACCGATCGGTTCCAAAAAGAAAGAGTAACCGATAACTTCGGCTTCGGTTTGTTCGGTTCGGTGTTCGGTTTCAACCGAGAGCTCGTACCTCTCGTCGCCGGCGTGGGGCTGGCCGGCTGGGACTGGGGAACGCCTTGCCAGAGAAGCACGGATACTCGGGGACGCTGCTTGCGGCCGCGCCTCTGCCGCTCGTGTTGCGGCCGCTCGGATTTGCTGGAGACGCTGCAGACGCGTGGAGCCTGCTTGAGACGCCACCGCGGAGCCCGCGCGCCGACCCCCATGGCCCCACGCTTGCTCACGCCACCGCGTCGCTCCTGCTCGGCGCCGCCCGGATCTGCTGGAGCCACCGCCGCGGGTCTTGCTCGCACCACCCCTGCGCGCGCCGCCGACCACACCTACTCGCGCCGCCCAGGTGGCTAGGGTTAGGGTGTCTTCCGTGGGGCGGTGACGACTGAGGGGCGAGTGAGGAGGGGGTGGGGCGGTGGGCTGCAGGACTGGTGGGGCGTGGGGTGGGCTGGTGAGAGCATGGCCTCGTGGGGGAGTGAAGATGGGCCGAGCCCCCAATGCCAAGAAGCTCTGGCTCTGGTATGTTCACGTAACATAGTTCGGTTGCTTCGGTTCTCGGTTCAGTTTGGCCTTCAAACCGAACACCGAACCGAGCACCGAACTTCCAGGAACCCAAAACTGAAGCCGAATCCGAAAACCGAAAAAACCGAAATTTCGGTTCGGTTCGGTTCGGTTTACGGTTTTCGGTAAATTTTTGCCCAGTCTCGAGGGCTACGCACGGGCACCGAGCCGGTAGATGCTCGTCCGGCCAATCACTACGCGAGACGTGGGGCCAGCGTCTCCGTTGGCAGCAGATCAAACGGCCAGCAATTCGGTTGTTCCCGGACGCTAAGGGGGTGTTTGGTCGGAGGAGTTAAAGTTTAACAAACACTGTAGCACTTTCGTCTTATTTGACAAAAAGTTTTTAATCTTGGACTAATTAGGCTTAATAGATTCGTCTCGTAAATTACTCCTAATCTGTGCCGACATGCATGCAATTAGTCTACATTTAGTACTCCATGTATTTGAGGGAACATTGATGTGATGGGAGTTAAACTTTAACCCCTGGAAACCAAACAGGCCTTCAAACAACCGCATGTCATATAGCAAATCTGGTGGTAGTACACGCGTACGATCGACACCTGGGCTCCTTGGTCACCGTCCGAAGTGAAAGTGACCATGCGCTCCATCTCTCCCCAAGCCCTCCACGCGTTTGACCTCAACTCCTCACCACGCTTTGTCGCTTTGTCAAAGCTTCACTTTGTATCCCGGTTTCATGTCCCATGTAGACTAGATAAATTCAAGTGGTTTTGGTCTAGGACAAAGGCCGATCGTGTTATCTTACCACCCTCCAACTCTTTTGAAACGAAGGTTTTTTTTTGTGTTGGATAATGAGTTAATAAATACCCAAAAAAAATCTATCCTTATAAGTTATGACCCAGCTCTGCTCAGCTCTGTTATCCACAAGCACTATACGCCAAAGAATTCATGGCGCGGTAGACGAGTTCTGCAGAAAGAAAGAAAAGATAGGAAGAAGGAGGCTCACGGGTGTGTCAAGCGGGTGATTGGGTGAAAAACGACAAGGGTTGGTAGTATTTTCTTCTTAAAACTTTCTAATCTTTTTTTTTGTTGCTTTTCTGACTTTGTTTAATCTTGACGACTCTACGGAATGAAACGAAGGCCAAACAAAGATACTAATTTTGACCCCCCCCCCAAAAGTAGGGGGAAAAATAATATAAAAATTGAACAAAATTAGCAAAACCAGCCGAAAAGTATGAGTATTAGGGGCTGTTTAGTTGGCAAAATTTTTGGCGAAATGCTACTGTAGCAGTTTCGTTGTTATTTGGTAAATATTGTCCAATCATGGTCTAATTAGGCTTAAAAGATTTATCTCGTCCATTTCGTCTAAACTGTGTAATTAGTTTTATTTTTTATCTATATTTAATGCTTCATGCATGTGTTCAAAGAATCGATGTGACGGGGAATCTGAAAATTTTGGCAAAATTTTTGGCATCTAAGACTATCTGCACTCATGGACCTCTATATTCATCCTCTATACATCCTAGTCATCAAGATTCTCTCCTCTATATTCAATTCTTCCGCACCCATCCATCCTCTATATCATCCTCTATCCATCCTAGTCACTGTGGGCCCCACTTGTCACTTTATCTAAATATATCCCTGTGACATCTTGTTTTGAAGGATTTATTGAAACGAATTTAATAGTGCAATCGGAATTTAATTTGAATTTTTAGTTTGTGAGTTATAGCATTTTTTTGTTTAGTTAAATTAATGGGGCCCACCACTGCAGGTGTTGTCTCCTCCGTCCCACGTGCTTCTGCCTCTCCGCGCGCGCGGCAGCGCGGGCCCTCGCCGGATAGCGTGCGTACTGTATCGCGTTATATACAGAGGAAGAGGGAAGATAGAGTAGCAGTTTAGAGTACCCGCTGCAGCAAATTCTATACTCTATATCACATAGCGTACCGCTATAGAGCGTCCGGTGCGGACGGTCTAAACGGTGCCTTACGGCAGTGTTTAGATCCCTTCAAACTTCCAAAAATTTTACAAGATTCCCCGTCACATCGAATCTTTAGACGCATGCATAGAGCATTAAATATAGGTAAAAAATAACTAATTGCACAGTTTGTCTATAAATGTCGAGACGAATCTTTTGAGCCTAGTTAGTCCATGATTAGATAAATTTTACCAAATAACAACGAAAAGTGCTACATTAACTTTACACCATCTAAACACTACCGCAATTGCCAAAAAGTGAGAGCAGAGATAGATAGCGCACAAACATCCTCGGCGTACGAAATTCCAGTGCAAAATCACGTGGATTGAACTCCTTCACGGGCCTTATTTAGTTCCCAAATTCACACCCCAAATTCCACTATGCAAAAAAGAGATTCCCCAACACATCAAAATACTAGCAAATGCATAGAGTACTAAATGTAGATGAAATCAAAAACTAATTACACAGTTTTATTGTACTTTGCGAGACGAACATTTTAAGTCTAATTAATCAATTTTTAAACAATTTTTTTATATAAAAAACAAAAATGCTACAATAATCGAGGATGACACTATGTCGAATCGGCCACCCAAGTCGGCAACTAAACAAGCCCACGGATAGTACTTCGGTTCGGGCCAGTACTCCACCCGAATGATTTGACCGGTCCCATCTGATCCTGGACCATTCCTAAATGCTCATCAAAATCCACATCGCGGTCGCGCCAGCCCCGCCCAGCCCAGCCGCTAACCCCCTGCACTCCACTGTTGAACCACTGCTCCCCAACTACCCCATTCCTCTCTTCATCCTCTGCGGGACCCACCGCCGTACGATCTCCATCGAAGGGTAATGGTACGCCCGTCGTGTGCCTAGGCCCGTTTGGTTTGGGTGGGTTAAAGTTTAACTCATATTAATGTTCTCTCAAATACATGGTCTACTAAATATAAACTAATTATATGTATATTGATATAGATTAAGAGTAATTTACGAGACGAATCTATTAAGCCTAATTAATCTAAGATTGAAATTTTTTTATCAAATAAGACGAAAGTGTTACAGTGTTTGTTAAACTTTAACCCCAAACCAAACGGGGCCTGCTTATCCGGCAGTGTAGGGATCTCCCAGAAACAACTATTTTATAGTTTATATAATTTTTTATTGCAGTGGTTTTTTTAATTTATAAATCTCATCTAGCTACCTATATGTAAATTATCATTGGGGACGCCCTTAGGCCTGGTGCCAGCTCGGTTGGTGATCAAACAACAATGCTCGCTCCCTCCGGCACAAAATATAATTCATCTATAATGGAATGGTAGAAGACTATAATTTAAGTATTTTTACGTTTAATCATCTCTACACCTAAAATATAAGCAGAGGTATCATCGTACCGCCTCACCCTGCTCAGCTCGTCCCCGATTTTTTTTTGACTTGCTCCTCCAAATTAGAATCAGATATCAAATCAAATCAAATTGTTCTAAATCTAAATCGGAAAAAATATCAAACCAAATCAAATGATAATCCGTCTTTTTCGACTTGTTTTTTCCAGCTGGAACAGTATTTTTCTCTCACAAAAAATCAGTCAACAGTGTTTTTCAGCCGGCTTATAATTTCAGCCGAACGGCCCCTATGTTTGGCGCTGGTTTCGTCGAACAGCTCATCGCGCATGCCAAGACGCTCTCTCTGCATAGAGGTTAACTCTTCCCTTCCTATCCTTGCATATTGAATGAAAAACAATATTTAGATTATAAAAAGAGACTAACTATTGTATGTGCTAGACTCTAAACTTGTCTATTGATGACTTTGCTTGGCCTATAGATAAGTTTTATTGGGCTTGCTCTAAAACCCACTCTCGCACATAACCCGGTCTGGTCCCAAAATCGAGACCCGTGGGATAAAAGATAATACATCCTTGTAGGACAGAGAGAACACGTGTAGCACATAGCAGATAATTGCGCCTTGTCGCTATATCAATGTGAAGCGGGACTATTCTGTATGGTTGGAGGAAGGTGGAAACAACTTTATATTTTCTATATAATTAGATTTATAGACCTCTTAATATGTTTATCTAAGCCATAACTCACGTGTCTCGATATAATTATACGTAAAAATCTGTGATCACCGTGCAACACATGGGCATATATCTAGTGAACACATAAAATCTTTATATTGATAGGTAATATAGGACTTGTACAATGAAATATATTAAGAAACACAATACCATAACATATAGAGTTTTGATGTATATAAGATGATATTCCTTTACAAATATTGATAACCAACTACTCGTATTGCAAACCATGTCGATCTCCGGATGGAGTTATATTCTTGACCGAAAGTGTTATTTGTTACCTCCTCTAGCCACAGGTAAACAGATACTCCTCCATAAACGGAAAGGCATCTTGACTTGTCTATAGGTGAACTACATCCTAAAATATATAGCGTATAGAAATACTAAAAAATTGTAACCAAATATAAGAGATTTTGGTGCATAATAAATAGTATTAAAATAGTACACTGTTGTTATTTGCCATTTATTAAGCAGTATCTATTTAACCACACGGATGATGGTTTATACCTATTGAAAAATGAATAAGGTATACGTCTTTTGTATTTTCTTTTACCCAAATGCTTCTTTACGAGCGCGCGCTCGCGTTGTGCGGCATGCACACATTCTTGGGGCGTCTGATGTTATCCGGGTTTGGGGTTTGGGCCAACTGGTGCACGGGTGAGTGGGAGAACGGTGGAAATAACTCGCCTGCCATCGTTGCCACCGGAGAAGAAGAAGGTCGCAGCATTAGTGTTTAGTTTTTTTTGGATTTCCATGTTCTCCGGGCTTAGAAACAAGTTTATGGGGAGGATGACCAAATCGGCGGCGGTGGTGGTCAAGATGGCGGTGAAGGACGGGGCAGCGGAGGCGCCGCTCGCCGGGTAGTTGGAGAGAGTCGGTTGGGCGGTGCCAGTGTGAAAGTCCTATGTTTGGTGTTGGTAATTAGTAACAATGCCTAAGTACTAATCCTATACCTAAGTTGTATGTAGCATATGAGGATTAGTACATTCCAAGTTTGGTGGCAAGATGGACATGGTGATCATGATGTCCACACTTGGATTTGGACAAAACCCTACGTGATCAAGGCAAAGGTATATGCTTAAGGGTTATGTTTTAGTAACCAAGACATCTAGTGGGTGTGGTTATATTATAGGTTAGATAGCCATACTATAAAGAGGGGAATAACGCGGCTATTGAACTCCTAAGTGCCTCTAGATGTGCATTTCATAATCATATGCATTTGGATAGAACTAATATCGCCTCGAAAAATGATTGTGAAAATACTAACACACTCACATATGACGAGATCACTTGATGGTGTTAGCACGTTTGCGAAGGCGGTGGAGTTTGAGCGGTAGAGAGGGTTTGGGGTCCTCTCTCCCTTCCGCCGAGCTTGCGAGGCGGGATTCAGGCGTTTTCGAGAAGTTGAAACGACTTTTTTCCACTACGTCGGAAGTCCGAAAAAGAAACGGAGGCGAACGGAGGTCATAGAGGTGACCGGACGCTGAACCGGACGCAGTCTTTGCATGACCGGACGCGTCCGGTCAGTGTTCAGTGTCTGCGCTGTTTTCAGTTTGATGATCGGACGCGAAGCGCGTCTGGTCACAGTCGATCGGACGCGTCCGGTCGTTCAGGGAGCTTACTAGACTCTAACCGGACGCTGGCACTGTGGCGTCCGGTCATATCTCCAGCGCGTCCGGTCATTGTGTTGTTGTGCGCTGCTCAGGTATGACCAGCGCGTCCGGTCGTTCGCAGCGCGTCCAGTTTGCGCGTCAAGCGCGTCCGGTCGTTGCTTTGCAGTTAGCCGTTGTGCGACCAGCGTGTCCGGTCAGTTAGACCAACGCATCCGGTCAGTGCTTTACAACTTAGCCGTTGTACGACCGACGCGTCCGGTCAGTTGGACCAGCGCGTCCGATCAGCACGATTTCGGTTGTTTTAGTTTCTAACGACTCTATTCGAAGGGGTACGTCTATAAATACTCGTTGGCCGGCTCAAGGCTCTCTCTCTCGAATATTTGACATACTTGTGAGCACTTTGAGCTAAGCAACTCCCCTCCCGCTCATCTCTCTTGTTTCCTTGCATATTCGAAGTGAGATTGAGTGATCCAAGTGCATTTGCATTGTGAGATTGCATCTAGTTGGCACTTGGTGGTTGATTTGCTGCGGGATTCTTGTTTCTCTTGGTGGTTGCCACCACCTAGATGGCTTGGAGCAGCTTGGAGGCGTTGGCAAGAGTTGGTGATTGTTCTTGGCTACCTCCGGTGATTGTGAGGGGTTTGTGCCTACCTCGGCGAAGCGCCAAAGGCAACGTTAGTGAATTGCTCGTGTCAATTGCAACCTTTTGCCATTTAGTAGGTTCTTGTGGCGCATTTTGAGAGGCTCGGTGTGAGACCGATTAGCCACCGAACCACGTGGTCAAGAGGGACACAACGGGGACTAGCGTGCCGGCAAGCACGTGAACCTCGGGATAAATCTTCGTGTCATCACTTTCATATTATGATTGATTGATCCCGGTGTTCGGTTATCTTGGTATTTATTGTTGATTATATTGGTTGGCTCAATACTTCGCTCCTCGGTGAAACTCTCCTAACTCAACTTCGCATTACCTTCTTAGTTATCTTTGCTAGCTAGTTAGCTTTACTAGAGTAGCTCTTTTGTGTAGCTTGCTAGTTGAAGTTGTAGTTACCTTCTCGGTTTGACTTGTGCGGTTGAGTGCAAATATACTAGAATTGTGAATTGGTTAGGTGGCTTGCAAACACCCCGTAGGCTAAGCAAAACTCGCATCTCGCTATTTGTTATATTGATAAACTTGTTTAGCTTGTCTTTGTAGAAATTTTTAAAAGGCTATTCACCCCCCTCTAGCCATCAAGACCTTTCAAGTGGTATTGGAGCCGTGGTCACCGTTTTCAAGGCTTAACAACCTCGGTGTAAGATGGCTCAAGTTGTGTTCAACCATGTCGGGGGCAAGCCTCCATTCTTTGATGGTGTCACATCTTTTGATCATTGGAAAAGAAAGATGAAGCAATATCTTGGCTCTATTCATGAGAACGTTTGGAAGGTGACACACCATGATTATGCTATCATTGATCCTGACAACCTCACCAACAATGATCGCATCAACAACCAATGCAACACTATGGCTCTTAATACTCTCTACAATGGAATTGATGCAAAGGTCTTTGAGCAAATCAAGGATCCTGAGATGACAAGTGAAGTGTGGACAAGATTAGAGAAAACATATGAGGGCACTTCAACGGTAAAGAGTGCCAAGCTCTATATGCTAAAGGATAAGTTTGCAAGCTTCAAGATAAAGGATGATGAGTCTATACCGGAGATGTTCTATAGGCTATAAGTTATTGTCAATGATCTCAAGAGTCTAGGAGAAGATGTCAAGGACAAGGACTTCTCACATAAGTTCTTGATAAACTTACCTAAGAAGTTTGCTATCTTAAGGAAGATGATCCAAAGAGAGGGTTTGGACAAGGTGACTCCAAACCAAGTGCTTGGAGATATCATGACCAATGCTCAATATGATGATGATGAAGATGAAGATGAGAAGAAGGAGATCAAGGTCAAGCAAGAGAAGACCACCGCATTCAAGGCTTCTTCTTCCAAGGGCAAGAGCAAGGTTGATGATGATGATGATCCATTTGATGATGAGACCATGGCCCTTCTATTGCAAAAGATGGGTCAGTTCATGAAGAAGAGAGGCTATGGTGCAAGAAAGAGAAGGGACTTCATGAAGGCAAAGGAGGTGCTTTGTTACAATTGCAATAGCCCCGATCACATAGTGGCAGATTGCCCCTATGAAGATAAGAGATTTCATAATGGGGACTTGAAGCTCAAGAAGAACAAGAAGGATAAGAAAGAGAAGGAGAAAAAGTAAAGAAGAGCTTCACATTCAACAAGAAGAAGAAGGGTGTGAAAGCCCAAGTTTGGTTTTGGTAATTAATGACACCAAGTTGTTAATGTCATGTGTTAAGTGTTTTGATTTAGGCTTAAGCAACACACGTGATGAAGGAGCATGTGGCATGGAATGATGGCCACAAGATCACAAGTGGTGGAGATGCACATAATATGGTGTGCATGATGATCAAGTGGAAGAGAAGGAACTAAGAGCGCAAGGCAAAGGTATAACCATAGGGTTTTCCTTTTGTCGGTCTAAGATGAGTAGAGAAGTGATTGATCGGGTTTAGGATACATAGCCGACTATCAAGAGGGGCAATCACGGTTAGCTCAAAAATCAAGTGCTACTAGATCAATGTCTTGAGCATATGTATTAGGATCTAGTAAAGAGCTAACATAACGCCTTGAGAAATGATTGTGAAATGCTAACACACATGCACATGGTGGTGTTAGCACATTTGTGAAGGCGGTGGAGTTTGAGCGGTAGAGAAGGGTTTAGGTTCTTCCCTCCCTCCTACCGAGCTTGCGAGGCGGGATTCTGCGCTTTTTGGAGAAGTGAAACGCCTATTTTCTACTGCGCCGGAAGTTGAAAAAGAAACGGAGGCGAACGGAGGTCACTGTGGTGACCGGACGCTGCACCGGACGCGGTCACGGTTTGACCAGCGCGTCCGGTCAGTTCATTCGGTCAGCGTGCCTAGGGTGAGTGACCGGACGCTGGTCTGGCCTGACCAGCGCGTCGGTCAGTTCACCTGTGCGCAGAAGCAGAGCGCGCGACCGACGCGTTCGGTCCTTCACGGCACTGGCGCGTCCGGTCACGCGTCCAGAGGGGCAGAGAGCGCAGGAGTGATGATCAGACGCGAGGTGCGTCCGGTCATGTACGATCGGACACGTTCGGTCGTGATGAGAGCTTACTGGACTCTAATCGGACGCTGACACTATGGCGTCCGGTCAGTTCTACAGCGCGTCCGGTCATTGTTTCGTTGTGTGCTACTCAGGCTTGACCAGCGTGTCCAGTCAGTTGCGGGACCAGCGCGTTCGGTCACACCCGGCGCGTCCGGTCAGTGTTTCGGAAATTAGCCGTTGCACGACCGGCGTGTCCGGTCAGTACGACCAGCGCGTCCGGTCAGCGCGATTTCGGCTGGTTGAGTTCCTAACGGCTAGCTGCGTACCCCTTCTGAAAGGATCTAATAGGCCTAGAGGGGGGGTGAATAGGCGGATCTAAACACCTGAAACTCAAAACTCAACGCGGAAGTTAAAACACTGACCGGTACTACCGGTTGGTTTGGACCGGTACTACCGGTGAGGGATCACCGGTACTACCGACGCTGACCACCGGTACTACCGGTACCCTACTGAAACTAAGAAATCAGAGATTTGCGAGTTGTGATTTCAGATCTGAGTTTTACCCCACTACCGAAGATGATGTTGATGAAGTTTATGAACTCTTCTTTCTTGTTCCTTCACCAAGAGTAGATCGAGCACCCACAACCTATGAAAGAGATATGAAAGAGGGAGAACACAAAGAACAAGTAATATCTCGAGAGAACACAAATAACAACAACAACAACAACAACAAGCACGCAGAACACAAGATTTAACCCGAGGTTCGGCAACCCCACTAAGGAGTTCCTACGTCCTCGTTGTTGAGGTGACCACTAAGGTCGGAGTCTCTTCCACCTCCTTGCCTCCCTCAAGCAACCACAAAGGTTAGCCCAAGATTTCCACTAAGAATACAAGGGTAATACAAACTCTTCGGGGTGCCCTCACAAGTACAACAACACGGGCAACCACGAAGAACACCTAGCCGGCTAGGGTTCCAAGAACCCAAGAGTAACAAATACAAACCAAGCCAACTAGGAGGGGAACCAAGTGCTCAAGATGTGAATCGAAGCTTTCCACTCTTAAATCTCTCCTCTCTACTCAGATCTTGCAAGGGATTGGATTTGAGAGCAAAGAGGAAGAGAGAGTGGGTGAGTCAATGCTTGAGAGCTGTTTGTCTGAAGGTTGGTAGGAGTAAATGGTGTGGGCAACGGTTAGAAATGAAGGGGAGAGCTATTTATACTCTTATCTTCGAAGCGGTACCGGTACTATCGGTGAACCCACCGGTACTACCGATCCTAAGGGTTTCGACCGTTACAACCAACCTACTGAAGACTATTACGAGAAAATAGCCTACCGGTACTACCGGTCTTTCACCGGTACCACCGGTAGTACAGATTTTGGCGAAGACAAGTTTGCGGGAAAAAGACTTACCGGTACTACCGGGCTTTCACCGGTACCACCGGTCAATGGCCGGTACTACCGGTCAACCACCGATACTACCGCTAGAACAAAAACTCGCAGAACTAAGGCGCTGACACCGGCGGGATTTATGCCTACCGGTACTACCGTTGGTTCACCGGTACTACCGGTACTCCCAGGCATAAAACACTTCTCTAAGTGTCCGTGAGTGCAAAGGTGTCTCTCAAACGCTTAAACCAATACAAATTGAGCACAAGTTTTCCCTCTAGATAACCTAATTTGTATCCCTCTTGATAGTGCGGCGTTTCCTATAACTCAAGTTAAAAGATAAAATCTAATCTATCCACTTGAGACGGAACGCTTTTCAAACAATGGAATTGAGGGTGCTAACATCACCAAATGTGACCATACAAATTCTTTCATTGAACTAACACCTGCATATTCACTTAGATAGACATGTTAGTCCCTAATTTGATTGTCATTAATTATCCAAAACCCACAACGGGGGCGAATGCACTTACAAACTCCCCCTTTTTGGTAATTGATGACAACCAACTTAGGCTTACATAAGATGTAGAGAAATGAAGATTTTTGAATTTCAAACTTTACGAGAGGCTCCCCCTTAGTGTATGCATTGAACTTGAATCTCAACATTGATCATAATCAATATGCATACATAAGGGAAGCTCCCCCTAAATTTTGCAATTCGTGGGGTGCCTAAAAGTGTGTGACAAGAATTATAACGTGATGCATGAGACATGACTTATCACACAAACACAGGAAAACAAACTAGGCAAACATAACAAATAAGCATAAGTGATTAGCCTACAATCATCCATCATCACACAAATAGTTCTTAGTCCACCATACATAGTTTACCACAAGGTTTGGAAAGATTACACGACCATTAACTACCTATTACATAGATGATAAGCCTAACACTCCCCCTTTGGCATCAAATGCCAAAAAGGGTAGGCACAGAAAGAACCAAGGTAGCGAAGTTTAATAAGGCTCCGAGAAGTCACGGTCATCGTCACTGTCGTCGCCGTCGTCGGTCGAGTAGTCAACCAACCCTGGCGATGGAGGGACCGGCTGCTTACCACGAGGGTCATCGGACGGGCCAGCCTCCTCACTAGGACCAGAGGCAGGAGCACCATACAACTCATTGTACTCGACAAAAGGATCCCGAAACTCACGGAGAGGACTCTCAGGAGGATCAAGCTGTAGGTGCTGCTCAATACGCCTTAGGCGACGATCATCCTTCTCAGCCTTGTAACAGAAGGCCTCCCAAAGCTTCCCCAAAGCATACTTGATGACACCGCCACCACGCCGACGACGCTCCGAGGAGGAGCGAGTAGGAGCAGTAGCAGTACCACCACAGTAAGCACCGCGGGAGGAAGTACGAGTGGCCGGACCACGAGTGGGAGAAGGAGCGGAACCACCACCAACACCTCTGGGGCCCAAATGACGCACGGAGTAGGACATGTGCACAGTATTGTGATGGAATGAACGACCCACCACTTGCTCAATGATATACATGAGATATGGAGCATATGGCACAGACTTGTGGGGATCATTTGCAGCCTGCTCAATCTTGCGCCACATGAAGTCAGTGATGGAAAAACGATCACCACCAGATCCAAAACGGCAAAGGACCTTAGGAGCATCAAGCATGAGATGAATAGAATCTCCAATCTTCGGGTCCAAGGTGAGACGAATGAGATTATTGAGGACATAAAAGTATGGCTTCAAATGAGTGGTAGTGAAATCAACAGTCGCACCAGGCTTGTAAACCTCAGCAGCCTCTAAGTCATCGTGAGAGACAGAATCTGGAAAAATATCAAACAGACTAGAAGCACCCCTGTCCTCAGCAGTAAACCCAAGAAGGCGTGAAAAAGTCCGATAATCACATCTGTAATGGACGCCTTGGGTAAGCCAATGTAGTACAAGATTCTGAGAATCAATCCACAGAGTTGCATAAAACTGACAGATAATCTCATCATTCCAATTATGCTGGAACGTCATAAGAGGAAGCAGACGACAAGCATCAAGATCAGCAACCAAGCGGTGAATGTCAGGATTGTTCAAATTATCAAGAGAGGCGCGCTGCACCCACTTGTGCTGGAAGATTGGCGGAGAAGAGCCACGCTGCCCACTCTTGAAAAGAACCTTGTAATAATAATCGGAATGCATGCGGCTCCAAAAATGAACATCCACACTAGGATTGCGGATGAACTGATATGGATTCTCACTGCGCTGCACCCTTAAGTCACCCGCTCTCTTAGAATAATCAACAGGAAGAGAGGGTTGATAACCACCTTGATTCTGAGGACCGGACATACGAGGATTTGCATTTTGATGAAATAAAAGCATCCGGTTGGTAGTGGCAAGACCAATTTGAATAGGGGATTGAGCCACAATGTTAGGGTCAATAGAGCGACCCTCAATTTGCATAGCGGCAAGCTGTGGATTCTCACCTGCCGGACGCTGACCTTGCACTTGCTCGCTATGACGACGCGGAGGATTGGGTCGTCCCATACTCGAGAGAGGAGCAGGCACACCCTGGGGCTCAACATTATCGTCATCTCCAATGCCGCCACCACCTCCACGGCCGCTAGAACGAGCGGCAGTCCTTCCACGGACAGGCCGGGAAGCACTACCACCATCACCACCACTGGGACGAGCGGCCCTTTTGGGATTCTTCCTTTGCATGCTTGAAGATGAAAGAAGATCGAATCACAACAAAGGAAGAAGTTTGGGCAACTCCAAAGCACCTCCACGCGATCCCCACGACAAGGGGAAACTTCTCCTCAAAGATCGGTAAGAGTGGTGGAGTGAGGAGGGAGATCGAGTGGGGGTAGGAAGAGGCGGCGCCGTCGGTGGTGGAGGATGCGGGCACGGGGAAGAAGAATGAGGGAAGAAAGGTCACAGCCCCTATTTATACCCGGCCGAAACTTACACTACCGGTACTACCGGTGGAGAAGCACCGGTACTACCGGTCAGGTCGACAACGGCAGCCAGGCGACGCGAGAAAAAGAACTACCGGTGGTACTGGTGTCTAGTCGGTACTACCGGTCATAGACCGGTACGACCGGTCACCCAGCGGTACAAACGGTGGTTCCAGTGCAGAAAGAAATGAGTGAGAGATGGTGAACATATATGATGAACTAGAACCAACTCAAGCATGACTAGATTTCATAGAAACAACACAAAACTATGAACATGCTTAAGAAGTGAAAATAGATTTTGAAATCTCATCCAAATTATTTTTTAAAGAGTTTTCGCCTAGCTAGAATCAAACAAAATATGTCCAAAAAATCAAGCCACGTTACGAGAATCAATGATATTTAGTTCACTCCTCAAAGCACAAAATCTGGACTCATCTAGGGGCTTTGTGAAGATATCGGCTAGTTGCTTTTCGGTGCTCACATGATGTAAAGCGATATCTCCTTTGGCTTCATGGTCTCTCAAGAAATGATGCCGGATGTCTATGTGCTTTGTACGAGAATGGTTTATGGGATTGTTAGCCAATTTAATGGCACTCTCATTGTCACACAAGAGGGGAATTTTGGTTAGCTCACAACGAAAGTCTTTCAGGGTCTGCTTCATCCAAAGTAGCTGGGCACAGCAAGCACCGGCCGCCACATACTCGGCTTCGGCAGTAGACAAGGCAACACTATTTTGCTTTTTAGAGCTCCACGACACCAAAGACCTACCAAGAAATTGGCAAGTCCCGGTAGTGCTCTTTCGATTTACCCTGCAACCGGCATAATCCGAATCGGAGTAGCCAAGTAAATCAAAAGTGGAGCCCTTGGGATACCACAAGCCAAGATTAGGAGTGAGCACTAAATATCTCAAAATTCTCTTAACAGCCACTAAGTGACATTCTTTCGGATTAGCTTGAAATCTTGCACACATGCACACACTAAGCATAATATCGGGCCTAGATGCACAAAGGTAAAGTAAGGATCCAATCATGGAACGATATACCTTTTGATCGACGGCCTTTCCATCCTTGTCGAGATCAAGATGCCCATTGGTTGGCATCGGTGTCTTGATGGGTTTTGCTTTCTCCATGTCAAACTTCTTCAACATGTCAAGAGTATACTTCGTTTGACAAATAAAGATTCCTTCCTTGAGTTGCTTGATTTGAAAACCAAGAAAGAACTTCAACTCTCCCATCATAGACATCTCGAATCTATTCGTCATAATCCTACTAAACTCCTCACAAAAAGCCACATTAGTACTACCAAATATTATGTCATCGACATATATTTGGCAAATAAAGATATCATTATTGACTTTGCGAGTAAATAAAGTTAGATCGGCCTTGCCTATCTCAAACCCTTGTTTGAGTAGGAAGTCCTTAAGACAATCATACCAAGCTCTAGGGGCTTGCTTAAGCCCATAGAGTGCTTTATTGAGCTTATAGACATAATCAGGATTCTTGGGATCTTCAAAACCCGGTGGTTGCTCTACATATACTACTTCGGAGAGGGGGCCGTTGAGGAATGCACTCTTCACATCCATTTGATATAGCTTGAAGTTGTGATGGACGGCATAGGCAAGTAAGATCCGTATTGACTCAAGCCTTGCCACCGGTGCATAAGTTTCCCCAAAATCCAAACCTTCAATTTGAGTGAATCCTTGAGCTACCAACCTCGCCTTGTTTCTTGTGACCACACCATGCTCATCTTTCTTGTTGCGGAAAACCCATTTGGTTCCAATCACATTTTGTTTAGGTCTTTCCACCAATGTCCAAACTTCATTACGAGTGAAGTTATTCAACTCTTCTTGCATTGCAATCATCCAATCCTCATCATCAATGGCTTCTTCAACCTTTTTAGGCTCTTTTGGAGACACAAATGAGAAGTGTTCACAAAAGCTTGCAAGCCTTGACCTTGTGACGACTCCTCTTTGAATGCTTCCCAAGATGTTATCAACGGGATGATCTCGTTGAATGGTATGATGTACTCTTGGGTGAGGCACTTGAGTTCTCCTTTGGATTGGACCTTCATCTTCATCATCCTTGTCTTGGTTGATTGAAAGGTCAAGATTAAGATCTTGTGTGAAGTTGTCTTTATTTCTATTTCGATCATCAACTTGGTTGCTATCTTCGACTTGTGGTGAATTTTGAATGACTTGAACACTTGAATCATGTCCATTTCTTGATGTAGAACCATCATCATGGACATTTATTGACTCATGATGCATATGCGGATCATGAATGGTTTGCTCTTGTTCATATTCATCATCTTCTTCAACGGGCTTTACTTCACCGGTAGCAAGCTTCTTGATCACTTGAGAGGATGGTTCTTCTTTACCTATAATGTCAACATTGACTTGCTCCTTTTGAGAGCCGTCGGTTTCATCAAATGTCACGTCAATCGCTATTTCAACTTGACCGGTTGTCTTGTTGAAAACACGATAGCCATGTTCGTTAGTACCATAACCAAGCAAGAAACCTTCATCAACCTTTGGTGCAAACTTTGAGCTTTTGGATTTCTTGTTAAGTATGAAACACTTGCATCCAAAAACTCGAAAGTAATGCACCTTAGGTTTGTTACCGGTAAGAAGCTCGTAGGCGGTCTTTTTCATGATTTTATGAAGATACAAGCGGTTGATTGCATGACATGCCGTGTTGACCGCTTCCGCCCAATACTTGTCCGGAGTCTTGTATTCATCCAACATTGCTCTTGCCGCTTCTATGAGTGTTCGGTTCTTTCTCTCCACAACACCATTTTGTTGAGGAGTATAGGGAACCGAAAACTCATGCTTGATTCCCTCTTCATTAAGGAACTCTTCAATATTGGTGTTCCTAAACTCCGTCCCGTTGTCACTTCTCACTTTCTTGATCTTCACTTCAAATTCGTTTTGAGCTCTTCTTGCAAACTTCTTGAAGATTACTTGAGTATCACTTTTATCTTGCAAAAGAATACCCAAGTAAAGCGGGAATAATCATCAACAATAACGAAACCATATTTGTTACCTCCAATGCTTATGTAAGCATTGGGACCAAATAAGTCCATGTGAAGTAGCTCAAGTGGTCTCATTGTTGATACAACATTTTTAACGAGATGCTTGGCTCCAACTTGTTTGCCCGCTTGACATGCGCTGCAAATCCTATCTTTCTCAAAAGAGACATTTGTTAGTCCAAGGATGTGTTCGCCTCTTTGAAGGTCGGCCAAGTTCCTCAGTCCAACATGGGCTAGTCGGCGATGCCATAACCAACCCATGCTAGATTTTGCCACTAAACAAGTCTCGGGCTTCACTTTACTAGATGTGAAATCAACTAGATAAAGTTTGCCTTTCAAACGACCCGTGAAAACAATGGAGGAATCCTTCCTTTTAGAGACTTCCACACCCACATTGGTAAAGAGACAATTGTAGCCCATCTCACAAAGTTGTGAAACGGATAACAAATTGTATCCTAACCCTTCCACAAGTAATACATTTGAAATAGAATTATCATTTGAGATAGCAATTTTACCCAAACCAAGGACGTCTCCTTTACCATTATCACCAAACACAATGCGTTCACTTGTACTTTGATTTGGTTGAAAGGAGGTGAACATATTCTTCTCTCCGGTCATATGATTAGTGCATCCACTATCTAGCACCCAACTTGTTCCACCGGAGGAGTATTCCTACAAAAACAAATTAAGCCTTGGTTTTAGGTACCCAAATTGAATTGGGTCCTAAGGGGTTAGTCACATAGGTCTTGGGCACCCCAAACACTCCTTATGATTTGCTTCTTCTTGAGTGCACCAACATACTTCACAACAATCTTACCATCCTTGCCCCAACAACATATATAATCACTAGCATAGCTTCGTGAAATGGGTACTTGTTGCTTGGAGGTAAGCACTTGCTTCTTTTTGTTGTTGGCCTTGGTCTTAACAAATGTGCTTGAAGGAGTGGCAAACGTTGTTGACCTTGTTGATAAGATCGTCTAGTGCCACACCCTTGTTGAATCTCACACAAGGCACTCCATTGATCATGTTCCTTCCATTTGCTTTACCATCATACCTATTGTAGCCAAGTCCATCCTTGATGAGGGGGTGTCTTGATGACTTGTACATGGTTGTTGATTGCTTCTCCTTGCAACCATTCTTGATAACCATGTTCAATCTTTGAATCTCCTTATCTTTCTTTTCTAGCTCAACAAGGTTAGTACCACAAGCACTTATATCATGATTATAACATCTTTTACATCCTTCACTAGTTGAAGCATTGGAATCACCGGATTCCTTAGGATGGATGGAAGTGCTATTCCAAAGAGTTTCATAGCTAAGTTCAAGAGTATGATATTTATCTTTGAAGCTTGTGAGGCTTTCTTGAACCAAGCTATGTTGACTCTTTAAACTAGCTAAAGAGTCTTTAACCAAAGAATGTTCCTTAGTCAAATGTTCATATAGATCTTTGGCTAAAGATAATTCTTTGTTTAGTTTCTCTACTTCCTTAGAAAAGCATGCTTCAAGTTCAAGGTTCTTCTCCCTTTCCACTAGGAGCAATTCCCCTTGCGACTCGATGCATTCTTCCCGCTTTTCTAGTTCATGGATTAGCTTTATTATTTGAGAGCCGGCCGATTTGCCGAATTTCTTTATCATGTTGTTTGCAAGTTCATCATCACTTTCATCACAACTACTATATTCATTACTAGAGTGAGTCGGAGAGTTGTGTGGTACCTTCTCTCCCTTTCCCATAAGGCAAGTAGGAGTGTAGTAGTCGTTGTCGATGAGGTTTTCGAAGAGCCTAGGTGATAGAGATAAGTCGGTGAACAATTATGGTGACGAAGAATGGTTGACGATGTGCTTGGGTTGAGAAGAAGAAGTCTCTTGAATAGCAATAGTTGCAACACCCTTCTTCTTCTCCTTGTCTTTGTCATTTGAATCATCACTTTCATCGTTTGATTCCCATTCTTCACCAAGATGTGCTTCACCTCTCTTCTTGCCTTTATGCTTCTTGTCATCATTTTTGTTGTGCTTGTACTTCATCTTCTCTTTTGGACAATCGGCAATGAAATGGACCAATATCTCCACAACCATAGCAAAATCTTTTCTTGTATGGCTTGGCTCCACTCCTCTTCCTCTCCTTCTTCTTTTTCAAGTATTTTTTATAGTTTGCAACTAATAGAGCTTCTTCCTCATCGGAATCTTCATCTTGTTCTTCATCACATGACGGATCATAAATATCATTCTTCTTGCTTCTACCATGAGATGCCTTGAGAGCACTATTCTTCTTTTGACTTGATGCTTCTTTTGCTTCATCTTCTAAACACTCATGGTGTTTTCAACTTGGCAAGCATTTCTTGAGGTGTCATTGTGTCATAGTTAGGTCTTTCCATGATGACCGAAGCAAGAATGTTGTTCTTTTGTCTATACACTCTACACAACTTTCTAGCCGCCGAGTTGTCATCCCAATACGTGTCACCAAGAGCTCTTATTCTATTTATCAAGGTCATGAATCTATCAAACATAGCTTGGGTAGTTTCACCTTCAATCAGTCCAAAGTTCTCAATCTTGCCTTGAAGTAGCTCAATGTTTCCCTTTCTCACACTTTTATCACCTTCAAATGAAACCTTCAAGGTATCCCAAATTTGCTTTGCACTTTCCATGCCGTTTACCTTGTTGTAATCTTCTTGATTTAGGCATGATAGAATCAAGGAAGCAGCTGTAGCATTTTGTTGTATGTCAAGGTAATCTTCGGTTGTCAACTCATCATCTTCTTCCAAAGCTTTAACACCCACTTCCACAATCTCCCAACATCTTGCGGCAATAAGATGCATCTTCATTCTATGAGCCCAATCGGTATATCTAACTCCATCAAATTGAGGTGGTTTACCGGGGTTGATGATAGGCAAGTGTGTATTAGATTTGCTAAAAGAAGAGTACTCATATGGAACACGAGTAAACCCTTTAGATGACTTGATTGCTTCATTCTCACCATCTCCATCACCACCACTTGCCACATCTTCAATCTTCTTACTTACGGCTTCCTTCAACTTGTTCATCTCATCTTGCATCTTGTTCATTTGCTCTTTTTGTTGCTCTATAAGCCTGTCACTGAGTTTCCCGGCAAGCAACTCAACTAGCTTGTTCAAGGTGTCATCATCAAAGGTGGCCATGCTATTTCCTCACGCGGTGAAGCGCTAAACACGAGGAAACCTGCTCTGATACCAATTGAAAGGATCTAATAGGCCTAGAGGGGGGGTGAATAGGCGGATCTAAACACCTGAAACTCAAAACTCAACGCGGAAGTTAAAACACTGACCGGTACTACCGGTTGGTTTGGACCGGTACTACCGGTGAGGGATCACCGGTACTACCGACGCTGACCACCGGTACTACCGGTACCCTACTGAAACTAAGAAATCAGAGATTTGCGAGTTGTGATTTCAGATCTGAGTTTTACCCCACTACCGAAGATGATGTTGATGAAGTTTATGAACTCTTCTTTCTTGTTCCTTCACCAAGAGTAGATCGAGCACCCACAACCTATGAAAGAGATATGAAAGAGGGAGAACACAAAGAACAAGTAATATCTCGAGAGAACACAAATAACAACAACAACAAGCACGCAGAACACAAGATTTAACCCGAAGTTCGGCAACCCCACTAAGGAGTTCCTACGTCCTCGTTGTTGAGGTGACCACTAAGGTCGGAGTCTCTTCCACCTCCTTGCCTCCCTCAAGCAACCACAAAGGTTAGCCCAAGATTTCCACTAAGAATACAAGGGTAATACAAACTCTTCGGGGTGCCCTCACAAGTACAACAACACGGGCAACCACGAAGAACACCTAGCCGGCTAGGGTTCCAAGAACCCAAGAGTAACAAATACAAACCAAGCCAACTAGGAGGGGAACCAAGTGCTCAAGATGTGAATCGAAGCTTTCCACTCTTAAATCTCTCCTCTCTACTCAGATCTTGCAAGGGATTGGATTTGAGAGCAAAGAGGAAGAGAGAGTGGGTGAGTCAATGCTTGAGAGCTGTTTGTCTGAAGGTTGGTAGGAGTAAATGATGTGGGCAACGGTTAGAAATGAAGGGGAGAGCTATTTATACTCTTATCTTCGAAGCGGTACCGGTACTACCGGTGAACCCACCGGTACTACCGATCCTAAGGGTTTCGACCGTTACAACCAACCTACTGAAGACTATTACGAGAAAATAGCCTACCGGTACTACCGGTCTTTCACCGGTACCACCGGTAGTACAGATTTTGGCGAAGACAAGTTTGCGGGAAAAAGACTTACCGGTACTACCGGGCTTTCACCGGTACCACCGGTCAATGGCCGGTACTACCGGTCAACCACCGATACTACCGCTAGAACAAAAACTCGCAGAACTAAGGCGCTGACACCGGCGGGATTTATGCCTACCGGTACTACCGTTGGTTCACCGGTACTACCGGTACTCCCAGGCATAAAACACTTCTCTAAGTGTCCGTGAGTGCAAAGGTGTCTCTCAAACGCTTAAACCAATACAAATTGAGCACAAGTTTTCCCTCTAGATAACCTAATTTGTATCCCTCTTGATAGTGCGGCGTTTCCTATAACTCAAGTCAAAAGATAAAATCTAATCTATCCACTTGAGACGGAACGCTTTTCAAACAATGGAATTGAGGGTGCTAACATCACCAAATGTGACCATACAAATTCTTTCATTGAACTAACACCTGCATATTCACTTAGATAGACATGTTAGTCCCTAATTTGATTGTCATTAATTATCCAAAACCCACAACGGGGGCGAATGCACTTACACCTTCGTTATAAATAGACGTTGGCCAGGGTTTGAGGGTAACTCTTGCACATTTTGAGACCAAGAGACATACTTTGAGCTAGAGAACAACCCCTCTACTCATCTCTTTGCATAGTTGCACATCTTGAGTGAGATTGAGTGAGATTCAAGTGCATTGCTTGAGAGTTGCATTCTAGAGGCACTTGATCTTCGAGTTGCTACGGATTTCTTGTTACTCTTCCGTGTTTCCCGACACTGTAGATGGCTTGGAGCAGCGGAGGTGATTGAGCTCACAATTGGAGATTGTTGGAGCCTTCACCAAGTGTTGTAAGGGGTTCTTGATCCTTCCCTGCGGGAGTTCACAAATTAGATACTCTAGTGAAGCTCGTGGCTTGGAGGATCTCCATCTTATGTGCGGTTGTGCGGTGCCCACCGAGGGCTCGACTCTTGATAGTCGATTAGCTCGCGAACCGACAAGTGGATGTATCGCCACAACGGGGAGTAGCTTGCCGGGAAGCAAGTGAACCTCGGGATAAATTCTTGTGTCATTCTCTTCCCGAGGACTTCTCTTGAGTGATTGATTGATTGGTACTTCTCATCTCTACACGGCGGTATAATCACTCAAAGCTCTTCTCTCGTATTACTTCTTGTTTATAGCTTGTAGTTGTTGTTGTGTTTAGTGAATAGCCTTGTACTAGACTTGTGTAGGTGGCTTGCTTAATTAGTTAGAGCTAGTGCTTTTGCTTCGCCACCTTTCGTACTAACTTGTAGTTAAGTAATTCTTGTAGAAGTTTTAATTAGGCTATTCACCCCCCCTCTAGCCTATTTGGACCTTACAGGGTGGTGGCTATGTGGTCACTTGGGATAGTGACAACTCCAATAGTGATGATGATGCAAGCTCTAGTGATGATGAAAGGACCACTCGGCGAGCCATTACAAACATCGCCCTCTCCAACAAGCCATCCATCTTCGACACTACATCAACATGCCTTATGGCCAAGCCTATCAAGGTAAAATATGATGATAGTAATGATGATTCTTGTGCTGGTGATGATTGTAGGAGTGATGATGAGTAGGATGAGGACTACTCCAAGGATGATCTATTGGGCATAATATATCAAATGAGCAAGGGCTACAAGAGGACAACCAAGAAATACAAAATCTTGGAACAAGAGCTCATTGCCAAGAGCAATGAAAATGATGCCTTGATGGAGGAGCTTGTTGCTCTTAAAAAGAGTAAGGAGTGCAAAGAAATTGAACAAGAGCTCAAAGCTCTTAGGAAATCCTTTGATGAGCTAGAGGCCTCTCGTGAGTGTCTAAAGGAAGACCACGAGGATCTTGAAATTGCTCACACTAGGCTTAAGGAAGCCTACTCCACTCTACTTGAGCTCATCAAGGAAAAGGACCTCAAGTTAGAGAAGCTCATGAAGGAAGCTAAGGAGGAGCAAGTGATTGTCACTTGTGATATTGGACTAACATGTGATATTATTGATGATTCTTTATTTGTTGGTCCTACTAATGCTTCATGTAGCTCATCATCATCCACCACAACCGACTCTACCTCTACTACTAGTGATTCATCACTTGTGGTTGAGAATGAGACTCTCAAGAGAGAGGTGGATGATCTCACCCGCGCATTAGGCAATGCCTATGGTGGGGATGCCCGCTTGCTAAAATGCTTGGGTAGCCAAAGGTTCTCTCTTAATAAAGATGGTTTGGGCTATACTCCCAAGAAGGGCAAGGCGGCATTTGCTACTCCAAAGCCTCGCTTTGTGAAGAGCAATGGTCATTATTGCAATATATGCAAGCAAGTTGGGCATCTAGAGATTAATTGCAATAAAATGAACAAGAACAAGAACAATGCTAATGTACCTTACATTCCTTTTGATTCTTGTTATGTGCTTACCAAGGGTGAGAAAGGTGTGCATGCTAGGTTTGTTGGTACACCAATTGTGGGCCCAAAGAAGAAGGCCATTTGGGTACCAAAGAGCTTAGTTACTAACCTCCAACACTACTAGAAATACCCCCCTATAGTGACGCTTTGTTTATATGTTAGACACGTTTTATTTCGTCACTACAAGATTGTAGGCACGTTTTTATAAAGCGTGTTAGAAGCGTCTTCGTATGGACCGTGTCAGGACTTGTAGAGACGAGTTCTCTAAGCGTGTCAAGGTCATAAAGAGACATTTTATAGAGACGTTAGTTGCATGCCTACGCATATTGATACACTTTTATAGATACATTCATATAACGTGTCTATTTGTGTAGTAATGTTACATAGCAGCGCTTCATTATGTGATAAGAAATGTAGAGACGTTCTCATAGATACACTTATATTATGTGTGTACTAATGTAGCCACGTTGTGTAATGACGTTGTATTGTGTGTTTAAAAGTATAGAGACGTTCTCATATATACATTTACATTATGTGTGTACTAATGTAGTCACATTGTGTAATGACATTGTATTGCGTATTAAGAAGTATAGTGACGGTTGGGTAGATTCATTTATATTGTGTGTCTAATAATATAGATACATTGTCATTTATATTTCGTGTCTACTAATATAGCCATGTTATACTTTAATGTTTTTACAATGTCATATAAAAAATATAGATATTTACAAGAGTGAATCATGCAGGCATTGCACTGAACAATCCATTTTTGTCTTTACAAAACAAGATACTGATTAACAACTCGTTAAAGTACACTCTCAAAGACAAACCATGTTCATAAAAAAATCGGCAAAGTGACAATATCATACAAATATCTATTATTTTTTCACTAACATCTAAAATCTATGTTGTCCACTCCGAAACTTGTAGCTTGTCTTTCCATCCATATCAAGTTACATGTTTTCACCATACTGCAAAATAAAAGGAGATTAAATTGACAAACATGAATTCTAATCGAACGGATCTCGCAAGAATGAAACATACCAAGGTTGTGCAATTTGAGTTGAACTCTTAAGCCTCTTAACCTACAATAAGACATGTGTTTAGAGAGATAGTATAATTTTAGAAATTACAAAACTATAGAGCATTTAATATAAGAGAAAACTGACGTGTGAACGGGGCCAAGCAACAGCAAGCCAATAGCATCTCTTGTAGTTTTGATATAATAGAGTGGTCTAGATAACATCTCATCTCTATTGTTCCTATTGCCATTATTTTCAAGGGCATCAACATGAACCCCAACAAATTCTTTTCTAAGCCCATCAATGTTTCGAGTGCTATCAGTAGTCACTAACTTTTCTTTGCTCACAACTTCATATTTGTTTCTTAGTGAAATAAGATACACCCTATTTGCTTGAACTACTTTTCAGCCAACAAACAGTGTTTTTCTCTCACAACAAATCAGCATAAGCTAAATTTCAGCATAAGCGAACAGGGTGACTTCCATTTGGCTCTACCATTTTGTAAAACACAAAGCTATGATCATGGAACTTGTAATTAATTTAACTTTGAAACAACAAGGAAACAAGTACATAATGATCTTGATTGATTATGAGCTGGAGCATTAATTCTTTAAGGCCTCTGCAGTAGACACTATCAAAACATATCATTGATTTAGCAAGTTCAGCCATACTATGAGGGATTACAATAAGAGGAACATAGTCATACCATGTTGGTCATTATGGTACCAAGTGGTAAAGTTAGGCCTTCAGAACTCTTATAGTCTTATCTCATTGAACACCTCATTAAAATCATTAGCTGAAAGGTTACCATTGTTCTTCTCTTTTCTTTTTTCTAATTTCTCAAATGATGCATCCTATTAAAATAAGCATATAGGAAGGTCACATAATCGTAACAACAATTTCCAATCTATGTAATTAATTAGGAGTAGAGAAATATACCATTACTAACTTCACTTTGTTAGTGTTGTATCTCCTATTCTTTTTCTTACAAGCAGCATCCCATAATTCTATCATATGAACCCTTCCATTCCTTTGATCTTCCTGCACAAGATATTCAAATCTTTTTTATTTTTGCCTTCTATTGGTTATAGTGAAATGTGTACAAAATGTGGGGATATTCAAATTGACATAAAGACCTGACAAAGAGATTATACTGCATTCCATTGGTTACATCCTGCAGTGCTATCTATTTTTAAACGAACTAAAGAACAAAATTGCAGGTTTAATAAATAAATGATATGTGCAAAGAAAAGCAGAACAAAATGTAGAGGGGCCAATTCTAATTTTGACTTAGCCGAGATTCCTAGTACGTACTTCAGTATTTTGTCTTTGACAGTACTGAACCTGGCAGAGAAATTGAGAAAGACGAAAGGAGTTCACGGGGTTGCCTGCCGGGCGCTGGGCGCTTGGCTGCCTAGTTGCTCTCGCCTGCTGCGCTGCGGTCCACCGCCAGACCCCCGCCCCCTGCTGGCTGTTGCTGCCGCCGACTGCCGAACGGACGGAGGACCGAACTTTCTCCGTGCTGCTGGCGCCCCCGCCGGACCCTTCACTCCTGGCCTATGCCGGGCCGCTGGCCGCCGCCCCTAACCCCAGATCAGCCGGGACCCCTCATCTACCGCTAGATCAATCGCTCCTCGCGCCGCACGCAGTGACGGGAACAACCGGAGCCTGTATGGAGAAGATCGACACCCCCAGTACCTTTCACACAGGTAGATGCAGATGGAACGAAGGCGAAGTGTGCTCACCGATGGGAAGGGAAGATGTCCGCCCTCTGCGTACAAGAGCAATGATGACCAGTGGATCAGATAGCCTGTGCCGTCGGAGGAGCGGCCAAGAATTGGGCGGTTGATGCCTCGGCGTCGAGGAATCAAGGGGTGCGGGCGTGCCGCGGGCTGCGTCGAGTGAGAGAGAATGTGGAGACGGGGGAGGGAGAGGCCGGAGGGTAACAGATCCCATTTTTCCGTAATCTGCAGACTAGGCGCCAACCGCCAAGTTCATGCGTGGGGCAGTTTAGGCGTAAAATTAAAATGCAGTAATCACTACCACTGGACGGCAAGTTTTACTATTGCATACTGCAGTAGGCGGCAAAAAAAAGCGTT
Organism: Saccharum hybrid cultivar R570; assembly: GCA_038087645.1. NCBI lineage: Eukaryota > Viridiplantae > Streptophyta > Magnoliopsida > Poales > Poaceae > Saccharum > Saccharum hybrid cultivar. Next base: position 2,220,939 of record JAQSUU010000635.1, on the reverse strand, counting down.
CAGCAGAAAATCTGATTTGAATTTTCTGGTTTGTATGTTAATTAATATCCATGAACGCACAATTCACATTGGGCTGGTTCAGCTGGTGGAAAAGCCGGCTGGTTTCGGCTGATTCAATAGTGTTCTGTGAGAGAGAATAAGCTGAAACAAGCCGAAACATGACCAGCAGAACAGGGCCATTATATTTCTAATAAGGATCAGATCCTTTTACGAGTATGTTTTTGAAATATTTTTTGTACATATGTTAATGAATATGGAAGTACCATCAAATATTCACATTGTATTGAAATGTTAAAAATTTAATACTAAAATTTTAATTTTTTCAAATGACCTCGGATGGTGAAATGACAACAATAAAAGTTGTAGATTTCAAAAAGTTATAGAACTTTGTTGTTTACAACTTTTCCATTTGAAATCATTTACTGTTTCAAAATGCCGTTAGGAATTTAATTTTTAAATTGATGAAGAACTCTGATTTCTCTTTTTAATCTTTGGCTGAAACTTGGAACTAGTCTTTTTCACTCGTACTCACTTCAAATTTGATGATTCTTTTTCCTAAAATTTTCTAAGATCATGCTCTATCAATTTTTTGTGTTCTTATGGCTATTATTTTGGTCATATTTTCATGTGACCGTGTTTTATCAATCTCAAATTTGAATTTCAAAAAATGGCAACTTCAAACATCATTTTGAAACATTAAATAATTTCAGCTGAAAAAAATCATGAACATAAAATTTGTACAATTGGTTAAGATCTACAATTTTTATTTTGGTTATTTCTTTATCTGACAAAGTAGCAGTAACATTGTTCACAAAATTTACATCTCTTTTACCGTTTGATAAATATAAGAGGGATATGTAAAATTTGTGAAAGACGTTACTACCACTAGATCAGATGAACAAATGACTAAAATAAAAGTTATAGATCTCGGAAAGTTATAGAACTTTGTAGTTGACAACTTTTTCATTTGAATTCATTTTGTCAAGAAAAACTACATTTGAATTTCTCAAATTTGAAATTTGGATTTTTCTAAACGATCTCAAATGGAGAAACAACCGAAATAAAAGTTGTAGATCCCAAAAAGTTATATAGCTTTGTAGTTGACAACTTTTTGATTTGAAATCATCTTGTCAACGAAAACTCCGTTTGAATTTCTAAAATTTAAAATTTGAATTTTTAAAACGACCTTGGATGGACAAACATCAAAAACAAAAGTTGTAGACCTCGAAAAGTTATGCAACTTTGTAGTTGACAAATTTTTAATTTGAAAACACCTGGTCATAGGAAACTACGTCTGAATTTCTCAATTTTGAAATTCAAATTTTGTAAATGACCTCAAATGGAGAAACTACCAAAATGAAAGTTGTCGATCTCGAAAAGTTATACAATTTTGTAGTTGACAATCTTTTAATTTAAATTTATTTAGGGCCTCAAACAATCAATTTAAACTCGATTTATAATAATATGACGGGAAAAGAAAATCTATAATTGACACAAGTGAGTGTGACGTGCAGTGTTAGAGGAGTGTATGAGCGAGGGGGAGGTTGCATGTTCAAAACTAGTTTCATGTAAGCGTGAGCTCAGATAAATTTGTATGAATTTTTGAAGGTTAGTTGGGAATTTAGAATTTTAATTTCTTATTTTCAAAAAAACTGATAAATTTTTAAGACTATTACTATACTAGCAAAATTGCTGTCAGTAGGCCTACATTTCATCCATGACCCCACGTATCATCCACCCGATACATATTTGTCCTTTTTCCACACATTTCTTCCTCAGGCGCTCTGGCGAGGGGTGGTGCTCTGGCAAGGAGCGGTGGAGCTTGTAGTCGCCCACAAGGCAGCCGAAGATGCGCTGCCGCCGGTGAAACCCTGGCACGGACCTTCGCGATTCCTGCCGAATAGAGAAAAGATGAGAAAATGTATTGGCACTAGTACACAAAACTAGCTAGTAACTCAGTGGTTTGCAGCTTAGGCAGCTAACCGTGGTGAAACCATTTCGATACCCTATTCCTTATGCCTTGCTAGTTTGGTTATATTTTTTTATATTTTTTAATTTGTCCCTACAGATTAACTATGACATTTTTTATTTTTTCCTATATTTTTATCGCATACAGATTAACTATGTTATTTGCGATCACTATACAAATTAAGTATTGTACTTGCTCCGAGGTACATGTTGTTTTTTCCGATATATTTTATCACCTACAGAACTATGGCTCCGTTCGGCTCTGCTGATAAGCCGGCTAAAAAACATTGTTGGCTGATTTGTTGTGAGAGAAAAATAATATTTCGGCTGAAAAAACCAGCTGAAATAGACGGATTATAAGCCGGATGAACAGGGCTATGTTATTTGCTCTCACTGTACAAATTAAGTATTGTACTCGCTCGGTGGTACATGATGTACTTGAGGTGGTTATGGTGTCCCCTTTTTAATTTTAGCCAAAAATAAGTCATTTTTCTATTCTTCTATCCCCTACAAATTAACTACCATACTTGTGCTTTAGTTACTTTTATCCTATATACTAGTATTTTCTGTCTTATCGGTGGTGCAGGATTGTGGACTGGAATTATATAGTTGCCCGCCGTCAAAACATTATACACAGAATGTTTTAGATTAATATGCTACCTCTCCTTGTCCGGTGGTATGCTGCCATCTAAAATACCACAGGTTCGAGGTTCAAACCTATTACTAGCACTAATTGTTGTGTTCTTTTTAATGTTATAAATATTTTATAGTATTTTTGTGTTCTTTTTCATGATATTATATTATATATATTCTATAGTGATCAATAGTACAAGTAGGTCAGAAAGATACTTGAGATAGAATGTTAAGAAAAATATTTAAAAAATTTAAAACTTAATTTACAAATGTTTAGTAACTACAAATTTATAGAAAAAAGTGTACGAGAGAGGACTTAAATAGGCAACGGATGTTTAAGATATTTTTTACAACGTCTCTACATATTGCTGATGGATGATGAAGGCACGTCTAATTTCGTTGCACTTTTATATGTTTTCAATATCCTATCAAGAAGCATGTTTGGCTGACTATATATGATTATTGATACGCTTTGCAACGTGTATAAATTATATTAACAGTTTAAAGCGTGTCTAACATGGTGTTATTTTGAGACGACTTTATTATTATATCAAAAAACATCTATAATTAGACATGGAGCGTTGTTTGATACGATTTGTAATGTGTCTATATGCTCTTGACGATTAAAAGCGTGTCTAACACCATGTTATTTTGAGACAATTTCAATATCATTATAAAAAAGTGTATTTAGATGCCTTTTGACGGTGAAAACGTGTCTAATATCGTGTTATATTGAGACGTTCTCAAAATCATTTCAAGAAGCGTCTTTACATACTCATGTAGAGACGCTTTTAACCCGCGTTACTATGAAAACGTATCTAGAGAGACTTTTTCTTGTAGTGCAAGGACCCAAACAAGTATGGGTACCTAAAAAACATTAATTTGTTTTGTAGGTCAATTATAAGGCCGGAGGAAGTTCATGATGTTGAATTTGATGAAACAAATGACTCTCAAAATAAAGAAGATAACTTGGATCATGTGAGAGGAACTCAATTGACCAATTGAAATGTCTTGATGGCTAGAGGGGGGGTGAATAGCCTTTTAAAACTTTCTACAAAGACAAGCTAAACAAGTTTATCAATATAACAAATAGCGAGATGCGAGTTTTGCTTAGCCTACGGGGTGTTTGCAAGCCACCTAACCAATTTACAATTCTAATATATTTGCACTCAACCGCACAAGTCAAACCGCACAATTTAACAACAACTAAAGCTAGCTAGCTACACAAGCTAAGAGTTACACTAACAAGCTAGCAAGGTAACTAATAAATTAATACAAGAGAGAGTTAGGAGGATATCACCGAGGGGCGAAGTATTGAGCCAACCAATCAATATGATCAAGAGATGAATACCACAATATACAACCACCGGGATCGATCAAACACAATAAGAATGATGACACGAAGATTTATCCCGAGGTTCACGTGCTTGCCGGCACGCTAGTCCCCGTTGTGTCCCTCTTCACCACGTGGTTCGGTGGCTAATCAGTTTCACACCGAGCCTCTCAAAAGGCGCCACAAGAACCTACCAAATGGCAAAAAGTTGCAATGACACGAAGCAATTTACTAATGTTGCCTTTGGCGCTTCACCGAGGTAGGCACAAACCCCTCACAATCACCGGAGGTGGCCAAGAACAAACACCAACTCTTGCTAAAGCCTCCAAGCTGCTCCAAGCCGTCTAGGTGGCGGCAACCACCAAGAGAAACAAGAATCCCGCAGCAAATCAACCACCAAGTGCCAACTAGATGCAATCTCACAATGCAAATGCACTTGGATCACTCAATCTCACTTCGAATATACAAGGAAGCAAGAGAGATGAGTGGGAGGGGAGTTGCTTAGCTCAAAGTGCTCACAAGTATGTCAAATGTTCGAGAGAGAGAGCCTTGAGCCGGCCAACGAGTATTTATAGACGTACCCCTTTGAATAGAGCCGTTAGAAACTTAAACAGCCGAAATCATGCTGACCGGACGCGCTGGTCCAACTGACCGGACGTGCCGGTCGCACAACGGCTAACTCGTGAAGTACTGATCGGACGCGCTGGTCCAACTGACCGGACGCGCCGGTCGCCCAATGGCTAACTGCGAAACAACGACCGGACGCGCTCATCGCGCAGACCGGACGCGCTGGAAACGACCAGACGCGCTGGTCCCGAGAATGACCGGACGCGCTGGTCGCCTGAGCAGCGCTGAATGAAACAACGACCGGACGCGCTGAAGAAACATGACCGGACGCGACAGTGCCAGCGTCCGGTTACAGTCCAGTAAGCTCCCTGAACGACCGGACACGTCCGATCATCAGTGATCGGACGCGCCTCGCGTCCGATCATCGAACTGAAAAACGCGCAGACACTGAACACTGACCGGACGCGTCCGGTCATGCAAGGACCGCGTCCGGTTCAGCGTCCGGTCACCTCTGTGACCTCCGTTTACCTCCGTTTCTTTTCTAGACTTCCGGCGTAGTGGAAAATAGTCGTTTCAACTTCTCGAAAACGCCTGAATCCTGCCTCGCAAGCTCGGCGGGAGGGAGAGAGGATCCCAAACCCTCTCTACCGCTCAAACTCCACCGCCTTCGCAAACGTGCTAGCACCACCAAGTGATCTCGTCAAGTGTGAGTGTGTTAGCATTTTTACAATCATTTTTCGAGGCGATATTAGTTCTATCCAAATGCATATGATCATGAAATGCACACCTAGAGGCACTTAGGAGTTCAATAGCCGCGTCATTCCCCTCTTTATAGTACGGCTATCTATCCTATAATGTAACCACACCCACTAGGTGTCTTGGTTACTAAAACATAACCCTTAAGCATATACCTTTGCCTTGATCACGTAGGGTTGCGTCCAAATCCAAGTGTGGCCATCATGATCACCATGTCCATCTTGCCACCAACCTTGGAATGTACTAATCCTCATATGCTACATACAACTTAGGCATAGGATTAGTACTTAGGCATTGTCACTAATTACCAACACCAAACATAGGACTTTCAATCTCCCCCTTGTTGGTAATTGGTGACAAACCTTTCACAAAGATATTATGATAAAATTTTGATTGAACCCATGTCACATTGTCCAAGTATATTATCATGTGTAAGAATTATGGACATGTGATCATGAATTCAAATTGATAGCAATGGCTGCCCCTACATGTATGCTATATGTTTGGATTTTGAAAGCATACATGTTAGGAAAGTATAGGAGCATTGACTACCAATAGGTGCTAAGTGTTTAAGATTATAGACCTTTGAAGCGTGATACCATTGGAGTAGCGATAAACACCATCTTAGCACATTGTGTAGTTAGATACAACTTGTAAAAACACAAATATAACTAGAAACCTCGTGAGATCAACATTATAAGCAGGGTTCTAGTACCACTTTGAAAAACATGAATCAAGAAAAATCTAACTACTTCCTATTCATGCTAGTACCTCAATACACCTTTCAATTGTATACTAGCAAGTCACCACACAAGCAAAGTATCGGAGAAAAAAAATGCATAACTATGCATCATACATATGAAGTGCACATGTAAATGCAACATTCATGCTTAAGAGCTTGCTCCCCCTACTTGTGTGCTCAAAATTTTAGTTGATCCCCTTCTTTTATCAATTCTTCCCTTTGTGCTTCTCCCCCTTTGAGTTCTATCTTTGTGAACAACATTTTCTCCCCCTTTGGCACCAATTGACCACAAGGAGCAAACTTTAGATAGATTATCATGTTGAAATATGGGGTGAGGATCAAGTTTGTGATTCAACCTAGATTGCTTACATAAATAAAATGCTTCGGTTTGGTCCAAGGGCAAGCTTTTCATACCTCACTAGAAGGGTTATCATGCACCATGTTGAAACAAATATTTAGACAAGTTTTCTAGATTAGACACTTAGGATCACAAGCTACTTAAACAAGTTATATGCTACCACTAGATCATACAAGACATGGAAACAATAGTGGCACCATATAAACTTAAAATTCATTTAATTTTCATGAATGAGCCTAGAACATGTAAATTATGACTAGATGCACTAAACAAGTCCTTAGCATAGAATGTATGACATGTCAACCAATTATACCTTGGGGCTCGAAGGAGAGGCATGTCATATATGGGGTGCATCAACTCATGTTGGAGAAGTCAAGTATGTTCAACTCATTCTTTAGCTTGTGAAATCTCTTCTCATCAAGTGGCTTGGTGAATAGATCGGCTAATTGATCTTCGGTGCCCACACTCTCAATAGCAATGTCACCCTTTTGTTGATGATCTCTAATGAAATGATGACGAACATCAATATGCTTTGTTCTTTGATGTTGAACGGGATTGTTGGTTAGCTTCACAACACTTTCATTGTCACATAGCAATGGCACATTCTTGAAATTGATTCCAAAATCCTTCAATGTTGCCTTCATCCACAAGATTTGTGCACAACAACTACCCGCGGCGATGTATTCGGCTTCGGCGGTAGATAGTGCAATACTATTTTGCTTCTTGGATGACCATGAGACAAGTGATCTTCCCAATAATTGACAAGTCCTGGAAGTGCTATTTCTCTCCACTTTGTCACCGGCATAGTCGGAATCCGAATATCCAACTAGCTCAAAACTAGCACCCTTGGGATACCACAATCCAATATCTTGTGTATGCTTCAAGTACCTCAATATTCTCTTTGTTGCCTTCAAATGACTTTCTCTTGGTGAGACTTGAAATCTTGCACACATGCATACACTAAACATCACATCGGGCCTTGATGCTGTCACATAGAGTAGGCTACCAATCATTGATCTATATAGCTTTTGATCCACCATGTTGCCACTCTTGTCACTATCCAAACTTCCACTAATGTCCATTGGGATTGTAATACTCTTTGCATCTTTCATGCCAAACTTCTTTAGCATATCCTTTATGTATTTGGTTTGGCTTACAAATGTTCCTTCTTTCATTTGCTTGATTTGAAGTCCAAGGAAAAAACTAAGTTCACCAATCATTGACATTTCAAATTCCTTTCCCATCATTTTCCCAAACTCATCACAATAATCTTGATTGGTTGAACCGAATATGATATCATCAACATATATTTGCAATACAAACAAGTCTTTCCCAATCTTCTTGGTGAATAGTGTTGTATCAACTTTGCCCATGACAAATCCTTTGGATAGCAAGAAATCTCTTAATCTTTCATACCGTGCTCTAGGTGCTTGCTTCAATCCATACAAAGCTTTTCTCAATTTGTATACATGGTTGGGTTTCTTGTCATCTTCAAAACCGGGAGGTTGCTCCACATACACCTCTTCTTGAATGTACCCATTGAGAAATGCACTCTTCACATCCATTTGATATAACTTGATATTGTGAGCACAAGCATAGGCAAGTAAGATCCTAATTGCTTCCAATCTTGCAACCGGGGCATAAGTTTCACCAAAGTCAAGACCCTCTATTTGTGTGTAACCTTGAGCCACTAGTCTTGCTTTGTTTCTTACTACTATCCCATCTTGATCTTATTTGTTGCAAAAGACCCATCTTGTTCCAATGACATTGTGATCCTTAGGTCTCTCAACTAAGTCCCATACTTCATTTCTCTTGAAGTTGTTGAGCTCTTCATGCATTGCATTTACCCAATTCGGATCTCTCAATGCTCTATCAATGTCCTTAGGTTCTTCCATTAACACAAAAGAAGAGTGACCACAAAATGATGTCAATCTTGATCTAGTTTGAACTCCTCTTTGTATGTCACCAATGATAGAATCCAAAGGATGATCTCTTGCAATGTTAGTTGGTTGAAGCACTTGGACTTGGTTGCTTGGATGTTGATGTTGATCATGAGTTGGAGATGATAAACTAGCCACTTGTTGATCTTGTTGCACTTGAGATGATGTACTAGCTTGATTTTGCATTTGAGAACCGCTAGCTTGAGTGATTGGACTTTGGAGCACTTGATCTTTGTCGTCATCCACATCAATCACTTGCTTTGGCCTAATATCATCAATATCCATTTCTTTCATAGCATTGGTCAATTGAGTTCCTCTCACATCATCCAAGTTATCTTCTTCATTTTGAGAACCATTGGTTTCATCAAACTCAACATCATGCACTTCTTCAAGTTGACCATTAGCCAAATTCTAAACTCTATAAGCTTTGCTAGTAGTTGAGTAACCAAGTAGAAAGCCTTCATCACATTTCTTCTCAAACTTGCTCAATCTAGTGCCCTTCTTTAAGATGTAGTATTTGCAACCAAATACCCGAAAAGTATGCAATGTTGGGCTTTCTTCCATTTAAGATCTCATATGGTGTCTTGTCTAGAAACTTGTGGCAATAAAGGCGGTTGCTATAGAAGCCAGTCGTGTTGATTGCTTTGGCCCAAAATGAATGACTCACATTATACTCATTCAACATTGATCTAGCCATATCAATTAAGGTTGTATTCTTCCTCTCAACTAGGCCATTAGATTGAGGTGTATACTTGGCCGAGAATTGATGTTTGATTCCAAGCTCATCACATAGCTCATCAACTCTTGTGTTTCTAAACTCACTTCCATTATCACTTCTTACTTTCTTGATTGTGGTCTCAAACTCATTTTACACTCTCTTGATGAACTTCTTGAATATGTCAAATACATCACTCTTGTCTATAAGAAAGAATACCCATGTGTATCTAGTGAAATCATCCACAATCACAAAACCATACTTGTTGCCACCAATGCTTGTGTATGTAGTTGGCCCAAATAGATCCATGTGCAACAACTCAAATGCCTTGGAAGTACTCATGATGCTTTTTAATGGATGAGTGTTTCCTACTTGCTTTCTGGCTTGACATGCACTACATAGCTTATCCTTCTCAAATGTGACATCCTTCAAGCCTCTAACTAAGTCATGCTTCACTAACTTGTTCAATTGCTTCATGCCAACATGATCAAGTCTTCTATGCCATAACCAACCCATACTTGATTTTGTGAGCAAGCATGTTAAAAGTTGAGTGTCATTAGCATTGAAATCAACCAAGTATAGATTCTCATATCTAAATCCTTTGAGGAACAAGTTAGAGCCATCAACACTAACTATCTCCACATCATCAACACCAAATATGCACTTGAAACCGAGATCACACAATTGAGCAACCGACAACAAGTTGAAATTGAGCTTTTCAACTAGTAGCACATTGGAGATGCTATGATCATTTGAGATTGCAATCCTTCCAAGAGCCTTTACATCACCCTTGCTATTGTCACCAAATATGATGCTATCAATGCCACTATCATTTGATTTGAGAGAGTTGAACATTCTTGAATCACCGGTCATATGTTGAGAGCACCCACTATCAAGCACTCAATGCCTTCCTCCGGCCTTGTAATTTACCTACAAAATAAATTAATGTCTTTTAGATACCCATACTTGCTTGGGTCCTTGGAGGTTAGTCACTAAGCTCTTTGGTACCCAAATGGCCTTCTTCTTTGGGCCCACAATTGGTGTACCAACAAACCTAGCATGCACACCTTTCTCACCCTTGGTAAGCACATAACAAGAATCAAAAGGAATGTAAGGTACATTAGCATTCTTCTTGTTCTTGTTTATTTTGTTGCAATTAATCTCTAGATGTCCAACTTGCTTGTATCTATTGCAATAACGACCATTGCCCTTCACAAAGCGAGACTTTAGAGTAGCAAAGGCCGCCTTGCCCTTCTTGGGAGTATAGCCCAAACCCTCTTTGTTAAGAGAGAACCTTTGGCTACCCAAGCATTTTAAAAAGCGGGCATCCCCACCATAGGCATTTCCTAATGCGCGGGTGAGATCATCCACCTCTCTCTTGAGAGTCTCATTCTCAACCACAAGTGATGAATCACTAGTAGTAGAGGTAGAGTTGGTTGTGGTGGATGATGATGAGCTACATAGAGCATTAGTAGGACCAACAAATAAAGAATCATCAATAATATCACACGTTAGTCCAATATCACAAGTGACAATCACTTGTTCCTCCTTAGCTTCCTTCATGAACTTCTCCAACTTGAGGTCATTTTCCTTGATGAGCTCAAGTAGAGTGGAGTGGGCTTCCTTAAGCCTAGTGTGAGCAATTTCAAGGTCCTCGTGGTCTTCCTTTAGACACTCACAAGAGGCCTCTAGCTCATCAAAGGATTTCCTAAGAGCTTTGAGCTCTTGTTCAATTCCTTTGCACTCCTTACTCTTTTTGAGAGCAATAAGCTCCTCCATCAAGGCATCATTTTCATTGCTCTTGGCAATGAGCTCTTGTTCCAAGATTTTGTATTTCTTGGTGGTCCTCTTGTAGCCCTTGCTCATTTGATCTATTATGCCCAATAGATCATCCTTGGAGTAGTCCTCATTCTCCTCCTCATCACTCCTACAATCATCACTAGCACAAGAATCATGATGGCTAGAGGGGGGATGAATAGCCTTTTAAAACTTTCTACAAAGACAAGCTAAATAAGTTTATCAATATAACAAATAGCGAGATGTGAGTTTTGCTTAGCCTACGGGGTGTTTGCAAGCCACCTAACCAATTTACAATTCTAATATATTTGCACTCAACCGTACAAGTCAAACCGCACAATTTAACTACAACTAAAGCTAGCTAGCTACACAAGCTAAGAGTTACACTAACAAGCTAGCAAGGTAACTAATAAATTAATACAAGAGAGAGTTAGGAGGATATCACCGAGGGGCGAAGTATTGAGCCAACCAATCAATATGATCAAGAGATGAATACCACAATATACAACCACCGGGATCGATCAAACACAATAAGAATGATGACACGAAGATTTATCCCGAGGTTCACGTGCTTGCCGGCACGCTAGTCCCCGTTGTGTCCCTCTTCACCACGTGGTTCAGTGGCTAATCGGTCTCACACCGAGCCTCTCAAAAGGCGCCATAAGAACCTACCAAATGGCAAAAGGTTGCAATGACACGAAGCAATTTACTAATGTTGCCTTTGGCGCTTCACCGAGGTAGGCACAAACCCCTCACAATCACCGGAGGTGGCCAAGAACAAACACCAACTCTTGCTAAAGCCTCCAAGCTGCTCCAAGCCGTCTAGGTGGTGGCAACCACCAAGAGAAACAAGAATCCCGCAGCAAATCAACCACCAAGTGCCAACTAGATGCAATCTCACAATGCAAATGCACTTGGATCACTCAATCTCACTTCGAATATACAAGGAAGCAAGAGAGATGAGTGGGAGGGGAGTTGCTTAGCTCAAAGTGCTCACAAGTATGTCAAATGTTCGAGAGAGAGAGCCTTGAGCCGGCCAACGAGTATTTATAGACGTACCCCTTCGAATAGAGCCGTTAGAAACTTAAATAGCCGAAATCGTGCTGACCGGACGCGCTAGTCCAACTGACCGGACGCGCTGGTCGCACAATGGCTAACTCATGAAGTACTGACCGGACGCGCCGGTCGCCCAATGGCTAACTACGAAGCAACGACCGGACGCGCTCATCGCGTAGACCGGACGCGCTGGAAACGATCGGACGCGCTGGTCCCGAGAATGACCGGACGCGCTGGTCGCCTGAGCAGCGCTCAACGAAACAACGACCAGACATGCTGAAGAAACATGACCGGACGCGACAGTGCCAACGTCCGGTTACAGTCCAGTAAGCTCCCTGAACGACCGGACGCGTCCGATCATCAGTGACCGGACGCGCCTCGCGTCCGATCATCGAACTGAAAAACACACAGACACTGAACACTGACCGGACGTGTCTGGTCATGCAAGGACCGCGTCCAGTTCAGTGTCCGACCACCTCTGTGACCTCCGTTTGCCTCCGTTTCTTTTCCGGACTTCCAGCGTAGTGGAAAATAGTCATTTCAACTTCTCGAAAACGCCTGAATCCCGTCTCGCAAGCTCGGCGGGAGGGAGAGAGAGGATCCCAAACCCTCTCTACCGCTCAAACTCCATCGCCTTCGCAAACGTGCTAGCACCACCAAGTGATCTCGTCAAGTGTGAGTGTGTTAGCATTTTTACAATCATTTTTTGAGGCGATATTAGTTCTATCCAAATGCATATGATCATGAAATGCACACCTAGAGGCATTTAGGAGTTCAATAGCCGTGCCATTCCCCTCTTTATAGTACGGCTATCTATCCTATAATGTAACCACACCCACTAGGTGTCTTGGTTAGTAAAACACAACCCTTAAGCATATACCTTTGCCTTGATCATATAGGGTTGCGTCCAAATCCAAGTGTGGCCATCATGATCACCATGTCCATCTTGCCACCAACCTTGGAATGTACTAATCCTCATATGCTACATACAACTTAGGCATAGGATTAGTACTTAGGCATTGTCACTAATTACCAACACCAAACATAGGACTTTCACCAATGCTATAAAAGAAATGGATATTAGTGATATTCGGCCAAAGCAAGTGATTGATGTTGATGACAACAAAGATCAAGTGCTCCAAAGTCTAATCACTCAAGCTAGTGGTTCTCTAATCCAAAATCAAGCTAGTACATCATCTCAAGTGCAACAAGATCAACAAGTGGCTAGGTCATCATCTCCAACTCATGATCAACATCAACATCCAAGCAATCAAGTCCAAGTGCTTCAACCAACTAACATTGCAAGAGATCATCCATTAGATTCCATCATTGGTGACATACAAAAGGGGAGTTCAAACTAGATCAAGATTGGCATCGTTTTGTGCTTACTCTTCTTTTGTGTCAATGGAAGAACCCAAGGACATTGATAAAGCATTGAGAGATCCGGATTGGGTAAATGCAATGCATGAAGAGCTCAACAACTTCAAGAGAAATGAAGTATGGGAACTAGTTGAGTGGCCTAAGGATCACAATGTCATTAGAACAAGATGGGTCTTTTGCAACAAACAAGATCAAGATGGGATAATAGTAAGGAACAAAGCAAGACTAGTAGCTCAAGGTTACACACAAATAGAGGGTCTTGACTTTGGTGAAACTTATGCCCCGGTTGCAAGATTGGAAGCAATTAGAATTTTACTTGCCTGTGCTTATGCTCACAATATCAAGCTATATCAAATGGATGTGAAGAGTGCATTTCTCAATGGGTACATCCAAGAGGTGGTGTATGTGGAGCAACCTCCCGGTTTTAAAGATGACAAGAAACTCAACCATGTATACAAGTTAAGAAAAGCTTTGTATGGATTGAAACAAGCACCTAGAGCATGGTATGAAAGATTGAGGGACTTCTTGCTATCCAAAGGATTTGTCATGGGCAAAGTTGATACAACACTATTCACCAAGAAGATTAGGAAAGACTTGTTTGTGTTGCAAATATATGTTGATGATATCATATTCGGTTCAACCAATCAAGATTATTGTGATGAGTTTAGGAAAATGATGGCAAAAGAATTTGAAATGTCAATGATTGGTAAACTTAGTTTCTTTCTTGGACTTCAAATCAAACAAATGAAGGAAGGAACATTTGTAAGCCAAACCAAATACATAAAGGATATGCTAAAGAAGTTTGGTATGGAAGATGCAAAAGGAATCACTACTCCAATGAGAACTAGTGGAAGCTTGGATAGTGACAAGAGTGGCAACATCGTGGATCAAAAACTATATAGATCAATGATTGGTAGCCTACTCTATGTGACGGCATCAAGGCCCGATGTAATGTTTAGTGTATGCATGTGTGCAAGATTTCAAGCCTCACCAAGAGAAAGTCATTTGAAGGCAACAAAGAGAATATTGAGGTACTTAAAGCATACACAAGATGTTAGATTATGGTATCCCAAAGGTGCAAGCTTTGAGCTAGTTGGATATTCGGATTCCGACTATGCCGGTGACAAAGTTGAGAGAAAGAGCACTTTCGGAACTTGTCAATTGTTGGGAAGATCACTTGTCTCATGGTCATCCAAGAAGCAAAATAGTATTGCACTATCTACCGCCAAAGCGAATACATCGCCGCGGATAGTTGTTGTGCACAAATCTTGTGGATGAAGGCAACATTGAAGGATTTTGGAATTAATTTCAAGAATGTGCCATTGTTATGTGACAATGAAAGTGTCGTGAAGCTAACCAATAATCCGGTTCAACATCAAAGAACAAAGCATATTGATGTTCGTCATCATTTCATTAGAGATCATCAACAAAAGGGTGACATTGCCATTGAGAGTGTGGGCACCGAAGATCAATTAGCCGATCTATTCACCAAGCCACTTGATGAGAAGAGATTTCACAAGCTAAAGAATAAGTTAAACATACTTGACTTCTCCAACATGAGTTGATGCACCCCATATATAACATGCCTCTCCTTCAAGCTCCAAGGTACAATTGATTGACATGTCATACATTCTATGCTAAGGACTTGTTTAGTGCATCTAGTCATAATTTACATATTCTAGGCTCTTTCATGAAAATCAAATGAATTTGAAGTTTATATGATGCCACTATTGTTTCCATGACTTGTATAATCTAGTGGTAGCATATAACTTGTTTAAGTAGCTTGTGATCCTAAGTGTTTAATCTAGAAAACTTGTCTAAATATTTGCTTCAACATGGTGCATGATAACCCTTCTAGTGAGGTGTGAAGAAGCTTGCCCTTGGATCAAATCGAAGCATTTTATTTATATAAGCAATCTAGGTTGAATCACAAACTTGATCCTCACCCCATATTTCAACATGATAATCTATCTAAAATTGGTCTCTTGTGGTCATTGGTGCCAAAGGGGGAGAAATTGTTGTTCACAAAGATAGAACTCAAAGGAGAAGCACAAAGGGGGAGAAAAATATTGTTCACAAAGATAATTTTGAGCACACAACAAGGGGGAGCAAGCTCTTAAACATGAATGTTGCATTTCCATGTGCACTTCATATGTATGATGCATAGTTATGTATTTCTTTTTCTCCGATACTTTGCTTGTGTGGTGACTTGCTAGTATAAATTGAATGATGTATTGAGGTACCAGCATGAATAGGAAGTAGTTAGATTTTTCTTGATTCATGTTTTTCAAAGTGTACTAGAGCCTTGCTTATAATGTTGATCTCACGAGGTTTCTAGTTATGTTTGTGCTTTTCAAGTGGTATCTAACTACACAAGGTGCTAAGATGGTGTTTATCGCTACTCCGATGGTATCACACTTCAAAGGTCTATAATCTTAAATACTTAGCACCTATTGGTAGTCAATGCTCCTAATCTTTCCTATCTAACATGTATGCTTCTAAAATCCAAACATATAGCATACATATAGGGGGAGCCATTGCTATCAATTTGAATTCATGATCACATGTCCATAATTCTTATACATGGTAATATACTTGGACAATGTAACATGGGTTCAATCAAAATTTTATCATAATATCTTTGTGAAAGGTTTGTCACCAATTACCAACAAGGGAGAGATTGAAAGTCCTATGTTTGGTGTTGGTAATTAGTGACAATGCCTAAGTACTAATCCTATACCTAAGTTGTATGTAGCATATGAGGATTAGTACATTTCAAGGTTGGTGGCAAGATGGACATGGTGATCATGATGGCCACACTTGGATTTGGACGCAACCCTACGTGATCAAGGCAAAGGTATATGCTTAAGGGTTGTGTTTTAGTAACCAAGACACCTAGTGGGTGTGGTTACATTATAGGTTAGATAGCCGTACTATAAAGAGGGGAATGACGCGGCTATTAAACTCCTAAGTGTCTCTAGATGTGCATTTCATAATCATATGTATTTGGATAGAACTAATATCGCCTCGAAAAATGATTATGAAAATGCTAACACACTCACATATGACGAGATCACTTGATGTTGTTAGCACGTTTACGAAGGCGGTGGAGTTTGAGCAGTAGATAGGGTTTGGGGTCCTCTCTCTCTTCCGCCGAGCTTGCGAGGCGGGATTCAGGCGTTTTCGAGAAGTTGAAACGACTTTTTTCCACTACGCCGGAAGTCCGAAAAAGAAACGGAGGCAAACGGAGGTCACAGAGGTGACCGGACGCTGAACCGGACGCGGTCTTTGCATGACCGGACGCGTCCGGTCAGTGTTCAGTGTCTGCACGGTTTTCAGTTTGATGATCGAACGCGAAGTGCGTCCGATCACAGTCGATCGGACGCGTCCGGTCGTTCAGGGAGCTTACTAGACTCTAACCGGACGCTGGCACTGTGGCGTCCGGTCATATCTCCAGCGCGTCCGGTCATTGTGTTGTTGTGCGCTGCTCAGGTATGACCAGCGCGTCCGGTCAGTCACGGGACCAGCGCGTCCGGTCGTTCGCAGCGCGTCCGGTCTGCGCGTCAAGCGCGTCCAGTCGTTGCTTTGCAGTTAGCCGTTGTGCGACCAGCGCGTCCGGTCAGTTGGACCAACGCGTCCGGTCAGTGCTTTACAACTTAGCCGTTGTGCGACCGGCGCGTCCCGGTCAGTTGGACCAGCGCGTCCGGTCAGCACGATTTCGGTTATTTAAGTTTCTAACGGCTCTATTCGAAGGGGTACGTCTATAAATACTCGTTGGCCGGCTCAAGGCTCTCTCTCTCTCGAATATTTGACATACTTGTGAGCACTTTGAGCTAAGCAACTCCCCTCCCACTCATCTCTCTTGTTTCCTTGCATATTCGAAGTGAGATTGAGTGATCCAAGTGCATTTGCATTGTGAGATTGCATCTAGTTGGCACTTGGTGGTTGATTTGCTGCAGAATTCTTGTTTCTCTTGGTGGTTGCCACCACCTAGACGGCTTGGAGCAGCTTGGAGGCGTTGGCAAGAGTTGGTGATTATTCTTGGCCACCTCCGGTGATTGTGAGGGGTTTGTGCCTACCTCGGCGAAGCGCCAAAGGCAACGTTAGTGAATTGCTCGTGTCATTTGCAACCTTTTGATATTTGGCAGGTTCTTGTGGCGCCTTTTGAGAGGCTCGGTGTGAGACCGATTAGCCACCAAACCACGTGGTGAAGAGGGACACAACGGGGACTAGCGTGCCGGCAAGCACGTGAACCTCGAGATAAATCTTCGTGTCATCACTTTTATATTGTGATTGATTGATCCCGGTGTTCGGTTATCTTGGTATTCATTGTTGATTATATTGGTTGGCTCAATACTTCGTCCCTCGGTGAAACTCTCCTAACTCAATTTCGCATTACCTTCTTAGTTATCTTTGCTAGCTAGTTAGCTTTACTAGAGTAGCTCTTTTGTGTAGCTTGCTAGTTGAAGTCGTAGTTACCTTCTCGGTTTGACTTGTGCGGTTGAGTGCAAATATACTAGAATTGTGAATTGGTTAGGTGGCTTGCAAACACCCCGTAGGCTAAGCAAAACTCGCATCTCGCTATTTGTTATATTGGTAAACTTGTTTAGCTTGTCTTTGTAAAAAATTTTAAAATGCTATTCACCCCCCTCTAGCCATCAAGACCTTTCACGGTGGCGGGACCGACAACCAGAGAAGAAGAAGAAGAAGAAGAAGAAGAAGAAGAAGCTGAGATAGTGTGGTGGCGGTGTAGGGTAGCGGCGACGCGGCGACGAAGCCTGGGGACGAGGTGGA
Source organism: Saccharum hybrid cultivar R570 (assembly GCA_038087645.1). Taxonomy (NCBI): domain Eukaryota; kingdom Viridiplantae; phylum Streptophyta; class Magnoliopsida; order Poales; family Poaceae; genus Saccharum; species Saccharum hybrid cultivar. The sequence goes on along the minus strand of JAQSUU010000635.1, from coordinate 2,202,900 downwards.
GGCGGGGGTGCTCACGGCAAATCCGAAGCATATGGTTGAGGTTAGCGTGGTGGCAGTGGAAGGTGATGGCGGAGGCGGCCGCACGCCGCCAGAGCCTAGGAGGGGGTCGAGGTGGGGGAGCTCGCGCCAGATATGAAGCATAGGGCTGATGTTGGTGGTGGAGGGCGGCGTGCCGCCAGAGCCAGGCAGGGTGAGGAGCCCAGGAGGGGGTGGGGGAGTGCGGGAGAAAGAAGATGACATGTGCGGGAGGAAGGAGGTGAGTGGGCAGAGTTATCTGCACCTGCACATAAGGGCGGTAATAAAGTCATTTCTTTTAATCAATCTTATTAGAAGATGTAGTATACACTATTTTAGGATGGAGCGAGCAGTCTATCAAATGAATCCATAGGAATATACAAGTCAGCTACGAATGCTTTGTAAAGAACATGTTGAGTTATTTTGGAAGTCGAAAAACTATGCAAAATGGAGGAGGAAATCTTCGCATTTGCCCTGAGAAGCAGACAGAAAATCTTTGCATGGACGGCCCCAACTCCATACTTACCCAAACCAACCAACCAATCAAAAAGGCAACACTCGCCATTTGGAAACCACGGGCGGGACGGAGACTCGATCGTAGGACTACGACCTCCGCGGCCACGAAAACGATCCCGATGTCGTGGCCGATACCGGCGCGCCACCTGATACGGCCTGCAGTGGCATACTCTAAATGATACTTTAAAGTTTTAGAGTATGAATATAGAGTAAAAACTGCTACACTGGGTACTATAAAACGATACTCTATCCTTTCTCTCACTCTATATTTAGAGTAGTACTGTGCTTACTCTATATTCTGTAGTGGCGGACCCCGCTAGCTAAACAAATGAAAAAATGCTATAACTCACAAACCAAAAATTCAAATTAAATTTCGATTGCACCATTAAATTCGTCTCAATAAATCCTTCAAAACTAGATCACACATGGATATATTTAGATAAAGTGACAAGTGAGTCCCATAGTGGATAGAGTGGATAGAGGATGATAGGATGGATGGGTGCGGGAGAATTGAGTATAGAGGAGAGAATCTTGCTGACTAGGATGTATAGAGGATGAATATAGAGGTCCATGAGTGCGGATAGCCTGACACCGGCGTAGCGTCCCCGGGCCCCACGGCACAGTGACTCCATCCCGTACTCGCCCCCACGTCGCGGACCCAATAGCTGTCCGCCACGTGCGCCTCCGCCCCGCCCCGCCCCGCCACGTACCGGGTCACGTGCCCCCGCCCGCCACCGCGCAGCGTCATCAAAAAGATCAGCGCGGCGCGCCTGCCTGCGCCCGAGGAACGACACCGGGCGGGCGGGCGGGCACGCACGAGTTCGCGAGTCCCCTCTAACCTCCCCGCGTGCGCGGCGTTGGAACCAAGGATTGGATTAGCCTCGCCGAGGCGGAGGAGGAGCTGGTGGTCGGCGAGGCGCTCGCGGGGATGGGGATCTCGAGGCCCCTGGTGGCGGTGGTGCTGGCGCTGCTGATCGCCGTCGCCGGCGCGAACGCCGAGGAGCCCGTGGTGGCGGCGGACTCGGTGGCCGGCGCGGTGGAGGCCGCGGCGGCGCTCAAGGCGGAGGAGGCTGCGGAGGCCGCGGCGCTCAGGGCCGAGCTGGGGCAGCTCCGCGCGAAGATCTCCGCCTTAGGTCAGTGCGCAAGGCTTGAATCCACGGGGCGCGCTTGATTTTGCTCTCGGGATGTTTTGGGTTGGGGCGGGTGTTGGTGGAATCGTCGAGTTCATGCCTTGCGGCTACGTTAATTCGTGCTGTTTCACTGGATTGACGCCGCTCCGGTGAGCTCCGGGGTTTAGAGCCCAATTCAATTTCGCGGTGGTTGGTGAGCTACCCGGATCTATTTGGTGGGGGGTTTAGCGTCTGCCTTTGCTCGATTGATCGAGGAGCTCGGGGTGCTGCGAGATTTTATTGATTCCCTTCGTGCTGATTTCGACCATGGGATGAATGCAAAATTGGATAGTTCTCTCTCTTTTTGGTACAAAACTGGATAATTCTCTCCTTTTCAGGAAACTGCTCATTTTAGGGAAAAATACCCAGCTCCTTCTGTTGTTTACACCGTTACCACATAGTACTTCTACTACCTTTTTTTTTCTGGATGCCGTTTTACTTTACTTTATTTTGTTTACACAAAAGTTCCCATTTACTACTACTGTTACATTTACGACAGCGGGCGGTGGGCCAGTGTGTAATTGCAGCTCTTGTGCTTTTGCCTTGGATCAGTTGGATGGTGAACCACTGCCATAGTGCCATTATAATTTTTGGGGCCTGCTTCATTGATGTGTACTGAAAATTCCAATCAAATACACTTCACACAGACCATACAGGCCCGTAGTCTTAATTGAATTGAATAGCTTGGAAAAGTCTAGCAATATTAATTGCAGTAAAACAGTAAATTAATGGTGCTCTGAAGAGTATAATCTCAAACTGTGCCACGGCCCACGGCATGGAAATAATATCTTTTCATTGTGGTATTGTTTCTGTCATAAGCAAAGCAGTTTGCTTCACTATGCCACTTTGGCATTCTATATTAGCCTATGTGACCAAATTCATTTCAATTTAGAGTCATACAGATTGAAATCGCACGTAATGATTCCTTCTAATAAAACATCATTATGATTGGTTTCATGCTACAGAGTCAGACATAGCAGAGCGATCTCAGGTACTGAAGAATAAGGACGATGCCATCGCGAACCTGGAGAAAGCCATTGAGGAGAAGTCAAAGGCTATTACCTCTATGCAGGGCGAGATTGCTTCTCTCCAGGTATGCAATTTAAAACATAACAGTTAGTCTTAAACATTCTTACAAATAACTGTGCACTTATGCTTATCCATGTACAGGCAAAAGGGTCTGTAGCTGCCGAGGAGCAGGCTAACAAGGCCAATGCCAAGGCTGTTGAGCTTGAGAAGCAGGTATAGATTATAAGAGTTCATGAACATTTGGAACGTGCTAGATGTGTTTACGATTTCTCATTTTATTTTTCTCCTGTTCTAGATTGACAAGCTCAAAAAGGATATTGAAGCACAAAGTAGCCAGAAAGCAGCACTAGAATCTAGGGCCAACGATGCAGAGAAGAAGGTGGAAGAGCTGAATGAAAAACTTAATACAGTAAGTGCATAATCCTTGTCTATGGAATAATTGTGGTCAACTTCTTTTTAATTTCATGTGCTACTGTAAGTGTATATGCCATCTGCTTTTTCCCTTTCTAGTTGGCTATATACAAGCCTGCAACACATTCTTATGACACTAGCAGATCATTAAATTAGATATCTATACTAGAGTCTGAAGTCCATTGAAATTTTAAATTCTATTGAAGTCATTTGGTGAAAAACCATTCAACCAAATGGATACTTTAGATGTTGGATTGCATTGTTCTTATATTTTGTTTTGAAAGAGTGTTCTTATATTTTGTCCTTGCTAGATCCAAAAGGAAAGTGATGAGCAAAAACGCAAAATCAAGAAGACAGAACGTGCTCTTAAAGTCGCCGAGGTATGCAACAAGTTTGTTTATTATTAATGCACTGCTGTCCTGGTTGTTGTGGTATTGTTACATATTTGTTCTTTCACATCGTAGGAGGAATTGATGAGGTTGCAGTTAGAAGCAACTGCTAAGGCAAAACAGCTGACAGAGGTAAGGATATATTCTGTTGCTATCATCAGTTGTACTTAATGAATTTAGAAATTTTAGCAATGTAATAACATCATCTGAGCATACTAACAAACATATAATAAGACAAAAAGTTACTAAATTTATTGCAGTGCAGGTTTGCTTTATACTCTCGGGTATGGATGGTGTTCAGAGTGCAAACATGTCTGTTTATGTTCCACAAAATCATTTTACTAGGCAAAGCATGTTGAAATCCTCTACTACTACTACTGATCTATTCCATATTTCATTCTCTTTATTATTTACTATTTCTGTTTAAAAACAATCACAAAGTAGTGTAAGAACAAATAAGTTCAATCTGCATAAATTCTTGTGGTTCCCAAAAGTTATTTGTAGTAATCTATCATGACATTTATTTCCTCCAGCTGGGTGGTTCGCTACCAGTTTTAGAGATAAGTTTCGATAAATCTTTTGTTCCACAATAGCTACATACCTTTTAAGATGCACTATTTGTTGCTTGGCACTTCACTAATATGTTTAAAGTTATAATGGTTACCTACTTACCTAGACTAGGCTAAGCAGAGTATACATATTGTAGTTCTACTGCCTTGAACAGCAAATGCTTGTCTTCGATGATGTCTTTTCTTGCTTGTTCCCATCTACAGCATATTTATGATTTATTCTCGTTTCCTTTTTCAGGTTCATGGAGCATGGCTGCCACCTTGGTTAGCGGCACAGTATGCTCACTATGTGGTAAGAGCGGAACCACAAATATTTATCAATGCAATTTTTGTTCACATGGAATTTACATGCTCATGATCTCTCACCGCTGTATTTATCATCATGTGTAGGAGGTTGTATCAGGCCACTGGAATGAACATGGAAAACCTGCTGTGCATAATGTTCTGCATAAGGTGCCTCTTCATACTGCTTTTATTTTCAATTCAAAATGCATTGCACAAATAAAACTACCATTTATATGTCTGCATATCTAATATTTCAGGCTTCAGAAAAATCAGCTCAGGCAAAGAAATGGGCTGAACCTCATATTGAGACTGCTAAGATGGTAATGCCCATCTGTTCATGTACTTAGTTTCTTTTGTTTTACCTTGCACTGACAGTTTGCTGACATTGTTACTTTCTATGATTGAAGAAATGGATTCCTGTCAAGGAAAAATTGGTTGTCCTGAAGAAAAATGCAGAACCTTATGTACAGAAGGTATCAACAAGATCAGTGGAGTTTTACGAGTCGTCAAGAGATGCTGTGACACCTCATGTTGTCAAAGTTAAAGAGTTCGCTCATCCCTACTACCAGGTAATTGCTGCATTTTCTGTTTCAAGAATATATACAGTTTCATCCACTACTTCAAGGGCAGCAATGTGTTGATTATAGTAATCCATATGCAGTTGCTGATATTCATTTATTTGATTATGTTGATCCAGGAAGTCAAGAAGTTTTCTAAGCCTTACATTGATCAAATTGCTGAGATCACTAAGCCACATGTTGAGAAAGTTAGAACTACTCTGAAGCCATACACTAAGAGAGCAGTTCGTGCATATGGGTCATTTCTTGAGTCGGCAACCACATACCATCGACAGGTTTGTGGTTCTTTTTTGATTCCATTCCAGTTCCTGTTGCATGCCATTTCAATATGTCCTATTCTGCCATGTGCTGTAGGTAGTAGCTGTAGCCTAAAGCCACACTTTGATCTGGTTTCCAACTCGTGTGACGTGTGCATATCTGCTCCCCAGTCTTACCTCTTACCCTCTAGATGTAGCATGCCGAGCTGCTTATGGTTGCCATGGGACATGCCCTTATTTTAGCCTTCCTTCCTGAAGGGTGCTGTATAAATGTTTCTGCATAGGGTCTAGAAATGATAGCCCTTCTCTTGATAGTTTGTGTTCTCTTCTATTTTTAGCTGCTTCATTAAGTTAATGAATTTAACTTTTGTTTTGATATACTTTTAGCTGGTTGTTATATATGTTTAGTTCTTTCTATCATGTGATATTTTTATTTTTTTCTTTTAAAAAAACTGATGTGACAAAATTCTAACATGTTCTCCTTTGTAGGCTCAAGCAAGCATCATGGACTACCTTCACCAGCATGACATAACAAAATCATTTGCAACGAAGGAGTTAGTTTGGTTCCTGGTAAGCACTCCACATTAATTCGGCAGGGAACCACGGCTTAGTGGTCATCTAACAAACATACTTATTTATGTACAGGCTTCTGCTTTGCTAGCTCTGCCTGTCTTCATTATATACAGGCTTCTAGTAGAGACCTTCTGGTTAGTTTCTCATAAATTAAATGCTGATTTCAATCCTAATAGCTATTAGCGTGACCTCAAGTAAACTGAAAATTATCTTCCGTTGCTTTTATGTAGCACCAAAAAGAATAAAAGGCCTCGTGGTGGTAACGGTAACCATGGCCACAAGAGACACAAGCGGCGACACGCTGACAAGTAGATCAATTTACTGAACACTTTAGGGTTCGGTATGCTGTGTATTGTCGCAGATCTTTGAGCAGGATTGGATTGCTCTCCCTCTCACTGAGGCTGTTCTGCTGAACCATGGAGGAAGGAGACTTGGGTCATAGGCACCCTTACCGTGAAAGCATTGTACACCACCAACATTTCTCCTCTTCTTTTACATTCTCACCCCAGGCGTGTGTAATATGGACTTCAGTCCAGCAGACCTTTTACCTGCACTTTGCTGGGGTTCAGGGGGTTATGCCTCGGCCTTTGTTTGATTGGTCATTGTTTATTGTAACTTGTGAATGCGTTTGAGTTGGTGTGCTTTGTTTTTGTTGGGGACCTACATTCGAACTTATTACTTATGTATGCAGTGGTTGGTTGTTTAGCTAACTGGATATCTCATGTTCACTTCATTGATGTATGCTTGGTCGACACCATGATCTGGTAGAATGGCTGAAGTGTCATGAACAGGAAAAGTATATGTCTATAAATTGCTAGCCATCTGGTATGTTTGTGTGTTTATATCAAAATCCAGAAACTGCACATCAGTTTGTCATGTAGGGTCCGAGTGCTGAACCTGACGATATTTGGCTCGTCTTCGCTCAAAAAAGAGAAGTTTGTCGATGAAATTTTGCTGAAGCTGTGAAAAATTTAGTCTGCACAAGTTTGGCCTAGGCATGTTCGAACCAGAATTTTTTCTCCGTGAACAGACCGGTCTGCCAACTGGCCGCTTTGGCACTGATATGGCTTTAAACAAAACGTTATGAGATATCTTTAGATCTCTATAATTTTCAAATCTATCTCCATATCAGGTCAAATGAAAAGGTTTAATTTTCAAAAGAAATCTATCTCCATATGAGGTCAAATGAAAAAGGAAAATGTTATGAAATAAAGATTACTATTTGCACAAGGAAAAAGGAAATGTTATGAAATATAAAGTTGTAGGTCTTGTCAAGCTTAGTAATTTTTATGTGTATTTATCTTCATCATTGCTTATATTGAAAATTTCTAATTTTCTAAGTGATCCATTAATCTTGGGATTTATCGGCTTAATCTTTCAAATATACTCCTAATGGTAGGGTATGCGCGCATTAATAGGGGTGTGAATATGTGTCAATATATATGAGCGTCTAGATTTGTCTAATTTACAGATAAAAAAAAGAATCCTGCCAAGTGACGTAATTTAAATCTCACCGTTTCGATTGGCCGTAAGATTATATTTTCTTTGCAATTTTTCGTTTGAGGCAATTAAATTCTGCAAAGGACGAGATATAATAAAAAAACTTTTTCTGGGCTTTATTCCGCGCGCGACGGCCCATCAGCTGCTTCCACTCCCGGCCGCCGGAGCACACCCAAACCCCCAAACCCCAGGGCCCCACCGCAACTCAACTCCTCCGCCGCCGGCCGCACCGTCTCGTCCGCCGCGCGCCACCAGCAGCCTGCGTCCTCCCACCTCCTCGCTCAGTCTGCGCCCTCTTTGCCGCAGCTTCATCTGCTCCGCCCCACTCCACCAAGGAGCTCGGGCACCGGTTACTGCACGGTCCTGCGCCGGCGACCGTTTGACGCCGCCGCCTCAGCAGCAGTAGCAGCGTGCTACGTCACTTGGGTACGCTCTCCTTCTGGTATGAAGCATCTTGACCCCGCGGGGGTATCGATCGTAACGTTTGCCTTATTTGTCGTTTTGATTTCCGCGTGCAGACTGGGCGCTGAGGGTGCAGAAGCTAGAGTCGCCATCGATGGCGACCGTGGAGTAGCACCCCAAAGCCGGCGCCTTTCTTGCCGTCCTGCCAGCGCTTCCAGCTCGGTTTCCCCATGATCCTCCGCAGCGCACTAAGGGCCGGTCGCGGCCTCAGGCAGGTTCCCCTGGTTCAGCTCATTGTGGAGCACGGTGAGCTGTACCGGGCACCACACCGGTGTGCTACTGATACCCGGGATGTTGAAGAATCATCAGCTGTGTTGAATTGGTGGGGGGTCACCCCAGTTGGTCACGGGTATCAGTTGCGGGCTTACTCGGCTGCCCCTGCTGCACGTGTTAGGGGTGAGAAACCCTTGGATCGTGCTGATGCAGTGGTAATGGCAGATGAGGAGGTCAAGCGAATGAAGAAGATGCGGGTGTTCCGGACCGCTCAGCGGACTTTCATGGAGTACCTCCATGTCACACGGGGGCTGAGCTTTTTGGATGCCGGGCATATAAGCAAGCACTCACCTGCCTTTGTGAGCAAGCTGCTGAACCAGGTGAAGGATGCTATCAAGGACCCTGTGGAGGGGGATGAGGCAGTGTTCAGGTCAAAGGTGAAGACAAGGGAGATGAGGGATGAGAGGGCCACTACTGCGTTGCAGCGTCTGTTCAGGTATCATCCGATCAACGAGTTTGAGCCATTCTTCGAGAGCATGGGCTTCAAGCCGAGTGAGTATGAATCCTTTCTGCCTCAGGATGTCATGTTTCTTTCTGATGATGAGACATTGCTGGAGAACTACCATGTTCTTTGCAATTATGGGGTTATGCGCACTAAGATAGGGGGGATATACAGGGATGCTGGGGAGGTTTTCAGTTTTGGTGATGGTGTGCTTGCGTCTAAGCTAAGAGCTATTGAGGATCTGGGGTTCAGTAAGACCACTGTGATAAAACTTGTGACCTGTTGTCCTGCCGTATTGACACGTGGCCCACATGCTGAATTGAAGATCTTAAAGTGGCTAGATGACATTGGCATTCAGAGAGACTGGATTGGTCAATTCTTATCTGTAAAGAAGTCGTATAATTATAATTGGAGAAAGATGGTTGAAGTTCCTCAATTTTTTACTGAATTGGGATTTGATAAGGAGGGTATTGGTAAACTGATCAGGCAACACCCAGATTTCTTGTTGGATGGTTCTGGAAAGGTACTGTTTAGGGCAGTTGCCATCATGCTGAAAGCAGGGTCTGGAAAAGAAGATCTGTTTAATCTTTTCATGGACTTCCCAGATGTACAGGCCAGGAGTTTCGCAAGGAACATACAGAGTGTTATACTATTCTTAACTGGCATTGATGTAAGCGAGGAGGATATTAAGAAGTTTGTGGTAGCAAATGCATCAATGCTTGGTTCTGCTCGAGTGAAGAAGGCAAACAGTATTCTTACATATCTCAATGTCGGGAGGAAGCGTTTGTGGAAGATTATAATGGAAGAGCCACGTGAACTGATGAAATATGCATTAGGGTTAAAGGTCAACCGCCTACCGCCTTGTGACAGGACTGAGAAATCACTGAAGGAGAAGGTGAAATTTTTGAAAAACATAGGATTTGAGGAAGGCTCTGATGATATGAATAAGGCAGTGAAAGCTTTCCGTGGTAAGGGTGATGAGCTACAAGATCGGTTTGACTTTCTGGTGAAGACTGGATTTGAGCCCAAGGATGTAGCGAACATGATCAAAGTAGCCCCGCAGGTTCTGAATCAGAAGATACATGTCCTTGAGTCCAAGATATCATTCCTTTTAAACGAGACATCATATCCTCTAAGCTCTCTGGTTGGATACCCCGCGTTCTTGTCGTTCACTATAGAGAGAACCAAAGCTAGGTTTCTAATGTACAATTGGCTGCAAGAAAGAGGGCTGGTTCCTCCTAATTTTGCTCTGTCCACCTTATTAGCTTGTTCAGAGAAGCGGTTTCTTAACTATCTGGTCCTAAAACATCACGAGGGTCCAGAAGTCTGGGAGAAGTTGAAGAAAGAGGTAGCTGCAGACAAAAACGTGCACTGTACTTCAGATGATTAGCATGACATTATTTGTTGAGTGATACTTTTTAGGAAAAGGCAACGGTGTGCCTTTTGTGTATAAATTAATGGATAATGTACATGGATGGTACTAACTGATATTTTAACTTAGTTCCATGAATATTGTTTTTGTTTTGTTTTATCGCTGGTCTGGACAGACCTCCGATCTGACTATGGCACACCCAAACTTTGCAAATGTGATTCAGCATCAACTATTCGCATATGAGCTAATCTTTGGGCCATAGGTGTGCATCTGAATGTGAAGTACTGTACAAAATCGATTACGACTCACATGGCCATCAATAAAGGCATCATATATAAAAGGAAATGTCTTGTGGAACCAAAACTATCAGGCAATGTCTCTCCTAATACCTACATTATCACCAGTTAGCACCTTATTTTTGGACAACCACCACAGCAAGAAATGCACTCGGGGGGGGGGGGGGGGGGGGGGGGGGGGGTTGTGGAGCTTCAGTCCCCATACAGCAGCCACATGGACTGAGAAGAATACCTCTAAAATTAATGAACTGAGTAGAGTAAATGCCATTAGAGTTAAATAGCCAAACCAATGAATCTTCCTCATCAGAGAAAGTAATAGTTGAAGCCAACTGCTCTACCTCTAACCAAAGATTCATTAACCTGTCATCCACACATCTCCTAAAAGTACATTTGAGATTTGACCCATCCCACAAATCAAAAACTGAATTGGTCTTCTCATTAACTAAAACATAAATCTCCTAGTATTGTATAGCCAAACTAGAGGTACCTAGTCAATTGTCCTCCCAAAACTTTCTTGCCATTACCCATTTTCCAGCGAAACCCTATCTTGGCAGCTGAAGCTGCCCACATGAACCCTTTAAAGAAACTAGAGGCACCAACAGTAGAGCTACAAAAAAATATTCGGCCTATCCGTGTCATACTCGTAATCTATTAAATCTTGGGATGATCATTGCGTGTTTTCCGTAAGCACCAAAAAATTAAAAGGTCCAAAGCCTGCAGTGGCTTTTGATGGGCCGTACGTTATGCAAAAATAAAAGCAGTATGAGAATGAAGCCCATGGTCCGAAGGAGTCTATAGTATAAACTTTCAGCCCAATGGTAGATCAAAACAACATGGGCCTACCGAAGCTGCATTCAATGAATAAATGTCCGTTTTCTAATTTCCGACAACGTGAACAGGCCTCGTGTACACTTTGAAAATTCTGTGCATACGACCAAGGGCAAAGTCTGAGGAGTCTACAAGAAAAAGTTTTGATTCTTAGCTGAATTGATTTGTCTGCCCAAACGATAGGAAGGGTTCGCAAAACCTGAAGAAGTGAAGAGGAATGTTAAACGTGAACGGCCTCTTGGAGTGCCAGCACCTTGTACGCACTCTTAGAAGAGCATTGTTCATCAGAGGAAAGTCTCTAGCAGGAAATATCTGGACCATCACCTGATATTAGAGGGACCTGCAAAACAGAACTTTGCACTAACACCTTTTGGACCTGCAATGTCTAAGACCACGTTTCCAACATACTACATACCGTGTGTCCACTTCATACTTGGCCAGGCGCTCTTTTTTTTTTGAATGGATCCAAAATTGAATTCAGTATGTAGCACTAAAAGAACTACATATAAGAAAAAAATTATTCTTTTTTAATAAAAAAAATATAACATCGTTTCTACTAAGCATAATAGACTAAAAATCGAGAGTAAATTTACTCGGCCACATCCCTCTCGAAAACGTAGTAGCAGTGAAATGTTATAGAAGTTAAAAGGTGGAAAAGGTTCACAGACGTAGATTCGATCAGAAATGCGAATCTTCTGACTGACAACATACTTCGCTGATAGAGAGTACTTCTTCCTAAAGTTATGCTTAGCGGACCAGTATTTTCTACTTGTAGATTTTTGTATAAAAGGCCCAGACCCCGCCTGCTGATCCTTAGGAACCCAACTTGTTTAAAAGGTGTTTTTGGTGCTTGAAAGAAAGACATGGTATAGGTAGTGGCTACGTAACATACATGTTAAAATTTGTGAGGAGCACGAGAGCAAACTAACCTTTCCAGCTAGGAGCACTTAGCTTCTTTTGGAAACATCGGTAGAGGTTCAGAATTTTGGCTAAACCGATGAATCAGAAGAAGTGTGCGGGCGGGCAGTTGGCCACGCACGCACGCAAAAGGGCGAGCTTGGATTATGGCGAACGAACAGGGGAGAGCGTTTGGATCAAGGCCACGGCTGGCCCTACCCTACCTGGTGCAGACTGTTCATTTTTGTGGCCAATCCCATTTGCCGATGCGTCCGTCCGTGCGTGCGTCCAATTTCGACGGAGCAGGATGTTTTGGCTGCAGACAGCAGGAGAATCCATGGTTCTTCGGTCGTTCCGATTTTGGGCGACTGGGGCCAGGAGCATCTCCAACAATCTCTCAGTACAACTCTCCCAATAAAATATTATTAGAGTAGCTCAATATCACTTTGTAGATTTTTTAAGAAAGTTGTTGTAGAAGTACCCAATATATCTCTCTCAATACCCATATAAAAGGTGAGTCCTATAGAGGTGTAAGAGAAAATATGTTTAAAAAGTGGTAGTTGAGATGATCCTATGATTAGAGGAGTTGTATCTTCCCCTTTTTCTGAGGGGAGACGAGAAAAATATTAGTGGTAAAAAAAAGTATTGAAAAACTGCTGGAGCAAATTAAAAATATAGCTATTCTCAATATGATAGTTTTACCGGAACAGAAGGAGGCATCGGAGAACCGCCGGAGATACTCTGGATCGCTGCCAGCCAGACAGGCGCTCATCTTGCAATGCAACCGTCGTCTCTGACTCTGATCTGCTCTATCGGCTCCAACTCGATCTCTCGTTGCTTTCTGTTGGCGGGCAGCAGGACAGACAGGACGATGCTGCCGGCTGCTCTCAAGTCTCACCCTCATCGTCGTCATATGCCCAACTTGGGCCACGTTTAGTTTGCAAATTTTTTCAACCCGATGAATAATATCATTTTTGTCTTATTTGGTAAATATTGTCTAATCGTGGATCAACTAGGCTCAAAAAATTCATCTCGTGATTTCCAACTAAACTGTATAATTAGTTATTTTTTACCTATATTTAATACTTCATACAAGCGGCTAAAAATTAATGTGACAGAAAAAAGTGAAAAAATTATAATTTTTGGGTGCATACCTTGGTTCCAGGCAGCGGTACCGACTCGGAGTGTACCTCGGGGGCCCTGCGCCCCTGCCTCACGCCCAGAGAAAAAGGAAAAAGGAGATGGAGTGACAGAGTCACTGGCGCTGTGCTGGATTGGCCGTCAGTATTTGGGCTTAGGCCTTGTTTACTTTCCATGTCAATTCAAAATATTTTCTCTTTCACCCATCACCTCAAATCTTTCGACGCATACATAGAGCATTAAATATAGGTAAAAAAGATAACTAATTGCATAGTTTGTCTGCAAATGTCGGGACGAATCTTTTGAGCCTAGTTAATCCATAATTGGATAAATTTTGCCAAATAACAACGAAAGATGCTACAGTAACTTTTCATCCATTTTCGCGAAGTGAACACACCCTTAGGCTCGGGCGATCCATCACCTCGGTTGGTGGGTCACGACTGTACCTGCACACCGCACTCACTAATCTGAGAATCGTTCGTTTTCTAAAAAAAACTAAGAATCATTCGATCAATCCACTTAAGAAACAAGACCAAACCATACTCTCCACTCATCGAGTTCTCCTGGCCGCAGCGGTATGGTACACGGCGACCCCTCCAGCGTAGTGTTCTTCACTGCGCTCAGTTGCCTGCCTGTCTTCATCCTTCCTCCCCACCACACTTGAGCGCCGCCACACGGCTTTCTCCCTCTCCACCGTGCTTACCGACAGATGCGTATGGTTTCCATTCTACATTGCGCCCTCGCGCACTTCCATCTCTCTCTGGCGGTAGCTCCCGCTAGGAGCAGCGACTAATAGGCCTCCCCCCTTCCCCTCTCTCTCTGGCGCCCGGTCCGTTGTCTCCCTCGGCGACGGTCTCAAGCAGTGATGCATACGAGATCAGGTAGGGACGACTCCCCCAGCAGCGGTGGCCAGGATGTAGATTTCTGGAATCGGCCGTTCCCCTGCTCTGTTGCGTCATACGGAAAAATGGTGAAAACTGCTTGTTGCAAGAGTATGTTTCAAGTGCTTCAGATGTTTCAGAGGTATCTTGCACGTGTTATAATGGCTATACACGTATGTTTCAAGTGTATGTTCCAAATGTTTCATTTGTTCTAGACGTATATTGCAAGTGTTTTACCCGGATGTTGCAAAAGTAGATCTGGATGTTGTATAGACATGCATGCTACAAGCATATATTTCAAGTGTTTTTGGGTGTTTCATACGTATGTTTACAAGTGTTTCATCTAGATGTTGCATTTGTTCGCAATGGTTTTCAAATGTTTTTCAGACGTTTTCGCAAGTGTTTCAGACGCTTGTTTTTAAGTGTTTCATTTGTCTTCTTTTATATGTTACAACTGTTGCATCTAGATGTTTCGAAGTAGATCGGGCATTGCACATGGGATTCGCGTGGAAAGCGACTGGCGGGGCGTGGGCGACGTTAGGGACGGCGTGAGCCCAACGTACTAGGCACTCGCTCGCTCTCTGTGCGGACATCGTCCGGACACTAGCGTCTGGATCGGATGTCCGGGCGCTAGCTAGTCCGGATGGTTTCCCAAAGGCCAAAGCCAAAAGCGAGCGGATAAAATTGGTGACTCGACTCTGAATCTGAACCCTTCAATTAGCATGCGTCCATCGTGCATGGCCGTGTGTGTCGGGTCGGGGCGTCGGGCCACGGCCGGCGCGTCGAGCTCGAGCAGCAGCCAGCAGCACCCCGTTCGTTCACCGTACGTACGTCGAGCGCACCAACGCCGGCATGCATGGTAGCGATGGGGTCAGCCGGCCAGCTCGCAGCCACAGCCACTCGCACCCGATCTGGGCCGGGACAACAGGGATCGCCACGCCACGTACGCGCATTTACTAGTAGTACATACAGGGACCGGACCACCACCCCACGACAGCGATTGCGACGCGGTGGATGGAGTGGATGGAAAACGCAGCAGCAGCACATGCCAATTCCGCCCGCGCAGCCCTGCCATTCGCTCGCCGCTACTACCGTACCATCCCGGCATCTCCCATCTCCCTGTCTCCTCTCCCCTGCCTGGGCGTTGGTCCTCCGCCAGAGGCGCATGCATGCGGTGAGGAGATCCACTAGTAGCATCCGCCACCACGAGCACACGAGCACGACGAGTCCAGGACCACCAGTCACCGGACCGCAGCCGCAGCAATGCATTCAGTTCGAATTCCACGCACACCTTCTCCTGCTGTCTACAAAATGGCACCGGCCACTAACGTTTTACAGTGTCATCAAGTAGGGGTACTCCTATATTAGTACGTATTAGTTACAGCAAACATGACAGACACCCTAATAACACGTGGATCAGGTGAGGCCCAACCTGTCCTTATCTATCGATCGACACCGCCTCTCCTCCTTCATCAGACAAACAATAACAATACCCAGCTGTCCTGCTCCTGTCCAAGAGGCGTACACGAAAATACAAAGAATCCGTCCAGCTCTCCTCATGCCAAATTCATTTCGCCCAACCCAAACCCAAACCAGCCACGTCAAGCACACGGAAATCATGCGTCAAAGCCAAGAAATCCATCAAGGCCCCAGCTAACCAAACATTACATTACTAGCTGCTGTGCTTTGACGACTGCCGTGGCGTGGATCGCCTTCTACTCGGACCTGCCTCAGGACTCATCACATGATAATGAATTTTATGTCCATTCGGCTGCACATTCGTCCGTCGAATCCTGACCTAGTCTCTTCAGAACACACACGCTGGGTCCAGGGCATCCAAAGACCTAATCCTTTTTGCTCATTGCCAAAGACAACCAAAAGCAATGCACCTGGCCACCTGGGTTTAGGGTATCCAAAGACCTGATCCTTTATGCTCATTGCCAAAGACAACCAAATGATTCTCAATGATGTCTGCACTGATGCACATGGCCACATCACATGTGCATATACAAGGATCCATGTTAAACTATACACAAACAGAACAGACAACCAAGCTGCACAAGCGCCAGCACCACAAAGGTCCACAGCCATCTATGAATG
Source organism: Saccharum hybrid cultivar R570 (assembly GCA_038087645.1). Lineage (NCBI taxonomy): Eukaryota > Viridiplantae > Streptophyta > Magnoliopsida > Poales > Poaceae > Saccharum > Saccharum hybrid cultivar. Next base: position 2,186,918 of record JAQSUU010000635.1, on the reverse strand, counting down.
ATGATGATCAGTTCAAAAGGCAACTCAGCATGAAAAATGACAGAAAAAAGATTTGCACTTTCTGATATACTAGCTTATTCCATTTATTCTACCTCGAGAAACATTTACGCGTCCAAAATTGTTCCATCAAAAAGTTGCCTCCAAACTCCGGAGACGAGAGAGTTTTACTCCCCCATCTCGCGCAACTCAGTTGACAGCAGCAGCCGATCCTTAGGTACAAGAAAGAGCCTTATCGCACCGGGCGCACGGGCGGGCTCAATGGAATAATCGAATGGGATCTATATATACAAGGGGGCGGGGGGCCTAGGTTTTAACTACACGGGCCTTGCTTATCTGATGAGCTAATGAATCTCGAAAGAATGGGGATGTGCGTACATGCGCGCGCCTTGGATGGATGGGTTACATCTCGCGGAGCAGGTTGCTGATCTTGCGGAGCTCTGTCAGGGCAGCCATCGCGGTGACCTGCCCTTTGCCTCCCAGGATGTTGTTCGGGAAGTTCTCCATGGCGCTTGGCTGCGCCCGGTCTTGCTGGAACGCTGTTTCGATCACCTGTGTACATGGCAACCACCAGATAATGTTATTCTCGTGTCTTGGACAACTTTCTGGATGCAGAAAACTAAAGTAAACAATACTAGAGCGGACTTCAAAGCACAAGCTGCATTTACTCTAAAGAACAAAATGCTGACTGGTTACAATCCTATCTCTCTAAACATAGAAATTGTCATCAGCACTAATATGGACTGCTATCCTATCTCTAAACATAGAAATTGTCATCAGCAATAGTATGGACTGCTAGCAACAACAACCTGGCAAAAGAAAAACACCAAAGGGCAATATCAGGCGTCTGAAATACAATACCTGAATATTTTCAAGCATGTTCTGTCCAATATTCTTCAGTGTGCCCATCACCTTCTTACTATCACCAGAAGCCAAATTTATGCCGCTGCGGGAGTTATCTGAACTCACATCAGCAGCTGAAGAGCAGGGAAGGACTGCACCATGTTTATCATCCGATGCCTCAGCACTGCCCTTCTCCACATTGCCTTCAGCTGAAGGTCTGCCAAACCTTAAGAACCACTGTAGCTTGTTAATAAATGGCTTTCTTTCATTAGATACCGTAGTTCTCTCAGAGGATCCAACTGGATCTACATTTGTTGCAGACTCTGTTGCTTCTGAGACATTTTTATCCTCACAGTTACAGTTGGACGACTCATCTGCTAGAACTTCATCCCTATCATCGTTGCCGGCGCATGAATTTGATGTGATGCTACTTCTCTCAGAATCATTATCGTGACAATTCTCATGTTCATTGCCAGCACAAGCGGCATAAAACACCGGAGAATTCTCGCCACTAGAACAAGCTTCTGTCCTTTTCGTTGAACTCTCTTCAGCTGGTTTCACCGGTGAATCTATAAGTGGATTGAACTTTGTCACACTTGGTGGGCTTACTATTAAATTCTCACTAGCCGCCCCCTTTAACTTTAGTTGTGAGGGCCTTTCAGAATTCACAAGAGGCTCCTTGTGAATCGACACGATAGGGAATTCATCTTGCTGAAACTTTCCAGCAACTTCACTGGACTGTACTACTTTATCTGAATAAGAGTTCAAAAGACACCGTCTCACTGAATTCTTGGTGTCACTCTTCACACTGACTACCTTAACTGGAGAAGGATCTGACTCTGTCCTAGATAAACCAAGCCTCTGGCTCAAAGATTGCTTTAGTGATTTCTTATAAGAAAGACCCTTATCACTCCCTTTGGGAGCAGTTCCGTCATCGTGCAAATTTCTCCACTGCTTTTCCCAGTAACTCTCAGATAATGGATGCAACGGAGTCCTTGGAGGAGTTGAAGCAGCAAGATTACTGTAAACCCTATCATAATCACAACTATCCTTCTTTGATAAGAGAGGTGGGGATGATACGTTCGCATCAACAGCAATAGACTGCAGAGATTTAGCTTTCTCAATTAATTTATGCACATCAACATTGTTTGGAAAGTTCAATAGTCTCTGAAGACACGACGTATTGATTTCAGTGGCCAGCAGAGATGATCTAAGGTGAAGAATCATAGAGACTGCCATGGCTGCGATGAATGCCCCTCTAGACGAGCACAATATCCTAAAGCTGTATTCTTCATTTTCTCCAAGTAGCATGTCATTGGAGCAAGCAAAAACTTCATCCCATACGACTAAAAGATCGTTGAGGCAGAACTCCCGTCCAAACAAGACCCGCAGCCAACGAAGAGCGAAATATTGTGGTTCTACATCCAGCTCAATGAAATGGCTATGAAGAGATGGCTCAATAATGGATAGCAAATGAAATAAAGATGATGAGGCTTCAATGACAGGCGCTAGACTTGAGCTAGATCCAACCTTGGATGTAGAGAAAAACTCTGCCATGCGGACCACTCCACTACCTCCATCCATCAAACCATCAAACATTGAATAGGCATCATGTTCCATGAACCTTTCAGACAATACAATGCCTAGTTCACCCTCAGCTCCATATGCATCACTAAGTGAAATTATTTCTTTTGTATCCAGGTCAAGCTCATCAAGTGTGTTAACTCTGGAAGCGCTTTCAGAATCATCGCCATTGTCAGCTCCAGAATGCCATTTTAAGTCCTTTCTAGGTTTATAACTAAAAACCATATCTGTATCTGGGAAAGGCACTCCATCAAAATCATCATTGAAGCAATCCTCATGGAGCTTCCTCACTTGAGACAGTTTATCAATGTCAGCTTGAAGAACATACACTAGAGGAGCTAGTAGTTCGTGCATTCCTGTGAAAGTAGTCCATAAGTCAGTACATATTTGGCAATCACATAAAAAAATGCGGAAAGCTACTAATAATCATGTGGATAAACTAATTAATCAAACTTCAATGCCAACAAAACTACAGTGGCATTTATCACAGCTTTAGAGATTTAGGATCATATAGTAAAAGCAAGTGTTTTTTTTCCTTATAAGATAATCTTGGAGCTTATTAACGTATCCTAAGAATTACATCTGAAAATACAATTTTAGGTTATTAAATGATAACTGCTACCAATTTAATGAAATGCAAACAAAAGGTTTCAGCCCCATGAGCATTTCTCAGAGACTGCAAAGCTAACCAGATATGCAGCAAAGTCTTACTGTCAATCATGTATTTAAAAGAGTTGCTTACCTTGGCGATATCCACACTCCGGATGTTGAAGGCACCACATCAACAGTATTCTCCTCAGCATGGCCTGGCAATTAGGTGTTTGAAAGTAACTACCATCTTCTGGGTATAATCGAGACAAGTCTTGGTCAACTGTCTTCTCCAACTCGGCACCTCTGAAGAAACGGCCCCAGCTGCTATCTGCACAAGGAATTTAAATAGAAATATAAGAAATTCAGAGTTTTAGCAGGAAGCATTGGAGCAGAGCATGCAGCATTATTGCATTTCAGCATTGCAAAGATGCCATTATAAGAAAAATACAGTGTTGCCTGTTTATGCCATATAGAAATAGAACAACACAAAAAATATTATCTAGTTGTAATGGAAAAATCCAGTCTAAATTCAGCAAAGCGTACTGCAATCAAAATCATAGACTTTCCTATCAATTAGTGCCCCACCCTTGAGCTCCAGTATATTTAAGAAAATAATCTTTTACCATATTTGTTCTTGTTGGTTGTTTGGAGTTAGGGGTCCCTTTCTACTGGTGCAGTTATGCTACTAAGAAAGTCAGTATGTCAAAGTGTTAATAGGCCAGATAAGCACCTTTCTACTTTTATATAGTATTTCTTACTAATTGCGGTCAATACCACTGGAGTTTGTTACCTAAAGCCTGGTTCAGGAAACCTCATTGGTTGGGAAAAAGAATCTATGATGACAGTGCAAAATAAACATAGTAGTTCCCACTAATATTAATTATTAACAGTCTTGCACAAGTAAACAGGTAGCGAACAAAATACATCCACATTCAGACGATATATCATCAATTTCATGTTCATCATTCTCGTCATAAAATCATGTCTAGGCGTCTAGGACGAAATACCTGGGTTCTGAGAGAGCGGGTTGTCAACAACAAGGTTGGATGATCTGTCCTCCTCCTTTGGAAGATGTGGGTCTACCATAAGGCGGCGCCTCAAACTAACATATCTACAAGAAACAAGAAACACCTTCGTCAGTTGAAAGAAGCATTGGTCCAATCATAAAGATGACAAGTCGACAACTTCAGCAAGAAGGAACCAGTCCTCCAATTATATACATACGTAGATGACCAGTTCAGCGGCAATTTCTCTCATAGCCACGTGAACAATAAAACAACCATTAATCAGACATGCAAATTTTCAATGAGTTATTTCTTGATACAGTAATCCAATTGGAAGCATTTACTCTTAATTATTGCATTGTTTCCTTGGCAAAAGACATTTTTTTTTCTCTCATCATAATCATCAGAGGACGAAAACAACACCCGACCAAACCAGAACCAAACGTGAAGATGAGTAATAGCTCCGCCCGGCTAAGAACAAAGACAAGAGATTCCCGCCGACAAAAACGCACCAAACAGCACGTGGGCCAAGAACAAGAGCCAATCAGCCTCACCTCCTCCGCGAATCCGCGGCGGCGCGGCGGAGCTCGTCAACGGAGGCCCCGGGCGACGCCGGCAGGATGCCGAGATCGACCCGCCACCGGACGCTGCGCAGATTCGAGAACCGCCACCGCCTCTCCTCCTCCGCCATGCGCCCCTGCCCCCTCTTCAGCCGCAGGCGGATTTGACTGCCTCCCCCAAATCAACAGCCCCGCAGGTGGGGAGAGCCTAGAGCGGAGCACCTTTCCACGAGGCCAGACGCTATAAATAGCGTCGTGTATCTGTATCGACCCAGAAAAGAAGGATCTTTGGTGGAATAAAGATCGGGATTTTGGAGGATTTTGGTGGAGGAAGGGAGAGGTGGAAGGAGATGATTTTTCCTGCCCTCCTGTGCGCTCGCGACAATGGCGTGGCGCCCTGCCTCGTTGGGGGAGTGGCTGGATGATTTGGCTCCTCCTGGTAGGCAGGGAGAGGCCGAGACAGGGTGGGTGTGCAAGCAAGCAGATGAACACGGAGGAAGGGGAAGGCCCGGGGGTGCAAGTGCAAGCCTGGCACAAAAAACCGAAACCGACGAACCGAACCGAAAGAATCAGAACCGAAACCAAAAGAACTGAAACCGAAAAATTCGGTTCCCTGTTCGGTTCCTAATTTTGAGGAACCGAAATAACTGAAGAAAATTTGGTTCCTACTCCCGGTTAACCGAACTAACCGAAAGAACCGAATTACATTCATCATACTTCATCTACTCATATTTTGAAAGATTATTTATGGTTTATGTGTGATATTTTATATTTCAAAAGCTATATGTTTGTGTTAGTATATTGCTATTATTGCCTTATAAATTATTATTAATAAAAATGGATATAGTGTTGCATAAATTTGCCTTGGAACATGTATATTTATTCTTGTCTTGACCTATGCTGGAAAATTTCGGTCATTTCGGTTAGAATCGAAACCGAACCGAAATAACCGAAAACCGAAATTGTCGGTTCCAAGATTTTATGGGAACCGATCGGTTCCAATTTTCTGATAACTGAATTTCTTCAGGAACCGAGGAACCAAACCGAACCGAACCGAGGAACCGAATGCCCAGGCTTAGGGGGTGTCTCCTCTCTCTTATTATCTTGCTTGTTTTTTTTCTATTTTTCGTTTATTAGAAGAAAAATATAGGATCTAGAAGAAGGTTAGGGATTTTGTTCTCTATTGGATTGGAAGGGAGAGTAGTTAGGGAGGGGGGAGATGTTGATGACTAGGATGACTAGTGAGTGATTGGCTAGGTGGCTTGGCTTATTGGCATTATCTCTTGTTCTTTTGTCTACCTGCTGAGGTGGATTATTTTAGAGAAACATGTAGCATATTTTTATATATTTCCCATGACATTATTTTTTATATATACTTGTGTGTTGGTTTGTGAAGGGAACAAACATGAATGGATGGGAGGAGGGAGGTTGGTATGGTGACGTGTGCTCTTTGTTGTTCTGTGGTCTATTTTGGTGGAGGGATGGAAATTTGTTTGGTCCACAATGTTTTACCTAAAGTTTAGTACAGTTGCTGCAGGCAAAAAGGACTTTTTTTTGTGTGTGATTCTATGATTAGTATAGGAGGGCATGCAAATTATATATGGGTTGAAATCAGGGCATGTATACATCAATAATAATTTCATCTTGATATGTAACATCTTTAGCTTCAGGTTTGTGGCGCATTTAATTTATTTCACCCACATGGTCATTTAAAAAACATGAATATAAATAATTTCACAAATAAAGATTTGGTACGGAACTTATCGAGCCTTCAGTACTGTTGCTGATTAGACACACATGAAGAGATGCGATAAATAAAAAATACTTTACGATTTACGATTTAGAACGGAAGAAGTAAATTAACACACAAGCTCGATCAGCTGGACAATTACCTCTGCTAAGTTGCCAGTCGTCATCGATCTCACCATCAAATTAATCTCAGCCACACGATCGTCGTCCGACGTGTCCGGCAACTAAGCATAGTAACGAAAGACAATGGCTACAGGACGAAACCATATTCTCTTCTCTTTGAGAAATGCAAGGACATCCTATCAACCAAAAAAAAATGCAACAACGTACGTACGAAACGTAACCTGCAGTGCAGCACAACACACTATGACACGCACAGCAAGTTCGTGCACGTTTCCGCTCCAGCTCCAGCTCACCGATGGTGACGCTCGAATCATCTTCTCTATACGTCTCGCTCATAATTTTGTTGTCTCGTGCAAGTAATAATTTGGAGCTTTTATTTATTTATTTTTTCCCCTTCCACAAGTTTGAAGTAGACCCGACTAGGCGACGACCAAACCTTTGCGCGGTCAACTGTGTCGCGCTACATGTTTCTTCTCGTCTCTAGATTAACCCGTAAAATTTGAATTCGGGTGGATACGAGTTGAACGAATTGTTTGCGTATGTAACTCATCCTGATTAAAATCCGATCTTGTTCCGTAAGGTTTAAGATAACTATATATGCCCACAAAGGAAATAGGGAGGGAGAAAAAAAATAAGATCAGTTACAATAATCCCAGTGATGTGATGACGGTGTCTGTATTGCTTAATATGCATGCATGCTTGGTTCTTGGTGGCTTCATGATGTACGATTGGACATGCTTTGGTTCTTGAAATGTGCTTGTCCGGCACGTTTCAACGACGTCAATTTCCTCTCGCTTTCTTCTCCAACTGGATGCAAGGCTCTCTTCCTTGCATTATATTGTGTGGCCTGGTAAACGACGCTGACGTGCTTTAGCTGCCAAACTGCGTATTTACGCTGAGTGATTTGGTTTTTTTATAATCGGCTGGCAATGCAAGAAAGGCAGGCTAATAATTAGGATACATAACAGAGCTGTCGGTGTCCGAATTTAACTTGGACGTTTCTTTCACCCAACTCACGAGGAGTTTATTGAGTATTTGAATGGTACACAAATAGGAGTAGAAATGTAGCATACATCATCAGAACATGTCATGTTTTTACATGCTTATCTGTCCATCTTCATGTCCGACTCAGCAGGCCGGCTACGGCTGGTGCTGACTGTATGTGTATCCCGTGCTGGTTTGACAGTTTGACTGGGGTGTGAGCTCTGGCCCACAATGTCAGTGGCACTCAGTTTAGGGCACCTACCGGTTCATTCCTACTAGTGTACTTGTACTGCAGGTGTACACGTGTAGTTCTCTGAACACAAACGGTTTTGACTAACTGCAGGGGACAGTATAACCTGCAAGCTGTAAAACTTCCTTTTCAGTTCACTCACTCACTGAGGCCTCCTTTAGATCCCAAAATTTTTTAGAAAAAATCCATGTAGCACTTTCATGGTTATTTGGCAAAATTTGTCAACCATGAACTAACTAGGTTCAAAAGATTCATCTCGACATTTACAAATAAACTGTGCAATTAGATATTTTTTTACCTACATTTAATACTCTATGCATACGTCCAAAGATTCGATGTGATGGGTACTGTGCAAAAAATTTTGGGTGTTTTTGGAAACAGGCCTGAGAATGTATGCTGCGACACAGACACAGTAACTTTCTCATTTCTTGAGTACACATGTAGTACATCCTTCCAGTTCCAGAGTTCCAGTACCAAACAGCAAATCGTGCTGTCAGTTTGGTCCAGGATGTCGACCACAAAACAGTAGGGGTGTGTTTAGTTCCCCTGAAAAGAGTGAAAAAAGTACTGTAGCATGTTTTGGCTTTATTTGGCAAATAATGTCCAACCGTTGACTAATTAGGTTCAAAACGTTCGTCTCGTAAAGTACAACCAAATTGTACAATTAGTTTTTGATTTCATCTACATTTAGTACTCTATGCATGTATCGCAAGTTTGATGTGACGGGGAATCTTTTTTTTTGGAATAGTTTGGTGGAACTAAACACAGCCTAGGGTATTTAGACCTAACTAACCAAATTTGCTGCAGGGATTGGGTGTGGAATGTTTTCTTATAGAAGACTTTAATTAGAGCAGTTGACTGGCAATTGTACTAGAAGTAGTACTGGTCATGTGCCCATCACTACTATTTTCTGGTGCAATCATTTTGTGCCGCTGCCTTGTCTGGATGGATCCAATAGTCAGTCGAGCAATAGACATATATCATCTACTCTGGGTGAAATATTCCCGGAGATTATTTCAATCGCAAAAAATTAAGAATATTCATTAATATTATTCATGCCAAGTCCACAAATTAAACCCCATATAACTGGAATTTTCCTTAACCACGCATGTGCACCTCTAAGCAATTTTCACTACATCTATATTAGTCCTTGCAAAAAAATCTATATTTACTTAGGAGTTAAGGACAATAAATAAATTATCAGGGCACAATATTTTCTCGACAAAGAATACCTGCCACTGCCAATAACCTTTTTTCCAAGATCACCTATTAGTAAACTAATACTAGTATATTTTTTTCACAATTAACTAGGCATTTCATTTCATTCATCTCTTAATTTCCTGTGGACACTTGCTAAATTGTTTTTTTGAAAAAAAACAATGGCCACAAAAATAATAACTTACAGTACTTTCTTGAGGACTCCCTCTAGCCCTGAAAGAATCAATTTCTAGAGTTGTCTTAAGTCAAACTTTTTAAACTTTAACCGAATTTCTAGAAAAAATTGCTAAAATTTATAGTATCAAATTAGTATCATTAGATTTATCATAGAATATATTTCATAAGACGCTCATTTTATATCATAGATACTGTTATTCTTTTTTATAAGATTCTTTCAGGGACGGGAGAGTAGCATATATACCCTTGCTGACGTAGCAGTCGGTGGCGAAGGGCGACTCGACCATGCGTCCATGCCCATGGACGACAGGGGCCGGCCGGGCCGGGCCAAGCCAAGCGGCCGTGCATTGGCCGGCTGCCAAAGACGTCAATGGCAGCCGCCAGCCACCGGCCCACCGCCTGCGGACAGGGTCGGTCGGTGAGCCTCCGCTTTTGCTCATGTTGCAAGCCAATGACGGCCTCACACACTGCACCGGCATGACACTTTTAAATTGCCAAATTATGGCGCCAATAATTAGCTTAGCTTAGCAGTGAGCTCCAAACCAAGCGCAGCTTCCTGTCCTCAAATTTTGTCAGTGGTCGCTTTCTGCCACCGGCTCAAGACGATGTACGCTTGTACTGTTGCTAACTAGATAGAAACATTGGTGTGATTATTTTGTATGTTTTGTTAAGCAATACCGTGGTTTTGATCATATGGCGTAGTGCTAAAACATTTTCTGGAACATGCTTGAGAGCTCTACAATGCCACTGGCTTCTTCTTAAGAGGAGCGAAGACAAATTTTACAAAGTAGGTGGCCGGCTTAATCAACGTCTTAGGGTCTGTTTGGATCACATTCGAATTATATATTCTGGATTATGAATAAAATTATTTATAATTAGGATCGCGAATTATAATAATCATGATGTTTGGATCTCTGAATTATTGTGGTTGGTTAAGGTGAGAAATTCTTATTTTACCCTTTACAAGATGACAGTATAAAAGAGAGGAGAAGGTGGGTGGGTGGGGAGGGGGGGGGAGGGGGATTGGACTTTTAGCAATCATAATCCTACAAAACCATGTCTTTCCTGGATTATGGGATTACGATAATCAGGAATTTTGGTTATAATAATGCATAATATAATCAATTTTGTATGGATCATAACTTTATTGTATAACCTTATTATTATAATCATAGGGTATCCAAACAGGGCCAAATATATATGAAATCATCTAATTTTGTGATAGTAGAGACATGGATGGTGTCAGGTCACCTGCTTCAATTAATAAAAGCACGGGCCTAATTTAAACTATGTAATTTTGTAATAGTATAGACATGGATGGTGTCAGGTCTCTAGCTTCACCTGCATATATATGACGCAGGGATATAAATGATTAATTCTAGGTTACTTGCTTCAACAACAATTAGTGGTCGTAGGTCTTACATTATGAGTTGCAGGGCTAAGCAGCCAACCAAAGCGGAATAGGTTACCTCAATGTCAAGAGCATCATTGCATCTAATTCATTCGTACCTTCTAATGCAAACAAAAGTAGCCAATGTGGGCCAGATCGATTGTCCATCCACCGATCCATATCCATGCATGCATTATCAGCGATTTGCATTGGAGTAGTGGACCACTACTAGTGGAGCCAGACATGTCTCAACTCTAAACCACAGATCTTGCAACAGGGGTAAAAAATGGTGTTCCAGCTGTTGAACAAAGCCAACCTGAAAGTCCTGAATTACTGAACCAACCAGAGCAGCTTGAGCAGGAACAGAAATTTCAGTATCAACTGAGCTGAGCTTCGTGACATGAATGGATAAAGTGAGCATGGCTCTGAAAATGAATTCTTTTTCACATTAATTCAGGTAGAGGAGTTCGGTCGACTGTGACAGCAAGTGCAGGAGAGGCACACAGAAGAATGAAAACGCTGAAGAATCCGATTCTGCGCAGGCACAATGCACAACGCGACAAGGGGAAAGCTAGGATGACCAGGAAGACGACCTCCATCGACAGCCATGTATGCGTTTCGTGGACAGGCCACCAGGCTTATCGGTAATCACTCACCGAGTCACCTCCCTGGCCGTAGCTCACCGCAAACGGCTGTCGCATTCTTACAGCTTGCAGTGCCAAGGAGATCGACGGACGGCGTCGCCCTCAGCGATGATGTATCCATACATCACTGAAGACGTCATCAGGGACATCAATAATCGGGAATTAGTGTAATCAGTCTTTGAGCACAATCTATGATAATAATGCATTCAGATTTATTGAAATTGAAGTGTTGTGTCACATGAGCACTGTTGCTAATTACCTGCACATGCATGCTGCATATTATTGTACCTGATGTTCCAAAAGATGGAGAGATGAACTCATCATCATACTATAATGCCAGAAACTGGGTGTGGTTCAGAAGACAGTGATGTATCGAATTAGTACAACTAACATATATTCCGAATAGCATTTCTCGTGCGTTTAGGTGGACTGGTGCCACTTCCCTGCATTTTTCTATGGCCGAGAATGATTCTCAGTTCCACCGAGCATATCTCTCGTGATTCTAGTTTGTTCAGTTGTACAAATATATACATATACTGTTAGAAAACTTGTCAGCCCATCTCGATCATCATTGTCGAGCTTCATATGTATAGTATATGTATATGGTTACTTTTCTTGTTTATGATCTCGTCGGTCTGTCTCTGTCGGGTAAACAGCTCAGGCCTGGTTTAGATGGTCAAAAGTGCCAAAATTTTTTTTGCATAGTAACTGTCACATCGAATCTTTGGACGCATGCATGGAGCATTAAATATAGGTAAAAAAATAACTAATTGCACAGTTTGTCTGTAAATGTCGAGACGAATCTTTTGAGCCTAGTTAGTCCATGGTTAGACAATTTTTGCCAAATAACAACGAAAAATGCTACAAGAATTTCCCCCAAAATTTTTCACAACTAAACGGGGCCTCAGTTAAGGTTCCTACTATAGTTTTCCAAACGGGCGGCACTGGCACTACACGGCACTAGCACTACACGGCACGGCACTATCAGGCACGGCACTCTCAGGCACGGTATCACTGTCATGCCGTGCCGTGTAGTGCCACCGTGCCCAGACTCTAGCCCAAGCACGGCACTAAAGCCCTCAGATAGTGCCGTGCCGTGCCACAGGGCACGGCAACCCAGCGAATTAGTGCCGTGCCTTGGCACTAAAACCAGATCACCACTTCAACAGATCAGAATCAAAAGAACAGTTCAAAAACAAATTGGAAATATGATGAAACTGAAATCATAAAGAAGAAAACACAAGACAGAGATAACAAAATACAAAATTAAAGGAGTTGTGCAATGACTGCCTCATTAAAAACCTATCTAGGTAAAACTCACCCTTGTGAGAAACCCTAGACAGAAAAAAAGAGTGCAACCAGCTCCATAAGTTCAATTGTTCATTACATCCACAACCAAAGGTCCAAAGCATCCAAGTCTTAAGATTACAGAACCATTACATAAATGACTAATCAAGATAAAGTTGTTCAAAGGCCTCCTCGAGCTCCTTATCCTCCACCATATGCTGTAGCCTTGTCTCTGCAGCTTCCCAGTCCTTGATGCATGTGAGTGCCTCCACAGTTTCAGGGTTCAGCCTCCATCGCCGATCTTCAATGATCCTGCCAGTGGTACTAAAAGTAGCTTCAGAAGAAATTGTAGAAACAGGTACACTGAAAACATCTCTAGCAAGGGTAGAAAGAACTGGATATGTTAGTTTATGCTTGTAACACTCTCGGTATTACGTTGTAAATCACAGGTTAAAAATATTCATGAGCATTGCATTTAGTTAAGTGCACGAGCTGGAAATAAAAATCGAAATGCAATTCGAGTATCGGAAATGAAAAACGGAAAACGAATAATATAAAACCCAGATCAGCAAGAATTCGCTAACTAAAATTATCAAGTGCGAATATTCACGAATTTTATCTAACCAAAGCGGGAAAGATCAATTACTCGTGAATGACACGCTCCGACACAAGTCACCGGCCACTTGCACGCCTGACATGCACATGCTGCTTGCTTGCTGCTGCTTGCTATCTCCTCACCCGTTCTCCACGTCGAGCAATCAAAGCTGCTGCCTGCTTCCTCCTTAACCGGTCTTCACGTCGAGTAATCAAAGCTGCTCAACCGAGCAGGAAGGAGAAAGGGGAAACTGTGCAGCACGTCTAAATTATTTCCTCTCTGCCAAGTCTACTCCCAGAGTACACGAGTTTTTATTAGTCCCTTGCAAAATTTTTCACTCTGCCCGATGGCTGACTGCAGCTCGTAGAACTTACCGGCATGTCGTGCTGAGCATAAGAAATCGGAGTACACGTCGCACTGAGCAAAACGTCAGCAAGCGAACCAGAGAACATGCAGAAAACACTGTAGCGCGCAGGAATCTACTGTACACGCGCAGGAAACACTGTAGCACGCAGAAACACTGTTCATTCGTGGAAATCATGCATAGATTGCTGTAGCAGCTCGGGCGCTGTTCATCCGAAGAAAACTTTTGTCACCGGTACGCTGCGAGGTTATTTAGAGTGCTGCCTCCGCTGAAGTGTGTCGCGCGCGTTAGTCATCCTTCTTCTGTGAGCCGCTGAGTCGTCCTGCTCCGTTGCTTATTTCTTCTTCCTCCCAAATCAAGTTTCTCTGTTCTTGCCCGAGTAAGCTGCGTCTATCGATTCTCTCCGAGCTGTAATCGATCGAGATAACTAGTCTATACGAATTTCTTTATTCTCCTTATCAGTATCGCACTTGCTCTGGAGCCAGGAGCTAACCACGACAGACAAACTCGAACATACGCTTTCCGCGTTCATGGTTCATTGCTTGCTTCTTGATAATTCATTCCACCAGCCCACTTGACAAGTCAGAAGACCAAAGCCTCACATTCTTGAGTAAGTCTCAGGAGACCAGGCCAAGAGCTAATTAATTCCTTGTTTATTTCGGAATTAATTAAACAGCCACCTTGTGTGATCGATATCTCCACCATACGATATCCGAATCACTCGATTCTTCTTGCTAAAATCATTATCTGCCTATTAGTGTAGTTAGATCATACCTATCTGTGGTGATGCTAAAGTCTATTAAATCAATTAAAAGCGCTTAATATTAGTATGACAAATCTTGTATAAATTTTTGTGGCAAATGGGTAATAGCTTTAACTTTGAAACTTTTGCGGTAGCTTCATGATTTTATTAGGTGCTTGCTGTAGTTTTGTAGTCCTTAAATAGCTTACTAGATGTGATAGCTAAGTTTCCCTAGCCGTATTAAATATTAAATCGGAAACAAATGAAGAGTATGCAATTTAATGAGTAAAGATTAATTAGATCAGTTTACTCTTGCTTAGTAAGAATAGTAGACAGCCTGATATGTTAGTCATTAGAGCTAGCTTAGTAATAGTTGTTGTTATTTTAAGAGCTGTTGTTGTCATTGCATTAAGTCATGTCATCATTCTTGCATATAGATCACGAGATAGTGGAGTACGTGGCTGCGGAGGAGCCAGAGTACGAGGAGATCGTGGAGGTGTACGAGGAGGAGGTCCCCGTGCAGGAAGGAGCCCCGGAGCCATCAACCACTAACTTTGCTGCACACCAGGATGCCCAAGGCAAGCCCCGGTGCATAACCTTTATTTTAAAATGATAATAGGATATATATATTATATGTGCATTTACGTTTCAGGAGTTCTGTTGAAACCCACTTGCATAAATATTACTACACAAGAGTCTTACTAGTTTAGGCCGTATAGTGCCATGCTTTGGTTTCGTTAGCGTGAACAACATGGTGTTGTTCACGATAGGTGATCATTATTATCACTATAGTTAATATGGAAATAAAGGCAGGCGAAATTGTGACCGGGCAGGGATGTGGTTTGGTAGTGGTGGATGTGACAAGGGGTGTCCTGCGGCCAACAGGGCATCACTGGGTTACATTGTTTCCCTGTCCGAGTCGGTTAAGGACCGATCGTTGCATTTGGATGGTTGTCAGGTCACAGATCTCCTTATCCCGAGCATATACTAGCGGATGGGGGCTAGAAAGACTTGTTATTCTCTTGTCATGGGTTCCGGCTCCATCCGGACCAACTGAAGGTGGATTATATATGGGTATTAGGAGGTCTAAGCACCGCGAGAGGGCGGGGGCTTGGAGTCCCAGTATGGACGGGGACTCAGTTCTCTTGACTAGAGGATAATGGGTTGGTCCCGTTTGTACCTCGGTACGGGCGGGGCGTGTGTTTTTCGGGGTACCCAGCTGGGCTACATTGATTCGCGAATCGCCGCGTAAGCGGTCCGATATGACTTGATCCGAGCATCGTAGTAAGAACTGAAAGAGAAAAGGTGAATAATGATGGATTTGTATTGACCAACTCTTGTTTGAAAATAGCATAAGTGCTTACATAGATGGTTAGCTGATAAACTAAAAGATGGCAAATAAAAGAACTGCAATAAAGATCCACTAGTAGTAATGATTTTCTGCAAACTTGAACTAGTAGCCAAAAAGCCTATCATGATCCTTGGAGTCGGGAAACTATTCCCAATCGGGTAAGTCTTGCGAGTACATTGTGTACTCAGGGTTTATTTTACCCCTGTTGCAGGTGCTGCTTGAGGCTTTGTGTGGAGGATCGTCTGCTGGGCTCAGATGGATATTTGCTACGCTCGCTAGATATTTACTTCCGCTGTTTTAATTCCGCACTCTGAACTTGGTATTGTAATAACTTATTTCTGAAGACTATGTTGTATGGAATAAACTAAGTATTGTACTCGTTTTCATTATTGGATCCTGGATGAAAATGTGGATGGTTTCGAGTTCTCCCATTGGGTGTGCTCGACAGAAACGGCTAGAATAGCCACTGGCGGAGTACTTAGTGCCTAGAGGAAGGCAAGTACCTCCGTTAGTGTGTTATTTTGGGCGGTTCTGCCACAATTGGTACCAGAGCTAATAATGATTACGAGTTTATCACCCTTTCTAAAAGCTTAAAATTTGACCAACAAAAAGTTTGTGAAAAGCTAGGACACGATTTAGCTAAGCCCTGTTATATAGGATAGTGGCATTGTTTTTATCTAATCAATCTTCTGCAGGTACACTGACTTGCGTTATGTAAGAATCCACTAGTAACGTGAGTGTATGATGTGCCAAAAAAAATATTACGTTCGCCGCTATGTTCCGGCGGGAAAGGTCGAATAGGGCGATGCATGCATCATGTTAAATCAACTTGGTTTAAAAATTTACCCTATTCTCACGGGAAATAGTCAAGTAATAAATGAATTACTTAACCAACTAAAAGCTAATTCTAAATTACTTCTCTCCTTTTGACTAAATCTGGTAATTGTCCCTAATGGGTGGTTCTTATATGGTAGCAGATGAACCGGAGGTCGGTTCGCGGAAGCAATAGTGCCGAGGCTGAGGTTGGCGAGGGTGCCCGTGTTGAGGGGGGCGAGAACGCCACTCAGGGCAGCAATGAGGTTCCACTTTTGGCTCCTCTTGCTCCTACTTCTCCGCCACCGCCACCACCGCCTCCGATGACCCATGCGGAGATGATGGCGGAGATGTTGGCTGCACGTCAGGAGACAGCCCGTGCCTTAGAGATGATGGCACAGGCTCTTGGTGGCTTCGCTCGCGGAGGCCACGGTGGCAACGGCGAGAATGGGGGTGGTGCCCGTGGTCTCGAGAGGCCCTGTTCTTACCATGACTTCTTGAAGACCAACCCGCCCACGTTCACGTCGACAAGGGAGCCTCTAGACGCGGAGCACTGGCTTCGTGTCATGGAGCAGAAGTTCTTGCTTCTCGACATCACTGAGGAGCTGAAGGTGCGCTTTGCAGCGCAGCAGCTGCTGGGTTCCGCCAGTGCATGGTGGGACACCTTCAATGCCATGCAGCCGGTGGATCACCGCGTGACTTGGCCAGAGTTTACGACGGCCTTCAGGGAGTACTATATCCCTGCCGGGCTGCTGAACCGGAAGGTGACAGAGTTTCTGAAGCTGACTCAGGGAAACATGTCCGTGTTAGACTATGCCAACAAGTTCAACCAGCTGGCACGGTACGCAGGGACCCACGTGGACACCGACACGAAGAAGAGGGACCGCTTTTACCATGGCCTCTCTTGCATGCTGCAGGAGAAGTTGTTCACTGGGCACTACCAGACTTTTGGTGCCCTGATGGATGCTGCCATCACCATGGAGGGGCTTCTGCGAGACTCTTACGCTGAGCACAAGCGTAAGTGGTCTTCTGGTGGGCCTTCTAGACATCCGCAGGCTCAGAAGGTGCAGGTGGTTCGTAGGGTGCCCTATCAATCCACCGGCGGGCATCCCTACCATCACCAGCAACAGTCTCACCAGGCACCTTCCACTCTCTACCGTGCTCCTGTCCAGCAGAGTCAGCAGTAGTCACAGGGTCAGCCATTTCAGCCGCGTCTGGGTCCGGGAGTTGGCCCGAATGTTTGTTTCAAGTGTGGCAAGGAGGGCCATTTCATTCGGAACTATCCACAGAATCAGCCAGCTCAGTCTGCTGCACAGTCCGCAAGTTCACGTTTGGTGAAAAGGACTATCGTCACCAAGAAGGCACCTGTGAGTCATACCGGACAGGTCAACTTCACCACTGCTGAGGAGTTATTGCAGTGTGATCCAGTGATGGCGGGTATGTTCACCATCAACTCCCATCCAGCCTATGTGTTATTTGATTCTGGTGCATCACATTCATTCATGAGTCAGAGTTTCATCGAGAAGCATGATATATCACTATTGGCTATGCCCTTTGCATTTAAGATCAGTACTGCGGGGGGATTATTATGTGTTAATACCCGGACAGATACAGTCAAATTGGAGTTAGCTACCCACATCTATCGACTCCAGTTTCTGGTACTGTCAGGGCAAAGCATTGATGCCATTCTTGGGATGAATTGGTTGAAGGCTTATGGGGTTACACTAAATCTTAGGCACAGAGTTGTTGAGCTTCGGCTACCTTCGTCCGAAGATAGGATGTCTCTTCGTATTCCCTTCCGAACAACTCATTCAGTCTTGGCTCACACGGAAGCTCTCCCAGACCTTGCTTCTATCCCTATAGTTCGTGAGTTTCTAGATGTCTTTCCTGAGGATCTACCTGGCTTGCCTCCTAATAGAGAAGTTGAGTTCACCATTGAGTTAGAGCCTGGCACAGCTCCGATATCTCGGCGTCCGTATCGGATGGCCCCACCAGAGCTAGCAGAGATGAAGAAACAATTAGGGGAACTGTTGGAAAAGGGATTTATTCGGCCTAGTACCTCTCCTTGGGGATGTCCAGCCATATTTGTAAAGAAGAAAGATGACACCCTATGGATGTGCATAGACTACCGCCCTCTCAATGCGGTAACTATTAAGAACAAATATCCATTGCCTCGCATAGACACTTTGTTCGATCAGTTAGCTGGTGCTAAGGTCTTTTCTAAGATTGATCTTCGTTCAGGCTACCATCAGATTAAAATTAGGCCTCAAGATATACCCAAGACTGCTTTTCTCTACTAGGTATGGGCTGTATGAGTACCTAGTCATGTCCTTTGGTCTTACCAATGCTCCTGCTTTCTTCATGTATCTCATGAACTCAGTCTTCATGCCAGAGTGAGACAAGTTTGTAGTGGTGTTCATTGATGATATTCTGATCTACTCCAAGAGTAAAGAAGAGCATGCCCAGCATCTTCGGGTTTTATTGACTAGACTTCGAGAGCATAAGTTGTATGCTAAATTTAGCAAGTGCGAGTTCTGGTTAGACCGAGTGCAGTTTTTGGGCCATGTGCTGACTCCTGAGGGAATATATGTAGACCCGAGTAAAGTGCAAGATGTCTTGAACTGGAAGTCTCCTAAGTCAGTCCATCAGATCCGTCAGTTCCTTGGTTTAGCAGGGTATTACAGGCGTTTTATCCTGGATTTCTCTAAGATAGCCCAGCCTATGACCAAGCTTTTGCAAAAAGATGCTAGGTTTGTATGGAGTCCGGCCTGTGAGCAAGCTTTTCTAAAGCTGAAGACTTTCCTTACCACTGCCCCAGTTTTAGCCCAACCGAATATTGAGAGACCTTTTGATGTGTACTGTGATGCCTCAAAGACGGGGTTAGGATGTGTGCTTATGCAAGATGGGCGTGTGATAGCTTATGCTTCACGCCAGTTGAAAAAGCACGAAGTTAACTACCCCACCCATGACTTAGAGCTTGCCGCTGTGGTGCACTCTCTCAAGATTTGGAGGCATTATTTGTTGGGAAATAAAGTCAATCTCTTCACCGACCACAAAAGTCTCAAGTATATTTTTACTCAAGCTGAGCTGAACATGAGACAAAGAAGATGGTTAGAGTTGATTAAGGACTATGATTTGGAGGTCCATTATCACCCGGGAAAAGCAAATGTAGTGGCTGATGTGTTGAGCCGGAAGGCGCATCAGGAAGAAGAAGCACCTTTATCTCTCCAACATGCAGAAGTGCTAGCCAGCATTGCCTTAGTCTCAGAGTTGCAAGAACAGATAATTAGTGAGCAAAAGCAAGATGCAGTAGAGGTCCCGCACATTAAGAAGTTGCTTGAGGAAGGTCGGGGTCCGTATTTTTGCATTGATGAGCAAGGTGTTTTAAGGTTTAAAAATCGGTTAGTTGTCCCTTCGAGTGAGGAGTTGAGAAGGAAAATTTTGGAAGAAGCACATAACTCCAAACTATCCATCCACCCTGGAAGTAATAAAATGTACCATGATTTGCGTCACTTGTATTGGTGGGCAAATATGAAGCAGGACATCACTAAGCATATAGCAGAGTGCGACACTTGTGGGAGAGTAAAGGCGGACCACATGCGTACGCCAGGAATGTTGCAGCCTTTGCCCATTCCTGTGTGGAAGTGAGAGGATATTTCTATGGACTTTATTGTGGGTTTACCCGTACCTCCAAGGGACATGATTCCATCTGGGTTATTGTAGACCGTCTCACCAAGTCTGCTCATTTTCTGCCAGTGAGTACAAAATATATAGCCACAGACTATGCACAGTTGTATTTTGATAAGATTGTGACCTCTCATGGAGTTCCTCTCACTATTATCTCGGACAGAGGGTCAGTCTTTATGTCTCACTTTTGGCAGCAACTTCAAAAATGTCTTGGTACTCGTCTGCTCCATAGTTCAGCTTATCACCCCCAGACAGATGGTCAAACAGAAAGAGTGAACCAAGTGCTAGAAGATATGTTGAGAGCTTGTGTGATTTCTTTCCCTGAAAAGTGGGATAAGTGTTTGAAGTTAGTTGAGTTTTCTTATAACAACAGCTACCATGAGAGTATCCGCATGGCACCCTTCGAGGCTCTGTATGGAAGAAGGTGTAGGACCCCGCTTAACTGGGTCGAAGTGGGTGAGCGTGGTTACTTTGGGCCTGATTTTGTCAAGAAAGCCCGGGAACAAGTGAGCATCATTCGGGAGCATTTAAAGGCAGCCCAAAACCGACAGAAAAATTATGCTGACAAGAGAAGAAGACCGTTGCAGTTTACCGTTGGAGACCATGTGTATCTAAAGGTCTCTCCCATGAGAGGGGTACATCGTTTTGGTATTGGTGGAAGTTAGCCCCTCGCTATGTCAGACCTTATAAGATTTTGAAACAGTGTGGCCCAGTTGCTTACCGCCTCCAACTCCCGGATATTTTGTCTGCAGTCCACAATGTATTTCATGTGTCTCAACTGAAGAAATGTTTGAGAGTTCCTGAAGAAATTGTGGAAATTGAAGGGCTACCTCTCCAACCGGACTTGTCTTATATTGAGCACCCTATAAAAATTTTAGATGAGAAAGAACGGGTGACTAGAAATAGTGTGGTGAAATTTTACAAAGTCCAATGGCAGAATCACACAGAGACTGAAGCAACTTGGGAGCAAGAGAGATATATCTTGAAACATTATCCCCATCTTATCCCTAGTGTATCAAGGTCTGATCATTAATAATGTATCTTTATCTCTCACTCTTTGTACGTCGAAATCTCGGGACGAGATTTTATTTAAGGGTGGGAGAGTTGTAACACCCTCGGTGTTACGTTGTAAATCACAGGTTAAAAATATTCATGAGCATTGCATTTAGTTAAGTGCATGAGCTGGAAATAAAAATCGAAATGCAATTCGAGTGTCGAAAATGAAAAACGGAAAACGAATAATATAAAACCCAGATCAGCAAGAATTCGCTAACTAAAATTATCAAGTGCGAATATTCACGAATTTTATCTAACCAAAGCGGGAAAGATCAATTACTCGTGAATGACACGCTCCGACACAAGTCACCGGCCACTTGCACGCCTGACGTGCACATGCTGCTTGCTTGCTGCTGCTTGCTATCTCCTCACCCGGTCTCCACGTCGAGCAATGAAAGCTGCTGCCTGTTTCCTCCTTAACCGGTCTTCACGTCGAGTAATCAAAGCTGCTCAACCGAGCAGGAAGGAGAAAGGGGAAAGTGTGCAGCACGTCCAAATTATTTCCTCTCTGTCAAGTCTACTCCCAGAGTACACGAGTCTTTATTAGTCCCTTGCAAAATTTTTCACTCTGCCCGATGGCTGACTGCAGCTCGTAGAACTTACCGGCATGTCGTGCTGAGCACAAGGAATCGGAGTACACGTCGCACTGAGCAGAACGCCAGCAAGCGAACCAGAGAACATGCCGAAAACACTGTAGCGCGCAGGAATCTACTGTACAAGCGCAGGAAACGTTGTAGCACGCAGAACACTGTTCATTCGTGGAAGTCATGCATAGATTACTGTAGCAGCTCGGGCGCTGTTCATCCGAAGAAAAATTTTGCCACCGGTACGCTGCGAGGTTATTTAGAGTGCTGCCTTCGCTGAAGTGTGTCGCGCGCGTTAGTCATCCTTCTTCTGTGAGCCGCTGAGTCGTCCTGCTCCGTTGCTTATTTCTTCTTCCTCCCAAATCAAGTTTCTCTGTTCATGCCCGAGTAAGCTGCGTCTATCGATTCTCTCCGAGCTGTAATCGATCGAGGTAACTAGTCTATATGAATTTCTTTATTCTCCTTATCAGTATCGCACTTGCTCTGGAGCCAGGAGCTAACCACGACAGACAAACTCGAACATACGCTTTCCGCGTTCATGGTTCATTGTTTGCTTCTTGATAATTCATTCCACCAGCCCACTTGACAAGTCAGAAGACCAAAGCCTCACATTCTTGAGTAAGTCTCAGGAGACCAGGCCAAGAGCTAATTAATTCCTTGTTTATTTCGGAATTAATTAAACAGCCACCTTGTGTGATCGATATCTCCACCATACGATATCGGAATCACTCGATTCTTCTTGCTAAAATCATTATCTGCCTATTAGTGTAGTTAGATCATACCTATCTGTGGTGATGCTAAAGTCTATTAAATCAATTAAAAGCGCTTAATATTAGTATGACAAATCTTGTATAAATTTTTGTGGCAAATGGGTAATAGCTTTAACTTTGAAACTTTTGCGGTAGCTTCATGATTTTATTAGGTGCTTGCTGTAGTTTTGTAGTCCTTAAATAGCTTACTAGATGTGATAGCTAAGTTTCCCTAGCCGTATTAAATATTAAATCGGAAACAAATGAAGAGTATGCAATTTAATGAGTAAAGATTAATTAGATCAGTTTACTCTTGCTTAGTAAGAATAGTAGACAGCCTGATATGTTAGTCATTAGAGCTAGCTTAGTAATAGTTGTTGTTATTTTAAGAGCTGTTGTTGTCATTGCATTAAGTCATGTCATCATTCTTGCATATAGATCACGAGATAGTGGAGTACGTGGCTGCGGAGGAGCCAGAGTACGAGGAGATCGTGGAGGTGTACGAGGAGGAGGTCCCCGTGCAGGAAGGAGCCCCGGAGCCATCAACCACTAACTTTGCTGCACACCAGGATGCCCAAGGCAAGCCCCGGTGCATAACCTTTATTTTAAAATGATAATAGGATATCTATGTTATATGTGCATTTACGTTTCAGGAGTTCTGTTGAAACCCACTTGCATAAATATTACTACACAAGAGTCTTACTAGTTTAGGCCGTATAGTGCCATGCTTAGGTTTCGTTAGCGTGAACAACATGGTGTTGTTCACGATAGGTGATCATTATTATCACTATAGTTAATATGGAAATAAAGGCAGGCGAAATTGTGACCGGGCAGGGATGTGGTTTGGTAGTGGTGGATGTGACAAGGGGTGTCCTGCGGCCAACAGGGCATCACTGGGTTACATTGTTTCCCTGTCCGAGTCGGTTAAGGACCGATCGTTGCATTTGGATGGTTGTCAGGTCACAGATCTCCTTATCCCGAGCATATACTAGCGGATGGGGGCTAGAAAGACTTGTTATTATCTTGTCATGGGTTCCGGCTCCATCCGGACCAACTGAAGGTGGATTATATATGGGTATTAGGAGGTCTAAGCACCGCGAGAGGGCGGGGGCTTGGAGTCCCAGTATGGACGGGGACTCAGTTCTCTTGACTAGAGGATAATGGGTTGGTCCCGTTTGTACCTCGGTACGGGCGGGGCGTGTGTTTTTTCGGGGTACCCAGCTGGGCTACATTGATTCGCGAATCACCGCGTAAGTGGTCCGATATGACTTGATCCGAGCATCGTAGTAAGAACTGAAAGAGAAAAGGTGAATAATGATGGATTTGTATTGACCAACTCTTGTTTGAAAATAGCATAAGTGCTTACATAGATGGTTAGCTGATAAACTAAAAGATGGCAAATAAAAGAACTGCAATAAAGATCCACTAGTAGTAATGATTTTCTGCAAACTTGAACTAGTAGCCAAAAGCCTATCATGATCCTTGGAGTCGGGAAACTATTCCCAATCGGGTAAGTCTTGCGAGTATATTGTGTACTCAGGGTTTATTTTACCCCTGTTGCAGGTGCTGCTTGAGGCTTTGTGTGGAGGATCGTCTGCTGGGCTCAGATGGATCTTTGCTACGCTCGCTAGATATTTACTTCCGCTGTTTTAATTCCGCACTCTGAACTTGGTATTGTAATAACTTATTTCTGAAGACTATGTTGTATGGAATAAACTAAGTATTGTACTCGTTTTCATTATTGGATCCTGGATGAAAATGTGGATGGTTTCGAGTTCTCCCATTGGGTGTGCTCGACAGAAACGGCTAGAATAGCCACTGGCGGAGTACTTAGTGCCTAGAGGAAGGCAAGTACCTCCGTTAGTGTGTTATTTTGGGCGGTTCTGCCACAATGCTGATGTCATCAGTTCAAGATGTTGAAGTCATCATCCATCTGGCTAACTGTGTCACAGTCTAGATAAGCTGAAAGTTCAGAACCAGTGTTAGATGAACTTGCTGCATGTAACAAAGTAGTAGCAGGAATAGTCCTGGACATATCAAGATTAGGAGGAAGAGAAGAACAGCCAGCTCCAAGCAAACCACCACCATCATCATCATCATCATCATATATCTCAGCCCAAGCTGTTCTTTTCTTACCAGATAGGTTTGGAGGGTCAGGCCTTTTCGCCCTAACAGAGCCATATATATCATCATACTTATGATACAGTTTGAAAGAAGAGTTCTAGTTTCCACCATCTTATTAGAATAATCAGCATCAGTAAGCAAATTTAACTTCCTAAGAACTTTGTTAAAACCTTTAATTTTAGCTCTTGGATCCAAGATAAATGCAATGCAGTAAAGTTCAGGTATGGTTCTCCAATATTTATTGTACTTATCAATCATAGGTTGGACAACAGTTCTAATATGCTCATCATTTTGATATCTATGCAGGTGTATAGCAATCTTAACAATATGATGAACCATAAGTGGGGCAGTAGGATAGTACACACCAGACAAAGCAACTGTTGAGTCATAAAACAGTTCCAGGAATTCCAGTATTTTAGTTGCCATAGCCCAATGCTCATGAGTCAAAAGAAAGGGGCACCTCTTTTTCTAGGATAATTAGACTCAATGAAAGTATGGAAAGTTTCTTTGTGTGGTAGCAAATGCCTAAGCATCAGGTAGGTAGAGTTCCACCTAACCTCCATGTCTAATCCAAACTTCCTAGGTCTAATACCAGATGCCATGCAATAGCTCTTATATGCAGCAACTCTGTGGTTAGAAGAGTTAATGAATGATATAGCAGTTCTGAAAGCATCAAGCATAGGACTAACAGCAACCAGAGCCTCTTTAACAATCAGGTTTATGATATGACAAGCACAGCGTTGATGCAAAAACAGATCAGCACCCAAATACTCTCTAAGTACAGGTTTTAGTTTATCCATAGCTTTAGTATATGCAGAGGCATTGTCCAAAGTAACAGAAAAAACCTTCTTCAATATACCATAATCATTAAGCACATTACTAACACGTTAAGCAATGTTATCAGCATTATGTGATGCATTAATAAGCCTTAAGCCAAGCACCCTTTTTTCAAGTTGCCAATCAGCATTAATGTAATGACCAACAACACTCAAATAATCTTCTTTTGCATTTCCAGACCAGATATCAGAGGTAATAGCAACAGATGAAATGGCATTACTCTTCAAATCATCAATCAAACGATCACGCTTTTCACTGAAGTGCTTAAAAAGATCTCTAGCTGTAGTTTGCTTAGAAACAATTGTGTACCTAGGGTTATGAGCAATTTTTATGTAATCTTCCCAGGCCTCAGTTTCCCCAAGACGGAGGGGAAGATCTAACCTAGCAAGCAAACGAACAAGCTGAACACGAGCAATCTCAGCCGAATACTCCCAATTACGCATAGTACCATCCTTATTGAAAGTAATGTGGGACTGAGCCATGCGACATTTCTCACGCTTCTTAGGGCAAGATTCTTGATGACGGAGAAGGTGGCCAGTCCCAAATCTAGAGTACGCAGAATACTCCTTGTGGCAGTGAAGACACCGAGCGCCATACCTGACATCCTTACCATTTAACTTCTTGGTGAGCTTCTCGAAATCTTCCCAGCATACTGAGGTAGAAGGGCGGTTAGGCCTGCTGCTGGAGCCGTCATCAGCATCGGCGTCGCCGTGGACGGCGCCGCCGGTGTTGGGGGCGTCAGTGTCGTCGACGGGAAGTGGGTCAGCAGCAGTACGGCCGTAGAGTTCCTCGGCAGCACGACGGCCGAAGAGCTCCTTGGCATCCCCAACGACATCATCCTCGTCATCTCCGGTCATCCCGCAGAGGCGCAGCTCGTCATTGATGGTCATGGAGAGACTGATGTCCTCCTGCTCATCCGACATCTCGTCGTCGCCGGCCTCCGGTCCCTCAACGCCAACGCCTACCAAAACCAAGAACAACAAGAACACCTAGGGTTAATAGAAGATCATGAAGAAATCAAGAAGAAGAAAAACAAAAACGAATAGATCTAGGGTTACGGCTCACCTCTCTTGACAGAGCACCAGAGACAACGGCGACGATGACATCGCGGAGACCCGACACCTTGGTACCTCAACGCATCAGAGCGGAGCCCCAATGATGCCGGACTCCGGCGAGGTCGATGAGAGCGATGAGACAGAGACGAAGACGAACAGTGGTAGATCTCGACGAGAAAGCTACATCGACGGTCAGGGAGAAGGAAGAGTGGTGTAGAAGGCCGTGTGTGTGCCCGTGCCAGCAACCGCCGCCTTAACCAGCTACCGGACGGCGGGAAGAAGAGAGGAGAGTGGCTAGGGTTTCAGTCGATGGGAGTCTGGGAGAGCTCGATGCGGCCATGCGGCTGGAACGGGGACGGAATGAGCTAGGGTTTGGAAAGGTGGGGAGCCAGGAGCGGCGGCTGGCTTATAAAGTCGTCCTACCCGATCCCTAGATCCAACGGTCACCAGGCGGGGGGCTCCATCCAACGGCTCGAGGCCGTGCCGTCCCCGTGCCGGCCGTTGAAGCGGGCCGTGCCCGTGCCGTGCCATCGTGTTGGCATCGCGGCCCAGGCACGGGCACGGGGCCGTGCCGTGCTTGGCACGGGCACGGTAGCTGCCGGGCCGGGCCGTTTTCGTACCGGGCCAATTCGTACCGTGCCCGTGTCGGCCCAGCGGGCCTGGCCCATTTGGAAAACTATAGTTCCTACGGCTGATCAGCATGGATGGGCAGTAGTTGTTAGGAATCGACATACTGTCAATGGGCTGCCCAATATGCAAACGGGCCTTTTCATGGGCCATGGGCACCAAGCAGACGAGCTGCATCAGAGCAATGATCAGTCTGCCTGTTCTTATGATCAGTATC
The DNA here is from genome assembly GCA_038087645.1 of Saccharum hybrid cultivar R570. NCBI lineage: Eukaryota > Viridiplantae > Streptophyta > Magnoliopsida > Poales > Poaceae > Saccharum > Saccharum hybrid cultivar. The sequence goes on along the minus strand of JAQSUU010000635.1, from coordinate 2,159,716 downwards.
ACTGACACCGTGACACGTACGGCGAGCAATCGGATCAATCTCTTCTCTTTCCTTTCGAATCCTGAGCCAAGCTCGGGCACCTCATTGGGCCACGTCGCTCGTTTTTCCTCCTCCGTCCGATGTTGATCGAACGTTAAGCGTGAGCACAGCAGATTGCGTCCCCTCCGCCGCCGTCGACCTCGCCCCTCCTACACCACTGCCCGCGCCTCGGACCACCTGCACGGGCGGCGTCCCATAGGAGCTGTAGAACCAGGGCTCCTGTGCCTTCTACCAGGATTCCTGTAGCTCCTATCGCTCGCGTCAAATGCCATCGGCACTGCTTTGCGCTCGACGCAGATGCTGAACGACGCCCCAGGCACCTGCCGCTACCGCCACGGGCTCAAGTTTTTCGTCAACCGAAGCCACCCTCCCCGCAGCCGTGGCCATCGCCGCTTCCCGAACAGGAGCGTGCAGACCTCTCCAGCTCAGCCTCCAATCTCCCCGCACCAGCGACACCCAAGCCCAAGGGGATGGCGCCCACGACATTCTGGCCACCCACAACGACCTTCGTATCATCGCCAGCACCGCTGCACCCACCACAGACCAGACCAGACGCTGGACTTGACGTCGGCCTGGATGGCGTACAGGAGGTGTTCGATGGAATGCCTATGAGGTAAACAACGCGTGCTTGCTAGCTTGTCTGTTTCATTTCATACATGCATGCTGTACGCTCGTAGTCTGGCCAAGCTCAAAAGGATTGATGGTATGTATGTATTCTACATACGGTGACAGTGACCCGATGCAAACTTCACGGAGCATATATGCAGATTTGGCTCGGCAGCGAGTAAATGTTGCCAACTGCTGTTCGATAAGAAATAAGATTTTGCAGCAAAAGTCCATTGTCTTCAGCATTAAGCTTCTGGTTTGCTCCTTTGATTAGTCGATTCCATCTTTATCCTTGTACTCTTTCAAAATTTTCCTAAATCTAATGTCCTGCTCTTGCACTTCCCATCTGCCTGCATTAGCTACATAGCATTTAACATTTCTAGCTTTCATCAAGGGTCAAATATTGTGCAGTTAGCAGGTAATATTGGACCAAAAAGAAACGTAGGCTGATGGCACTCGTCTTGTGGTGCGAGCTTTTGGATTTTTTTTGGATCAATAGAGCTAAAGACCACAAATATTTTGTTTGCATTTTCAAGCATCAAAAGCAAATAAGTTTAGATGGAACATCTGGACCTGCCCCAACTCTTATAGGCCATATTCACCTGACGTATAATGATATATTATGTGTATTGGTTCAATTATGATATATTGTGTATCCTCGCTATTCTTGCATAAACTGATTCTGAAAAAAAATGCATGTATTTCTTGTAGGGACATTTTGAAAGGATAGACATTAGTACTCAGGACATTTTCCAAAAATGGCAAGAAGTTTGAGAGATATGCAAAGAAAAGAAAAAGGACATCTTAATCACCTGTTAAAAAATTGCTTTCACCACTTGATACTTTTTATTAGTTTTCTAATGTAATCTGGTGAGCCTTAATCTGTTCAACCAATCAACCGTAAATATCAAACACAGAATTTATTTAGATATCCCTCTGGCAGTACCAGCTTTGTCAATAGAGGGAGGTGTTCTTCATAAGGGATCACAAGTCACAATTGACAACCTACTTCAAACTTGTTAATGCACACCACATGTATAGCTAAATTAAATTTGTCGCTTGTGTAAAATGAACATGTAATCAACTTAGAAAGACATGCTCCTGACGAAAAATAATTTAATTTCAGGCTGCCTTGAATTTTAGAGCCTTCTCATTTTTTTAACAGAAAGATCAAAACCTCATTGCATTTGTTAGATTACAACTCATAAGAAAGAAGGGGCATCCGCATCTATATACAGGCTGACTGATAGGAACAACAGGCCTGCCCCTGACGGATCGTAGGTTGTAGTCGTGGGAGGCCGGAGGATGAGGCTTGAAACGCGACGAACAGCGTCGAGGTGCCGTGGTCGCGCGTGTGAAGGAGGAGGTGGCGCGCGACAACAGCAGGAGGCGGCTAGGGTTAGGAAATCCCGGCTCCCTTCAAGAAGCCGGAAACAACTCTGTTTCTGCTTAATCCAATCTCAAAGTCTTTACAAGTATTTATACTTCTCTCTAATAATAATAGGAATAAATAAGATAACTATGGGCTTTTAGCCCCCTCTTGGCCGGCAGCCCCTAGCCACTAATGGGCCTACGCCTTGTATAATGGATGCCGGTCATAACATCTCTCCCCACCTGCGCAAACAGCTCGTCCTCGAGCTGGAAGTCGGGGTAGAGGGTGCGGAACTCGTCGACGGACTCCCATGTCGCATCCTCCTCGGAGAAGCCACGCCACTGGATGAGGACTTGCCAGGCACCCCGGCGTTGCTGAGCCCGGAGCGCCTTGGCAGGAGCTGGCAGCAGCCGACCATCCAGGGTCGGCTCAAGGGCGCCCAGCGCCGCTGGATGGTCCCCTTTGTGGCGCTTGAGCAAACCCCGTGGAAGACATCATGTAAACGAGCACCCTCCGGCAGCTGCAGACGGTACGCCACCCGGCCGATGCGTTCCAGGACGCGGAACGGCCCGGCGTAGTGGGGGCCGAGCTTGCCCTTGGCACCCGGCTCGAGGGACTGCGCCGTGCGGTGCAGCAACCGTAGCCAGACCCAATCACCCACTTGGAACTCCACATCGCGATGACCTGCATCATAATACCTCTTGGACAGCTGCTGGGCCTGCAAAAGACGTTGGCGAACCTCTGCCAGGACCTCATCCCGGGATCGAAGAAGAGCATCAGCAGCTTCAGTACGCGTCGTCCCTGGCGTGTAGGGCAACAGCGGTGGAGGAGGCCGACCATAGACGACCTCGAAGGGAGTGGCACGCAGGGCGGTGTGGAAGGAGGTATTATAGCAATACTCCGTCCACGAGAGCCAGTCCACCCATGCACGCGGGCGATCGCCCGTCACACAGCGCAAGTACATGGCGATCACTTTGTTGACTACCTCATACTGGCCATCTGTCTGCGGGTGGAACGTCGTACTCATGCGGAGTTTAACGCCAGCCATCCGGAAGAGATCCCGCCACACGTGCCCGATAAACACGGGGTCCCGGTCACTGACAATGGTGAAAGTCCTATGTTTGGTGTTGGTAATTAGTGACAATACCTAAGTACTAATCCTATGCCTAAGTTGTATGTAGCATATGAGGATTAGTACATTCCAAGGTTGGTGGCAAGATGGACATGGCGATTTTGATGGCCACACTTGGATTTGGACGCAACCCTATGTGATCAAGGCAAAGGTATATGCTTAAGGGTTGTGTTTTAGTAACCAAGACACCTAGTGGGTATGGTTACATTATAGGTTAGATAGCCGTACTATAAAGAGGGGAATGACGCGGCTATTGAACTCCTAAGTGCCTCTAGATGTGCATTTCATGATCATATGCATTTGGATAGAACTAATATCGCCACGAAAAATGTTTGTTGAAAAGGCTAACACACTCACACATGATAAGATCACTTGGTGGTGTTAGCACATTTGCGATGGCGATGGAGTTTGAGCGGTAGAGAGGGTTTGGGATACTCTCTCCCTCCCGCCGAGCTTGCGAGCGCGGGTTTCAGGCGTTTTTGAGAAGTTGAAATGCCTATTTTTCACTACGCCGAAAGTCCGGAAAAGAAACGGAGGCGAACGGAGGTCACAGAGGTGACCGGACGCTGCACCGGACGCGGTCATGGAATGACCGGACGCGTCCGGTCAGTGTTCAGTGTCTGCGCGTATTTCAGTTTGATGATCGGACGCGAGGCGCGTCCGGTCACTGATGATCGGACGCGTCCGGTGGTTCAGGGAGCTTACTGGACTCTCACCGGACGCTGTCACTGTCGCGTCCGGTCATGTTCTTCAGCGCGTCCGGTCCTTGTTTCGTTGAGCGCTGCTCAGGCGACCAGCGCGTCCGGTCCTTCACGGGACCAGCGCGTCCGGTCTTTCCCGGCGCGTCCGGTCAGTTGGACCAGCGCGTCCGGTCGTTGTTTCGCAGTTAGCCGTTGGGCGACCAGCGCGTCCGGTCGTTTGGACCAGCGCGTCCGGTCAGTACTTCACGAGTTAGCCGTTGGGCGACCGGCGCGTCCGGTCAGTTGGACCAGCGCGTCCGGTCAGCCCGATTTCGGCTGTTTAAGTTTCTAACGGCTATATTTGAAGGGGTACGTCTATAAATACTCGTTGGCCGGCTCAAGGCTCCATCTCTCGGATATTTCTCGAACATTTGACATACTTGTGAGCACTTTGAGCCAAGGAACTCCCCTCCCACTCATCTCTCTTGCTTCTTTGCATATTCGAAGTGAGATTGAGTGATCCAAGTGCATTTGCATTGTGAGATAGCATCTAGTTGGCACTTGGTGGTTGATTTGCTGCGGGATTCTTGTTTCTCTTGGTGGTTGCCGCCACCTAGACGGCTTGTAGCAGCTTGGAGGCGTTGGCAAGAGTTGGTGATTGTATCTTGGCCACCTCTGGTGATTGTAAGGGGTTTGTGCCTACCTCGGCGAAGAGCCAAAGGCAACGCTAGTGAATTGCTCGTGTCATTGCAACCTCTTGCCATTTGGTAGGTTCTTGTGGCGCCTTTTGATAGGCTCGGTGTGTGACCGATTAGCCACCGAACCACGTGGTGAAGAGGGACACAACGGGGACTAGCGTGCCGGCAAGCACGTGAACCTCGGGATAAATCTTCGTGTCATCACTTTCATATTGTGATTGATTGATCCCGGTGTTCGGTTATCTTGATATTCATCTCTTGATCATATTAATTGGTTGGCTCAATACTTCGCCCCTCGGTGATACCCTTCTAACTCTCTCTTGTATTAATTTCTTATTTATCTTTGCTAGAGTAGCATCTTTGTGTAGCTTGCTAGTTGTAGTTTCCTTCTCGGTTTGACTTGTGCGGTTGAGTGCAAATATACTAGAATTGTGAATTGATTAGGTGGCTTGCAAACTCCCCATAGGCTAAGCAAAACTAGCATCTCGCTATTTGTTTTATTGATAAACTTGTTTAGCTTGTCTTTGTAGAAATTTTTAATAGGCTATTCACCCCCCTCTAGCCATCAAGACCTTTCAAGTGGTATCGGAGCCGTGGTCACCGTTTGTAAGGCTTAACAACCTCGGTGTAAGATGGCTCAAGTTATATTCAATCATGTTAATGGCAAGCCTCCATTCTTTAATGGCGTCTCTTCCTTTGATCATTGGAAAAGGAAGATGAAGTTATATCTAGGCAATATAAATGAGAAGGTTTGGGATGTGACCAAAGAAGGATACATCATTCTTGATGAGGAAAACCTCACTCCCAATGACCGCATCAACAAACAATGCAACACGGCGGCACTTTACACAATCCATCGTGCTATTGATAATAAAGTATTTGAGCAAATCAAAGATCTTGAAAAGGCAAGTGAAGTGTGGACAAGATTAGAGGAAACATATGAGGGCACTTCAACGGTAAAAAGTGCCAAGCTCTATATGCTCAAAGATAAGTTTGCAAGCTTCAAGATGAAGGATGATGAGTCTATACCGGAGATGTTCTATAGGCTCCAAGTCATTGTCAATGATCTCAAGGGGCTTGGGGAGAAGGTTGAGGACAAGGACTTCTCACACAAGTTCTTGATGTGCTTACCCAAGAAATTTACCACCTTGAGAAGAATGATCTTTAGAGAGGGATTGGATAAGGTCAAACCAACAAATGTGCTTGGAGATATAATGACCGATGCCCAATACAATGATGATGAAGATGAGGCAGAAGAGAAGAAAGAGACCAAGGTCAAGCAAGAGAAGCCCATTGCATTCAAGGCTTCATCCTCCAAGAGCAAGGTGGAGAGTGATGATGATGATCCACTTGATGATGAGATCATGGCCCTTCTAGTGCAAAAGATGGGTCGGTTCATGAAGAAGAGAGGCTATGGTGCAAGAAAGAGGAGAGACACTATAAAGGCAAAGACCCTTTGCTACAATTGCCATAACCCCAATCACACAGTAGCGGATTGCCCCTATGAAGATAAGAGACTTCATAATGGGGATTTGAAGCTCAAGAAGAACAAGAAAGAGAATGAGAAGAAAACAAAGAAGAGCTTCACCTTCAACAAGAAGAAGAAGGGTGGTGGTTATGTAGTCACTTGGGATAGTGACAATTCCGATAGTGATGATGATGCAAGCTCTAGTGATGATGAGAGGATCACTTGGCGAGCCATTGCAAACATCGCCCTCTCCAACAAGCCATCCATCTTCGACACTACATTGACATGCCTTATGGCCAAGCCTACCAAGGTAAAATATGATGATAGTGATGATGATTCTTGTGCTAGTGATGATTGTAGGAGTGATGATGAGGAGGATGAGGACTACTCCAAGGATGATCTATTAGGTGTAATAGATCAAATGAGCAAGGGCTACAAGAGGACAACCAAGAAGTATAAAATCTTGGAGCAAGAGTTCATTGCTAAGTGCAATGAAAATGATGCATTGATGGAGGAGCTTGTTGCTCTAAAAAAGAGTAAGGAGTGCAAAGGAATTGAACAAGAGCTCAAAGCTCTTAGGAAATCCTTTGATGAGCTAGAGGCCTCTCGTGAGTATCTAAAGGAAGACCACGAGGACCTTGAAGTTGCTCACACTAGGCTTAAGGAAGCCCACTCCTCTCTACTTGAGCTCATCAAGGAGAAGGACCTCGAGTTGGAGAAGCTCATGAAGGAAGCTAAGGAGGAGCAAGTGATTGTCACTTGTGATATTGGACTAACATGTGATATTATTGATGATTCTCTATTTGTTGGTCCTACTAATGCTTCATGTAGCTCATCATCATCCACCACAACTAACTCTACCTCTACTACTAGTGATTCATCACTTGTGGTTGAGAATAAGACTCTCAAGAGAGAGGTGGATGATCTCACCCGCGCATTAGGCAATGCCTATGGTGGGGATGCTCGCTTGCTAAAATGCTTGGGTAGCCAAAGGTTCTCTCTTAACAAAGAGGGTTTGGGCTATACTCCCAAGAAGGGCAAGGCGGCCTTTGTTACTCCGAAGCCTCGCTTTGTGAAGAGCAATGGTCGTTATTGCAATAGATGCAAGCAAGTTGGGCATCTAGAGATTAATTGTAATAAAATGAACAAGAACAAGAAAAATGCTAATGTACCTTACATTCCTTTTGATTCTTGTTATGTGCTTACCAAGGGTGAGAAAGGTGTGCGTGCTAAGTTTGTTGGTACACCAATTGTGGGCCCAAAGAAGAAGGCCATTTGGGTACCAAAGAGCTTAGTGACTAACCTCCAAGGACCCAAGCAAGTATGGGTACCTAAGAAACATTAATTTGTTTTGTAGGTAAATTACAAGGCCGGAGGAAGGCATTGGGTGCTTGATAGTGGGTGCTCTCAACATATGACCGGTGATTCAAGAATGTTCAACTCACTCAAATCAAATGATAGTGGCATTGATAGTATCACATTTGGTGACAATAGCAAGGGTAATGTGAAGGCTCTTGGAAGAATTGCAATATCAAATGATCATAGCATTTCCAATGTGCTACTAGTTGAAAAGCTCAATTTCAACTTATTGTCGGTTGCTCAATTGTGTGATCTCGGTTTCAAATGCATATTTGGTGTTGATGATGTGGAGATAGTTAGTGTTGATGGCTCTAACTTGATCTTCAAAGGCTTTAGATTTGAGAATCTATACTTGGTTGATTTCAATGCTAGTGACACTCAACTTTCAACATGTTTGCTCACCAAATCAAGTATGGGTTGGTTATGGCATAGAAGACTTGGTCATGTTGGCATGAAGCAATTGAACAAATTAGTGAAGCATGACTTAGTTAGAGGCTTGAAGGATGTCACATTTGAGAAAGATAAGTTATGTAGTGCATGTTAAGCCGGAAAGCAAGTAGGCAACACTCATCCATTGAAAAGCATTATGAGTACTTCCAAGGCATTTGAGTTGTTGCACATGGATCTATTTGGGCCAACTACATACACAAGCATTGGTGGCAATAAGTATGGCTTTGTGATTGTGGATGATTTCACTAGATACACATGGGTATTCTTTCTTATGGACAAAAGTGATGTATTTGACATATTCAAGAAGTTCATCAAGAGAGTGCAAAATGAGTTTGAAACCACAATCAAGAAAGTGAGAAGTGACAATGGAAGTGAGTTTAGAAACACAAGAGTTGATGAGCTATGTGATGAGCTTGGAATCAAACATCAATTCTCGGCCAAGTATACACCTCAATCTAATGGCCTAGTTGAGAGGAAGAATAGAACTTTGATTGATATGGCAAGATCAATGTTGAATGAGTACAATATGAGTTACTCATTTTGGGCCGAAGCAATCAACACGGCTTGCTTCTATAGCAACCGCCTCTATTGCCACAAGTTCTTAGAAAAGACACCATATGAGATCTTAAATGGAAGAAAGCCCAACATTGCATACTTTCGGGTATTTGGTTGCAAATGCTACATCTTAAAGAAGGGCACTAGATTGAGCAAGTTTGAAAAGAAATGTGATGAAGGATTCCTACTTAGATACTCCACTACTAGCAAAGCTTATAGAGTATGGAACCTAGCTAGTGGTTTACTTGAAGAAGTTCATGATGTTGAATTTGATGAAACAAATGGTTCTCAAGTTGAGGAAGATAACTTGGATGATGTGAGAGGAACTCAATTAATCAATGCTATGAAAGAAATGGATATTGGTGATATTAGACCAAAGCAAGTGATTGATGTAGATGACAACAAAGATCAAGTCCTCCAAAGGCCAATCACTCAAGCTAGTGGTTCTCTAATGCAAAATCAAGATAGTACATCATCTCAAGTGCAACAAAATCAACAAGTGGCTAGTTCATCATCTCCAACTCATGATCAACATCAACATCCAAGCAATCAAGTCCAAGTGCTTCAACCAACTAACATTGCAAGAGACCATCCATTGGATTCCATCATTGGTGACATACAAAGAGGAGTTCAAACTAGATCAAGATTGACATCATTTTGTGCTCACTCTTCTTTTGTGTCAATGGAAGAACCCGAGAACATTGATAAAGCATTGAGAGATCCGGATTGGGTAAATGTAATGCATGAAGAGCTCAACAATTTCAAGAGAAATGAAGTATGGGAATTAGTTGAGAGGCCTAAGGATCATAATGTCATTGGAACAAGATGGGTCTTTCGCAACAAGCAAGATCAAGATGGGATAGTAGTAAGGAACAAAGCAAGACTAGTGGCTCAAGGTTACACACAAATAGAGGGTCTTGACTTTGGTGAAACTTATGCCCCGGTTGCAAGATTGGAAGCAATTAGGATCTTACTTGCCTATGCTTGTGCTCACAATATCAAGTTATATCAAATGGATGTAAAGAGTGCATTTCTCAATGGGTACATTCAAGAGGAGGTGTATGTGAAGCAACCTCCCGGTTTTGAAGATGACAAGAAACCCAATCATGTATACAAATTGAAAAAAGCTTTGTATGGATTAAAGCAAGCACCTAGAGCATGGTATGAAAGATTGAGGGACTTCTTGCTATCCAAAGGATTTGTCATGGGCAAAGTGGATACTACTCTCTTCACCAAAAAGATTGATAAAGACTTGTTTGTGTTGCAAATATATGTTGATGATATCATATTCGGTTCAACCAATCAAGATTATTGTGATGAGTTTAGAAAAATGATGGCCAAGGAATTTGAAATGTCAATGATTGGTGAACTTAGTTTCTTTCTTGGACTTCAAATCAAACAAATGAAGGAAGGAACATTTGTGAGTCAAACCAAGTACATCAAAGATATGCTCAAGAAGTTTGGCATGGAAGATGCAAAGAGTATTACAACTCCAATGAGCACTAGTGGAAGTTTGGATAGTGACAAGAGTGGCAACATGGTGGATCAAAAGCTATATAGATCAATGATTGGTAGCCTACTCTATGTGACGGCATCAAGACCCGATGTGATGTTTAGTGTATGCATGTGTGTAAGATTTCAAGCCTCACCAAGAGAAAGTCATTTGAAGGCAACAAAGAGAATATTGAGGTACTTAAAGCATACACAAGATGTTGGATTATGGTATCCCAAAGGTGCAAGCTTTGAGCTAGTTGGATATTCTGATTCCGACTATGCCGGTGACAAAGTGGAGAGAAAGAGCACTTCCGGGACTTGTCAATTGTTGGGAAGATCACTTGTCTCATGGTCATCCAAGAAGCAAAATAGTATTGCACTATCTACCGCCGAGGCCGAATACATCGCCGCGGGTAGTTGTTGTGCACAAATCTTGTGGATGAAGGCTACATTGAAAGATTTTGGAATCAACTTCAAGAATGTACCATTGCTATGTGACAATGAAAGTGCCATAAAGCTAACCAACAATCCGGTTCAACATCAAAGAACAAAGCATATTGATGTTCGCCATCACTTTATTAGAGATCATCAACAAAAGGGTGATATTGCTATTGAGAGTGTGGGCACCGAAGATCAATTAGCCGATCTATTCACCAAGCTACTTGATGAGAAGAGATTTCACAAGCTAAAGAATGAGTTGAATATACTTGACTTCTCTAACATGAGTTGATGCACCCCATATATGACATGCCTCTCCTTCGAGCCCCAAGGTACAATTGGTTGACATGTCATACATTCTATGCTAAGGATTTGTTTAGTGCATCTAGTCATATTTTACATGTTCTAGGCTCATTCATGAAAATCAAATGAATTTGAAGTTTATATGGTGCCACTATTGTTTCCATGACTTGTATGATCTAGTGGTAGCATACAACTTGGTTAAGTAGCTTGTGATCCTAAGTATTTAATCTAGAAAACTTGTCTAAATATTTGCTTCAACATGGTGCATGATAACCCTTTTAGTGAGGTGTGAAAAAGCTTGCCCTTGGATCAAACCGAAGTATTTTATTTATGCAAGCAATCTAGATTGAATCATAAACTTGATCCTCACCCCATAATTTAATATGATATCTATCTAAAGTTGGTCCCTTGTGGTTATTGGTGCCAAAGGGGGAGAAAATGTAGTTCACAAAGATAGATTCTAAGATAGAACTCAAAGGGGGAGAAAATGTTGGAAAATGTTGTGGGGGAGAAAATGTTGTTCACAAAGATAGATTCTAAAGGGGATCAACTAAAATTTCGAGCACACAAGTAGGGGGAGCAAGCTCTTAAACATGAATGTTGCATTTCCATGTGCAATTCATATGTATGATGCATAGTTATGCATTTCTTTTTCTCCAATACTTTGCTTGTGTGGTGACTTGCTAGTATAAATTGAATGATGTATTGAGGTACTAGCATGAATAGAAAGTAGTTAGATTTTTCTTGCTCCATGTCTTTCATAGTGGTACTAGAGCCTTGCTTATAATGTTGATCTCACGAGGTTTCTAGTTATGTTTGTGATTTTCCAAGTGGAATCTAACTACACAAGGTGCTAAGATGGTGTTTATCGCTACTCCGATGGTATCACGCTTCAAAGGTCTATAATCTAAAACACTTAGCACCTATTGGTAGTCAATGCTCCTATACTTTCCTATCTAACATGTATGTTTCCAAAATCCAAACATATAGCATACATGTAGGGGGAGCCATTGCTATCAATTTGAATTCATGATCACATGTCCATAATTCTTACACATGGTAATATACTTGGACAATGTGACATGGGTTCAATCAAAATTTTATCATAACATCTTTGTGAAAGGGTTGTCACCAATTACCAACAAGGGGGAGATTGAAAGTCCTATGTTTGGTGTTGGTAATTAGTGACAATACCTAAGTACTAATCCTATGCCTAAGTTGTATGTAGCATATGAGGATTAGTACATTCCAAGGTTGGTGGCAAGATGGACATGGCGATTTTGATGGCCACACTTGGATTTGGACGCAACCCTATGTGATCAAGGCAAAGGTATATGCTTAAGGGTTGTGTTTTAGTAACCAAGACACCTAGTGGGTGTGGTTACATTATAGGTTAGATAGCCGTACTATAAAGAGGGGAATGACGTGGCTATTGAACTCCTAAGTGCCTCTAGATGTGCATTTCATGATCATATGCATTTGGATAGAACTAATATCGCCACGAAAAATGTTTGTTGAAAAGGCTAACACACTCACACATGATAAGATCACTTGGTGGTGTTAGCACATTTGCGATGGCGATGGAGTTTGAGCGGTAGAGAGGGTTTGGGATACTCTCTCCCTCCCGCCGAGCTTGCGAGCGCGGGTTTCAGGCGTTTTTGAGAAGTTGAAATGCCTATTTTTCACTACGCCGAAAGTCCGGAAAAGAAACGGAGGCGAACGGAGGTCACAGAGGTGACCGGACGCTGCACCGGACGCGGTCATGGAATGACCGGACGCGTCCGGTCAGTGTTCAGTGTCTGCGCGTATTTCAGTTTGATGATCGGACGCGAGGCGCGTCCGGTCACTGATGATCGGACGCGTCCGGTGGTTCAGGGAGCTTACTGGACTCTCACCGGACGCTGTCACTGTCGCGTCCGGTCATGTTCTTCAGCGCGTCCGGTCCTTGTTTCGTTGAGCGCTGCTCAGGCGACCAGCGCGTCCGGTCCTTCACGGGACCAGCGCGTCCGGTCTTTCCCGGCGCGTCCGGTCAGTTGGACCAGCGCGTCCGGTCGTTGTTTCGCAGTTAGCCGTTGGGCGACCAGCGCGTCCGGTCGTTTGGACCAGCGCGTCCGGTCAGTACTTCACGAGTTAGCCGTTGGGCGACCGGCGCGTCCGGTCAGTTGGACCAGCGCGTCCGGTCAGCCCGATTTCGGCTGTTTAAGTTTCTAACGGCTATATTTGAAGGGGTACGTCTATAAATACTCGTTGGCCGGCTCAAGGCTCCATCTCTCGGATATTTCTCGAACATTTGACATACTTGTGAGCACTTTGAGCCAAGGAACTCCCCTCCCACTCATCTCTCTTGCTTCTTTGCATATTCGAAGTGAGATTGAGTGATCCAAGTGCATTTGCATTGTGAGATAACATCTAGTTGGCACTTGGTGGTTGATTTGCTGCGGGATTCTTGTTTCTCTTGGTGGTTGCCGCCACCTAGACGGCTTGTAGCAGCTTGGAGGCGTTGGCAAGAGTTGGTGATTGTATCTTGGCCACCTCCGGTGATTGTAAGGGGTTTGTGCCTACCTCGGCGAAGAGCCAAAGGCAACGCTAGTGAATTGCTCGTGTCATTGCAACCTCTTGCCATTTGGTAGGTTCTTGTGGCGCCTTTTGATAGGCTCGGTGTGTGACCGATTAGCCACCGAACCACGTGGTGAAGAGGGACACAACGGGGACTAGCGTGCCGGCAAGCACGTGAACCTCGGGATAAATCTTCGTGTCATCACTTTCATATTGTGATTGATTGATCCCGGTGTTCGGTTATCTTGATATTCATCTCTTGATCATATTAATTGGTTGGCTCAATACTTCGCCCCTCGGTGATACCCTTCTAACTCTCTCTTGTATTAATTTCTTATTTATCTTTGCTAGAGTAGCATCTTTGTGTAGCTTGCTAGTTGTAGTTTCCTTCTCGGTTTGACTTGTGCGGTTGAGTGCAAATATACTAGAATTGTGAATTGATTAGGTGGCTTGCAAACTCCCCATAGGCTAAGCAAAACTAGCATCTCGCTATTTGTTTTATTGATAAACTTGTTTAGCTTGTCTTTGTAGAAATTTTTAATAGGCTATTCACCCCCCTCTAGCCATCAAGACCTTTCAAATGGACAGCGGGAACCCATGAAGGCGGACAATGCCGTCGAAGAAGGCCCGGGCAACGATTGTGGCGGTGTAAGGGTGGCCGAGCGCGATGAAGTGAGCGTACTTGGAGAAGCGATCCACAACGGTGAGGATGACGGACTTGCCGCCGACCTTGGGCAGCCCCTCGATGAAGTCCATCGAGATGTCAGCCCACACTTGGGATGGCACCTCGAGGGGCTGCAGTAGCCCTGCCAGTTGCAACGTCTCCGTCTTGTTCTTCTGGCAGGTGGTGCAAGAACGCACCCAATCTTGAACCAACATACGATCCCGTGGAATGTAGAAATCGGCGCGGAGGCGGTGGAGTGTCTTCTGGACTCCCTCGTGGCCGGCCAAGTGCACCAGGAGGAGCACCTGGTGGCGCAGGTCCCCATGGTCTGGCACAAAGATGCGGGACCCATGGAGAAGGAGCCCGTCGTTGAGGTGCCACGGCTCCGAGAGCTCATCGGCCCGAAGCTGCTAGAGGAACTGCTGGCCATCGGGCGCGGTCGCTGTTGCCCGCCTGATGTCGTCCAGTAGGGCGAAGGTCGGCTCGGACAGGGCATAAACAGCCATAACCGCCCCCTCCATGGTGGCCGTGGCCCCCTCCTCTGCATCTCGGCGAGACAGAGCGTCCGCCACGGTGTTAAGACGCCCCAGGCGGTACTCCACAGAGAAGTCAAAGCCGAAGAGCTTGCTGATCCATTGATGCTGCGGAACGGTGGACAAGCGCTGATCAAGCAAAAATTTGAGGCTGTAGTGGTCAGTACGAACTAGAAAGTGACGCCCCCACATGTATGGGCGCCAATGGCGCACTGCCTGCACCAGTCCGATCAGCTCCCGCTCGTACGCTGCAAGCTTCAAGTGGCGGACAACAAAGGGCCTGCTGAAGTAGGCAAGGGGTCCTGCGCCCTGATGTAGGACAGTGCCGAACCCCGCACCCGACGCGTTGCAGTCCACGACAAAGGTCGTGGCGAAGTCCGGCATCTGGAGAACGGGCCCCGTGGTCAAGGCGCTTTTGAGCGCCCCGAATGTTGCTGCTGCGTCGTCGTCCCATGCAAACGCGTCTCGCCGTAAGAGACGCGTAAGCGGTGCTGCGATGAGGCCGAAGTCCCGGATGAACTTCCGGTAGTAGCCCGCGAGGCCTAAGAAGTCGCGGAGGCCTCGGGCGGAGCGTGGAGTCGGCCATGCAGCAACGGCGGCGACCTTGTCGGCGTCCATGGCGCCGCCGCCCTCGGAGATCACATGGCCTCCGTAGGTAGGGTCGGAGCACATCGTTCATTAAGGCCTGGAAAGTTGCCGGGGCATTGGAGAGCCCAAACGGCATCACCAGGAACTCGTAGTGGCCGTGATGCGTGCGGAAGGCAGTCTTGGCGATGTCGTCGGGATGCATCCGCACCTGATGATACCCGGAGCGCAGATCGAGCTTGGTGAAGAAGCGAGCGCCATGGAGCTCGTCAAGCAGCTCATCCACCACCGGAATCGGGAACTTGTCCTTGAAAGTCTTGGCGTTGAGGGCGCGGTAGTCGATGCAGAAGCGCCAAGACTTGTCCGCCTTCCGTACCAGCAAGACGGGCGCGGAGAACGGAGAGGTGCTCGGCCGGATGATGCCCTGGGCGAGCATGGCCGCACACTGTCGTTCCAGCTCGTCCTTCTGCAGCTGGGGGTAGCGGTACGGGCGCACCGCGACCGGGGGCGGTGTTGGGCAGCAGGTGGATGCGATAGTCATACGGGCGCGCCGGTGGGAGCCCCGTGGGCTCATTGAAGACGGCGCTATGCTGCTGCTGCAGCAAGTTCAGCAGCGACTGCTGGGCGTCGGTAGAGAGTGCAGCCAGGTGCTGCTGTGGGACAGCCGTATTGGGGCTACGCACGCCCTGCCAAAGGATGCGTCTGCCCCCGTGCCAGAAGGACAGCGTCATGGCCTCAAAGTCCCACAAGATGGGACCCAAGGTCCGTAGGTAGTCGACGCCGAGGATGAAGTCGAAGCAGCCCAAGTCCAATCCGACGCACGTGATGGAAAAGGACTCCGAGCCGATGCAGATGGGCACGTGACGAGCAATGCCCTCACAAGGTAGCCGGTCGCCGTTGGCCACGGTGACACGGATCTGCTCACCGCCCATCGGGGCGAGCCCGAGGCGGCGCATCGTTGCGCCATGGAGGAAGTTGTGCGTAGAGCCGGTGTCGAGTAGCGCCAACAGCCGCTCCCCTTTAACCATCACCGGGAGTAGCATCGTATTGTCCGTGCGAATCCCTGCAAGGGCGTGTAGAGAGACCACAAAAGCATTAGCGGCCGCAGGCTCCTCGGCGTCCGAAGCCTCGGGGTTGGCAACGTCATCCGCCGCAGCGGCATCCCCTAGCTCGTCGTCGATGTAGTCGCCCGACTCGAGGTAGAAGAGCCGTGGGCATACATGGCCGCGGACGTAGGGCTCATCACAGTTGAAGCAAAGCCCTTGTCAACGCCGCTCCAGTTGCTCGGCCGGCGTGAGGCGGCGGAACTGGCGCACCGGGGGCGCCCCGTTCGCTGCTGCTGGTCCGCCCACTGGGGGCACAGGAGCTCCAGTTGGAGGAGCACCTACGCCTGGCACGCGCGGGGGAAAGCCAGGCCGCTGAGGAGGTCGGGCGCCCCACTACAGAGGCGTTGGAGGCATGGCCGACGCGCGATGCTTGAATGCCCGGGCCAAATACATGGCGGTCTGAAGGTCGGGTGGATCCCGCATCTCCACATCCACCCGAATGTGCTCCGGGAGGCCGCCAACGTAGAGTTCGGCCTTCTGCTTGGTGGAAATGTCGCGCGCATGGCACAACACCACCTGGAAGCGGTCAGAGAACTCCTGGACGGTGGAGTGGAAAGGTAGCCGCCCCAGCTCAGCCAATCTGGTACCGCAGACAGGCGGCCCGAAGCGGAGACGGCACAACTCCATGAAACGATCCCAAGGAGGCATGCCCTCGTCTTGCTCGAGGGCGTAGTACCTTGTCTGCGCCGCCCCCTTGAGATGGTAGGACGCCAGCCAGGTGCGGTCGGAGGCCGGTGTGCGCTGGCCCCTAAAAAACTGCTCACAGTGATTGAGCTAGTTCAGGGGTCCTCAGAGCCATCGTACGTCGAGAACTCCAGCTTGTAGAACTTCGGGGGGTGGCGCCCATGGTCACCCCCTGCTCGCCGCCCTGATCACCACCCGCAGGGAAGCTGTCGATGGTTGGAGAGGCGACGGAGTGCGGCAGGAGGCTGCTGCCATGGAGGAGCGTGCCATCGACACCTCCATAGAGGGTGCCCGCTGCGAACGGCCCACCGTGAGCGACGACAACGCCCGTCGTCAGCGCCGGTGGTATGGACGCCCGCGGTGTCGTCGTGGAGTAGATTGGCGCGGTTGTGGAACTGAGCGCCCAGGCCGGAATCTGCGATGGCGACGGTGGGAAACGAATCTGTTGAATCGGGACATATGTCGACGGCAGCGACACGGAGGTCGACGGCGAGGGCAGTGCTGCGCTGGGCATCCCGTAGGGGTACGAGATGGCCGGGTAGGAAGCGGCTGACGACGGCGATGGAGGGAGTGGTGGTGGCTGTGTGGGCAGCGACGGCGTGATGGTCAGCTGTCCCTGGAGGAGCGCCCGCGGCGTTTCCTGGACCTCCCGCATGCAGTCGCTGAGGTCCATGATTGCCGCCGTCGTCTGCTCCGGCGAGAATACCGGGGCCGGCGCAGCCACCGATCCCAGCGGCAGCGACGGGGTCACCACCACGCCTGAAGTTGCGGGGGGGGGGGGGGCTGTGGTGGAGAGCGGCGCAGCGGAAATCGCCGGCGAAGACGCGGTTGTGGAGGCAGCGGAGGAGTCCATGATCGGCAAGGTCTTTGATACCAGCTTTGATACCAGGCTGATAGGAATAGCAGGCCTGCCCTTGACGCATCGTAGGGTGTAGTCGTGGGAGGCCGGAGGACGAGGCTTGAAACGCGACGAACAGCGTCGAGGTGCCGTGGTCGCGCGTGTGAAGGAGGAGGTGGCGCGCGACAACAGCAGGAGGTGGCTAGGGTTAGGAAATCCCGGCTCCCTTCAGGAAGCCGGAAACAACTCTGTTTCTGCTTAATCCAATCTCAACTACTTTACAAGTATTTATACTTTTCTCTAATAATAATCTCTCTAATAATAATAGGAATAAATAAGATAACTCTGGGCTTTTAGCCCCCCCTTGGCCGGCAGCCCCTACCCACTAATGGGCCTACGCCTTGTATAATGGATGCCGGTCATAACACTGACACACTGGTCTTTCTATTTACATTGCTATATTTTACCATTGTCTTCATAGCTGAAGAACAGCAAAGAAACAAATTCAGTTCCCCCGCTTTACCTATTTGTACTAATTCTTATTTGCCCAGGAAGAACTTATAAACTCACAGGCACATTATATTACATAAATTCACTTACCGTATATCCATTAGAGGCATCCAAGCTTTTTTTTTTTCCTTTGGCATCCGTGCAGTTCTATTGGAGTCTGAGGAGATCCAAGTGTTCTGACAAAAGGGATCTGCAGTCTGCACTGCTGAATTTTCATGTTCTCGATGCTTTTTCATTCAGTAACACCACAATGCTAATACATTATATACATATTATTAGGTAACTACCTATTCAAATTTGGAAGCAAGAAGCGTCTTGTATATCCAGCTTATTCAAATTTTGCAACTATAGTGTGGCACTGCACAAAACAACTTAGTAGTAAATGATAAATGGATTTATTTCGGCATGCTCCACATATCCTTGTCATCCTCAAAATTCTGTAACTACGATAAGTCATCCTCAAAGCTCAGTTAAGATCAGGAAGCTGTAAATTGCCAGAGTCTCAAACTCCTCTCTCGTATGTTCTCAAAGCCCAAGGACCATTGCCCAAAAGGTATGATGCACTCCTTATGGTATTCATGTTGTCAGGTAACTGAATATAAGGTTATCTCTTCAGTTAGCATCATAGGATGTGAGAAATCATTTTTATTTGTCCCTTTAGAGCTAACTCGAGAAAGTTATCTCAAAAGAGATGATGCAGAGGTTCAAATGCATATTCGTTATGCTATATCATTCATGTTTACAAACCTAGAAAGTCGCCCTGAAGTATTAGCCGCATCTACAATCAAGTGGCCGGCAATGGGGACCATCCTACTTGCCCAGATTATGCTTTCGTGGACAGAATATTCGGGGCGTAATTCTCGAAAGAAACCAAAATCATCGCCCGAGAGGGGAAAAAAGACGAGTGACAAACACATAGAAAACCGCCGCGGGCGGGGCGTGGGACCAAGGCAGGAAGTCGGAGCTGCTCTTCGCGAAGCTGTTGAGCTCGGCAACGATGACCTGTTGCGGCCTCCTGCTTCGGGCCCGTTGGTCTGACATCTTAGTATTTTGGTAAGTTGTGCTCAGCAAATGAAGGCCTTGTTTAGATGGCTAGTTTTTTTAAATTTTTGCTACTGTAGCACTTTCGTTTGTATTTGATAATTATTGTCCAATCATGGACTAATTAGGCTCAAAAGCTTCGTCTCGCAAATTACAGATAAACTGTGCAATTAGTTATTTCTTTTATCTACATTTAGTGCTCCATACATACGTCTAAAGATTCGATGTGGTAGAGAGAGTGAAAAAATTTCAACTTTAGCCTTGATCTAAACAAGGCCGAAATTTATACCATTTATTACGAACATTACTGGGTGACTGTCAGGACTATCAGGATGCCAGCACACAGGCCTGCTTAAAGCACAAAAGGTACTTCTGCTATTTTGCTGAAACTCGTGTGTTTAGATCCATTGAAAAGTGCACTATGCAAAAAAAAATCCCCGTCACATCAAACTTGCGATACATGTATGGAGTACTAAATGTGGATAAAATCAAAAACTAATTGCACAGTTTGGTTGTACTTTGCGAGACGAACGTTTTGAGCCTAATTAGTCAATGGTTGGACAATTATTATCAAATACAAACGAAATGCTACAGTGTATTTTGTCACTCCAAAATTTGGATCTAAACACGGCAGGCATTCTTATCCAGAAGAGAACACTGCATTTGACATTTATTTATGAATCTGAAGGTGTGCCTAACAGTGTGAAGAATCAGGGCCGTTACAGCTTCAGGTTTCTGCCGGGGAAGAAGTTCAGCTAGACAACCCGGCTGAAACGAAGCGGCAGCATTAGCAGTGGTGTCTGCATGTCACGACTGGAATTGATTATTTCACGTTCCGCTCGTAACTCGCGTCTTCTCGACTCCGTTGTCAAACTCTCCTTCGTTATCTTCGTTAATTCGCTTGGTTCCTCGTGTGCGCATCCGATCGTCTTCACGTCGTCGTGGTGGGGCCGTGCGGGCTAGCTGGTACTGGTAGTCCAGCCGTTCAGACACCTGTATATATATATCCCTGCCGTGCACATCCTCCGTATATATCGACCTCTTAGCTTTGCCAAATATGTTGGACAGCACTTTCATTCAGTTCCCACTCGATTACGAAGGCACCAAGAACCTGCCCATTGGCGAATGCGCCGCCGGCCAACACATATTCACCGGCGGATGCACCTGGACCATAGCTTGCTACCCCCGTGGGAACGGGATGAATCGGTCCAATGGCGAGTACCTCTCCATCTTGGTATTTACCAATTCCAGAAACGTCGTGAACACGGCCGTTCATATCTTTTTGATAGGAAGAGACGGGGCAACGTCATTCATCCGTACAAAATCATCAGGCGAGATCACTGCTGGCACCCGTATCACATACATATGGTGGCATAGGTTCATGAAGCGCAGCGAGATCGAGTCGGGTGGCTACCTCGTCGACGATGGCCGCGTGACATTTGGGTGTGGAATCATAGATCTCAACGGCAACCGTATTCCTGTGCCTCCCTCAGACCTGGGGCGCCATCTCGGCCTCCTGCTGCACTTTACCGACGTCTCCGGCTCCTCCGACGTCTCCTTCTCCGTCGGCGGCGAGACGTTTCGCGCGCACAGGGCCATCGTCGCTGCCCGCTCGCCGGTCCTCAAATCGCAGCTCTTCGGCTCCGTGGCGGACGATGCCACCGGCATCACGCTGCACGACGTCCAGCCGGCGGCTTTCCGGATCCTGCTGCGGTTCCTGTACACCGACACACTGCCCACGGACACAGACCTCAACAAAGATGCCGAGAGCTCTTCGGCCACGGTCACGGACTTGCTCCAGCATCTGCTTGCGGCGGCAGACATGTACCAGCTGGACAGGCTGAAGCTCATGTGCGCGCAGAAGCTATGGGACCGTGTGTCGCCGGAGAACGTGGCGGCGATGTTGGGCTGCGCTGAGACGCACAACTGCCTGGAGCTGAAGAAGAGGTGCATCGACTTCTTTGTAGTGGACAAGAACTTCAAGAGCGCGGTGTTGACAGAGGGCTACTCGCGCCTGATACAGGGCTTCCCGTCAGTTATCGAGGAGATCAGAGCAAGGCTAGTTCTTGAGGCGTAGGCTACTCCTGGATTGATACAGGGCTTCCCGTCAGTTATCCTAGATTTTAGAAATTGAAAGGTTCTGTGTTCGGTGTTTGGTTGGAGGAATGGGATGGTTCTATTTTTTCATTAGTTAAACGAGGATGGTTTGCACCAGCTGTTAACAGCCGTTACAGTCGGGCCCGTTCGTAAGCCACCAAAATGCTCCCTCTTTCTCTTCCGCGTAGCACTGCTCGCAATCCGCCACGAGCTTGGGCCTGCTTCCACCGGCCACACATGCTTTTAAATTCTTCGGTCTTTGACAAGATCGGCGCGATGGCTTACAAGTTTGAATTACCGGCTTCTTCCTCTATCCATCCATTCTTCCACGTCTCCCAACTCAAGACGATGATTCCATCTACCCATGCTGTTTCGGCACTTCCCCAGAACCTTGACAGCCTGACGATTCTTCAGCGCAGGCTGCAGGTGTTTACCAGACGTAAGGTACTCTCTCTATGAACCAACATAAATTTGTGTCTCGTGTGCTACCCTTTGTTTTTTTTTTCATATAAACACACGGATCTACTTGTCGGACGAAAAATCCTATGACACTTACTTTTTTTTGAAACTTACGACACTTTTTGTTTCTCTTCATTACTTTTATTTCAAGCGGGCCTCTCATCTTGCTGTAATTTTTTCTTTATTTCCAAATATATTGTGATTTTCTGGTACACCATTAATTTTAGCGTGACTACCTTGTATACCATTGTTTTTATTACGACATCCCTTTTTAAGAAGAACATTTGTTGTTTTAGTGTCGAACATTATTTTATTGAATTTTACTTGGTAGCATGCATGTTAGGCACCACAGCCTTTTTAGTGGCAAATATAGAATTTTGAACTTTTTACTGGCGCATAGGTAAAAGCCTCAAGAAGGTAGGGGCGATTGTTTTTAGAGTTTTATCATTTTGTGAAAATTTTTATAAGGATTCTTGATGCTGTTTGGTTCGAGTGTTTTCCGGCGTGAACCGATTACATTGATAACAGATAGCGGTAGTTTTTGTTTGTTTCACCACGGACGGGATCCAATAGCATGGTAACCAATCCCGTGCTTCAGTTAGTTGGTTACGCCCGATTCGATCGGTAATCGATTGCACTCCTGTCCGCTCTGTTTATCACCGGTGAACCAAACAAAATACGACGGCCTTGTTTAGATCCGGAATATTTTGGGGAAAAATTTCTGTAGCATTTTCGTTGTTATTTGGTAAAATTTATTCAATCATGGACTAACTAGGCTTAAAAGATTTGTCTCGACATTTACAGACAAACTGTGCAATTAGTTATTTTTTTATCTATATTTAATGCTCCATACATGCGTATAAAGATTCAATATGACGGGTACTGCGTAAACTTTTTTTTTTGCACTTTTTGCCATCTAAACAGGCCCGTATGATCCCTTCCCATTCCAGCGACGGCGTGAAGGCAGTCTTCCAAGCCTTTCCAATGAGAAGAGATGGGGCACCATCGTTGTCCCATGCCAAATGGTCAAGCCAGATCGTTGGTGGTGGCTCCAAAGGTACAGTAATTGGGTGGCACAAGTTCATGAAGCACAGCGAGCTCGAGTCAAGTTGTTACCTCATCGACGGCTGCGTGACATTTGTATGTGGAATCATAGATCTCAACGGCAACGACCGTGTGCCTGTGCCTCCCACAGACTTGGGCGACCATCTCGGACACTTGCTGGAGTGCACCGACGGCTCAGATGTCTCCTTCTCGGTCGGCAGCGAGACGTTCTGTGCGCACCGGACCATCCTCGCCGCCCGCTCGCCGGTGTTCAAGGCACAGCTCTCGGGATCCATGTCGGACGCCCAGATGGACCGCATCACGCTGCATGACGTCCAGCCAGCTGCTTTCCGGATCCTGCTTCGGTTTCTGTACACTGACGCACTGCCCTCGGACACAGAGCTCGTCAAAGATCTTGAGAACACTTCAGCCACGGACTTGCTCCAGCATCTGCTTGCGGCGGCAGACATGTACCAGCTGGTCAGGCTGAAGCTCATGTGCGCGCAGAAGCTATGGGACCATGTGTCGCCGGAGACTGTGGCGGCGATGTTGGTCTGCGCTGAGATGCACGACTGCCCGGTGCTGAAGAAGAGGTGCATCGACTTCTTTGTGGTGGACAAGAATTTCAAGAGCGCGGTGTTGACAGAGGGCTACTCGCGCCTGATACAGGACTTCCCGTCAGTTATCGAGGAGATCAGAGCAAGGCTAGTTCTTGAGGCGTAGGTACTCCTGGATTGATGAACAAACATCTATATATAAAAGGATAGTATACTCTATAGCTAGCTACAAAATAAGTTATTTTGTAGCCACCTCTATTTACGATAATTTTATATACTAATTTACGACAATATCAGTATATATTTACGATAGTTGAATTACTATAGCACATAGGGATATTTACCATAATGTTATAGTAAATCACATAGTAAAGAGTTATTATAATCTCGTAAATTAGCATAGCAATTATCGTAACTCAAAGTGGCTACAGAATAAGTTATTTTGTAGCCAGCTGTAGGGTAATAGTTATATATATATGCCCAAGCGGAGTGCCCGTATTTTGCATTGCGTCATTCAGAATTATGTGGCACAAAATACACTTTCAGTTCTTCATGTCACATAGTTGTAAAACCATATATGTTCTGTTATTTTGATTCCGAAGCACACCAGTTCGTTTCCGATACTATCCTTAATGGCCCCTAAATCGTAGTAGGATGCAAATAAATTTATGTGCTCTCTTAACTAATTTTGTCATGTCATGTCGTCTACCGAAATCAAACAATTTTGTGGCCTTTACTCATGTCAATATTCTTCCAGTTGATCAGAATGAATATTTAGAGGAGAGGAATGGAAATAGATACCCTCAAAAAAAAGGAGTGGAAATAGATGCGAGGTGTCCAGTGCGTTGGAGGTTTAATGAAGAGACGGAGGACACGGCTTTGCCAGATGTAAAATGGTGGAAAAGTGCCAGTAATTATCGGATTTACAAAAAAAAAAAAGGTTGCAGCTTGTTCATCTCCCTTGAGCTGGTGAAAAAGAATGAAATCTTGCGATGAGATTGGTAAAGAAAATTGAGTTTTTTAACCTCTGGATTCAGTCGGCTCCAATCAAACATAAGAAAAGGAATGCAAGTGCTCTTAAAAATTGGCGGTCCACCACCCGTTGATTTTTTTTTGTGGGAACCATGGGATTCCATTAATCTTGTGAATCACTGGTCACCAATACATGAATACAATCTGGTAGATTACCAGGACTAAAAACCACTTCTCCCTGAAAGAAACTACCTAGATTGGCTAACTCGTGTGCTACTGCATTACAAATTTTTGAAACATGCTCTACTGAAACTTCTGCAAATTCATCAGTAAGGATATCCTTCAGCTCATGCACTAGTAAATATTGCCGACTTGTCTTTACTAATGATCTGTCCAGAGCACGCTTCATATATATTTAAAATTTCCTGCAACTTGACCGCATCCTCCTTGGTGGCTCGGATCATAATGAGAGAATCGTCTGTACTTGGTGCCCTCTGATATTTGGGTCTGAGATCCTTTACCTGCTCGGGCTTCTTCACCTTGGGAATAAGAGTGATGTATGTGTCATTCCAAAATCATCTGGCATTTCTCCCCCATTCAGAAAATTCAGAGCTTCAGCAACCACTTTTGCTTCCAACAAATCCCAACAATTTTTATAGAAAACCGATGGGATCCCATTCCCATCCGGCCCGGGAGCCTTCAGGTCCCCAATCGATTCCAAGGCTCCTTTCACTTCTTCACTGCTGAAATCGCCCAACAGCTGCTGGTTCATTTCACTTGTGACTGCTGGAGGAACACAAGATAATAGAGCCTGGAAATTCATAGGCCCATTTGACCTGAAAATATTGGAACAATAGTTAGCTATAATCTCCCTCTTCCCCTCCTCCTTGTCCTCCCGGCCTCCATCTCCTTTCTTCAATCTACCAATGAAATTTCTCATCTTTCTCTCATTGCAAACAGCATGGAAATAAGCTGCGTTTCGATCTCCCTTTTGCAGCCACTTAAACATGTGATCTTTGCTTCCAGAAAGTGTTAATTTGCTCCTCCAATCTCTCCCTCTTCATCCTCGACACTTCCTCTTTTCTCACACTATCAGCATCCACTACTCCCCTCCTGCAGGACTCCAAATCTTTTTTCGCATTTTTCATTTTTTTTTCGAGATCACCCCGTACATTGTGACTCCATGATTGCAGCCCACCAGCTCCTGTTTCAGAGCCTCCGCTACCGGAATAGCATGTGACACGGTAGCTCCCTCCAAGCTTCCTTCACCACATCTCTCCAATTTTCTTCTTCAAGCCACGCAGCCTCAAATTTGAACCCAGTATCACCTCCCTGTCCCTGCTGTCTTCTTCGCAATTCATAGTCCATCGAAATTATGAGAGGCCTGTGATCGGAGTGCCAAGGATCGCCATTCCGCACACTAGCCCTCGGGAACCGATGCTTCCACCCCTCATTTGCTACTGCATGATCCAGACGCTCCCGGATGTAAAATTGAGCACGGTGACTGTTGTTCCTCCATGTAAAGATTGTGAAAATGAACACGGTGGGGCTAAGCAAAAGACGGGAGCTTGGGATAACTAGAAACATGTCTCATGCATTGCTGCTGGACTTTCTTACAAATAAATCATCGCATATATGTTTATGAGTCATACCTACATATATTCTTGCATCGTTATTAAAAAAATTTAGTAAAATAAAACTATAATAAAAGATCAAAAACTATAAGATGATAAATGGCAAAACAAATAACAATATAGGCATGTCTTGTATGTTTCTTATATATTGAAAATAGTAATTGTACTTAATGGAGGTGATGTAGACGGCTTGCATTATTAGGCTGAAAATAGTAATTATATAGTGAATTTCCAAATTGTTATCTTCATCAGTAATGCTGATAACAGTTTACACTGCAGTTATTTGAGCATCTTTTACTGAAAATATTGTTACAAGCAATAATCTGGGTTTGCCATGGTCTGAGCGAATATACCGTTCTAACAATTGATGATAATAATTGACTTATTTGTGTGAGAGAATAAAGTTGAAGGTGTCGCTTTCAGAAATCGGAGATGATTCGTCGCCTCACGTGCGACCGCCAGTGCGCGTCGTCGTCACCGGTCACGACTCACGACTAATCCATGCATGGAGAGCGGTCGGTCACGTCACGTCCAGGGCTCCGCTTCGTCCGGGGTTTAAGTGCACGCATGCCAATGCCATGGACCATCATCATCTTGATCGCCTCCTGTGTCCGGCGCCGGCCGGCGGCCATGTGTTGGAGCTCGATCGATCGCTCTGGAAGCAAGAGGCGTCAGGTGCACGCCGTGCATGCGCGCAATGGTGTGCGCTTGTGCATTGCCTGCTTGCTTGGATGTATCGATCTGCACGCACGGTACTGCATCAGCATGTTCGCGTGAAATTATCAGAACAAATCAGTCAACATCAGTGTTAGCAGCTCACTATCTAGAGGATGAACTCAAACACCCCAACTCCGATTCAATCAGCACAGACAATAGTATCCGATACAATATGAGATGGAATTCGGGAGGGAGTAGCAAGCAGGGGGAATAGGAGCTAGGAGGAAGATGCTAGAAGATCCGGGTACAGATAGATAGAGGCTTGAGGAAGAAGAAGAACAGTAGCCAGGGAGGCAGAGGAATTCTGTTCGAATATTCTTCATGCCTTCGCTTGGCCTCCACCGAAGCCTTTTGTAGCCAGGGCTGCCGTTGCCAGCCTGTCCCGGGCCCATATGGCAGCCACTCCTAACATTCCCCACCGCTTGAAATGCGGCTTGCCCCCAGGCCGCGGTAGTGGTCAACGACGAGCTTGCATCGACCTCCTGGGCCGCGAACTCGATGTAGCGCACCACCGTGCCCTTCGTAGGCAGCCACTCCAGCCCACAGCATGGCATCGCCTGCAGCAACACATAGAACCTTCCTGCAGCAGTACGGCACCCCTGTGCTTTGGGTTGCCCACCTGTGCCCAGCTCGCCATGTCCAGTGGTCCGCGTCCATCCTTCCGTCTGCCGGGAACTCCAGTATGACAACCGGATCGGTAGTCAAACACTTAGGTGCATGCATGTGTAAGGTTCTCTGAACTTTTGCACGGGCATGTTTCAGTGCTTGCTCAAATGTATCCACCACTTCCTTGCCGTCCTTCAGTTTGCTTCTCAGAGCTACACATTCCAACCGAGCACTGCAAACAAGTTCTGATCCTCCTGGACATTCCCATGGAAAATGATGTGCCTTGGAGGACAATATCACATTCGTTAGTTTAGTGGTCACCAACAGATCAGAGTTGAGATTTGTGTCTGCAGCTATGTGAGTGACCAATTTCATATGTGCAGCAACAGCAAGTAAGCCCAAGGTGTATGCTGACATTCCCCCCTTCTTTAGCTTTGGCTTGCCCCCAAGCCAATGGAAAAGCTTGGCACCACCGGGATCCCAATAAAATGATAAACTCATGTCTGGCAGATCAAGTCCGCTGCATAATCCACTATGTAAAGCGATCTGGTCGCTGAAGCTCTGGAGTAGCATCACTTCCAGCACGGCTCTCAAGCCATGATCAAAATGTGGGTCTCTGAAACAATCAACCAAGCATGCTACCATAAATCTCCACATGCAGCCCTGTATGCACCCCAAGGACTCCGTTGACTGTGATATAGTCAAGTGCACTGGAACTGTATAACCAGAGAACGATGGACAAGGGATTGGTCTGCATTGGACGCTATCGAGTATCACAAGCTGCACTAGATTTTGAACGAACAGTCCCTCAAAGGCCCACTGAACACCATGTGTCACAGATGCAGAGCATGGCATCACAACACCAATGAAGTAGGCATGGGTGAAGTTGGTGATGTACCTATTTATCA
Source organism: Saccharum hybrid cultivar R570 (assembly GCA_038087645.1). Taxonomy (NCBI): domain Eukaryota; kingdom Viridiplantae; phylum Streptophyta; class Magnoliopsida; order Poales; family Poaceae; genus Saccharum; species Saccharum hybrid cultivar. The sequence continues at coordinate 2,131,611 of JAQSUU010000635.1, read as the reverse complement.
TTTCGTCCAATACCCCATGAGCGCCCATGGCGATGATGATGATGGAGATGGATTGGGCACTGGAGGTGACTGCATCCTTTGTCAATAGCATAGGCGGTGGCCATGGAATTTGCCGAAGATCAACACTGATTAGTTGCCGAAGTGAAGGGAACCATGGGGGCTTCCAGAGTTGACTAGAGTGACACATGGCAGAATATCTTGTGACCATGTAGAACGATGGCCATGGTAGAGGACTCAGCCCAGCATCACAGCTCTCCAACCGGAGTTCTGTAGGTGGTGGCCATGGCCTATGCTGCCTGTATAGCACCTCATCCCAGCTGCAACTGAATGGAAGCGAGAAACAACGTTGTCTGAGGATGAGGCAATTCATCAAACACCTGGTGTGCATGGTGCTAGGAACCTCGTCCCCCTCCTTGGGCACCACCAACAGCAGCAGTCGCAGCCTATCCAATGGAGGATCCGAAGCCACCTGGTTGTTCCCGTGCGGCGGCCAGAGCCCGGCACGGACATAGTGGTCTGCAGTGGCGACGCGACGGAGTACGCTAACGAGGTCAGCGACATCGACGGAGAAGATCTAGCCCGCGCCAGTGATGACGATGTCACGTCGCGAGCATGAGGCGAGGTCGATGTGGACCACTCTAGCGGCCGTGGTGATGACGCAACCGAGGGAAGGAACGGCGTCCAGGAAGGCGGCGTTGACAAGGATGGCGCTGTTGGCCCCCACGAGCGCGTCGCGCGGGTGCAGAAGAGCGTCGCGATTAAATCCACGAGCACGCCCTTGACGTCGGCGAGGAGGTGCACGTACGCGATGGTGTACCGCGCCGGGCTGCGGCAGCAGCGCGCGAGATCGAAGTCGAGGACGGCGACCGCAAACCAGGAGTCGTGGCGGCCGTCTTCGGCAACGCGGGCCTCGACCGTGGCGCTGGACGGCAGGTGCGATGGCGGAGCCGATGGCGTCACGCTCGAACATCTCGCGCTCGACAGTGCGTTTCCCCTCCTGGGTGGTGAAGCGGAAGAGCTCGTCCGCAGCGGCGTCCACGCAGGTGCCGTCGATGTCGAAGATCTCGCCCTTGGGAAACAGCATCGGGAAGATGGGGTCGGAGCGGACCAGCGACCCGGAGGGGGCAGTGCAGAGAGGCTTCCAGCGGCGGGAAAGCACCGCCGTGCGCGCGGCATCCTTGAGGGGGAGGCGGGAGACGATGTTGTGGAGGAGCGCATCGGGAAGGAGGCTGAGGCGGTCGAGGTTGATGATGACGTCAAGCGCGGGAGCGGGCTCGTGGACGACGTCGAGCAGCACGACGGGGACACTTGAGGTGAGGCCGGGCTCGTTGCGGATCTGGGCGGAGCCGAGGACGTCGATGGCGGAGAGGTCGAGGTCGCGCTTGTTGGCGTCGGCGTCATCGGAGACGTCGTCCCCGCCGAAGAGACCGCCCCAGTTGTCAGCCACCACTGGTGTGTCGGTATCTGCGGCGATGGAGTCGTCGTCTCCACCGAAGAGACCACCCCAGTTGTCGGCTACAACGGCGGCTCCGACGGCCACAGCTTGGGTCGGAACGGAAACGACCTGAGAGGTCTCCCGGGCAGCACGGGTCTCAGAGAAGCGGCGCTCCCACCGAGCGTCGAAGTCGTCGAACAGCTTGGCCAAAGCGTCGAGAATGAGCTTGGCGTCGAGGGGACTCATGCTGATGCCGAGAATCGGCTGTCTCCGATACCAATTGTTAGCAGCTCACTATCTAGAGGATGAACTCAAACACCCCAACTCCGATTCAATCAGCACAGACAATAGTATCCGATACAATATGAGATGGAATTCGGGAGGGAGTAGCAAGTAGGGGGAATAGGAGCTAGGAGGAAGATGCTAGAAGATCCGGGTACAGATAGATAGAGGCTTGAGGAAGAAGAAGAACAGTAGCCAGGGAGGCAGAGGAATTCTGTTCGAATATTCTTCGGCCATGTTCACTTCCCCATCCCAACCCAAAATATTTCCTCTTTCACCCATCACATCAAATCTTTCGACGCATGCATGAAGCATTAAATATAGGTAAAAAAAGATAACTAATTGTATAGTTTGTCTGTAAATGTCGGGACGAATCTTTTGAGCCTAGTTAGTCCATAATTGGACAAATTTTACCAAATAACAACGAAAGCTGCTACAGTAACTTTTCACCTACTTTTCGTGAAGTGAACACACCCTTCGTGCCTTCGCTTGGCCTCCACCGAAGCCTTTTGTAGCCAGGGCTGCCGGTCCCGGGCCCATATGGGAGCCACTCCTAGGCCTCGTTTAGATGCTGAAAAAATTTCAGCCCGATGAATAGTACCACTTTCGTCTTATTTGATAAATATTGTCCAATCGTGGACCAACTAGGCTCAAAAGATTCATCTCGTGATTTCCAACTAAACTGTGTAATTAGTTATTTTTTTTATCTACATTTAATACTCCATGCAAGCGGCTAAAAATTGATGTGATGGAGAGAGAGTGAAAAAACTTGGAATTTTGATGTCATCTAAACAAGGCCCTAACAATCAGCTTATCACTGCACCACAACTTATCACTGCCAAAAAAAAAAGGTCCAAAACTGTGAAGCGAAACACAGCAACAGACGCACACGTTTAGATTGCAAATATTTTGAACCCGATGAATAGTATCATTTTCGTCTTATTTGACAAATATTGTCTAATCGTGGATCAATTAGGCTCAAAAGATTCATCTCGTGATTTCCAACTAAACTGTATAATTAGTTATTTTTTAATCTACATTTACTACTTCATATATGAGTCCAAAGATTGATGTGATGGAGAGAGTGAAAATATTCTAACTTTTGGGTGCATCTAAAATAGACCCCGGCCCACTAATCCTGTTTCATCATAGAGATCTGAACGCCCTTTTGGAGCAAAGACTAATTAATGCAGTGTCTTGTCGTCTTGATGGAGATGAGCATAAGATCTGGAGCTACTGCGGCTACTGTCTGCTACTGCGGCTCTTGTCTGCTACTGCCTAGGCCGTCAAGCCAAGAGGAGAAAACAGGCTAATTGAGGCTGTGTTCAGTTTCGAAATATTTGGGAGAAATATTCCTGTAGCACTTTCGTTGTTATTTGGCAAAATTTATCTAACCATTAATTAATTAGGCTTAAAAGATTCATCTCGAACTTTACAGACAAACTGTACAATTAGTTATTTTTTTACCTACATTTAATGCTCCATGCATTGGTCTAAAGATTCGATGTGACGGGTGACAGAGGAAATATTTTGGGAAGTGAACGGGCCTGAAAACGACTGGAAGGTATGTCAGACACGTCAGCGTGTATACTCGCCCTGTCCTAAAATAAAAGTCATTTTCGTTTTTTTTGAGAAGTCAGTTTTTTTAACTTTAATTAATTATATATAAAAGAATATTAATATTTATAATACATAATTAATATTATTAGATAGATAGTTGAATATACTATTATAATAAATTTATTTGGGGATATAAATGTTGTCCTTCTATAAATCTAATCAAAATTGAGAAAGTTTAATCTGCACGTATCCTATATCGTCATCTATCCGGGACGGAGGGAGTATATCTTAATGATTTTTTACTGGTGTTAGTTTTTTCAAGAGCTCTTTTCCTACTATCAGAGAGAAGATTTATCGTTAGCCTTCCCGGCCTTTTGATGCTACAGCTTTGATGTAGCACCAGTATTTTTAAGACATTATAAAATTCAAACGCATCCAACATTCGGATCGATCAACATTTGTATCAGAGAAACGAAAAACACAGAAAGAAATTCAGCACGCATGCATGCAAGAAGTTTTTCTGCAAGAGCTGATACGCCTAGCTAGCTACCGTCCATCATGGGGTGGGGGGGAGCTGTCGTGGTCGTGGAGTCGTGGCCGGCTGACAGCAGGGCCACAGGAAGCGACTGCCGACGACTGAACGCATGCACGCGCGGGCAGCAACTACTACCTCGCCCTTGTTCAGTTCCCAAATCCAACCCCAAATTTCACTATGCAAAAAGAAGATTCCCCGTCACATCAAAATGTCGGCACATGCATGGAGTACTAAATGTAGATGAAATTAAAAACTAATTGCACAGTTTTGTTGTACTTTGCGAGACGAACATTTTGAGCCTAATTAGTCAAAGTTTGGACAATTTTTACCAAATAAAAACAAAAGTTGCTACAGTACGACGTGACCTACACTATTCCAACTTCTCCTCCCAATTCCAACATCTAAACAAGGCCCTCGTTGCTGCAACAAGGTCTAGCTAGGTAGTTGCAGGATCCGATGGCATGGCCACTACTAGCTATAAAGGGACGCGATCGAGAGACCACCCAGTTCACACGCCAGACCAACCAGGTCACTGTCTCAGGCAGCAGAGCCAGAGAGGGACAGCTAGCTAGCTAGTACTAGTAGCGCTGCGTGAGGGCGGAGAGATGGCGCCGGAGGCGATCGTGCAGCTGGTCGACGGCGGTGGCGAGGAGGAGGCGCAGCGCAAGGTGGTGGTGGTGCAGCAGCACCTGGACGACAACATCATATCCACGATCCTGTCCAAGCTGCCGTCGGAGCCCGCCCACCGCTTCGCCGTCGTCTCCAGGCCGTCGGGCGCGCTGCTCAAGCAGCCGGCCTTCCTCCAGCGCCACCTCTCCTCACGTCATCCGCTGGCGCAGCTGCTCAAAGACGACGAACTCCCCGCCATAGTCGCCATCCAGCCCAAGGACCACCAGCGGCCCGGTGGCTACGTCCACCTCACCATCGTCAACACCGCCAACCCCAACCCCGCCGTCGCGCTGCACCTCCCCGTCCATCACGCGTACCAGCCCTTCATCGCCGAGCATGCGCCGGCCGCGTCACCGGCGGAGGGAGAGCTCGCCACCTTCCTCATGCGGACGATCCCCAAGCTCGACGCCTCTTTCGTCGCCTCGGACGGCCCCATGCTGCTGGCGCAGAACCCAACGCGCTCCTACTTCCTCTGCTACCCGGCCGCCAACCGCTGGATCGCGCTCCCGCCGCCTCCCGGGGGCGATACGGTGGCCGCCGGCTTCCGCTACGACGTCGTCATCGACGCGGCATGCGGGACCGGGACCATGTCCTTCATGGTGGTGCTTGTCGCCCCTGATCACGTGGCGACGTTCTCGTCCAAGACCGGCCAGTGGGGGACGAAGGAGCACGGCGCGCGCGAGGACGTGATGGCGTTCGGTGCTTGGGGTCCGGGCATCCGCGCCGGGAACAGCATCTACTGGCAGAGCGCCGCGGGTGACGCCCGCGCACGCGTTCTCTGCTTCGATGTGGCCCGCGGCGGCCGCGTGTCGGCGTTACGCGAACCGCCGCTGGCAGAGGGGGGCACGAAGCGCGTGGGGAGGTCTCTGGGATCGGCCGGCGGGCGGCTCCGGCTGTGCGCCTTCGACGTCCGCGACAACGAGCCGGGCAACGTCCAGCCGCACGCCATCGAAGGAGTGCACGGCGTGTTTTTCCTGGACGACGGCGACGCGGGTACATGGCGTCGCGCGCACGAGGTGGTGGTGCGCGATGACATTTCGGTCTCTTTCTTCGGTGTGCCTCACGGCGCCGAGGTTCCAGTCGACTTCGGCGGCGGCAGTGTCTCCTCCATCATCGTCAACAAGAACCAGGCCCTGTTCCGCCGCGATCTCGACGGCGGCGACAAGGTGAGCCTGTTCAACCTCCACAACAGGCGGTATGGCCGCATGGCAAGGCTTTACAACAACTTGGACGTGTTCCCGTTGTTCCAGTGATCGCACGCCGTTATACCTTGTTAAAAGCTTTCTGAATAAATTTCTCTGTACTGGCCTCTGTCATCGCCGTCGTCGTTGTCGTTGTCCAGGGACAGGGATGAAGGCTCCGGACCGGAAGCAGTATGTATCTCGTTTTACTGTCTTTAATTTGATGCTAGGGATGAATAATGGTGGTATGTATTATGGTATGATGAACGGAGTTTGGTGTGGCATGAAATTTTTTACTACTTCTATCTAATTCTATTCTAGTTGGATGCATATGCATTGCCATGAAAAAGTTGCTGATCTTTTTGTTTCGGAATTGTTTACTTCTGAATCTCTCTTGATGATGCACGGCCATGGAAAAGATTCTGATCTTTTGTTCGAGGAAAAGGCAACTCCATATGAATACACATACAGCTTCGGCAGATTTCCTACCGATCGACCGTGTTTTTTTTTAAAAGAAATCTTTATATAAGCCTGTTGGGTGTATGGTGCGATTGTCTGCAAATTGAATTTGTAAGCCGAACCTAGTTCACATCTCAATATCTCATAAGCACAATATGCATGCATGGTAGCAGTAGGCACAACATGCAAGCATGGTAACAGACATCATACAAAGTTCCTTAGCTACACTTTCAAGTTGGTAAAACGGAGTTACCTTCAGATCGAGCATGTAGGCACAGTCAACCTTTTTCACACTGCATGCAACATTTCAGTGTGTGTTTTTTTTTTGGGGGGGGGGGGGGGCGCAGGGGGCAAAGACAAGTATCTGTTTGAAAGTGGGCAACGAGGTAGCCTAGGCCCTAGCAGCCTAGGTAGGCGCTCGCTGATCCTCGTGCATGAGCTGTGAGTCATGTCTGGGGCCTAGGGGTTGGGGGGCCGACGACGCGTCCCTGCACTGCATTGCTCTTGCTGTTTTGCACTCCCGCTTTCCACGATTGAAGCCATATCAGATTCCGTGCCCCTTGCAGAAGAACTATTCTAGAGTGTGCTGAATTTCTTTCTTTGTTTTCGTTTCTCTGATGGAAACTAAACGTTGATCGATCTGTATGTTGGATGCGTTTTGAACTTTAAAATCTTAATTAATACTGTACTGATGCGCTACATCAAATAAAGTTGCATTGGGGCCATGCATCAAAGAGATCGACGAAAGGGCAAGATGCTTGTAAGAAACAAAAGAGCTACACACACTAATAATCGTCAACAGACAAATTTAGCGTTTGAGAAAGTAGTATATTCTACAAAGTTCTTTACCTGCACGTACTACACTACACTTTCAAGTTTACCACTCGAGTCACTTTCTTCCAGAGCATGTAGGCCGGTACAGTCGTCAACCTTTTCACACTGCACCCCGGCCCTTCTCAGTAGTGACCACATATACCATCGGATCTTGCAAACAGCAGTTGCAACGACAGCGGCTGCCCGCGTCGTGGCGTGCATGAACTCTTGAGTCATCGGTCCTGCGGTCAAGTGGCCACGAGATCCCTAGCTTGCTTGTCTGAGCACTGTTCCACAGCGAATTTTGCTCTCACAAGGAGATGCAGCGGCAGCCGTGACAGCACTGCTTTAAGGACAGCGGAACGGGCCAAAACTTCTCCTGTGCTGCAATTTCCTTTTTGTCTCATAGAAATGTTGATCTGTATCTACGTTGGATGTGTTTCAACTTTAAACTCTTATTAGTACTGGCGCTACATCAAAGGGAAGGGCTAACGATATGTAAATCTTCTCTGCTAGACAGCTAGTACTGTACGTAGACAGCTAGTAATAAGATCACTAATTATTGTTGGGGTATAAGTAAGATATTATAAACCCTACAGTACAAATTAACGTGGCCGACATACCTAGCTTCCAGTCGTTTTCAATTAGTAGCTTGCTTGACTGCTCGAGATCTTGCTTGTCCCATCCGTCAAGACACTGCATGCGCTAGTCTTTGCTCGAAATTTAAAAGGACATTTCTGAAACAGTTTGCGCCTCCACGGGAGGCATGTGGCCCATGACGACCGTGGCCGAGACAGGAGGCCACGCAGGGACGACGACGACTATGAAGGCAGGGGCAACCACGGCTACCGTCGCCACCGCAGCCTGTCAGCTTGGGCAAGGAGCTCTCGCTGCAGGGGGGGGGGGCGCTGAGGACTGCATCCGCTCCAACAGATGGCGTGGTGGGAATGGGTCCCCATCCAGAAGACGCAGATCGTTCCATAGTGACTGCAAGTTAACCCAAGTCTGGAAGATTAAGGAGCAAAAGAAGGAGAAGAAGGCCAAAAGGGTCTCCTTCGCGGACCCCATTGCAACGGAGCTGAAGCCCCCCCATGCGCCTGATCATTGGTGATAGCATTATGCTCATCAAGGGTACCCTTTTTCCCCAATCCAAACTGTGGAAACTAACACTGTGGATGCTGATTCTGTTTCTACTCCTCACATAGAAGCCAACAATACCACCTTGACTAGCAACAAGGAGAAGGATGGTGGACTGGAGGGCCACACATTCAGTACACTCCCCATGAGTGAGCAACTCAATCTTTATGACACAAGTATGAATGAAACTGAAACTGCAACTGCAACTGTGCCTCATGTTTCTTGCCCTGAATATTCACATGCAAAGACGGCTGAACCGGCAGAAGTCGCTACTGACGCTGCCCACAACACTACACCAATACAAGTGAGAAACACCTGCTTATCACCTGAGATCCCTCCTAGTAGTTGCGTGAGGAGTGACTCCCTTACGGTACCTAACATAAGTGGTGTTTCACCTACAGAGCAGGAGGCTGAGGAGAATGTGGAAGAGGCATTGGCGGTGCTGGGACGTTGTTTGAACATCTGCAGGGCATCCTGGTGAGTCCACCCCCCCCCCCAAATAAGTCGTGGGATGAGTATGGAACCTTAGAAGAATTTAATCCAGCCCAAAACGTCAACCACATCTCACCTGCACAAAATCCCAATCTAGAACCGGAACAATCAGTACAAGAACCTGATAAACAACCAGCTCCTGTCATCCAGCAACGGACACCCATAGATGCATTTCTTGACTCCATCTCCACCACACCCCGCCACCCTCTCCTAACCCAAAGGCCACAACAGAACCTAATCAACCAGGACACTAATCATCCCATCAAGCGACAAAGTTCACGATTAGCACAAAAGGCCACTGTCAACTCGGGGAAGGGACCTATTGAAGTAGCACAAGATCTGTTAGTCAAGAAATCAGGGGCTCTTGCGGGTCCTAATAACACGGTTGCTAATGAACTATCACTTCCTGACGGTGTTGACTTTTATGTGCATCACTTCGCTCAACTGATGGACAAGACTATGTTGGAGTTGTTCCAAATTTACTGCAAGATATAGGTCGGGCTTCTGACGGAGCGAAGCGGAGGTCCGTAAAAGCCGAAGGCTGAATTCAAGAAGATCGTGGCCGACCTAGTGTCGATGGAGGTGAAGTATGATGATGAGGACTTAGGTCTTCTACTGTTATGTTCTTTGCCAAATTCGTATGCAAATTTTCATGACACCATACTTTTAAGCCGTGATGAACTAACCGTAAAGGAAGTTTATGAGGCTCTCCAGTCTAAGGAGAAGATGAAAGTTATGGTGCAGCATGACGGAACGTCATCCTCAAAGGGCGAAGCTTTGCATGTGAGAGGTAGAACTGATAACAGATCCTCAAATGATAGCAATGATGGTAGAAAGAACTACGAGAGCAGAGGCCGTTCAAAGTCCAAGCCGCATGGTAATAAAAAGTTCTGTGTTTATTGCAAGCTGACAAATCATAATGTTGAGGATTGCAGAAAAGTACAGAATAAGGAGAAGAGAAAAAAAAGTCGGCTGGTAAGGTCTCTATTGCTGCTGCTGCGTTTGATGATGATTCTGGAGATTGTCTGGTAGTGCTTGCTGGTTGTGTTGCTGGTCATGATGAATGGATTCTAGATTCCGCATGTTCGTTTCATATTTGCACTAACAGAAATTGGTTTAGTTCATATAAGTCTGTGCAGAAAGGGGATGTTGTGCGGATGGGAGATGATAACCCATGTGACATCGTGGGGATTGGATCAGTTCAGATCAAGACTGATGATAGCATGACACGCACGCTGAAAAACGTCAGGTAACAGGGATGTCCAGAAATCTTATCTCATTGAGCACGCTTGATGCAGAAGGTTACAAATATTCCGGTTCAGATGGCATTCTGAAGGTATCAAAAGGTTCTCTTGTCTGTTTGAAAGGTGATCTTAATTCTGCAAAGTTATATGTCCTTAGAGGGTGTACTTTACATGGTTCTGATTCCGCTGCTGCTGCTGTTACTAATGATGAACCTAGTAAAACTAACCTTTGACACATGCGTTTAAGGCATATGAGTCACCATGGTATGATAGATTTGATGAAGAGAAACCTGCTGAAAGGCTGCACTTCTAATAAGATCAAGTTTTGTGAGCATTGCATTTTCGGCAAGTATAAGAGGGTACAGTTCAACACTTTTATTCACACCACCAAAGGTACTCTTGATTATGTTCATGCTGATTTATGGGGTCCTTCTAAGAAGCCCTCACTAGGTGGTGCTCGTTACATGCTTACAATTATTGATGATTACACTAGAAGGGTTTGGCCTTATTTCCTAAAACAGAAAGATGATACTTTTGCTGCTTTTAAGAACTGGAAAGTAATGATAGAAAGACAAACTGAAAGGAAGGTAAAATTGCTTCGTACTGATAATGGTGGAGAATTTTATTCGCATGCCTTTAATGATTATTGCAGACAGGAAGGCATTGTTAGGCGTCACACCATACCCCATACTCCACAACAAAATGGTGTGGCTGAACGGATGAACAGAACCATTATCTCTAGAGCCCGTTGCATGCTGTCTCATGCAAGGATGAGCAAGCGTTTTTGGGCTGAAGCAGCTAATACTGCATGTTACTTGATCAACAGGTCACCTTCTGTTCCACTAAATAAGAAAATTCCTATTGAGGTATGGTCTGGTACGCCTGCTGATTATTCACAGTTAAAAGTTTTTGGATGCACTGCTTATGCTCAAGTTGACAATAGAAAATTAGAGCCTAGAGCTGTTAAGTGTCTTTTCCTTGGTTATGGTTCGGGAATTAAAGGCTATAAATTGTGGAATCCTGAAACAGGGAAGACTTTTATGAGCAGGAGTGTTGTATTCAATGAATTTGTGATGTTTACTAACAGTTTGCCCTCAGAACGTGTTTCAGAAAAAGAGTTGCAGCGTATGCGCATGCAGGTGGAGCATGTTGATGATGATATAGGTGTGCAGATGGAGCCTGCTGATGAGCAGGATGACCATAATAATGATGTTGCTGATGATGATGCTCATGATGATGTTCAGCAAACTCCTCCTATTTTGCAGCTACAGGAGGAATTACCTATTGCTCAACGCAAGTCAACAAGGACAGTTGTACCTCCTAAACATCTTATCGAAGAATGTAATTTGTCTTACTATGCTTTGAGTTGTGCTGAACAGGTGGAGAATGTTCATGAGTCAGCAACCTATAAAGAAGCTGTTCGTTGTGCTGATAGTGAGAATTGGATTTCTGCTATGCATGAAGAGATGCAGTCTCTTGAGAAGAACAGTACATGGGAGGTTGTTCCTTTGCCTAAGAAAAAGAAGACCATAAATTGTAAGTGGATCTTCAAGAGAAAGGAGGGTTTATCTCCAAGCGAGCCTCCAAAGTATAAGGCAAGGTTAGTTGCAAAAGGCTATAGTCAAATTCCGGGTGTTGACTATAATGATGTGTTCTCTCCAGTGGTAAAACACAGTTCAATTCGTACTTTCTTGAGTATTGTTGCTTCACATGATCTTGAGCTTGAGCAGTTAGATGTGAAGACTGCATTTTTGCATGGAGAGCTAGAGGAGGACATATACATGGACCAACCAGAAGGGTTTATAGTGCCTGGCAAGGAAAAATATGTGTGCAAGTTGAAGCGCTCCTTGTATGGTTTGAAACAGTCCCCTCGTCAGTGGAACAAGAGGTTTGATTCATTTATGTTGTCACACAGTTTCAAAAGATCTAGATATGATAGTTGTGTTTACATCAAGCATGTTAATAGATCACTTATATATTTGCTGTTATATGTTGATAATATGCTGATTGCTGGCAAGAGCAAGATTGAAATCACTAAGTTAAAGAAGTTGTTAAGTAGTGAGTTTGATATGAAAGATCTTGGTAGTGCTAAGAAAATTCTTGGTACAGAAATTAGTAGAGACAGAAAATCTGGTTTGCTATTTCTTAGTCAACAAAATTATATCAAGAAAGTTCTTCAGCATTTCAACATGCAAAATGCTAAGGCTGTTAGTACCCCTATTGCACCTCACTTTAAGTTGTCAGCTGCTCAGTGTCCTAGTGCAGATGCAGAGATTGAGTACATGTCAAGGATTCCTTATTCTAGTGCTGTTGGGTCTTTGATGTATGCCATGGTTTGCTCTCGTTCAGATTTGTCATATGCTATGAGTCTTGTTAGTAGATATATGTCTAATCCTGGCAAAGAACATTGGAGGACAGTTCAGTGGATTTTCAGGTACCTCAGAGGCACAGCAGATTCATGTTTGAAGTTTGGAAGAACTGATAAGGGTCTCATTGGTTATGTGGATTCTGATTATGCTGCTGATCTGGACAGGCGAAGATCAATTACTGGTTATATGTTTACTGTTGGCAGTTGTGCTGTGAGTTGGAGGGCTACGTTATAGTCTGTTGTTGCTTTGTCTACTACTGAAGCAGAATATATGGCTATTTGTGAAGCGTGCAAAGAATTAATATGGTTGAAAGGTTTGTACGCTGAACTCAGTGAAATTGAATCTTGCATAAGTTTGCACTGTGACAGTCAAAGTGTAATTTACCTCACTAAAGATCAGATATTCCATGAGAGAACTAAGCACATAGATATCAAATATCATTTTGTGCGTGATGTGATTGAAGAAGGTAAGCTGAATGTATGCAAGATTAGTACTCATGATAATCCTGCTGATATGATGACAAAGTCTGTTCTTGTTGCTAAGTTTGAGTTATGCTCAAGCTTAGTTGGTTTAATTGAATAGTCCAAGAGACTATTGTTGGCACCAGTGGTTTTCTATCTTTGTTGTTCAGGATGATGGGTTGATTTATGATACAAGATGAATTTATCTCAAGGTGGAGTTTGTTGGAGTTGTTCCAAATTCACTGCAAGATATAGGCCGGGCTTCTGACGGAGCGAAGCGGAGGCCCGTAAAAGCCGAAGGCTGGGCCGACGGTACATATATACCCTTGTTAGGGTTTCTTGGAGACTTGATTCTCTTGTAAGCCGCCATAGGCGTGTAACCCAAACTCTTGATATAGTGAGATTGTTGCTGGCTGGTGCCCGTGGTTTTTCCCCTTCGTATTGGAGGGGTTTTCCACATTAAATCGTGTGTCTCCACTGTGTTTGATTTCGGTTTTACTTCATATTCCATACGTCGTTCATAACAGACTACGATGGGCACCATTCAGGATCTCATCGAGCAGGGAGGCATGGTATAGATGGAGAACATCCACGAGGCAGCGGCCGCGGCACCTAGGAGGGTGGCCTAAGCGCCGGTTTCCAGTAGGCATGGTTTTGTGTTAGCCCCAAATGACGGGGACTTCAGGGCTGCATGCCCAAGTTATCTGCATGTAGGAGTCGTCACCAAACTTGGCTTGAACTTTTCAGAACTTGGTTTATGTAATATGTCCACCTGCTGGCCATGGAGCCTTCGGCGATGTCGGTTATGCGCCTGTTGGCCTGCGAGCCTTCGGCGTTTACGCCTGCTGGCCTGCGTGCCTTCGGCGTTTGGGTGCCTGCTGGCCTTCGAGCCTTCGGCGAGAACCCGGTGTGATCAGGACATGGTGGATGATCTGAACTGTATGGACCTTGGTTGTTGTGGACGTGATCTACGGCCGGGCATGGTTGCCCTCGGTCGCTCAATGTCAGGCATTAGTGGATTTTCAATCAATGTCGACCAAGAATTGTAACTTGTTATGCTAGAATGTGAGAGGTTTGAATGATGGCGCCAAAAGAACATCTGTACGAAATCAAATCCTTGCTACGGGTGCCACAATTGTCTGCCTTCAGGAGACTAAAATAAGTGCCTGGACACGTAGCCTTCTAGTAGAGACGGTGGGAGCTGAGCTAGCAAACAACACAGCGTGTCTACCTTCTATGGGTGCTAGCGGGGGCATACTCATCGCAGCTTCTGACCGTTTTTTCAGTATAAGCGAGCCACATTGTACCTCACACACGGTCTCTGCAACGATCACAATGTTAACAGAAAACAAGACGTGGACCATGACAGGGGTGTATGGCCCACAAAGCGACGCAGAAAAAATCATGTTCTTACAAGAGATCACGGACATACGTCCACTAAGCCTTCCATCTTGGCTACTACTGGGAGATTTCAACTTAATCCTAAATGCACAAGATAAAAACAATGCACGCCTTAACCTGTCTATGATGGACAATTTTTGAACGACAATTGACAATCTAGAACTTGCTAGGATCGACCTGAGGGGGAGGAAATATACCTGGTGCAACGACCAACACTCCCCGAGATGACAAGGATTGATCACCTCTTTGCATCGACTGACTGGCTCGATATGTTTCCAAGGACTGACCTCCGAGCGTTGGCCCCTCGCTAGGATCGGATCACAACGCTTTATTTTTACAAGGCGACACTAATACGGACTTCTATCGAGGCTTTAGATTTGAATCCCATTGGGTACATAGACTGAGCTTCATGGACGCAGTTAGTGAAGCATGGTCCAAACCGGTGAACACCCAAGATGCCATCCTCCGGTTACATGTCAAAATGCTCAGAACAGCAAAGGCCCTGAAAAATTGGCGGAGGAAATCCCTTGGCGGCTGGAAATTGAGTTGGGCCATCCTGACACTGACGTTGGAAAATCTAGAAAGGGCACAAAAGGAGAGGGCACTCACACAGGAAGAATGGGAGTTCAAAAAATATCTCAAAACAAAATCCATGGGGATCGCAGCCATTCAAAAATCACGAGCTCGACAACATTCAAGACTTACTTGGATCCGGAAAGGGGACACCAACACACGTTTCTTTCAGTTGCACGCAAATATGAGGAAGAAGAAATCATTCATTGCCACCCTAAATGGAGAGTTTGGTCCAGCCGTCACACAGGAAAGAAAGCTCACTTTGGCGTTCAACCACTTCTCAAACCTGATGGGCTCGCCGAGCATGAGAACCAGTACAATAAAATGAGAAGAGTTGGGCTATGTCCACCATGACCTGGACGACCTCAACGCACCTTTCACCATGCAGGAAATTGAAAAAGTCATCAAGGAGATGCCCTCCGAAAAAGCACCCGACCTTGATGGATTCATAGGCAGCTTCTACAAGAAATGTTGGACAATAATCAAAGATGACGTGACACAAGCAATCATGAGTTTTTTCAACAATCAGACGGTAAAGTTGCACCTGATCAACACAGCTCACATAACTTTACTCCCCAAAATGCAGGACGCAGCCGCCCTCTCGGATTATAGGCCTATAAGTCTAATTAACAGCTTCGTTAAAATCCTCACGAAATTATTAGCGAACAGGTTGGCACCCCATCTGAACGACATTGTATCAAATGCTCAGAACGCGTTCATAAAGAAAAGGTGTATCCATGATAACTTTATCTATGCACAACGGGTGATCCAGCTACTTCATAAGAAGAGGAAGCCGGCCCTCTTTATTAAACTGGACATATCTAAAGCTTTTGATTCAATTGGTTGGAGTTTCTTGCTGGAAGTACTGGAAAACTTGGGTTTCAGCTTGAAATGGAGAGATTGGATAGCAACTATTTTAGGCTCGGCAACATCCAAGATTCTGATAAACGGTCAACCAACAAAAGCGATAAGACATGAAAGGGGGCTCAGGCAAGGAGATCCACTTTCACCGATGTTGTTCATTTTAGCCATTGATCCTTTGCAACGCATCATCGAGGTGGCCGCCAACAAAGGTATCCTAAATCCAGTTTTACCAAGGGCAGCGAGACTCCGATGCTCTCTGTACGCGGACGACGCAGCAATCTTTGCCGCTCCTAACAGCCTTGAAATCGATCACTTGCAAAGAATTCTATGTTTTTTCGGAGAATGTTCGGGCCTCAAAATCAATATATCCAAAACGGAAATCTTCCTGATTCGTTTGGACAACACCTCGGTCACACAAATACTCCAAAACTTCCCCGGAAAAATTTGCAGATTCCCTGGCAACCCGGAAAAATTTGCAGATTCCCTGGCAAGTACCTTGGTCTTCCACTACATGTAAGAAAACTAAGAAAGATAGATGTGCAACCTCTTTTGGACAAGATAGGGGCAAGATTACCAGGATGGAAAGGTAGACTTTTATCTTCAGCCGGCAGGGAGACATTGGTGAAAACGGTTCTCTCCTCTCAACCAATCTATCACACGACGGTGTTCCCGGAACTCAAATGGCTCATAAAAAAGATCGACCGAATGAGAAGAAGCTTCCTGTGGAGGGGAGAGACACCCGATAAGGTATATGGTGGACACTCGATCGTCAACTGGCCAACTTCCTGTCGCCCCAAGATCAAAGGTGGGCTTGGGATTTTAGATTTGGAACGCTTCGCACGTGCGCTCCGACTTCATTGGCTTTGGTTTCAATGGCATCAAAAGGAAAGGCATGGAACAAATTAGAAATCCCATGCGATGCCCGTGACAGAGAGCTTTTCGCTGCATCGACGACCATAACAATCGGAGATGGAAAGACAGCAAAATTCTGGAGTTCTTCTTGGCTGCAAGGATCAACGACCAAGAACCTAGCACCGACCTTGTTCAAGAAAGCTAAGAGAAAACATGTCACGGTCCAAAAGGCCCTACAGGACAATAGGTGGATGTCGCACATCATCCCTATTTCAACAACAACTGAACTCCACGAATATGTGCGACTATGGGAGGCGGTACAACACATCCAGCTAGACACTAGTAGAGAAGACACCATAGTTTGGCGATGGACGGCGAATGGAGAGTACACATCAAAAAGCGCATACAACATCCAATTCGAAGGGTCTTACAGTAAGCTACGCATCATGCAATTTGGAAAGCCAGAGCGGAGCCAAAATGCAGATTTTTCGCATGGACTTTATTACACAAGAAGATCCTCACGGCAAACAACTTGATCAAAAGAAATTGGCCGAACGACCCCATATGCAAATTATGCGGAGTTGAACCATAAAACCCAACACACTTATGCAAGGATTGTACCTTCTCCAAGCAAGTATGGGGCATTATAAAAACTTGGTTTGGGCTCTCGACCATCAGCACAGTAGGGGACAATGGATCACTCCATGGTTATTGGCGAAGGTGTAGATCGCGAATAGATAAACCACACAAGAGAAGTTTTGATGGCATCATGATTTATTTTTGGTGGAATATTTGGAAGGAGAGAAACAGGAGAACTTTCCAAAACAAAAGCCTTCAACCAAATGAAGTGGCGCTTTTATGCAAAGAAGAGGTAGATCAATTCAAGCTGGCAACAAGACCAATTACGGAAGAGACCCAATAGAGTTATTCCCTGTTGTGGTTTGTAAAAAAAAATTGTTTATGGTTTGTAGTAGAGTGGTAGTGGAAGTGGAGTGGAGTTGAGTGGGGTTGTGTGTTGTAAAATTTCTTGTATCACCTTTTTTTTCATTTCTCTCGTCTAATAAAAATCCGATAAAAGCTTTTTGCCGCCTTTCGAAAAAGAAACAGTCTGGGGTTTGGCAGTAGTAAGCTGCCAAAAGGGCACTCTCTTTGTATATGATGAAACAGGATTAACGGACCAGTACTTGGTTTTTTTTTACTAGGAATTCGCATTCCATTTCCAGTGCTTGGTTTTCTGTGCATCTCTTGCTGTGTTTTTGCTTCACAGTTTTGGACCTTCTTTTTGCAGTAATAAAGCTAGCTAGCTGTGCTCCAAGAGCCCTGCTGCCAGAATATCTGCATGGGCATGCTGCATACAGTATATGCATGCAGCCGCAAGGCCTTTACAGTGCAGCATCATCTCGCTAGCTAGCTGCGCGCAGATATATCCCAGCGCCAGCAGGCAATGCACAGCATTGCGCGCCTGGACGGCGTGCACCTGACGCCTCTTGCTTCCAGCGATCGATCGAGCTCCAACACATGGCCGCCGGCCGGCGCCGGACACGGGAGGCGATCAAGATGATGATGGTCCATGGCATTGGCAATTTGGCATGCATGCACATGCACTGACCGCCCGGACGAGGCGAAGCCTAGAGGTGGACGTGACCGACCGCTCTCCATGCATCATGCTGCATGGACATGACAATGACGACGACGCGCACTGGCCTGGTCGTCGCACGTGAGGCGACAAATCATCATCTCTGATTTCTGAAAGCTAGCGACACCTGCAGGCTGCAGCTTTATTCTCTCCCACAGTCCCACTAAGTCAATTACCATCAGCTGATCAGCTGCTGGTAGAAGGATATATTCTCTGCTCTAGTGCTCCTCCCACATTTGCAAGCTATACGGCTGCAGCAAGGATTTTTAGTTACCATGGCAAAGCAGATTATTGCTTGTAACAATATTTTCAGTAAAATATATATGCTAAAGTAACTGCAGTATAAACTGTTAGCAGCATTAATTACTGATGAAGATAACAATTTGGAAATTCACTGTTGTTTACCTAAAGTTTGAACAACCCTCTGAATAGTACCTGCTGAAATAATAAACATCCTGCCCAGGACAACGACTACCCATGTTTATCTAGCAAGATCTCCCTGCATGTTTTATATATACGGTGCGTTTGGGAGCGCTCCATGCAGGGGCGGATCCACCTATCTGGCAAGCTGTGGCGGCTGCCACACCTGCCTGCCACCACTGCATGCCTGTATCTTGGCCTCAACAGTGCAGCATCAGCAATTAACCTTGAGAAAGAAGGCAAAGTGGCTGGTTCTACTTGTGCCAAACACATTGACAATAAACTGTCTTTGCTGAGCAGACATAATGTTCTCGGCCTACTCCCTGGCCTACTGCTACTTTCCTGAACGGCTGACCGACTGCACGTCGGCACCCTGCGTGAGTGGAGTGTAGTGCCGCAGCAGCTTAGCAGAGAAGCATGCAGTACGTGCCAAGCTGTGCCAGACCTCCGATGAGAAGATAATAATAAGTGAAAATTGAGTAATCCTAATTGCTATCTCAACTGTGATGTGAACTAACTAGATTAGTGAATGAAAGGGGACAATGCAACAATATGATGCACCGAATTAGCAACATACATCGAAAGTGTGAAACCTAGTCAGACAATGATTCGGATCGCCATACCTAAGATTTTGTTCTGGATTCGCCGCTGGCTCCATGGAGTGGATTCTCAAATAGAATCACTCCCCGGCTGCTAAACGGTTTTTTAGAGTGAAGTAATTCTCTACTGATTCTGTGAAGTAATTCTCTGAAATGAACTAAGATGCTGAGAGCTGAAAAAATAGCTTCTCCTGATTCTGTGAAGTGATTCTCCGTAATGATTTTAAGAGTTTATGCTAAAGAATCAAAGAGAATCATTTTTAGCCTCAGAATCATTTCACCAGAGAATCAGGGCATAGCTCTCTACCAAAACGGACCCAGGTACGAGGGGCTATCCGCCGTCGAGTGAAGTGATCTGCGTGACATAATACAAGTCATGTGCGACAAAATCTACGTAGCGTATATACATGCTCCAAGCATCCAACGAGAAACATCCAAACAAACTGCGCTTTCAGTTTGAGGTTGTGCACTGATCGTCTCTGTTAATAAATGCCTCACTTACTGCCATCCTTTTAAGAAAAAGATAGCGACATACAATATTTAAATTAAAGTTAAACATGCCGGGAGGCCAATCCGACGAAAGTTCAGCAACTGATACCCCTGGTTGGTTCTTCCTCACTGCTAGGCACGGATTCTTCTGGCACGCGCAACACGCTGTATATATATACATTTTAGGCTTTGTTTAGATGTACATGTGTTAGCTGAATTGGAGTGGAACTTAAACTAAATTCCATCTCAATACACATGGATTGAGGTGAATCTGACAATATCCAAACTAGGCCTTAGTATTTTATTTACGCATCAGCTGGGCTAAAGAGTGAAGAACCAGTAGATCGGTCATGAACTCATGATCGATCCGATAGTAATTAATGACCGAGATATATACACGTGTGCAGTGCAGTGTCCTTAATCACGCAAGTTGTTGTTAATTAAAAGAAGAAGAAGAAACACTCACCGCCTGCCGTGCATGCCATGTCAAACGGTAGAAAGGAAAACGGTAGATAGCTAGCATTGTATACTAAAGGAAAAAAACACTCACCGCCTGCCGTGCGAGTATGATCTTGTATACTACTGCATTGTGCTATTAGCGGATGATTTACAATTAATTCTTGTAGAGTCTTTAGTCACCGACTCACCAACTCACCATGCATGGATTGACAAATATAACACATGCTCGCGGAAGTCGGAGAAGACGAAGTGACGCCGGAATTCTTTTTTCTATAGGGAAAACGACAATTATATAGAGACAGAGCACGTGCAGAGGAAGCGCAACGACGACGCTTGTATAGTTTTTTGGAAAGCAACGAAAAATTCTCCCATACCTGTGTTCTGTTTACATGGTCCAGCGTCAGCGTCGCACCATGCAGCGTCTCCGAAAGATTAGCCAAATCGTTTTCTAAAGATAAATTTGACTATTACTAAAGGAAAAAATGTTTTCAACAGACTCAGTGAATGACTCTTCAAATAGCTCTCCATCTCATCTTATTCGCTCTCTACTTTTGGATAGCCTGCCTCACTAGTCATCCAACTTTTTGGTTTTACAGAGTCTGTTAGAGTACTATAGTATTTTTTTTATCAAATCTATTTTATAGAGTAGCTAAGAGCAACTCCAAGAGATTAACCAAAAAAGTTTTCTAAATTTCTTGATTTAGCTATTCTCTGAAATAGAACTCTCTCAATAAAATCAGACTAGTCCAAGAGACTCGGTAAAATTTGCGTTCTCCATATTCAAAAGCCTGTCATGTCACCTGGTCCCGACCCAAAGGCAGCCAGTATAGTTTTCCAAACGGGCCGCCCGGCACGGCACGGGCACGGGCATGGCCAGGCACGACACGACGAGGCACGGCACTATGCAGCACGACGGCCCGCCATGCCGTGCCTGATAGTGCCACCGTGCCGAGGTCGCAGCCCAGGCACGGCCCTATGGCTTGGCAACAGTCGGGCCACCCCGTGCCACCGGGCCAGCTTGAAGCCGCACGCCGCGCCGTCGTTGTCGTCGGGGTCGCGTCCCCAGCCACGCGCCGCACAGAGGCGCCCCGGACGAGCGCCGCCGCTGCCCACGTCGTGTCGTCGTCGTCGCGCGGCCGGAGCTGCTCGCTGCGCCGTCGTCATCGCGTGTGAGCTCAGGGGCCAGAGCTGCTCGCCGCGCCACCGCGGGGTCACGCCCCAGGCCGCGCGCCGCACGGAGGCGCCCTGACGAGCACGCCGCCGCGAGGACGCCGAGCGCGGGGAATGGAGGTGGAGTGGCTGGGGAAGAAAAGGGTAGAGCGTCGCAGTGGCTGGGAGAGAGTGGAAATGATTTTAGGGTTTGGGGTGGGCGTTGGGCGACGCGGCTGCCGACTTATATACTCCGCGGTGGCAACGGCGAGATTCAACGGCTAGATTCATCTAGGGTTTGGGATCCGACGGCTAGGGATGCAGGATGTCGTGCCGATGACGGGCCAGGCCAAAAACCGTGTCGTGCCCGTGCTGGCCCATGGGCCGAATGTAAGGCCCAGGCACGAGCACGGGGGCGAGCCGTGCTAGGCACGGACACGAAGTCAGCTGGGCCGGGCCGTGCTTTCTCGGGTCGTGCCCGTGTCGGCCCATCGGGCCTGGCTCATTTGGAAAACTTTAGCAGCCAGAGAGCAAAGCAAGCAACCTGCTTGCTCCTCCAGAATTGCAGTGTTTGCTTTGTGCTACTCGTCTGCCTTCATGCAGGCTGCAGGCATCCTTGCCTGTTGCTTGGTGATGGACAAGCACACCTGCAGGCTCTCTCCGGTGGTTCCACAATGGCCGCGTCGGCATAACATACTCGTCGTTGCGGCAGCAATCACCGCCCGTAGCCAGTCGTCAGTCGTGTAGGGCGTAGAGCCGGTGATGCTTGAAGCGGGCATGCCGAGGCACGCCTCCACCGGTGGTGGCGTCCTCCGATCCCAAGCAGCCAGCGAGCAGCGTCTCCGACGCGACGCCAGAGGACGACATGCGTGTGTGGCCATGTCCCTCATGATGTTGTCTCGGGACTCACGTATGCAATCTAGATCCAGAGGATGACGACGTGCGGGGTGTCCACGATCACGCGCCGGACGCGGTGCCGGTGCTGCGGCGGATTCGGGACCGGCCAACGCGCCACTCTGCGGATCGCGGTGAGCATTGGAGATGGGGACAGTGTCTAGCCACCTGAGGGCCTGACTCGAGGAAGGGGACGCAGGACACTCAGCGTGCGCGGGAATCAGGCGCGGGGAGGCGGATAGCGAGCGCCCCCGGCTGGCTTTTTCTAGCGACCGGAAAGCACGGAATAGCTAGCGAGCTAATTTAGAACACCAGATAGAAGATCTGTTGGAGGCTGGTTTTTTTTTGATGAACCTAGAGGGACCGAAGTCCCTACAGAAATTTTATTAAAACCGAAGAAGATCAAGGAATAGCAAAACAGGGGCAGAGGAACAGCTCAAGAAACAAAGAAAGAAACAAAGAAAATAAACTGAACTCTAACAGCTAGGAAAAGTTCTGAAACCATGAAGAAAACTGAAGGTGAAGCCCGGACTTGATCCTGTGCGGAAGCACAGATAATTCCTTTAAGAAAACTCTCTGACAGGCAACTAAACTTGGCTGTACTCCATTGAAGACAAGATCATTCCTTATGATCCAAATAGCCCAGGCCATAAGAATGATGGCTTCCATGAAGAAAGGAGAGGCTAGCTGATCTTTGATCTGAACAAACACCTCAGGGATTGTACTACTGAGGGGGATCTCCACATTAATGAAATGCCAATACATGGCAGCAAAAGGGCAGTCCAAAAACAGATGTTTCAAAGTTTCCTCAGTGATGTTGACACAATGAACACAGTCATACGACTCCAGCTGCATATTTTTCCTCTTTAGTAGATTTCTGGTACTTAGTCTGTCCTTCAACAAAAGCCAGAAGAAGACCTTATGTTTAGGTTGGCAGCTTGATTTCCACAGCCACTTATAGGTCTGATGAACATCTGAGTGACCCACAAATAACCTGTAAACTTTTGTGGAGGCAAAGATACTAAAGCCCCAGGCATAAGACATTTGTCTTTGTTCTCACTAGTTTCTGTTACAACAATGAGTTGTTGCAAGTTCTGCAATTGCACAAATACAGTCTGAGAAAGAGGTAACTGAAACAGGGAAGACAGTTCCTCAGCATTGAAGGCATGCCTGATAGTAAGCAACTTGTTGATTGCAAAGGAGAAAAGTTCGGGAACTCAGGAAGCCAGAGGTTGATCTGCCCAGGCATCATGCCAAAAAAGGCAAGTCTCACCATTCTGAATTTGAGGTCTAGCAAAGTCTTTGAAATCTGAGAGCAGCTTAAGTGTATCCCTCCACCAAAAGGAGGCTTTTCTAATATGGCTAGGCAGTTTTCTATTCCTACAGTGCTTTTCCTAGGCCAAATTAACCCAGGGAATGTCCAACTTGTTGAAAAACTTATGCAGATTTTTTGAAATTAGAGCCTTGTTCTGCTTTTCCAAATCAATGACACCTAACCCTCCTTCTATTTTTGGACCACATACCATCTTCCAAGCAGCCTTGGGTGGCTTTCTATCATTTAGGTCATTGCCCCTCCAAAGACAGTGCTTTCTGTACTTGTCAATTTGCTTAATGATGTTTTTAGGAAGAATCAAAGAGCACATAAAGAATGTTGGCAAAGCTGTGAAAATAGCATTGGTAAGCTGCAACCTGCCAGCTTGATTTAGGAAGCTAGAGATTCCAGCCAACCTTCTCTCACATTTCTGCACCATGGGCATGAATTCCTGCATTCTTGGCCTGTCAATCGTAAGAGGCAGACCCAGATACGTGAAAGGCAGACTGCCCTTAGAACACCCAAAAGTTGCAGCTAGCAGATTCAACTTTTCCTCTGAAACATTGATGGGTACCATCATAGATTTGCTGAAATTAACCTTGAGACCAGTGGACAAGGAAAAGGAGTTGAGCAAGGACTTAAGGAAGAATAACTGATTAGCATCACCCTCAGCAATAATCAAAGTGTCATCAGCATATTGGATCATAGGGAAATCATTGTGAGCTGATGAAGGGATGGACAACCTAAGGAGGCCCATGTCTTTAGCCTTGTTGATCATAGACTGAAGAAGATCTGCAGCTAGAACAAACAGTAAGGGGGAGAGAGGGTCACCTTGCCTGACACCTCTTTTGCTGTGAAAGGTCTTCTCTAGGACTCCATTCAATAGAACTGCAGATGTTCCAGAAGAGAAGATGGATTTCATCCAGCCCAGCCATCTCTGACCAAAGTCCATTGTTTCCATAATTGTAATCATGGCTTGATGTTCAATCTTGTCAAATGCTTTTTCAAAGTCAAGCTTGATTATCACTATTTCTTTCTTTGAATGATGGCAAAGGTGAAGATATTCATAGGACCAGGCTAGGCAATCCTGGATAGTTCTTGTTTTGATGAATACATACTGATTCTTGTGAACGAGGGAGGTGATAATTTGCTGCAACCTGTTTGCTAGCATCTTAGTAATGAGCTTGATTGAAGAGTTCAATAGGGAGATGGGCCTGAAGTCTGTAACCTTTCTAGGCAAATCAACTTTTGGAACCAAGGTAATGAAAGAAGAATTGATGCTTCTAAGACACACCGTATTGTCAAAGAAAGCACTGCAAAGCTTGTAGAAATCATGACTGATGATTGGCCAATTTTTCTTTAAGAATTCATTATTAAATCCATCTGGGCCTGGTGATTTATCATTGGGCAAGGCTTTGACTGAACTATCAATCTCCTCTTGGGAGAAGGGTTCCTCTAAAAGGCCTAGATTATCACTACTGTGAAGGAAATAACCTGGATCCACCAAAAAACCATTAAAATGAGTTGTGCCCAGCCTGACCTTGAAGTCATCCCAGAGTATCTTCTCTTTACTTGGGTGATCACTGACAACTGTATTGTCATCAATCACTAGCTCTTTAATGAGGTTGCCTCTATGTCTGATGGTAGCATTAGCATAAAAGAATTTAGTCCTTGTATCCCCCCAATTTGACCCACTTAATAGTGCCTCTTTGTTTCCAATAGATTCTTTGCTGTTCAAGTAGATTAAGCAGGTGACATTTCAAAATGTCCCTAAAATTCCATACCTCAACAGAAAGGTCACGGTAATCCCCCAATACATCCAGAAACTGCAAGATCAGCCTGGTGTTTGAGATAACTTTTGTCAGACCAACCTTTGAAGCCTGCCACTCCTTGAGCTTCTTCCTGAGGGATTTGAACTTGGCTGTCAGAATCATTGCAGCATCTGAGGCATGAATAGGTGAGTTCCAACAATCTACAACAATTTCAGTAAACTGTTCCTGACAAAACCAAAAATTTTCAAACCTAAAAATCTTGCATTTAGGAATCACTGTTGCAATAAAACAAAACAAGGAACATGATCAGAAGGGATCATATCTAAGGCCTTAATAGAGGTATTAGGGTAGGATAGAGTCCAACTGCTAGAGGTAAAAACCCAATCAAGTTTCTCTAGAAGGGGAGAGGGCTGCATGTTGGACCAGGTAAATTTTCTTCCCTGAAGGACAATTTCATTGAGACCAAGCCGACTTATGGCCTCATTAAACATCAACATCTCAAAAATGCTACCCCCTGACTTGTTCCTATCCTCTTGTTTTCTGATAAGGTTAAAATCACCCAGAACTAGTCAGTCCACATTGTTAGGCATCTGAATTTCTCTAAACCAATTGATAAAGGCAACCTTCCCCTCATGTGTATAGGGACCATACGCACAGGTTAGAATCCATTTAGCATCATTGTGATTAGAGGTGAATTCCGCTGTCAAGCTGTAACTGTTACTGTAAATTTTGGCTCCAGAAAAGAGTGATACTTTCCATGCAACCAGGATCCCACCAGAAGCTCCCACAGAAGGGAGGTACTCAAAACAATTGAAACAACTAGGACAGACATTTTTTAAGAAATGCAAATCAAACATTTCTTTCTTGGTTTCTTGCAAACAGATAATATCACAGGCAGACTGCAAAATTTTGTTCTTAACAGCATCCCACTTCCAGGTAGCATTAACTCCTCTAACATTCCAAGACAGAACAACCCAGTTTCTAACATTGTTTGTATCCATGACTAAACCAGACAAGAATAACTGAGTGATTACAAGCAAAGCAAGATCACTGACAACTGAGAATAAAAGCTAGAAGCTACAAGCAACAGTAGGCTTCAGCAACATTCTTTGTCCTGCTGGTTAGCATCTTGAACCTCGGTCCTGCCACCATTAGGCCCACCTTGGTCATCCTCTTTCTCCCTGCTGCTTTCTTCTATTTTGTGGCTTGATTTCTTCCTTCTCTTCACAATGGGTTGGGTTTTCCTTTCCTTCTTCAGCACTTCCTCTTCCAGCAGTTCAGGGTCCATTTCACAAAGCTGCACACCCAAATTTTTAATTAATTTAGGTGACAGGGTTGGAGGAGAGGGGAAGCAAGCAATGCATCTCTTATCTGAGCAGCTGGAAGGTTTAGATTCACTGTAAGTTGACTATAGTCTTAAGCTCCTTCTTACCTCAGTAACAACCAGGGGTGTTCTCTTGCCCTTTCCCTTCACAGTTACAGCTGGAGTGCTCTCCACTGTCAGTGTCTCCTTCTCAGCTGAATCAGGAATAGGTTCTGACGCAAGAGATGAAGAGCAGCAAGGTAAATGCTTGTCACTAGGACACTTAGTAGGAATAGAGTAATCAATTAGGCCATTCTTACCTTCCAGGCAATTGATAGCTCTAGAGGACAGGAAATCCTTTGCCCAAGCAAACTTGTCTGGAGACATAAGCATGATTGTAAAGAAATTGGCCCATTCAGAGGGTACACTAACCAGAGTAGAATTTGGCATACCTGGGCTAAAAAACTTGGCCCAGAGTCTGGTGGCTTCAGCACCTTTGGCCCTTTCCCACATGACTAGAGTAGGATCAGGCCCAACCTGTCGAATGAGCACCATGCCAACATTTAAAATATTATCACCCACAGGTAGCCCATTCTGGCCATCATGCTCATCATCATTGTTTAGACCCTGCTCCCCCTGCTTTGCATTTTGATAATCCATCAGGTCTAGTGGAAGCCCATTGTCATCAAACTCTAGAAGCTGATCTTCAGGAATCTCTTCATCTAAGACATCAATAGGTAAAGCAGGCAGCAGGGGCACTTGCATTTCAGCATCAGCTAAAGCCATCAAGTTCTGTTCTTCAGGAAGCAATTCATGTAAGTTTTGTTGTACCAATACCTCTTGCACCACATTATTACCCTCAAGCAAGTCTGCCAACTCTAAGAAGTCACCCTGCAGAGGCTACATAGGGTTAATGATAACCTCCTGAGGGTTGTCTTCATCCTGACCTGGGGCATTCAAATCAATTTCCATCATCTGTGGGGGCAGGTTAAGGTCTTGTCCCACCATAGGTTGCAGTAGCTGTTGAGGTGGCACGGGCCATTGCTCCCATGCAGCATTATCCTCCTGCTCATTCAGCTGATTCTGTTGATCCTGCTGTACTTGCAGCTCATGTCCCTGCTCTTGTTCTAGTTCCTGCTCATGACCCTGATTTTGGTCATCTTGCTGGTCAGGCCCAAGTCTAGGTTGACCCAGACCGAAGAAGTCAAAAGGCATCCCATCTAGAGGCGGCTCTGGAACATGATCTTCATCCGGGGGGCCACCTCCCAGCAGATTGTGCTATAGAATCTCGCACTGGACTGTCCAAGATTCACCCTCAAAGCTAGGAGCCTCTGAGAAAAGAATAAAATGAGGAACCGACTGCACATCTAGAACACGGGCCCTGATAATCACCCTTGTTAGCTTTCTGTCTTCATCCTGCCAGTACAGATGTTTGCCAAATGAACCAATGGCATCCTGAAAAAATTGTTCTTCCTGAAAGTTGGGAGGAAACCCCAACAACATGATCCAGCATTCGGTGTTGAACAACACCCACCTCCAGTTTCTACCCTCATTATGCTTTGTAAAGGTCAGATGGATGTTACCAAATGGGATAGGCCCCTGCTGAATCAACACATCTCTATCAAGCAGCCTATCAAATCAGACAAAAGCCTGACCGAGACTGTAGGGCTAAACATCAGTGATTCTAATCCTTCTATTGAGAAAGAACTGGCGCAAGACTTCATCTATGGCATCGAAATCAAGCTCAATATCCGGAAGAGGACCAATGTTTACAATCGCCAGATCTCTATTAGCAGGCAGTGGCTCATCGCTTGGAACCGGCCTTCTAGAAGCCACTACTCTCACCATCGTTGGTCGGTTGACTACATCTTCCTAGATCATGTTGTGGGGAACAAATGGTCTGGGATCGACCCGCTGGAACGCCATGGCAGACGACGGAGAGAGCTCGCTGACGATCGGAGGGGAGTTGCACTGTAGCTCAAGAGTGTGGTTTTCCACCTCGGGGAGAGGAGTGGCCGCTTGCTGTGAAGATGGAGGAGAAGCCGAAGAGGTGGCCAAAGACCAAAGAGCTGGCTCCACATTTAAGAGGGTGGCCACATTCTGACGACCCAAAAGACACGGAGAAGCAGGCTTGGCCCAAGAATTCCCAACTGTGGTACGAGGTATCTGAGGGGTCCAAGTGAGCAACAGGGCATTTGCCATTTCCCCAAATGAATTGAAAATCGGCGAGGACGACGGGTCCGGGACCTCCGAGATTTTGAACCAATCTGACTAGTCAAATTTACTGATTTAGAACAACTCCAAAAGAGTTGCTATTCTTGTTATAAAGTATAATTTAGAGTTTCTAAAGAAGAAATCAGCCTCTGAAACCAACGCCGTTCGTGAGTTCATCTGCTCAGGTGAAGACCGACAATCATGTTTTTAGGGAGCGTCTTCTACGCGACTGCTCGATAAATCCACAAGTTCCTCTTCTTCCCGGTGTTTCTGGTGGCGGTGGGAGATCGGCACTGCAACCTCTCTGCACTGCATCGAGCGGGACGACTACTCCAACAGGCGCTATGTCAACTAGCACAACTGGCTCTGGTGCCACTTGCTATGTTCTAGTTCATCCTCTATTTTCAGTGACCAAAATCATGATTATAAGTATCATCTACATGTTCGTGTCGCTTGGATCACACGTGCACATATCTAAGGCCACAAACTTGTTTTTAATATTTTCTAGATTAAATTAATATTGGAATTGCCTAAATTTCTAACACAAGTCTGGAGATGCCTGTACGCTGCAGAAGTGCAGGAATAGGAAGAAATGATGAAGACGTTTGGTTTCCGACTAAACTTTAGTCCCTATCAAATCGAATGTTTAGACACATGTATGGAGTATTAAATATAAACTATTTATGAAACTAAATATACAGATTGAGACTAATTTGCAAGATGATTTTTTAAGCCTAATTGGTTCATGATTTGATACTGTGGTGCTACAGTAAATATGTGCTAATGACGAATTAATTAGTCTTAATCAATTTGTCTCACGGTTTACTGATAGAATCTGTAATTTATTTTTTTTATTAGTATCCGAACATCCCATGCGACATATCATGTAACATCTGATGTGACACTAACTAAACTTTAGTCCCTGCATCCAAACACCCGTTTCCCCAACTAAAGTTTAGTCTCTATCACATCACATGATTGGACACATGCATGGAGTATTAAATATAGACTAAAAATAACTAATTGTACAGATTGCAAATAATTTGTAAGATAAATTTTTTAAGCCTAATTAGTCTATGATTTGACACTGTGGTGCTACAGTAAACATGTGCTAACGACGGGTTAATTAGGCTTAATAAATTCGTCTCGCGGTTTACTGGCGGAATATGTAATTTATTTTTTTATTAGTATCCGAACACCCCATATAACGTCCGATGTGACACCAACTAAACTAGAATTTGGATAAAGTAAAAAATCTTTTACTACCAAGCTTGTTTATAGATTTATATCCTATGAAGACTAAATGTGCATCGGACATGTGTCTTGGCAAGGTAACAGCTATTTTTTCAACTGTTAGAATATAGCCGTTGAGGCTGTCCCGTGTGATGTCCAGTGGTGCACCGGACATATCTACTACACCCGCAGCCTATGTGACAAATGGGTAACATATGGATTTAAAGGTAGACTTGGCCACTCTCTTGGACACTCATTCACTAGTGCACACACTCTAGAGTTGAGCAAACACTCCTACTTCCTCTCTTGACTCAGTGATCACATTTACAAGAGATTGGGAGCCTCTAGTGTGCATTGTGAAAGGATCAAGATGCCCAAGAGGGGGTGAATTGGGCTTTTCTAAAAATTAATTGCAAGAATTCAATTCTACAAGCCAAACTTCACCCCTAGTGCCTACTAGTGTTCCTTGTGATTCTACCGATAAAAGTTTTGCACCCTAAGTTCCAATCCTAGACTAGCATGGCAATTCTAGGAAAGTAAACATGCAATGAAAGTAATGCACGAAAGTAAATGCTTGAAAGTAAGGGTTAGAAACACGGCGATGTTTTGCCGAGGTATCGGAGAGTCGCCACTCCCCACTAGTCCTCGTTGAAGCACCCGCGCAAGGGTGTAGCTCCCCCTTGATCCGCGCAAGGATCAAGTGCTCTCTACGGGTTGATTCTTCGACACTCCGTCGCGGCGAATCACCCAAAACCGCTCACAACTTGAGTTGGGTCACCCACAATCTCGTCGGATGATCACCAAACTCCCAATCACCACCAAACCGTTTAGGTGATGGCGATCACCAAGAGTAACAAGCTAGAACTCTCACTTGACCATAACAAGCCTAATGAGAAGATGGATGCACACTTGCTACACTCTTGTCACTAGAGAGGATTCTCAAACTTTGATTCGCAAATCTCTATCCTCACTAGGGCTCTTGCACTCCCTTGCACTTCAAAGGTGTTTCTCAGCTGAACAAATGAGCAAGAGAGCTCTAAACGAGGTGGAGGGGATGTATTTATACACCCCTCAAACAAATTCAACCGTTACCTTTCGAATCAGCAAAACGCGCACTAACCGGACGCGCCTGTCGACATGACCGGACGCGCCGATCAGGTGTAATGGTCGAAAACTAAAAACTGCGCTGAGTGACCGGACGCGCCGATCTGTGATGACCAGACGCGCCGGTCTGAGATGACCGGACGCGCCGATCAGGGATGATCGGACGCGTCCGATCATGCAAGAGCTTACTAGAAAACTGACCTGACGCACGACCGCGTCCGATCATAGGTGACCAGACGCGTCAGGTCACCACAGGACCTTACTGGAACGTGACCGGACGCGCCGATCACTTCACAGTCGCGTCCTATTACGCTATTTACCTTCTGGAACACGTGTCAGACTGACCACCACGTCCGGTCCTCTCAAGGACCGCGTCCGGTCGATCAGTTGAAACCGCAGTGAAGTGTTAGTACTGACCGGACACGTCCGGTCATGACCAGGACCGCGTCCGGTCATAGGTAAACGGCTCAAACGTCTTCTAGACGCGATGCAACTTGAACCAAGTTGCTTCCAACTGAACTCTGAGCTTTTCTCGAGCTACCTAGTGCTAAGTTTGACAAGTGTGCACCACACCTAAACATAAGACTCACCTAGGTCAAGCTACTCGCTCATGCCCCCCTTTATAGTACGATCAAAGGAAGAAACAAAGATCCTAACGACTATTCCAGATGTAACTCAACACCTTGACATCCGGAACTAACCGTCCTTAATCTTAATCGTTGATCCTTTGAAAACCGAAATGAATTTCATCAAGGGACATGAATACCATATTGCCCAAAGCAGTTATCATCTCCATGACCTAACTTACCAACATTTCTGCAAAACACACGTTAGTCATGGTAATTATGCGTTGTCATCAATTGCTGAAACCAACACGGGGCCTAGATGCTTTTAATCTCCCCCTTTTTGGTGATTGATGACAACACTTAGATTCAGAAGATATGAGTTGAGGTTTTCGATCATGCTTGGTTCACATAAGCAAAAAGTTGTAAGCACAAAGGGTTAGTCATTGCTTATGTGTTCCAAGCCAACTGAGTGTACTCATAAGATAAAATATGAAGAGTTAGTACACATAAAACATAGCTCATATGAAATCGGAGTAAGGCACGGAAGCACAACCTTAAGAGCTAAACAACATTGAGTGACATAAAACAAAACATAGTCTCACAAACTCATAGTCACACAATGCAGGGCGAGAAAAAGTAAACATGATTCATGAAAGTAGAACACATGAAAAACGAAACCCTCTAACACCACTCCCCCTGAATCTATGCTTTCTCTCCCCCTTTGGCATCAACCATCAAAAACTAATCTAGGGATCTGACGGGGGAACAGAAGCTGTCGTGTCTGGTGCCGAGGAGCGTGGAGTGATCACAAACTGCGTAGCATCCTCCTCAGACTCTGAACTGTCAGGCTGACCCTCTGAAGCTGAACGTGGCAGTGAAGTAGTCTGGGTCTGTAGATGAGGTGCAGTGACTGAATGTGTAGAAGCAACTATCGGATCGGTCACTATCGCCTGAGCCTAAAAAACCCCTAGAGTGGGAGGATCTGTAGATGCAACTGAGGAAGGCAGAGTGTCTGTGGTAGCAGTCCCTGTCACTAGAAACGCAGCAGTCTCTGAAGCCAACATGTCTGAGGTAGTCACAAAAGTCGAATGGGACGGTGTCGGCTGTCCAGTCAGCTCACTGTATGTAGCACTGAAATCAGGGAATGCCGGGCCTGAGAGGAGATGTGGTCCCGGCTGAGCTGGTGGAGTAAAACCTGTCTGAATAGGCGTGTAGCTCGAAGACTGAAAAGTCTGAGGTATCTGCTGCTGAGGGGAGGTATACTAAAAACTCGGCTGCCCCTGACTCTGAGGTCCACTGGACTGTAAGGCTGGAGTCAGAACAGACGGCGGTGGTGGAACTCCCACAGTGACAAGGTGGCGCAGAAGCTCTAAGTACTGCTGCTGAGTAGCTGCCTGCTGCATCTGCATCTCGAACTGCTGACGCTGAAACTCGAGCTGCTGCCTCTGAAGCTCGTCCTAGCGAGCCTGAATCTGTGCAAATGCTGCAGCTGAGTCCTGTGTCTGTCGCTGCATCTGTATCTCCTGTCGCTCCTGGGCCTGGGTCAACCTCTCAAGGATAGCCACCATGGCTGGATCTGAGCGGGAGGCTGAGCCAGAGCCACCGGCCTCATGGTCGTGAGGCCGAGGAGAGCGGTACCTGGGGATGGGCTGGTAGTCTTCATCTGTGCTGTCAGTGGCCACATCCTCGGCTTGATCAACCGGCTGAGCATCTAAGTCTGCAAGCTCTGCCTCGGCAAGACCCTCAACGGTCTCGTTCTGCTCAGCGGCTGTCTCTGGTACCTCTGGCCTCCGTCGCCGTCCTGGGCCAGGTGCCTGCTCTCTAGTCACTGATGCCCACAGCTGGCGGATGTCATATTCTAGGAATGCTGTGGTAGTATTAGAGATTTCAGCTCTAATCTCTGCAGGCAACTCACAGGCAGTCCTGATGATGAAGCAGATCCATTGTGCATATGGGAGCTGCCTGTATCCCTTGAACCCCTCTGCCAAGATATCCTCCATCTCACAGAGCATCAGATCCCAAAGGTCAAACGGGGTCTGTGAGACGAGGTGATGTACCACCCATAGCTGCATGCGAGTGAGACCCTCTCTGTATCCAAGCCTCGGAAGAAGTGTCCTTCTCACTATGGCATCCAGTACTCTCGCTATGGGTGTCAAACTGGCTGGTGTGTGACGAGACTCTTCGCCAAAAGGCTCACGGAAGCAGGGTCGAATCAGATCAGTAGGAGGCACTGTCTCGCCGTGAGGGCGTCTCGGAGAAGCAGTCTGTCCGAAGCACAGCTGATGGATCTTGGTCTCTAAAGCAGAGAGTCTGAGAATCTTCCGTACCCTGGTGCTGTATAACCTACGGTCATGACCTCTGAAGGCAAAGTGGATGAACTGATGTGCAGGGTCAATCCACAGTGACGAGTAAAACTCTCTGACCCAGGTTCCGCAGTATGCTCCAGTCCATCCAAGTAGATCTGACAGTCCTGGCAGAAAAGACAGATGTGGACGAAGCTGCTCACCAACCACCTCAACTAGTGCCTCTAGTCGACAGACTCTCTGTGGTCTGAAAGCTATCCCACTGTCGACATAGGCCCTATAGAAATCCTTGTGCAGAGGTGTATAGAAGCCCTGTGACGCCCGGGGATCCCGCTGGGGTGGGAACCACCGAGACACCTCAATGAACCTGAGGGCCTGGACCTGTCTGGTTGTAGCACCCCTGAGGTCAAAGTGCTCAACTGGGGGGTGACCTCTAGCCCTGGGAGGTGGATGACCTCCACGACGCTGTCCCTCTGGCCTGGGAGTAGCCTAAGCTCGCGTACGTCCTAAGCGACAACGCTGTGGAGTCTGTACTGTCTGCTCCTCAGTCTCCTGTGGATCCTCTGTAGGCTGCTCTGCAGGGGCCTCCACTGTCTCCTCTGTAGCCTCTACTGTCTCCTCTGTGGCCTCTGTACCAAGTTGTCGACCTTCAAGATGAAAGCGACTCTCGCCAATGCGAATACCACTGCTCCTGCCACCCCTCTCTGCTGCATCTGCTGCATCTACCACTGCCTGAGCTATCTCTGCCTCTGTAAGATTTCTCTTCCTTTTCTTGGTAGCAATTTTGACTCGCTTCCCATGAGCTACCTCAGTCCTCCTAGGGGGACTGTCATCCCTATCACTAGGTGCCCCACCAGCGTTCTTGCATCGAACCATACTAACAAGAGGATGTACTGACACAAACTGAAAAGGCAGATGATGTACTAAACCTTGTGAGGCTTGGCCTCAATCCGTATCCGCAGGCTTGGCCTCGGATTCACAACTGATCACCTGAACCACTCAGCACTGACAGGACAAACTAAAACGATAGAATAGATGGATCTACTATAAGCAACATATATATCTAAAAGATAAGTGAGATCCAAGTAAGAGCAAGCAGGTGAGGTAAGATATGAGATGACCGCGATAGCTACCTCGACGAGCGATGATCCGATGACCAGAAGACGATCTCGACGTATTAGGGTTACCCGAAGACGGCGACCGAAACCCTAGAATACAATCGACGATCGAACGACAATTGAATTAGTAATTCACCGGAAAATCAACGGTAAACCCTAATCCAAGGAGAAGATGTCACCTTGCGGAGACGGAGACGATCACGAGGATTCGAAGATGAAAACCTGGCGACCTAGGGTTAGGGTTTTTTTGGTGAACCTTGCGATCTAGGGTTAGGGTTAGGAGTCTTCGCAAGGGCTTTGAAGAGCGTGCATGGCAAAAGGATTTCTGATGAATAGCTAGGGCGCTGGGGAAGTCTCTGGCGGTGGCAGTGCTGCTCGGTGCTGCAGCACGACGGCTGCAGCGGCGGTGGCGCGGGCGCAGCGGCTCGGCTGCGGCGACGGTGGCACGGGCGCAGGGCGCGACTGTGGCGGCGGCTCGGTGCTGCGGCAGGAGGGCTGCGGCGGCGGCTTGGTGTTGCGGCAGGAGGGCTGCGGTGGCGGTGGCGCGGACGAGGGTGCGAGCAAGGTCGGCGGGTTCAGCAATGGCGAGCGAGGTCAGCGGGCGAAGAAACTAGATCTAAACGTACGGTTAAAAGGGCGAGATCCGCTTTATGTGTGATGACCGGACGCGGTGGTCGAATGACCGGACGCGGTGGAGGCAGCGTCCGGTCACATTCCAGTAAGCTCCTGGAATGACCGGACGCGTCCGATTATCCACGATCGGACGCTGACAGCGTCTGGTTTGACATAGCCCGAAAATTTGGAACTGATGACCGGACGCGGTGGTGGATACCGGGACCGGACGCGGTGGTCGACAGGGGCACGTCCGGTGCAGCATCCGGTTAGAGATTTCAAAGAAAAACTTCAGGAATGACCGGACGCGTTGGTGGACGCCAAGACCGGACGCGGTGGTGAAGCAGAACCGCGTCCGATGCAGCGTTCGGTCCAGCGTCCGGTCGCTGTAAAAAGCTCTTTTTCAAACCGTTTTTCGACGCGACTTCTCCCAATCAAGTTCCAATTCAAAGAGACTCAAATAAACACCAATTGGAACCTGATATGAGTGACCTCACTCAAACCCTCAAAATTTTCAAAATATTTTGCCTTAGGCTAGTATTATTTTTAAGAAAATATTTAATAAACACCCGAGGAGCAATGTATGGCCATGCAATAGAGTTTATGAACCCTTGGGAGCTTCAAATGCTCTCTCTATTCATGGACGAACACAGAGGTTACTCAAAGCTAAACCGAAAAGAAACGACAAAGCAACAACCATGCATATGCAATGCAAAACAAGAAAGGAGAACTAGGTTGCTTGTCAAGTTTGATCCAAGGTTAGGCTTTTTCACTCCTCCAAAGGAGGGTTATCGTAACTGTGTTAGACAAGTCCTAGATGCATTGCGGGAAAATAAACATGACATAGAGTACAATGCAATTCAAGGGACAACACAAGCTCATCTTTTAAAGTTACTAGAATCAAGCACATTTAGTTCAATTCTCAATCTACAAAAGGTAGCCTCATCTAAAGGTTTAGTGAAGATATCCGCTAATTGATTTTCACTTCTTACACCTTCTAGTGATATATCATTTTTAGCAACATGATCTCTTAGAAAGTGGTGGCGGATATCTATGTGCTTGGTGCGAGAGTGTTGTATCGGATTATTTGCAATTTTAACCGCACTTTCATTGTCACATAAAAGCGGCACCTTTTCAAGAACAACTCCATAGTCTAGGAGGGTTTGTTTCATGTATAGGATTTGTGCACAACAAGCCCCCGCGGCAATGTATTCTGCCTCGGTGGTGGACAAAGCCACACTATTTTGCTTTTTAGATGACCAAGATACTAAGGATCTCCCAAGCAAATGGCATCCTCCGGATGTGCTTTTTCTATCAATTTTGCAACTGGCATAATCCGAATCGGAGTAGCTAACTAGTTGGAATCTAGCTCCTTTGGGGTACCAAAGTCCAATGCTTGGGGTATACTTAAGATATCTTAGGATTCTTTTTACGGCACTTAGGTGAGGTTCTTTAGGGCACGCTTGAAAGCGGGCACACATGCACACACTAAACATGATGTCGGGCCTAGATGCGGTAAGGTACAACAAGCTACCAATTATAGAACGGTAAAGAGTTTGATCGATTGGTTTACCTCCCTCATCTAGGTCGAGATGTCCATTAGTTGGCATTGGGGTCTTGATTGGCTTGCATTCTTCCATCTTGAATCTTTTGAGAAGATCCTTGGTATACTTTTCTTGAGAGATAAAAATCCCTTCTCTCATTTGCTTGACTTGAAACCCAAGGAAGAATGTTAGCTCACCAATCATTGACATCTCGAACTCTTTTGACATCAATTCACCAAATTCTTTGCAATAGTCTTCATTTGTTGACCCCGAAGATGATATCATCAACATAGACTTGACAAATGAAGATCTCTTCATTAAACTTCTTGGTGAATAGCGTGGTGTCAACCTTCCCAATGGTGAAGCCCTTTTTAATGAGGAAGTCCCGGAGGCGCTCATACCATGCTCTAGGGGCTTGCTTGAGCCTATATAGCGCCTTGGACAACCTATAAACATGATTAGGATATCTAGGGTCTTCAAACCCGGGAGGTTGTTCAACATAGACTAGTTCATTTATGAAGCCATTTAAGAATGCACTTTTCACATCCATTTGATATAGTTTCATATCATGATGTGATGCATATGCAAGAAGGATACGGATGGCTTCAAGTCTTGCAACGGGTGCAAAAGTCTCTCCAAAATCTAGACCTTCAACTTGAGAGAACCCTTTTGCTACTAGTCTTGCCTTGTTTCTTACTACTACCCCTTGATCATCTTGCTTGTTGCGGAACACCCACTTGGTTCTAATGACTCTTACAACTTTTGGATGCTCTTCAAGTGTCCATACTTGATTGCGGGCGAAGTTGTTCAATTCTTCATGCATGGCATTCACCCAATCCGGATCTTGAAGAGCTTCTTCTACATTCTTAGGTTCAAGACAAGAGACAAAAGAGTGATGTTCAACAAAAGAATTAAACTTTTGAGATCGAGTCATTACACCCTTTGTAGGACTCCCTATGATGAGATCTTGTGGATGTGCTTGAAGTAGGGGTGAGTTTCTTCGATCAACCATTTGAGGAGTAGGATGGGAAGCATCAACATCTTGTGCTTGTGCCTCGGCTTGATGATGAGAGACATGGGTGTCTTTATTTTCAACTCTCTCATTCTTGTTATCATCTTGATGCACATATGATGAAGATGGTGGATTGACAATTTGTATATCGTCTTCATCATCTTTAGGCTTGATGTCACCCATCGGCATGTTCTTCATGGCCTCTCTCAATGGTTCATCACCTACATCATCACAATTCTCAATTGCTCCTTGGGAGCCGTTAGATTCATCAAATTCCACATCATATGTTTCTTCAACCAAACCGGTGGCATGGTTAAATACTCTATATGCTTTGGACTTTGATGAGTAACCAACAAGAAAACCAATATCACAACATCTTTGGAACTTCCCTAGGTGTTGACGCTTCTTGTAGATGTAGCATTTGCAACCAAACACCCGGAAGAATGAGACGTCCGACTTTTTCCCATTTAGCAACTCATAGGGGGTCTTGCCAAGAAACTTTTGTAGGAAAAGGCGATTTGAAGCATAGCATGCGGTGTTGATTACCTCAGCCCACAATTTTTCTGGTGTGTTGTACTCATCTAACATTGTTCTTGCAAGAGTGATCAAGGTCTGGTTCTTTCTCTCAACTACACCATTTTGTTGAGGAGTGTAGGTTGATGACACTTCATACTTGATTCTAATTTCATCACAATAAGCTTCAATGTTGGTGTTGTCAAACTCTTTTTCATTGTCACTTCTAATCTTCTTTATCTTGACTTCAAATTCATTTTGAGCTCTCTTTGCAAACTTCTTGAAGCAACTTGCCACTTCGGATTTGTCATGAAGGAAGAAGGTCCAAGTGTATCTTGAGAAGTCATCCACAATCACAAGACAATAAAGATTTTCACCCAAACTCTTGTAAGTTGTAGGACCAAACAAATCCATGTGTAGAAGTTCTAGTACTCTTGATGTTGACATGTAGGCTTTGGTTGGATGAGTGTTTGCAACTTGTTTGCCGGCTTGACATGCACTACAAGGTTTGTCCTTCTCAAACTTTACATCCTTCAAACCTCTCACTAATTCTTTCTTCAATAGCTTGTTGAGAGTGTTCATTCCAACATGAGCAAGCCTCCTATGCCAAAGCCATCCAAGTATAGTCTTGGTGAACAAACATGTCATCAAGTTTGCATCTTCAGAGGTGAAGTCAACTAGATAGAGATTATTGTATCTAAAACCCTTGAAAATCACTTGCTTGTCATCTATCTTTGTAACGACCACTTCATTTGGACTAAACAAGCATTGGTAGCCAAGATCATAAAGTTGTCCAACGGATAGTAAGTTGAAACTCAATGAAGCAACATAGAGCACATTTGAGAGAGAATGATCATTTGATATTGCAACTTTGCCTATACCCTTGACTTTGCTTTTGGAATTATCCCTAAATGTGATCTTGTCTTGACATACCTCATCCTCTTCAAGTGAGGTGAACATACAAGGATCACCGGTCATATGTTGTGTGCAACCACTATCAATCACCCAATGAGATCCACCGGTCTTGTAGTTCACCTTTCGATCACCCTTAGCCATAAGGCATAGATGAGTAGCGGAAGATGATGGTGAAGGTGGCGGTGAAGGTGGTGATGAAGATGTCGGTGAAGATGATGATGGCCCAATCACAAATGCGGCGATCTTCTCTTTTTCATTATCACTTTCATCGCCGGAGGACTCACATGATGATTCAATGTCGGTGAGCCAATCACCAACAATATAAGCCTTGCCTCCCTTCTTCTTCTTGTAGAACTCTCTTTTCTTGCCATCTTTCTTTTTGTATGGCTTGTTCTTTCTCTTCTCATCTTTTTTATCACTTGAGTCATCTTTCTTGCCCTTGTACTTATTCTTGTACTTGTCTTTTGGAGGCTTCGGGCATTGGTGAGCTAGGTGGCCAAGTTCTCCACAATTGAAGCAATCCATTTCAGAGATTGGTTTCCTTTTGCTACTTGTGAAGAATTTCTTCTTCTTGCCATCGAACTTGATGCCACTCTTGTTGAGCTTCTTTAGCATCTTGGTGGTCTTCCTCACCATGAGTGCAAGTGATTCATCATCAATGTCACTTTCACTTGAGCTTTCTTGCACTATCATGGCTTGGCCCTTATTCTTTTTCTTTTTATGGCTAGCTTTGAAGGCCAAGTCTTTCTTCTTGGAAGAAGATAAGCCCTCTTCCGGAGTGATGTGCATGTACATCTCATGTGCGTTGATCTTTCCCAATACTTGTGTCGGTGTTGCGGCGGAGAAATCACTTTGGTGAAGTACGGTGACAATGTGTCCATACTTCTCAACGGGAAGAACACTCAAGATCCTCCTTGCAATATCCGATTGACTCATTTGAGTGAGTCCAAGAGCATTGAGATCTTCTACAAGAACATTCAAACGAGTGTACATCTCATTAGCACTTTCTTTGGGAAGCATCTCAAAAGAATTAATTTTCTTTAAGGCAATATGATAGCGTTCCTCACGCTCACTCTTAGTTCCCTCATGGAGAGCACAAAGATTTTCCCACAATTCATGAGCGTTTTTGGCATTGCGCACATGATTGAAGATATCTTTGCCTAAGCCCCGGTAGAGTGCATTTTTTGCCTTTGCATTCCACCGGTCGTACTTCTCGTCACCACTTAGGTTAGCGGGATCTCTTATAGGAGGAAGCCCTTCGGTTGCGGCTCTAAGACACCTAACATCTATGGCTTCGAGGTACGCCTCCATACGAATTTTCTAATATGGAAAATCGTCTCCCTCAAAAGTGGGAGGTGGTCCTTCCCCATTAGACAACTTGCTCTAGGCGGTGAAGCCTAAATTAAGAGCAACACGGCTCCGATACCAATTGAAAGGATCAAGATACCCAAGAGGGGGGTGAATTGGGCTTTTCTAAAAATTAATTGCAAGAATTCAATCCTACAAGCCAAACTTCACCCCTAGTGCCTACTAGTGTTCCTTGTGATTCTACCGACAAAAGTTTTGCACCCTAAGTTCCAATCCTAGACTAGCATGGCAATTCTAGGAAAGTAAACAAGCAATAAAAGTAATGCATGAAAGTAAATGCTTGAAAGTAAGGGTTAGGAACACGACGATATTTTGCCGAGGTATCGGAGAGTCGCCACTCCCCACTAGTCCTCGTTGGAGCACCCGCGCAAGGGTGTAGCTCCCCCTTGATCCGCGCAAGGATCAAGTGCTCTCTACGGGTTGATTCTTCGACACTCCGTCGCGGCGAATCACCCAAAACCGCTCACAACTTGAGTTGGGTCACCCACAATCTCGTCGGATGATCACCAAACTCCCAATCACCACTAAACCGTCTAGGTGATGGCGATCACCAAGAGTAACAAGCTAGAACTCTCACTTGACCATAACAAGCCTAATGAGAAGATGGATGCACACTTGCTACACTCTTGTCACTAGAGAGGATTCTCAAACTTTGATTCGCAAATCTCTATCCTCACTAGGGCTCTTGCACTCCCTTGCACTTCAAAGGTATTTCTCAGCTGAACAAATGAGCAAGAGAGCTCTAAAAGAGGTGGAG
Organism: Saccharum hybrid cultivar R570; assembly: GCA_038087645.1. Lineage (NCBI taxonomy): Eukaryota > Viridiplantae > Streptophyta > Magnoliopsida > Poales > Poaceae > Saccharum > Saccharum hybrid cultivar. The sequence goes on along the minus strand of JAQSUU010000635.1, from coordinate 2,089,992 downwards.
GGGATGTATTTATACACCCCTCAAACAAATCCAACCGTTACCTTTCGAATCAACAAAACACGCACTGACCGGACGCGCCTGTCGACATGACCGGACACGCCGATCAGGTGTAACGGTCGAAAACCGAAAACTGCGCTGAGTGACCGAACACGCCGATCTGTGATGACCGGACGCGCCGGTCTAAGATGACCGGACGCGCCGATCAGGGATGATCGGACGCGTCCGATCATGCAAGAGCTTACTGAAAAACTGACTTGACGCACGACCGCGTCCGATCATAGGTGACCGGACGCGTCAGGTCACCACGGGACCTTACTGGAACGTGACTGGACGCGCCGATCACTTCACAGTCGCGTCCGATTACGCTGTTTACCTTCTGGAACACGTGTCAGACTGACCACCGCGTCCGGTCCTCTCAAGGACCGCGTCCGGTCGATCAGTTGAAACCGCAGTGAAGTGTTAGTACTGACCGGACGCGTCCGGTCATGACCAGGACCGCGTCCGGTCATAGGTAAACGGCTCAAACGTCTTATAAACGCGATGCAACTTGAACCAAGTTGCTTCCAAATGAACTCTGAGCTTTTCTCGAGCTACCTAGTGCTAAGTTTGACAAGTGTGCACCACACCTAAACATAAGACTCACCTAGGTCAAGCTACTCGCTCATGCCCCCTTTATAGTACGGTCAAAGGAAGAAACAAAGATCCTAACGACTATTCTAGATGTAACTCAACACCTTGACATCCGGAACTAACCGTCCTTAATCTTAATCGTTGATCTTTTGAAAACCGAAACGAATTTCATCAAGGGACATGAATACCATATTGCCCAAAGCAGTTATCATCTCCATGACCTAACTTACCAACGTTTCTGCAAAACACACGTTAGTCATGGTAATTATGCGTTGTCATCAATTGCTGAAACCAACACGGGGCCTAGATGCTTTCACATTGCATTTGAGAGATTGTATTTGGCGCTGGCGGCACTCGGTGGTCTTTGTGACTTGGGATTTCTTGTTACTCTTTATGATTGTCGTCACCTAGCCCGCTTGTGCTTACGGAGGATCGCTGAGGGGCTCTTGGTGATTGTTGCCGCCATCGATCATCAACGATTCTGAGGGGCTTTGTGTGCATGCTTATTCTTGCGGGAGATTCACGAAAAGTAACTATAATGAAATCAATCGAGGTTTAGAGAGGTCTTTAGTGATCTACCGACTTTAAAGTGAAGCGGTGATCTTAAGATACACCTCAATGGGGAGTAGGTTCCAAGCAAGCAACTGAATCTCAGAGAAAAATCTATGTATCACTTCCCCTCGTCAGTTTGCTCTCTCAACACTTGCATTTATATTCCATATCTTGTGCTTGTGTTGTTGCTTGGTAGCCTAGCTTAGCTCTAGTGAGTTGTGTAGTTTCACTCTCCTTATTATCTCACTAGCTGCTACCACCTCCGTCCCTTTTTAAGAGTCGCTCGGGAGATGTGTCTGTGAGGGGTGCACGTTTTTCAAGCGACTAACATTGAGGGACAGACTAGTAGGTGTAAGTTCTAGTTGCTTGTTTGTTTGTGGGTTTTACTTGTTCTTGCAACTAGACTTTGTGAAGGGGGCTTGCGTTGTATTGACTAGGCTAGTAGTGACTATTAAGTTTGTCTCGTTTACTAACACACTTGTCTAATGTTTTGAGCTTGTAGAAAATTTTATTAGGCTATTCACCCTCCCTCTAGCCATCCATTAATCATTCCAATTAGCTAACAACTAGTTAAAGACTTAGCTAGAAAATTAGCGCATCTATAAGCTCTTCTGTTTAGATTAATTTTAGCTAGCTAGCAGTTAGCTCTTATATCCAAACAGACCCATACACTTATTTTATTAGCCAAAGATATTCTGTTACACCCTAACATAAACTAAAAGAAATACTCTTTCTGTCCCAAATAAATATACATCTCACTTTCTAAGGAGTCCAACTTTTTAATCTAAAGTTTGACAAATTTATATAAAAATATACTAATATTTATGATATATAATAATAATAATAATAATTAGATTAAGCATGGGGTAACTTGTACAAGAAACGACAAAATCCATAGCACAAGCTCTGATCAACACATAACATAGCTCTGTTTCAATCGGGCTACACTTGGATCACTCGTCATACGTAAGCAAGGAAGTGATGGTGGCCAAAGGAATTATATGAATAGAAGAAAAACAAACAACAAATTGGGAGCAGACGGATTCAGAAACTACTGTACCACAATAAGAGGTAACAAGAAAAGAGAGCAAATTTGGTTAAAATTTGATTGGCGTAGCACTCGTACAACCAGAGAACCGGAGACGTTTCAACATCAAGCGGACATCAGTACGAGCCTGAACAAAATCAGCAAAGCAAAACGGTAAAAGCGTCCAGACGCAGCACGCTACGTGGTTTCGCGTTGTCCATTTATTGTACCCACTACAAATATCTGATATTACAAGCTGTCTCTCAAAATAAAAATCTCCCACTCCGCAATAAGCTGCCAGCCGCAAGCCGCACACATGTTCTACTTCTGCCAGATCCAGTCCACGCCCACTCTCCCCAAATCATGCAGTTAAAGCACCTCCCGCCGATGGCGTCTCCGCCCCACTCAGTTAAGGTCCGGAACCCCCGGCGACTCACCGCGGCCCACTGCAGCTCTCCTCTCCTCCTCCGTGACCACACCCTAGCACTCATTCATCCCCGGCTCCTGCTCCTCCTCACTGTGTCCCTCGTCGCCGCCATGGCCTTCAATTTGTCCTGCTCCGCCAGCCCCTCACCGTCGTGACCGCGGCGTCCGCTGCCACGCGGCCACTCTCCAAGGTCTCCCAAGCCCGTGGTGTTGCTCATATCCTCAGATAGCTTCTGCTACGGGTACCAGTACAAGGTCCCTCTCCCGCACATCCGCTGGCTCATCTCCAGCGCCGGCACCCCCTCGTCACCTCCTCCTGCGGCTAGGGAGGGCAAGGGCGTTGTGGCCGTACTGTACTTCGTGACCGCCTCGAGGCTCGCCAGACATTATGGTCGCCGTCTACTAGAGTGTGTCGTGCCTGAAGTGTACGTTTCAAGTGTTTCAGGGGTTTCATATGCATGTTGGAAGTGTTTCATGTGGATATTGCAAAAGTAGATCGGGATATTGCATATGTTGCAATTGCTATACACGTATGTTGCAAACGTGTGTTCCAAATTTTTCATTTGTTTTTTAGACGTATGTTGCAAATGTGTTTATTTAGATGTTGCATATGTTGCAAGTGTTTTATCTGGATGTTGCATATGCTTTGCAATGGCTTTTCAAGTGTTTCAGGTTCTTCTGTAAGTGTTTCAGACGCATGCTTTAAATGTTTCATTTGTCTCCAGATGTATGTTGCAAATGTTTCATCTGGATGTTTCAAAAGTAGATTGAGTGTTGCATCCTCCACCTCGTCTTTTGGTGCCTCGCCTCGGTGTCTCCTCCTCCTCTCGGCGCCGGCTGGGAATCCACTGCCCCTCCCCCTCTTCTCAATGCTCCGAATGTTTCGGCTCTTTCAGACGCATGTTTCCATATGTTTTATCTTAATGTTATAATAGTATATATGTATGTTTCAAGAGTATACTGCATATGTTGCAACGGTTAGACTAATGTTGCAGAGGAGATGAGACGTTAGGACGAGGGAAGGGTCGCGGCCGAGAGAGAGCGCGGCGAATGGCAGGGGCGCGGCAGGGATAGCGCCCGCGGCAAGGGGAGGAGCGCGGCGAGCTTGACGCCGCAGCGTAGCCGGGATGGGATCAACTCGCGGGTGGCAGGACGCGATTCGCGGACGCGGGATCTGATGCGAGTACGGAGACATCCGATGTGACGCGGATGCAGACGTCGGGGTTGCTCCAAACGTCCGGACGCTAGCCACACCTCCAGAGACGGAGTGGCGGCCCAATTCTTGCCATACCATAGGCGTCCTCCACGCCGCCGCAACCGCAATCTCATACTACTGCTCCTTCTCTGTCTCCGGCGGCGGAGCCCATCCTCCACCCGCCTCGGCTGTCAGTCTGTCACCACTCACTGACTCACCGCCTCGGGTCATAATTTAGGCATAGGTCCCACTTGCCAGGGTCATATCTTATCCCCTCCTGTTATCCCTTCTTTCCCCTTTCCCCTTTCCCCTTTTCGTCCCACTCCCGCGCTCTCGGCCTCTCGCCCGCCCGAACCCCGCCGCCGTCGCGCGCGTTACGCGCCGCCTGTCAGCGCGCCGGGCGTCTCGCCTCCGTCTCCAATCAAGCAAAGCCAATTAAACCGCGATAGAGAAAAAAAAAACACTTGCTCCTCCCAGCCACCGTCCCCATGGCGACGCCTCCGCTCTCCTCCGTTTCCACTCACCACCGTGCCCCACCACCATGGCCGCCTCCCAAGACTGCCACCAGCCCGCGAACAAGCTTCCGGTGTGGCGTGCTGGCGCCAACGGCCGGTCAAGTCCTGGAGGCGGCCACCGCTGCTCCAAGTTCAAGGAGCACCAAGAACCCGCCCAGTCGGGTCCTGAGCTCTGACGTGAACCTGCAAATCCAGCGCCTCTGTCAGGCGGGTGACCTCGCCGCCGCTTTGAGGTTGCTGGGCTCTGACGGCGGCGTCGATGTGCGGAGCTACTGCGCGGTCGTTCAGCTCTGCGGGGAGAAGCGGTCGTTGGAGGCTGCGAGGAGAGCACATGCCTTGGTTCGTGCTGGAACGGGTGGAATCGGGAGCGTTCTTGGGAAGAGGCTAGTGCTAGCGTACCTGAAATGCGGCGACCTGAGCGGGGCAAGGACGGTGTTTGATGAAATGCCTCCTCAAGTCGCTGATGTCCGTGTCTGGACTTCGCTGATGAGCGCGTACGCGAAGGCCGGTGATTTCCAGGAAGGCGTTTCGCTGTTTAGGCAGATGCAGTGCTGTGGGGTTAGTCCGGACGCGCATGCTGTTTCCTGTGTCCTCAAGTGCATTGCCAGTTTGGGCAGCATCGAGGAAGGCGAGGTGATTCATGGGTTACTTGAGAAGTTGGGTCTTGGGGAAGCATGTGCGGTTGCTAATGCTTTGATTGCGTTGTACTCAAGGTGTGGTTGTATGGAGGATGCCATGCGGGTATTTGACAGTATGCATCCCCGGGATGCCATCTCTTGGAATTCTATGATCAGTGGATGCTTTTCAAACGGATGGCATGATAGGGCTGTTGATCTTTTCAGCAAGATGTGGTCTGAAGGTACAGAGATCAGTTCAGTGACAGTGCTCAGTGTTTTGCCTGCTTGTGCGGAATTAGGTTATGAGCTTATTGGAAAAGCAGTGCATGGATACTCCATAAAGTCTGGATTGCTTTGGGGGCTTGAATCTGTACAAAGTGGAATAGATGATGCTCTGGGATCCAAATTGGTATTCATGTATGTGAAATGTGGTGACATGGGCTCTGCAAGAATGGTGTTTGATGCAATGTCGTCAAAAGGTAATGTAAATGTATGGAATCTGATAATGGGTGGGTATGCAAAGGCTGGTGAATTTGAAGAAAGTCTTTCACTTTTTGAGCAAATGCATGAACTTGGAATTACCCCAGATGAACATGCCATTTCTTGCCTTCTGAAGTGTATCACTTGTTTGTCTTGTGCCAAGGATGACTTGGTGGCTCATGGGTATCTAGTAAAATTGGGTTTTGGGGCACAGTGTGCAGTTTGCAATGCACTGATATCATTCTATGCAAAATCCAACATGATTGACTATGCAGTCTTGGTGTTTGATAGAATGCCTCATCAAGATACCATTTCTGGGAATTCTATGATTAGTGGATACGCTTCCAATGGATTGAACAGTGAAGCTATTGAGTTGTTCGTAAGAATGCGGACACAAGGACAGGAACTGGACTCGGCTACGTTGCTATGTGTTTTGCCAGCTTGTGCACAATCACGCTATTGGTTTGTAGGAAGGGTGGTTCATGGTTACTCGGTCAAAACTGGATTGATTGGGGAGACGTCGCTTGCAAATGCTCTTCTTGATATGTACTCAAATTGTTCAGATTGGCATAGCACCAATCAGATATTCAGAAGCATGGCTCAAAAAAACGTGGTGTCTTGGACAGCGATGATCACAAGTTATACCAGGGCTGGGCTGTTTGACAAAGTGGCTGGGTTACTTCAAGAGATGGTATTAGATGGCATCAAACCTGATGTCTTTGCAGTCACAAGTGCCCTTCATGCTTTTGCTGGTGACGAATCTTTGAAACAAGGCAAATCTGTCCATGGGTACGCCATCAGAAATGGAATGGAGAAGCTTCTTCCCGTTGCAAATGCACTTATGGAAATGTATGCGAAGTGCAGGAATATGGAAGAAGCACGGTTGGTTTTTGACCATGTGATGAACAAGGATATAATCTCATGGAATACACTGATAGGAGGTTACTCCAGAAATAATTTTGCCAATGAATCCTTCAGTTTGTTCAGTGACATGTTGCTCAAATTCAGACCCAATGCAGTGACCATGACCTGCATCCTTCCTGCTGTTGCAAGCATTTCATCCTTGGAGCGAGGCAGGGAGATACATGCTTATGCACTTCGAAGAGGATTTCTGGAAGATAGTTATACATCCAATGCGCTTGTGGACATGTATGTTAAATGTGGTGCGTTACTGGTAGCTCGAGTTTTGTTTGACCGGTTGACTAAGAAGAACCTCATATCATGGACCATCATGATTGCTGGATATGGCATGCATGGTTGTGGAAAAGATGCTGTTGCCCTCTTTGAGCAGATGAGAGGCAGTGGTGTTGAGCCAGACGCGGCCTCTTTCAGTGCCATATTGTATGCTTGCTGCCATTCTGGTCTTACAGCTGAGGGGTGGAAATTCTTCAATGCTATGCAAAAGGAATACAAAATAGAGCCCAAACTGAAGCATTACACCTGTATTGTTGACCTGCTTAGCCGTACCGGAAATCTGAAGGAGGCTTTTGAGTTCATCGAGTCAATGCCGATTGAACCTGATTCAAGCATTTGGGTATCATTGCTGCACGGATGTAGAATTCACAGGGATGTCAAGCTTGCGGAGAAGGTAGCAGACAGGGTCTTCAAGCTGGAACCTGAGAACACAGGGTACTATGTTCTTCTTGCCAACATCTATGCTGAGGCTGAGAGATGGGAGGCTGTCAAGAAGCTCAAGAACAAGATTGGTGGTCGAGGGCTCCGTGAGAACACTGGCTGCAGTTGGATTGAGGTCAGGGGCAAGGTTCATGTCTTTATCGCAGATAACCGGAATCACCCACAATGGGACAGGATTGCAGAGTTTCTGGATGATGTTGCCACAAGGATGCGGGGAGAAGGCCATGATCCTAAGAAAAAGTATGCTCTGATGGGTGCCAATGATGCAGTGCATGACGAGGCACTATGTGGGCACAGCTCAAAGCTCGCTGTCGCATTCGGTGTGCTGAATTTACCGGAAGGGCGGCCAATCCGTGTGACAAAGAACTCAAAAGTCTGCAGTCACTGCCATGAGGTTGCTAAGTTCATATCCAAGATGTGCAACAGAGATATCATTCTGAGAGATTCAAGCAGGTTCCATCATTTTGAAGGAGGCAGGTGTTCTTGCAGAGGGTACTTCTGAAAGAAACATCAGTCATGTAACTGTGGTTTTGTTTGTTCATTGGCAGAGAGCACATTTAATTCTACTAGCAGTTCTAGCACCACCATATAGCCTGCATCTGTAGTGATTTTCCTTTATAAAGATGAAGAGATGACATTAAAACGATGAGGGAAGAGACCTTTAGAAGGTAACAATTTTGTATGTTCAGGAAATAGAAGCTACTGTCCATAGAAATGTAAAGAAATTTAAAACATATATAAAAGCATTTTGGCATCTTTTACTGAAAATATTGTTACAAGCAATCTGCATTTGCCATGGTAATTAAAACACTTCCTGCAACTGTAGCTTGCAAATGTGGGGAGAGGCCTGAGAGTATTGTTCTAGCAGCTGATGATGATTGACTTATTTGGAATTTTTCATCCAAAGGGGTGTACAGTTCAGTTGTTATACAACATTGTTAATTGCAGAGGTAATGGCAATGTACTTACCTGCTATCTGGAAAACTAACATTCCTTGTACGGTTGATATGTTTTTTATGTCAATCTCTCAATTAGACAACCCATCTTTTCACTGTGTGTGTAAAGCTGAATTAGTTGAACATGTATTGCACTGCTCAGTAGAGACAATCTGGGTAAGAGATGAAAAGTAGACGATGGTTGTTTTGTGCTCAAGACCTGAAGTAGAATCTATAGCCCACATTTTCTTTGACTGTGTTGTAGTGACAACAGATGTGGGAGTTCTGAAGTTCTTGGATCTAGAGTGTTTTAGAACTCTGAATATGTAGCGAAATTGTAGCTTTGCTATAATAGGCAGTTGTGAGTATGATTAATTTGGCAGCCTTATGGGAGCTGTCGAAACGAAGGAATGAATGTTTTCAGGACAAAAGGTGGAGATGTATGGAGTTGGTTTAGGGAAGATCCTATATATGTTAAAGAATTGGAGCGTGCTCTGTCGCACTTTCTCTATGGATGCTCTTGTGGCAGCCAGGCAGCTATCACCAAGTTGGAGCAAACAGCATAGAAGCCAGGAATACTAACAGTGATGTCCACAACGTCAGCAAATTGATGGATGTGATGCTGCTTTAAGATTAAAGACCTGAAAATTGAGAAGCTACAAGATTAATGGTAGATCTTGATGTCTGTCTTCAACTACAAGATTAATGGTAGAGGACTTAGAACAAAGGAGATCAGGCTCAGCGATCTCTCGCAGCAGCCTGGGAGAACGATGCCAAGTCTCTGAAGGTTGTAAGAGTTTGGTGATGAAGATGTAATGGTTCCATCTTTTTATGCTGGTGTTGTAGAGATGGTCATCCTATGAATGTTGTAAACACTTGAAGTGCCCTTTTGCTAATGCAAATGAGACTGGGGCTTTGCCCTATATTTGATTAAAAAAAAAGGGGGTACAACAAAGGTACTATCACTATTTCGATAAGTTGTGCTCGTCAAATGAAAATTCCATACCATGTATTGCGAACATTACTTGGTGACTGTCAGACCTATCAGGATATCAGCACACAGACCTGCTTATGAAGCACAAAAGGTACTTCTGCTATTTTGCTGAAACTCAAAAGGCTATGAGAAGTGGAAAACTACAACAAATCAGCAACAACAATGCATACCTATCCTGAAGAGAACACTGCATTTGATATTTATGAATCTGAAGGTGCCTAACAGTGTGAAAAATCAGGGCTGTTCTTTGTACTTGCATATTGCTTACTCCTTTCTTAATGCAATGATATGCACTCTCGTGCATATTCGATAAAAAAAATCAGGGCTGTTACAGTTTCAGGTTTCTGCCGGTGACGAAGTTCACATTCACAGGTCAAGTGTTGGAACTGAACGCATAGCAGCATGTGTACTTCAAAAAAGAGGACTTATTGGTGCATTTCGTGAATCAAAGCAGATTGTCATGCGAGAGGTCGCGTACATGAATGAATATATGAAGGTTTCAAAAGACGTAAATAAATATGGGCCGAGCCCATAGAAGAATCCCTTACGGCTCACCAGCCCATGGGCCTCGTCCCTTCGTCTACCTATCCAAGACCAATACCTCTCTCCCCATTTCTTCCTCCACTATCCACTCCCATCCCATGCCCGTCTCTCAAGGCTAAAACCTTCGCGTCCCTTATCCCCCGCAGGTCGCATCGCGTCGTACCAACAGCTCCACGAAGGGGAAGGCGAGTGGGGAGCGGAGATGGTGGTGCGGATCCGGCTGGCGCGGTTCGGCTGCCGGAACAGGCCCTTCTACCGGCTGATGGCCGCTGACAGCCGCTCCCCGCGCGACGGCAAGCACCTCGAGGTCCTCGGATACTACAACCCAATCCCTGGTATCGTCCGAGCCTAATTCATTGCGCCTCCCATCAGTTCGTTCCTTGTATTATCTGGTGCCTGTACCGGAGGTCGGAATGGACGATCTCGTGGCGGTTTTTATGGAGTTCGAGGATGTTTTAATCTCTTGAAGCTCTGTTCTAACAGTTTAATTACACTGTTGAGATGAGGCGAGTATGCTTCATGCTGTTGTACTGACAGTAGAGTTTCTTCTCATTTTTTAAGAAATAGTTGTGTTTCCTTACTGCTGAAGTCAAATATTAGCCTATCCATGTGACGATGACTAATGAAAGTGTCCTTTGTCTTGTTGCTGTGTACAGGGAAGGATGGTGGCAAGAGAATGGGTTTAAAATTTGACCGAGTGAAGTGAGTACATGTCAAATGATTTATATAGTGCATTTCACTTGACCTGTTGTGCATCCTCTAATGGGTATATGCAGGGAGTAGCTATTTTACGTGATGTAATTCTGTACCGTCTTTAAACCCCATCAAATTTAAATTGTCCGGTAGAAGCCAGCTTGAAAATTTGACCCAATTTTCAGTTTAAACTTTGCATCTTGGTGTTCAATAATATGTGGAGCATGATAGCATCAGGTGAAGGAGGTGGAAGATACTGGCTTTAAACTTTGGTACACGGGAACAACATCGGGTAGGAATGGTGTAGGCATCTTGATCGATAGGAGCCTTAAGGATGGAGTCGTTGATGTTAGGAGGCAAGGCGACCGGATTATCTTGGTCAAGCTGGTAGTTGAAGATTTGGCTTTGAATATGATTAGTGCCTATGCCCCTCAGGTAGGTCTTAGCGAGGGCACCAAGAGGCAGTTTTGGGAAGATCTTGATAGCATGGTTAGTACCGTTGTAAGGTCCTAGATGGCTAGAGGGGGGGTGAATAGCCTATAAAAATTTCTACAAGAATCACTAAGCAAACTTGTTAGAATAACAAACGGCGCAAAACAAGTTTTGCTTAGCCTACGGTTGTGATGCAAGCCTCCTATCCACAAGTCTAGTAGATTATGATCTCTAGTTCACACAAGGGCTATGTCACTAATTTTACACTAGTGAGCAAGCTAACAACTACTAGCAAAGGCTACCACTAGAGCTACACAAGATAATCTAGTAAATGTAAAAGCAAGAGATAGGATTGTGAATCTTATACCGACCGTGGAGTGAAGATGTTGCCAATCACCAAGATGATATACAATCAATCAATATTGACAACAACACAATATGAAGACCAATCACCGGGAGACAAGAGACACAATATTTTTGTTCACCCGGTGTTCACTTGTGCACCGACAAGCTACGTCACCGGTTGTGTCGACCAACACTTAGATGGTTCCTCGGTGTGACCCTCAAGTCACTTGCCCCTCAAGGCACGCCCCTCAAGGTACCGCAAGACACCACTCTCAAGTGAGGTAACTCAATGACACGCGCAATGTAATAGAGTTGCTTTTGGCGTCCCGCCGAGGAAAGCACAAGAACCTTTTACAATCAACCGGAGGTGGCCAAGAACAATCACCTTCTCTTGCCAACGCCTCCAACAATCTCTAAGCCGGCTAGGAGCGGTACTCTCCAAGAGTAACAAGAAATCCACCGGCTAAACCACCCACAAGTGCCGCTAGATGCCCTCAAGCTATGCAATGCACTTTGGGATCACTCAATCTCACTTATGATTTGCAATCACTCAAGAGAGATGAGTGGGAGGAGATGCTCTAGCTCAAAGGATGCACAAGAATGTTAGAAATCACGAGAGACCTCCCCAAGGGCCGGCCAACAAGTATTTATAAGCATCCCATCCAAATAGAGCCGTTATACCCCTTCACTGGGTTCTATCGGGATGACCGGACGCATCGGTCATAACTGACCGGACGTGCTCAACCGCGTCCGATCCTCCAACGGTCACTGACCCCAACGGTCAAACCAATGACCGGACGCGCCTCTCAAAATGACCGGACGCGCTCCAGTCAACGACCGGACGCGCCGGTCATACAGCACCGCGCGCCCACGAAGTAATGACCGAACGCGCCCCTCGCAACGACCGGACGCGACAGTGCTCGCGTCCGGTTTGAGTCCAGTAAGCTCCCTCAATGATCGGACACGTCCGATCATATGTGACCGGACGCGCCTCGCGTCCGATTGTCCTTGTGAAACTCAGTTTCCTCTGGACACCTGACCGGACGTGCCGGTCCCGCGAGTGACCGGACGCGCCGGTTGCAAACCCTAGCACCCGCGCCTGCGCTGTACTGACCGGACGTGTCCGGTCATACCATGACCGCGTCCGGTGCAGCGTCCGGACACCTCTGTGACCTCCGTTCGCCTCCGTTTCTTTTCTGACTTTCGGTGTAGTGGAAAATAGGCATTTCAAGTTCCCAAAAACGCCTGAATCCCGCGCTCGCAAGCTCGGCGGGAGGGAGAGAGACCCAAACCCTCTCTACCACTCAAACTTCATCGCCTTCGTAAATGTGCCAACACCAACAAGTGATCACTACCTTGTGCATGTGTGTTAGCATTTTCATAATCATTTTCGAAGGTTTTCCAGTTAGCTCACTAGGCCCTACATGCAATGCACTTCATGAATTCACCTAGTGGCACCCGTGCATCGAATAACCGATAAGACTTCCCCTCTTAATAGTTCGGCTATCGATCCTAAACCACTCACACCATCTATGGTGTCTTGATGCAAAACAAAATGGCCCTATGGTTATACCTTTGCCTTGAGCCCATTTTGTTTTTTCAAAAGATATGATCTACTTCATATCATCACATGACAGTCTCGATCCATCGACCTTGACTTCACTTGCTCTTCACCGTTGCATCGGTCCGTCGGCGCCAAGTCTTGCTCAAGCTTCACCATCGCATGGTCCTTCGCTTCGAAGCCTCGACTTGCCCTTCACCTTCACAACCGATCCATCGAGCCAAGCATCACCTTGGTCTTCATCATCTTGGTCACATGAGTCAATGTCATGTCTCATATTCAATGACCACCTTTATCTAAATCATCCACTTAGATACAAAGGTTAGTCCTAGGTTTCATCAATTAGCTAAAACCAAACTAGGGACTTTCAATCTCCCCATTTTTGGTAATTGATGACAACCCTCACAAAGATGATTTTGATAATAAAAGTTTTGAACTTGTTATACTTGTCCAATCATTTTGCTCATAAGTAAAGTTTGGATAATTATCACAAGCTCAGTTTTGATAGTATTAGCTCTTCCTACATATATGCATAGAGTTTGGATTGAAAGCTTTGCACATATGCATTGATAAACGTGTTGAGAGAGTAATTCTACCAAAATGATGCTAAGGTGTAAGAAATGGACCTTTGAAGCGTGATACCAATCGGAGTTGCCTTTTACACCATTCTTAGCATCATGAAGTAACTAGACATCCATCATAACTCAAGAACCCCGTGAGATCAACAATATATGTAAAGGTTCTTGGACCACTTGTACCACTTGTAGAGCTTTAAGCATGTCTAGATACCACATATAACTAATCCTATGCATGCTAGTAGATCATTTCATCATTCAAGTTCTATACTAGCATTGCACCACACAAGCATGTATATTAAATTTAAATACATGTGCAATGAGCAAGTCATATGAGAATGCACAAACAAATGCAACAACTTTATTTATGAGCTTGCTCCCCCTACTTGTGTGCATCAAAATTTTATTTACCCCTTTATCATGTTGAATCATCTTTTTCTCTTCCCTTTGTCAATAACTTACCCAAAAATGGGATCAAATTGTGGAGAGAAAAACAATGTTTGATGGAGTAGGTTAAAACTTATCAAATTTGGTTCAACCTAGAACACTTGCCAAAGATATTTAATTCGATTTGAACCAAAGACAAGCTTCTTCACTCCTCATAATAAGGGTTATCTTGCCTATGTTGAATTAAACACTTATAGCAAAAATCTTCTAGATTCAACAATAGGTTTACAAGCTCACAAACAGGTTATATGCCACCACTAGATTAAAACAAACATAGAAGCAATAGTGGTAACATATATCAATCAAATTCATTTGATTTATCATGAATGCTCATGCGTACCACTTATTATGTCTATATGCTCTAGCAAGTCCTTAGCATAGGATGAATGACATGTCAATCAATTTTACCTTGCAATGTCGAAGGAGAGACATGTCAATAAGTGGGTGGGATGCATTCAACTCATGTTTGAGAAATCAAGAATGTTCAATTCATTCCTTAGCTTACAAAACCTCTTTTCATCAAGTGGTTTGGTGAGAATATCGACAAGTTGATCATCGGTGCCAACACTTTCAATAGCAATATCTCCCTTTTGTTGATGATCTCTAATGAAATGATGCCTTATGTCAATATGCTTTGTTCTTCCATGTTGAACCGGGTTTTGTATCATCTTGATTGCACTTTCATTATCACATAGCAATGGCACATTCTTGAAGTTGAGGCCATAATCCTTCAAAGTTGATTTCATCCATAGCAATTGTGCACAACAACTCTCCACACTCACATATTCGGCTTCGGCGGTAGAGATTGCCACACTATTTTGTTTCTTTAAGGACCATGACACAAGTGATCTTCCAAGTAATTGATATGTGTCACTTGTGCTCTTTCTATTGATCTTACAATCGTCATAATCGGAGTCCGAATATCCAATCAATTCAAACTTTGACCCCTTAGGATACCATAGTCTAACATCTCTTGTTTGCTTCAAGTACCTCAATATTCTCTTTGCGGCCGTGAGATGACTCTCTCTAGGTGAGGCTTGATATCTAGCACACATACAAACACTAAACATGACATCCGGCCTTGATGCGGTGATATAGAGTAGACTTCCAATCAAAGACCGATATTCCTTTTGATTCACCATTTTGCCATCAAAATTACTATTCAAATTGCCATTTGTACTCATTGGAGTTGAAATTGGCTTTGCATCTTGCATTTCAAATTTCTTCAACATGTCCCTTATGTATTTTCCTTGACTCACAAATGTCTCATTCTTCAATTGTTTGACTTGGAGACCAAGGAAGTAGCTAAGTTCACCAATCATAGACATTTCAAACTCTTTGGCCATTATAGCACCAAATTCTTCACAATAAGCTTGATCGGTTGATCCAAATATGATGTCATCAACATATATTTACACTATGAATAGATCATTCCCAATCTTCTTGATGAATAAAGTTGTATCAACCTTGCCCATCTTGAATCCCTTAGAGAGAAGGAAATCCATTAGCCTCTTATACCATGCTCTATGTGCTTGCTTTAAGCCATATAAAGCCTTCTTCAACTTGTATACATGGTTGGGTTTCTTGTCATCTTCAAATCCAGGAGGTTGCTCAATAAAGACTAACTCATTGATGATCCCATTGAGAAATGCACTTTTGACATCCATTTGATATAACTTGATGTTGTGTGCACAAGCATAAGCCAATAGAATCCTTATTGCCTCTAATCTTGCCACGGGAGCATATGTCTCATCATAGTCAAGACCTTCTACTTGAGTATAACCTTGAGCAACTAGTCTTGCTTTGTTTCTCACCACAATGCCATCTTGATCTTGCTTGTTTTTGAACACCCATTTGGTTCCAATCACATTATAGTCATTTGGCCTTTCTACCAATTCTCAAACATCATTTCTTGTGAAATTGTTAAGCTCTTCTTGCATAGCCATGATCCAATCGGCATCCTTTAAAGCTTCTTCTATTTTCTTTGGTTCTATGGTTGACACAAATGATGCATGCTCACAAAACATAGTCAATCTTGATCTTGTTTACACACCACTTCTAATATCACCAATAACACTATCAATGGGGTGATCTCTTGCAACATGTTGTGGTTGGAGTACTTGCACTTGATTACTTGAGCTTGGTTGATCACTTGATGTATCTTGATAAGATGAACTAGCACCATGATCTTGCACTTGAGAGTCATTAGCTAGCTTGAATGGAGAATTGAGCACTTGATCTTTATCATCATCTTGAATATCAATTACTTGCTTTGCTCTAATGTCCTCAATGTCCATGTTCTTCATTGCTTTCACCAATTAAGTTCCACCAACATCATCTAGATTCTCTTCTTCATCTTATAACCCATTGGTTTCATCAAATTGCACATCATGGACTTCTTCTAAAATGCCACTTGAGTTGTTCCAAACTCTATAAGCTTTGCTTGTAGTTGAATAACCAAGTAGGAACCCCTCATCACATCTCTTGTCAAACTTTCTCAATCTAGTGCCCTTCTTCAAGATATAACATTTGCAACCAAACACCCTAAAGTAAGAAATATTGGGCTTTCTTCCATGAAGTAGCTCATATGGGGTCTTCTCTAGCAATGGATGACAATATAGTCTATTGATGTAGTAGCAAGCGGTATTGATTGCTTCATCCCAAAATAATTGACTCACATTGTACTCATGAAGCATTGATCTAGCCATATCAAGCAATGTTCTATTCTTTCTCTCAACTAGGTCATTTGATTGTGGAGTGTACTTGGCCGAGAATTGATGTCCAATACCATAGTGATCACAAAGTTCTTCAATTCTTGTATTCTTGAATTCACTTCCATTGTCACTTCTCACTTTCTTGATTCTAATCTCAAACTCATTGTGAACTCTAGTGAGAAATGTCTTGAAGGTGTCAAACACTTCACTTTTGTCACTAAGAAAGAATACCCATATGAATCTTGTGAAGTCATCCACTATGACAAAGCCATACTTGTTGCCACCTATGCTTGTGTATGTTGTTGGGCCAAATAGATCCATGTGCATCAAATCAAATACTTTGCATGTGCTCATTGTACTCTTCTTTGGATGTGAGCTTCCAACTTGCTTCCCGGCTTGACATGCACTACAAAGCTTATTCTTCTCAAATTCAACATCTTTCAAACCATTGATAAGATTATGAGTTGTAAGCTTCTTCAATTGTTTCATGCCAACATGACCAAGCCTTCTATGCCAAAGCCAACTCATGCTTGATTTGGAGATTAAGCAAGTTGTCAAAGAAGTTTCTCTAGCATTGAAGTCAACTAGGTAGAGATTCTCATATCTAAAGCCCTTGAATGCCACATTTGAACCATCCATATTAATGACTTCCACATCATCAACCCCAAAGATACATTTGTAACCAAGATCACATATTTGTGCCACAGATAGAAGATTGAAATTCAAGCTTTCAACTAGCAACACATTGGAGATACTCAAGTCATTTGATATTGCAATCTTGCCCAAGCCAATAACCTTGCCTTTCTTGTTATTGCCAAATGTGATAGAATCAACACCACTATTATTGTCATTGATTGAGTCAAACATTCTTGATGTACCGGTCATGTGTTGAGTGCACCCACTATCAATAATCCAATGCCTTCCTCTGGCTTTATAATTGACCTACAAGCAAATCAATGAAGCTTAGGTACCCATTTTTGTTTGGGTCCTTGTAGGTTAGTAACTAAGCTCTTTGGTACCCAAATAACCTTCTTCTTTGGGCCAACAATGGATGTACCAATAAACTTAGCTTGCATACCCTTCACACCTTTAGTAAGCACATAGCAAGAATCAAAAGGTATAGCATTAATAAATTTCTTGCTTTGGTTCTTTTTATTACAATTATGCTCTAAGTGCCCAACTTGCTTGCATCTATTGCAAAACCGACCATTGCTCTTCATAAAGCTAGGCTTTGGAGTTGCAAAGGCCGACTTGCCTTTCTTAGGGGTGTAGCCCAATCCCTCTTTGTTAAGAAAGAACCTTTGGCTACCCAAGCACTTAAGCAAGCGGGCCTCACCACCATAGGCCTTGCCTAGGGCATGAGTGAGCTCATCCACCTCTCTCTTGAGAGTCTCATTCTCAACCATTAGTGAGGTATCATAAGTGAAACCATCACTAGTAGTGGAGGTAGAGTTGGTGGTGGTGGATGAAGAGCTACAAGAAGGGTTAGCATTTATCATGATGATAGGTTTATAAAAAGATTCATCAATTATATCACATGTAACACATATATCACATGATACAACAATCTCCTTCTTTGCTTGTTGCTCAAGTAGCAATGAGTGAGCTTTTTCAAGCTTGGAATGAGCTTTACCAAGATCCTCATGGTCTTCCACTAGACTCTTATGAGTGGTCTTAAGCTCATCTAGAACTTTCTCAAGTATTGCTACTTTTATTGAAAGCTTCTTACACTCCTTGTTCTTGGCAATAGCTATGTCTCTAGTTTGTTGCATCAAGTCATATAGTTGTTCTTTAGTTGTTTCATCATCATCACTTTTATT
Organism: Saccharum hybrid cultivar R570; assembly: GCA_038087645.1. Classification (NCBI taxonomy): domain Eukaryota; kingdom Viridiplantae; phylum Streptophyta; class Magnoliopsida; order Poales; family Poaceae; genus Saccharum; species Saccharum hybrid cultivar. The sequence continues at coordinate 2,071,856 of JAQSUU010000635.1, read as the reverse complement.
ATCATTACTATTATCATTATCACTATCATGAACATATTCTATTTCACTTTCATCATCACTCTCATCATATAATACCTTAACTTCTTTGGCCATGAAGCACGAAGAGGATGAATCAAATAGTGAAGGCTTCTTGTTGATAGCAATGGAAGCAAAAGCCTTGTTGGATGATTCTTCTTCTTCTTCTTCATCATCACTTTCCTAAGTGACCACATAGGCTCCATTCTTGCCCTTCTTGAAAGTCATCTTGGCTTCTCTCTTTTTCTTCTCAGACTTGCCCCTCTTGTTGTTCTTCTTCTTGTCATAGGGACATTCGGCTTGAAGATGTTCGGTGCTATCACAATTGAAGCACTTCCTTTGTTGCTCATTGCTCTTGAAGTTGTCATTTCTCTTTTTGAAGCCTCTTCTCTTAATGAACATGTGACCCATTTTCTTGACTACAAAAGCAAATGCCTCATCATCAATTTCATAATCTTCATCTTCACTATTGTCTTCTTCTTCTCCAATGATGATAGCTTTGCCCTAGGAGGAGATGGCCTTGAATGCCACGGTCTTCTTCTTCTTCTCATCTTCCACCTTCTCCTTGTCATCAACATCTTGATCATATTTGTCATAGGTCAATACTTCACCAAGCAAATCATTAGGCTTCATTGCTTCAAGCCCATCTCTTTGCAACATCATGATCAACATCTTGAATCTTTTAGGTAAGCTCAATAAGAACTTGTGACAAAAATCTTGATCTTGAGTCTTGTGCCCTAAGCTCTTAAGATCATTGACTATCACTTACAATCTATGAAACATTTCAATGATTGTTTCATCATCCTTTTTCTTGAAGTTTTCAAACTCACTCTTGAGCCCATATAGCTTGGCGCTCTTCACAACCTTAGTGCCCTCATATGTTTCACTCAACCTTGTCCATACTTCATATGTCAATTCTAAGTCCTTGATGCCCTCAAATACTTTTGTGTCAATACCATGATAAAGTGTATTGAGAGCCATTCTATTGCATGTTCTATTTGCTCTATCTTCATCGGTGAGATGATCGGGATCAATGATAGCAAAGTCATTCTCGGTGACTTGCAAAACTCTCTCATGAATAGAACCAAGGTACATTGTCATCTTTCTCTTCCAATAAGCAAAAGAACTAACACCATCAAAGAACGGTGGCTTGCCCCCAACATGATTGAACACAATTTGAGTCATTTTTCACACCGAATGATGTTAAGCCTTGATTAAAACGGTGACCACGGCTCCGATACCACTTGTAAGGTCCTAGATGGCTAGAGGGGGGATGAATAGCCTATAAAAATTTCTACAAGAATCACTAAGCAAACTTGTTAGAATAACAAACGGCGCAAAGCGAGTTTTGTTTAGCCTACGGTTGTGATGCAAGCCTCCTATCCACAAGTCTAGTAGATTATGATCTCTAGTTCACACAAGGGCTATGTCACTAATTTTACACTAGTGAGCAAGCTAACAACTACTAGCAAAGGCTACCACTAGAGCTACACAAGATAATCTAGTAAATGTAAAAGCAAGAGATAGGATTGTGAATCTTATACCGACGGTGGAGTGAAGATGTTGCCAATCACCAAGATGATATACAATCAATCAATATTGATAACAACACAATATGAAGACCAATCACCGGGAGACAAGAGACACAATATTTTTATTCATCCGGTGTTCACTTGTGCACCGACAAGCTACGTCACCGGTTGTGTCGACCAACAGTTAGATGGTTCCTCGGTGTGACCCTCAAGTCACTTACCCCTCAAGGCACGCCCCGCAAGGCACCGCAAGACACCACTCTCAAGTGAGGTAACTCAATGACACGCGCAATGTAATAGAGTTGCTTTTGGTGTCCCGCCGAGGAAAGCACAAGAACCTTTTACAATCACCCGGAGGTGGCCAAGAACAATCACCTTCTCTTGCCAACGCCTCCAACAATCTCTAAGCCGGCTAGAAGCGGTACTCTCCAAGAGTAACAAGAAATCCACCGGCTAAACCACCCACAAGTGCCGCTAGATGCCCTCAAACTATGTAATGCACTTTGGGATCACTCAATCTCACTTATGATTTGCAATCACTCAAGAGAGATGAGTGGAAGGAGATGCTGTAGCTCAAAGGATGCACAAGAATGTTAGAAATCACGAGAGACCTCCCCAAGGGCCGGCCAACAAGTATTTATAAGCATCCCATCCAAATAGAGCCGTTATACCCCTTTACTGGGTTCTATCGGGATGACCGGACGCGCCGGTCATAACTGACCGGACGCGCTCAACCGCGTCCGATCCTCCAACGGTCACTGACCCCAACGGTCAAACCAATGACCGGACGCGCCTCTCAAAACGACCGGACGCGCCGGTCCCGAGTGACCGGACGCGCTCCAGTCAACGACCGGACGCGCCGGTCATACAGCACCGCGCGCCCGCGAAGTAACGACCGGACGCGCCCCTCGCAACGACCGGACGCGACAGTGCCTGCGTCTGGTTTGAGTCCAGTAAGTTTCCTCAACGATCGGACGCGTCCGATCGTCCTTGCGAAACTCAGTTTCCTCTGGACACCTGACCGGACGCGCCGGTCCCGCGAGTGACCGGACGCGCCAGTTGCAAACCCTAGCACCCGCGCCTGCGCTGTACTGACCGGACGCGTCCGGTCATACCATGACCGCGTCCGGTGCAGCGTCCAGTCACCTCTGTGATCTCCGTTCGCCTCCGTTTCTTTTCCGACTTCCGGTGTAGTGGAAAATAGGCATTTCAAGTTCTCAAAAACGCCTGAATCCCGCGCTCGCAAGCTCGGCGGGAGGGAGAGAGAGACCCAAACCCTCTCTACCGCTCAAACTTCATCGCCTTCGTAAATGTGTCAACACCAACAAGTGATCACCACCTTGTGCACGTGTGTTAGCATTTTCATAATCATTTTTGAAGGTTTTCCAGTTAGCTCACTAGGCCCTACATGCAATGCACTTCATGAATTCACCTAGTGGCACCCGTGCATCGAATAACCGATAAGACTTCCCCTCTTAATAATTCGGCTATCGATCCTAAACCACTCACACCCTCTATGGTGTCTTGAGTGCAAAACAAAATGGCCCTATGGTTATACCTTTGCCTTGAGCCCATTTTGTTTTTTCAAAAGATATGATCCACTTCATATCATCACATGACCGTCTCGATCCATCGACCTTGACTTCACTTGCTCTTCACCGTTGCATCGGTCCGTCGGCGCCAAGTCTTGCTCAAGCTTCACCATCGCATGGTCCTTCACTTCGAAGCCTCGACTTGCCCTTCACCTTCACAACCGATCCATCGAGCCAAGCATCACCTCGGTCTTCATCATCTTGGTCACATGAGTCAATGTCATGTCTCATATTCAATGACCACCTTTATCTAAATCATCCACTTAGATACAAAGGTTAGTCTTAGGTTTCATCAATTAGCCAAAACCAAACTAGGGACTTTCAACCGTGCCTATCAGCGAGAAACTCTTTATAGGAGGAGACCTCAACGGTCATGTTGGTGCGACTAATGTAGGTTTCGAGCGGGTGCACGGGGGGTTCAGGTATGGTAGTAGGAATCAAGAGGGAGAGGATGTTTTGAACTTCGCGCTGGCCTATGACTTGTTGATAGTGAACACCCTCTTTAGGAAGAGGGAATCTCATCTAGTAACCTTTCGTAGTGGACAACACTTTAGCCAGATCGACTTTATCCTTGCAAGGAGGGAGGATAGACGTGCTTGCTTTGATTGTAAGGTGTTACCTGGGGAGTGTGTTGTCCCTCAACATAAGCTTGTGGTGGCGGACTTTTGCTTTCGGGTACGTGTCCACGGGGACAAATGGGCCAAGATTGCGAGAACGAAGTGGTGGAAGCTTAGAGGAGAAGCAACACAAACGTTTAAGGAGAGGGTGCTAGACGAGGGGCCTTGGGAAGAAGGACAAGATGCCGATGACATGTGGCTAAAGATGGCAACATGTGTCCGGAAGGTGGCTTCGGAAGTGTTTGGCGTGAGTAGGGGAGGCAAACGGGAAGCGAAAGACACATGATGGTGGAATGACGAGGTGCAAAGGGCTATTAGGGAGAAGAAGGAGTGTTTCAAGCGTCTCCACCATGACAAGAGTGTAGCCAACATCGAGGGCTATAAAATAGCGAAGAGGGTTGCAAAGCGAGCTGTGAGTGTAGCAAAAGGTCAGGCGTATGATGGCCTTTATCAGCGGCTAGGCACGAAGGAAGGGGAGAAGGACATTTATAGGATGGCTAGAATCCGCGAGAGGAAGACAAGGGACATCAACCAAATAAAATGCATCAAGGATGAGACAGATCGACTTCTGGTGAAGGATGAGGAGATCAAGGACAGATTGAGAGAGTACTTCGACAAGCTGTTTAATGGAGAGAATGAGGGTCCTGCCCTTGAGTTGGACGACTCATTTGACGATACCAACAGACGCTTTGTGAGGAGAATTCAGGAGGCAGAGATCGGAGAGGCTTTGAAGAGGATGAAGGGAGGTAAAGCGATGGGCCCTGATGGTATCCCCATTGAGGTGTGGAGATACCTAGGCGCCAGAGCGATAGTATGGTTAACTAAACTTTTTAACCTTATTTTTCGATCTAACAAGATGCCTGAAGAATGGAGGAGAAGTATATTAATACATATCTTCAAGAACAAGGGAGATGTTCAAAGTTGTACTAACTACCGTGGGATTAAGTTGATGAGCCATACGATAAAGCTCTGGGAGAGGGTTATCGAGCATCGCCTAAGGAGAGTAACACATGTGACCCAAAATCAGTTTGGGTTCATGCCTGGTAGGTCGACCATGGAGGTGATTTTCTTATTACGACAATTGATGGAGAGATATAGGGAGCAGAAGAAGGACTTGCACATGGTCTTTATTGACCTCGAGAAGGCATATGACAAAGTACCGAGAAATGTCATGTGGTGGGCCTTGAAAAAGCACAAAGTCCCAACTAAGTACGTTACCCTCATAAAGGATATGAACAGGGATGTGGTGACGTTTGTCCGAACATGTGATGGCGACACCAGTGACTTTCCAATTAAAATAGGACTGCATCAGGGGTCAGCTTTGAGCCCTTATTTATTTGTTTTGGTGATGGATGAGGTCACAAGGGACATACAAGGTGATATCCCTTGGTGTATGCTCTTTGCTGATGATGTGGTGCTAGTTGACGACAGTAGGGCGGGGGTTAATAGGAAGTTAGAACTATGGAGGCACACGTTAGAGTCGAAAGGGTTCAGACTTAGTAGGACTAAGACCGAGTACATGAGGTGCGATTTCAGCGCGACTAGGCACGAGGAGGGAGACGTTAGCCTCGATGGGCAAGTGGTGGCCAAGAAGGATACTTTTCGGTATTTAGGGTCGATGCTACAAAAGGATGGAGACATTGATGAAGATGTTAGGCATAGAATTTCAGCCGGTTGGCTGAAATGGCGTCAAGCTTCTGGCGTTCTCTGTGACAAAAGAGTACCTCAGAAGCTGAAAGGTAAGTTTTATAGGACGGCGATTCGTCCGGCGATGTTATACTGTGTTGAGTGTTGGCCTACAAAAAGACGACATGTCCAGCAATTGAGTGTAGCAGAGATACGTATGTTGCGTTGGTGTTGTGGGCACACAAGGAGGGATAGAGTCCGGAACGACGATATTCGGGATAGGGTTGGGGTGGCACCAATTGAGGAGAAATTGATTCAACATCGGTTGAGATGGTTTGGACATGTCCAACGGAGGTCTCCTGAGGCGCCGGTGCGTAGTGGAGTTCTAAAGCGGGCCGATAATGTAAAGAGCGGTAGAGGTCGACCTAAACTAACTTGGGACGAGTCCGTTAAGAGAGATCTTAAGGAGTGGAATATCTACAAGGATTTAGCTATGGACAGGAGCGCTTGGAGATTGGCAATCAACGTGCCTGAACCGTAACATCTTTTTGTCTTGTGCCATTTATGTCCCTTTATGTGTCTCCCTATTTCTCGTCTCTTTTGGGTTTCATCTCTAGCCTACCCCAACTTGCTTGGGACAAAAGGCTATGTTGTTGTTGTTGTTGTTGATGATAGCATCAGGTGAATTGCCCCCTTTGGAGTGAGGGGTTGTTGATTCCTGCATATTTTCTATGAAAAATGAAATGATTCATGTGAAACTCCTACACGATTCCTATGAAATTACTGTGTTCCAAATGGGCCCATTATTCTACTGTGCATAGGCATAACAGGCATGACATGGAAAACTATATTTGTATAATCCATTTCAAGAGATACAGTAGACATGTTATAAAACTTTAGTATCTGTTCCCATTATTCAACACAAATGATGATATATTGGCCACAAATAACCCTCTTCATGGTGTTCCTCTATAGGCAGCTAGTTTTGTGGTGGATTTCTGTTATTGTGGTAGCTGTGACTAGGTAGAGTGTATCAAAACAAGCCTGCTTTTTTTACTGTAGAGAGCGCTCATCTGTAGAACATGTATATGTGCAGAATCCAGATGCATGACCATGATTTAGAATAAGCAGTGTCTTGAAAAAAAATTAAATGAGGTTACAAGATTGTACTGGAACTGCTAATAGGTTTACTCTCTCATAACTGTTATCTTGCTGCAGATATTGGCTGTCAATTGGTGCACAGCCATCAGATCCTGTGGAGCGCATACTCTTTCATGCAGGAATTCTACCTCCACCTCCGGCGCTAACTATGGCACACAAGGGTGGGCTTCGCGATAGACATCCTATTGATCCAATGACTGGACGCCCTTTGGACATTGAAGGTCTCACAATTGTTGATGATCCTAGTACCCCGCAGAGTGAAAATGGAGCCCCTATCGAAGAGGTGGCATGAATGAGGCATGGTAGTTTTATGCTTTAGTATAAAATATGGAAGATAGGGGCTTCTTTAATCATTTATGCCCTTCAGATTGGACTGGGAGCTTTTGTTATATTTCCGCAATGTGAGAACTTTTCTAGCAACTGACATCTGATGATTACTTTATGATCCAAAGTTTGCATCTCAATATGCTCCTAATTTTACTGGTTTTAATATTCTTCACTATATCTCTGTGGAGTGTGAAACTAAAAATTCAGAAGTTTATCTTTGTTGACTATTCATTCATAAGCTGTAGGAGTATGTGGGACTTTGAAAATTGTATGTTTTTTCTTGATTGCCTTGACCTTGTACTGGCCTCTTCCAGGGTGGAATGATGGCTAAGTTATATGTGACAATTTTGGAGACCCCCTACTTTTGTTCATGGATGGTTATACTTGTCATACCCAATCAGAAGTAATGTATTTACCCGATCTGATAGGCAAGATGATATTTTTGTTTTTGGGTATCTACAATGGTAGCAGCCGGCATCTGTTAGATACATCTGCCCTTTGTTTATAACAGTGACATGATTCAGGTATTTGCAGTAGAATCATTTCCATTGCATGTGAGGAATTGATGCTTTTCTTGTATTGGTCTTACTGCCGCAAGACAAGTTCACCCATCTGGAAGCAATGTTCAGTGAGTCATGTTTTGCGGACCAAATAGGGTGTTTCTTTCATTAGTCTATAAATGGAAAATGTTCGAGTGCTAACTCAAATTAATTCTGATTGAATGCCCGGTTTTTTTGTTTATTTATTATATATATATATTAGTGTGCGGATTGGAATGGTCATATGGTAGTGACTTACATATCATGATTCATGAACCACAGCTCTTCAGGTCATATAGTTGTGCACATTGAGGATTGATCAACATTGATAACAAGGTATATGCATTCTACTAACAAAGTACTATCAGTAGACTCCTAGCTAGTAGTAGCCCAATTTCACTTTTATCCCTTGCATTGTTACATAAGGTATTTCTTCTCACCGAGGCCACCCGATGCTCGAGAAATGCTAAAGCGGTCTCACCAAGAAACCTTTTCCTTGGCGGCTGCAACCCAAAACATTATAAAGCCTGCAACCACACGTCCCAAATCTCTTCTCAGTTCTCCTGAATGCCATCAAGAACATACGTGATTTTGTAAGCCAAGTGAAACTCCAAATCAATAGTACTTGAAGACCAGCAGCACACCATGGAAGAAGCGTCAAGAGGCTGCAGCTCACCATACTCGCTGATCTTCGTGCTAGCACTGGCCCACTGGTGCGTCACCACAATGGCGAGCTCCACCTTCACCGTATCCAACTACTGCTCCCAGCCCATATGGCCGGGGACGCTCGCCGGCGCGGGCACGCCGCAGCTGCCGACGACGGGGTTCAGGCTCGACCAGGGGCAGAGCGTGCAGGTCTCGGCGCCGACGGGGTGGTCCGGCCGGGTATGGGCGCGCACGGGCTGCGTGTTCGACGCGGACGGCAAGGGCACGTGCCAGACCGGCGACTGCAGCGGGCGGCTGGAGTGTGCCGGCACCGGCGCGACGCCGCCCGCGACGCTGTTCGAGGTGACGCTGGGGAAGGGGAGTGCGGGCGCGGCCGACCTGGACTACTACGACGTCAGCCTCGTCGACGGGTACAACCTGCCCGTCGTCGCTGTTCCGCGGCCGGGCGGCGGTGGCGGCGGCGGGTGCAACGCCACCGGCTGCATGGCCGACCTCAACCGCTGTACGTTCCTTCCGCGTGACGTGTGCGCGCGCCCATGCATGTCGTGTGGCGTGTGCTAACTACTAGTACCTGCTAGTCTTGGCTGCTCTGATGACGCGTGAAGCTTTGTGTGTCGTGTGTGTGACAGCGTGCCCCAGGGAGCTGCAGGTGGAGTGCGGGGGCGGCACGGTGGCGTGCCGGAGCGCGTGCGAGGCGTTCGGGCAGGACCAGTACTGCTGCAGCGGCGCGTACGCGACGCCCACGGCGTGCCGCCCGACGGCCTACTCGTCAGTGTTCAAGTCGGCGTGCCCGCGCGCGTACAGCTACGCCTACGACGACCGCTCCAGCACCTTCACCTGCCACAGCGCCGCCGGCTACACCATCGCCTTCTGCCTCCCTCCCTCCGGGTAATCTCTCCACACTTATCACCGATCGGAATCCACGCGCACCGAGATGTGTTTCCCATCTGGTCAACATTGCTCGGCGATAACATGCCAAAAGTTCAGAGTTCATATCCGATCCTTGTCTGTTCGCGCAGGTTGCACGACTCTGATGCCAATCCCCTTGTTTCGCCGCCGGCATCTGGGCAAAGCTCCAGTGGCGGCAGCGTTGGCGGTGCTGACAGCACGACGCCGCCGCCTCCTACTGTTGGCAATGGCATCGGAAGCGCCAACCAGGCGCCCCCTTCCCCTGACAACGACGGTGAAGGAGCCACCAACCAGGCACCTCCTGCTACCGACAACGGCTGCGGCGGAATCACCAATCTGCAGCCACCTCCGACTGACAACGACGGTGCTGGAGGCACCTATGGGCAGCCGTGGATGACGATGTCACTAGCGAGCACGCTGCACGATCAGCTGTGGCTTCTGCTGCCTCTGCCTGCAGTGCTCTTGTTCTTCCTCTGATCACCCTCCCTCGCCAGGAAGATGAAGAAGCCCTTGTAGGATTCACTGACAATAGTAGTAGTAGTTACCTACAGGACAAGATTCACTGACACAATCCCTATAGCAGTGGTAAAACCATCCATCATGCCCGATCGAGATGGAAACATGTACAGACTGGATCCGTTTATATGTAGATTATATATAGAAAATAAAACAGGCTGTTCATCGTCTGTTCCATGAAAAATGTTCTGCATGTCACTTCCGTTGTGGTGGATTCATAGATTTTTCAGAGCGCACTTTGTTTCCTTCACTGAATGTCCATTCGTTTGCCACCGGTGGTTTGTCTTCAGAATTCAGAAAGCAGGCCCTGAAGAAATCGTGGCTGCCATGCATCACACGATTCTCAAGCCGACGAAGAACAAAGATATATATGAGATTCATTCAGGTTCGTTCGTCATATATCATCAGTGAAGTGTCAACATGTAATACTGTACTAGTGATCTACTAGTAGTGTCATGAGGAGGATGAGGGGGAAGGGACAACAATAGGCGCCGGCGGCACCGTCTCCTCCAGCGGCCAGCACTCCCAGTCGCCGTCTTTGTTCTGCGACAGCGAGAAGTGCTTGGGCGTCCACACCTCCCCCTTGTCGTTCCTCTCCTTGGCGAGCCTCCTCGCCGTGTCCTCCACCCGCCGCTTCGCCTGCCGGGCCGTCTCCCAGTCCTTCTTCAGGATCGCGTCGCTCACCTCGCCCCAGACCACCGCGGACTCCGACGCCGACACGCCCTGTGACAGTGACACGATCGACAAACATGCATGTTCATCATCAATCACAATCAGCATTAGAGCCTGTAATAATTAGTTAACAGTCGAGTCGTGTCCTCTCCTACCTTTGGGTCTTGCACCACGGGCGTGGCGAGGTCACCGATGGCGCGCTGTGCGTCGTAGAGCACGGAGACCTCACCAGTAGCGACGTCCTTGATCGAGACCTGTCGGTCCCAGAACCCATCGACCTCACACAGCGTCTCCTCAGGCGCGGACGAGCGGAAGATCCTGCCCCTGACGCAGCGGGCGTCGCCGCCGCCGAACCCGAGGAACGAGCGTCGGGTCCGGCAGTAGCTGAGCGCGGCCTCGAGCCCGGACTCGGCGCAGACGACGCGGACGTCGCCGGCCCACTCGACGCCGGGGGACGGGAGGAGGCGGATCACCAGGTTGGGGCACCCGACGACGTACGTCTCGCCGTGCCGGGGGAGGCGGAGCTCCCGCGAGCCGCGCACCGCGGCCTCCACGCTGGCGCCGTGGAACCGCGGCGCAGGGCTCTGGCACCACACTAGGCGGACGTCACCGCGCGCGTCCGTCGCGTGCAGCGCCGTCACGGGGGGCCGGTGCGAGACCTGCTCCAGGAGGACGTTGAGGCCGCCGGAGGAGCCGGACGTGGAGACGTGGTGGGTCTCCCCGAGCACCGGGTTGTAGGGCGCGAAGCCGAAGATGGGCGGGCGCGTCATGGAGATGCTCCACGCCACCACGGCGGCGAGGCGTTCCAGGCTGTCGGCCCCACGCGCGCACCGGCCCAGGAGGTCCTCGCCGGCGCAGTACACCCCCTCGCCGTAGAGCTGTAGCTGCGACTTGGGCAGGTTGAACGTCACCGGCAGCTGCAAATCAATTCCAAACGTTAATTTGACGACCTTCATTATTCATTCAGACACTTGTTGCTGTTGTTTTATTTATTTAGGAGTATTTGAAAAAAAACAAGAAAATTCAAATCAAACGTTTGCGTTGAGGAGTCGTTGTCCGCAACGCGCAAACTGCTAAACTTGTGCTTGTTGGTTACAGCATGCTCTACCTAGCTGACCACAGGACTTTGACCTGCTATGCTAGTGGGCAGTAAGTACTCCCTCTGTCCCCATTTAAGAGACGTTCTGGCACTCCTGCAGCATGTCCAGGTTCACTTACCTTTCTATGCACCTGGTCATCACGTTTGTCCTGATACAAATAGTAAATGTTGTATTTGGTAGGCTTCTAAAACGTCACATAAAAGGGGACAGAGGGAGTAAGCGATTTTCTCACAGTTGATGCCATACGGAGACGAACGTTAGATTCAGGACTGAGGACGCCTAAATTATGCCGACTGTTTAGGGTGCTCATCACATCACAGCTTAATTAATTAGTAAGTGGTGGCACGTACCTGGAAGTGGGAGAGGTCAGAGCCCGGGCGGACGTTGCGGAAGAGGCTGAGCACCCGCTGGACGAGGTTGGCCGGTCGGAGCTCCGCCGCGAGGCCGCCCTCCAGCGACAGCGCCGGCGTCAGCACCGCCTCGCACTCCGACTCCACCTGCATCACATCACACCAAAGTCAGACACAGCGTTCAATTCGTGAGGTTAAATAACATCTTTTGATTTTCAAAAAGAGAAGGTTTACTGTAATAAGTACAGTACTTCTTACTAGTACATCAAATGGACTGGACGGTAACGTCGGCCAAGATTTGTCAGGGTACAAACGATTACGAACGCGACGACGGCATGCAGGCCGGCACGCTCCCGCCTGCCTGCAGTGCAGACAGGGTCGGCGCGGCGCCGATCGAGACGCTGACACTCGGGGTGCTCGGCTGGAGCTGCCCCTGCGGAGTTGTGCCTGTGTGCGCCTCATCTTCTTCGTTGCAGTGGTCTGTCCCATGGTCCTGTGATGCCACAGTCGTTTCTCTGTGTGTAGCGGATGCTTTGCCGTTACTACTTGGGCGGATGCTTTGCCGCCGGTGTCGCTTCGGTCGCCCCTCTTGCAGATGCTTTGCTGCGGAGTGCGGGTTGGACCATGGTTGCTTCGGTCGCCCCTCAGCAGATGCTTTGCTGCTGAGCGCAGGCTGGACCATGCTTGTGTCGCTTTGGTCGCCCCTCTAGCAGATGCTTCGCTGCTGAGTGTAGGCTCGACCATACCTTGGCGGATGCTTTGTCGCCTTTGTTGTTGGAGATCTTGGTGGATGCTTTGCCACCGCGGTTATCACTGCTCCATTGGGTTCCGCTGCTTCGTCATCTTTAATTGCAGGTTCTAGTCCGTAGGGGTGTGTTGTACCGTGTTTTTCTGCCTTTATTTCTTTCGTGTGGCTTTGGGATGGTAATCCTAAGATTACGGGATTATCCTTGTATTGTTACTCTCTTCTGCTTAATGAAAAACGTGCCTAGGCACGATCTCGAAAAAAAAGACACTGCCGAGTGCAGCCGAGCCGAACGGGCGAACGGGCCATACGAGGACGAGGAGGTTTTGGAACGGAGCCCACGGGCGGCGTCAGATTTGGCAGTAGTAGTACGTGACTGCGTGCGCGTGCGGAGGTTCCAAATGGCAGAGTAATATGTATAAACAAACAGGGCAAAATAGAATGGGCCATGTTGTTGTCTCTTGCTCCGTTGCTCGGACCTCCCGAGGCGATCGATAGTAGAAACGGCTACGGCAAGGGGACCGCCGGCCCGGGCGCCGCGCCGTCCGTTCCAGAAACGCCCCGCCCCGACGCCACCGCCCCCCGGCCCGCCCGGGTGCGATGAGCCGATCACCGCCTGACCAAGAAAAGGCATCTTGGAAATTTCTTCGAGCGTGGAGTGTACGTACAAGTAGCATGGTGGTGGTAGTAGTAGGTGGAATTTGTATGCTCTCCTCTCCTCTTTGGAGTGAGTATGCGCGGACCATATATATATATATAAGGTTTGCGTAGGAGTACGTACCAGTATTCTTGGAGATTGAGACCGCGTGTTTCCTGCCTTGTGAAAAGAAAAAGTGGGGCGCGACATGCATGGGAAAGAGAAAATGGTACAGTCATGGGGGATATTGCCGGTGGCAAGTCTCGGTGCATCGCATGCATTCGGTGGAAGGTAAGGTGACGACAAAAAGGAGGCTAGCGGAAATGCCTGCCGGAGAAGGCGCGGCTAAGAAAGGGAAAACACACTCGATCGGTGATTCCTGTTTCCTGCCAATCAAGTCGATGGATTTATTTATTTCCTTCACAGCAAGCTGCATGCGACGGCGACGGCGACCAGAGTGCGTGGTCGATGGACCTCGCGCTCCAGAGATGGAGCCGGCGGACGGGGCGGCGGAAATTAAGGCGCACGGACGGAGTGCAAAGGACGGCGGCGAAACGGAGCACGCCAGCCGCGCATTACCGGGCGGGTCTTGTGTAAACGGAACCTTTTCCTTTCTCTCTTTCTATTACATCTTTAACGATTAGCGAAAGTCGTAAAAGCTAAGCAAGCTAGCGATCGAGAGGAAACTGAAGACCACACACGGCTCGCCGGGTGACGTCCGGGAATCTTAGCTTTATTTATGTATTCGTCCGACCAACGGCGGCGGATTGCCCGCCGCGCCGTCGCCGGCGGTGGCCGGAGTGGGGAGGGAAAGCACACAGTACGGCCTCGAATCAATCAAAGAGATGGAGGCAGGCAGGCAGGGGAACGACGTACCATGTGGGCGGGAACGACGGCCGGCGAGAGAGAGGATTAAGGAATCGAGCAGGAGCTACCGCCGGCGACGAAGCGGATGACGACCAATCAATCAATCAATCCCCTCCGACGCCAAAATATTCAGCTCCTCCTCTCCTTTGCTTTGCTTTCTTTGGCAGCTCCACGCACCGTGTTGGTGCTGGGCGCGTCGTCCATCTATCTATTTATATTATATAATCCGCCACGCATCAGATCGATCGCGCGCCGTCCCTGTCCGCTCGCAAGCCAGCCAGCGGTGGTGGCGTCACCTCCTCCGTGTGGCCGACTGGCCGTGTGTGTGTGTGTGTGTGTGTGTGTGGTGTGAATCGTGAAATCCGTCTGTTGGCTTGGAGTATGGTGTATGGACATATATCCTGCTACTCTGCCTATTGGCTCGCGCGCACAAGTTATCGCTCGCTCCAGGCCGAAAGCGCGCCCGGCGCGGCCCCATGCTTGGACTCATCGCTCAGCATCCAGATGGAAAAGCCCCTCCATCTCCAAGCATGGTCGCCGGCAGGGCCGCGTCTTCCCATTTCCACATGTGAACGAAACGGAGCTTCGCACAGCTTCCTATATTACGTACATACTCGTATTGCTTCCATTCCATTCAACTACTACTCGGCTACTCCTACAGCAAGTCAGCGCTCTTCGGAAGAAGAAAAAAAAAGGCCTCCGTCGACCCCGATTTGTTTATTCTAAGTTCCGCTAATTTTAAGACAAATTTGTATACCATGTGTTAATTGTTAGCTAACTAATTTTAGTTTAAATTAGCTCTGGTGTATCCAAACCAGAGAACAAAGACGGGTTAACTCTTTTAGCCAAATCTTCAACTAGTTGTTACCCAACTATGTAGCTCTTTTAGCCAAATCTTTAACTAGTTGTTACCCAATTATGTAGCCAACCATAACTAAATTGCACTAATTTTTGTAAGCCTAACTAGTAACTAGCCATGTGTATTCAAACGTACCCTTAGACTAATTTTCATGTTGACATAATGTTATACTCTCTCCGATTCAGTTTATCTAGCGCACACGCATATCAAGATTCAAACTTTAAAAACTTTGATCAATAATTAGGCTAATAATTTTTAACTATTATAATACAAACTTTATACGATTAGATTTGTAAGGAATTATACTATCCAATGAATATAAGTTTATAAGCATAAATAATATAATATAAAGAAAATAAATGGTCAAAGTGTAATCTAGAAGACAGTGTCATTCTAACTTGCGCCAGATAAAATAGACCGGAGGGAGTATTAGGTAATGTTAATTGGACTCCTACGGCCTTATTAGCATATCTGTATTCATCGAATTCTAATGATTGCTATGTTTTTATGCATCTATTACCTATAAATTTTCATGTTTTATTTAAAGAATAAAGTTCAATTAACCCCCTTGAACCAGTCGCTGGATTTGAAAGACGCTCTCGAACTTCAGTACTAGACAACATGTACACCTTAACTTTTGAAACTAGACAAAATACCCCCTTGACCATTTCAAAAAGAATAACATTTTTCATATGAAGTCGTATGAATACAAATTTTGTATCAAAGTTGTAGAGCTCTACACGATCTGCAACTTTGTAGTTGATAACTTTTTCATGTAATAGAATTCAAAGGCTCAAATTTTTATTTTAAGCCATCGGATTTTAAAAAATTAATTTTTTGAATTTTTCAAAGGACCTCAGATGTTTACATAGTCTATATCAAAGGTGTAGTTCCTAGCTAGTACGGTCTACAATTTTGTAGCTGACAACTTTTTTTTATCTAAGATCGTTGTTTAGAGGCTCAAAAAATCATTTTAAGTTTCCCAATTTTGATTTTTTTTAATTTACAAATGGACTTTGATGTTGCAGCTCTCTTACTGGTACAATTTTGGTATAGACTATGGCCCTGTTTGGACCAACTAAACTTCTTATAAGCTGCAAAAGCTGGACGAGCCTGCTAATAGCTTTTTTATAAATTGGGTGGTCAAATGGTTCAAAATCAATTATAAGTTGGTCTGTCTAGATCAGTTAGAGCTTTTTAGTAGCTAGCAACTTATTCTAGTTTTTCCAAATAGGGTCTAGGTCAACGTCCTAGGTCTTTTAAAAATTCAGAAATGAATTTTAAAATATAGTAACTTAAAATGAATATTTGAACTTTTAAAATATACTAAATGAAAAGGTTATCAACTACAAAGTTGTAGAATGTGTTAAGCACTAGAACTTGTTTATAAAGTTTGTATTCATACTATTTATATTAAAAAATGTTATTTTATAAGAGAAACACATAAACTGGACGACAGGTGGGCCCTACTGCCACATTAGCAAAACCATTTAAGAAACCTCTTTGAAATGGTTAAAAGGTATATTTTATATGGTTTTTCAAGTTAAGATGTGTGTGTTACGCATGATTGAAGTTCGAGCGGCTCTTCAAATTCCCTGAGTAGTTCAGAGGTGAATCGAACTTTTATTTATTTTTTTAAAAAAACCACTATCTATTGTAGCTATGCTAATAAGCTATGGCTTTATAGCTGTTGAAAAAAATACCGCTATTTAACATAGATCACAATTTAAAACCTTGGTCGATGGTTGCAACGAGTATAGCCAAATCGCTTAGGGTGTCCCCAACAGTCCTCAAATCGCTAGCTGTTCTGAAATTCTATTGGACGCAGAGGAGAAGGAGCACCGAGCTAGCGTGGTCTCAGTCGCTAGTCTCACACACACTCTGAGAAAGTTCTCTTTCTTAGCTCCGTTACTATGCCATATCTGCGCTCTCTATTTTTTTAATTGTTTTCAGCTTTCAAGTAGATGACGATTAATTTGTTTGTCCCATTGAGGACGCCCTTAGGAAGGGGTCTCTGGTCATGACATCGG
The DNA here is from genome assembly GCA_038087645.1 of Saccharum hybrid cultivar R570. Taxonomy (NCBI): domain Eukaryota; kingdom Viridiplantae; phylum Streptophyta; class Magnoliopsida; order Poales; family Poaceae; genus Saccharum; species Saccharum hybrid cultivar. The sequence continues at coordinate 2,055,096 of JAQSUU010000635.1, read as the reverse complement.
TGTGTCTAGCCATATCATGCCAATGATCCCTCTAATCCTTGTGATACTAGTGATGAACTAGCCACCACGCATTGAATTGTTATCCAACGAAACAAAATCTCAGTTTCTGTTGATCGACAAGCAGGGGGTAATGGGTTAGATAATGACTAGTACTAATTAAACCCAACCAACAGTAGTAGTGTGGTACAATATGGGCAATGCCAAAAACGTGACCATTGAATTTTATAAAAAAAAAAACCGTGACCATTGACAGTGATCTCATTCACGGATCAAGGTTAAACACAGTCTAGTAACTAGGCCTAATAATCCTAACTGTTCGCTTAATCGGATGTTATGTAAAGCACCAACGTCGCAGGAACACTCACGTCCCTTTGTGAGCACCACCGCTTCAGAATGGATAGATTCTAGATGATTACTATTCACCGTGTATATAAACTCAAGATCATTCAATGAAAGACACTTCAGTCATTCTCTTGTTCTCATCCTTTACATCTAAATGTAAAAAAAAATTGTTTCGTAGGTGCAATTTTTTGTGTGAAAACGTAGGTGCAAATTTTATTGGAGTTCTATTCCCATTTAATTAAATATAAGTTGACATGTCACTAATATATGATGACACGGCATAATATTTATGAGGAGAGAGAAGGGGAACAGTAACGCTCTCTACTGAGCGTTCGTCGGTCGGACAGGACGGACCCGCCTGCCCCCACTCCTCGCGTGCCCACGGCCTCGTGCCTTGCGTGCCGCGCGCTGCTCTCGTCTTGCGTCGCCTGCGCCTCACGCCTCGCACTGCGCACCGCCGCACATCACGCCTCTCGCTCGAACTCGCGCTGCGCAGAGCCGAGGTCCGACCTCCGCGTCATGACATTGAGCTCTGTGCCGGCATTAAGCTCCGTGGCAACGAGCGTCCATTAGGGGGCAGCAAGTAAATGAGCACATGTTGCAACCGTATATTTCATGTGTTTCAAATGTATGTTGCATATGTTTTATCTGGATGTTACAAAAGTAGATATGTTGTTGCATATGTTGCAATGACTATACACGTATGTTGGAAGTGTATGTTTCAAATGTTTCAGCTATTTCAAATGTATGTTGCAAGTGTTTTATCTGGATGTTGCATATGTTGCACTGGCTATATACGTATGTTGCAAGTGTATGTTTCAAACTTTTCAGCTGTTTCAATCGTATGTTATAAGTGTTTTATCTAAATGTTGCATATGTTGTTGTGCCCATACACATATGTTGCAAACGTTGTTGTTGTTACAAGTGCTTCATGAGCCGGCGCAGGCGAAGGTGGTCCCCTCAGGCACAGTGGTCCCGTGCGCGCGCAGGAAGCGAAGTGGGTGCAGCAGCCGGCGCGGAGCATAAAGCTGTATCTATGGACGTACACATGGCACGGAGCACGAGGCAAAACGAAGCATGAAGCAACATCTATGGACAGGCAGCAGACGCAGAGTACGAGGCAAAGCAGAGCACGGGACACGGGAGACGATCGATCGAGGCAAGCGTGGAGCGTGCTACCGTACCACCGAGGGGGTGGGCAAGTAGTGTACGTACGTAGCACGCGATCGATCGAGGGCGCGTATAGTATGTACGTACGTACTAGGCGTTTTCTGTTGCTTCGCTTGGCTTGTTGCTAGTCCTACATACTTCGCTACCGTACCACGGCACGCATATGCGTGTATAGCGTGTTGCCCGTGAGATCGCTTCCGGCCGGCACCGTATGAGTATGAAGCAAAAGCAACACGCACGCACGCGTGAGCACGAACGCAATGCCAGCGACGGACGAAACGAAAAGCGTGGCGACTATGGCGAGTGCGAGGCGCGAGAGATTATTTGCCGTGGCCGTGTATTTTCGCTCCTGCAGAAGCAGATTTGCCCAAACAGGACCGTCGTCGATCGCATCTTCAGCCGATCGGGAGCCTTTTTGACGTTTTGTGCACCCAGGTACTAGTAGAACCGGAAAGTCGGGACCAGCGGCTTCGCCTTCCGTACGACCGTACGTGCAGTCGAAGGTTTCGTGTCACCTTCTGCCGACGAGGATGGATGAATTGTTAGCCCACGCCACACCTGGTGGCGGGCGGATCTAGCGGAAGGGCTGCCGGGGCTCAAGCGCCCCCCTAGAAGTTTCAACCATGAGAGCACACATAGGAGGGACTTGAATGCTTTCTGAACGTGTATACCAAACCACCATTTCATATTCAAACCCATAAAAAAGCATTTAGCAATTCGACCATACAAATTACTCCACAATTTGGTATATAAATAATAAACAATAGAATGAGTCTTACACTAGTACAATACGGATAGTTCAAAACATCATGCTGATAGCTTGAAATATGCAAGATATAGAAGCTTAAACGACCATGTAGAATTACATCATCGCTACTTTTCTAGGCCTGTGCTTTCTAATTGCTATGAAAGTCTCTTGATTATGTCATCTTCATCTACTTTATCCGAATGTCTCGCCCAATGAATAGTGACAAGACAATTATCACTTGGTTTTGACTAAATTTATTGCAAAAAATGCCCTCTCAACACTTGTGGCTACCCTTAGAAGCAATATCAATTTAAGAACCAAGTACACGAGATTGTAAACTTTATTTGTTTCCACTAGCTTAACAAGGGTCAACAACGTTTTCTAGGCTATTAAATATATCATCTTGTCTCATGACATCAATAAGGTTATCAAGTTGCAATTCAAGTTACAGTTATCAAGTTGCAATTAATTCAAATTAGAGTTATCAAGTTGCAAATCAAGTTTTAGTGAAACAGAGACAAATACATCCTTAGGGTAGAACTCAGCAAGTTCGCATACCTTCCATGCATCAAAGGATGCAAACGAGTTGGTTGAGCATTTGCTGCTAAGGCTTGTATGGATCTCAATGGATTTTAAGAATCTAATAGAAACAAAAGAACTAAAGTCTCAGGATCCCTTCCACTTCCAAACAAGCCAAGTTATAAAAGATCGCAACATACAAATTATAAGAGTCCTAAAATCTACTACCTTTATTCCAAATTATAAGCTATTCTAACTTTTCTAGATACATAACTTTTATCATGTACCTAGACATAATGTATATCTGGTTACGTAGCAAAAACTATGGATCTAAAAATGCTAGAGCAACTTACGATTTAGAATGGAGGAAGTAATAAACACAAATGATAGAAGGTAATTGAATTCTAAGAATAATTCCTATCCAAATCAAATGCGATATAAGAGCCTTTTTGTTTGAGGTGTAGCTTTTAGCCTTTTGGCTCAAAATTTGAGTTTCTAGCTTTTTGCCTTTGGCTGCTAGCTTTTTATTATTGATTTTTATAATAAGCTTTTAGTTTCTCAGCACACAAAAAACTAGAAAAGCTCTTTTAATGTGTTTTTTTATCTTTTAGTGTATTTCCTCATACACCATCTTTCTAGCTTTTCAAAACCAACTCAATAGCTGAGCTGTTTATTTTAGCTTCTGACTTTTGGCTAGCATGAACCAGCAAATTTCTCGCTAACAAAAGCCAGCAAAAGCAAAAAAAAAAAACAAACAAACATGCCCTTACAATATTAGCAATCTCCTCGACTGAGAACCAGGCCATCGTTCAGTCAGGCCGATCTTGCAGGCGTGCAGTGGACGAGCAGGGTGTGTCCCAATGGCAAAAGCCCAGACCCGCAGCAAGGGCCCAAAACTTCTCGTTTTTCACTTAGCAGGCCACGATTCCTTATCCAGTTTTAAAACCGCTTCGTGCCTTCCTCCTCCTCCCCCTGGCCCACGCCCCGTCGCGACGAGAAATCCGGCCGAACCCTCTAGGCTCTGGCTCCGGCAACAGCGGGCGCCATTCCCGGGCGGAGGCCGGCCCAGATCCGAGTACGGCGGCGGGCGGGATGACGGGTGGCGGCGCGGCGGCGGCGTCGCAGGCGTACGGCGAGGCCTGGTACTGGGACGAGCGCTACCGCAAGGAGGCCGGGCCCTTCGACTGGTACCAGAAGTACCCGGCCCTCGCGCCGCTCCTCCGCCTCTACGTCTCGCCGCACCACCGCCTCCTCCTCGTCGGGTGCGGCAACTCCGGTGAGTCGCGCTTTCTCTCGGTTGCCTCGGTGCGTGGGCCGGCGGGATTGGAATGCTTATCCTCCTCGCGGGGGGAAGGAGGGAGGCCGTGGCCTGAGTGGTCAGCGGCGCTTGTTCATACATTGTTCCTTCCCTCCTCTCCCGGGTCTCTGCTGTCGCGTGTATCCCCGAGTGCTTGTGACTGCGGAGACGGATGTGCGATTCGGAGATGGTGGTTGTGTCGGTTAGATCAGCGTGGTGCGCAATGTCGCCGTCCTGTACGAACTAGGAACCCTTTCCGTTCTCGAATAACTCTGCACTAACTATTTCTATTGGAAGGGTCTGATTGGATGACATTTGACCACCTTATGTCTTAATTGAAGAAGAAATACAATGAGTCCGCCCTAATTCACTCGCTTACATCCTGTATATAAGTATATTCCTTACCCTCAAATTCTAAAAAATATTCCTTACCCTCTGTACCAGACCAGACCTTCAGTGTGGCTTGTTTTTAAACATTGCCAATGTTTTGGTTATATAAGTAAAAGAGGGCACCATGGTAGTCAAGTATTTCATTGAGAGGCCTTGCATTTCTGTGAGCCAGGTACCATCCTGCCCCTGTGCCATGATTGTCATGAAATCTGGCAAGGTTTGGTCTCTAGTGTGTCTGCTGAATTTCGCAAACTGAGAGTGCAGCTAGTGCATTGTACTTCACGTCTCTCAAACTTCACGAACCTAGGGTTTTCACCCACATGACATGAAGCTGCAAGTTTGCTTATGATTTTATACATTTGTTGGACATACTAATTAATTCTGTGTATTTGAACCTTTTAGTGCACGTAACTGAAATGTGAATTTTGTTGTTATAAAGTGGAAAGTGGTATCATTGTAGAGGTACAGTGGAGTTCTAAACGGTACCAAAGAAGCCACGCGCACATTCGTGGAAACTCATCCTAAATCACTCTAAGCGAAACTGTACTAGTATTATTTAAATCATAGCATTGATCTTTGAATGCAGTTAGAGATCTTAGATTGATTTATTGACTTATATTTCACCTGAGATTGGTTCAAGAGTAAGTCGAAAAAGTACTAGTAATATGGGATTGAATGACTTGTATCACCTGAGAACTATTCATCTTCAACCAGTTTTTGTTTAAGCCAAGCTTACATTCTTAGGTATGGAAATGGCTGGGTTCCGTAATTATTTTTTCTGGGTGGACCATAGGTTATTCATTAAGAAATGTCATCCTCACTCCTTTTGAAGTTGTATGATCATATGTCCATCAATTCTTGCTTTGCTTGAGGATTCATATTGTCATTAGTTGCAAGCATAGACGTGCTTTCGTTTATTAATTTTAATGATCAATTTAACCACGAATACTAACCACAAGATTTCTACATTACTTTAGGTCTAGTGGAATTACTTATGTGGTTTATCTTCTTTTGATTGTCGCAGTATTTGGTGAAAACATGATCGATGATGGTTATCAAGATGTTGTCAACATCGATATATCTTCTGTGGTAATTGAGCAAATGAAGAAGAAATACCACGATAAGCCTCAACTTAAATGTATGATCTTTGTTCCCAACCTTCTGTTCTTGAGTACCTCTGCAGTATATCCCACATAATTTGATATCATTTATTTCCCTTGATTGGCAAGACATGAAGATGGATGTAAAGAACATGTCAGATTTTGAGTCTGGTTCATTTGATGCTGTTATTGACAAAGGTACCATTATCATTGCAGTACTTGACAGCATTATGGATGCAACTGCTAACATCTGTACATTGATACCACAACATGGCATTAGTTTCTAACCCCTTTTATCATTTGCAGGAACACTAGATTCTCTTATGGTGAGTGAACTTTTGCCAGGACGCTTTGACATTCTCCCAGTGTGATACTCAACAGCATTTCTTGTATTTCAGTGTGGCCAAAATTCCCAAGAGAATGCAACGAAGATGCTAGAGGAGGTCAACAGGTAACGAATACATTGATATTTAACCATGATATATATTGCTTGATTGACTACAGCTTCTATTTACCCCTCCTGTATGCAGAATCCTCAAGGAAAATGGTGTCTACATGCTGGTAACCTGAACTATTTTATTTTTTAAAGATGTAATTATTTTGTGCTCTTTAACAATTTTCTGAGTCCCATAATGCCTTAGATCACTTATGGGGATCCAAGTTACCGCTTGCGTCTTTTGAAGGACATGGAAAATTGGACAGTAAAGCTCCATGTCATAGGTTAGTTAGTTACCCACCATCAGGTCAATTTAACTGCACCTCTGCAGAGCTCCAGTCACATTGACCTTTTTCATATCCAAAGTAATGTTTAGATTCGCAAATGTATTCCAAAGGAGCTCTTTTTTCATTTCGCCATGGTAAAATGCCTGTGCTTACAACTATAAATATACTGGGGTTATTGCAGAAAGATGGGAGAAAAGTTCGAATCAGAACAAATGGGAACTGACAAAACCATTGCCTTTAGATGACGATAGCACATCAGCAGTTGCACTTCTTGGCCCGAAACCTGATGTTCACTACATCTATGTCTGTGTAAAGGTTAGCCTTGAATAACTTTTTCAGAATGTTCAAACCTTTTTCCTTAAACTCTTCATAATACCATCTAACTCATCCATATTTTCCTAACGGATGTATCATCTCAGGGCACCGGTGGCGCAAGTGCTGGTTCTAAAGTTGGAGAAGCTGCCAATTGATTTCTCCTATAACCCTCTGAACCGACATGTGTAACCAGTGTAGCAAATAATGTAGAACTAGAACAGATGTTGTACCTCAAATCTTTGTTGCTTCATTGAATAATAACCAGTGTGTGAATAATGTAGAACATATGTTGTACCTCAAATTGCAGTTGTTCCATTAAATAACCAGTGTGTGAATAATGTAGAACAGATGTTGGACCTCTAATTGTTGTTTCGTGAATTCGACAGGCACTCTCAGTGATGTTGTACTTGTACCAGATGTTCCATTCTACTAGATCAACTGTGTTATTAGATGTTTCCATGGTACTTGTGATTACCTCTTTCGCCACGAAAGGCCCCGTAGTCTGTTGTGTGCCCGTTGAATTCTGCCTAGCAACAGTTGATGTGAATTCCTAACTATCAATAGTCTATGTTGCACAGTACTATACAGTACCCCTTTATTCTAAGATGTTTTGATTTTTTAATATATTATTTCTACTATGTATCTAGACATAGTGCATATAAAAAATTATGTATCTAAAGTCCAGAATGTCCTATGATTTAGAATGGAGCGAGTACTATGTTTTATTGTTAAATTTTCAACAAACTCAGAAGGTGTATATTGCACACACAATATCTGATCGTTTCGCTGAAATTTGACTTAGGCCTTACTTAGTTCTCACCTCAAAACTTTACACCATATCACATCGGATGTTTAGACATATATATGAAGTATTAAATATAGACTAAAAAATAACTAATTACACAGATTACGTGTAATTTACGAGACGAATCTTTTAAGCCTAATTAGCCCATGATTTGACAATAAAGTGCTATAGTAACACATATGCTAATGATAGATTAATTAGGCTTAATAAATTCGTCTAGCGGTTTACCAACAGATTCTGTAATTTGTTTTTTTATTAGTATCCGAACACTCTATGCAATACCTCCATGTGACATCCGATGTGACACCCTAAAACTTTACGCCCTGAAACTAAACAAGACCTTATGCTAATGCCTATGTTGAAATACTGTGAGAGAAAAAAACTATTTTTCGCTAAAAAATACTAATGAAGTAGTGCAGTAGAACAGAGCCACGGTACTATACTATGTTTTAAATCCTTCTGAGTTCGTATAAACTTCTCTTCGAAGGATTTTATAGTTTGAAAAGTCACTAGAGATGACCTGATGGGGCGATGGGCAATGTCCATTCTTTTTTGAGGTTTTCACTTTCAGGCTTCAGGCCGCGTTCACTTCCCATGCATACCTAAAATATTTCCTTTTTCACCTGTCACATCGAATATTTAGACGCATGCATGAAGCATTAAATGTAGGTAAAAAAATAACTAATTACATAGTTTGTCTGTAAAGTTCGAAACGAATCTTTTGAGTCTAATTAATTCATGATTGAATAATTTTTACCAAATAACAACGAAAAGTGCTACAGTAACTTTTCACCCAAATTTTCTCAACTAAACACGGCCTCAGCCTTCACCCTTCAGCTGCAGTCCGCTAACCTTTTCCGCACGTGAGAATCCCTAGGCGAAGAATGTTAAAAAAAAAAGGAAAGCTGGGTCCCATTCGATCCAACGCGTGCAGATGAGACACGTCACCCTTTCTCCCCCCACACGCCCTCCAAAAATCCCCGAGCCAAAACCCCTTTCCCCGCCGTCCTCTAGCCGCCTCGCCGAACTCTCCCTCTCCTGTCTCCTCCATCGCTCGCCGATTTTTCGCTCCACCCCTCCTCTCTCCCTCGCTTTCTCTCTCCTACCCCAAACCACTAATGGACATTGGCGGACCCAGCACTAGGGCAGCCCAGGCCATGGCCCTAGTCGTGGCCCATGTAACAAGAGAGTAGGTCTTCAGTTTTGGCCCATCAACAAGCAGTCCAGCCAAGGAGTAGGGCAACACATCTGCTCGGTGCTCGCCTTGCTCGCTGAGTCGCTCCGTCGCTCTCATGTCACGAGACTCGCGGCCGCCGCCGCCGCCCACGCTGCCATGCTGCACCGCGCTGTGCTGCCGTGCCTCGCCGGCTCGCCCCCTCTGGCCCTCCGCTCTACGCTCCAGCTTTGCGGCCTGGCCCCCTCCGCCGTACGTCGCCTCCGTAGTACCGGGCCGTGCTGGCATTTGCCATGGAAGGCCACCCCTGCCCCGGTGCCCCACGGAAGCGACAGCGAGTCCGAGCCAGCAAGGCAACAAGTCGGCCGGCGGCAACGACTCATCCGGGTCCAGGTGGTGTCAAGCGAGCTGCGAGCAGCGAGGCAGGTAGCAACAGCACAGCAGCATGGCGAGAGCAGCAGGAGCAGTCGAGCATATCCCCATCCGGCCAGTATTTTTCACTTCTCACTTCTAAAGTTATATTCTATAGTATATTCCAAATTTGAAACCTTTAGGACTACGTTTTAGTTTCAGACATTAAGTAGTTGCATACATTCAACGATTCAATTGGATTGGAAACTTACTCGCAAAAAAAACATTTAACGATTCAATTGGATTGGAAAATTACTCGCAAAAAGAAGGATTGGAAACTCAAATTAGAGTCTAAATTTGCAGATTGCTCAATTGATACAAAATAGAAAATACACAACGAAGAATGATAATGAGGACATGGAAGATGCACGGACACACAAAATTTTTAGGTATTTTTTCTTATGTTAGAAGTTATGTTTTGAACTCTTGCAGAACATTATGTTAGTTCAAGCAAACTTTTCACTTTGAAAACTTTTACGTTATATTGCTCTTCTCTATGTGTGACCTATATGCAACATTGAAATACGGCCCTAGTCTTCGTCAAATCCTGGGTCCGCCACTGCTAATGGAGGCTCTCGCGGGCGCCGCATCGTCCTCCACTCTCCCCGTGCGCCACCCGCCTTCCCGCGTGGCCGCGCAGTCCCTCGCGCTCCGCCCTAGCCGCTGCGGTCCCCTCCGCGCGGCCGGCGCCGGCGGTGGCAGTGGCCTGGACGACGCCCAGGTGGCCCCCGCCGCCAACGGGTCTCCCGTCCTCAAGGTAGCAGTTTATGCCATGATATATAGCCTCCCTCAAGGCGCAGCCAATGGTTTCCCGGGTTGTACGTGTTTGATGTGAGAGTAGATGGAGCGGCGGCCGATATGGGATGAATCCGGTGGCGATTGGCTTTTGTTTAGGCTGTTCTGTTAGATTCTAGACTGGATGCGAGTTATGGTGCATGCTGGGATGGCTGGATAGATTGGTGTGGCTGCAACTGGTTTAGGAGGGTTTATGAGAGGGTCAAAATTTCGTTATGTGCCAGTTAATTGAGAAGTACGGGTCATGGGTTATATGTTGCCTGTTGGTGTAGCACTTCCATTTCCTAAGTTTTAGATTTGTGTCTCTGGATTTCGTTCACTAGAAGTTATTTATTTATCACCTTCCTGTTTATTGCTAAGAGAGCAGTATATGCATCACTTTATTCTGCCTCATTTACCTTTTGGTCTCCTGTGCATAGTTGATTATACTAAATGTTTTTTGACAGCTGAAGAGCGATTCTAGTCAAAATGGAGTCCTACCTATCGCGGCTGACAAGTCGCAGAAGGCTTCATCAACCAGCGTTAGTACTGACTCAAGTGGATCCAGAGCTGGCCTGTTTAGAACACCAATATCAGGTGGTGTGCAGAGTGCAACTTCCGCCCACGGTCTACCTCCGCCAGCTTTGGCCGTTCGCAATTTGATGGAACAGGTAGCTTCCGCTAGCTACCATCTTGCTCTTGAGGCTTCCTGTCTGAAACAAAATCTCACATCTCTCGTCTGCCTGAGTGCCTGACTTATGTGTGTGTACCAGGCGCGTTTTGCCCACCTGTGCTCTGTCATGTCTGGCATGCATCACCGCCGTACTGGATATCCATTTGGTTCACTTGTCGACTTTGCTAATGATTCAATGGGCCGTGAGTTAGCTCCTTATTGGTACCATTTTTGGAAAATAATGCTAAGCTCTGTTAGACCACTGTTTCCAACTGTCGCTGTTGATGCCTTGTGCAGACCCAATTTTTTCACTGTCACCCTTAGCAATCCATACGAGGAACTTACTCGCTGACCCAAGATGCACGCTTGTTGTCCAGGTATGAAGTTTCTTAATATTTCCTTCTGGAGTTGTGGAGCATAAGTTCCATTCTTGGTAATACCATGTGTATCTTCTCCACAGGTGCCTGGATGGAGTGGGCTGTCAAACGCGAGAGTCACCATATTTGGTGATGTTTACCCTTTGCCAGCTGAACAACAGGTTTCTTTTTGACTGCCTTTTGTTGTTAGATATCTCAATCAGTTTGGTAATTAGTTTTCTGTTGATTACTGGCATTTCTTGCCATATGACATTCACTTCTGACTTCTGAATGCTACTGTGAAACAACTGTTGTTTGGTAGTCTTTTCTGGACTGAGATTTTTTCAACATCAAACTCCCATAATTGGTAACTCCTGTTGAGCTACTAGTATCTGCTCTTGGTAACACTTTGCCATGGATGTAAAGGGACTAGTTTTTTTGTCATGCTCTTGAGACATGATTGAATTCGGAATGTATGATGTATCTTCAGAACTGTTAATATCAAGTTTTGGGTCATGTTTTGTTCTTCCATTCTTGGTTTTAGAACTTTGGTGAACGAACTGATTGTTCATGTTCATTAGGAATGGGCACATAAGCAATATGTAGCAAAACATCAGCAGTGGGCATCACAGCAATGGGGAAATTTTTACTATTACAGGATGCACAACATAAGGTCTGGACTTCTAATTGGTTATGTTCCTTTATCATCCTGTGTTTTCCTATCCGTTTATCATTTGAGTTCAGCTCTGTAGTTTAAAATATGTGCTTCCCTGTTCATCAAAACAGTGTCTTGCTTGTCATTAGCCTTGTGTAAATTAGGAGTTGTGACAAACTATCTCACTAATTACAGTGACATATACTTCATTGGGGGCTTTGGAACTGTTGCATGGATAGATGTTAAGGAGTATGAAACTATTCAACCTGACAAGATAGCAGTTGATGGTGGTGACTTGCAAAGTTTAAAGGTAAACAACCATACCAGATCACTGAAACCTTGTTTATATGGTATAATGATCGCAGCAGGTTAACTGGGTCATTTGGCTGCCTACATACCACTCATATGTTTCTACAGTAAAAATATTCTGATGCATTTCATGCAGGAGTTGAATGCTATTTTCTCTAAACCACTTCGAGAGGTCTTATCATCAGAAGGGGAGGTCGATGATGCTGCTCTTATATCAGTAGATAGCAAAGGGATAGACATACGTGTTCGTCAGGGTGCACAGGTAAAATACATGCTTAATTGCTTATGATCAACCATGAGGCTATTGATTCTTTACAAAGGATGATTCTCTCTTCTTTTCTTTTCTTTTTCTTTTTTTGCCAAATTCTTGAATGTGTTCTTCTGTGCAGTTCAATATTCAGAGGCTAGCATTTGATGTCCTTCACAAGGTTGAGACTCTGGAGGAAGCCAAGAAAGCACTCCACAAGATAATCAAAGACAAGCAGCAAATAAAGTGAGGAAGGTTGCAGAAGCTGGTTCTACGCATTTTTCTAATGGTGTAAGGTTTCATTGCGACAGGACCGAGGATTACATAACGTAGCAGGTAGCATGAGCAAGTGAAAACGATGGCTGTCTTTTAATAATATCTGTCTCCACCTGTGGTGAAGATTGTATATATGCTCGTGTTGCCATATCAATAATGATTATTGTGCGGTTGCTGCTTGAGGAAATCAGACCTTCTTGTTGCCTATTTCTGGCTTCTGGGTACCCTGGTAACCTGGGTATCAGTAATAGATTTTTCAACGTGAAGAAAATTGCACGCCTTGATTATGATGATAGTTTGATTGTATCATTATGTGAGCGGTACTGATATCTGGTGAAATTGTCAGTAGTCAGTTTGTGTGTTCGCATGTATACTTTCTGAAATGGACCTTAGTGGATCTTTGAGCAGGACAAAGCATCAATTCACACACTACCCGTGAGCAACGGATGACAGTACTGCTATTTGTGCAACAAATTTGTTTTCGAACGAACGCTCTATCTTATTGAAAATGACAATGGAGCCGTTCGGCTGGAATTATAAGCCGGCTGAAAAACACTGTTGGCTGATTTTTTGTGAGAGAAAAATATTGTTTCAGCTGAAAAAATAAGCTGAATAAGACGGATTATAAGTCAGATGAACAGGGCCAATGTTGCTTTATTTGGTGTTTGTAGCACTTAGGTCATGTTTAGATTAGATTAAAATAACTTGCTAGCTGCTAAAAAAGGCTCCAATTGATACAAATTCAAATAGACTAGCTTATAAAAAGCTGTCAACGGACTCTCTCTAGCTATTCCAACTCGAACATTGTTTTATGGTTGATAAATCAGGTTGATGAGCCGGCTGAAGCTAATTTGTTATAAGAGAAAAACACTGTTTTATAGCTGATAAATCAGGCTGATAAATTAAAGTGAAATGACTGGTGATGCTTTGGTGTGAACTTGGAAAAAAAAGAGAAGAGAATCCTGACAAATGCATGAGTCGGCTAATATTCACGTTTTGCTTGTTTGGAGATTGGAAGTTTGGAACGCATCCTCCTCCGAAAAGGAAAGAGGAAGGAAGAAATGGGAACACATGGGCGTATTGTAGGTAGATTCCAGAACACTTTGGAAAAAAACGTGAAGGCTGAAGCTTTGTAGCAACCATATAATCTCGAAAGCGTTAATACTTCCTATAGGGTGTCCGTCCGGACCGCCTAGCCCGCGCCATGCACCCCGCAACCACCTCTTCGTTTCCCACCCTTCTGTCTCACTGCCACCAGAGTGAGCCGCTAGCAAGTGCCGAGAGGCCGTTGTCGGGGTCAGATCTAGATAGGGCGGAGCTCCACGTGGTGGGCTACGTGAGACCTAAGCGCACCCCCGCCTAGACTCGCGCCTCCTGCTGCGGTCGTGTTCTATCTGTCAATGAGTTGCTTGTGCCGAAGCACCGCGACGCTTTGAGCTCCTTGCGCCGCCACCAACAACCGCACCGCCGCGAGCTTCATGCGCTGCCGCCACGAGCTCCACAATGACGAGCCTCCATTCGTTCAAGCAGCAAGGTGACATTATGCTGAAAACGCATATTATAAGCGTATTTTTCAAGTTTTATAGATGTTTTCAGAGGTATGTTGTAAGTGTTTTATATGTTGTAAAGGTAAATCGGGATATTGCACATGTTTCAATGACTATACACGTTTGTTTCGAGTGTAAGTTCCAAATGTTTCATATGTTTCAGACGTATGTTCCAAGTGTTTTATTTGAGTGTTGCAAAAGTAGATTTAAATGTTACATATACATGCAAGTGTTTCAGTTGTTTTTATATGTATGTTGTAAGTGTTTTTCATCTGGAGTTTCAAGTTTGCAATGACTATACACGTGGTTCTTTAGTTTTTTTCTGGTGTTTTGCAAGTGTTTTAGACATATGTTACAAGTGTTTCGGCTGTTTCGGATATATGTTGCATATGTTATATTTGAATGTTGCAAAAGTAGATTAAATGTTGTACGTGTTGAATGAGACCAACCCGCCGTAGCCGCAGCTGCAGCTGCTGGGGTGCCGCCAAGCGGGCACATACGGTTCCCGCGTGCAGTCCGACAGCACGGGAGACATTCGGGTGACGCGGACCCGGTGGACGTGCGAAACGAGGAGGCGGGGGAAACGGGATGCATGGAAACGGGCAAGCAGACGTGCGCGTCCGGTCGCTTGCAAACGTTTCCAACACGGTCCAAACCAAAAGGCCTCAAAGTTGAAATGGAAAACTTTAGATTCAGAATTCTCTACCTTGCAGAATTTTTTGAAGTACATGGATTGTCTTAAAGATACTTTAGAACTACGGACTACGGAGTACAGAGTACAGACGAGGTAAAACCATGCGAAAAGATCTTCATGCAGTCCTTTATGATGCTTCTTTTTTATTGCCCTTTTAACCAAGCATGTACTGCGGAGCAAATCCGATGCGGCCATGCCTCAAGCATGGCCCCACCGACAAGCCTCACGGAGAAGTCAATCGCGACCCCACACGACGTAGTACACGTCACGAGACCCCCGCGACGCTTTCACCGCGTCCCATCCACCTCCACCTCTCTTTTCCTCTGGCGGTTCTTCGTTTCGGTCCGATTGATTTCTCCCTTCCCTTCCTCCTGCCCAAATCGAGGCAGGCGCGTGGGCAGGCGCGACCCTAGCAAGGATCTCGCCGGGCCGCAGCCATGGCCGAGGTCGCGGACGCGTCGCCCGCCCCCCACCCCTGTGACCACCGGCGGCGGAGACCGCAAGCGGGGCCGCGCCTCGCCCGTGCTCCCGCCGCCGCCGCCCGGCCCGCACAAGAGGCGTAGGGAGGAGGGCGGTGGTGGCTTCGACCGGCGCTGGCTCGGCCCAGTCGGCGGCGGAGGGCACGAGCAGGACGACAGGAACAGGAGGTGAGTGGGCGTGGCGTTACAGGAGTTTAGCTTACTGTATGTATGTATGTATGGTTGAGAGGAGCAGATCGGAGCTTGCTAGGCTAGGTGCTCTGCTTGTAGCTGTCAGTGGGAACTGTAAGGTGCTTATTGTACATCGCTGTTTTTGGCTTGGTCTAGCTGTTTCAGTCTAGGTTCGGTTCATCACATTAAGGATAACATCTGAGCGTTCTTAGTTCCTCTGTTTAGCTTCTGAATACTTTTAACACCGTAAATGACCTGACCTTCCTGCAGTGACTGCGCTCACTACCTAATGTGCCATTGATAATCTGTACCTCAATGTCTTATGATGTTCCTTTTTTTTTTTAATCTCAAGCTAGCATATCTGTTGATGATGTGTTGCAACTGTAATAGCTTTTCACAGTTTTCTCTGTGTGGGTTTGTCGAACCTATTTGAGAACTTCGCATGGGGACGAGCAGGGCGATAAAGTGTGCGTCAGAATCAGGAGCTTAGCTTGGAGCTGATACGAGCATTGCTTATCAGAAATTGCTATTTTAGATACATAGGTCTAGCTATGGTGAATTGGTGATTAGAGAGGTTGTGTCTTGCGGTGTGCGACACTGCAAATGAGATTTCATCACATTAAGGATATCCGAACTATCCTATTTTTTCTGTTTAGCCTCCTGAATCCCTTTAACACCATCAATGACCTGAGCTTCCTGCAGTGAGTGTGCTTACATGCCATTAATGACTTGTTATATTTAAAGTTTTGTGATGCCCCTTTTTCATGTGAAGCTAGCATGTTTGCTGGTACGTTGCATCTGTAATAGCTTTTCACAGTTTTATATCTGCTTGGGGTTTGTTGTCCCCATCTGATAACTAAGTGGTTTATAGCTGTGAGCAGAAAGGAGGTAAAACATGTGATGGTTTTGTTGTCGGATGTTTTTTTTAATCTATCTATTCTTGCACGTCGATTTGAATGCTGCGGTGGTTTTTGAAGCTGTTGAGATTAGTCTCCTAGGTTGGAAATTGATCATGGTGGCAGTGGCATATGAGGGAGTGGACGGAATGGAGAGTTTATCGTGGTAGTTTAAACAAGAAAAAGAAAAGGCTGTCTAGGTGCTGTCAATTGAAATCAGTTGGTGTGTACTGGAAATTACAGTTTTTGTTTCGTTTAGCTATATTGATGAGAGGTCATAGGTTCCAGTGTGACACTGTGACATGAGGTTTCAATGCATGCTATTTGCTGCAATGGTGGTGTTAAGTGTTAACATGGAATTAAGTAAAATACGAGACTTTTTTTATTTTATAAGATTTATTATAGGGTATTTGGCTATTAAAAAATTGCTTCTTTACATTAGGAAAATGTTCTGTAGCTTTTAATCCTTTTATACTGAACCCCTGCAGCAATATTATCAAGTCGCCTAGTTGTATGGGGACCAATCAGATGACTAATAGACCGGTTAGTCTTCCCCATGTCCTTGTAATTGTACTTGTATGAAGGGTGTATATGCTATATAGTATAACTGTATCAGGTTGTATGTGCCACACTGCTATGTAGTATTCACCACACCATTAATTGGTAATAATGTTATCAAGTCGTTCGACAAATCGCGATTAGTCAGGCTTATCGTTGCCATGGCGATTAGTTATGCACTACGATTAGTCGGGCTGATCGGTGCCATGGCGACTAGGATCGATTAGACGATTTGATAACATTGATTCAAGAATTCAAGTTTCACCATGGTTTCTGAGTCACCTGTGAATTGCTGTGAACTCTGGATCCTAGACTGGTGGGCCAAATTGCTAGCCTAATAATATTCTAAACGCAACATGAAGCTTAGTTTTCCTCCTCCCTGATTGGACGATTATTTGTGTTAAGTCAATGACTAGTCGGACAACTAGAAACCTAGATAAGCTAATTGGTTGGTGGACCTAATTGAGGTCAAGGGACCGATAAGGATGACTTATCATGATCTTCGGATGACGTGATAACACTGCCCTGCAACGCCATCAATGGTGGAAGCTTTCCTGCGAATGCTTGCTATTCAACTAAATGTGCTATTAATAACTCGTGTATCTAAACGCTTGTGGCTTACATTAAACAAATATATTTCTTGATGCTTTCCTACTGTTGTAGATTTTGGTATCACTACTGTTTTCTCTGCATGAGAATGTGCTATTAAATTTGTGTATTAAAAAAGCTCGTAGTGTTACTTTTTCTAAGCAAATATATTTTGATGCTTTGAAACTGTTGAAGCTTTTAGTTCTATATATGCATGGGTTTGCTGTTTCAATTTGGGAACTCTAGGCAGTGCTATAACTATGAGCAGAAAGGAAGGAGATTATGTGACTAGTTTTTTAAAACTTAGTCCCCAAGTTCTTTTTTCTTCCACATATTTTGAGCACTGTGTCAGTTTTTGAAGTTTCTGTGATTTGTTTCCTAGGTATCGAAATGATCTTGGTGAAGTAGGAGGAAGAGGTGGTGATGGTCGATATATGAATTGTGCACCAGGTATGAATTATTGAATTAGTGAGTCAGGATTGCCATTACCTGCTCCTTGTCAAATTGTCATTTTTGTAAAGATATTATTAGTTGTAAGTTGGACAATAGATTGAAAAGGTAAGTGCCGATCTAGTTTATTTTCCCCATAATTGATATGTTTCTCTCGATCTTCTTCGAGTGTGTCAAGCACACAACACAATATGTACTGTACACATTGGAATGGATCACAATTCATAGCAAATGTTTTTTTTCTTCAGTCAATTCTTTGAGTGTGTCAAGCATGTTAAGGGTATTATTGTAATCTCATGTGTCTAGGTATATATTCACCTCCTTTCATGAGATTGCTGGAGTTGAACAGGCGCATTCCTGTAGAATACCATGATATCATGCTGTCCTTCACAACATCATCCCCTCCAATGAATTGAATGTTGTAGTGCGCCCTCAGCTTGACATCGCTACTCATCAACTCCAAGAAGACAATGATGTAGTGCCTAGTGATATCATCATTGCCGTTGGGGTAGAAGTGGATGGACCAATCGAAGCCACCAACAGTGAAGGTGGATGACCTTATGAATTTACCAACATCTGTTCTGCCCTTCTTTTGACTGTAGTCATCTATCTCGAAGATGTGCGTGCCTATATGGGCCTCAATGGTGCGACTTGATGCTGTTCTTCTGGGTATCCGTGACTTCCTTGAAGTATCTTCTCCTTCCAAACAATAATACCCTTAACAAAGCACACAACATAATATGTACTGTACACATTGGAATCGATTCATATGTATGTCTTGTCATTTCAAGCTACTTATGTTTGAAATTTCTTGGTACTTGGTAGTGATGTTCCTTTAACTATAATTTTCCATATGATGTATAGATTGGTCGGATTCTGGACGCGGTGGATGGAATGAGGGACCTGGGAACAGTCTTAGGTACATATATAAATCTGAATTGGCTTTGTGTACTCTTTTTTACTTTCTGAGGAGCAACTCTTGTCAAGATTGCCATGGTTTTCACTATGATATTTTTCTCGAACATGCAAGACAGCAAGAGAGCTGCATTTCATTGCATTGTAGAAGGAATAATAGGTTTCCACCAAAAATAGAAAGAGAAGAAGAAAAACACACTAAGAAAAAAAATGTAAGATAATCTGCTGCTGCCCCTTTCTTCTGTTTTGCTGCAGCAGTGGACTTGGCAATCGGTCAGCTCTGCTGACTACTGCTGAAGTATGGCAATAGGCCACTACTTGATGTACTAGTTAGTACAAGTAGATGTATGGCAATAGGCCACTAGTTGTAGTGGCTGTTCTCAGCCATGTAGGGAGTAGTTGGGGCTGATATCAGCCATACTCTTGTGTACCTTATAGCTGGTACAAGAGTTGTATATATATACTCTAGACATGGAAACGAAAATTTCAGTTCAGAGCAGCAAACATTCTGAGTTTCAGACTTGTGCAGTGCTGTGCTCGTGTGCTCTTTGTTCTGACCCCTTCTTCTACCTCTAGCCGTGGTGTGTCGTGTGTGTGAGTGTGCTGGTGAGCTGATTGCTCACCTGTGGAGGAACAACGCCTTGAGCACGATGCGTTTTTGTCTCGGTGGCTAGTTAGCTTCGTGCTCCTGGCAGCGCCGTACAACTCGACTCTGCTGACGTGCCTAGGGCTTCCTGGTGGCACGATGTCCACAATGCGCTGGACCCGGGGTTCGCTCCTGCGGTGTTCACAGTACCGAAAGAATTCGAGTGGAGGCCCAATGGGAGTAGCTATTGGGTGGTGCGGCCATGGTGTACACGATGGCGATGTAGCAGGAGCTAGGGCAATGTTGTCCTTTGCACGGCGTATGGTGGCCGGTAGAGGAGTGGGATGAGCGTGCACTCCAAGCTGTCTGCGGTGTCCTCTTGATGGATTAGCGTGACTGCACCGAAGGCGTATGGTTAGAACACTTTCTTCGTCAGCACCAACACCAGCCAATGGAGTCTGCGGCAGCCACACGTGGCCGTGGCGCGCAGGAGCAGCGCTTTGCGCATGATGTGTTTTTGTCTCTGTGGCTAGTTTGCTTCGTGCTCCCGAGCGCTGTCCGACTCGACTCCGGCCACAGTGTGCGCGTCTGTGTTCCACCGCCACTTCATCTACGTCAAGGGAACGGATGCGCCCTTGGTCTCGGCACCGATGCACATCCTGCACCTGAGGGTTTGGGAGCGTTTCCCTGAGCTTCGCCTAGCGTTGGCGATGGCAAGCATCCCGGACTCCGCTGACGACGCTGACGTGCCTAGGGCTTCCCGGTGGCACGATGTCCACAAGGCGGTGGACCCGGGGTTCGCTCATGCAGTCTACACGGCACCGAAATAATTCGAGTGGAGGCCCTACAGGAGTAGCTACTGGGTGTGCGAACATGGTGTTCACGATGGCGATGCAGCAACAGCTAGGGCACTGTTGTCCTTTGCACGATGTCTGGTGGCCAACGGCGGCGCAGTGGGACGAGCACGCACTCCATGCTGTCTGTGGTGTCCTCTTGATGGTTCAGCGCGACCGCACCGTAGGTGTATGGGCACAACACTTTCTTCGTCAGCACCAACACCAACCAATGGAGGCGAGCAGGGAGCAATGCCTTGAGCACGATGCGTTTTTGTCTCTGGCTAGTTCGCTTCGTACTCCCGGTGGTGTTATGCGACTCTAACTTCGTCTTCAATATCCTCCCGGGGGAGGTCCTCCCCATTGCCGTCAGCCTGGCGTGCGGCCATAGCGTGCACACACGGGTTCCACCGCCACTTTGTCTATGCCAAGCAAATGGAGGCGCCCTCGGTCTCGGACTCCAGCTGTGGGTCTAGGAGCGTTTCACGGAGCTTCGCCCAGCGATGGCGATGGCAAGCGTCCCGGACTACACTGACGACGGTGACGTGCCTAGGGCTTTCCGATGGCACACGCCCACAGGGCGCTGGACCCGAGGTTCGTTCATGCGGTGTTCACGACACCGAAAGAATTCGAGTGAAGGCCCTATGGGAGTAGCTACTGAGTGTGCGGCCATGGCGTCCACGATGGCAATGCAACAGGAGCGAGGGCACTGTTGTCCTTTGCACAACGTCTGGTGGTCGGCGGCGGGGTGGGACGAGCGCGCGCTACATGCTGTCGTGGTGTCCTCTTGATGGATCAGCGCGACCGCATTGAAGGCGTATTATGGGCAGAGCACTTTCTTCGTCAGCACCAACACCAGTGGAGGTGGCGGTAGCCACACGTGGCCGTGGCGAGCAGGAGCAGCGCCTTGAACACGATGTGTTTTTGTCTCTGGCTAGTTCGCTTTGTACTCCCGGCGACGCTGTGCGACTCTAACTTCGTCTCCGATGTCCTCCCAGGGGGAGGTCCTCCCCATTGCCGTCAACCTGGCACGCGGCCATAGCGTGCCCACATGGGTTCCACCACCACTTCGTCTACGCCAAGCGAATAGAGGCACCCTCGGTCTCGGCACTCCAGCTCAGCGATGGCGATGGCAAGCGACCCGGACTACGCCGATGACGGTGACGTGCCTAGGGATTCCCAATGGCACGACGCCCACAGGGCGCTGGACCCGAGGTTCGTTCATGCGGTGTTCACGACATCGAAAGAATTCGAGTGAAGGCCCTACGGGAGTAGCTACTGGGTGTGCGGCCATGGCGTCCACGATGGCAACGCAACAGGAGCGAGGGCACTGTTGTCCTTTGCACGACGTTTGGTGGCCGGCGGCGGAGTGGGACGTGCGCGCACTACATGCTGTCTGTGGTGTCCTCTGGATGGATCAGCGCGACCGCATTGAAGGCGTAATATGGGCAGAGCACTTTCTTCGTCAGCACCAACACCAGCCAATGGAGGTGGCGGTAGCCACACATGGCCGCAGCGAGCAGGAGCAGCGCCTTGAGCACGTTGCGTTTTTGTCTTTGGCTAGTTCCCTTCGTACTCCCGGCGGCGCTGTGCGACTCTAACTTCGTCTCCGATATCCTCCCGGGGGAGGTCCTCCCCATTGCTGTCAGCCTGGCGCGCAGCCATAGCGTGCACACACGGGTTCCACCGCCACTTCATCTACGCCTAGCGAACGGAGGCGCCCTCGGTCTCGGCACTCCAGCTGTGGGTCTAGGAGCGTTTCCCAGAGCTTTGCCCAGCGATGGCGATGGCGATGGCAAGCGTCCCGGACTACGCCGACGACGATGACGTGCCTAGGGCTTCCTGATGGCACGACGCCCACAGGGCGCTGGACCCGAGGTTCGTTCATGTGGTGTTCATGACACTGAAAGAATTTGAGTGAAGGCCCTACGGGAGTAGCTACTGTTGAAAAGGTAAGTGCCGATCTAGTTCATTTTCCCCGTAATTGATATGTTTCTCTTGATCTTCTTCGAGTGTGTCAAGCACACAACACAATATGTACTGTACACATTGGAATGGATCACAATTCATAGCAAATGTTTTTTTTCTTAAGTCAAGTCTTCGAGTGTGTCAAGCATGTTAAGGGTATTATTGTAATCTCCTGTGTCTAGGTCTATATTCACCTCCTTTCATGAGATTGCTGGAGTTGAACAGGCGCATTCCTGTAGAATACCATGATATCATGCTGTCCTTCACAACATCATCCCCTCCAATGAATTGAATGTTGTAGTGCGCCCTCAGCTCGACATCGCTACTCATCAACTCCAAGAAGACAATGATGTAGTGCCTAGTGACATCGTCATTGCCGTTGGGGTAGAAGCGGATGGAGCAATCGAAGCCACCATCAGTGAAGGTGGATGACCTTATGAATTTACCAACATCTGTGCTGCCCTTCTTTTGACTATAGTCATCTATCTTGAAGATGTGCGTGCCTGTATGGGCCTCAATGGTGTGACTTGATGCTGTTCTTCTGGGTATCCGTGACATCCTTGAAGTACCTTCTCCTTCGAAACAATAGTACCCTTAACAAAGCCCACAACATAATATGTACTGTACACATTGGAATCGATTCATATGTATATCTTGTCATTTCAAGCTACTTATGTTTGAAATTTCTTGGTACTTGGTAGTTATGTTCCTTTAACTATAATTTTCCATATGATGTATAGATAGGTCGGATTCTGGACGCAGTGGATGGAATGAGGGACCTGGGAACAGTCGTAGGTACATATATAAATCTGAATTGGCTTTGTGTACTCTTTTTTCCTTTCTGAGGAGCAACTCTTGTCAAGATTGTCATGGTTTTCACTATGATATTTTTCTCGAACATGCAAGACAGCAAGGGAGATGCATTTCATTCCATTGTATAAGGAATAATAGGTTTCCACCAAAAATAGAAAGAAGAGAAGAAGAAAAACACACTAAGAAAAAAAATGTAAGATAATCTGCTGTTGCCCCTGTCTTCTGTTTTGCTGCAGCAGTGGACTTGGCAATCGGTCAGCTCTGCTGACTAGTGCTGAAGTATGGCAATAGGCCACTACTTGTTGTACTAGTTAGTACAAGTAGATGTATGGCAGTAGGCCACTAGTTGTAGTGGCTGTTCTTAGCCATGTAGGGAGAAGTTGGGGCTGATATCAGCCATACTCTTGTTGGCTGTTCTTAGCCATGTAGGGAGAAGTTGGGGCTGATATCCGCCATACTCTTGTGTACCTTATAGCTGGTACAAGAGTTGTATATATACTCTAGACATGGAAACGGAAATTTCAGTTCAGAGCAGCAAACATTCTGAGTTTCAGACTTGTGCAGTGCTGTGCTCGTGTGCTCTCTGTTCTGACCCCTTCTTCTACCTCTAGCCATGGTGTGTGTGAGTGTGCTGGTGAGCTGATTGCTCACCTGTGCAGGAGCAGCGCCTTGAGCACGATGCGTTTTTTTTTCGGTGGCTAGTTTACTTCGTGCTCCTGGCAGCGCCATACAACTTGATTCCGCTGATGTGCCTAGGGCTTCCTGGTGGCATGACGTCCACAATGCGCTGGACCCGGGGTTCGCTCCTGCGGTGTTCACAGCACCGAAAGAATTCGAGTGGAGGCCCTACGGGAGTAGCTACTGGGTGTGTGGCCATGGTGTACACGATGGCGATGTAGTAGGAGCTAGGGCAATGTTGTCCTTTGCACGACGTGTGGTGGCCGGCGGCGTAGTGGGATGAGCACGCACTCCATGCTGTCTGCGGTGTCCTCTTTATGAATCAGTGTGACCGCACTGAAGGCGTATTACGGGTAGAGCACTTTCTTCGTCAGCGCCATCGCCTGCCAATGGAGGCGGCAACAGCCACACAGTGGTGGTGAGCACGAGCAGCGCCTTGAGCACGATGTGTTTTTGTCTCTCTGGCTAGTTCGCTTTGTGCTCCCCGTGCCCACATTCCACCGCCACTTCATCTACGCCAAGCGAACGGAGGCGCCCTTGGTCTCGGCACCGATGCACATCCACCAGCTGTGGGTCTGGGAGCGTTTCCCTGAGCTTCGCCCAGCGATGGTGATGGCAGGCGTCCCGGACTCCGCTAACGATGGTGACGTGCCTAGGACTTCCTGATGGCACGACGCCCACAGGGCGCTGGACCCGAGGTAAGCTCATGCGGTGTTCACGGCACCGAAAGAATTCGAGTGAAGGCCCTACGGGAGTTGCTACTGGGTGTGCGGCCATGGTGTCCACGATGGCGATGCAACAGGAGCGAGGGCATTGTTGTCCTTTGCATGACGTCTGGTGGCCGGCGATGGAGTGGGACGAGCGCGCACTACATGCTGTCCGTGGTGTCCTCTTGACGGATCAGCGTGACCGCACTGAAGGCGTATTATGGCCAGAGCACTTTCTTCGTCAGCACCAACACTAGCCAATGGAGGCAGCGGTAGCCACACGTGGCCGTGGCAAGCATGAGCAGCGCCTTGAGCACGATGCGTTTGTGTCTGTGGCTAGTTCGCTTCGTACTCCCGGCGGTGTTGTGCGACTCTTAACTTCACCTTCGATATCCTCCCGGGGGAGGTCCTCCCCATTGCCATCAGCTTGGCGCGCGGCCATTGCTTGCCACTTCGTCTATGCCAAGCGAACGGAGGCGCCCTCGGTCTCGGCGCTGATGCACATCCTCCAGCTGTGGGTCTGGGAGCGTTTCCCTGCGCCTCGCCCTGCGATCGTGATGGCAAGCGCCCACAGGGCGCTGGACCTAGGGTTCGCTCATGCGGTGTTCGAGTGGAGGCCCAATGGGAGTAACTACTGGGTGTGCGACTGTGCGGCCATGGAGTCCACGATGGCGATGCAGCAGGAGTTATTTATTTATTATCTTCCTGTTATTTATTCGAGTGGAGGCCTTACTGAGTAGCTACTGGATTTCGTTCACTAGAAGTTATTTATTTATTATCTTCCTGTTTATTGCTAAAAAAGAACAGTATATGCATTAGTTTATTCTACTCCTACATCATTTAGCTTTTGGTCTTCCCGTGCGTAGTTGATACTAAAGGTCTGTTTGGATCCCATGAATTGAAATACCTTGAAAGTGCTTCACATTTCATTATTAAATTACTTTCCAATTCCTGGGAATCAAACAGGGCCTAAATGTTTTTGACAGCTGAAGAGCGATTCAAGTCAAAATGGAGTCCTACCGATCACAGCTGACAAGTCGCTGAAGGCTTCATCAACCAGTGTTAGTACTGACACAAGTGGATCCAGAGCTGGCCTGTTTAGAACACCCATATCAGGTGGTGTGCAGAGTGCAACTTTCGCCCATGGTCTGCCTCCGCCAGCTTTGGCTGTTCGCAATTTGATGGAACAGGTAGCTTCTGCTACCTACCCTCTTGAGGCTTCCTGTCTGTGAAACAAAATCTCATTTCTCCTGTCTGCCTTGACTTATGTGTGTGCACCAGGCGCGGTTTGCCCACCTGTGCTCTGTCATGTCTGGCATGCATCACCGCCGTACTGGATATCCGTTTGGTTCACTTGTCGACTTTGCTAATGATTCAATGGGCCGTGAGTTAGCTTTTTATTGGTACCGTTTTTGGAAAATAACGATAAACTCTGTTAGACCACTGTTTCCAACTGTCGCTGTTGATGTTTTGCGCAGACCCAATATTTTCACTGTCACCCTTAGCAATCCATATGAGAAACTTACTCGCTGACCCAAGATGCACACTTGTTGTCCAGGTATGAAGTTTATTAATATTTCCTTCTGGTGGTGTGGAGCATAAGTTCCATTCTTGGTAATACCATGTGTATCTTCTTCACAGGTGCCTGGATGGAGTGGACTGTCAAACGCGTGAGTCACCATATTTGGTGATGTTTACCCTTTGCCAGCTGAACAACAGGTTTCTTTTTGACTGCCTTTTGTTGTTAGATACTTCAATCAGTTAGGTAATTAGTTTTCCGTTGATTACTGGCATTTCTTGTCATATGATAGTCACTTCTGGCTTCTGAATGCTACTGTGAAACAACTGTTGTTTGGTAGTCTTTTCTGTACTGAGATTTTTTTCAACATCAAATTCCCCTAATTGGTAACTCCTGTGAGCTACTAGTATTTGCTCTTGGTAACACTTTGCCATGGATGTAAAGGGACTAATTTTTATTTGTCATGCTCTTGAGACATGGTTTGAATTTGGAATGTATGATGTATCTTCAGAACTGTTAATATGAAGTGTTGGGTCATGTTTTTTTTCTTCCATTCTTGGTTTTAGAACTTTGGTGAACGAACTGATTGTTCATCTTCGTTAGGAGTGGGCACATAAGCAATATGTAGCAAAACATCAGCAGTGGGCATCACAGCAGTGGGGAAATTTTTACTATTACAGGATGCACAACATAAGGTCTGGACTTCTGATTGGTTATGTCCCTTTATCATCCTGTGTTTTCCTATCCGTTTATCATTTGAGTTTAGCTGTGTAGTTTAAAATATGTGCTTCCCTGTTCATCAAAAAAGCAATGTTTTGATTGTCATTAGCCTTGTGCAAATTAGGAGTTGTATTACAGTGACATATACTTCATCGGGGGCTTTGGAACTGTTGCATGGATAGATGTTAAGGAGTACGAAGCTATTCAACCTGACAAGATAGCAGTTGATGGTGGTGACTCGCAAAGTTTAAAGGTAAGCAACCATGCCAGATCACTGATACCTTGTTTATATGGTACAATGATCGCAGTAGGTTAGCTGGGTCATTTGGCTACCTACATACCACTCATATGTTTCTACAGTGAAAATATTCTGATGCATTTCATGCAGGAGTTGAATGCTATTTTCTCTAAACCACTTCGAGGGGTCCTATCATCACAAGGGGAGGTCGTTGAAGCTGCTATATATCAGAAGATAGCAAAGGGATAGATATACGGGTTCCACATGGTGCACAGGTAAAATATATGCTTAATTGCTTACAATCAACCACAAGGCTATTGATTCTTGACAGAGGACATTTCTTTTTCTTCAAATTCTTGAATTTGTTCTTCTGTGCAGTTCAATATTCAGAGGTTAGCATTTGATTCCCTCACAAGGTTGAGACTCTGGAGGAAGCCAAGAAAGCAGTCCACAAGATAATCAAAGACAAGCAGCAAATAAAGTGAGGAAGGTTGCAGAAGCTGGCTCTACTCATTTTTCTAATGGTGTAAGGTTTCATTGCGGCCGGACCGAGGATTACGTAACGTAGCAGGTAGCATGAGCAAGTGAAAACGATGGCTGTCTTTTAATAATATATGTGTCCACCTGTGGTGAAGATTGTATATATGCTCGTGTTGCCATATCAATAATGATTATTGTGCGGTTGCTGCTTGAGGAAATCGGACCTTGTCTATTTCTGGCTTAAGGGTACCTGGTAATAATATATGTGTCCACCTGTGGTGAAGATTGTATACTATATGCTCGTGTTGCCATATCAATAATGATTATTGTGCGGTTGCTGCTTGAGGAAATCGGACCTTGTCTATTTCTGGCTTAAGGGTACCTGGTAACCTGGGTATCATCACAGATTTGTCAACGTGAAGAAAACTGCATGCCTTGATTTTGATGATAATTTGATTGTATCATTATGTGAGCGGTACTGATGTCTGGTGAAATTGGCACTAGTTGTCAGTTTGTGTGTTGGAAATGGCAAGCTTGCAATACTGCTGCACGTACACTTTCCGAAATGGACCCAGCTTGCAATAATGCAAGGCTGCAACCTCAGTGGATATTTGAGCAGGACAAAACATCATTGCACACAGTACCCGTGAGCAACGAATGACAGTATTGCTATTTGTGCAACAAATTTGTTTTCCAGCGAACCCTCCATCTCCGGGACTGCATCCAGACAAACACATGGAAAAGAACGTGAATGCTGAAGCTTGCGAAAACAATATTAATTTTGAAAGAGTTTATGAAAATCCACACAGTCCAAACCAAAAGACTCAAAGTTGAAATTGAAAACTTTAGATTTAGAAATTCTCTACAATGGTAATGCTTGGAATAGGGCGTCCGTCCGTCTAGACTCTGCTGGCTTCTCGGGTCGAACCAGTCCAACAGGCTTGCCTGCTCCATTCTACGTGTGGCTTCCACGGCGCCATCTGCCCACCGCGACCGCCTCCACAACCCCTGTCGCCCGGATTTGCCCTGGCCGCCACGGTCACCTCCATCCGCCTGTCGCGGTCGCCTCCCGCTCAGACTCGCGCCGCCCAACGCGGCCACCTCCATCGAGCTTTGCACTGGCGACCTTGCGCGCCGTGGTATCGAGCTTCGCGCCGACGGCGAGATCCATGTCGACGAGCCTCTATTCGTCCAAGCAGCAAGTAGATGTTGCGCTGAAAGCACATGTTGCAACGGTATGTTTCATGTGTTTCAAATATATGTTGCAAGTGTTTCTTCTGGACGTTGCAAAAGTAGATATGGTGTTGCATATGTTGCATAACTATACACGTATATTGTAAGTGTATGTTTCAAATGTTTCAGCTCTTTCGGGCGTATGTTGCAAATGTCTATTCTAAATATTTCATCTGTTTTGGATGTACGTTGCAAGTGTTTTGTCTAGATGTTGCAATGGCTATACACATATGTTGCAAGTGTATATTCAAAATATTTCATCTGTTTTCAGACGTATGTTGCAGCAAGTATTATATGTTTCAAGTATATATTCTTGGATGGACGACCAGAGTCACGCAACACACGTTTGCAGGTGGAGCGAGTGTATTCCCATGTGCGAGCACGATATGGAGCAGGCGCGGGAAGAGGCATAGGCACAAGCGGTCCTCATGTAGCCATGTAAGCGCGGGAAGCGGAGCAAGGGCAAGGCAGTCCCCACATGCATGCGTGCAGAAACAGAGACGGGGCTAGGCAGATAGAATTGGTGCGATGTTTTTCGCGTACCATGGATGGAGGCGCTGTACACGTGGACGCGTGTGAAACGGAGCAGGTGGCCAGCATGACAGTCGTGAGAGTCCGGACATGGGTGTACGTTCGGACGCTAGTATCTCCTTCTCTACATTGCACAAATAGTAATAGTAACAGTAATAGTATAAATATAAACTCCATATAGCTCATAGTAGTAGTATAGTAGTAGTATAGTATATAGTATAGTATATATAGTATATATATATAGTATATATATAGTATAGTATAGTATATATATATAGTATATATATATATATAGTATATAGTATATATATATAGTATCCATATAGCTCATAGTATTCGCGCAAGGAGACCGCTCCCAATTACTGCACGGTTACTGTTCACCAGTCATGCGCCGCCACGTATCCAGGATCCGTGAGATGAGAACGCTTCAGCTACTGTGTTCGCCAATCGGACGTCGCCACGTGCCTCGTGCGTGTGCCTGCGTGCGTCCGCTCTCTGCCGGTTCATTCAAGGCCACCGGCGGTCTTTAGAAAAAAGAAAAAGAAAAAAAAATCTCGCAGCGCCTCGCTGTCTCCGCTGCTCCATCAACCGGGCCTCGCCGCCTCCGCCTTCTCTTCGATCGTCCTCTTCCTCTTCCCCGGCCGCCGCGCGTCCGGATGCCGCGCTCAGCCGCCTCGCCGTCGCCGCCTACGCGTGTCCGATCCACGCTCGACGCCGGCTTCCGCCCGCCACCACGCAGTCCTACGCGCTGTCCCATGGAGTCGTCAATATGCGGCCGTCCTTTTCGTGGCCGGCACGCGTCACGCACTACCGCTTCTAGGTTGCTTTGCCTCACACGATTCGGTGCTCGGCTCCTTGGCTCCTCCGCGTCGCTGCCGTCCTACCCTGCGAGATCCCTCGCACTCGCACGCGCCATCCCTCGGTCGCCCCTCCCTCACCGGCTACCACGCTATTGCCAGCCATCACTGCATCCACGCTCGGCTTCATGGTGGGCCTCTCCCTTGCTCCTCCGCTTCCGTGGCCGATCTAGAGGCTGTCTTGGAGATCTCCTACCACCGGCCTCTACATCGAGGAATCGGCCCCGCATATGCTACATGCAAACCATAGGAAGTGGAGGGAGTGGTCCCTCGATGCCTTTTCTAGCGGGATGCACCTCGACGACATGCACTCGGCAACATACGGAGGCCTGTGACTGTCCATGTTGCTACAGCAATGTGCTCGAGATCCACATGGTCACGCTCCGCAGCCGCGCTACTACTTGGACCAACACGAAGCCGAAGCCCCCTTATGTGCGTAGTACCCGGCCTTCAAACTCTGCAGGAGTGTTGGTGGTCGTCAGTTAAGCAAGTAAGCGACTTGCTCATCATGCACGCCAACTGTTTGTTAAAATGCCGTTCTGAAATCTCTCATTGATGTCCCTAATTTTTGGATGATCTCATATATTTCGGCAGCGACCATGTCAGTGCCATCAAGAATGCAGTATTTAGATTTTATTAGGGCTATTGTCCTATCTGACATGGTTGTTTTGATTTTGCATGTTTCAAGGTACTACAGGAGGATAGATATGATAGCAAGGAGTGACGATCTCATGCATACAGGCATTTCGAGCAACAGGGTGTAAGCCTCAACAATCTCCAAAGAGTAATAATCTTTTTTGCTATCAAGAAGACCATGTGTTATGTTATCTTGTGATATAGAATCCTTTGCACTTTGTTTCTATGAACCAGCTATCTTGTTATGTTACCTTGTGATATGAAATTATGTTTCAGGGCTCAAATTGAGAGCTTCCGAGTTCAGACAGCTGGTGCCACAGTCTCCTACACGAGCTGCAGCACCCAAGAACCATTGTGCCTTTGGTGCTACTGTTGCCACTACCCACCAAGTTGTCCGCGGGCGCAATCTCAAACTCTGATTGTGGCTACAACCAGACCTCTCCTCCATGAAGAGTTGAGAAACTTTCCAAGTTTCTTCTAATTGTTTGCATTGATTACCTAAGACAGAGCTTGGCCATGAGATGAAATCTGAATGTATTGTTCAATTAGGTACCAGCTTATTTTGCTACAATACGGAATCTTACCGATCCATCCATGGTTCAGCTTCTATGTTCTAACACATGGTGAGTGTGCACCTAACCAAATATCAGTTGGTTTGATGTGTAAGTAATCTTATCCGAGTTTTAGGCACTCTAATTGGTAGCTTTTGCCTACTGGTCGATCCAGAAACTATGCCACTTTATGAACCACAGATAGCTAATGTTCAGAAACGCATCATTTATTTGGTGCATGATCATAGCATGCTTGCCGAAAGAGCAGACCATTCCTATTTCAATTTCAAGGATGGTTACAACAATGTAATAATATGAACATTGCCAAATTCACAGTTGTATGACTGTTGTTACGTATGAGTTACCTAATTAGTATCTGGTTTGCTAATCAGGACTTAAACAAATATAGATGGTAAGGAAATAAAAATGATATTTTGATTTTGTTTCTTCTATATTAAGAGTCTGTTGCCTTCAATGATCAGTAACTATGTCGAGTTTTTTGTGCCATATTGAAGCCCCTAACAAGCCTTATATCTCCTCTTAGCATTATTCTTCCTTCATCTTGCCTCCCTGATTTGAACCCCTAACACTGAAACTTATTAAATATTATGAGCATTTCACTATGATAAGTACAGTCCTGTTGGGTTTAGTCTGATAGATGTCACGTGCATTTCCAGTTTTGCAAATAAAACCAGTAGAGAGACTCATGTACTTCATATGCTGATATCATGGCGTATTTATTTAATAAGCTGCTTCTGTGCTTGGTGATGTTTTTTTTAAAATTTCTAATTGCATTTAAGGCAGTGCTGCTCTATCAATCATGGAGGAGGAAGAAAGGAGGTCATCTTAGCATCCATTGTCCCCACTATGGCCTGTAGGAGACAGGTTGATGTTCCAACTGCTACTTGCCATAGGAACAAAAAAAAAAGGTTCCAGTCCAGAGAAATAATTGGAATCCGGTTGACAGATTCATCACTTCAGTTATAGGCATGTGTGATTTTCTGCCTTTAGAGATAACAAGGCTATACAGCACGTAATGTGAGCCACACCTCACTGCTTCTCTTCTAGCACTCCAAAAGATTGAGCCTATCTTTTTAGGTTGGCCAGTGTCTTATTCGGCTTCTTAATTCTTTGTGCTTACAATGACATCTTCTATACTTGAGTATGTTCACAAATAGCTCTTTGCCATTCTGCCTTCAGCTGATCCACAGGTCCATGGTGAAGCTTCCAGTGCATGGCCTACCAATAACACCAAAGAGGTCAGTATCTCTACTCACTCACTAGGTCTCTACAGCTAAAAAATTGATACAGCTTTTCCATAGGTTTACATCATAAGAACATATGTGATACTGCAGTTATTTCTATGGAGGGATTCTTCTATTATTGATCAATAATTGTAGTGAAATCAAGGGTTAAGGATATGTTGTCAAAAGGCCATTCATCACAAAGACTATGGATATATCACTTAAGTGAATTTAGTCCTAAGACATTCTTAGTAGGATTTAGCCCGTTCCATTGGGGGATGCTCTAATAGAAGACGTTAAAATAGAGAGATCGCTTCACTGCCTCATTCTATGCAAACAGGTCATACTATAAGAGTGATTCACATACTCAAACGGGGGATAGCAGATACATATAAGGGTAGTAATGACCCTGCTCACTCATCTCTTTTACATATATCTTCATGCTCAATCCAAGAAACTGCACATCACATATGCTGATCGTAGATAAAGTTGTAATTTTGCTGATGATGATGACAAGCGCTTTTGTGTTGTCCAAGCTACATGTCATCAGTAAAGAAAAATTACACGGTCAACTTTTACCTTAGTATTGCAGGATGGAGCCACTCAGCTTGGTTGTACTTGCATCGATTGCATGCTTGAATCTTACCTGACATGTCCTCTCATTCTGCCAAGAGAAAAGGGCCGTATATTTTTCTTAAATAATGTATTATTATGTTCAGCACATTAATGTAAATAAGAATTCTGAGATTTTACTTCAGATTCTTTGCCAAAATAGCAGTTCAGCTGCTGCTAATTGTTTATTTCATTTGTATGGTCAGCTACCGCTAATTGTTTCCTCCGGCATTTGTGTCTGTTTACTGTTTAGTATTATGAACATTCATGCTGCAATATATACCTGATTCACCATCTAAGTCATTATTCGTTCTTTCACAATATAATGTCCTAGCATCTGATCTAAATTATGTTTAAAGAGAAACAAAATTCGTTGCTCTGATGGTCTCATATGCGTTAAAGAATCCGGGCGCGGCGAAGCGCGCCTACCGACCTAGTTTTTTTTTATGTAGTACATGGCTTTGTCTTAAAGATACTTTAGCACTACGGAATACGAGATTGAGAGAAATAAAGCCACCGGATTTTCAAACTTTACGCGGAAAGATCTTGAAGCTGTCCTTTATATGCTTCTTCTTTTTTTTTTTTACCCTTTTAACCAAAACCAGTCAGGGCCCCCAGGCCCTAACCAAGCAATTCCCATGCCTCTGCTATCTGGGCCACACTGAAGCCGGCCCCACCGACCAGTGTCATAGGGCAGGTCAATTCCGACTCCACGCGACGTTCTTCTTCTCCACGTCACGAGACCCTCCGCTACACGTTCCCCACATCCCCACACACCTCTCTCTCCCTCTTCCTCCCGAGCCCCGACGCATCTCTCCCGGCACTTCGTTTGTTCGATTGATTTCTCCTCCTCCTTCCCAAATCCGAACCCGACCCGAGACGAGAGATCCTCCAGATCGAGGCGGGCGCGCGGGCAGGGTGCCCTAGCAAGGATCTTGGCGGGCCCCAGCCATGGCCGAGGTCGCCGACGCGTCCCCACCCCCTGCGACCACCGGCGGCGGAGACCGCAAGCGGGGCCGGGCCTCGCCCGTGCTCCCACCGCCGCCGCCCGGGCCACCGCCGCCGTGCCCGCACAAGAGGCGTAGAGAGGAGGGCGGTGGAGGCTTCGACCGGCGCCGGCTCGGGCCAGTCGGCGGCGGAGGGCACGTGCAGGACGACAGGAGGTGAGTGGGCGTGGCGTTGCAGGAGTTTAGCTTACTGTATTATGTATGTATGTATGTATGATTGAGAATAGCAGATCGGAGCTTGCTAGGCTAGGTGCTCTGCTTGTTGCTGTCAGTGGGAACTGTAAGGTGCTTACTGTACATCGCTGTTTTTGGCCAGGTCTAGCTGTGTAGATTAGAGATTGTCACCTACAATGTGATGATCTCTCAGCGTTCTTAGTTCCTCTGTTTAGCTTCTGAATACTTTTAACACCGTCAATGACCTGACCTTCCTGCAGTGACTGTGCTCACTATTCGACCTAACGTGCCATTGATAATCTGTACCTCCAATGTCTTATGATGTTCCTTTTTTTCTTTATCTCAAGCTAGCATATCTGTTGATGATGTGTTGCAACTGTAATAGCTTTTCACAGTTTTCTCTGTGTGGGTTTGTTGAACCTATTTGAGAACTTCGCATGGGGACGAGCAGGGCAATAAAGTGTGCGTCGGAATCAGGAGTTTAGCTTGGAGCTGATACGAGCATTGCTTGTCAGAAATTGCTATTTTAGATAGGTCTAGCTATGGTTATTAGAGAGGTTGTGTCTTGCGGTGTGCGGCACTGCAAATGAGATTTCATCACATTAAGGATATCAAAACTATCCTAGTTCTTCTGTTTAGCCTCCTGAATCCCTTTAACACCGTCAATGACCTGAGCTTCCTGCAGTGACTGTGCTTACATGCCATTAATGACTTGTTATATTTAAAGTTTTGTGATGCCCCTTTTCCATGTGAAGCTAGCATGTTTGCTGGTACGTTGCATCTGTAGTAGCTTTTCACAGTTTTATATCTGCTTGTGCTTTGTTGTCCCCATCTGATAAGTGGTTTATAGCTGTGACCAGAAAGGAGGTCAAACATGTGATGGTTTTGTTGTCGGATGTTTTTTTTTATCTATCTATTCTTGCACGTCGATTTGAATGCTGCGGTGGTTTTTGAAGCTGTTGAGATTAGTCTCCTAGGTTGGAAATTGATCATGGTGGCAGTGGCATATGACGGAGTGGGGAGTTTATTGTGGTAGTTTAAACAAGAAAAAGAAAAGGCTGTCTAGGTGCTGTCAATTGAAATCAGTTGGTGTGTACTGGAAATTACAGTTTTTGTTGTGTTTAGCTATATCGATGAGAGGTCATAGGTTCCAGTGTGACACTGTGACACGAGGTTTCAATGCATGCTATTTGCTGTAATGGTGGTGTTAAGTGTTAACATGGAATAAAGTAAGATATGAGGCTTGTTTAAATTTTATAAGATTTATAGGGTATTTGGCTAGAAGAAAATTACTTCATTACATTAGGAAACTGTTCTGTAGCTTTTATACTGAACCCCTGCAGCAATATTATCAAGTTGCCTAGTTGTAAGGGGACCAATCAGACGACTAATAGACCAGTTAGTCTTCCCCATGTCCTTGTAATTGTACTTGTATCAAGGGTGTATATGCTATATAGTATAACTGTATCAGGTTGTATGTGCCATACTGCTGTGTAGTATTCACCACCATTAATTGGTCATAATGTTATCAAGTCGTTCGACTAATCGCGATTAGTCAGGCTTATCGTTGCCATGGCGATTAGTTATGCACTACGATTAGTCGGGCTGATCGGTGCCATGGCGACTAGGATCGATTAGACGATTTGATAACATTGATTCAAGAATTCAAGTTTCACCATGGTTTCTGAGTCACCTGTGAATTGCTGTGAACTCTGGATCCTAGACTGGTGGGCCAAATTGCTAGCCTAATAATATTCTAAACGCAAAATGAAGCTTAGTTTTCCTCCTCCCTGATTGGAAGATTATCTGTGTTAAGTCAATGACTAGTCGGACGACTAGAAACCTAGTTGAGCTAATTGGTACCGATAAGGATGACTTAACATGATCTTCGGATGACTTGATAACACTGCCCTGCAACGCCATCAATGGGGGAAGCTTTCCTGCGAATGCTTGCTATTCAACTAAATGTGCTATTAATTACTTGTGTATCTAAATGCTTGTGGCTTGTACATTAAACAAATGTATTTCTTATGCTTTCCTACTGTTGTAGATTTTGGTATCACTTTACTATTTTCTCTGCATGAGAATGTGCTATTAAATTTGTGTATTCAAAAGCCCGTAGTGTTACTTTTTCTACATTAAGCAAATATATTTTGATGCTTTGAAACTGTTGAAGGTTTTAGTTCTATATATGCATGGGTTTGCTGTTTCAATTTGGGAACTCTAGGCAGTGCTATAACTATGAGCAAAAAGCTATAACTATGAGCAGAAAGGAAGGAGATTATGTGACTAATTTTTAAAAACTTAGTCCCCGGTTCTTTTTTCTTCCACATATTTTTAGCGTTGTGTCAGTTTTTGAAGTTTCTGTGCTTTGTTTCCTAGGTATGGAAATGGTCTTGGTGGCGTAGGAGGAAGAGGTGGTGATGGTCGATATACGAATCGTGCACCAGGTATGAATTATTGAATTAGTGAGCCAGGCTTGCCATTACCTGCTCCTTGTCAAATTGTCATTTTTGTAAAGATATTATTAGTTGTAAGTTGGACAACAGATTGAAAAGGTAAGTGCCGATCTAGTTCATTTTCCCCGTAATTGAAATGTTTCTCTTGATCTTCTTCGAGCGTGTCAAGCACACAACATAATATGTACTGTACACATTGGAATGGATCACAATTCATAGCAAATGTTTTTCTCTTAAGTCGTTGAGTGTGTCAAGCATGTTAAGGGTATTATTGTAATCTCCTGTGTCTAGGTATATATTCACCTCCCTTCATGAGATTGCCGGAGTTGAACAGGCGCATTCCTTTAGAATACCATGATATCATGCTGTCCTTCACAACATCATCCCCTCCAATGAATTGAATGTTGTAGTGTGATGGATAAGTCTCATGTGTGGTTGGTCTTTGTGGGGCTGTGCTGCTCACATGGTCCTTGTGGCTAATTTTCTGTTTTTAGGACAACATCTTAGACTAGAGGACAACATCTTAGAGGACAGCATCTTAGACTAGAGGACAACATCTTAGCTAGGACAACATCTTAGACTAGAGGACAACATCTTAGCTAGGACAACATTTCAGCATCTTAGACTAGCATATTGGCATATGCTTGGCTGGCTAGCAGCTATAAATATGTAACCCCAACCCCCCAGGTTGGTATGACATTTGTGTGAGTTTGTGTGAGAAATAAACCAGAAAATTGCCCCAACTCCTAGTGTCATCCTCTCTCGATGAGAGTAAGGATTCTACTGCTACCAAGAGCGAGCATCTCCTGCTCATCTCCTTCCCCGGTCTCACAGCAGCTCCAGCCGCAGCCGGTAGCAGCAGCAGCTCCGGCTGCCCCTGCTCTCCACACAACAGCCCCCTCGATAGCGCGCCATGTCCGCAGGACAATCTCAGGGCTCGGTCGCCTCGAGCACGCGGCGTCGGCAGGAGGCCGACCTCGCCGCGGCAGAGAAGCGCGAGCGAGCGGCGGCAGACGCCGCAGCAGCGGCGGTAAGAGCATCGAGGCTGGCAGCAGCGGAGCTAGCAGCAGCTAGAGCGGAGGTGGAAGCAGCGGCGGCGGCGGATGCAGCGCGTGCAGCAGCAGCGGAGGTCGAGGTTCTACGCGGCAGCAACAGCAGCTCCATCGCTGCTGATGACAGCGCCGACGCGGACCTCGAGCTGCTGGAGAGGGAGGCATCGCGAGGGCGAGCGGCGCAGTGGGCAGCCGCGCACGCCCACGAGTGCGGCGGTAGCCCAAACAGGCGTAGACACGCCGGCGACGCTCCTGAAGGAGACGCGCACGACTGTGGCGCCCCTGGAGGAGGCGCACATGGCGGCGGCGGACGGGTCAACGGAGAGCGCGGCCTTCACAGGCAGCGCGGCTCTCTCTCCCCGGTTCGGTACCGTGGTCACCACGAGTACCAGGCTGTCGTCAGGGACGTCGGCCCCGGCGGCGGGTGGCCTACCCTCACCAAGACCAACTACGTTGAGTGGGCGGCGGTGATGAGGGTAAAGCTCCAGGTGCGGCATATGTGGGATGCAGTCCGGTACGGCGACGTCGACTACGACCAAGATCGACGGGCACTGGATGCTCTCATTGCTGCAGTCCCGCCCGAGATGCAGTTTTCGCTTACCAGCAAGCGGACTGCCAAGGAGGCCTGGGACGCCATCGCTGCGGCACGCATCGGCAGCGACCGCGCCCGCAAGTCCACACTGCAGGCACTTCGCAAGGAGTGGGAGAACCTGACCTTCAAGCCAGGTGAGGACGTTGATGACTTTGCTCTCCGTCTCAACACTCTGTTGCAGAAGTTGGTGCAGTTCGGCGACGACACCTACGGCGAGGAGAGAGCTGTTGAGAAGCTCTTCCGCTGCGTCCCCGAGAAGTACAAGCAGATGGCTCGCTCAATCGAGTCTCTGCTGGACCTCTCCACGATGACGATCGAGGAGGCGTTGGGCCGCCTCAAGGTCGTTGACAGCGATGAGCCACAGCGCCTCTCGGGACCCGTCACCATTGGCGGGAAGCTCCTCCTCACTCGGGAGCAATGGGCTGCCGGCCAAGGTGACAGGAAGAAGGGGAGCCTTCTTCCACGACAGACGGCCGCAAGCGTGGCAAGCGTGGCAAGCCGCGCAAAGACGCGCAGGCAGGGGCGCGAGGACGTGCCGAGGGTGATGACCGTGGAGGCGCCCAGGGCGGCGCCGCTGGCAAGCAAAAGCCGGCACGGGACGACCCTTGCTACAACTGCGGCAAGCTTGGTCATTGGGCCAAGGATTGTCGACAGCCACGACGCGGCCAGGCCCACGTCGCGCAGGCGGAGGAGCAGCCGGCTCTGTTCATTGCTCATGCGAGCATCGAACTACCTCCAGCGGTACCGGCCGCAACGACTCTCCTCCACCTTGACGAGCCAAAAGCACACGCCCTCCTCGATGACAGCTCCGGCAACGACAAGACCGACGGGTGGTGCCTTGACACCGGCGCCACCCACCACATGACCGGGCGGCGGGAGTTCTTCTCCGAGCTCGACTCAGGCGTTCGAGGCACCGTCAAGTTCAGTGACGCCTCCGCTGTGGAGATCAAGGGCGTCGGCTCTGTCGTCTTCGTCGCCAAGACTGGCGAGCACAGGCTGCTCACCGGTGTCTACTACATCCCCGCGTTGAGGAACTCCATCATCAGCTTGGGACAGCTGGATGAGAGCGGATCGCGCGTGGAGATCGAGCACGGGGTGCTGCGCATCTGGGATCATCGACACCGGCTCCTGGTCAAGGTCAACAGGAGCAACCGCCTCTACGTCCTTCATGCGCAGGTGGCGCAACCTCTCTGTCTTGCAGCCCGCCGCGACGACGACGCTTGGAGGTGGCACGAGCGCTTTGGGCACCTCAACTTTAAAGCCCTGAGGCAGCTCGGCAGCAAGGAGATGGTGCGGGGCATGCCGCACGTTGACCACGTGGAGCAGTTCTGCGACACCTGCGTCCTTACCAAGCTGCGGCGGCTCCCTTTCCCTCGCCAGGCAAGCTTCCGCGCCAAGGAGAAGCTGGAGCTCGTACACGGTGACCTCTGTGGCCCCGTGACACCGGCTACACCTGGAGGCCGGCGCTACTTCCTCCTCGTCGACGACATGTCCCGCTACATGTGGGTTGTCCTGCTCGACGCCAAGGCAGCCGCGGCGGACGCCATCAAGAGCCTTCAAGCTGCTGCAGGGGCGGAGTGCGGCCGCAAGCTTCGAGTCCTACGCACGGACAACATCGGCGAGTTCACGGCGGCCGAGTTCGCGGCGTACTGCGCCGATGAGGGGATCCACCGCCACTTCTCCGCGCCGTACACTCCGCAGCAGAACGGCGTCGTCGAGCGCCGCAACCAGACGGTGGTGGCCACCGCCCGTGCCCTCCTCAAGCAGAGAGGGATGCCGGCGATCTACTGGGGTGAGGCGGTGATGACTGCCGTCCACTTGCTCAACCGCTCCCCCACCAAGGCCCTCGACGGTAAGACGCCATACGAGGCTTGGCACGGGCGCAAGCCCGCGGTGAGCCACCTTCGCGTCTTCGGCTGCCTGGCCTTCGTCAAGGAGCTCAACCACGTCGGCTAGCTCGACGACCGGAGCACGCCAGGGGTCTTCATCGGCTACGCGGAGGGCGCCAAGGCCTACCGCGTCCTCGACCCTGCGACACGGCGCGTGCGCATCACGCGTGACGTCGTGTTCGACGAGGGGCGAAGCTGGACGTGGGGCAAGATGGTGGATGATGGGTCGACTCCGACGACCAGCGATTTCGTCGTCGACTACGTCCACTTCAAGGAGGCGGGGGGAGCTAGCAGCTCGTCCTCACCGAGCTCGCCTACCCCACCACCTCGTTCGTCACCACCTCCGGCGAGTCCTTCACCACCGCCACCACCAGCTCCGGCAAGTCCACAGGCATCGTTGAGCTAGCTGGGCTCACCGACTGCAACCCAGCCCTCACTCCGATGGAGAGGCTGGAGCTGAGCCGCGACAGCACGACGGAGGAGGTGGACGCTACGCAGTACCAGCGTCTTATGGGGAGCCTTCGCTACGTCGCCCACACACGGCCGAACTTGGCATTCTCCGTCGGCTACGTTAGTCGGTTCATGCAGCGACCGACGACGGAGCACCAGCAGGCTGTGAAGAGGATCATCCGCTACGTTGCGGGGACTCTCGACCACGGCCTCTACTACCCGAGGTGCCCTGGGGCGGCACACTTCGTCGGGTACAGCGACAGCGACCACGCCGGCGACATCGACACCAGCAAGAGCACGAGCGGGATCCTCTTCTTCCTCGGCAAGTGCCTCGTTAGTTGGCAGTCGGTCAAGCAGCAGGTGGTGGCCCTGTCCAGCTGCGAGGCCGAGTACATAGCGGCCTCCACCGCTTCGACTCAGGCGCTTTGGCTCGCTCGTCTACTTGGTGATGTCCTCGGCAGAGACACTAGAGCGGTGGAGCTCAGGGTGGACAGCAAGTCCGCTCTGGCCCTAGCAAAGAACCCCGTGTTCCACGAACGCAGCAAGCACATCCGGGTGAGGCACCACTTCATCCGAGGCTGTTTGGAGGAAGGGAGCATCAAGGCGAGCTACATCAACACCAAGGACTAGCTTGCGGACCTGCTCACCAAGCCCCTTGGGAGGATCAAGTTCCTTGAGCTCTGCTCCAGGACCGGGATGGTTCAATTCTCCCACAAGACGACGTACAAGACTTAGGGGGAGAATGATGGATAAGTCTCATGTGTGATTGGTCTTTGTGGGGCTGTGCTGCTCACATGGTCCTTGTGGCTGTTTTTCTGTTTTTAGGACAGCATCTTAGACTAGAGGACAGCATCTTAGAGGACAACATCTTAGACTAGAGGACAACATCTTAGCTAGGACAACATCTTAGACTAGAGGACAGCATCTTAGCTAGGACATCATTTCAGCATCTTAGACTAGCATCTTAGACTAGCATATTGGCATATGCTTGGCTGGCTAGCAGCCTATAAATATGTAACCCCAACCCCCCAGGTTGGTATGACATTTGTGTGAGTTTGTGTGAGAAATAAACCAGAAAATTGCCCCAACTCCTAGTGTCATCCTCTCTCGATGAGAGTAAGGATTCTACTGCTACCAAGAGTGAGAATCCAGCGACTAACATAGTGCGCCCTCATCTCTACATCGCTACTCATCAACTCCAAGAAGACAATGATGTAGTGCCTAGTGATATCATCATTGCCGTTGGGGTAGAAGTGGATGGACCAATCGAAGCCACCAACAGTGAAGGTGGATGACCTTATGAATTTACCAACATCTGTGCTGCCCTTCTTTTGACTGTAGTCATCTATCTCGAAGATGTGCGTGCCTGTATGGGCCTCAATGGTGCGACTTGATGCTGTTCTTTTGGGTATCCGTGACATCCTTGAAGTATCTTCTCCTTCCAAACAATAATACCCTTAACAAAGCACACAACATAATATGTACTGTACACATTGGAATCGATTCATATGTATGTCTTGTCATTTCAAGCTACTTATGTTTGAAATTTCTTGGTACTTGGTAGTGATGTTCCTTTAACTATAATTTTTCCATATGATGTATAGATTGGTCGGATTCTGGACGCGGTGGATGGAATGAGGGACCTGGGAACAGTCGTAGGTACATATATAAATCTGAATTGGCTTTGTGTACTCTTTTTTACTTTCTGAGGAGCAACTCTTGTCAAGATTGTCATGGTTTTCACTATGATATTTTTCTCGAACATGCAAGACAGCAAGAGAGCTGCATTTCATTGCATTGTAGAAGGAATAATAGGTTTCCACCAAAAATAGAAAGAGGAGAAGAAGAAAAACACAGAGAAAAAAAATGTAAGATAATCTGCTGCTGCCCCTTTCTTCTGTTTTGCTGCAGCAGTGGACTTGGCAATCGGTCAGCTCTGCTGACTACTGCTGAAGTATGGCAATAGGCCACTACTTGATGTACTAGTTAGTACAAGTAGATGTATGGCAACAGGCCGCTAGTTGTAGTGGCTGTTCTCAGCAATGTAGGGAGTAGTTGGGGCCATACTCTTGTGTACCTTATAGCTGGTACAAGAGTTGTATATATACTGTAGTCATGGAAACAAAAATTTCAGTTCAGAGCAGCAAACATTCAGAGTTTCAGACTTGTGCAGTGCTGTGCTCGTGTGCTCTCTGTTCTGACCCCTTCTTCTACCTCTAGCCGTGGTGTGTGTGTGTGTGTGTTGGTGAGCTGATTGCTCACCTGTGCAAGGGATTTCTGGTCCAACAAAAAACATGCCAAAACACACACAAATTTCTGGTCCACGACACCAAAAGAATTCGAGTGGAGGCCCTACGGGAGTAGCTACTGTGTGCGGCCATGGCGTCCACGATGGCGATGCAGCAGGAGCTAGGGTAATGTTGTCCTTTGCACGGAGCACGGTGTCTGGTGGCCGGCGGTGCAGTGGGATGAGCACGTAGTCCTTGCTGTCCGCAGTGTCCTCTTGATGGATCAACATGACCGCGCCGAAGGCATATGGGCAAGGCACTTCCTTTGTCAGCACCAACACCAGCAAATGGAGTCGGCGGCAGCCGCACGCATCTGTGGTGCGCAGGAGCAACACCTCGAGCACGATGTGTTTTTGTCTCTAGCTAGTTCGCTTCGTGCTCCTGGTAGCACCGTATGACTCGACTCCGGCCACAGCGTGCGTGCCTGCGTTCCACCGCCACTTCATCTACGCCAAGAGAACGGAAGTGCCCTTGGTCTTGGCACCGATGCACATCCTGCAGCTATGGGTATGGGAGCGTTTCCCTGAGCTTCGCCCAGCGTTAGCGATGGTAGGCGTCTTGGACTCCGCTGACGTGACTAGGGCTTCCCTGTGGCACGACGTCCACAAGGCACTAGACCTGGGGTTCGCTCATGCGGTGTACACGGCACCGAAAGAATTTGAGTGGAGACCCTTCGGGAGTAGCTACTGGTTGTGCGGACATGGTGTTCACGATGGCGATGCAGCAGCAGCTAGGGCACTGTTGTCCTTTGCACGACGTCTGGTTGCTGGCGGTGGAGTGGGACGAGCGCACACTCCATGCTGTCCGCGGATCAGTACCTTCATGCGGTGCACAATGCCTCTCACGCCGATGCTGCAATCAATCCGCAAACAACACATCAGCCTGATGCATGATCTCGCTCCATGAAACATGGCAGCTTGTGCCCCATGTTGG
Source organism: Saccharum hybrid cultivar R570 (assembly GCA_038087645.1). NCBI lineage: Eukaryota > Viridiplantae > Streptophyta > Magnoliopsida > Poales > Poaceae > Saccharum > Saccharum hybrid cultivar. The sequence continues at coordinate 2,011,464 of JAQSUU010000635.1, read as the reverse complement.
CACTACTGCTCGCTAGGTGCCAATGTTGATCTTAGGAACACAAATCACAGGCTATCCTAGAACACATGAACGCTCAAGAGAAAGCAGTATGTGCACAACACTTTTTTCGTATGTGCACAACACTTTCTTCGTACGTGCACAACGCCTTGCCCACGATGTGTTTGTCTCTGTGGCTAGTTTGCTTCGTGCTCCCGGCGGTGTTGTCCGACTCGACTCCGGCTCCGACATCCTCCCGGGGGAGGTCCTCCCCATTGCCGTTCGTCTGGTGCCCGCGTTCCATCGCCGCTTCGTCTATGCCAAGCGAACGGAGGTGCCCTCGGTCTCGGTACCATAGCCAGACCTGCTATGAGCGAAGATAACACTTGATTCAATGACGCTGGGCGGGCCTTCCCTGTAGGCTATCGGCTGCTGGCTCTTCTTCGTGCTGGTCGTCGTCCCTGAGGTTGAGCTCGTACTGCGACGGCAGCAACATGTTGAAACGACGCTTCAGATCTGGGTGCCCACGGAGCAGGACCATAGTCACAAAGTTTCTGGGTCGATGGGGTCGAGGTACGGGGTCGCGGTACGTGGTACGCTACTCGCGAGAGATTTTTATACTTCGGGTCAAAAATGAACCCATGAACCCAGGTCGGGGTCGACGAACCCGGGTCGAGGGTCGAAGATGGTGAACCCGTTTTATGTGACTATGAGCAGGACCCTCATGCGCTCCACAATGCCTCCGCGCTGATGTTGCAATCAATCCACAAACGATAGCTCATCATGTTTTGTTGCTTGATGCTATGCAACAAATACAACCAACGTCACATCTATGATGTGATTCAAGTGGCTTAGGTAAGAGGACACATCTTTCCACCTAATCCTCTGCCCATCATCTCCTTTTTTCCCTCTCCCATCCACTTCCTCTCTTTCCAAAACAAATCTTGGTTCCTAAAAAATAAATCTAGAGTTGGGCATATAGATGAAATTTCTTCCACCATCAGAAGATTGAAGGCCAAAAGTTTAAGAACCAAGAGCAAAGCCATTCTCCTATTCCCACACAGCAAAAAATGGGTGGAACTCCTGCCCCGCCACCTCCCTTGGAGTCCACCCTCTCTATTTATATGAGGACCATGATCAGCCCGATGCATGATCTCGCTCCATGAAACATGGCAGCTTGTGCCCCATGTTGGCACTACTGCTCGCTAGGTGCCTATGTTGATCTCAGGAACACAAATGGCGATGCAGCAGGAGCTAGGGCACTATTGTCCTTTGCACAACGTCTGGTGGCCGACGGCGGTGTGGGACGAGCGCGCGCACGGCGTATGTGCAGAGCACTTTCTTCGTCAGCACCAACACCCGCCAATGGAGGCGGCGGTAGCCACACACGGCCGTAGCGAGCACGAGCAGCGCCTTGAGCACGGTGCGTTTTTGTCTCTGAGGCAGTTCACTTCGTGCTCCCAACGGCGCTGTCCGGCTCGGCTTCGGCTCCGACATCCTCCCGGGGGAGGACCTCCCCATTGTCGTCCGCCTGGCGCGCGGTCACAGCGTGCGCACCCGCGTTCCACTGCCGCTTCATCTATGCCAAGCAAACGGAGGTGCCCTCGGTCTCGGCGACGATGCACATCCTGCAGCTGTGGGTCTCGAAGCGCTTCCCTGAGCTTCACCTAGCGATGGTGATGGCAAGTGTCCTGGACTCCGCTGACGACGGTGACGTGACTAGGGCTTCCCAGTGGCACGACGTCCACAAGGCAGTGGACCCTGGGCTCGCGCATACGGTGGTCACGGCACCGAAGGAATTCAAGTGGAGGCCCTACGGGAATAGCATCTGGGTGTGCGACCATGGCGTCCATGATGGCGATGTAGCCGGAGCTATGGCATTGTTGTCCTTTGCATAACGTCTGGTGGTCGGCGGCGGTGTGGGACGAGCGCGCACACGGTGTATGTGCAGAGCACTTTCTTCGTCAGCACCAACACCAGCCAATGGAGATGGCGGCAGCCACACGCGACCGTGGCGAGAAGGAGCTGCGCCTTGAGCATGGTGCATTTTTGTCTCTGTGGCTAGTTCACTTCGTGCTGCCAATCGCGCTGTCCGACTCGACTCCGGCTCCGACATCCTTCCATGAGAGGGCCTATTCATTGTCATCTGCCTGGCGCCCGGCCACAGCATATGCTCCCGTGTTCCACTGCCGCTTCGTCTTTGCCAAGCGAACGGAGGCACCCTCGACCTCGGCACCATAGCCAGACCTGCTATGAGCGAAGATTACACTTGATTCAGTCAATCACGGTGGGCGGGCCTTCCCTCTAGGCTATCGGTTGCCGGCACTTCTTCGTGCTGGTCGTTGTCCCTGAGGCTGAGCTCGTACTGCGGCGGCAGGAACATGTTGAAGTGACGGTTCAGGTCTGGGTGCCCACGAAGCAGGACCTTCATGCGGTGCACGATGCCTCTCACGCCGATGCTGCAATCAGTCCACAAACAACACATCAGCTCGATGCATGATCTCGCTCCATGAAACATGGCAGCTTGTGCCCGATGTTGGCACTACTGCTCGCTAGGTGCCAATGTTGATCTCAGGAACACATCACAGGCTATCCTAGAACACATGAACGCGCAAGAGAAAGCAGTATGTGCACAACACTTTTTTCGTATGTGCACAACACTTTCTTCGTATGTGGACAGCGCCTTGATCACGATGCGTTTGTCTCTGTGGCTAGTTTGCTTCGTGCTCCCGGCGGCACTGTCCGACTCGACTCCGGCTGCGACATCCTCCCGGGGGAGGTCCTCCCCTTTGCCGTCCGCCTGGTGCCCACGTTCCATCGCCACTTCGTCTATGCCAAGCGAACGGAGGCGCCGTCAGTCAAGGCACCATAACCAGACCTGCTATGAGCGAAGATAACACTTTCTTCAGTCAATGACGCTGGGCGGGCCTTCCCTGTAGGCTATCGGTTGCTGGCACTTCTTTGTGCTGGTCGTCGTCCCTGAGGCTGAGCTCGTACTGCGACGGCAGGCACATGTTGAAGCGACGCTTCTGATATGGGTGCCCACGGAGCAGGACCTTCATGCGGTCCACGATGCCTCTCACGCCGATGCTGCAATCAATCCACAAACAACACATCAACCCGATGCGTGGTCTCGCTCCATGAAACATGGCAGCTTGTGCCCCATGTTGGCACTACTGCTCGCTAGGTGCCAATGTTGATCTCAGGAACACAAATCACAGGCTATCCTAGAACACATGAACGAGCAAGAGAAAGCAGTCTGTGTACAACACTTTTTTCGTATGTGCATAGCGCGTTGTGCACGATGTGTTTGTCTCTGTGGCTAGTTTGCTTCGTGCTCCCGGCGGTGCTGTCCGCGACTTGACTCCGGCTATGACATCCTCCTGGGCGAGGTCCTCACCATTGTCGTCTTCTTGGTACTCGCGTTCTATCGCCGCTTCGTCTATGCCAAGCGAACGGAGGTGCCCTCGGTCTCGGCACCATAGCCAGACCTGCTATGAGCGAAGATAACACTTGATTCAGTCAGTGACGCTGGGTGGGCCTTCCCTGTAGGCTATCGGCTGCTGGCACTTCTTCGTGCTGGTCGTCGTCCCTAAGGCTGCACTGGCGGCGGCAGGAACATGTTGAAGCGACACTTCTGATCTGGGTGCCCACGGAGCAGGACCTTCATGCGGTCCAGGATGCCTCTCACACCGATGCTTGAATCAATCCACAAACAACACATCAGCGCGATACATGATCTCGCTCCATGAAACATGGCAGCTTGTGCCCCATGTTGGCACTACTGCTTGCTAGTTGCCTATATTGATCTGAGGAACACAAATCACAGCAATATGATCATAGTGGCTATCCTAGAACATATGACCGCGCAAGAGAAAGCAGTATGTGCTCAACACTTTTTTCGTATGTGCACAACACTTTCTTCGTATGTGCACACCGCCTGGAGCACGATGCGTTTGTCTCTGTGACTAGTTTGCTTCGTGCTCCCGTCCGCTCTGTCCGACTCGACTCCGGCTGGAACATCCTCCCGGGGGAGGTCCTCCCCATTGCCGTCCGCCTGGCGCCCGAGATCCACCGCCGCTTCGTCTATGCCAAGCGAACGGAGGCGCCCTCGGTCTCGGTACCATAGCCAGACCTGCTATGAGCGAAGATGACACTTGATTCAGTCAATGACGCTGGGCGGGCCTTCCCTGTAGGCTATCGGCTGTTGGCACTTCTTCGTGCTGGTCATCGTCCTTGAGGCTGAGCTCGTACTGCGGCGGCAGGAACATGTTGAGACAACGCTTCAGATCTGGGTGCCCACGGAGCAGGACCTTCATGCGGTCCATGATGCCTCTCACGCCGATGTTGCAATCAATCCACAAACGATAGCTCGTCATGTTGTGTTGCTTGATGCTATACAACTCATACAACCAACATCACATCTATTATGTGATCCATGTGGCTTAGGTAAGACACATCGATCCACGTGGCTTATGTGCAGAGCACTTTCTTCGTCAGCACCAACACCGGCCATGGCGCGCAGGAGCAGCGCCTTGAGCATGGTGCGTTTTTGTCTCTGTGGCTAGTTCACTTCGTGCTCCTAACGGTGCTGTCCGACTCAGACTCCGGCTCCGACATCCTCCCATGGGAGTGCCTCCCCATTGTCGTCTGCCTGGCGTGCGGCCACAGCGTACGCGCTCGTGTTCCATTGCCGCTTTGTCTTGGCCAAGCGAACGGAGGCGCCCTCGGTCTCGGCACCATAGCCAGACCTGCTATGAGCGAAGATTACACTTGATTCAGTCAATCACGGTGGGCGGGCCTTCCCTGTAGGCTATCGTCATCGTCCCTAAGGCTGCACTTGTACTGCGGCGGCAGGAACATGTTGAAGCGACGCTTCAGATCTGGGTGCCCACGGAGCAGGACCTTCATGCGGTCCACGATGCCTCTCACGCCGATGCTGCAATCAATCCACAAACAACACATCAGCCCGATGCATGATCTCGCTCCATGAAACATGGCAGCTTGTGCCCCATGTTGGCACTACTGCTTGCTAGTTGCCTATGTTGATTTCAGGAACACAAATCAGAGCAATATGATCATAGTGGCTATCCTAGAACACATGAACGCGCAAGACAAAGCAGTATGTGCACAACACTTTCTTCGTATGTGCACAGCGCCTTGAGCAGGATGTGTTTGTCTCTGTGGCTAGTTTGCTTCGTGCTCCCGGCAGCGCTGTCCGACTCGACTCCGGCTCCGACATCCTCCTGGGGGAGGTCCTCCCCATTGCCGTCCGCCTGGTGCCCGCGTTCCACCGCCGCTTCGTCTATGCCAAGCGAACGGAGGCGCCTTCGGTCTCGACACCATAGCCAGACCTGCTATGAGCGAAGATAACACTTGATTCAGTCAATGACGCTGGGCGGGCCTTCCCTGTAGGCTATCGGCTGCTGGCACTTCTTCGTGCTGGTCGTTGTCCCTGAGGCTGAGCTCGTACTGTGACGGCAGGAACATGTTGAAACGACGCTTCAGATCTGGGTGCCCGCGGAGCAGGACCTTCATGCGGTCAACGATGCCTCTCACGCCGATGTTGCAATCAATCCACAAACGATAGCTCATCATGTTTTGTTGCTTGATGCTATACAACTCATACAACCAACGTCACATCTATTATGTGATCCAAGTGGCTTAGGTAAGACGACACATCGATCCACCTAATCCTCTGCCCACCATCTCCTTTTTTTCCCTCTCCCATCCACTTCCTCTCTTTTCAAAACAAATCTTGGTTCATAAAAAATAAATCTAGAGTTGTGCATATAGATGAAATTTCTTCCACCATCAAAAGGTTGAAGGCCTAAAGTTTAAGAACCAAGAGCAAAGCCATTCTCCTATTCCCACGCAGCAAAAAATGGGTGGAAGTCCTCCTGCCCCACCACCTCCCTTGGAGTCCACCCCCTCTATTTATATATAAGAGGACCATGATCAGCCCAATGCATGATCTCGCTCCATGAAACATGGCAGCTTGTGCCCCATGTTGGCACTACTGCTCGCTAGGTGCCTATGTTGATCTCAGGAACACAAATGGCGATGCAGCAGGAGCTAGGGCACTATTGTCCTTTGCACAACGTCTGGTGGCCGGCGGCGGTGTGGGACGAGCGTGCACGGCGTATGTGCAGAGCACTTTCTTCGTCAGTGCCAACACCAGCCAATGGAGGCGGTGGCAGCCACACGTGATCGTAGCGAGCAGGAGCAGCGCCTTGAGCACGGTGCGTTTTTGTCTCTGTGGCTAGTTCACTTCGTGCTCCCAACGGAGCTGTCCGACTCGACTCTGGTTATCCTAGAACACATGAACACGCAAGAGAAATCAGTATGTGCACGACATCGAAGGAATTTGAGTGGAGGCCCTACGGGAGTAGCTACTGGGTGTGCGGCCATGTCGTCCACAATGGCGATGCAGCAGCAGCTAGGGCACTGTTGTCCTTTGCACATCGTCTGGTGGCCAGTGGCGGTGTAAGACGAGCGCGCACTCCATGCTGTCCGCGGTGTCCTCTTGATGGATCAGTGCGACCGCACCGATGGCGTATGGGCAGAGTACTTTCTTCAGCACCAACACCAGCCAATAGAGGCGGTGGCAGCCACACGCGGCCGTGGCGAGCAGGGGCAGCGCCTTGAGCACGATGCATTTTTGCCTCTGTGGCTAGTTCGCTTTGTGCTTCCGCCGGCGCTGTCCGGCTCGATTTCGGCTCTGACATCCTCCCAGAGGAGGTACTCCCCATTGCCGTCCTCCTGGGGCGCGGCCACAGCGTTCGCGCCAGTGTTCCACCGCCACTTTGTCTATGCCAAGCGAACGGAGTCACCCTCGGTATCGGCACCGATGCACATCCTCCAGTTGTTGGTCTGGGAGTGCTTCCCTGAGCTTCGCCCAGCGATGGCAATGGCAAGCGCCTCTGAGTCCGCTGATGACGGTGGCGTGCCTAGGGCTTCCTAGTGGCACAACGTCCACAAGGCGCTGGACCTGGGGTTTGCTCATGCGGTGTTCATGGCATCGAAAGAATTTGAGTGGAGGCCCTACGGGAGTAGCTACTGGGTGTGCAGCCATGGCGTCCGCGATGGCGATGCAGCAGGAGCTAGGGCACTGCTGTCCTTTGCAAGGCGTCTAGTGGCCGGTGGCGGAGTCGGCGGCATCAGGTGGGCGGCGGTCTCGCAGGCGTCCGAAGAGTTGCGTGACACGCGTAAGGTGGAGCGTCTGCCTCAGTCCTTCTCTGTTAGGTGCGTGGGCATTTGAGTCTTTTCCTGTGGACTGAGTAAAGATGAGAATATATTGAAAATAGGAAATGGGAGAAATCTCTCGAATCAAAAGAGTTCCCGTGCCTAGGGTTAAATCTCCAAAGGCTTGCGAATTGGATGTCAAATGTAGGGGGTTGTGCGTATTGAGGGTTAACTATCAAAATTTCTCATGCACAAAAGATCAGTCTCCATATGCGGCACCCACTGCTACTTCAACTTCTGATGTCACACCCTCGAAAACACATTATTTCCAGTGCTTCCTGAATCCTGATACTCCAAGCTCCCAGAATGATGACGAAGTTGAGTCCCTTCCTGTGTTGCTTGTCTGCTGCTGCAGCAGCGTGCTGCCATCACTACACAAAGATATCATCAATCATTCATTCAATCTGTGTTGGTGTGACGCGCTGCAAACCAACCCAAATAGTAATGAGGGGTGAGCGTGTAATGCTTTCAAGTGGCAATTTTGGCTGTGACACGTGTACAATGGGATTGTCCTGTGTATTGTGGAAAAAAGGATATAAGACATACATGGGGTTGTCCTGTGTAATGTAAAAAAAAAAATCTAGACCACTTAGGAGAAACTAAGCAATTTCATTAAGAGGAAAATGGGCACCCAATTGGAGCCAAATAGGACTTGAACCTGTGTGGGGTGTACACTCACTCCTCCCATTTATCTCAATAAATACTATTATGATAGACTCTTTACGGACTAAGCAATCTGCAGTGTTTAAAAGGCGACTAGGCGTCCAGGCGAGTGCTGGGTCCGCCTGGACGCCTAGGTGACAAGGCGCCACTGTTTCCTAAGGCAAGCTGGGTACGCCTGTACGCCTAGGCGACGCCTTTGAAACACTGGTGATCTGCACTAAACAATTGAAGTGATCATATCCTTCCCATCTGATATAGATATACTGAAGAAAAGCAGTGGCCGTCGCAGACAATCTCATGTGAGCACTACAAAATCATCTTTTCCCAACCGGATCACAACACTTTGAATCAACGATCTAGAATTGCATATTAGTTTACTTCCATCTCTTTAACCATGGGGAAGATAGACCAAGTTTAAAAGCATAGTTTGGTCATATTGGCTAGTTTTATTTAAAGTAGAAATAGAAAGAAAAACATTAATAGAGGGATATAATTGACATTTTTACCTTATTTTTATTTGCTACTATTACTTTTGTTTCTTTTTGTTATATACAAAAAATACGGTAAACAACCAGAGTGATCAACACTGATGCTCTACAGGGAAGGACTGATGTCATACAAGCAGTTCATTCAGGAACTTGAAGATGATGTTTCACCAGTTGAAGCTCAAAGCAGGTGTGTGCGCTAGACCTCCCCTTTTTTTGTACTGAATTTTTGGCAGGCATATATTTCTACTGCAAACAAATTTTCTCCCTTTTAATCAAAAGAATCATTTCTGCTGTGTGTGCTGCACTTTTTGTATGGCTCTGATGTGAAATGCACATTTCTGCTGTGTGTGGTACACTTTTTCTATGGCTGATGTTAAATGCAATTTGACGTTTTAGTTCATCCTATTTATTTATAGATATGAGGAGTACAAGTCAGAGTACATCACAACTCAGAAGAAAGCATACTTTGACCTCCATAAGGATGAAGATTGGTAATGATTCTTTATATTACAACAATGTGATATATCATCTTATCTTCTTCAATAACTTTTAAATTTGCATCTCTTTCTTGTAGGTTAAGAAATAAGTACCATCCTACAAACCTTGAAAGTGTCATTGAAAGGTTTACTACTTTCTTAGTCTATTTCTGCCATCTTCATGATGTTCTGGCATTTTTGCAATGCTTTTTCTTTATGCCATCTTAGCTATAACTATTGTCTATTCAAACAGAAGGAATGAACTGGCAAGAACTACTGCAAATGATTTCTTCCTACAATTGCAAAGTGGAAATCTAGACACGTGAGATGCTCTCTCTCTCTCTCTCTCTCTCTCTCTCTCACACACACACACACACACACACACACACACACACACACGCACACAACACATGCACGCACAATGACTCTCTGTCTCTCTCTCTCACACACACAGCCGACACAATAACACGTGCGCCCACACATGCATGCCCACATGCAGTCGTTAAGAGTGTGTATTAATTATTATACTTTTTTTTGGTACTGTACAGAGGTCCAGGTTTGACGGGTTCGGCAGTGAACAAATCAGGAAATAATAGCAGTAAAAATCTAGATGCTGTGGAAGGGGATGGTAAAAAGGGGAAACTTGGAAAGGGTCCTGATGATTCATATTATGCTGCTCCCAAGGCTCACCCAGTTAGTTCTGAGGTTCGTCGAATTCGAATTGACATTGAGCAAGCTCAAGCTCTCATTTGTAAACTTGATTCTGAGAAGGGTATTGAAAACAGCGTTCTCTCAAGTAGTGACCATGAAAAATCAGAGAGGGATAAGTCACATGGTTCAATGGGGCCAATTGTTATAATACGAGGATCATCTACTGTGAAGGGTCTTGAGGGTGCTGAGTTGCTGGACACTCTTGTTACTTATTTATGGCGTATCCATGGTGTGGATTATTATGGTATGTCTGAGACAAATGAACCTAAAGGCCTAAGGCATGTGAAAGCTGATGCGAGGACATATAATGGGGCTAGCTCAAATGGCGCCGAATGGGAGAATAAACTTGATTCATTCTGGCAAGACAGAATTCAAGGTCAGGATCCATTAGAAATGTTGAAAGCAAAGGAGAAGATTGATGGAGCTGCTACTGAAGTCTTGGATCCATATGTGAGGAAAATAAGGGATGAGAAGTATGGTTGGAAATATGGATGTGGAGCCAAGGGCTGCACAAAACTTTTCCATGCCGCTGAGTTTGTCCAGAAGCATCTTAAACTGAAGCATGCAGACTTGGTGGTTGATCTAACTTCAAAAGCGAGAGAGGATATTTACTTTGAGAACTATATGAAGTATGTTTCTGCAATCCCATTCTTTTAATTACTAAGCTAGCTAGGTTTAAAATTTGCAAGATGATTATGAGAAATTTTATCTCAAATGCAGTGACCCAAAGGCGCCTGGTGGTACACCTATCATGCAGCAACCTGCTCCAGTAAGCCTCATCAGTAAGTTTGTACTCGCTTGCAAATTGGTGGCATTATTGTCTAACTGTTTGTACTGATCAATGTTCAGAGGGGAAAAGGCAGACAAAGGCCACCAATAGAGAGTCGGCTGAGGGATGAGCGTGGTAATCATAGGTTTGACAGGAATGTTGATTCACCAACACATGATGGGTCTGGTGAAAATCCCGACGATCCTATTTATGATTCGTTTGGTGATCCAATTATGCATGGTGCCTTCCCTCCAGATATTCCTGCTCCCCCGGTTCTAATGCCTGTGCCTGGTGCTGGGTAAGCCTGGAACTTCTGCTGGCTGATTTTGAAATTTGAATGATCAACGATGTACTCATTCAGTTCATCTCCATGCAGTCCGCTCGGACCGTTTATTCCTGCACCACCGGAAGTTGCCATGCATATGTTGAGGGATCAGGGTGCGCCACCTCCTTTTGAGCCAACTGGAGGTCCACATCCTAGGAAAGCAGGGAGGGGTGCTGGTCCCCCAATGCGTGGTCCATCCCCAATCTTTACTGCTCCTCCGCCTCATCAGATGCATGACCCTCGTAGAATCCGAAGGTTAGTATTTATTTATATCTTTAGTCTCTTTGCAGTTTGCACTGTGTTTCTCAGAAAGTCATCACTCTATAAGTAAAAACAATTCATTTCCAACATTCCGGAGACGAGGTCCTTAACAGTAAGACATGGCATGCATAACTGATTATCTGTTGACAACTTAACTTTGGTATCATTGTATTTTACATTTGGCTTGATTTGTACAATGGGGCATATTTCTCGTTAGTCTGAGTACCAAATTTAAACAATTGACTGTAGAATTTAAGCTGATCGGCTAATTGGAACTCCTGCTTGCTGCCAGTGGATTATTCATAATTTGTGCACCCTGAAAAATGTCCTAGCTGAAGAATGGTCTGATTGTGGAACTCTATCTGCAGTCCAAGTCGTTCTCAACCATGTTTTAGTACTTCTACAACCAGATTATGGTCGCCTGGAATATGGCTAGTTTATAATGTATACTTGACTAGGATATACGTCTTTCCAGATACTAGTGATGCAAATTTTGTGCTTTGAATTAGCAGCCTTATGCAATGGATTTGGATACCTGTTGATGTGAACTATCAATAGATATTTCCAAAACGGATTCCCAATGCATAATCATTTGGTGTTTTTGGTACAGCCTTTCACCAGTTTTGACCTTACCGTGCTTGCAGCTACCAAGACCTCGATGCTCCTGAGGACGAAGTGACTGTCATGGACTACCGAAGCTTGTAGACTTCCTCCACTTCATGTGCCTCCAGATACTTGTAGGTAACATAATAGTGCGAAAACAAAACACCTTACTCTCCCTAGAATCACCGCGGAGGAACCCCAGCAGGCATTTGTGTGTCGACTCCTGAGCTGTCAGCTTCTCAGTGTTTGTAAAATGAAACACAGGAAGTACATTACAACCCCTCACCATTAAACAAGGTGTTACCTCAGTTTGTGCAATGTGAAAGATTTTTCATCTATATATGTTCCTTCTCCTTGGAGACTTTCTCCAAGATAGCTGGATGCAAGTAATACTGTATCCTTGCTACTTTTTTTTTTGCCAGCCCTGCCCTGTTGTATGTACCTCGCCAAATAGGGTCCGTTTGTCGCTGCACATGCAGATGGCAAGTGGGTTGGCATGTGGTGTCGTCTGCGTGTGCTCTGAAGTTTATTATTTGTGCCTGCCTGCCTGCCTGCCTGCCTGGGGCTGTTTCCAGAAATTCTTCCCCGTGATCCGTAGGAGCTGGCAAGCATGTTGGTCCAGCTCGTGGAGGGAAACTGTTTGGAAGCTCCAGTCGATCAGTCCCTGGACCTGGAGCGCTGGACGGCTGACCCCGATCCGGTCCAGTCTGTCTGTATCTGCTGACCCAATCTAGACAACGTGTGGAAACACACTGCCGAGTCAGCACTGCTGACTGCGATCGCAGGGTTTCGCGCGCGAAAACCCTGAGAAGGATCGACTCGCCGAAACGGGCGTGCCGCGCCACGCTTCCTTGCTGGCTGGCTAGCGGCGGGCGGGCAGCCGGCGGTGGTCGCTGTCGGCCACCTGCCGCCGGAGCCGGAGCTCTCGCTCTCGTGCCCGGCGTGCAAGCAAAGCCGTGACGCGTGAGGTGGACTGCCCCGAAAGGGAGACGGACGAGTACTATGATCGGGTGGCAGGGCGCTGTAGGAGCGGAGCAGGAGCTTGTGTCATGTGTGTGACCGTTGAGCCCGTGTTTGCGGCAAAGTGAGAGGCACGCAACGTGGACTGGACCGGAGCGGAATCCTGGACGGATCACAAATTGGATCCAATAATGTGCCCCGTGGTATGGCCGTATGAGGTATGATGTTGCTGCTTCCTCAGCGTTCCTTGTGTCGCCTCGCCGATCATATCGGAATGATATATGGCATATGTGGTTTTTGCCGGTGCATGCAACTTCTTTTTTCTTTCTTTCGTTCTTTTTTGTTATTACAATTTGCGAGAGACGAATTCTACTACTAAGACATGACAGTCCCATGTCTGGTTCGCATCATCCGAGTTGTATGCTCATGCTCCAGTCTGAATCCATGAAGCTTAGGTAGCTGCTAAAATTTAGTTGGGGATCCAAATGGACTACAGCTAAATAGATCAACTAACCGTTAGCTATACACCTAAATTATAAGATGTACCAATCTAGTTAATACTCCATCCATTTCAAATTATAAGATGTTTTTACTATGCACTTATATATACTCTATGTTAGATATGTACATAGTAAAAAAAATATCTAGAAAAACCAAAACGTCTTATAGTTTTAAACAGATAGTAGATTGTAGAAAGACACTTTTGTCCTTACATCTACCTCAACCATGTGCTCTCTCATTAACATATACGGAGTATTAAAAAGAAAGGGTAATATAGATTATTATCCATCTTTTAACCAATGGGTCTAGCTAAGTTACCTTGCTAATTTTAGTTATGAACCATTAGCTACCAATAGACCAAAGTCTTCGTTTAGATCAACAGAGCTAATAGTTAGTTGCTAATTATTAGCTCCTTTAAATCCAAATAGATCTAGCTAAATAGTTTAGTTAATTCCTAAATCCGTTCCAAATTATAAGACGTTTTAGCTTTTCTTTATAAATTGATTTTGCTATGTATTTAGATATAGTGTATATCTATATGCATATTAAATACAACGTGTCTAGAAAAGCCAAAACGTCCTGTAATTTGGAACGAAGGGAGTATTAGTTAAACGCCTGACTAACAACTATCTCAGTAGGTAGTTTTTTTTTGAGGGGTCAGTACTTAGTTAACTATTAACAACATTGGATCCAAACAGGTCTAAACGTCACCTTATTATACAAGTAGTACTAAATTCATTTTCCCACGGACAGTGTAGCAATCACTTCTACCTGACCTTTTTATTTAATTTTTATTTCCGTTTCCATTTGAAACCTGTCAGCTAAACCCGCCGCGCCAAGCTCAAGTAACCGCAGCGTCCGATCCGATCACGGACCACTGACTGGTGGGCCACCTCCACGTCTGTACGTCAAGCGGCCCAGTCCTGGCCATGCGCGGGCCCATGTGGCAGCGTGAGTCGCCGCAAGAAGCTTCCTCGAAGCTTCATGGCCGCAACCGCCTCGAGAACAAGTCCCCATTCCCGACCGCAAAAGCAGGCCAAGGAAGAAGAGAACAAAACGAAAACCGAAGCTTTTTTTTCCCTGGATATTCAGAGGGAGTCAGGGTCTCAGGGTGAGGGAGGAAGAGGGCGGAGCCGCGAGGCAGCTGGCTGTGTGTGTGTGAGCAGGCCTGTAAGAAGCTTCGCGACGCCGAGGTGAGCCGCGACTGGGTTCCCGCCGCCCCCACCTGGCGTTCCCGGCGATCTCGTGGTGACGTCTGTGTGGCGCGCAGGGGTGGGTTGCGCTCGCCGGTCTCTCGGTGTCGTCTCTCCTGCGAAGGTGCCCCTGGCTCTGGCTGCTGCTGCTGCTGCCGGGGTGGTCTGATCGGGCATGGCGCAGGGGAGTTCGCCGCCGCCGGAGATCCGCTCGCCGGACGACCGGGCCGCGGCGGAGGACGCCGCCGAGGCTGAGGCTGAGGCGGAGGAGGAGGTCTTCGACGACGCCTTCGATATACCCCACAAGAACGCGCCGCATGACCGGTTGCGCCGGTGGAGGGTACGCGATCGTCTCCCTGCTCTGACTCTGTTTCCTTCGGATTTGGATCTTCGGTTGGCCTGTTGTGTCGGGGATCTGGGTTTGCGTTCTCCTTCGATGTGGAAATTATTAATGCGTATGCCGTACTCTGATTGTTTGAGTGCGCTCGGGGAATAAAATAAGTAGACATCCAATGCCGTCCTGATCGTGACTGGAGTGTGGAGTGTGGCTGTGGAGGTGTCATTTCGATTTTCGAGGATCGAAGTGTGGGCATTTTACACGATTCTCTGTGCCGCTTGGAGAAAACAGGAATTGCGAATGTGCGATGAGCATATTTCCCATTGAAGAACATGTTTTCTTACATTTGACTGAATAGTTATACTCCAGTGAAATGTTCCGATGCTTTGCTGATTCTGATTCCGGGTTTCAGCAGCCTCTTTCTCCTCCTAATGACATTGTACTTCTTTTCTTTCTACATTTCTACAAAGGCATTGTGGATTGTGGTCTGTTTGTTGACAAACACAGTACGTCATTACCTGATCCCCTGCTACTGTGTGCATATTCATGTAACTACAAAGTCTTCAAAAATAAGCAATCGAAAGTAGAATATTGATAGCAGGGGTTCTCCATGCATATATCTGTAAGACAAAATCTGCTGCTGACCTCTCACTCTTTGTTTGCTGCACAGCAGATTTGGCAATAGGTCATTCTCTGCTGTCCTAGTTGCTGTAGCAGTAGGGCAATAGGCCACCACTGGTACATTAGTTGTAGCTAATACATCAGCCATGTCTTGGTAGTGGGCTGAGGTAGGAATTGTACTGCTAGTACCAGGAGTAGTTGGGGCTGTACTCAGCCATGCTCATGTGTACCTTATAGTTGGTGCATGAGTTGTATATACTCTACCTCTATGCAATGAAAACAGGCAGTTCAGTTGCCACAACCAGAGGCAGAGCCTTGGCCAATGCTGGAGCTTCTGCAGTGTGTGTGTGCTGTGCTCACCCCTTCTTCTACCTCTAGCCATAGTGAGTGAGTGAGTGTGTGCAGGGTAGCGAGGGACCAACAAGTGGTATCAGAGCTGTACAGGTTCACCTGCGTCACCGGACTAATTGCTGGCGATGGCACCTGGCTCGGAGACGGGCGACAACAGCGGAGCTGCGGGAGGCAGTAGTGCTGCTAGGGCTGCCCAGCCACAACAGGAGGTCGTCGTGCGCACGGTGCGGGAGGTTAGTGGCACTACTTGGCCACAGCTGACTCGCACCAACTATGGCGAGTGGGCGGTGACCATGAAGGTCAAGCTTAGAGCCCAACGGCTTTGGAACGCCATCGACAAGGGCACCGACGTAGAAGATGACATATCAGCGCTGTAGGCCATCCTCGCTGCTGTGCCTGCAGAGTACCGGCAGCCGTTGGGGGCGAAGAAGTCTGCTAAGGAGGCGTGGGAGGCCATTGCAGCGATGCGCGTCGGCTCTGATCGCGCAAAGAAGGCGACGGCCCAGCTACCGAAGCAGGAGTACGCCAAGTTCAAGGATGGTGAGTCGGTGGAGGACTTCTCCCTCCGCCTGTAGTCGCTCATTAGGAAGTTGGGGAGCCACGGCGTCACCATCGACGAAGAAGAGGCGGTCTCCAAGTACCTCCACTCCGTGCCGGTGAAGTACATCCAGATCGCTCTCTCCATAGAGACGATGCTAGACCTGTCCACCCTCACCATTGAGGTTGTGACCGGCCGTCTGCGAGCGGTGGACGAGCGCATGGAGCAGGCCACAACAACGACGGACAGCGGCAAGCTGCTGCTAACAGAGGAGGAGTGGGCTGCCCGGATGAAGGAGAAGAAGTCCGGGGAAGCCCCTTCTAGCCGCGGTGGCGATGGCAAGCACCGCAGCAAGGCTTCTTCTTCGAAGAAGAAGAAGGTCGACCCCAATGCCTGCCAGCGCTGCGGGAAGACAGGCCATTGGGAAAAGGAGTGCCCAAATCGCAAGCAGGAGAAGAAGGCCGAGGCTCATTTGGCACAGGCTGATGATGATGATGAGGCCACTTTCCTAATGGAGACGTTCTATGCACTGCATGACGTTGAGGCCAAGGAGAAGGGAGAGGTGATGGCGGTGGAGGAGCACGGGAAGGCTCTGAAGGCTGTCAACCTCGACGAACCGCGCGCCCAAGTCCATCTCGGACGTGTGGGCAGCGAGCAGGAGCAGCGGTGGTACCTGGACTCCGGCGCCAGCAACCACATGACGGGCTCCAAGGCGGCTTCTTCGAGCTCGACGGCAACGTGACCGGCACGGTGAAGTTCAGTGACGGCTCAAGGGTGGCGATCCGAGGGCGCGGCACCATCATCTTCAGGTGCCAGAACGGCGAGCACCGTGCGCTGACGGATGTATATTACATCCCACAGCTGCGTTCAAGCATCATCAACATTGGCCAGCTGGATGAGCGCGGCAGCGAGGTGCTGATCAAGGACGACGTCCTCAGGATCAGGGACTGGGAGCAGCGGCTTCTTGCCAAGTTGAAGAGGTCCCGGAACCGGCTGTACCTACTCGACTTTAAGGTGGAGAAGCCCATCTGCTTGGCTGCGCAGCGTACAGAGGAGCTGTGGCTGTGGCATGCCCGCTATAGCCATCTCAACTTCGACGTTCTCGACAAGCTGGAAAAGATGGTTTGGGGGCTACCTCACATCGAGCACGCCGGCGAGCTATGTGACAGCTGCTTGGCTGGGAAGCAAAGGAAGTTGCCGTTCCCGAAGACGGTGAAGTATCGCGCGGCGGAGGCCCTCGAGCTGGTCCATGGTGATCTCTGTGGGCCGATCACGCCGGCGACGCATGGAGGTCACAAGTATTTCATCTTGCTCGTGGACGATTGTAGCCGGTTCATGTGGCTGCAGCTCCTGACGAGCAAGAATGAGGCGGCGGAGGCGGTCAAGAAGTTCAAGGCGCGCGCGGAGGCGGAGAGTGGCAAGAAGCGGCGCGTGTTGCAGACTGATCGCGACGGTGAACTCACCTCTGTAGAGTTTGCAGCGTATTGCGCGGATCAAGGTGTGGTGCGTCACCACACCGCGCCGTACACGTCGCAGCAGAATGGCATGGTGGAGAGGCGCAACCAGATGGTGGTCGGCATGGCGACGTCGATGATGAAGGCTAAGAAGATGCCGGCGGAGTTCTGGGGAGAGGCAGTGACCACGGCGGTGTTCATCCTCAACCGCGCGCCCACCAAGGCCCTAAAGGGCAAGACGCCGTTCGAGGCTTGGCATGGACGCAAGCCGAATGTGTCCTTCCTCAGGACATTTGGCTGCGTTGGCCATGTCAAGAACACAAAGCCCCACCTCGCCAAGCTAGAGGACAGAAGCACGCCCATGGTGCTGTTGGGCTATGAGGAGGGCAGTAAGGCCTATCGGCTCTATGATCCCAAGGAAGGCAGGGTGGTGGTCTCTAGGGATGTAGTGTTTGACGAGATGGCTGCTTGGGATTGGGAGGATCAAGGCGCCGGGAAAGCTGCTGGTGTCAGCAACACATTTGCTGTCGAGCACCTGGTGATCCAAGGAGGAGATGATGGCGCTGGAGAGCAGGCCGCTGCTGGAGAACAGGATGCTGCTGGAGAGCAGGCTACTGCTGGAGAGCAGTCTCCACCAGCAGCGGCGCATTCACCTCCACCACAGTCCCCTGCGACGGCAGCACAAGGGACACCCCCACTGGGGTTCGCATCACCACCCACCGACATCGACGAGTTCGTGGATGCTTTCCATGACGGCGAGGAGGTTCGGTTCAGGCGGGTGGGCAACCTTGTCAGCGAAGGGGGAGCTCCTGGGCTGGCTAGCCGACTTCTGGATGACCCAGACTATTCCTTGTCAGCGTAGAGGAGCCGCCAACGTTCACAGTGGCTGAACGCGACGCTAATTGGCGCCGGGCGATGTTGGAGGAGATGAGGGCGATCGAGGACAATGGGACATGGGAGCTGGTGGATCCACCGGTGGGCTGCAGGCCGATCGGGTTGAAGTGGGTCTACAAGGTGAAGCGGGACGAGCGCGGCGCCATTGTCAAGTACAAGGCTCGGCTTGTCGCCCGTGGCTTCGTGCAGCGTGAGGGCATCAACTTCGAGGAAGTCTTTGCTCCGGTGGCGCGAATGGAGTCCGTTCGCTTGCTGGTGGCCATGGTAGCAGCGAAGGATTGGCACGTCCACCACTCGACGTCAAGTCTGCGTTCCTCAACGGCGAGCTCGCGGAGATGATCTTCGCCAAGCAAGCTCCGGGCTGCGGCAGGCCCCTCGGGCGTGGAATGCCAAGCTCGGCACCACCTTGGGCGAGCTTGGGTTCACTCGCTGTGCCACAGAGCACGCGCTGTACACGCGGCGACGGGGGAAGGAGGAGCTCATCGTCGGCGTGTATGTGGACGACTTGATCATCACTGGAGCGCGGGCGGAGGACATTGACGGCTTCAAGCACGAGATGGCTGCTCGTTTCAAAATGAGCGATCTCGGCGCGCTCTCCTACTACCTCGGCATTGAGGTGAGGTAGGGGAAGTAGCACATCTCCCTGGGCCAGCGCGCCTATGCGGAGAAGCTGCTGGAGCGCAACGGCATGGTGGAGTGCAAGCCGTGCGCAACGGCAGGTTGTCTGGTTGCGCCGGCTGCTGGGCGAGCTGACCGGCGAGGAAGCTCACCCGCCAGCTCTAATGGTGGACAATCAGCCCGCCATCGCCCTCGCCAAGAATCCTGTCCTCCACGACCGGAGCAAGCACATCGACATCAAGTTCCACTTCCTCTGGGACTGCGTCGATGGAGGGCAGATCGTCATCGAGTTTGTCGAGACCGGCAGACAGCTCGCTAACATCCTCGCCAAGTCACTCGTGCGCCTGCGGTTCTTGGAGCTGAGGAAAGATGATTGACATGGATGAGGTCAAGGCTTTGGGTTAGCAGCATGATTAGGGGAAGAATTGTAAGACATAATCTGCTGCTGACCTCTCACTCTTTGTTTGCTGCACAGCAGATTTGGCAATAGGTCATTCTCTGCTGTCCTAGTTGCTGTAGCAGTAGGGCAATAGGCCACCACTGGTACATTAGTTGGTAGCTAATACATTAGCCATGTCTTGGTAGTGGGCTGAGGTAGGAATTGTACTTCTAGTACTAGGAGAAGTTGGGGCTGTACTCAGCCATGCTCATGTGTACCTTATAGTTGGTGCATGAGTTGTATATACTCTACCTCTATGCAATGAAAACAGGCAGTTCAGTTGCCACAACCAGAGGCAGAGCCTTGGCCAACGCTGGAGCTTGTGCAGTGTGTGTGTGTGTGCTGTGCTCACCCCTTCTTCTACCTCTAGCCATAGTGAGTGAGTGTGTGTGCTGGTAAGCTTACTGCTTATCTGTGCAGGGCGGCGACGGACCAACAATATCCAAACATTGATGCTCAGATGAGGATAGTTTCTGTAGCTTGGTTGGATTATCCTGTTGATACGCTGGGGAGTAGGGAGATTATTAAAAGACGCAAACATCAATTTTATGACAATTACATACTGGTTTTTTTACTTACTTTTACTTATTGAAGGGCAGGCCTGGTGCAGTTGGTGAGTGCTAGCTCGCCGAGTCATCAGGTCCTGGGTTCGAAGCCGTCTCTCTGCAGAATTTCTGCGGGGGTAAGACTTTGCTTCGGTTATTCCCTTCCCCAGACCCCACTCGTGTGGGAGCCTCTGGCACTGGGTCTGCCCTTTTTTTTACTTTTACTTATTAATAGTTCTAAGTTGCTTATGTGAGATTTCTCATGGTAAAGCTGAAGTGGGTGAAGTGGCCTTTGGGATATAGAAGTTTGCTGTGTAAAGTGGATGGACACAAGCTTCTAGTATTGAGTTCTGACAAATATGGTTATTCTCTTCATTTCAGAAAGCTGCTCTTGTTCTTAATGCTTCACGACGTTTTAGATATACTCTAGACCTTAAAAAGGAGGAAGAGAAAGAGATTATAAGAAGGAAGATCCGGTCTCATGCGCAAGTTATACGGGTACTGTGTCATTTTCTTACTGAGATATTGTATTCTTTTTTTTTGGTCCGTTTCATTTTTTTTGTATTCTGAATTTGTATTCTCCAGGCAGCATTTCTTTTCAAAGAAGCTGGCCAAAAAGATATCAGAGGTACGACTGCTACTTCAGATTGTTATTTTAACCTCTATTTTAGTGTCCATTTTACAGAAACATGTTTGCTATTATGCCATCAGTCATCATTCCATCCTTGTAAAAGGCTAGTGATAAAAAAGGCAATGGATTATGTTTTCATTGTTCCTTTGTAAATAATATAGCAGTTTTCCTTGTAGCAATGTGCCTGAGAGCGCAGTTCTATATAATAATATAAACAATAATGATGTGGTAATGCACTTGGATTTCAATAACAGTCATAATAATTTGTTTCACTAGTTTACCCTTTGACTATGTTTCCTTCATCAAATCATTTTGTTCTTTAGGTTGTACATTATTATGTTAAAGTTCATCTGATTCATCTATAAAATCCAGGCTGCCACTTTTACCATAAATTAGCTAGCTGTATAATATATTTCCTGATGTTATATCTGCTTGGAAGTTTACTGCTGCTCTGCCAAGTTATACTTGTGATTAATTCTTATGTTTTCCTTTATGCTTGTTTTGCATACCATTTATTTATATTCTTGTGTTATGTTTAATGTCCT
Source organism: Saccharum hybrid cultivar R570 (assembly GCA_038087645.1). Classification (NCBI taxonomy): domain Eukaryota; kingdom Viridiplantae; phylum Streptophyta; class Magnoliopsida; order Poales; family Poaceae; genus Saccharum; species Saccharum hybrid cultivar. The sequence continues at coordinate 1,990,320 of JAQSUU010000635.1, read as the reverse complement.
TGCACGAAGCAGAAGCTTATACTGGTATAAATGTTGCAACGGCCTCTCGCAGTTTTCCAATTGAACTGGAAAAGCTTAACACATTAAATAGGGACCATGACAATGTTCTTCTTCAAGAAATTGGAGGAGTAAGATAATGCTGACCTCTATTATCACTTCTTTTGGTCAACCTCTTCATGTTAAACTTTTGTTCATCACTAATTATGTCCATCTGATCAGGTTAGGGGACTGTCAGATTTGTTGAAGAGTAATTTAGAGAAGGGGGTTAGTCCAAATGAGGATGAATTGTTACAAAGGAGGAATGTCTATGGATCAAATACATATCCACGCAAGAAGAGGAAAAACATACTGGTATTTTATAAGTACATATATGATCATATATATTTTCAAGCATTGCAAATAATCACTTCCAGTTACAGCCTCTGTTAGAAGAGTCAAGGGCCTATTGGGCCTTAGCCCGTTAGGGTTAATTAGTCGCTTGCTTAGGGGTCAAGTAAGACATCTTCTCTATATAAGGATATGAGATGTATCAATCTAATCAAGCAAGAGATTAGAAGGAAAAACCTTCTCTCTTGCCGGCCGTGGGTGAAGCCCCGCGGCCAGCGTTCTAATCAAGCAAGAGATTAGAAGGAAAAACCTTCTCTCTTGCCGGCCGTGGGCGAAACCCCGCGGCCAGCGTTCCTAGCGCCTCTCACAGCCCTAGACGCCGGTCCTCTGCCTCGCTCACATGAACAGTACCCATGGGTACTGTAGCTCCGCCGTCTCTCCTCTCTTTCTCCTCAATCCTCTCGATCCCAACGGCCCACATAACAATCTGGTATCAGAGATGCCAGATTACGATGAGCCGCTGCCGGTCACTTCCTCACCGATGACGCCAGATCAGTTGACCGCGGCCATCACCAATCTCATCCATTCCGTTGCCACCATCCAGTCCTCCCTCGGCATACCACCACTGCAACCAGCCAGCTGGCCGCTGTCGCAATCGGGCGTGGCCTCTCTGCCACCGGTTTTTCCCTACGGGATGCCAGGTTACGACACGACGCTGCTGCCGGGCACGCCGCCGCTGCCGTTCCAGGACATGCAACCAACGGTGCAGCCAACATTGCAGCAGATCGAGCAGGCGATGGACATCACGACGGAGCCGGCAAGGAAGATGCTTACCTGCAAGGTGTCTGCGGCGGTGAGGCTACAGGCTGCGGCGTGCGGCCTCCTAGCGTGCCGACGGTTGCAGGAGATGCGCCAGCCTATGCACGAGGCGACCTTGGCGACGGTCGACCTCAGCTCAGCGAAGCGCGACCTCGCCCCGTGGGACGGCTACCAGCAACCGCGCCGACCTGCTGTTGTCTTCAGGCGCGAGCATGATGTTTTTCTCGCGCGCAACGACCTCCAACTCTGCAGCAGCGGTGGTAGGGGAGTCGCTCCCCTCCTTGTCACCGGCGGGGACGCACTGCCTAGCGCCACCGCATTCCGCCGCCGGCCGCCGCGAGGACGTCTCCGCTGGTCGCGCAACTAATTCCAAGTGGCTATACCCGTGCACCCCTCTCGTTCCGGTGGGCTCCATGGGATCCAGGTGGCTTCACACGTGCAGGTCTATCACGCAGAGGGTGTCCGCCGTATCTTCAGGAGTCAAAAATAAAGAGTCGTAGTCTATTTCAGGTCAATAAAATAAGCCGAGATGTAAAAGACTTGTTTTTAGGTGTTATGTTTCCGTTAAGAGAGATCTTAAGGAGTGGAATATCTCCAATGATTTAGCTTTGGACAGGAGCGCTTGGAGATTGGCAATCAACGTGCCCGAACCGTGACCTCTTTTTGTCTTGTGCCCTTTATGTGTCTCCCTGTTTCTCGTCTCTTTTGGGTTTCATCTCTAGCCTACCCCAACTTGCTTGGGACAAAAGGCTATGTTGTTGTTGTTGTTGTTGTTGTTGTTGTTGTTGTTGTTGTTTGTGTCTAGCGGAGTCATCGTTAGTGTTATCGTTAAGGTGGGGTATAGTGTTAGAAGAGTCAAGGGCCTATTGGGCCTTAGCCCATTAGGGTTAATTAGTCGCTTGCTTAGGGGTCAAGTAAGACCTCTTCTCTATATAAGGAGAGGAGATGTATCAATCTAATCAAGCAAGAGATTAGAAGGAAAAACCTTCTCTCTTGTCGGCCGTGGGCAAAGCCCCCCAGCCAGCGTTCCCAGCGTCCCTCACAGCCCTAGCCGCCGGTCCTCTGCCTCTCTCACGTGAACAGTACCCGCGGGTACTGTAGCTCCGCCGCCGTTCCGTTCCTCTCTTTCTCCTCAATCCTCTCGATCCCAACGGCCCACATAACAACCTCCTACTGTTAACACTGTGGTTGCAATTTCCTAGTGTTACACATGTTTCCCTTTCCTTTTCCTTTTGTTTTTTCAGCCTTTTGTCCGACTTATGTCTTTATGTTTCTCTGCTCAAAATTTCTGCTACTTTGATTGAAATCATGTCTCCTTTTTTTTCCACTGGAGGGAATTTTGGACCAGATTTCAATGAGATAGCTCACTGGCAGAAAGTGGGAAAAATTGGAAAGAGAGTAAAATTCAAAAGCAACAAAAATGCGAATAAATCCTTAAATTAGTGAAGACATTTTTTAATGGTAAAATCAAACTAGACATTGGTCCCATCATAATTTTCTACTTTTGTATCACTACATGAATCTCGTTGCTTCAAATTTGAATCTCGTTGCTTCAAATTTGTACAATTTCAAAATTTAACTCTATTATGTTTGATTCACAGCGTTTTGTATTTGAAGCATGCCAAGATTTAACTCTTGTCATTCTGATGGTAGCTGCTGCTATATCACTGACATTGGGTATGACCACAGAGGTATTGTGTTTGGGCTTTTTTATCACTCTCTTATGTTGTTTGAACTAAAAGTCCTATTGTCCTTTATTATACATATTACCTTACCTTTTCTTTTCTTTACCATTATTCATTCAGGGTGTTGATGAAGGATGGTATGATGGTGGAAGTATCTTTTTAGCCGTTTTCCTTGTGATACTTGTTACTGGTAATGGGTTTGGATTACAAGTAAACTTGTTTTCAGTAGCAATGTTCTATTTCTAATATTTATCATCATAATATCTCCAGCGACAAGTGATTATAGACAATCTCTACAGTTTCGACATCTGAATGAGGAGAAACAGAACATACAAGTGGAGGTGAGTATGGCCACACCACGTGTGAACTCCCATTCATTGGCTATATTTCTGATTTGCTATCTCTATTGGTTAGGTTGTTAGAGGTGGTAAAAGATTTGGAACTTCAATCTTTGACCTTGTTGTTGGTGATGTAGTTCCTCTCAAAATTGGTGATCAAGTAAGATGGTATATTAATTTTTTAACTGCAATTTTCATTTTTTGTGTAGAGTCATCTGCTTATCATTTTTTTTTGCTTCCAGGTACCTGCTGATGGTGTCCTGATATCTGGCCATTCTCTTGCAATAGATGAATCAAGTATGACTGGAGAGTCAAAAGTTGTAAGTCTATCAAAAAAGAGCCAGTTGCTGTTCCCAAATCTGCGTTTATTGGATTTTCATTATTGGATGTTATTTTAGGTCCACAAGGATCAAAAGGCACCATTCTTGATGTCTGGTTGCAAAGTTGCAGATGGCTATGGTTCTATGTTGGTGAGTCCAGCAATCTCAAGCATTTTGACAACATCTAGAACTGAGAACCCTTGTTTTCCATGTCACTGTGCTCCATAGGATTTCCTTATTATCATTTTAATATTTTCTTTTTCATGGCGAAACTAACTATAACTTGTTATAAACTTTGCTTATCAATTTAAGGTAACAGGGGTGGGTACAAATACTGAATGGGGTCAGTTGATGGCTAACCTTTCAGAAGATAATGGCGAAGAAACACCGTTACAGGTTATTCTCTGTAAGGATAGTGCAAATTCTTGAATGGACAAATACTGAAGGCTCTCTTTGGTTTATGCTTTCACCCTTTTTAGGTTCGCTTGAATGGTGTTGCAACTTTTATTGGTTTGGTAGGCTTGTCTGTAGCTGGTGCAGTACTTGTTGTCCTTTGGATAAGGTATTTTATTTTTACTAAATATTGCTACTAACAAAAATGTCCTCTCTCTCTCTGACTGATTTTGAAACCAACTTCAGATATTTTACTGGACATACCGAGAATCCTGATGGGACAACTCAATTTGTTGCTGGAACTACTGGTGCGAAGCAAGGATTTATGGGGGCAATTAGAATTTTGACTATTGCTGTATGTAATCCTAATGTTGTTAATATAAAAGTATAAAACTAGTACCATGAACAGATTTTAAATGGTTCTTCTCATGTTTATCCACAGGTGACCATTGTAGTTGTTGCTGTGCCCGAGGGACTCCCATTGGCAGTAACACTGACGTATGAATTCTTATGTAAATTCCATTAACTTTTCAGGTAAATGACTGTCTGCAATTTTTTCAGGCTTGCATATTCCATGAAAAAGATGATGCGAGACAAAGCTCTGGTAAATAAAAAAAATGTTTATGCATATATTTATATAAAAAAGATACGACAGGAGGAATAATATGATTTGATTTTGTTTCATTTAAATAGGTGAGGCGGCTCTCGTCATGTGAAACAATGGGATCAGCTACTACAATATGCAGTGACAAGACAGGAACCCTTACATTGAATAAGGTTTGTTGAGTTATTTACCAGCCCATTTGCCATTTAAATTCTTTCATGATATATTCCCAAGATGTTCTGACATAATGCTTGTTCAGGACTTTATGTCAAACGAATTCTCGGACAAGCATATGTTCAATTTTATCTAGTACAATGAGCATATGCTCTGATATTTGTGCTTTAGTTGTGACATTTTATAATTGCTGGCATCACAATTTGTTTGTAACTCATATGAATTGAGCCTGCAGATGACGGTCGTGGAAGCATATTTTGCTGGAACAAAGTTGGATCCATGCGATGATGTTAGCCAGATGTCAGACAGTGCAGCATCACTTATTATTGAAGGAATTGCACAGAACACAACAGGAACTGTATTTCTGCCAGAGGTACAGAAAAGTCTCCTTTTTATTCCAGATACCATTTTTGGAAACTCAATGCTAGATTCCGTAGTTCATAATATCACGGATTCGTGTCCAGAATGGAGCTGCTAACGATTTGTCAACTAGACCAACTAAAGAAATATTGAATTGAGTCTCAAGCACAATCTTTTAATGGTGTGAAATTTGGAGGGATCAAGCTCATCAGCAGTTTAAGATTTGAAACAATCAGGATACGCCCCTTAACATGCAGGGCACCTGAACTGGGCATCCTCCTGGAGGCAGTCTAAGGGGACTATTAAAAATCATCCATAGCACTCGTCTTATCAATCGACAACTTGCCATGTTCAACAAATTTTCATCCATTCTTTTTCTTTATACAGGATGGGGGAGCATCTGAAATTACAGGTTCACCTACTGAAAAGGCCATTCTTTCTTGGGGCCTTAAGGTATTATTAGTTTATTACTTTTGATTTACTCTTCAGTATTTCTACAAGTCCTTTTCCTGTTGACTTGACTTTGAACCTTGCACAGATAGGGATGGATTTCCACGACGTGAGGACAAAATCTTCAGTTATTCATGTTTTTCCATTTAACTCGGAGAAGAAACGTGGCGCTGTTGCAGTACAGGTACTACACAGTGTTATGTGTATGAAACTTTAATGCGACTAATGTGTGTCTGAGAATCTTTTTTAATCTTTTTGACTCATCTTCTTTTCTACAGCTTTATATTAGTAATTCCTTGTACCATGTAGTGGGGACATAAAATAATGTAACGTGCGTGCCAGAATTATCCTATGGCTTTTTACATTTTTTTGCAAAATTTACTATATTTGAAATAACATTTAATTCATAATTAATTGAATTTCTGTCGGGAGTTGATGTCATCAAAGTTTTAACACTTACAAGTAACATGTCATATCTGTCAGCGGGCTGATACTGTTTTCTGATTGGCTTGCTGTTGCATTGGGACAAAAACCTGCCAAATGATTGCCACTTACCATCTTGCTACTAGTTGTAATTTGTAAACAACTTCTGGATGTGTTTCTAGCATAAATTTTTTTTTTGAAACAAACCAAGCAGAAGAGCTGCTGATTGTATTAAAAGGAGGAAAAAAATCCAGACTGAGCAGTACAACAAAGCAACAACAATGACTACGACAACCCCTAGAGGGGCAAGATTTTGAGCATAATTTGACTTGTGTTATACTTCTAAATTAGCCAGTTTTGGGACACCCCTCTGCTTAAAGGGATTACTGCTTACTAGTCAATTGCCTCCATGGTTTTAATCGTTAGATTCCATTGCCATTTTCTTATCATTCTAGAATCAGGATAGATTTCCATAATCTTGTCTTTTGATATGCAAAGATTTTGTAACTGTTTGTCCAGTGACTTGATGAAAATATCTATGACATACTGTTTCTTGTCCCAATATGGCTAGTGTTATCTTGATGTCTGATTCCTGGAATTTTAGTCAGATGATGGTGTTCACATCCACTGGAAAGGTGCAGCTGAAATAGTGTTGTCATCTTGCAAAAGCTGGCTTTCTGTCGACGGCTCGGTTCAGTCAATGAGCGCTGAGAAGGTAATACCGTCTTCTAGCTTTTTGTTGGTTAATCTGAGACTCACTTGACTTTTTGAAATTTTTGTTTCTGTGAGACCCACTTGGACTTTTAATATTTGCAGCACAATGAATTCAAGAAATCAATTGAAGACATGGCAGCGAATTCATTACGCTGTGTTGCTTTTGCATACTGTTCCTTTGACATTGAAAAGATCCCAGAGGAAGACATAGCAAGCTGGGAGTTGCCTGAGGATGACCTGACCCTGCTTGGCATCATAGGAATAAAGGTTGATTACTGTTATTGTGGACTCGTTTTTTGGTTCGACTGTGTCTGTGCTTGACGCATACTAGGGAGTCAAGTTATTTGTTCAAACACTTGAGCGTAGGACAGTACTGTGTATTCTGTTCTCTACTTTCTTCTGTGAGCTTGCATCATAATAGCTCCTGTTTAATCTCCCCATGCATCTGCTTTTAAGCAAAATTGATGATACGATTCAACAACTTGTTTCTCCTATAGGACCCCTGTCGCCCAGGTGTAAGGGATGCTGTACGACTGTGCACCACTGCAGGTGTTAAGGTTTGTGTTACTTATTTTGTTTTTATTCTTGCTGCATCACATTTCATGCATTCTAAGGATGACCTAGGATTTTTTATTGTTTTAATATTCAGAGAGCAAATAAAATGGTAGTAACAGGAACTAATATTAACAGGAGGAAAGGATCTGAGTCTAATTGTATACTGAATATTTTTTGAACGCAATGGCAGGTGATGGATAAGTCTCATGTGTGGTTGGTCTTTGTGGGGCTGTGCTGCTCACATGGTCCTTGTGGCTGTTTTTCTGTTTTTAGGACAGCATCTTAGACTAGAGGACAGCATCTTAGAGGACAGCATCTTAGACTAGAGGACAGCATCTTAGCTAGGACAGCACTTTAGCATCTTAGACTAGCATCTTAGACTAGCATATTGGCATATGCTTGGCTGGCTAGCAGCCTATAAATATGTAACCCCAACCCCTCAGGTTGGCATGGCATTGTTTGAGTTTGTGTGAGAAATAAACCAGAAAATTGTCCCAACTCCTAGTGTCATCCTCTCTCGATGAGAGTAAGGATTCAGCTACTACCAAGAGTGCGAATCCAACGACTAACAGCAGGAGCTCTGCCTTTCAATTAAATAAGAATGAAAGAGAGTTTATGTACAAGCAAAAGAGAGGCACACTCCATAGTGGAGCAAACAGGGAATTGTATACTGAATATAGAAGTCCAAAAAACAGCAACAGAAAAAAAGGATTACAATACGTTGTCTACCATGTTTGAGCATGAAGAAATTGCTAGCCTTTGTCATATGGCAAATAACTTCCTAAAACCCCTTGTCCATTCTTATGGTAGCTTACACATTATTAAGCCTCTAGATTATGTACATCTTTCCAGTCATTGATGTATCTTGTTCTGTTACTATGTGGTAGCCTTTCTTTTTTTTTCTTTCTTTCAAGAATGCATGCATTTTTCTTTGGAAATGGATTTTGTTTTATTCTATGATTGATAACCATAGTGTCTGTAATTCAGGTGCGCATGGTTACAGGAGATAATATTGAAACAGCTAAAGCTATAGCTCTGGAGTGTGGAATACTAGATGCAAATAGCGTTATTTCAGAGCCAGTTGTAATTGAGGGAAAAGTGTTCCGTGAGATGTCTGAAAGTGCAAGAGGAGATGCCGCTGACAAGATAATTGTAACTCTCTCTCACTATGTCTCACAAGTTGTTTGGTGCTTTCTTTCACTTTGCTAATGCTGTCATTCTAGCCTTTGTCCTCTGGAGCATTTTTTAAGTCCTTTCATTCTTTTTTATGCCATAGAGCTAATTAACTTGTTTCAGGTGATGGGGAGGTCCTCGCCAAATGATAAACTTTTGCTTGTCCAAGCTTTAAAAAGAAAAGGCCATGTTGTAGCTGTTACTGGTGATGGCACAAATGATGCCCCTGCATTGCACGAGGTGAATGTTCAGCTCAAAACATTGATGAGCCATTGCATATTGCACTTTTTTTTACATTGATGATCTTACCGTTTCTAATTGCTGCCTTGCCTCTTGATTTGTTGTCTAGGCCGATATAGGTCTTTCAATGGGCATTTCAGGGACAGAAGTCGCTAAAGAAAGCTCTGACATTATAATCTTGGATGATGACTTCACGTCAGTTGTCAAGGTTTGTTTGGTAGAATTATACAAGAGGACTTAACTGTGCTCGGCACTGATTTTCTTTCCTTGTAAAAATAATTCCACTTGTTCAGAGTTCACACGTTCAAGTCCTGAACATAGCAAACATGCACGAATCCTTGGTCGAATGTGCATTTCTAGGATATAATTCTATTGCAGAAGTGTATCTGGTGAGATTTAGGTTAGAATTTATGGATTTGTACATCCTCTTTCAGGTTGTTCGTTGGGGACGATCTGTCTACGCTAATATTCAGAAATTCATTCAGTTCCAGCTCACCGTCAATGTTGCTGCACTCGTGATTAATGTGGTTGCTGCTGTGTCCTCTGGTGACGTGCCCCTAAATGCTGTTGAGGTTGGGACAATTTTCCTCCTTTTTTTTGTGCAATTTACTCGACTGCTGCCATTGTTTCTACATTGAAGCAGTTAGTTGTCATGTTGCATGAAATGTCTGCTGAATTTTAATATTATGTGTAAGTATATATATGGAATTTTAAATCTTTCTAGTAAATACGTTCAAAAAAATCTCTCTGGTAAACAATTTGTATAGAACTCGAGACATATAGCTTAACAACGACGCAGCATTTTACCTGAGACACATGTATTTCGAGGCTGTTTCTCATTAGTATCATATACTTTGTTCTTTCACTTTTCAGCTTCTCTGGGTGAACCTTATCATGGACACACTTGGAGCTCTTGCATTGGCAACCGAGCCTCCAACAGACAACCTTATGAAGAGAAATCCTGTTGGTCGAAGGCATGTAAAATGATCCAAAATTCCTTGTTGACAATATTGTGTCCAATATGTATATACTATGCTTTCTGAATTTCGAAATAGTTTACCCATACTTTTCTACTGCAGAGAACCTCTTGTTACAAATATTATGTGGAGAAACTTGTTTGTTCAGGTTAGTATTCCTTCATTATAAAACTGGATTCTGTTTAAAATTCTTTCTTATTCTTATATGTTTGGAATTTTGCACAGGCCCTTTACCAAGTAGCAATTCTTCTGATTTTTGATTTTGCTGGAGCAAGGATTCTGCGTCTGCAGAATGAAAGCCGATCTGCCGCAGAGAAAATAACGAATACCTTCATCTTTAACACATTTGTATTTTGCCAGGTGGAATATCTGTTCTTCAATAATTCAAGAAACATAACAGAACATTACTGCAGACAAGTCTTGCTTCACCTTAGACAAATGCATACTAACATTGGGTTATTCTCAAAAGAAAAGAATCAATGTTGAGTTGACTATAAATTGGTATTAGTTTTCCACAAAAGGGACTAGTGTGTTCTCTAGCCTTGATACTACATGGATATTTTCCTTCGAGTAAGGACTTGTTATAAGCTAGCTATTCATTGCTTTACCATAGTCAAGTTATAAGCTATTCATTGCTTTACTATAGTCAAGTTTCAGGTATGGCATAAGTTATATGGAAGTTGGTTATATGCTTCACCTGGAATGTTTTGATCAATTTTCAGCGACTTGCTAGTTTTCTTTGCATTTTGTTTTTTTTCAGTAATTTAATGTGGCCAGCTTCAACCTCCTAGAATCTAGGCCCTTGAGTGACCATATATAGCCTGTTGTCTTGCTTGTACAAAGTTGAACTATACCAGAGTGGGTCTGCCATGAAAAAAATATATTATTTTGATAATTTATTACCCGCGGTAACTCGATCCTTGTACATCTGGAACAAAGGTTTGAATTAATTTGGATGTTTTTTATGCCAGATCTTCAATGAGTTCAATGCGCGAAAACCCGAGGAGAAGAATGTCTTCAAAGGGGTAACAAAGAATCACCTATTCATGGGAATAATCGGTATAACAACAGTATTTCAGGTAACAGACAATATAGATTCTCTACATTGGTATCACCTCTGTCCATGGTTATAAAGTTGCTCTCGTCTTTGGCAGATACTGATAATTCAGTTCCTGGGGAAGTTCTTCAAAATAGTGAGGCTTGATTGGAGACTATGGTTGGTTTCAGTTGCTATTGGCCTTGTGAGGTATGCACTTCAAAATTTGGCAACCTATTATGGTTCCGTAAACCTTTTTCAATCCTTCAAAGGCGTCACATCCTTTATGCACGAGCATATCGTCCTGACTTGATCATTGCGTATATGAACCCTGACAAGTCACTTTTTCCATGGAAACCTTTTTCTTTTGTAAAACTGAATGTGAAGCGTTGTTTCAATGTCAATTCTGGTGTGAATGCTGACCTCCTTTTTCCTTCGTTTGATGTTTCCAGTTGGCCCCTGGCTTATCTGGGTAAATTTATTCCTGTGCCCGTAAGACCCTTCCCGGACTATTTCAAGCCTCTCTGTTGTCGGAAATCGTCGCGACGAGGTGAGTCTCCATGAAGTTGGCGTTGTTCCTTCTCTGCGTTAGGTTTTTTTGGTTCAAAACTTAGAAATGAATCGGTAATGCAGACGAGGAGGAAGGTGGACAAACCTAAGGTGCAACGAGTGGGCAGTGTAAATAGGTATGTGATAAGAAATGGAGATAAATTGCACTGGTTGATTGCATGGTAGCAGCATCTTGGGGATGTACGTATAAGATGGCAGCTAGTTGGCCTCGTAGTTTTCTTCTAGGAGAAGCAGTGGGGAAAAAAAAGTATACAGAAGCCAAACTCGTGTACCAGCGTACCCTACCCTACCCAGCTTCTGCTATGCGGCAGCGAAAGGGCAAGCAAGCGCAATCCATTCCAAGCTACAGTATACTAGCTGCCTTCCTCACTTGGACTTGAGACATCAGCATAACCTGAATGAAGCAGCGCCAGCGCTAGCTTGCGATGTAGCAGCATTTTTTTTTCCTGGCGATATGATCTGACTGTAAATTTGTAAATGTTTATCGACTATGAGATGTTCTCATTTTTCTTCCACCTGTTCTATGGAACTTTTTTTATACAAAAATGAAGTCAAAAGAATAGCTCTAAAACAATCTTTTTTCCCTGAATCACAGTACATGAACGCATATTCACCTCTATAATGTATATAAACATCCTACCTTTATGACCATCTTCGAAAGACAGAGTCTGAGATGGCCGGTAAATCTTGTGGTATCGACGAAGTCATCACATGTGTCTTGCTATCAATGGATATGCCGTCTATATCACAAAAAGAATAATGCCGTGTCTTGTTGTCGATAGCTACATGGTCTACCAGTGAAGGAACAATGTTGTAAATCCTCAAATAAATCCAATAAAATTGGAGCTAAATCTTGGAATAAATCGAATAAATTCGAGCACTCGCGTCAAAGTCGAGGACTTAAACCCGAGTGAACAAGTTTCACTACAAATCCAACCAGGTAGTGATCCTTTCGCTCAAACAAGCTAATCTATATCGCCTACTACATCCTTTATTAGTGCACGCGGATAAGGTTCGTCGCTGTCTCACCATGAAAAGTCGCCCTGCCATGACAAACCTTGAAGGAAAAAAAGGATAGGAATATGCAGGGTTCAATCATGTACACCATGAAGTGGTGGAGAGGACAGAGGACATGGAGGTAAATCTACCATCAATGGTGAAGCTAGAGCCAAACAGAGGGGAGGCGAAGTAGAGTTCAACATTTTGATGGAATTCTAGATGGAATTCGTGAATTTTGGTTTCTTTTGTAGCCTGTAGGTGAACGAAAAGCATATTTTTGTTTAGAAATATCGCTTTTTATGCTATGTTGTATATCTTGAGTTGCTATGTTGTATATCTTGAGTCCAATAATACGAGTTTGCACCTTAGTAAAAAAATTGTGCAACCCTCTTCGTGGTTGCGGACTTACTAGCACCTGGACATCCGGAGCAGATGAGCGCGTCTAGACGCCTCGAGCGTGCTGCTGCCTGCCGCCCGCCCACGCCTGCCGCTGTGCCGTATCGCTGCTGCACACGCACGGCCATCCCCTGTCTGCCCCACCCCGCACATGTACCCTGGTCTAGTCCGCTCGCCCCGCCCTGCCCGCGCGCCTCGGCTGCACCCGACACTCCTCCCCCTGAACCCTTCCTCTCTCTGCGCGGGCAGGACCCGGGAGCCCAGATGAGGACGAGCACACCTCGTCCCCAGGACCTCGGCGCGCGCCATGCGCCCCATCTGCCGGCCCCCGGCTCACCGCGCCCCTTCCCCCACCGCTCGGCCCATGCCCCATGACTCTCTGAACATACCTCTGAAACACGAAACACTTGCAACATGAAACACTTGGATGCAACATAAGTCTGAAACAAATGAAATATTTGGAACATACACTTGCAACATATGTGTAAAACATATGCAACATTTAGATAAAATACTTGCAACATGAAAACACTTACCGCAACATAAGAATGAAACAACTGAAACATTTGGAACATGCTCTTGCAACATATGTGTGAAACATATGTAATATCCAGATCAAAATGCTTGTAACATACGTCTGAAACAGATGAAATACTTTGAACAAATGCTTGCAACATGCCTATGGAACACTTACAACATATGCAACATCCCGATCTACTTTTGCAATATCCATATGAAACATTTGCAACATACCTCTGAAACACTTGAAACATACGTTTGCAACATGCGCTTTCAGCGCAACATCTTCTTGCTGCTTGGGAATGGAGGCTTGTTGGCGCGTGGAGTTCACCGGTGTAGAGCTCGCCAGTGATGCGAAACTCACTGCTCCGGTGGAGAAGGGCGTGGCACGTCCCATGGAGAAGGCTGCAGCGGGTCCGCGCGCTGGAGAAGCCTGCAACGAGCGGGACGCGCAGTGGAGAGGGAGGAAGACAGGTTGTTGTGCTCTGGCGCGGAGGAGATGCCGACCGGCAAAGCGAAGGTGCGATGGAGAGGGAGGCGCGGTGGAGAGCGCCGTCGCCGAGGCAGCGCAACGAAGCGTGGTCACGAGAGCTATCGTGGTGCTGCAGTGAGGTGAGTGTTTTCTTTTCTTTTTCTTTTTTTTAGAACAGTTGGGGCGAGTGCATGGACAGATAAGATGCGGTTGATGAGCTGCGTCGTAGCCCACCATTGACACCGTCCCGGGCGGACGGACGCCCTGTACCTAGCATTACCGTCGTGGTTGTGACCAAGGTCACGGTACATAATGGGCCGAAAAGCGTTTCTGGAGCTTGAGCTAGATAAAGATGCAGGTGCCGACAGCTTTGTTTCCTTTGCTTTAAAATCACATCAAGCAGGAAAAAATCGAGTGGCAAAGGCACTAGATTGGCGACATTGCGCACAAGCTTACTCATGAACTTGTTGCTGGCTACATCTAGAAAGAGGTTTTGTATGGTTTCACAACGGCTAAAAAACAACATATTTTACTTCATTCCAATTCCTCATAGTGCCATTATCCTTGTTAAGCACTATTTTTTTTAAAAAAACACAGAAGTACGTTTTTTTCAATTGCCATTTTTTTCTTCGAAAACCTACACACTACTCACAAGATAACAGTGAAGGATCTGTGTTTATTTAAAATCCAGGTGAAAGCTAAGTGTCCCTCCCCTCCTGTAAAACTATGTTCTTATTCTCACAACTAGACTACGCCATTCCAAAAGTTTATTCTCTATACTAATGCTCCTCTAAAACAGACATTAAAAGGTTCTACTCTACAATAAAAGAACATTAGACGACTCGTACGGTTGTTTGTTTGTTTCCTTTTGAACTATGCACAATGTGAGAATTGTTTTTTTAATATATAGTGGCTGGTTGCCTAGCCAAATACTAATATCTTCCCAAAACCTTACATGGATGTCATCCTCTAATTAAACCTTCCTAATAAAGGCCTGCTCGCAGAGCAGGCGGTCAAGCCCCAAGGTGGGTGCTAGCCGGCCAGGGCTCGAGCCCTGGTTCCTACATTAAACCTCCAAAGTAGGCCGGGTCAAGTGACTTTTCTCTAAAAGAAAAACTTCCTAATAAGGTTAGGAGCGAGGACAGCGATCTTAAATAGAGGGGAATCATGTAGCTCGGCTATGTCAAGTCAAGCCTTCAAATTCACATACGTAGTAGTACGTACGTACTACCGAGAGTTGCCATATATTCATGCATGGAGTATATATGATGCGCCAAATAAACAAGCTTCATAATAGACCGTTGTCGTTACTTTGTCGAACACAAGATACGACGATACATGCATGCATGCATATATTTGGAAATGTTCTACATTTCCACTTACGTGGCAAAATATAATATAATAAATAAATACACAACAAAATCATGTGTATGTAAATTAAAACCAAATGCGACGTGATCGAAAAGGTGAAGTGGCTGATTTGGTTTGAAAAGGCTACTACGGCCAGCAGAGCTCGCTCAGAGGCGACCATCGAGGTCGAGGAACTCGTCGGGGTCCATCAACGGCGCCTCCTCCTCCTCCTGCTGCTCCTCGTCGTCCTCGTGCACGCTGACGCGATGTCCGCCTCCGCTGTTCACCGTCACCGTAGCAGCTGCAGCAGCAGCAGCAAGAGGCGGCTGGGGCGGCAGCGGCGACGACGGCGGCGCCGTGCCGCCGTGCACGTGCATGGCGAGCTGCGCCCGCGTGGTGGCGAGCTGGTGCTGCACGTCGCGGATCTCCTGCTGCAGGCGGTGGATGATTCCCGTGCAGCCGTACACCGGGTCCTGCACCCGCCAGTGCGCCTCCGTCGCCATCGTGTCCGCCGCCCGGCCTCGCTCCAGCACCGGCAGGCTCTGCGCGCGAGCAAGCACAGAAATGGCGCGCGCATGCACACGTACGTTCGTCATCGCGCACTCTAATTTGCATCCCATATATATAAATAAAAGAGCTAAAAAAAGTCTCAGTGATGCATGCATGAGATGAGCATGACGATGCACTGCACTAGTGCTGCACGCACGACGCACCTGGAGCACTCTGGTGACGTTGCTGGTGCCGAAGACGGCGTGCACGTCGGCGTACCTCCGCGGCTGCGACGCCGGGAAGTAGGGCGCGAGGACGCAGTCGGGGGCGCACCTCCGCCGGAGGTACTTGCACGCGGCGCACCGCCTCGCCGCAGTCGCACTGCTGCCGCCGCTGTCCGGATGATGATGGTCCATTTCCATACTGCCGCCGCCCGCCCCTGCGGACATGAGAATCTAGTGGAAATCACGAGAGATCTTGGCGTGAGGTGTTGCTGAGATCTCCATGGATCCTCGAAAGATTTGGAGACGGATACGGTGGCGTTCCGGCTATATATGCTCGCCGGCCAGGAATGGCAAGCTCAACGGCTGCGTGCATGCGTTGGCTTCCAACTGGGGAGGAGGGGCGCCGTCGGTGAGCCGGCCCCCGGAAGGAAAGCTCAACGGCAGTGTCTGCGCTGCGCATGCCGATGCGGCAAGGGGAGAGGGCCCCAGGCGTGGACCGGCTGCTTGCATAGCTGCATTGCCTTGCTGGGAAACGGCGGTCGGCGGCGCACCCAGTGGCGGACCCAGAATCATTTCATTAGGTAGGCATACAGTATAGGAACAGTGCTCTACAATACACTACAGTTCTCACTACAGTGCTCCGTTACCTTGGTCGTCGGGAATCTGGGGTAGTCCTGGGCCTACCTGAAACATGGCTGGGTCTGCCACTGGGCGCACCGACCAGGAGCTAGCAGGGAGTGTTCGTGTGCATGCATGCGCTGGTCCACCTGGGTGACCGCGTCCACGTACGGACACCGGCACGGCGCGGGCAGGCACCAAAAATTCTTATTTAAGAGCACTCCACTAAGTCTAAGACGCCCTAATTAACGTCTCTTCGGAGACATCCGATAAAGCTATTGCTCCTTCTTTATCTATACATGCTCGGCAAAGCTCTTGCTGTAGCTTTTTTTTAAAAAATCCGATAAGACGCCCAAATTAACTAGTTGGAACGTACTCCGGGTAGTTCATGAAGAGACGGGTATTAAAAAAAGAGAGATCGAGAGAAACAACAATTGCGTCTATGGACTGGGTTAAGCGACAAAACGAACGCGTCCCATTACATTTGAAATAACTTATGTAAACACGTGCATGCCCACACACATCTTTGCTAGTCCTATTTAAAGGCACTATTTAAACGAACTATATAATACGACACATTTGAATACGAACACGAAAACGAACACGAACTTATGGAATATCGAGAATTTCGAAAACGAACTAATTCGAGCGAAATTATGTCAAATACGGTCGGTATATGAAAAATCAATACGGAATATTGACCCGTATAGTAGGAGCAGGTGCATAACAATTAACAAGTGAATAATAATTAATAAGTACTACAACTTTCTTAAAAAGTATCTCCATTCGACACCATGTAAGGAAGATATGATTTTTCTAAGACAACGAACGCTTGTACGCGATTAATATACCGCTGAAACTTTATTTAATTTTTTTGAACATCTTAAAGACCCCAAATGAAAAAACTAGAAACCAGAAAGTTGTAGATCTCGTCGAGAGCTACAATTTTCATATAAAAATCATCTTCATCCGAGATCGTACGGAAAAGATACAATTTTTCTAAGGTTGAACTTAAATCTGGTTTAAACTGAATTTCGAAACCGAATTTTGAATTCTTGATATTCCGAATAAAAAGTAGAAAAGTAGAAAATGGTCAGAAAAATGTCTAACCCGTTTTTCGCTCCAATTTTGAATTTAGTGTTCCGAATTTCAAACCAAATTCGAATTTGTCCGAAAATACGAATTCGATCAGATTAAATGTAGAAAACGATGCGGTTCAGTACGGGATATTTCCGTACCGTTTTCATCCCTAACTGTGAATGACGTACCATCTGAAAAGTTTAAGCAAAACTCTCGCAAAGCCTCTTCAAGGTAGCTGCGAAGAGCAGCAACAAACAAGGATCACATCAGCTTAAGGTTGTGTTTGGATGCAGAGCTAAAGTTTAGTCTGTGTCGCATTGGACGCTCGAATGCTAACCAGGAGTACTAAACATGAGCAAATTATAAAACTAATTACATAGGAGTTGACTAATTAGCGAGACGAATCTATTAAGCCTAATTAGTCCAGGATTAGTACATGTTTACCACCACATTATCGAATCGTGGACTAATTAGGCTTAATAGATTTGTCTCGCAAATTAGCCTCCATTTATACAATTTGTTTTATAATTAGACTATATTTAATACTCCTAATTGATATCAAAATCCGATATAACAGGCCTAAAATTTAGCTCGCAGAGTCAAGATTCCATCAACTTAACAGCCTATAAGATTCCATCAAAGATTCCCTTTAGTTTCAGTAATTTCTATACCTAGAATATAGCTTTTACTATGATTTTCCATTATAATAATATAACAAAAAAATAAATATAATGATTTCATCTACTCCCTCCATCCCAAAATATCTGTCATTTTCGTTCTCCGAGAAACAATTTTGACAAAATATATATTAAAAATATTAATATTTATGGTATATAGGAAAGATCTTTAAATCTAGTTTTTTAATAACTTTATTTAGAGATACAAATGTTGCACGTATTTTCTATAAATTGAGTCAAACTTATGGCCCGAGAACCAAAAGCGACAGATATTATGGGATGGAGGGAATACTACTTTCCATGCTGTCTTAGATCGTAACCATATCTCCAAACTAAAATATTGAAGCTGGACGAAGTTGGTTGACGATCTAGACTCCACGCCACGGCCGACCATGTCTTCGATCGGCACAGCCACTGCTCGCCTGCACCGCGAGCCGAAACAATCAAACGCACCGCTGCACTGACCATGCTGCAGAAGTTGGAAACAGTCAAACACTCGAAGTCTAAAACCAATCCAGCAACCAAAACACCGCGTGCCGTGGCCGTGGTGTGGTTGTGGTTGTCTACTTCTTTTTTCAAAGTGGGGTTCTCGAACAAACAGATATGCAAAGGGAGAAGAAGACTGGTTGACTGCTATCTCAGTGCCCCAGGCGGGCAGGCAAACCCCATCCATGCCGGCAGCAGGTCCGGCGACTGGAGCTGCCCCGTCGAGCCCGTAGTCAGGTGAGTTCTTCTTCGCGGTAAGCTCATCTCTACAACACCCTTCACGTCAAGATTATAACTGAATCTTACCGTCTCCACAATACCTTCAATTATTAGCAGCTGTACCATGGCTCCTTCCAATCTGCTCCTCCTCCTGCTGCTTGCAACTGCAACTCCGTTGATCACCGGGCAGCTCTCCGACTACCCGACAGCCAACCTCTCAACACTGTGGACCAACAACAACGCCTCCCTCAAGCACAGCATCACCTACGCCGATGGCTCTGTCGTACGGGCCATTGTTCTCCGGTCACCAAAGGCTGCTTTCTATGGTCCTTCTTTCGCCGCAGGGTTCTTCTGCCCCTCCACACCCTGCGACAATGGTGCTTTCCTGTTCGCCGTCTTCATCGTCTACACCAACAGCGGTGCCGGCATCACCTCTGTAGTCAATGGCATTCCGCAGGTGGTCTGGTCCGCTAACCGGCTCCACCCTGTTAAGGAGAACGCCACCCTCGAGCTTACTGGGGATGGCAACCTGATCCTCCGTGATGCTGATGGTGCTGGCGTCTGGTCGAGCGGCACTGCAGGCAGGTCCATTGCTGGCATGATGATCACAGAGCTGGGCAACCTGGTGCTGTTTGATCAGAAGAATGCAACAGTATGGCAGTCGTTTGAACATCCGACTGATGCGCTTGTCCCTGGGCAGTCACTACTGGAAGGCATGAGGCTCACTGCAAATACATCTGCAACAAACTGGACACAGAATCAGCTGTATATAACTGTCCTCCATGATGGATTGTATGCCTATGTTGATTCCACACCACCACAGCCCTACTTCTCGAGATTGGTGAACAAAAACAAGACAGGAAACCATCCGACACAGGTTACCTTAACGAATGGCAGCTTCAGTATCTTTGTACAATCCACACCAGATCCAGATTCAAGCATCCCATTGCCAGCAGCAAAGTCTACCCAGTACATGAGATTTGAGAATGACGGACACCTGAGGCTGTACGAATGGTCTAACACTGAAGCAAAGTGGGTCGTGGTGTCCAATGTGATCAAGATGTTTCCTGATGATGACTGTGCTTTCCCGACGGTCTGTGGGGAGTACGGGGTATGCACAGGAGGGCAATGCAGCTGCCCCTTCCAGAGTAACTCTACTTCAAGCTACTTCAAGCTAATCGACGGGAGGAAGCCGAATATTGGTTGCACGCCTCTGACTCCAATCTCCTGTCAAGAAATTCAACACCATGAGCTCTTGACCCTAAAAGATGTTTCATACTTTGATATAAATACAAGCCACACCATTGCAAATGCTAGAAACAGCGATGACTGTAAGCAAGCGTGCCTGAAAAACTGCTCCTGCCAGGCCGTGATGTTCACCTATGGACAGAATGAGTCCAATGGTGACTGCCTGTGGGTCACGAGGGTTTTCTCCTTGCAATCAATACAACCTCAGATTCTTCATTACAACTCTTCTGCTTACCTCAAGGTGCAGCTTAGCCCCTCCCCTTCTGCAACTACTGCAAATAAAAAGAAGGCAATTTTAGGCGCTATAATTGGAGGTGTTACTGGTATTGTACTGGTTCTTATTGTTGTCACTCTTTATGTACAAAGGAGGAGGAAGTACCATGAGATAGATGAAGAATTTGATTTTGATCAATTGCCAGGCAAACCAATGAGGTTTTCTTACGCGAAGTTGAGAGAATGCACCGAAGACTTCAGTCAAAAGCTCGGGGAAGGTGGATTTGGTTCAGTTTTTGAAGGGAAATTGAATGAAGAGAGAGTAGCCGTGAAACGTTTGGAGAGCGCTAGACAAGGGAAGAAAGAATTCATGGCAGAGGTTGAAACGATTGGTAGCATTGAGCACATCAATCTTGTCAGGCTGGTAGGATTCTGTGTAGAGAAAGCACATAGACTTCTAGTATATGAATATATGCCTAAAGGTTCCCTTGATCGGTGGATATATTATCGCCACAATAATGCCCCTCTTGATTGGAGCACCAGGTGTAGGATCATTCTGGATATTGCCAAGGGCTTATGCTATCTTCATGAGGAGTGCCGGCGAAAAATTGCCCATTTGGACATTAAACCACAAAATATTCTGTTAGATGACAACTTCAATGCCAAATTGGCTGATTTTGGATTATCCAAGCTCATAGACAGGGATCAAAGCAAAGTAGTAACTGTGATGAGAGGAACACCTGGGTATCTGGCGCCTGAATGGTTAACGTCGCAAATCACTGAAAAAGTTGATATTTACAGCTTTGGAGTTGTTGTTATGGAAGTAATATGTGGAAGAAAAAATATCGATAATTCTCAGCCTGAAGAAAGCATCCATCTGATCAATTTGTTACAAGAAAAGGCTCAAAACAACAGGCTGATTGATATGATTGACAAACAAAGTCATGACATGGTCACACACCAGGATAAAGTTATTCAGATGATGAAGCTTGCAATGTGGTGCTTGCAACATGATAGCAGTCGAAGGCCATTGATGTCAACGGTAGTCAAGGTACTGGAAGGTACAATGACCGTAGAAACTTCCATAGATTATAATTTCTTCAGTTCAGATCCAGTATTTTCTGTTCAAAGTGATCAATCAGCATATTCAGCTCCACCACTGGCATCAATCCTATCTGGTCCAAGATGAAATGTATCATTGTCAGTAATGAATATAAGGAACATCCATATTGTACACTTAGGCTTTGTAATTGCTTCTGTACCTTATCTGATTTCTAATTTGGAAGTATGTTTCAGATAGCATAAGAATAATTTTCGCAAATTAATGTCATATTTTTCCAGTGAAGTTGTAACTCTCTACATCTGGAATAGAAAAATAGTGTAATTTAATTTTACATCGTCTCAGAAGCATATAACCAAAATGACCCTCACACACAGTATCCAAGAAATATTCTTTCGAAAAGTTGTCTGCTCAAACTCGAGGTAAAGATTTATCAGGAGCATATGACTTCTACATGCACAATCTTTAGCATGACTATAAAGAATATTCTATTGGTACCCTCCTCTTAAAGCATTTGGACAAGTTCTACAATAAAAAGGAAACTCCATGGGTCAAGCTTATTTGGAATGCCCATTACCCCAATGGTCAAGTTCCTCATGCAACAACTGATAGAGGCTCCTTTTGGTGGAGGGATATCCTAAAACTTTGTGATTTATTCAGAGGAATTGCTGAATGTAAAATTGGAGATGGATCTAGTGTCCTCTTTTGGTCTGATCTCTGGAATGACAACATCCTACAAACTAAATACCCAAGACTATTCTCCTTCGCAAAGAATAAGAATATCACAGTTGCACAGTTTGTGTCAGACAACTCCCTGGAGACCCAGTTTCATCTCCCTATCTCAGAACAAGCATATCAAGAGTTTCAAAGCCTTCAAGATTATATTCAAACAATTCAAGTTCATCACAATACAAAAGATTCTTGGCAGTACATTTGGGGAAACAAGAGTTATTCTTCCTCAAAGTTCTACAATCTCCCTTACAAGAACGTCCAACCTCCTGCTCCATTCATCTGGGTTTGGGATTCTAGATGTTCCAATAAGCTCAGGGTCTTCTCCTGGCTTCTTTTAATGGATAGGCTCAACACAAGGAACATCCTAAAAAGAAAAAAAGCACAAGCTAGAAGGAAATAACTACAATTGCATTCTCTGCAGCAACAACTTGGAGGAAACTGCCTTTCACCTCTTCTTCAGCTGTCCTTTTAGCCAAGCTTGTTGGCAATACCTTGGCATCCATTGAGATTTCTCCATGGACTTCTTTCAGATGGCGATTCAAGCTAAGCAGCAATTTCAGACCCCTTTCTTCATGGAGATCTTCATCATTGGAGCTTGGCAAATCTGGAAGCAGAGGAACAATTTCATCTTTGATCGTGGTCGCCCTTCCTTCAGCTCCTGGAAGGAAAGTTTTTTGGATGAAGCTAATTTACAGGCTCTTAGACTCTGTGACTCTAAAAGATCGATTTTCTTATCCCTTTTAGCAGTCCTTGCCTAGTGTTGTTGGCTCTCACCCTTTCCTGGTTGTGGGGTTGTCGTTTTTCTCTGGTCCACGTCGGACCCCCCTTCTTTCCTTCTGCTCTTGTACAGTTTTTCTCCTTGTTGATACTCGATCAGTTGTTGGGCTTCTCTTAATTTTAGATAAAACTTTACAATGGGGGCCTCCCCTGCTGTATTTTACGTTCAAAAAAAATATTCTATTGGTACTGGCAATAGCACTTTAGTATGTCTAGCCACTTGGCGCATTTGATTTGGTTAGTTTCTGTGAGCAAGCACACAGATGCAGCATTGACAGAGCACCCGATCACCTTCCTCACAGATGAAATCACGTCGTATGAAGTCTCTTAAGTGAGCCAGGTGCTTCAAAACATTGTCATTATTTGTGTGTTTAGGTCACTAGGATCACCTTATCATGCAACTATGCAAGGAAATAATAGGATGTCAAATCTCCATAGCTATAACAAACACTAGCAGACAAGATTGACACCTCGGTGATGATTCAGGAAGCCCAACGGCAACACTAACCTGGGAGTTCAACCTGGCAATTTCAAGATTCGTCCTTGTATTTCTTGGTTAGTCACCCACCAAAGCAAACGCCTTCTCAGCCTGCAAAGTGCAAAGTTACATGAAGGTCATCAAAGTAGAAAGCAATTGGGCAGATTGCTTACTGCACAAAGTGACATCAATTACACCTTGGATTGTAGAACGAAAAAAACACACCATACCCAGGGTTAGGATCAGTTGATTCATTCACCAACTGGTTTCTCAAATAAAATATTGTTGGAATATGTGTGTATTAGGCCCATGTGGCTAGGCCCATGAGGCCCATGTATGGTTACCTATATAGCTACCCCTCTAGGGTTAGCCCAAATCAAGTGAATCACATTTCCTAACATGGTATCGGAGCCTAGGTTTAGGTTTCCCTTCTCCCTCCCTCCCAGCCGCCGCCGCCGCCGGTGGGATTCCCGCCGCCGGCGCCATGGCCGGCGCCCCACCTCCTCCTCCCTCCTTCTTCAGCACCTTCCCTCCCCTATCCTCCTCTTCCTGGGCCCAGATCGTGGCTCCTGCTGGTGCGCCCGCTGCTCCTCTTGGCGCCGCTCCTCCGGGCGCGCCCGCTGCTCCTCCAGGCGCCGGTCCTCCGGGCGCGCCTGCTACTCCTCCGGCCGCGCCTGCTACCGCCGCCACTCCTCCACCTCCCTGTGCCACTGCTCCTCCAGCCGCCGCTTCCCCTGCGTCCGCCGCCCGCCTTCCGCCCGGGACTGCCGCCGCCCGTCTTCTGCCCGCAGCACCCGCCATGGGGCCTGGACCCGCCTGCGCCATGGCCGCAATTCCTGGCCTTGGCGCGGTGGGGGAGCCCGCGGGAGATGCTGCAGCGGCCCTCCAGCCGCCGGCAGCGCCACTCCACCTGCTCAACGCCGGCGGCACTGCTGCTCTCCACCCGCTGCTGCCTGCCGGCCTCCACGATCCCGCCGCGTCTGCAGCAGGCCTCCAGCCACTCCCTCTCCTGCACGCCGCTGCGGGGTGTCCCACTGGAACGGCGCCGCCCCTCAACAGTACGGGGCCAGAATCCACCCTCGCGGCAGCCCTCGTCGCTGCCCGGACAGCCGCCGCGGAGGGGCAGGCTCGTGTGCGCGCTGCTGCCCTCGTATGGGAGCGTGAGCGCAACGCGGCCGACACCCTCGCACGCCAGATTGCCGAAGCGGAGCAGCTCCTCGCCTCTCCCGCTTCCCAGGATGCTACGGCCACCTCCTCCGACTCGTCGGGACGCCGTGTGGCCCACACCGCCGTCCTCTGGCATGACCCCGCCGACCCGCTCGTGACCCAGCTGCACTACCAGGCCGGAGGGATCTAGAACATTCGCCTCCTCGTTCCGGTGGTTCTCGAGCCGGAGTCGCCCTCCTACGCCCGCTGGCGGGATCTGGTGCTCCTCACTCTCCGCCGCTACGCCCTCGACGACCACGTCCTTGTCGACGCCTCGGTCGCCGTCCAGTCGTCGTCGTGGCTACGTCTCGACAGCATCGTCCTCTCCTGGATCCTGGGGACGATCTCCCTGGACCTCCACGACCTCGTCCGCAACTCTCCTGACGCGCGTCGGGCGTGGCTTGCCCTTGAGGGGCAGTTCCTGGGCAATGCTGAGGCCTGGGCTCTGCGTCTTGACGCCAGCTTCCGCACCTTCGTTCAGGGCGACCTCCGTTGGCGAGTTCTGTCGTCGGATGAAGGCCATGGCGGACTCACTTGGCGACCTCGGCTGGCCCGTGGAGGATCGCATCTTGGTCCTCAACGTCCTCCGCGGGCTCAGTGACCGCTACGCCCATCTCAGGACGTGGATCACCCGTCAGCGACCCTTCCCCACCTTCCTGCAGGTCCGTGACGACCTGGTCATGGAAGAGCTCACTCAGGGCATCCAGCCGGCGTCCACCACCACTCCGGGGTCCTCGTCTTCTTCGACGGCTCTGGCTGCTACTCCGCCACGTCCGTCCGCTTCACCACGCTCGTCCGCTACACCGCCGTCGTCTCTCCTGGGCCCCCCTCCCTCCAGGCCGAGCGGGGGTGGGGGGGTCGTGGCGGTCGTCGTCGCCGAGGACGCGGGGGCGGCCGCGGTGGTGTCACCCAGACTCCGGCTGGTGGGCAGGCACTGGTTGGACCACAGGGGGGGACACCATGGCCTTCGTTCCACAACCCGTGATCAGGGCGCATCTCTATGTGGCCCTTCCACGCTCCTGGAGGTGCGCCTCGTCCACCGGCAGCCATGTTCACTGGTGCTCCACCTCCCGGCGTCTCCACTACGCCTCCGTGGGCTGGACCCTCCGGCACCTCTCCTGGGGTTGCGGGATGGGACCAGGCGGCCTTGGCTCGCTCGTTCAGCACCATGAGCCTGACACCTCCTGTCGGACCAGAGTGGATCGCCGACTCGGGTGCCACCCACCACACCACCCCTGACTCTGGTATACTCTCCTCTGTCCACTCTCCTTCTTCCTCTCTTCCGTCGTCCATTATGATCGCAAATGGTTCGTGTCTTCCTGTCACGTCTGTAGGTACCGCCGGTGCTCATGGCTCCTTTCGTCTTCCTGATGTTCTTGTTACTCCTTCTATGGTTTACAACCTCCTTTCTATTCGTCGTTTTACAGCTGACAATTCTTGTTCTGTGGAATTTGACTCTTCTGGTCTTACTGTAAAGGATTTGGCTACCCGGAGTCCTCTGCTCCGATGTGACAGCACGGGGCCCCTTTAGACTCTTCGCTTCCCGACGGCTACTTCATCTTCTTCGCCGTCTGTTTTGTCAGCTGCCTTCGCCGCCTCTACCTCCTCTACTACTTGGCACCGGCGCCTCGGTCATCCTGGACGTGATGCCCTGATGCAACTCAGTCGTAGCTCCGACATTCCGTGTACTCGGGCTCATGCTGAGCATTTGTGTCATGCGTGCCAATTGGGCCGACATGTTCGTCTTCCTTTTCATAGTTCTTCACATGTGGCCCGCATTTTTGATCTTGTACATTGCGACTTATGGACATCTCCTGTTATCAGTATTTCTGGCTATAAGTACTATCTTGTGGTTGTCGATGATTTTTCACATTATTCGTGGACTTTTCCCTTGCGTGCGAAGTCTGATACGTTTTCCACGCTCCTTCATTTCTTCACTTGGGTGTCCACACAGTTTGGCCTTACCATCAAGGCCGTCCAGTGTGACAATGGTCGTGAGTTTGATAACTCCACCTCCTGGGCTTTCTTTCTCTCTCACGGTGTTCAGTTGCGCATGTCTTGCCCTTATACCTCCTCACAGAATGGCAAAGCAGAACGCAAGATTCGCACCACCAACGACACCGTGCGCACCCTTCTGTTTCAGGCCTCTCTCCCTGCTCGCTTCTGGGCTGAGGGCTTGCACACCTCCACCTACCTCCTCAACCATCTTCCTTCCACTGCCTGTCCAGCTCCTACACCACACCACGCCCTTTTCGGTACCCCTCCGCGGTACGATCACCTTCGCGTCTTTGGGTGTGCGTGTTACCCCAACACCGCTGCCACTTCTTCTCACAAGCTGGACCCCCGCTCCACTCTCTGTGTCTTCCTCGGGTACTCCCCGGATCACAAGGGGTACCGGTGCTTTGACCTTACCTCCCGACGGGTCCTCATCTCTCGCCATGTGGTGTTCGATGAGTCCGTCTTTCCCTTCTCCACCACACCCACCACCACTCCTATTCCTGATCCACCCTCCCTCTTTCCCGCTGACACGGTGGTCCAGTCACCTTTTCCGTGGTCTCCTGCAGGTACTGCTTCGCCGCGCTCCTTGCCGGGCACCTATCCCGGCTCCCCGGCGGGTCCGGACCCGTCGTCCTCTGGCGCGGCCCCGACCTCTCCGTCTGGCGCCGATCCGGGGACCTCGCTCCCCGATACGGCCCCGGGGGGGGCCATGCCGGTCGCCGTCGCCTGGTGCTGCCCCGGCACCTCCTTCGTGGTACGCAGCGCCGGTACGGGTGTACCAACGCAGGCCGCGGCCGCCGCCACTCACGGTATCTTCTCCGCCGGGGACACCAACACCACCACCTCAATCCCCGCCGGCCCGTGACGCACCGCGGGTCTACCACCCGCCGCTTCTTCACCGACACCCACGGCATGTTCACCCGATGGTGACACGGCACGCGGCTGGCACTCTGCCACCCCGGGCCCTTGCGACATCGACCGGCGACGCGCCGGTCTCCCCGGTACCCTCTTCTGTCCGTGACGCCCTGTTGGATCCTCACTGGCGTCGTGCGATGGAAGAGGAGTACGCCGCACTCCTCGCCAACCAGACGTGGGAGTTGGTGCCCCGGCCGCCGGGCTCCAACGTCGTCACCAGCAAGTGGATCTGGACCCACAAGCGTCGGGCTGACGGCACTCTCGAGCGCTACAAGGCTCGCTGGGTTCTCCGGGGCTTCACTTAGCGCCCTGGGGTCGACTATGATGAGACTTTCAGCCCGGTGGTCAAGCCTGCCACCGTCCGCACCGTGCTCTCACTGGCGCTGGCTCGGTCGTGGCCAGTCCATCAGCTGGACGTCAAGAATGCCTTTCTGCACGGCCTTCTCACTGAGACAGTGTACTGCAGTCAGCCAGCGGGGTTCGTTGATTCCTCCCGTCCCGACATGGTTTGCCGGCTCAACAGGTCTCTCTACGGCCTCAAGCAGGCACCCCGGGCGTGGAACCATCGGTTTGCTGCTTTCCTGCTGACTCTAGGGTTTGTGGAGGCCAAGTCGGATACATCTATGTTTATCTATCAACATGGAGCTGACACTGCATACCTGCTGCTTTATGTTGATGACATTGTCCTCACAGCCTCCAGTGAGCCCTTTCTCCGCCGGATCATTACCGCTCTTCAGCAGGAGTTTGCTATGAAGGATCTGGGTGTGCTCCACCATTTCCTCGGGGTCACTGTTGAGCCTCATCCTGCCGGGTTACTTCTTCACCAGCGGCAGTACACTCGGGATATCCTGGAGCGGGCTGGGATGACTGACTGCAACCCCTGCTCAACGCCGGTTGATACTCAGGGCAAGCTGTCAGAGACTGAGGGCCCCCAGTCTCTGATCCTACTGCATACAGGAGTCTTGCTGGTGTCCTTCAGTACCTCACCTTCACCCGGCCAGACATCACATATGCAGTTCAGCAGATCTGTCTTCACATGCATGATCCCCGGGAGCCCCACCTAACGGCTCTCAAGCGCCTCCTCCGCTACCTCTGGGGCACGATTGACTACGGCCTCCTACTTCACCGGTCCTCCTCAGCCGACCTTGTCGTCTACACTGACGCTAACTGGGCCGGGTGTCCGGACACTCGGCGGTCCACCTCCGGCTACGCTGTCTTCTTGGGCGGCAACCTGGTGTCCTGGTCGTCTAAGCGCCAGCCTGTGGTCTCCAGGTCCAGTGCCGAGGCGGAGTACCGCGATGTCGCTAACGGCGTGGCAGAGGCCTCCTGGCTCCGGCAGCTTCTGGCTGAGCTGCACACTCCGCCCTCCCGGAGCACACTGATCTACTGCGACAATGTTAGTGCGGTCTACCTCTCCACCAATCCCATCCAACACCAGCGGACGAAGCACGTGGAGATCGACCTACACTTTGTCCGTGATCGTGTGGCAATGGGCGAGGTGCGGGTCCTTCATGTTCCGACCACCTCCCAGTTCGCGGACATCTTCACCAAAGGCCTCCCGTCCTCGACCTTCACCGAGTTTCGCTCCAGCCTCAACATCACCAGTGGCTAGTTGCGTCTGTGGGGGACCATGTGTGTGTTCTTTCTTCTTCTTGTTCAGCCTGAAACTCCGCTGCGCCGGTAGTTCAGACTGCGGGGGGTGTTGGAATATGTGTGTATTAGGCCCATGTGGCTAGGCCCATGTATGGTTACCTATATAGCTACCCCTCTAGGGTTAGCCCAAATCAAGTGAATCACATTTCCTAACAAATATCATCACCCTTCTACAGCCATTTCATTTCAGCTTGTCATGATAGAATGAAAACAGTGTGCTATCCAATGGTCTTAGCTCAGAGTTGGCATTCTCCCAGATGTTTGACAAAATGGCTAACACAGATAATCTCTCTGCTTTCATGTGAAAAAGGATAGAGAATAATCAGTCGACTGGAAAACAAAGAAATTTATGATCAGTGTGACAATCTGCTTCAAATATTCTTAGAGCAACCAATATAAATAGGTTAAGATTTCACAATCAAATGCAAGTAATACATCTGCTTCACCTACTGCCATTGTACAATCTGGTCATCACCTGCATGACTGATGACTGATGCTTCGCTTATGTAGTCAGCAATGCTTGGTGAAAAGGTAAAATAATCAACTTGAATAGTTGAATTTCCTGAGGCTTCTATTTAATAAAACAAATGAAATTCATTACTTTTACATACATACGAACACAAAAGGAGCGGTACAAGTCATTACGATTAAAACAAAATCAAGTCACAAGATTTAAAGCTAAGAAGTACTGAAATTAAATATGCTCATTAAAAATACAAAATGTGTGGGTTTTCAAATCTAGTGGCCTAATTTGACAAAAGGAACAAAAAATTATGCCATTTTTATTATAAGGGACATACATTATCTGTATGCCAGGCATGAAGCATCCATGTATCAGATGTAATTCAATTTGGTCATCTAAAAGGCCTTAAATATCATAAAGTTCAGTTTGCAAATTGCAATGCAACATAATCTCACTCCCTCCCTCCCTCTTCTTCTCTCTGTCCACCGATTTATCTTCAGATGCCACAATTTCTCATTAAATGTCTTTGCACATGTGAAGAAGAACAGAGTATCCGCTACAATATACTCTGTAAAAGTGCCTGTGATGATGGAAGCATAATCCTCACCACAGTGATACACTTATCGAGTCGGCTGCTTGGAAAAAACTATATGGTTGGAATAGATAAGATAACTGATCAAACCCTATGAGGATATTCAGCTACAGTTTCAGTCAGCCGTCGCCGCATGAAACCCAAGGCATTCTCCTCCGTGTACTTGCTCTCGCAAGATTTGGGGGCATATACCTAAACGGCTAAACCCCCACAAACACTTTTACACAAGTGCTAAGTGAGTAGGTAATTTGGAATGCCGTGTCCAATGGCATCCAAATTTGTTGCCAATTAACTGATCCGACGAGTAAAACTCACAGCATGCCTCACCTAGACCGCTCCGCCGCCACTCGCGCGCAAAGGAGACGTCCGGCTCTCCGCCGGCGCGGGGTGCTCGTAGTAGGAGCCGGTTGCGCCTCTCCCTCTCTCTCTCTCTCTCTCTCTCTCTCTCTCTCTCTCTCTCTCTCTCTCCCCCCCCCCCCCCCCCCCCATGTTGGAGAGACGCCGGCACCGGGAGCGTTGGCTCGTCGTCGTCGAGGTTGGTGGTACTGTGGTCGGTGACTCCATTGGCCTGAAAAGCATTATTTGGGCTGAGCTGGGCCTCTCGTATCTAACGGGCTTTTTTGGGCTTGATCGCTTGATCCACTGGACTATAGTGCTTTTCTGGTTTAGGCTTTGTTTGGCTGCAGCCAAACAAGCTCTTAGTGGTTTTATTACTCTGAAAATGTATTTGCTTTGCTAATAAAAAAATTAACAAGTAAGAGAAAAAAATTGGACAAAATTTTTTACCAAAATTTTAGCAAAGAAAAAAATCAAAAGATAGACAAAAATTATATGTAATAAAATGTCAGCAAGTTCTGGTACCAAACTAAAACCTTGGCTTATCCTAATTCTGCCAAACAAGATTTCAGGCCTGGTTGCACCTTAGATTTAGATTAGTCATATCATAATTTTTTAGGCAGATGTTTGGTGGGTGACCACAACTTACCATGTCACAAGTTAATCATGCCATAGTTTTTTAGGTCGCTGCTTGGTTCACTGTCACAACTAAAGCATGACACACTTTCTTAGTACCCTATCCCACGTGTCATAAATTCATTTTATTGCCAAACCTTTTCACAAGTATGGCTTCGATTTTGCTCGTCACACTTTTGTGGCATCCACAATTTGCCTAACATTCGGCATGGCAAACTTTAGCACTAACCAAAAAGGCCTAACCAATGGCCGTGGTACCGCACAGACCGACTATGTCGTGTTTTGAAGTGTTGCTGTTGCGGTAGTAAGCTATCTGAGGGGCGTTTCCAATGGTCTAGCTTAGAGCTAACTGAATCAATTTTTTAATAACAAAATAGTGTAAAAGGCAGAAAACTAGCGTGGAGTCAAGAGATAGTCTAGCATGTTTTACGATGCATTTCTATCCTACGGCACAATGTTCAGTTCTACTCCTGTAATCTCTCTTCTGCATATTTATTAGCTTAGAGCTAGTGTTACTATTGGATCGAGAAGCGTGGTAGATATAGGAGTAGGCTGCGCTTTAGCTTAGACTTCTTCCGTCGCATACTGCCATGAAAATATACAATTTTAGGGTTTGTTTAGATACAGGAGCTAATTACTGGATAGTTAAAAAATAGCTGTAGTGCATCGAAACAGGAGATGTAATAGAGAGCAGGTGGGCTAATTTTTTAGCTAAGTCTTTTAACTGGCTGCTAGCCAACTACCTAGCAAATTATAGTTAATTTTAACTAGTTTTTAGCTTAACTAGTAACTATTTATGTGCATCAAACAAACTCTTATGAATTTCATATGAATAATATGGGAAATATGGCGTCGCAAATGCAGCGTGAGAAAAGCATGAAAAATCCATTGCCGAGACCAAAGAGACCCACTGGTCATCATGAACTCATGATCCACTTGCTTGGAGAGTTGCTTTGCCGTGGCTGGAAAGACAGGCTGGCAGGTGGGGGTGGGGGGTCCCCGAGCCGAGCCAGGGTGCAGGTGCAGACGCAGTCCGACTCCCTCGTCCCTCCTAGGGGTGTGTTTAGATGTGTAAAAAGGTGTAAAAAGGTGTAAAAAAAGTACTGTAGCACGTTTTGGCTTTATTTGGCAAAAAGTGTCCAAACGTTGACTAATTAGGTTCAAAACGTTCGTCTCGCAAAGTAGAACCAGGTTGTACAATTAGTTTTTTATTTCATCTACATTTAGTACTCCATGCATATATCGCAAGTTTGATGTGACGGGGAATCTTTTTTCTGCACAGTGTTTTTTCCTGGGAACTAAACACAGAGTGAGTAGTCCTCGCCGCCCGTACGGACGCCGAGTATTTTTAGCGAGACAGGATAGGATAGGATAAGGGGGACAGGACAAGGGGTTGTTTGGTTTGAGGATTTAAAGTTTAACGAACACTGTAGCACTTTCGTCTTATTTAATAAAAAAATTTAAATTTTGGACTAATTAGGCTTAATAGATTCGTCTTGTAAATTACTCCTAATCTGTGTCGACATGCATGCAATTAGTTTACATTTAGTACTTCATGCATTTGAAAGAACATTGATATAATGAAAGTTAAACTTTAACAAAACGTAACCAAACAGGGCCTAAGATGCCCCTCCTAACTCCAACGCATCATCCATCCACACCAGCCCAGCCCCAGGCCTGCAAGGCTGCAACGTGCGTCCGTGCAGGTACAGCCTTGGGGACCCTTTCCCGTTTTCCCTCTCTCTCATGGGTTCGTGGCCCACACCCTATCCCCGTCTCCCTCTACTCTCTCTCACCGCTACGTACGTACGGGTAGGAGTATATCTATACGTATACAGTACACAAACAACACAAATACTGTACCTTGCCTAATGACACTTGCTCCATCGCATCGCATATATAGAAAACAAACTTGTTGGAGTACAGCATCGTAGTCATAGGATGCTCCATTGTATCGCATCGCATCCGTCGCCCCATCCCGTCGCGTCCCTTGGAAACCTTAAACAGCACTGCCATTGCTATCTTCATAATATAATCATCCTAGTAGCAGCTAAGCTAACCCCTCCATTAAAATTGAAACGGCGGCTACCGCGACACCTCGCCGCCGCCGGCGGTCTACCGATACGATGAGACCGATGCCACCATCCGGGGAGACGAGACGACGTAGGATCCGGGATTAACACAGAGGTCAGTACCCTGTTCGCTTGTCTTGTGAATCTTACTTTTTCGTTAACGAAAGAATAATATTTTCTCTCACCAAACCAGTAAATAGCATTTTTCAGCTCTCCTTGTCAGTAAAGGGAACGGACCTTTTCTTCCCTCCTCTTTCCGTCGCTCACACACCTCCCAAAGCCACGGCACAACAACAAAAAAAACCTTTATTAGAAACACAAGTCTGCTTCGTGAACCGTTTACGTGGCAACTCGTGGTTGCTGCAAATATTTGTTGTTTACCTTCGTTATTGTAGAAATGAAGCAACCTTCCGTTACAACAAGTCAATCATGGACTGTGCCACTAGACCTACTGCTACTATACCATTGCTCTTCTAGTCTTCTACTTCCTCCGTCCCCAAATAAATCAATTTCTAGAATACATGTCGGTCAAAGTTTAACTAATTTTATAATACAAAAGAGTAAAAACATATATGACATAAAATATGACATAAAATGAGTGCCTTATGAAAATACATTCTATGATAAACCTAATGATATTAATTTAATACCATAAATCTTAATATATTTTTTTTAAAAAAATTCAGTCAAAGTTAAAAAAAAGTTTCACCCTGTTCGCTTATGCTAAAATTTGGCTTATGCTAAAATGTTGTGAGAGGAAAATATTATTCCTTGGCTGAAAAGTAACTCAAGCGAACGGGCTGATCGCTTTTTTTTTTTTTTTGCGAACAGGGGTGATCGCTATTATAGCCTTCTACCAGGAGCGAGTTTGCTTGTGCCATCACAGTTGGGCCGCCTCCTTTTCGAGAGAATGCTACTGCTGCCTTGTGAAAAAAGATCCCTTTTCCTCGTGCCGTATGCTTAGATTTGTCGCTGCCTTGTTCAGTTCATGTTATGGTGTCAGCACAGAGCGTTTTCTTTTCCCTTCCCTCCGAACAACTGGACGGTGGTACTACTAGTAGCACTAAGATGAGATTAGGCAGGCGGCTTAGGAGTTAGGACTCATCACCCACCGATTTTGTCTGCTCCCACAAGTCCACAACCCAAGTCACCGGCACCAGCATCAGCTGTTGCAGAGACGAGAGCAACAGAGCAAGAGCAACAGAGCAGAGGCCACTCATCACCATCATCATCTCCTGAATATTCTTCGTCCCTTTCTCGTTCTTTCTCGGCATCTTGTTCTTTCTCGGCACGCATGATGATTATGATGATTGCACACCCCTAATGACCGATTGAGCGAAACGAGTACTCCCAGTATGGATCAGTGGGACTATCACATGCTGGACTATCACATGCTGCTGGAGCTGGTTTGTTCAGACAGACTGACAGAGCAATGTTCATGAGGCAGACTGACAGAGCAAGTGTTCATGCAACATCAGCATTCGACAATTTCAGGCCGACACGGTGGCGAGCACAAGAAATGGAGTCTCTTCTTATATGTATCTTGATTGATGACGATGATTATATAGCAGTAACAGTAGCACCAGTGGCAGCATTACCAGTAACAGAACAGCACCTCTTCTCGCACCTAGCACATCAACAGAGGAGAAGAGGGGAGCAGGAAGAAGGAAGAAAGAGAGGCTCTGCTCTAATCTTGGCCGATTGCTGGCTTGCTACTCGTAGTCGCAGCCCGCGCTGTGGAGATCCATCATGGAGAAGGACCTCGGGGACCTAAACGAGCTGTTCCTCGCCATCTGGCCGCTGGCGGTGGCGTGCACGCTCAGGCGCGGGGACGGGAACGTGGGCGGCCTCCTGCTCCTGAGTCCGCCTTTCGGCTCCTCGTCCTCGTCCTCGTCGTCCGCGCCCTCCTCATCGTCCTCCTCCACGACGGCGTGGTCGGGGGCCAGCAGCGGCGGCAGGTATGTGGTGGCCAGCGCGCTGCAGGACGCCCGGCGCCGCGACCACGCCTGCAGCACCCGGCGGCGCTTATTGAACGGGTTCTCCGGCTTGGCGATCTCCTTGGCGGCCGCCGTCGCCGCCGCCTCCGCCAGGCTCGTGAACGACTTGGACTTGCCCGCGTAGAAGTTGGACAGCCCCCGCCTGCGGTTGAAGAGATTAATTGTTAAGGATTATTAATTAGGGCAGAAGAATCAGGAGGGGGAATGCATTGCTGGTGGAAGACGATCGATGGTTTTGCTTGCTCAAACCACTTGCTTGATTGAATTTTTTTCGCTGGTACGCCAAATCCGTTAGCTTTGTCAGTATGATGAACAGGAAACAGCATGCTGACCAAATGAGCATGGATGGTACTACTGCTGCTACTAGAACCTAGGATGATAAAAAACACTCCTCTTTTCTGAGCAACTCTTATCATTATTAGCTACTACTCTACTGGGATGGGATCTAAACCACCCGCTTGATGTTTTCGTTAGAAGAACATTGTTTTGTAGCAAAAAAATCGGATATTTATCCATAAAACATGCTATCTCCAGCAGCGGTCTTGCAGAAGCAATTTCTACTAATACTAGTACTACAGTAATACTAGTAAGTACTCGTAGATCAAGAAGGGGGATTAGCAGCAGAGAAGTAAGCAGCTTACTTGGTGGGCAGAGCATCCTCCAAGAACTCGAGCGTGGCCAGCCCCATCATGCCGAGCCCCTGCGCCTTGCTCTCCACCTCCTCCTCCTCCTCATCCTCCTTGTCGGACGCGGAGTTCTCCCCGATGGAGGAGCTGTCGGACGACGCCGCCCCGATCGAGGAGGCCTTCGACAGCGCCTCCTCTTCGTCCTCCTCCTCCCTCCTTGCCGCCGCTGCCTCATCACCATGCTCAGGCTCTTCCTCTTCTTCCTCCTCCTCATCGGGGACGGAGAAGAAGCCGTTGGCGTTCCTCATCCTGTCCGCCTCCTCCGGATCCGGCTTCCCGCTCCCCGACCGCCGGAACCCGCCGTGCGCCGGCGACACCCCCGCCGCCACCGCCGTGGACATGCCCGCAACCAACCAACCGATCGAGCAACAAATCCAACCCGGCAGAGCCTCCGCCGCGGCGTACCTCGGGCCCCGGCGCCCGGATCGACCGACCGATGGACCGGCCGGCGCGCAGCAGGTGGAGAGCTGCGGAGCGAGCAGGCAAGAAATCTCGGTGCGCGAGCGAGCTAGAGAGCGCGAGATGGATGGGTGGGTGGGCGGGGAGGGGGGAGGAGACGGGCGGGGAAGGGAAAGCGGGGAGCGGGAGCGGGACAGGATAAGGAGCTGGACCCTGCCCTGCCCCGCCCCGCAGTGGAATTGTATAGTCGGAGAGAGAGAGAGAGAGAGAGAGAGAGAGAGAGAGAGAGAGAGAGACGGGGGGAGACGACCGGCGGCGGGCGAGGTGCGGTGCTCCTGGCGTGGGGTGGATGAGGTGGCCGGTCTCTGTCGGTCGCTGCCGCGTGGGCCCTCTGGCCCGCTCCGTGGGCTCGGCCCAGGGAGTGGAAATAGAAAAACCACCAGCGCAGCACCAGGCGTGTCCAGGCCGGCCTGTATTTTCCCTACGTATAGTACGGTGGTGCCTGTGCCACATGCTCGGCGTGGCCCACTCCTGCGGGCACACGACACGTCACGTAGGCATACGATGCACGTACAGCACGACGCAGGTTGTAGTTTTGTAACACACGGCACACACCGTATGTATGTACAGTATACGCGCCGCGTGACGTGGCTGGTGCTGGTGTGTGTTTTGTGGCTGTGGTGTGTCCCTGGACCTGGAGACGAGTAGACGACGTACGTGCTGGCGTGGCGTGGCTCGCAATGGCGTCAGGCGTTACGAGAGGAGGGATTAAGACGCGCTGGAGCGAGCCATCGCTTTCTGGATTCCGCTGGGTTTGGGTACTTCGGGTGAGACAGTGAGATGAGGCGTTCCGCGCGAGGTTTGGAAACGCTGTCCGGTCCGGACGGTAATTTTCTTCCCCAGGACAGGCTTTCCGGGCGCCGCGGCGGGTTCACCTCATCCATGCATCCAGTTCCCCGGTATCATCAGATCAGCCTCAACCAGACGGCCTCTGGTTTCGGGGTTTTTTTTTCAACAACAATCCCGAACCGACTTCCGACGTACATTATCACACGGTCCGGTGATTATTTCGGTATTACGAAAAGCTCCTGCTTCTCTACCACATCATACACGATGGCACGTGACCGGAGCACGTGATGTTGTACGGAGTTGTATGGTTAAAAAATCTATCTAGTAAATGATCATATACATACCGACTAGAATACACTAACCAAGAAACAGGGCGGAGAACGAAGAAGAGAAAAAGGAAACCGTTTGCCGTTTTTGTTTTCCTTTCCGACGACGGACTACGACCGTGAGGACCGATAGATGGAAGTGGACTTTGCCCTAAGAAATCATCGAGCCCAAAGTAAACTTTGGCAGACCTACTGCTAGAGCGCTAGCAGTGTCAATTAATTAGCACAACTAGTTCATGGAAAACACTTAAGAAATCAACTGGCCGGTGCATGGTTCCGCAAAAGAACTGTACGCTGGGATTTTATAATACGATACGACTACCAGCTAAGCTAGGTGAGACCGACATGGATGATGGATGGATGGATGGATAGCATAGAGATAATGACGAACGCGAGCGCTAATCCTAATAAACATCCATGTGATGAGTACTATGTATGTATGTTGACCCCATCGAGCTGCCCCTCGCGTTACCACTATCGGTGACTACTTTAATTAGCTCTTTGGTCTACTTTTTTTTTCTCCAAATTAAATATTAGACATAGACGTTCACATATACTCCATCCGTATCGGATTTAGAAATCGTTTAAGACAGCGACAAGGTCTCCAAAATACAACTTTGACCTCTTGTTTTTATAAAAAAATATTTATGAAAAAGTGATATATGTATACTTTTATGAAAGTATTTTTCAAGACAAATCTATTCATATAATTTTTACATTTGCAAACTCAACAACTTAAAAGTTTTTGGTGATTTATATTCCCAATGTTTTGATCCAAACCTTGTCCAAAACGACTTCTAAATCCGATACGGAGGGAATACACACACATTCACCGTAAGCCCAAACATCTTACCTCTATATATGAGCACTTTTGAGAGAATGAGGTGGACCGATAAATTTTGATATTGACAAAGTCCTCGTAGACGTCTCACTATTGACGAGAAGACTAGAATATGAGAGTGGGGGAGAGGGGGTGGGGAAGGTTCCACTACAAGAAGTCTAACCAACTTACGGTAACGGTCTTTCTCCTGTTTAAACTTTTTGACGCCATAGCCAGTAAGTAGGCGAGGCAGCTCCGGTAGTCGGTTGGCGCCATGTCGAGGGTGCACTGCGCTAAAGCTCCCCTCCGGCCAGCTGTAGCACCGTGTGGCAAACCTGGTGGAGGAGTTTGCGGCGGCGTCTGCGACGGTGTTCATGAGGACACTGACGTCGGCACCGAACAGTAGCCTGGCTGCCGACGAGGAGGCAACGATCTTGTCGAATCCATCGGTGGTGTCAGAGTTGAGGAGGAAGTCTTGGTTGGAGTAGCGAAGGACACATCGGTCGTAGTAGGCGGCGGTGTCCTTGTCACAGACGCACAGTTGTCGTGCGTCCTCCAAGGCACCTGTGAGGCAGGCATCGTAGGTGGAGGCGTCAAAATCACCACGATACTGTGCGAGGCCGTGTACAGCGTCGTGAATGGACCCCATGGTGGCGGTGACGAAGAGGGCACCGGAACAGGCCGCCTTCCTAAAGAGGTTCGCCTCGTAGCTGTCATTGGCGACGTGGCACGTCAGACCTTATAGCATGTATATGTGCCTTTATATATGTATCTTTCTATTTTACTTCTAATATTAAATAACAAGGTTTATTCGATCTTCATCGCTCACAACGCTTGATGGCAGGGGCGGGCCCAACACAGGGGCTCATGCCCCCCTACCCACCAGAGCTCCGTGGAGTTAACAGAGAGGGAAGGGAGAAGAGAAGAGGGAAGGAAGGGGATTTAATGCTAGATTAAGTTAACCTTTAGATTTTTCTGATGCTATTTTATGAAGACGAGATTTTTCAATGTTATTTTACGATTCTCATGAACTTCCGATGCTAGTACAAAACAATTTTCCCTAAAATCTATTCGTGCATTCACCCCTGCTCGATAAAGATCTAACAAACTCAATCTATCTTGTGTCGATATAAGTTAGAGTAGCGTGTCCAAGCGCTATGCAGAGTCTAATTTCAAAACGAATGAGAACAAGTGTTTCTATGATCTGTTACTCTCTTCCATTTTCATGCGAGCTAAGTGTTCATGCATAGTACAAAGTCTAATTTAAAACGAATTGCAACACATGACATGGTTATTAATAAATCTATAAGCATTTGTACCCATACAAGTTAACCCAACACATATCAAACATTGTATAAAGTTTGATTCCCAAATAAATTTAAAAATATATTTTTTATGAATAAACAAATTGAAATACATGATGTAATTGCTAAATAAATCTTCAATCCACAAATCAATCAGATAACCATGCACCAAGTTAAACCTCTCGGTGCAACACACAAAAGTTTGCTATTATTATATATCACGCGGTAGTTGTTTGTAGCGAAATCCAAATGTGCAATGAGGCGTGCATGCATGATGCATGTTAGGTGGTGCGGCTAATGTTGGCACGGAGATCTGGAAGAGAATCCCGTCTTGACTTATTATATTTGGCGCATCTTTGGCGCTGCATCGGAGATTTCATAAAACTATATTATCGTCGGGTCTTAATTGTCCTTTTCTGTGTTCTTGGCAGTGGATCGAGACATCTTCATCGGCGCAACAGATAGCTTGCCCCTCTTGTGAGGACCGACAAATACAGGCACCTCGATGGGCAGCCACCGTGGGCATTTTGGTGGCACGTACGGCCTATGCTTTGACTATTATTTTTAATAATTATTAAATAAATACCTGAACACATTTTGTTTCATAAATACAATTGCACGTTACTCCCAAATTGTTGTGGACCGTCCATCTGACTAGATACCAATGGTTATAATCACATATTATACGAAATACATAGGCTCTCTGTTCCAAATAAACCAATTTCTACAACTATCATCTTATAGTCAAACTTTTTTTCTAGTATATGACTGGATTTTATAGGAATTAAAGAGCACCAATATGTATGTTTTTATAATGTCGTCATAAAAATTGGTATTCTTTTCTTATATATCCGGTCAAACTTTAAAAAAACTTAAGACAACTTCAGTATTTTATTTAAGGATGGAAAAATATTTATATAACTTTGTAGTTTGAAAATAGGATAAATGGGAAAAATGTTTGTATTAGGTATTAATTTCATGCTTGATTTGTTGGAAAGTGACACATGCATGCGTGGTAGTTATATTTAGATATTTATCACGTTCCAAAGATATAATACAAAAATATTTTGTATTTATACAACAAAATGTTTGTACTTAGAACGAATAAAAAGATAGATCTTTGTATTTACCCTATTAGATTTAACACACACAATTTTTTGTTGCAATGTGATGATCAGACCTATTTCTTTTGGAACATGTGAAAGAGTTAATCTTACTAGACATGATCATGGGCTGCTACATGACCCCACCAACCCACACAACCCATCTAGACCTGTTTACATTAG
This sequence comes from Saccharum hybrid cultivar R570, assembly GCA_038087645.1. Lineage (NCBI taxonomy): Eukaryota > Viridiplantae > Streptophyta > Magnoliopsida > Poales > Poaceae > Saccharum > Saccharum hybrid cultivar. Next base: position 1,949,587 of record JAQSUU010000635.1, on the reverse strand, counting down.
GGCTTTGGATACATTTTTATCCACCCCAATCCACACGTGTTGGAGTGTATTGGGATGAAAATTAAATTAAGTTCCACCCTAGTTCACTCCCACATATAGTGGGTTTGGGACACGATTTGTAACTCGCAATAACCGCAAACAAGGAACCTGGGGCCGATGGTGAGGATGTACCCTAGGGCAAGAAATGGCTGTTTGGATGCTTGTATGGTGACTTGGGTCAGACTCAGGTCATCCAAGATTCCTCTATCAACCTGGCACCATAGAAATGAGATTGAAATCTGTTTCTTGCGGGCTTTGACTGACGTGATGCAGCTTTGCTGCTTTTGGTGTATATGTTGTCTCTAGATCGAGTCAAGAGTCCATGCAACCAAACAATAGCCAGAAGCAGCCTTGCCAGAGCAACACAAGCAACCAAACAAAAGAGGCTTTGAATCATCTGATGAGCTTGGCCAACGGGGGCATGCATACAAGATGCGAGCCAGGCTAGTTAGGGAAGAGAACCACCTCATACATACACGTGCATGCACACATCCTATTTCTACGAGCACATTTGAAAGAATGAGCCAACATATCTCGATATTGATGAAATTCACCATAAACACCTCATCGTCGATGTGTACTTGCATCGCCTACTTGTATAATGGGCAGACACTAGCTACAAATACAGGTGCATTCCCCGTATCTTTTGAAACAATTTTTTTAAAAACAAATATTCTCCGTAGCTTGGACTATGTGCATGACTTTGATGTTGGACGGATGGATGAGAGGTCCATACGTAAAGTATATGCTGCGCATTATATATGTAGAGTCAAACACTACAAAATGGCAAAGGTAAAGTTAAGTGGTGGCTGTAATAAACACATCATGGCAATCATGCATGTATTGGCCAAGAGATATTCTAATAAGCATCTCGTGTTTTAATATTTGCATGAGAGAAAACAAAGAGGATTCGATCTATCCCTATGTGGGGCTAAGCTAGATTTTTCTTTCAAGGATGGATCATGATTCGGGAGCAACCACAGTTGACAAATGGATGGTTGTTTGATACTAGTACTAGTAAAGTAAAGAGTTTTTATTTAGGATTTGCTGTTAGAACCGCACAACAGCACAAAACTTTCTAGCTCCCTCGTGTAGCTTCCGATTGAGCCGGCCCTGCGGTATACACTCGAACAGAAAAAGGTTAGTCATAGAAAAGGCAGCAAAGTTGCCACTGAGCAAGCGTTATATAAGAACCACCAGCATGTTAGCTCCTACCAGTCAGTCTAGATTCTAGAAATCCATGGATTATTTTAATTATTAACCCTGAGATAATTATTAAAGCAAATTAAACAGGCCAGCTAACAAGGTGCTTATGCTATTACTTTAGGCTTCATACATACACCAATGCAATAGAGAGAGATGAGATCTTGTATGGACACTAGCACAAGGGCTCCCGGTGCAACCTTTTCTGGCAATCAGGGGCATGTTTGGTAGGAATTCTATCTTAGCTTCGCAAAGTTGTTTTTAGTTTCTCCTACTAAACGGGTGCTTTCAAAATAGCTTCTCCCTAAAAGCTATTTTTCAGCTCATCTCACAGCACAGGAACTGAGGTGAAGCTGAAAATACTAGCTTCTCCCAGCTTTCTCTATGATATTTTCTCTGAGAAGCTGCTTTGGCAAACGTTTATGAAAACAGATTTAGCTCTACTGCTAAAGCAGCTTTCAGAGATAAAGCCAACAAAAACTGATTCACTAGTGAAGCTGAGCTATATCAAACAATACATAGTAGGACCACTAGCCAGTACTATTAGAATATATATGTTTTTTTTGCAGGACGAGATTTTGTGCAAGCTGGTGTTTTCGCAGGCGGCAATGGTAAGGCCAGTCTCAGTGAAGAGTTTCATTGCACTGTTTTCAAGACTGCCAAGTCATATAGAATGAAATGAAACTTGGACGAAACACCCACTCTCAATACAAAGTTTCATTCTAGGGCCTTGTTTAGATCAAGGCTAAAGTTGAAATTTTTTCACTCTCTCTCCATCACATCGAATCTTTAGACGCATGCATGGAGCACTAAATATAGTTAAAAGAAATAACTATTTGCACAGTTTGTCTGTAATTTGCGAGACGAATCTTTTGAGCCTAATTAGTCTATGATTGGACACTAATTACCAAATACAAACGAAAGTGCTACAGTAGCAAAAATTTAAAAAACTAGCCATCTAAACCAGACCTAGAGTTTCATATGCATTTAATTCTAAGACTCATAGAGAGTTGATAATAGTGCCAAAAGAGTTTTATTCCTATGAAATTCATTTATTCTCTCTTTTCATTAAAACATTGTCGTGTCTTAAAAAATGCATATGTGACAGACTACTAAATGCGAATGAAACTCTAATGAACTACCATTAAGACTGGCCCAATGCATGCATGGATGGTCCAAACATATACAAGCCACGTGGTTTTGTGTACACTTACGTTGTCCCCCACTAATCTCCAACCCAAAATAAATCCGCATGCACCCCACAATCTCATTGCGCCGGCCGGCCGGCCGGCTGCACCCGGACGCCATGTGAGAACCGGTGCATCCTGTCTCGCGATATATTGGCCTGCCTTCAATGCATATGCATGGAACCAACAAGTACTCCGATGAATTTGTCAGCTATGATGACCTATGATTTTTCAGGTTTTGAAGCACTGCCAGTCTTCCACACACTGATTTAAGAAACGGTTGAGAAGTTAGAGAGAGAAAAAGACATTTTTTTTACTATAAGAGTGTGAAGCCATCTAAACCGTGCTTCAACGATTACGTTGGCTTCTTGGCTGCACCCTGAGTTGGGGGGGGGTGTTGGAGGGGGAGAAACCCTGGTAAGCAGTGCCATCTTTTGGTGCGCGGTTGTGTGATGCATAATAACACGCAACAATTCCACAAAGGCATAAAACATGTGTTCGTTGGAACGACAATAATACAAGTCGTTCTTATCAAAGAAAAAAAAAGGTCGTTGGACCCATAGAAATATCTTAACGGAATATGCGGCTCTGATGGAGCCGACGTAGTGCCAAGTAAAATCACTGGCCGTGGCCGGCCACCCCTTTTTTTTTTTCTTTAATTCCACCCCCTTTTTTGGTACGGAAAACATCCCACGAAAACGTGTACCGGATGAATGGATAGACATAGATGCATCGATGGTCAAATAAAGACGTCGAGCCGCAGGCAGGCAGGCATACTGTACGTAGTCACCGTGAGTTGTTCATTCTTCTTCCTATCGCATTTCGCCTCGATTCCACGATCCGTCTTGGGCAATTCCGCACCACCTACATTGATCTCCTCTCGTTTTCACGTCAGATCTGCAACGCGTCCTCGTCGCTGTGGCTGCCTCCTATTTTGGTTGCTGGCACGGTGTATATACGGAGGCACCCCAAGAGTACGCTTGCTTCATTTGGAGACGAAGGTGCGTGGCCGATACGATGCTTCGTTCTTCGCCTACTACAGACTAGACTAGAGACCGGTGAGGCACCTTCCATCCTACTATAAGATTGGTAAACGACTGACTGGTCGTTCTCGTTTGGTGGATGAGGTGAGGTCGCCGGCCGATACGTACTGCCCCCTGCTTGTCCCGTTGCTGCCACATGGCACGGCACTGCCCGCACCACCGGTGGTCTGCTCGCCGTCGGTCCCGTCGCAGCCGTCGACCTCGAGCAGGTATATATTCCCGTCGCCGGGCCGGCATCCATCCATCCGTGAACAAGGGAAGGGAGGGCGGCACGCCGTATTGGCTGGTAGTATTTGGCGGGCATATATATGCATCCATGGCCGGAACATGCATGCTTTGGCACGGAGCAGGGCATGGCAGCACGACCGGGCCGGCACTTCCCCTGACCGGGAGGGATGTGTGGCTCTCTTGGCTGCTGCGTTCGTTCCAGTTTTCAGCTCTCACTTGCCACGCCACAGTGCCGTCTTTGCTAAACTGTGCTGTGCGTCATCATGGATTCATATATGGGCCCGTCCTTTGGGGCTTGGGCCGCCAGGAAACGGCACTTGGACGCGAGGGCCCAAGACCACCACGCTCGTCATGGGCCGTGAGTCCATGATCCATGAGCGCCGCATCAGGTCTGGTCAGCCGCATAATTTCCTGTTGCTCAAAAAAGAAAGGCACCCCTTCAAAAAAAAAAAAGAGTAGCACGTACTGTTCAGTAAACTGCGTGGTGTATCGTCTTTACTACAGTTATTATCTTTACTATCAAATATACCCGTGCGTTGCAACGGGAAAATTAAAACCAACCATTTATAGAAAATGAAACGTACCTGTTTATGTTTGCATTACGTTCTAAGCTGATGCGGTTTCCTCCTCGGCTCCCTCCCGGCGTGGTAGATGTGTGGCTCAGTGTGCTGCATGCAGCATGAGGAACAACATGCCGCCGCACAGAGCAGGCGGACGGCTCAGCCAGGTGAGCGGCGTGGTAGGTCGGCAGCCCCGCCCTGATACCGCACTTGGCTTTCACCTTGCACTTCGCCTCCGCATCAAGCAACTGCGCCCTCCACGCCCAATCACCTATTTATGTTTGCGGTAGGTTCTAGCTGATGCACTTCCTCCTCAGCTCCCTCCCGTTGTGGCAGGCGCGTGGCTGAGTGTGCTGCGTGCAGCATGGGGGACGGGGGTGCCACGGCGAGCAAGCGGACGGCTGGTCGAGGTGAGCGGCGCGGTGACTTCGCCTCCTCATCAAGCAACCGTGCCCTCCATGCCGAATCAAAACTATATGAATAACTCAGTAGTGAGAATATTTGTTTGTTAAGAAGGCAAAGGGTTTAAAGGTTCCTAATATTGTATCCATTATTTGTTTTTTTTGTGACTGTTTATCTATCTGTTGACATATTTGTGCTGTCAAAATCAATCGGTTTTTTACCAATCAAATCACAACAAATCTGTCAAATTAAGAGCAATATAGATAGATACTGCTATAGCATAGAGAGAATTAGGGAGAGGAAGTGGAAACAGTTAAGAAGCCAGCGTAGAGTTACAAGTTCCGTGCGCACAGTCCAAACCGTTAACATGATCGTCGACACATTAAGCTACAACGGAAACACGTATCTTAAAGCATAATCCAATTATCCAACGCACGAAACTTTGACAGATTTAGCATAAAAAAATTGTCATCATTAATTTTTAGATATAAGATTATAAGAAAAAGGGAGATATATTCAGTGGCGGAGCTGGTGAATTCTCATGCCTAGGGCCACTTCTATGTGCTTAAACCACACAAACCAAGCCACGTGATAGGTAACAATAGTAAAGCATAAACATGCGTGCACAGTCTAGAGTATATATCTCAATTTCAAGCCGAATTGTACACCAAGTTTGAAAAAACTGTGCCGATTTGGTTCATCTCCGAATATTATGTTTTCATGAACAATAGAACAACAAATTTTATTATGACAACAGAAGGTCTTACAACAGAAAAAAAATGCACACAATGGAAAAAAAACACGTACAACATCATTAAATTTGGTTGTTATGTTGGTTCGAGTGGAAAGTGCAGCACGGAACCTAGCATGAAGCAAATGAATGATCATCTAAAAAATCAGGTTGACGTCTTCTGAGCTTTCTTCCTCAATGGAATCATATACTCCAAGGTCGACGGCATCTTGTCAGAATGTCAGGCAGCCTCCTCTCTCAACGGACACAGCTCGCGGCCATGTGCCTCCCGCCTTCAGGCTCCAGCATCAATGCAGGTCATCACCCTGGGCAGATTCGTCGATCCGACTATTCAAGGCTGGCGTCGGCGCCGGCACCGCTAGTATAGGGTTTGGTAGCTGAGTAAGCCAGCGAGGAACTGCAGAGGCGGCGGCGGTGGATAGGCCGCTCGAGCAGACCGCAGGCGCAAAGCAAGAGGAATGCGTGAGAAGGGCGAGATTACTCAAGCAGGCCGACGGGTGAGGTTGGATGAGCTGGATCTTCGCTGCTAGGCCAACAACGACTAGGGCCACACCACAGTAAGACAGATTGGACCATGAAAATTCAACAGAGGGATAAGGGGCTATTTGGGCCATGCCTAGGGCCGTGGCCCTAGTGGCCCTAGGCCCAAATCTGCCCCTAGATATATTTAGAGTTGGGTGAACGTGGGAACAAAAGAAAATGAATCGGCTGGACAAAGAGAACGGAAAGCAAGTGTAGTCTACGGGAACAAAACGGAATTAGAAAGCAACGACTCTAGGACGGACTCCTAAGCAGAATCCACGGTTGACAAACAGGAAAAGAAAACGGACGCACGAACCACACCTGAGGGGAGCCGGACCAAAATCAGGGGAGAGAAACCATCCTTGTTTTTTCTGTGCAAACTCTTTTGTATTATTGTTGGAGATGCTAATATGTAGTCTACAGACATGCATATATGAGTTTTTTTTTAAAGACATGCTTAAATCATCAAGAGACTGAGTTCAAAAATTATAGAGTTTAGCATTGAAGAATGAAGGTATCTTGACAGACTTTAAACATCCATAAGAAGAGATTTTTTTACGGTGCTCAGAGGAACCAGCAGTTCCACCAATCCATTTTTATTTTTAGCGTATGGTTAGTATAGTAATTTAACAACTGGAGACTTAGAAGTCAGAACGTCCTCCAGAACGTGTCGTTGGCCCCCCGGATCGCCGACTTTGGGATGGCAAAGCTCATGGCCAGGGACTCCTGCCGGGTTGTGACCACGACCAGGGGAACCGTCGGCTACCTCGCGTCGGAGTGGATCAACGGGATGCCCGTCACGCCCAAGGTCGACGTGTACGCCTACGGAATGCTGCTGCTGGAGAACTTGTCTGGGAGGATGAACTCGCAGGAAGAATGGGGGCAGTGGCACTGCCGCACTGGTGTACATGGGCTTGCCGAGGATGAGGGTGTATTGGTGTTGTCTACTTCCTGATCCTAGTCGGACGCAAGCTTCTCCAGGGGATGTGATGAGTCTCGGAGATCGCAGGCTGAGTGGCGACGCCGTCCCCGATGAGGTGGAGAGGGTGTGCAAGGTCGCCTGCTGATGCATTCAGGACAACAAAGCTGACCGGTTGAACGATGACGATGAGCAAGGTGGTACAGATTCTCGAGGGTCTTTCTGAGCTCGGCATGTCGCCTGCCCCCGTACCCGCTCGTGGACACCGCGTCTCCCTCGCCTGGCCGCGCCCCCAGCTTGGATCGCCGCCTCGCTGGCAGCCGTACGTGCCCGCCGCAGCAATGCCGAGCGGCGAGCGCCCAGACCCCGCCCCCGCTTGTGGCCGCCGTGGCTCGCTGGAGCGCGTGCCTGGCCACGCCCTCATCTGGGATCGCCGGTTGGGTCTTGCCGCGCCACGAGCGTCGCCGCGCCGCCGCGGCAAGAGAAATCAGATCGCAATTTTGCCCTTTTGCGTTTAGTTAAAGATTTAGAAAAATAAGTTCCGGGTCCATAGGATTTCGGGTCCGGTCCACAACTTAAGTTCCACCCACTCAGTTCCGCTACCTCTCTAACCATCCGATCAAGGGGTATGGACAACCCATACTTTCTCCAAGTGCTGTAAAAAATCACCCATAAGAAATAGTAAAATCACCATTTTTAGCTGAATTGACGCCTTTATGCTACTTATGCAGATTTATGCTTGGGTTATTGCTTGTAACCAAATGCTCACATTCTTTTTGTTTAAGACAGGAAAATAGTTGTTGGATATAATCCGTTTCTTGTTTACCATTTACAAACAAAGAAGAGTTCACTATCAAATAGAGTGCTGCCCAAGCAGGGCACGAGCAGTTAATACATTCCTTTTCTTGTATCTGCTGGTGGTGTGCCAGTTGATCTCTCAACAGAAGTCTCAACTATAGTTGATTTGTTTCATAAGTTTTAGATAATGGTTGCAAGGCTGTAACTATCATTTTCATGATTCATAAGGCCCAAACTATATATTCCATTTTCTTTTATCTTTTACAAAAAACTAAAGTCAGTACTCAAAAGGATGTGTGAAAGTGTATATTTTCATGATTCCTTTGGAGCCTGACTGGCAAAGAATGTGTGAAAGTGCGAATTCACAGCTCCAAAGGTGGCTTTGGCTATCACAGTTTCTTTGTCTCCCAGGCTTCGCCTCTCTGGGCAGTAGAGGACTGATCATTTTTGGGGGGTGGGGGTGGGAGGGAGGGAGGAGCTGGGCTGTACCTTTGCCTAATTCTTTTGCTACCTCAATTTTTTTTCATGAGAGATCTTGATATTTAACACCGAATACGCTTGACTCACTTAGATTGACACCTAATCCACGTGACTTTCAAAACATAGGAATTGCTTCGATTCAAGTGTTCTCCTCTCCTTTTTTTTTCCTTTTTCTTTTTGCTGCCCGTGTGAAATGCTATTTATGCCCCGCCACACTCTCTTATGCACGCACACCCTAGACAGATTACTCTAAGCAACTACTGTGGGAATTTTCTGCAATGGCAAATTGTGATAACTAAATCAATTTCATCAGGACCTCCGTGCCCTATAAATTAAATGAAATGGAGAGCATTAGCATATAGGATACCTGCGGCGGTTGCGGGCCGTCCAAGTCGAGGCGCCGCTCCAGGGGAAGGCCTTGCACTTCGCGCTGCCGGGGCCGGGGCCGGGGCCGGTGCCGGTGCCGGTGCCCGTCCATCGCGTCGCCGCGTCGGAGGAGCCGGCCGGTGCGTCTTCACGTGAGGGAGAGAAAGAGAACAAGGGAGTCGGAGGAGTGAAGAAGTTTCGGGAGGGGACGAGAGCCACGAGAGGCTGCTTTAACAGAGGATGCTGACGTGCAGTTTGTTGTTGAGGTGGCGTTGGTGTGGACCAATAGGAGGAATTGGGGCGACGTGTACCCATTGCCTGGTCGGGAAGGAACTGCGGATTCTAGTTGTTAATTCATAAGGGATTCCAGCATTTTGAACAAGCCTTAAAATGCATCTAACAAACAGTTTATTAGTACATGCAAAAAGACGAGAGCCTCAAGGCTCACCCATTTTTTGAGTGATGGTGTTCTAGGACAAATTAAAACTAGGCATGCGGCGTCCAGTTGGCTGTGTCTTCCTTGAGCAGGTCCCGGGTACGGAAGTTTTTCCGACAACCAGTAGTATGCCCGTTCTAACGCTACAGTAAAAGCTAGGAGACAATATTTTACTATTGTATCACCAGTGAATTCACGTCACCCCTCTTCAAACAACGTTTATCAATGTTTTGGTTGGAGTTTGTTTTGTCCAAAAATTTACGAGAAGAAGTAAGAGAAAATCTTCCCCCGCATAGCCATCACATTTCTTCCCAAATCAAACCAGTACTTCCTCATCCCGCGTTCCAGCCTGCCCTCATTTGCCACTTGGACTCCCCACTCCTTTTTTCCCCACTTCAGGCATAGCTTTTCCTCCCTCCACAGCCACCTGCACGGTCCAGCCGGCTCCACCCCGCAGAGCCAAGTTGCATCTCTAGCCGAAAGGTTCATAGTAGCCACCCCACTCGCCCCTCTCCACTCCCACCAAGGCCGCGGCACGCATGCTCCCGCAGGCTGACCAAGGCCCAGCCGCCGCCTGCCGAGGGAAAACGCTAGGACGTGAGCGTCTCGCTCACCCAAGGCTCCCAGCCAGGGTAAAGAAAATTTTCTTAAACAAAAGTATTCGGATAAATTAAAAGATGAGTTGAATTTAAGCCCTGCTTGAATTCAACACAAGACCATTATACACATATTCTATATTTGCTTTAGAAATAAAACCTGAGTCTAGTATGTGTATGTTGCCCGTGCTAAGGCTATAGTGCCATCTAGAAACAAAAATCAACCAATCAAAAGATAATATATGTTCTGATATTTGATGATGAATAAAAACGAACAATATCAGCAAAAATTGTTTTTTCATCTAGTGTTAAAATTATTTGTTTAACCATAATCAATTTTAGCTTAACTCGATGCACGTGTTATTTGTTTAATCATGATCCTGTTCAGTGACTAACTTTTTGTTTTTTTCTTTCTTTTGTGATGTCCTTATCTCTTCGTTTTTGTCATCCAGACATCCATGTCTCTCTGTGCCTTTTTCTTCGGCTCTTCGCCTCTTCCACTGCTCCATCTCTCTGCTCACGATCGGATCCATGGCTCCCTCTCTCTCATCATCTATCGAAGCCAACGCGGACTGGGAGGGAGAAGGGAGAAGCAGTGCGGAGGCCCGTTGACGGGAGCAGGGCGACGATAGCACCAGCGCCGACGCCCCATGGTCTGATCCGGATACTCTTTCAACTCCATGCAGCACTACAGCCAAGAATACGCGCGTGCTTTCTTGCTCTCTTCACACATGCTTTCTCGGCCATCAGCGTGGTGGACTGCCGCGGCGTGCTGCAGATGATGAGCGACGGCATGGTGCGTCGCAGCGTGGAGCCGGCGGCGTTGTTCCCAGAGGCCGTCCCAGACGACGATGACTGCGGCGTGGAGTGGAAGGACGTGACGTGGTGTGGGACCCGGAGCATGACCTGAACACGCACCTGTAATGGGCGCGGCACCTGGGCGCGGCCAACGACGCACGGATCCCTGTGCTGGCCTACTTCCACGGCGGCAGCTTCTGCATCGGGTCCGGGCGGTGGCCCAACTTCCACGCCTGGTGCCTCCGCCTGGCCGACGGCGCTAGGGCCATGTCCTGGCTGCACTCCGCCGCCGCCGCCGACCCCTAGCTCGCCGACGTGGGCGACTTTGCACGCATCATCGTGGGCCACTCGGCGGGCAGCAACATCGCACACCACGATCGCCGCCGGGCTCGTCAAGGCGGGACTCGGCCCCGCCGTGTGTATCCGCGGCGCCCTCCTCCTTGCGTCTACCATGGCTAACGATTTCTGTTTTCTTTTCGGAAGAAAATAAAAGGGGCGAGCCTAGCAGGGAATCGAACCCTAGGCGAGGCATTCACGGTGAGGGCGGGGGCTAGAGAGGGGCAGCAGCGTTGAAGCCTAGCGTTGAAGCCTGGGACGATCCAAATAACCATAGCCTTAGATTGAGTTGAAGCCTTTAAGAGAGGATTACGAGCCAATGATCTTAATGATATTGAAAACTTGGGTACAAAATCTTTGGCGCACAATGGTTGAATCATCTCAGCGGGGGACATAAACGTGGGGTGTACCAAGCTTTGTTTTGATTGTTCCTTTATAGGATAGTATATACTAGCAAATATGCCCGTACGTTGCAACGGGAAAAAAACCAAACGTTTATAAAGTGACAACAAGATTGATACATATTACTTACGTTTAACCATTATATAAATTTAAAGTTAATGTTGACAATAATGTGATAATGTACTATTGGTCCTATATCGAATTAAAATACAAACTTGATTTTTTTCTTCTATCATAAAGCACACAAATATTTAGAACATAAACATAAATATATCATAACTTTAATTTTTATTATCCATATGTTGATATAGTTAAATATCGAGTTCTATCATTACAAAAATCTGTAATTTTAATCTCTGATTAAAGCCAACAACAGTTAGCCCTCATCAGGGATTATGGAGATACATTAATTATTTAGGCTAGATGAGATAACAAACTGCTCAAGATTTTAGCTCATGGTTTAATTACTTGAACTATCAACTAATCTAGGTTTTAATAAAAAGAAGTTTTATTTCTAATTAAAATTACATCAACACAATTGAAATCTTTATTTACTTAGGGATAGGAAAGGATCATTCGTTCACATACCTATAATATATCATGTTTATTATTTGTTTTTTACTGTGAAAAGAAAAACTCACCTGAGCGGATGAGCGGAGGTACCGGAAACAAAAAAAAATCTAAAGCAAAAAAGGAAAACTGATAGGATTTGCAAAAAAAAGATGGAAACAGAAGAGAACACGGACGAACGAATGGATGCAACCAAAAGACAAAAATAAATCCAAAAATCAAACAGAATTTGCAACCCAAAAATCGGATGTAGCCGAGACACGTTCCACTTCGTACCGGATGCTCGTCTCTCCTCCTGATCATGTCACAGACGCTGCCGCCGTCTTCATGTCGAGCACAACAAAGACACCATGAAACAGCAAGAACACCACGCCGCTCCTCTGATCGCCGAGGCTCTCCAAGCTCGAGCCGATGATCCATCCATGGCTTCAACCCCAGCAACGGCCACCACTTCGCCATCATATGTCGACGATCTGCACGTCCTGCGCCTAGGAGCCTCCTTTTGACAGAACCCGGCGAGACGGACACCGTGTACTGGTCCGTGGCGACGAAGCTCAGCTTCCTGCCCGGCGATGACGCTAGCTGGGATGGCGACGATCTAGACCCTCTCCGCGTGCTAGCATGCTGGTGGTCCTCGGGGATGTGGACTAAGCCCACGTCGGCCGCGTTCATGTCGTAGTTCAAGATGCACTCGCCGACGTCGTCCCCGCTCAGCAAGCAGGCGCCGCCAGACGTGTATGAGTCAGTTAACGACGCCACCGCCGACGACCGCTGCGTAGTTGTCTCTGTCCCGGCTCCTGCACCACCAAGGGCACGGGTGGTCATTGGTGATCTTGACGGGCCTCCATTGGGCACCACCGCCGGTGTCCGAGTCCGACGACGACACGGTCTGCACCCTAATGCGCGCCGACGTGCAGTCCAGGTTCCTACCCATGTCCGCGTTGAGCAGCATGAAGGAACAACCGATGTCGTCGGCGGCGGTGAGCAGGGCGCAGTAGTTGATGACCACGACGACGTGAGTTATATCTTCACGTAGACACGTACCTTCTCCTGTTTAATTGGTGTTCTACTTCTGTTTATTTTTTTTTGTTCCGTGTCCGTTCGCACCCTGTCCACCTTTTTGAATCTCAATCGGAGAAGGGCAATCATATATGGACTTCCCTGGCCTCCCGGTGGTGGCGTACAAAGGCTGGACTATAAAGATGGACAGGCGTACACGTGTTAGGAGAAACCTTCCGTTCCACCGCAAATGGAATTAGTTTTGTATAAAGTGTTAGTTAGTTAGGGAAGGTCAGACCAAAATAATGGTATCAAAAAAGAGGAGGATTTTGTATTGTATGCAAAAAAAATGACAGTCTAGAAAAACATGTATCGCCTTTAGTACATCAGTTTTTTTTTAACTCATGTTCCAACACATGTGTATATATTTTTGCAGTGCAAGGAAATGATGTGCATCAGTTGAATATCAATGTGTATGGTAACAGGAACAAAGAAGTCCTGAATCCAGGTTAGTAAATAAGAATTACAACAAAAAAAACTTTAGGTAGTCTATTAAAGATATATCCTTAAATCAATATTAAACTATATTCTTATTTAACCAACATTAACACGTGTATATATTTTTGCAGTGCAAGGCAATGATGTGAATTAGTTCAATAGCAATGTGTATGCTAACAAAAACAAAGAAGTCATTAATCCAGGTTAGTACAGTAACAATTCTAACAAAAAACTTTAAGTACTCTATTAAAAATATAGCCTTACATCAATATTAAACTATTTTCTTATTTAATCCAACATTATTTATAGTACACATAACTCTCATGCAGGCTCACAAAGTCCAGTCATGAATGCCAAGGACAAAACAAGTAAGAGAGAGAGATAGGTATGCACAGATGATAGAAGAAAAAAAACAAGAACAATTAAAAAGACTCCGTGAAGCCTATCAGCAAAAGAAAGCAAAGAAGGAAGAAAATTCAATTGGCTCACAAAGTCCATTCATGAATGCCAAGGAAATAAGATGCAAGACAGAGAACGAAAAAAAACAAGAACAATTAAAAAGACGCCGTGAGGCCTATCAGCAAAAGAAAGCAAAGAAGGAATCAACACAAACACATGCAGATAAACATGTACAGCAGAAGACCAGAAAATACGCAAAACAAAGGCAGAGATATGCAAACATGGAGCAAGAAAAAAAAGAAAGTTAGGATAGAACATATTACAGCTAACCAAGAACTAAAGCGCAACACACAGACCAAGGATTCAATCGCTATGGAGAACCCTGCATATATTGAAACTGAACTCGAAGTTAAAACATCAACCTTCAACGAAGAAAAGAGGTCGACAAAATGCACATCAAAACAGGTGGAAAATGTCTCTGTACCATCAGGAAAAGAAACATCCAAAATCACAGGAGACAATGTCACGGGACATCTACAGCATCAAGAAGTGATGACTAATGGTAATAATACTATCGTTATACACAATATTCTCACATTAGAAAAAAATTGTGAAACTAACCATATTTCTTGGACAGACATTCCTTTTCAATGTGCCCAGCAACCGCAACCAAAGACAAAGATGCACCAGGACCAGCCTACAATGAAGATCAGGGTAAGTTTCAAGTTATTATTTAATATGCTCTTATGAAATATAAAAAATAATATAAGTAACAAAAATTTGCAGATAATGATGGAGTGATATTTGAACAAGACGCCAATGAGGAAGAATATATGTTCTCTGCTCAAAGTAGAAAAATAAAATTGAATTATATTCGCACCATTATATTATTATATACTATGCTGATTATAAGATTCTATAAATAAAAACAGAGTGGGGCATAGATGAGGAAGTCGAAATCTCAGACGACGAGGAATCAACTACTGAAGATTCAAACATCCTTGACCCATACGAGATCGTCTATAGCAACATACCAGAAAAGACTCACACGCTGAAAACTATGAAAAATTGCAAATTCTGCAATGCAAAAAAGTTTGAGTACGAGTCCGAAGGCTTATGTTGCAAAAAGGGAAAGATCAAACTATCCAGAGACACTGACTCAATTCATGAGGCTTTGGACAAGCAACAATTCTGATGCAAGACATTTTCAGAACAGTATCAGATTCTTCAACGGACACTTCTCATTTACAACTCTATATTGCCACAAAGACACCATCGACGTCAGAAACACTGGAATCTACACCTTTCGAGCACATGGTCAGATCTACCACAACATACCCTCGATTGATAATAGTCCAGCAAATGCCACACACCTAGAGTTGTACTTCTACGATGACGACCCAAGCCTAGAGCATCGTTACCGTCGTTGCCGCAAGGAAATATACGAGCAAGACAAGCACATAATGAGCATAATCACCGACGTTCTACGTGAAAACCCATACTCAGAACAGTTTAGGAGTTTGGGACAGGCCCAGAACCTCGAGGACTATAGAATTATCTTGAACCTTGACCAGAGATTGGATCAGAGAGTATACAACGCACCAATCACTTCAGAGGTAGCTGCAGTATGGATAGAAGGAAATGAAAAAAGAAATACTTTTGACAAGAACATAATATTGCATAGCAAAAACAATGAAATACAGAGCATACGATCATATCATGGATGCTATGATCCATTATCATATCCTATATTCTTTCCGAGAGGCGAACTAGGTTGGCATCCAGATATCCCAAAAGTCGATGTACGAATGGAAGATGTGATAAAGGCTCGTGCAAAGAAAAAGGATAACGGCGATGACCTAGGTTAGTACGTCATATACTTAATCCTATCTTAAATCAAATTACAATATATATTCATATGAAGCTGACCGTTGATTTTACAATATTAAAACAGATTCAAACAGCTAACTGTGTGTAACCATGAGAGAATACTACTGCTACAAATTCCATATGCGACCAAATATTTTCGATCCAGTGTTACATGGCGGATGACTATTCCAACAGTTTGTTGTAGATACATACATCAAGATTGAAAACTCTAGATTGGACTACATGTATCATCATCGGAAAGAAATCAGAGCAGACTTATACCAAGGGCTTCTGGATAGCATTCAAGCCGGCGAGCAATATGGGAATGAAATTGGGAAAAGAATACTCCCATCATCATTTATTTGAGGGCCAAGAGATAAACATCATCGGTATCTAGACGCTATGGCTCTGGTCAGAAAATATGGAAAACCAGACATTCCTTACGATGACATGCAACCCAAACTGGGAAGAGATAAAAAATGAACTGAAGTTTGGACAGATACCATAGCATTGCCCAGACCTGGTTGTTCGTGTTTTCAGGGCAAAGCTAGAAGAAATGGAGCACCAGCTATTTGAAAAGGACAATCTCGGAATGGTTAAGGCGTATACCTATGTGGTAGAATTCCAGAAGAGGGGACTACCACATGCTCACTTCTTGCTGATCATGATAGGAAAATACAAGTACACATGCCTAGATCAGTACATAGAATCATCTCCGCCAAGCTCCCTAACAAGCAAAAATACCCAGAGCTATACAAATTGGTAGTCAAACATATGATGCATGGTCCCTGTGGAGCATTGAATAGATATTGTCCGTGCACAAAGAATCGTACGTCATGCAAGAACAATTACCCAAGGGAATTTATTGAAACTACAATAACAGACAAGGACTCCTGCCCATTATATAGGAGAAGCAATGACGGAAGGACCGAAAAAGTCAGAAAATGCAAACTAGATAACATGTGGGTTGTTCCTTACAACCCATACCTATTGATGATGTTCAACTACGACGTAAATGTTGAGATATGCTTAAGCATTAAAGCAGTCAAGTACCTATATAAATACCTATACAAGAGACATGACAAGGCATCTATATCTGTTACTGGGGCAGAAAACGAAGTACAAGTCGATGAGATTCGACAGTACAGAGACGCACGATGGGTGACGCCTCCAGAAGCACTGTGGAGAATATATGGCTTTGAACTAAGCAAAATATACCCGCCAGTCTAGCAGCTGCAGCTGCACCTCCCAAACATGCACATGGTTTCATACGATGGCAAAGACAAAATCAAGGATGTAATCAACCGTGGAGGCATGGCAAGCTATGACAACTGAGGAAACAAAAACAAAAAATAAAATACCAGATTAGCAGGATAGTCGCAGCACATCCAGTTGAAGGAGAAAGATACTATCTTCGGGTACTCCTAAACCATGTGACGGGCACAACAAGCTACACAGACTTAAGAACGATTGACGGTCAAATAATGCCAACATTTAGGGACATCGCAGAAAAAATGGGACTCATTGAAGCAGACAACACAATAGATGAATGCATGATAGAAGCAAAGTTGTTTCAGATGCCATCATCGCTAAGAAGACTGTTCGCAACAATACTGGTGTTTTGTGAACCAAGCGACATCCGTAGTCTTTGGAACAATCACCTTGAGGCAATGTCATAAGACTATAGAAGACACTGCAAGTGCAAACACACGGTCCAACAGATGGTACTAACAACATCCGCCACGCCAGCAGCTTGCCTAGCTGCTTGAACGCCCTTGAGGTAGCCGCCCACGACCATGGTGGCGAAGAGCAGGCCCAGGATTAGGAGGTCGATGGAGGCGTACGCATTGTCGGCACTGATGACGTGGAACACGATTGTGAGCAGTTGAGAACAACGCCTAGCAGCGCCCCCGCCGTGCGCCCGATCGGCAGGAACAGCACCGAAGGGAACACCGCCAGCATCCAGAACACGCCGAATGCTGCGTCATGGTTACTATTAGCGTGCGGGCGGCGTGCCTTATTGCTCTCACTGCAACTCTCTGCTTTGAGCTTGACGAAGCAGAGGGGCGGCTCACCGGTCACCAGAGGTTTAAGTAATAGCCGAGGAGGATCTTGCATGCGCTCAAGCTGACGTCAAATATCTCGGTGTAGGGGCTACCTACACTATCTATATACCTGCTCTCCTTTCTCATCATTGTTTTGATTATACTTATATATACACTTGTTATTCGAATCATGTATGGCAGCGGGTACAGAACCAGCCGTCATGGGCATGATGATGAACGAAGGTGGGAGCGGGACTAGCAGCTACGTACATCTAGCAGCCACCGAGACAGGTCCTTGCCTTGCCTCCCTGCCTTTGCTCGTCTACGAATACGAGGATGCTCTTCTGTTGATGATCCAGCGGAGAGCAGACTCAACTGCTACTGCTACCACAACCACAAAGATGGTCATATGCAGCCTGTCTGAGATATAGTTGGGCGGGCATGCAGCCAAGGCCCGTGAGCCCAGCAAGAGGCCCAGTATTTTGGCTCAGCCCAAGCACGGCCCGGCCCGGTGGCCAGCGGGCCCGGGCTGTCACGGCCCGAAGGAGCAGGCCGTGCCTGGGCCGACACGGCACGGCCCGCTCCACAACGGCAGGCCCGGTGGCGGCCCGGTGCATTTGGCCTAGCCCACCTCACCTCATCGCTGCAACCCCCCCGCTCCATATATAAACCAGCGCCGCAGCTGCCCCCCTCACTCCCCAAACCCTAAATCAGAAATCCCACCCTGCCGCGACGCTCTCTCGCTCAGTCGCTCTCGCTCTTGCTCCGTCGGCCGTTGCTCGTCTCCGACCGTCCCTGTCGACCACCGTCTCCGACTCTGGTGACCTCGTCGCCGCTCCTCCACCTCACCCTGAGTTCCCTGATCCCCTCTTCCTGTCGTCTCCCTTCCCTTCTCCCTATCCCTCCTCTGTCCTCTCGGAGAGTTCGTCTCCCCGTCCGGTCCCTCCACCACCACTTGCCGTCTTTGCTAACAATGTTTCATTGCCTCTAGGTCGCCCTCGTCTTCTCCAGCGTTGGGCTCCGGTTGCGCAGGTAAGAGCTAACCCTAACCCTAATCTATCTCTGATCCCTGTTTGGCTGTTTATGTAGGTCGATTGCCGATGCCTCTTCGTCTAGCTCTGGCATGAGGCGACCGCGCGCACCGTCGAGGAATGGGGCTAGAGGGAGGCCATCCGCAGTCGAGGTCGTCATGGCAGATGACAATGTCATCTATCCTGTCACCGAGAACGAGGACCTGGTCGCGGCAGGGATGCCCACAGAGGACGACGACAACATCCGTGAGGACGCTGCGGCATTGCTCGGTGTCGATCTCCTAGGTAGCGGTGGTGCAGAACTGGCGGCGATGGCCATAGGGACGCAGTGGCCTCCAACACCAACAGCACTGCTGATACTCCAACCTCTTCTCTTGATAAGCGTAAGTCTGGTGTCTGGGTTGATTTTGACGAGATCTATGAGGTGGTGAATAGTGAGAAGATTCGAACAAAAGCTACCTGTAAGATGTGTAGGTCCACATTGAGTGCTAGATCTGCTGCTGGTACTGGTCACTTGATTAGGCACCAAAAATCTTACAGGCAAAAGACTGATCATGCTGCTAGGGTTTAGTCTAGGTTTGCTTTTAATCCTGATGGTTCTTTGCATAATTGGAATTATGATCCTGTTGTTGCTCGGTCTGAGTTGTGTTGATTGATTGCTAGGCTTGATCTTCCATTGGGTATATGTGACACTGAGGCCTGGGATGATTATATTGTTCGTGCTCATAACCCTAAGTTTGTTAAGTGCTCTAGAAGGACCACCACTAGAGATCTTGGTAAGCTGTTTACTAAGCGCCGTGATACACTTAAGAATGTGTTGTCTGCTGCTTCATCTGTTACTTTGACATTTGATATTTAGTCTGGTAATGCTAAGGAGGACTATATTAGTGTTATTGCTCATTATGTGAATGCTGATTAGAAGTTGCAGAAAAATGTTATTGGTCTTAGGTTTATTGAAGTGAAACATTCTGGTGAAAACATTGCTGAAAGAGTTGCTGCTGTGGTTGACGAGTTTTGTCTGATTGATAAGATTTTTGTTGTCACTCTAGATAATGCTGCTTCTAATGCTAAGGCTATGGAAACTTTGACACTAATGTTTGCTGGTACTTAGGTTCTAATCCTGCACCGGAGCCTGATCCTAATAAACGCAAGTATAGTCTTATGCATTAACATTGTGCTTGTCATATCATTAATCTGATTGTTAAATCTGGACTAAAGAGGTTGAAACCTTACTCGGAAGATTTTAGAACTACAATTAATTTCTTGGATTCCTCTAATCAAAGAATTGCTATGTTCAAGAACTACTGTATTGTTAAAGGTGTTAAACCTATAAAGTTTGGCTTGGATATGAATATCAGATGGAATGCTACTTATCTTATGCTGAAACACTCGGTTCCATATAATGTTCTCTGTGTTCATCAATTCAAATTATGGATCTGCTCTGTTATATCAAAATCACTGGTATATTGCTGAGAAGGTATTTGATTTTCTAGAACTCTTTTATGACTGTACTGTTGTTCTATTTGGTGTTTACTATCCTACCAGTCCACTTGTTCTGCACCATGTTTTAGAGATTGCAACTCATTTGCATGCTTGTGAAAGAGATCTGAATCTTAGACAATTTGTGTTTCCTATGCAGCATAAATTCCTTAAGTACTGGGCAGACATACCTCTGTT
This sequence comes from Saccharum hybrid cultivar R570, assembly GCA_038087645.1. NCBI lineage: Eukaryota > Viridiplantae > Streptophyta > Magnoliopsida > Poales > Poaceae > Saccharum > Saccharum hybrid cultivar. The sequence continues at coordinate 1,929,433 of JAQSUU010000635.1, read as the reverse complement.
ATACTCATTTGCATTCATTCTTGACCCTAGAGCTAAGATGAGAGGTTTCTTTAATGTTCTGAATTTACTTGCTGAAGTCACTGGTTCTGAGTACAATACTTATTATGTTGATGTGAAAGCAGAATTGTATAAATTGTTCAACAAATATGAGAGCAAGTTTGGTGCAGCTAGGTCTCAAAGGGTTGCACAGCCATCAAACCATGCAGGTAAGAGAAAACATGCATGGGGAAGAATCTTTGAAGGCTCAGGTGTTGTTGGTCCTCCCCCTTCCACCACTTCATCTTCATCTACCTCTGTCTCTGCTAGATCTAAACTCTAAGTCTATTTGGACAGTGACAATGTCACTTCTTATAAGGATGATTTTGACATATTTCTTTGGTAGCGTGACCACAAACTAATCTATCCAGTCCTATCTATAATGGCCAAAGATATTATGTCAGTTTTTATGTCTACTATATCTTCATAATCTTGTTTCAGCTTGTAGGCAGGATCATTGAAGAACGGCGCCGCCGCTTGTTACTTGAAACTGTTGAGATGCTGACTTTCTTGAAGGACCGGGAGTTAGGAGAAAAGAGGGAACAACATGGAGCTGCTGACAACAAAGGGCTTGAAGAATCATTCAACAATCTGTACCATGAAGAAGAAGGTGCTGCTGCTGGTGACTGAGTTGAGATATGAGAGTGAGACTTGTACTTTTGGGTGAGATGAGAGTGAAACTTGTCGCTATCATCTGTATTTTGGTGAGTTGAGAGTGAGACTTGAACAATATTTGTAATAACTTAATTAAGACAACTTAGAGCTAGCTACACTCTTTTTTCTTTTCTAGGGTTTCTCGTAAGGGTGAGTTTTATCTAAAAAGGTTTTTAACGAGACAACATTGCACAAACAGCTCATTCTGTTATCTAGGTCTTCGAGTTGTCAAGTTGATAAATGAGTTGTCGAGTTAATCAGTTGATCAATTCTTATGTTACTGTGATCTGTGAATGATGAATTGATGAAAACTGTTATCTGTGAATGATGTATTCAAACTGTAAGCTGTGAAAATGTTTAAGTGTTCGAGGAGTTAAGTTTTTTACATGTAAACTGGGTAGTGGGCTGGCACGGCCCGCCAAATGTGCCGTGACTGACGGCATGGCACGGCACGAAAAAGGCCTATAGAGCCGTTCCTAGGCAAAAGGCTAGGCCCACGTGCCTTGTCGGCCCGAAGCCTATCGGGCTGTGCCAGCCTGTAGCCGTGCCGTGCCGGGTCAGGCTGACCCGTTGCCCATCTATAGCCCGAGATGAGCATGTCCGACGACCTATGAAAAACAACTCTTGGTTTAGGACGACTCAAGGACTGCTCATCCTCGGCCTCGGACAAGTCTCCGATGCCTGGCTGTGGCATCCTGTCACAGGAGAGGCTATCACCCTCCCACCCACACACGACGACCACTACATCCCCGTCGAATGCAGGTGCCTGCTCAACCACAGCTCCGCAGCCCACCCGGACTACGGCAAGGTGTGAAATGGCAGCTGCGATCGATCGATGAAGGGCTATTGTCAACGGAGTCGACGGCCTGATTGGGTTGAGGCTCTACGCATCATAGCCAGGAGTTCACGCATACATGTATGGCAAGCATATATATACTGCTACATGCATTAGCACCATCACTGCCTAACAAATTGTATGCCCCGATGCAACGCACGGGTATATTTGCTAACAAGCTAAAATCAGAACAAGAATGTTTGAAAACGTTGCAACCAAGGAAAGAAGATCCAACAATACAGCTGCACGAGGCGGTCTATTATATTATTATAATAACCACCGGAAATACATGCGTACATAATAGCTTGAAAATAATCACTCGATTAATAATTTGTCGTGGCGGATTATTTTATATTTTACTGGCGGCCCTGGCGTGCATGTAATGAATCAATGCACGGTGGTGGTTCCATTGGCGCCATTGCCGTACGGCATTGCTGCTGCTGCGCCGGCATCATCCTGCTCTGCTCCTCCAGCCGCCGCTGCTGGGGAAGAAGCCACCGTCGTCTTTGCTTGGCCTTGATGGGATTGGGGGGTTACAATGAAACGATCGAGCATCCCCTTGACCTTCTCCTTGGATCCCAGGCCGTGGTCCGGCATGACGCCGCCGCCCGCCTTGGGATGCGGCAGCAGCGCCCCGGACACGTCCCCCCAGTAGTCAGGGTTCGCCACGTACCACTCCATCGTCTTCCTCAGTCCCTCCTCCCAGTGCGTGCGCTCGCGCCACCCCAAGCTCTTGAGCTTCTCGTCGTCCAGAAAGTACCTCTGGTCGTTGAACGGCCGGTTGTCGACGAACTCGATGGCCTCGTCGGCGTCGAGGCCGAAGAGGCCGCAGATGTCCCTGGCCACGTCCATCACCGTGCGCTCCTTCTTTGTGCCGATGTTGTAGACGTGGCCCACCTCGCCGCGGTGCAGCACCACCTCGAACGCCTCGGCCACGTCCTCGCAGTAGAGGTAGCTGCGGACGTTGGTGCCGTCGCCGTGGATGGGCAGGCGCTGTCCCCTCATGGCCAGCAGCAAGAACTTGGGGATCAGCTTCTCGGGGAACTGGTGCGGACCGTACACGTTGTTCCCGCGCGTGGTGATCACGGGGAGGCCGTAGCTCCGCCCGTACACCATCACCAGCATCTCGGCGCCGGCTTTGGTGGCCGCGTACGGGTTCGTCGGCAGCAGCTGCGACGCCTCGTGGTTGCCGACGACGGCGTCGCCGTCCGTCTCGCCGTACACCTCGTCGGTGCTGACGTGGATGAACCGCCGGATCTGCCCGGGTCCGGCCATCCGGCAGGACTCGAGCAGGACGTGGGTGCCGTAGATGTTGTTCTTGGTGAACTCGAAGGAGTTGCCGAAGGAGTTGTCCACGTGGGTCTGGGCGGCGAAGTGCATCACGGTGTCGATGCCCTCGGTGGCCAGGATGAAGCTCACGAGGTCGGCGCTGGCGATGTCGCCCTTGACGAACTTGAAGTTGGGGTAGCTGCTCACGGGGAGCAGGTTCTTGAGGTTGGAGCAGTAGTCCAGCTTGTCCAGCACCACCACCTTGTACTCCGGGTACTTCTGCACGATGCGGATCGCCACGTGGGACGCGATGAACCCCGCCGCGCCGGTGATTAGGATCCTCTTCGGCTTGTACGGTGATGTCGGCGGCGCCATTTTTCCTTTTTTTTTAAATGTACGTATCCGCTTCAAATGCTGCTGCTGCTGCTGCTGCAACCAACGAAACGATGATATATGCAAATGACGATGGGAGTCAACGGAATTGTATTAGTTAGCAAGTACATCTTCATTCTAATAACATGGTTGATTAATTAATTTCCAAAAAGAAGAAAATAAAATGAAATAAAAATGTGTTTTTATATATAATGAGAAGCTGGCTAGATGCAATAAAATTAAACATATATCACATACTTTCTCCGTCTACAAAAGAATGCAATTATGGTATCCGTGCCCGTTAAAAGAATTCAAGTTTGACCAAGTTTTATTCATATTTACGTCTCTAAATCGGTTCATTACGAAAGTGTACATTTCATGATTAATCTAATAGCGGTATTTATTTTGTAACATAAGTGTTATTAATTTTTTCTATAAATTTGGTCAGACTTGAAAGTATTTGGTTTCTTGAAATGTGATATTTGCATTATTTTGTGGATGTAGGGGGTATATATGAGTATACAAAAACTCGAGATATATACACATATGCTACAGCACTAAAAGGTACTAGAGCATCCCCGAGAACATTTCTAAATCTCACTCTCTAAATCATCATTTGGAGAGTCATTTGCATAAAAATCGTTTTCTATATTTTTTCACTCTTCAACAGTTCTTCTTTATCTCATGCGCACTCTAGAGAGTCATTATCGTCTTCTATTTTGGCTAGCGAAAAATCCAGAAAAAAAGATAACTATATTTGGATGACCATTTAGAGAAGCTGTTAGAAGGTGATTTTTCACTAAAATATCTATTTCTAGCATTTAGAAATGATATGGAGAGTCTCTTGGAGACGCTCTAAGCTTCCTTAATTTCCTTCTTCCCATTAGTTAATTAGGATAATGAGAACAATTTGACGTGCATGCATGCAAGTTTTAAGTGTACGTATAAAAAATTAAACGATCGAGGTATATAACTAGGATGAAGAGGATCGGAGGAAGTCGATTGCACCGTACCTTCTTCTTATATCGATGAGCTGATGAGCGGATCGGAGGAGACTGGCGGGCGTGGATGGTGGATGGGATTATCGGGGATGGAAAGCCAATGGAGCCAACGAGCTAGCAAGGAGGCTAGCTATTATATAATGGACATGCTGGATGCGAGGAGGAGACGTTGCCAGCGTGGTGCAGTGCTCCGTCCGTCCTAGCTCTTTGGGGCGGAAAAAAAATTATGCAACACCGTCGCACATCACCTCCCGTGCGACACCGCTTAATCGTGTGACACGTGTCCCGCTGGTTCGGCTCATCGCGTAATCTGTTTCTCTAGAAAACAACTACTGCTAGAAACGTGGACTCGTATTGACCACGCGGCATGCCCGGTGGGACCTGCAGACATGCGTTGAGGGGTGTACGTCGCACGGGAGACGATGTGTGACGGCCGGCGCCGCGCGTCGCATACATTTTTTTCCCCCTCCTTTCGTGGGTATGGCTGGGTTGGTGTGGTACATGGCCAGTATGTAGTGTGGTGCTGTGCATTGCACTTGAGAGAGAGATGCAGCTATAGCAGCACGAGAAGCACACGACGAGAGAGCGAGAGCGAGAGAGGCAACCGACCCACCCATCAGGGACCCAACACTATATACACTCGAGCATGCAGCTCGATGGATGTATATATCGGACGACCAGTGGCGGAACCAGGGGGGCCGGGGGGCATGCAGCTTGAACGCTTGAGATAGCCACTGATGTCTACAGCAGTGTTAGCAGGCATTTGTCTAGGTGACAAGCTCCTCTCGTCATGATTATGCTCCTCTCCTTGCAGCTTTTTCAGTTTCTTTTGCAATATGTCTATTTCCTCCCGACCAACCCATACTTATATGATGCGCCAGGTGATTTTCTTTTCTTTTTGTCGTCAGAACTAAGGAGATTCAATACTTTAGTGCTATCATGTGAGAATGTGACGAACATTTTATTCCATATAATCTATATCACTATTTCTCTGAACCTGCCACCTGATGTTTTCTTACCTATCACAAGTTGAGACCGCGTTTCTCATAATATTGTGATTTTTCATTATGAATACTAACTACATACTCCATTCGTTCCAAGTTATAAGTCACTTTGATTGTTTTAGTTCATCTATTTTGCTACGTATCTAGAAATATTATTTATTTAGATGCATAGCAAAATTAATGTAATAAAAAAGTTAAAGCGACTTATAATTTAGAACGGAGAGGTATGTAAAAACATTGAAAAAAATTATTAAGACATACACTTATGTATATATTTATTACATCTAGAGATGTCATCATATTTGTCCAGCCCCCTTAACGAGAATGGCTGGTTCCGCCACTGCGGACGACGACGACGACCCAGCAGCAATGCAATGAATGGATGGATGGATGGGAGTTAGGTGTCTCATGTGGCTCATGCGCATCTGGGTAGTTACGCGCGATCCACACGACGTTCTCCTACCTCCTCGTCGCCGCCGCCGCCGTCGTCGTAGTTATACATAGATGGAGACACAACTACACTCGACACAATGCAATGCAAGGCAGCCAGCAGCGCCATATGCCTGCCCATATCCACGAACCCTACCTACTGCTCTCTGTGTCCAATGCAAGACCGGCGCGGCTCCCCCGGCCTCCCGCTGACCGCTTCGATCGTTCCTTAATTACCATGCATTGCGCCAATTAGCTACTCTACCATTCACCTTGTACTTGTACACAACGCAACTGAAACAAGCAAAAAAGGGTCTCGCTTCATTGACTCTACAATGAGTACTACGTGCAGTAAAGAAACCATGCATACATGCAGGTTACGGTTGACGGCAATGTGTGCTCTGTGGAAGCAATTTCACAAACGAATAGTCAGCGCATCCTTAATTACTTTTTGCTTTTATCACCTAAGAACATGTTCAACCCACACAAAGGGAGTTGTCTGCAAGCTTATTTTGAAATCTGAACCCAGACAGCTAAATAGACAGCTCATGAAAGCTTCCCCAGGGAAAAATGCCCCCGCGTTGCTCCTCTCTCAGGGGCGCCACGGGTGGCTCCGCGCCGCCGCCGCAGAAGGCCACTGCGCCACCTGCTTCACTGCCCTCGCCACCGTTTGAACACGCGGTCAACCCCACCCATGCAAGGACGGCGGCGGCGAGGCTCCCGCTTCTCGTCCTCCCTGCACTCGTGCTTCCATGGATGGTCGTCATCCTCGATTTCGGTGGCCGGAGGTAAGGTTCCAGTGGCCGGGGCGCAGATCTGGTGGCCATGGATGCGGATCCGGTGGCTGGGAGTAGAGACTCGTCACCCCACGACAGTGTTGGCGCGTCATGGCTCCGGCGGCGGTGCCTCCTATGCGGTTGTGCCCGTGCGCCTGGCTGTCGGGCCTGCCGGCCTACGCACGCGCACCCTGCTGGCTGTCGGGTGGTGGCTGGCTGAGGCCGGCCCGCCTACTCCCTTGCACGGCCAGCGGTGGCTGAGCACGCCGATCGGAAGACTCCCATTTTCATCCTTTGTGCAAGAGGTGTGTTGTTTTGCCTTCTTAAGAGCTAATAAAACTTGTTTGATTACTGTTGTCTAGAGGCCTTTTACCCAAATTTCGTAGCTCATTTGTATCACTGTTTAACCCCTTGCTGGAAGAAGCTAATTTTAGGTTTCCACTGCCAGCAACTTTTGTGGAGCAATCGAGGACGACGCCCACCTCTTTTTCCACTGCAACCTCCCCGGGCGGTATGGTTCTCCTTTAACCCAACTGTAAGAACTCATAATCTCCCTCACGAAATAGATGGGGTTCAGCTTATATTACAAACTCTAATAACTGATACTACACCAGAACCCCTATTCTCCAAAATATTATTTACTTTGTGGTACAAGGCTAAAAATGATTACCATTTCCATAGGAAAGCTTGGACTCCTGTACAGGTACATACTGCAGCTGCTGCTCACCTCAATACTCACACTCAGGCCATAGCATCCACTGTCTCTGTTATGAACGACGTATGAAATATGAAGTAAAACGAAATCAATCACAGCGGAGACACACGATTTAACGTGAAAAACCCCTCCAAAGCGAAGGGGAAAAACCACGGGCACCGGCCAGCAACAATCTCACTATCTCAAGAGTTTTGAGTTACACGCCTGTGGCGGCTTACAAGAGAATCAAGTCTCCAAGAAACCCTAGCAAGGGTATATATGTACCGTACCGCGGGGGGCGGACGCGGGGGGCTCCGCCCCCCACACCCCCTGTGTGTGCACGGGCGTGGCCTGATGGGCCGGCTTCAAACTCCGCTACGCTCCGGCCCAGGCTTCGGCTTTTACGAGTCTCCGCTTCGCTCCGTCAGAAGCCCGACCTATATCTTGCAGTGAATTTGGAATAGCTCCAATAAACTCCACCTTGAGACAAATTCATCTTGTATCATAAATCAACCCATTATCCTGAACAACAAAGATAGAAAACCACTGGTGCCAACAATAGTCTCTTGGACTATTCAATTAAACCAACTAAGCTTGAGCATAACTTAAACTTAGCAACAGGGACAGGCTTTGTCATTATATCAGCAGGATTATCATGAGTACTAATCTTGTATACCTTCAACTTACCTTCTTCAATGACGTCATGCACAAAATGATACTTGATATCTATGTGCTTAGTTCTCTCATGGAACATCTGATCTTTAGTGAGGTAAATTATACTTTGACTGTCACAGTGCAAACTTATGCAAGATTTAATTCCACTGAGTTCAGCGTATAAACCTTTCAACCATATTAATTCTTTGCACGATTCACAAATAGCCATATATTCTGCTTCAGTAGTAGACAAAGCAACAACAGACTGTAACGTAGCCATCCAACTCACAGCACAACTGCCAACAGTAAACACATAACCAGTAATTGATCTTCGCCTGTCCAGATCAGCAGCATAATCAGAATCCACATAACCAATGAGACCCTTATCAGTTCTTCCAAACTTCAAACATGAATCTGCTGTGTCTCTGAGGTACCTGAAAATCCACTGAACTGCCCTCCAATGTTCTTTGCCAGGATTAGACATATATCTACTAACAAGACTCATAGCATATGACAAATCTGGACGAGAGCAAACCATGACATACATCAAAGACCCAACAGCACTAGAATAAGGAACCCTTGACATGTACTTAATCTCTGCATCTGTACTAGGACACTGAGCAGCTGACAACTTAAAGTGAGGTGCAATAGGGGTACTAACAGCCTTAGCATTTTACATGTTGAAACGCTAAAGAACTTTCTTGATATAATTTTGTTGACTAAGAAATAGCAAACCAGATTTTCTGTCTCTACTAATTTCTATACCAAGAATTTTCTTAGCACTACCAAGATCTTTCATATCAAACTCACTACTTAACAACTTCTTTAACTTAGTGATTTCATTCTTGCTCTTGGCAGCAATCAGCATATCATTAATATATAACAGCAAATATATAAGTGATCCATTTACATGCTTGATGTAAACACAGCTATCATATCTAGATCTTTTGAAACTGTGTGACAACATAAATGAATCAAACCTCTTGTTCCACTGACGAGGGGACTGTTTCAAACCATACAAGGAGCGCTTCAACTTGCACACATATTTTTCCTTGCCAGGCACTATCAACCCTTCCGGTTGGTCCATGTATATGTCCTCCTCTAGCTCTCCATGTAAAAACACAGTCTTCACATCTAACTGCTCAAGCTCAAGATAATGTGAAGCAACAATACTCAAGAAAGTACGAATTGAACTGTGTTTTACCACTGGAGAGAACACATCATTATAGTCAACACCCGGAATTTGACTGTAGCCTTTTGCAACTAACATTGCCTTATACTTTGGAGGATCGCTTGGAGATAAACCCTCCTTTCTCTTGAAGATCCACTTGTAGTTTATGGTCTTCTTTTTCTTAGGCAAAGGAACAACCTCCCATGTACTGTTCTTCTCAAGAGACTGCATCTCCTCTTGCATAGCAAAAATCCAATTCTCACTATCAGCACAACGAACAGCTTCTTTATAGGTTGCTGGCTCATGAACATTCTCCACCTGTTTAGCATAACTCAAAGCATAGTACGACAAATTACATTCTTCGATAAGACGTTTAGGAGGTACAACTGTCCTTGTTGACTTGCGTTGAGCAATAGGTAATTCCTCCTGTAGCTGCAAACTAGGAGGAGTTTGCTGAACATCATCATAAGCATCATCATCAGCAACATCATTATTATGGTCATCCTGCTCATCAGCAGGCTCCACCTGCACACCTATATTATCATCAACATGCTCCACCTGTATGCGCATACTCTGCAGCTCTTTTTCTGAAACATGATCTGAGAGCAAACTGTTAGTAAACATCACAAATTCATTGAATACAACACTCCTACTCATAAAAGTCTTCCCTGTTTCAGGATTCCACAATTTATAGCCTTTGATTCCCGAACCATAACCAAGGAAAAGACATTTAACAACTCTAGGCTCTAATTTTTCATTGTCAACATGAGCATAAGCAGTGCATCCAAAAACTTTTAACTGTGAATAATCAGCAGGCGTACCAGACCATACCTCAATAGGAGTTTTCTTATTTAGTGGAATAGAAGGTGACCTGTTGATCAAGTAACAGGCAGTATTAGCAGCTTCAGCCCAAAAACGCTTGCTCATCCTTGTATGAGACAGCATGCAACGGGCCTTGTAGATAATGGTTCTGTTCATCCATTCTGCCACACCATTCTGTTGTGGAGTATGGGGTATGGTGTGATGCCTAACAATGCCTTCCTGTCTGCAATAATCATTAAAGGCATGCGAACAAAATTCTCCACCATTATCAGTACGAAGCAATTTTACCTTTCTTTCAGTTTGTCTTTCTATCATTACTTTCCAGTTCTTAAAAGCAGCAAAAGTATCATCTTTCTGTTTTAGAAAATAAGGCCAAACCCTTCTAGAGTAATCATCAATAATTGTAAGCATGTAACGAGCACCACCAAGTGAGGGCTTATTAGAAGGACCCCATAAATCATCATGAACATAATCAAGAGTACCTTTGGTGGTGTGAATAGAAGTGTTGAACTGTACCCTCTTATGCTTGCTGAAAATACAATGCTCACAAAACTTGATCTTACCCGAAGTGCAGCCTTTCAGCAGGTTTCTCTTCATCAAATCTGCCATACCATGGTGACTCATATGTCCCAAACGCATGTGCCAAAGGTTAGTTTTACTAGGTTCATCATTAGTAACAGCAACAGCAGCGGAATCAGAACCATGTGAAGTACACCCTCTAAGGACATATAACTTTGCAGAATTAAGATCACCTTTCAAACAGACAATAGAACCTTTTGATACTTTCAGAATGCCATTTGAACCGGAATATTTGTAACCTTCTGCATCAAGCGTGCTCAATGAGATAAGATTTCTGGACATCCCTGGTATATACCTGACATTTTTCAGCGTGCGTGTCATGCCATCATCAGTCTTGATCTAAACTGATCCAATCCCCATGACGTCACATGGGTTATCATCTCCCATCCGCACAACATCCCCTTTCTGCACAGACTTATATGAACTAAACTAATTTCTGTTAGTGCAAATATGAAATGAACATGCGGAATCTAGAATCCATTCATCATGACCAGCAACACAACCAACAAGCACTACCAGACAATATCTAGAATCATCATCAGACGCAGCAGCAGCAACAGAGACCTTACCAGCCGACTTGTTTTTTCTCTTCTCCTTATTCTGTACTTTTCTGCAATCCTCAACATTATAATTTGTCAGTTTACAATAAACACATAACTTTTTATTACCATGCGGCTTGGACTTTGAACGACATCTCCTCTCGTAGTTCTTTCTACCATCATTGCTATCATATGAGGATCTGTTATCAGTTCTGCCTCTCACATGCAAAGCTTCGCCCTTTGAGGACGACGTTACGTCATGCTGCACCATAACTTTCATCTTCTCCTTAGACTAGAGAGCCTCATAAACTTCCTTTACGGTTAGTTCATCACGGCTCAAAAGTATGGTGTCACGAAAATTTACATACGAATTTGGCAAAGAACATAACAGTAGAAGACTCATCATACTTCACCTCCATCGACACTAGATCGGCCACGATCTTCTTGAATTCAGCGATGTGGGTCATCACCGAATCCTCCTCCTTCATCTTCAGAGTGAACAGCTTTATTTTCATCTGCATCTTACTGGTTAGATCCTTGGACATACAGATCGATTCCAGTTTCAGCCATAGTTCTGCAGCAGTTTTCTCTTTCAGACACTCCTGCAAAATATCATTATGAAGATGTAACTGAATTAGGGCGAGAGCCTTCTGATCCTTGCGGATCTCCTCAGGAGTCCAATCGGCCTTCGTCTTGCCGAAGTTATCCAGCGCCTCATCATAGTCATGAGTCTGCGCCAGAATTCCCCGCATCTTGACTTGCCATAGCGAGAACCGCGTGTCGTAGTTCAGCAGCGGAAGATCGAACTTCATCGACGTCGTCATGAACCCTACAGCAACTGAAGCTCCGGTACCACTTGTTATGAACGACGCATGGAATATGAAGTAAAACGAAATCAATCACAGCGGAGACACACGATTTAACGTGGAAGTCTCCACCATGAATAACATTAGCCACAGGACGAGGAGCACAGATGGAATAGCAACCGAGGTATGCAACTACCCTTCATGCAGGGTCCAATGGAGAACAGCAATGCTACTGCCATACCTGCCCTACTTCTAGATAGCAGGTGCTATGTTGATGCTTCTACTTCACAAGACCAAGCTGGAGCAGAACCAACGATAGTAGGTCTGGGTATTTTCGTACTTAATTTTCAGGTACAACCCACCCAGACGATCTACATCAAGGCTACACTCACCAGCTGCTCATCGATGATCATGGCAGAGGCTGCAAGTCTCACCCTTGCATCCTCCATCACATGGGCCATGAACATTCACAACTGCAACTTCCTTTCGGATTGTACTCGGGCAAAGGCGACGTGATGATGCCCCCCAACGTTCAGATTTGCCTGGGCAGCCGATCGATGGTTTCAGTTTTTTTAATACCAGTAAATATGCCCGTGCGTTCGTACAGGTCAATAATATATATTTTTAGTTTTTTTATTTAATATGTTTGAGCTTCATCGTTTAATATGTAGATGTTGAAGAATTAATACCCGACACTATTACTAATCAGAGGCCCCAACGAAGTCGCCACGTTAATTCTCACCAGACGCGCTAAGAAAAAAGATAAACCGCGTTTCTCATAATATTGTGATTTTTCATTATGAATACTAACTACATACTCCCTTCGTTCCAAGTTATAAGTCACTTTGATTGTTTTAGTTCATCCATTTTCCTACGTATCTAGAAATATTATTTATTTCGATGCATAGCAAAATTAATGTAACAAAAAAGTTAAAGCGACTTATAATTTAGAACGGAGAGAGTATTTAAAACATTGAAAAAAATTATTAAGACATACACTTATGTATATATTTATTACACCTAGACATGTCATCATATTTGTCCAGGCCCCCTTAACGAGAATGGCTGGTTCCGCCACTGCGGACGACGACAGCAGCAATGCAATGAATGGATGGATGGATGGGAGTTAGGTGTCTCATGTGGCTCATGCGCATCTGGGTAGTTACGCGCGATCCACACGACGTTCTCCTACCTCCTCCTCGTCGTCGCCGTCGTCGTCGTAGTTATACATAGATGGAGACACAACTACACTAGACACAATGCATGCATGCAGTACTACGTGCAGTCAAGAAACCATGCATGCATGCAGGTTACGGTTGACTGCAATGTGTGCTCTGTGGAAGCAAAAACGAATAGCCAGCGCATCCTTAATTACTTTTTGCTTTTATCACCTAAGAGCATGTTCAACCCACACAAAGGGAGTTGTCTGCATGCTTATTTTGAAATATGAACTTGGACAGCTAAATAGATAGCTCATGAAAGCTTCTCAGGAAAAAACGCCCCTGCGTTGCTCCTCTCTCAGGGGCGCCACGGGTGGCTCCGCGCCGCCGCCGCCACAGAAGACCACCGCGCCACCTGCTTCACTGCCCTCGCCACCGCTCGAACACGCGGTCAACCCCACTAGTGCAAGGACGGCGGCGGCGAGGCTCCCGCTTCTCGTCCTCCCTGCACTCGTGCTTCCATGGATGGTCGTCATCCTCGATTTCGGTGGCCGGAGGTAAGGTTCCAGTGGCCGGGGCACAGATCTGGTGGCCATGGATGCGGATCTAGTGGCTGGGAGTAGAGACTTGTCACCCCACGACGGTGTTGGCGTGTCACGGCTCCGTCGGCGACGCCTCCTATGCGGCTGTGCCCGTGCGCCTGGCTGTCGGGCCTGCTAGCCTATGCACACGCACCCTGCTGGTTGCCGGGTGGTGGCTGGCTGAGGCCGGCCCGCCTACTCCCTTGCACGGTCGGCGGTGGCTGGGCACACCGATCGGAAGACTCCCATTTTCATCCTTTGTGCAAGAGGTATGTTGTTTTTGCCTTCTTAAGAGCTAATAAAACTTGTTTGATTTCTGTTGTCTAGAGGCCTTTTACCCAAATTTCGTAGCTCATTTGTATCACTATTTAACCCCTTGCTGGAAGAAGCTAATTTTAGGTTTCCACTGCCAGCAACTTTTGTGGAGCAATTGAGGACGACGCGCACCTCTTTTTCCACTACAACCTTCCCCGGGCGGTATGGTTCTCCTTTAACCCAACTGTAAGAACTCATAATCTCTCTCACGAAATAGATGGGGTTCAGCTTATATTACAAACTCTAATAACTGATACTACACCAGAACCCCTATTCTCTAAAATATTATTTACTTTGTGGTACATATGGAAGGCTAGAAATGATTACCATTTCCATAGGAAAGCTTGGACTCCTGTACAGGTACATACTACTGCTCACCTCAATACTCACACTCAGGCCATAGCATCCACTGTCTCCACCATGAATAACATTAGCCACAGGACGAGGAGCACAGATGGAATAGCAACCACTACTTCAGGTATGCAGCTACCCTTCATGCAGGATCCAATGGAGAACAGCAATGCTACTGCCATACCTGCCCTACTTCTAGATAGCAGGTGCTATGTTGATGCTTCTACTTCACTAGACCAAGCTGGAGCAGCACCAACGATAGCAGGTCTGGGTATTTTCATACTTAATTTTCAGGTACAACCCACCCAGACGATCTACATCAAGGCTACACTCACCAGCTGCTCATCGGTGATCATGGCAGAGGCTGCAAGTCTCGCCCTTGCATCCTCCATCACACGGGCCATGAACATTCACAACGGCAACTTCCTTTTCGAATTGTACTCGGGCAAAGGCTTTGTGATGATGCCGGATTCTGATTTTTTTCTCCCCCCCAACGTTCAGATTTGCCTTGATAGCCGATTGATGGTTTTGGTTTTTTTAATACTAGTAAATATGCCCGTGCATTGCTACGGGTCAATAATATATATTTTTAGTTTTTATTATTTAATATGTTTGAGCTTCATCGTTTAATATGTAGATGTTGAAGAATTAATACCCGACACTATTACTAATCAGAGGCCCCCAACGAAGCCGACACATTAATTCTCACCAGACGCGCTAAGAAAAAAAAGATAAATGCTAGAAATTATCACGTTAATCAGAAACATCCAACCATCCAATCAAAAGACCAGTCATTTATAACCATTGGATCTATTTTGTTTTTTTATAAGAAATTACTCACCTTGCCATTATATATTATAGATAAGAAGATAGTCCAAAATCTTATTATTGGGGAGAACAAAAAATTCAGCCTCACGTGGAGAAAATCTCGAGCAGCAAGTACCATCACGTTTTAATCCATTATTAACAAAAGCTAAATATATTAACAGTACATACAATGAAGTTTAGAACAAATGAACAATAGCATCAAAAGATGAAGCTTTATAAAAAAATATTATTGAAAAGTTTCTCTGCTATCTACTTTTAACATTATGTTTAGTGGCCGTTTAAATTGACAACTTATTAAGATAGGAAGCAAACAAAAAAGGATAAAATAACTAAGGTTTTAAACACCCAACTCACCCAAGCACACCCAGTGAATTTACGCACGCACTCACCCAGCCAACAGCCCAATACACGCACGCACGCACAGCCCAAACACATTCACTTAGGCCTTCTCACGTACAGGGCAGCCCAAACTCACGCACCCAGCAGAAGGGGAGAACTCCACTAAAAAAAGCAGAAGGGGAGAACTTTTTTTTTGAGAAGAAAGGCACGCATCTGACTTTTGTTCCTCGCGACCGGCGGCCGCCAGGAGTCCTGCCGTTGGTGCACCTCCCTGACCGGGACTTGATCTATTTGAGCCTCTTATCCATGGTGCACTCTTCTTTTTCTCTTGTTCCATCTGCTAGAGCTATCGTTTATTGAGTATGAATCCTAATTTGGGATTTTATTGCGCTGTTTTGAGATCAGGAGGCTGCCTGCCCCGCGAACTCGCGAGTCCATGGGCCGTCTTCCCTCTAGGCGTCATGGTCCCCAGGCTCTATCTCGCTACCGCGCGTCACTTCCGGCCGTCAGACGCCCTTTGCGGCTCTGCGCCTGTCCGGAGTCTCCGCCAGCCATCGAGCGCCGCCGGACTTTCTTCGCGGTTCTTTGCCTGGCGCATGCTCTGCGCCGGCTGTCTTTTTGTCTGACTTCCTCCGCGGTTCCGTGCAGGCAGGGATGAAAACGGTACGAATATTTTTCGACCGTATTCGAGACCGAATCCGTTTAGAGGGGTTTTAATCCGTCCAAATCTGAGTCCGGATATTTAACATCCGATACCGTATCCGTATCCGAATATTTAAATCACATATTTATGATCTCGATATTCAATCGTATCCTATCCGTCATTTTTTATACTATCCGTATTCGATTCCGAATCTGGACATAAATATGAAAACAAATACGATATCAGTGATATCCGTCCGTATCCGATCCGTTTTCATCCCTACGTGCAGGGCAGGTCTGTACTTGGTGCTGCCGGCTGCACTCGTACAACGACCCTCCGAGGTTGGCGAGGCTCCACAGGTGCGGTTTTTTTCGGGTTTGGACTCTGTAAGCTTGCACTTTTCCATTTCAGTAATTGAGGCCACCTTACCTTTGAAATGTGTTAACGATATTTTTTTTTCTCCGTGATGAGGATAATTGTTTGCTAAATTTCACTTGCAGGGAAGGATTTAGCATTTTTTTCAGAAGCCTGGTGGATTGTAATAAAACAAGATAATTTGGAAGGTATTGCTATTCTTTCTCTTTAGTTAGCATTTTTTTTGTCTGCAGTGTCTATGTTGTTTTGCGTTTGCTCGTCTTTTGCTTTTTTTTGCCCTGTAGTGGTTTTCCACTGGAATAGAATATTTAGGATTTTGCCATAGCAAATAGAAATATCATTATCAAACACCACTTTGCGTATGTTTAACTCCACTGGCGTAGAATAATAGAGTACATGTACACATCATGGTTACATTTTATTTTTCAATCAGTACATGACTTATTTGGTTAGGACCTCCGCGTAGACGATATTCTTAGTTTATGTCCTGCTTGTACTGATCTTCTTCTTCGTCTTCTCCTTCTTCTCGTCCTCCTCCTCCTCCTCTTCATGTCTTCCTGTGAGTACCTTTATGTTCTTTGCCACCGTCGCTCTAGAGAGGGCGACATACAGTTGTCCATGAGAAAAAACCGGGTCAGGCAGATAGACGTCCACGTTTGGTATTGTCTGCCCTTGCAATTTGTTTATTGTCGTTGCGTAGCTTAGTCTGACTAGAAATTGTTTCCTCTTTAAACGAAATGGGAACATCTCATCGTCTGAGGGACACATTGGTATTCTAGGCAAGAAAACCTGCATTCCTAAGTGCTGTCCGAGCACAATCTCCGCATCGATTGCATTCTTCTGGAACGCACGTACGACCAGTCTTGTGCCATTGCAAAGACCGTTAGCCGGGTCAATATTTCTGAGCAGTATGATTGGACAATTAATTTTGAGTTTGAGCATATGTGGAGGCAGTCCGTTTGGTGTAAGGCTGTTTAGAAATTCTAGGGGATAATAGTTGTGTGGATCGTCTTCTACAGAATCGAAGCTGTGATACACCATCTCTTCCCCCTTGAAGCGATCAATTATTTTTAGGTTGATGCTGTCTATGAAGTCGTTCTTTGTGGATAGAATTGCTCTCGACGTGATGTATTTTGGATCCTTCAAGGAAGCACCGTCCTTTTGGTAGATATGGTCGATTAGTCTATCCAGTCCATTATCTTCTATCTTGTGTTCCATGCATATACTTTGAGGTAGAAGGATTTCACCCTTTTCATTCATCTCTTCTGTTCTGTTTCCAACACGCAGAAGGAATTCTGCGAACCACGGGTCGTTTTGAGCCCTCATGTTCCGTACAAGCTTCAAATGTTGCATGCAGTTCCATAGCTCGGATCTGCGTAGCGATGTGTCTACTATCTGGGCTCTTGAACCCTTTCGGACAACAGGTAGGACTTGCCTAAAATCTCCTCCGAACACAACAGTTTTTCCTCCGAATGGTAGATTTGGTATGTCCATTATGTCCCGCATGCTTTTATCTAGCGCCTCAACAGCTTGCCTCTTAGTCATAGATGCTTCGTCCCATATTATTAGTGTTGCAGCTTGTAGTAGCTTGGCTGTCCCGCTTTGTTTTCTGAATCCACAGATTGATCCGTTGTCTATTCTTAGTGGTATCTTGAACCTCGAGTGTGCAGTCCTTCCTCCGGGCATTATTGAAGCCGCAACACCGGAGCCGGCTGTTGCTAGAGCAATCTTACCTTGGCTGCGCACGGTGGCTAGGAGTGCCCGGTAAAGGAATGTTTTTCTCGTGCCTCCTGGGCCATCAACAAAGAAGGGGCCTCCTATTTTGCTGTTAGTTGCTGACATGATCTTGTAACTCATGCAAAGATGCGTCCTCTGGGTCTACCTTGATTGAGGATTCCTCGATAATCTCCCTAGGTATGCTGTCTGATGTGTCATGCAGTTTGTCAATTTCTGGAAGTGGAAATGATTTGATGTCTTTTCCCATTGACTGCAGCATGTCTCTGATATTTCTTAGTACCATCTGTTGGACTATGTGTTTGCACTTGCAGTGTCTGCTATAGTCTTATGACATTGCCTCAAGGTGATTGTTCCAAAGACTACGGATGTCGCTTGGTTCACAAAACACTAGTATTGTTGCGAACAGTCTTCTTAGCGATGATGGCATCTGAAACAACTTTGCTTCTGTCATGCATTCATCTATTGTGTTGTCTGCTTCAATGAGTCCCATTTTTTCTGCGGCATCCCTAAATGTTGGCATTATTTGACCGTCAATCGTTCTTAAGTCTGTGTAGCTTGTTGCGCCCGTCACATGGTTTAGGAATACCCAAAGATAGTATCTTTCTCCTTCAGCTAGATGTGCTGCGACTATCCTGCCAATCTGGTATTTTGTTTTTGTTTCCTCAGTTGCCATAGCTTGCCCTTTGTGTTCCAAGTAATACTCAGGAAAGTCTCTATACAGTATGCCACGGGCTTTTTTCATCATTGGTGTTCCTTTCGAAGTATGCTGTCGGCATTGATCTTTCCGTGCCTCCACGGTTGATTACATCCTTGATTTTGTCTTTGCCATCGTATGAAACCATGTGCATGTTTGGGAGATGCAGCTGCAGCTGCTGAACTGGTGGGTTTATTTTGCTTAGTTTATATTCTCCACAGTGCTTCTGGAGGCGTCACCCATCGTGCGTCTCTATACTGTCGAATCTCATCGACTTGTACTTTGTTTTCTACCCCAGTAACAGATATAGATGCCTTGTCATGTCCCTTGTATAGGTATTTATATAGGTACTTGACTGCTTTAATGCTCGAGCATATCTCAACATTTATGTGGCGGTTGAACATCATCAATAGGTATGGGTTGTAAGGAACAACCCACCTGTTATCTAGTTCGCATTTTCTGACTTTTGCGGTCCTTCCGTCATTGCGTCTCCTATATAATGGGTAGGAGTCCTTGCCTGTTATTGTAGTTTCAATAAATACCCTTGGGTAATTGTTCTTGCATGACGTACGATTCTTTGTGCACAGACAATATCTATTCAATGCTCCGCAGGGACCATGCATCATATGTTTGACTACCAATTTGTATAGCTCTGGGTATTTGTACTTGTTAGGGAGTTCGACGGAGATGATTCTATCATACTGATCTGGGCATGTGTACTTGTATTTTCCTGTCATGATCAACAAGAAGTGAGCATGTGGTAGTCCCCTCTTCTGGAATTCTACCACATAGGTATACGCCTTAACCATTCCGAGATTGTCCTTTTCAAATAGCTGGTGCTTCATTTCTTCTAGCTTTGCCCTGAAAAAACGAACAACCAGGTCTGGGAAATGCTGTGGTATCTGTCCAAACTTTAGTTCATTTTTTATCTCTTCTCAGTTTGGGTTGCATGTCATCATAAGGAATATGTTTGGTTTTTCATATTTTCTGACCAGAGCCATAGTCTAGATACCGACGATGTTTATCTCTTGGCCCTCCAATAAATGATGATGGGAGTATTCTTTTCCCAATTTCATTCCCCTGTTGCTCGCCCGCTTGAATGCTATCCAGAAGCCCTTGGTATAAGTCTGCTCTGATTTCTTTCCGATGATGATACATGTAGTCCAATCTAGAGTTTTCAATCTTGATGTATGTATCTACAGCAAACTGCTGGAATAGTCGTCCGCCATGTAACACTGTATCGAAAATACTTGGTCGCACATGGAATTTGTAGCATTAGTATTCTCTCATGGTTATACACAGTCTGCTGTTTGAATATGTTTTAATATTGTAAAATCAACAGTCAGCTTCATACGAATATATATTGTAATTTAATTTAAGATAAGATGAAGTATATGACATACTAACCTGGGTCATCGCCGTTATCCTTTTTCTTTGCACGAACCTTTATCACATCTTCCATTCGTACAACGACTTTTGGGATATCTGGATGCCAACCTAGTTCGCCTCTTGGAAAGAATATAGGATATGATAATGGATCATAGCATCCATGATATGATCGTATGCCCTGTATTTCATTGTTTTTGCCATGCAATATTATGTTCTTGTCAAAAGTATTTCTTCTTTTGTTTCCATCTATCCATACTGCAGCTACCTTGGTGCGTTGTATACTCTCTGATCCAATCTTTGGTCAAGGTTCAAGATAATTCTGTAGTCCTCGAGGTTCTGGGCCTATCCCAAACTCCTAAACTGTTCTGAGTATGGGTTTTCGCGTAGAACGTCGGTGATTATGCTCATTATGTGCTTGTCTTGCTCGTATATTTCCTTGCGGCAACGACGGTAACGATGCTCTAGGCTTGGGTCGTCATCGTAGAAGTACAGCTCTAGGTGCGTGGCATTTAATTTGCTGGACTATTACCAATCGAGGGTATGTTGCAGTAGATCTGACCATGTGCTCGAAAGGTGTAGATTCCAGTGTTTCTGACGTCGATGGTGTCTTTGTCGAGCTGGCAATATAGAGTTGTAAATGAGAAGTGTCCGTTGAAGAATTTGATATTGTTCCAAAAATGTCTTGCATCAGAATCATTGCTTGTCCAAAGCCTCATGAATTGAGTCGGTGTCTCTGGACTTGCTAGTTTGATCTTTCCCTTTTTGCAACATAAGCCTTCGGTATCGTACTCAAACTTTTTTGCATTGCAAAATTTGCAATTTTCCACAGTTTTCAGCATGTGAGTCTTTTCTCGTATGTTGCTATAGATGATCTTGTATGGGTCAGGGATGTTTGAATCTTCAGCAGCTGTTTCCTCGTCGTCTGAGATTTCGACTTCCTCATCTATGCCCCACTCTGTTTTTATTTATAGAATCTTATAATCAGTATAGTATATAATAATATAATGGTGCAAATATATTTCAATCTTATTTTCCTACCTTGAGCAGAGAACATATATTCTTCCTCATTGGCGTCTTGTTCAAATATCACTCCATCATTGTCTCTAAATTTTTGTTACTTATATTATTTTTTATATTTCATAAGAGTATATTAAATAATAACTTGAAACTTACCCTGATCTTCATTGTAGGCTGATCCTGGTGCATCTTTGTCTTTGGTTGCGGTTGTTGGGCACGTTGAAGAGGAAATGTCTGTCCAAGAAACATGGTTAGTTTCACAAAAAAAAATTGTTCTAATGTGAGAATATTGTGTATAACGATAGTATTATTACCATTAGTCATCACTTCTTGATGCTGTAGATGTCCCGTGCCATTGTCTCCTGTGATTTTGGATGTTTCTTTTTCTGATGGTACAGAGACATTTTCCACCTGTTTTGATGTGCATTCTGTCGGCCTCTTTTCTTCGTTGAAGGTTGATGTTTTAACTTCGAGTTCAGTTTCGATATATGCAGGGTTCTCCATAGCGATTGAATCCTTGGTCTGTGTGGTGCGCTTTAGTTCTTGGTTAGCTGTAATATGTTCTATCCTAACTTTCTTTTTTTTTCTTGCTCCATGTTTGCATATCTCTGCCTTTGTTTTGCGTATTTTCTGGTCTTCTGCTGTACATGTTTATCTGCATGTGTTTGTGTTGATTCCTTCTTTGCTTTCTTTTGCTGATAGGCCTCACGGCGTCTTTTTAATTGTTCTTGTTTTTTTTCGTTCTCTGTCTTGCATCTTATTTCCTTGGCATTCATGAATGGACTTTGTGAGCCAATTGAATTTTCTTCCTTCTTTGCTTTCTTTTGCTGATAGGCTTCACGGCGTCTTTTTAATTGTTCTTGTTTTTTTCTTCTGTCATCCGTGCATACCTATCTCTCTCTCTTACTTGTTTTGTCTTTGGCATTCATGACTGGACTTTGTGAGCCTGTATGAGAGTTATGTGTACTATAAATAATGTTGGATTAAATAAGAAAATAGTTTAATATTGATGTAAGGCTATATTTTTAATAGAGTACTTAAAGTTTTTTGTTAGAATTGTTACTGCACTAACCTGGATTAATGACTTTGTTTTTGTTAGCATACACATTGCTATTGAACTGATTCACATCATTGCCTTGCACTGCAAAAATATATACACGTGTTAATGTTGATTAAATAAGAATATAGTTTAACATTTATTTAAGGATATATCTTTAATAGACAACTTAAAGTTTTTTGTTGTAATTCTTATTTCCTAACCTGGATTCAGGACTTCTTTGTTCCTGTTACCATACACATTGATATTCAACTGATGCACATCATTTCCTTGCACTGCAAAAATATATACACATGTGTTGGAACATGAGTTAAAAAACTGATGTACTAAAGGTGATACTTGTTTTTCTAGACTGTCATTTTTTTTGCATACAATACATTAATAAATGATTTTTTTAAGTTAATTTACCTCGAATCAACTGTTCTTGTTCATGCGCAGGATCAGTGTTTAAGTCAAAAGGATGTATAATTTGGTCGCAGCGTTTCTCCATAGCACCTCTTGCAAGTATGTCTTTGGAGTCGTCGAGGTTGACATCTTGCTGATCTGTAATCATATCTTCATCATCGATATCAATTATTGGCTTTGCAACTTCCTCGTATGGTTCATTGTTGATATCTATGTCCATGATGTTGAAATTTTTGATTGTACTGGTTTGAGCAATGGAGTCTAAAGAGTATGGATTCGATTGTTTTTGCGTTTGTATGAAGTCAATCGAGATCTAAAGCAACCAGTGACAATTTTATATTCTTTTTGAATTTCCTATCGCTATTAATTAATATACTAGTATAGTGCCCGTGCTAACGTTACGGCAACACATAATAAGACAAATCAAATAAATAAAAGACATATATGTCAAATTATTAAGCATCACTCAGATATATGTGAAGCTCCCTTACATTCAGAAGCCGCCCGCTGAGCTGCCATGTTAAGTCCAAAGTTAACTTATGAATCCTATGCAGACTATCTCAAACAAGAAAATTTTGCGTTGTTGGATATATACATCTGGAACTTCAGTTCATTATATATTTATAACAGTGACTCGACAAAAGTATATATATTGAAGTCTAAAAGGGGAGGCGCCAAAGCAAGTCAAAATGCATATAAACCACAATATTTGTATTCAAATCAACTTCATGTTTCCTAGATCCTTTTCAGTAACTCAAGCTAAGTAGCAACACTTTTTGAGTGGATCTGATCCTTGGTCATCAGGATGTGGAATGTGTGTTCAGAACTTGAGATTGTTTGTCTATGAAGAATTGCAAAGAGGGTCCCTTGAAGGATATATTACCAAGATTGCGAACGCCTGATGCCTTCATCTCCAGATGCACCTTTTCCTGTCTCCATGTGAAACTAAAACAATCAGTATTTTTTCGACCTGCCTGCATGTAAAAAAAGGAAATATGTTAAGTACCAAGCCAAATTGTGTGCCTTGTGCAAAGATGGTGAGTAGGACTCTGACGAAGAAAATACTTTGTAGCTTGGTGTTGAGAATCTATCGACCACTGTGATTTATCAATTACGGTATTTGTTAAACTGAATATCAGCTCAACCATTCAAGTGTGTACACCTTGTACTTCACCAGAAAATGAATGACTTTTCCTACTATTGATGTCGAGAAAACAATTTGAAACATATTGGACCCTTAGTGATTTTCAGTTTAAAGAGTGAAGACAGCATATATGGTTATGTAGAACACATGTAAGGCAACCAAATAGACAACTCACCTCTGTCGCAGCTTTATCAATTTCCCCAGGTGGTCAGGAAGTGTGCCGTTACAATTATTTGAGCCCAATGTGTTAGGATTGATCTCCCATCTAGTTAGGCCCAACGGTCTAAATGGGCCTTGTTCTCGCGCCCTGATCGGGGGCGCCCAACCCTACATGGTTGGTGGGCCCCCGTCGCACAGCGCTATAAAGGAAGGTGGGGGCCGAGGCTCGCAGTACGAGGTTAACCGTGCCGCCAGTCACCCCACCGACATCCTAAACCCTAACCCGATCAAGATAGGGGCGCTGCCAGCGACGGGAAGCCTCATCGACGCCGGCAACGCCACCCCGACATCACTTCACCGCCTCCGTCTCCACCGACCGTCACTGTCGGCGCGTAGATGGCACCACCGGCGAACGAGACATCCAACCCCACTGCTACGATTCCGGCTCTCGATGGTTTGCAGTTTTCCTACTCCTCTCTCTCTCTCTGTTTCTCTCTCCCTTTTCCTCAGTAGTTCATGAAGTAGGAAATGTTGTTTCTATATGCAATGAAATGAACTTGTATCTACTGTTTAATACCCGATCTAGTGAACCTAAGAAGATAGAGATCTAACATTGGTACCGGAGCCACGGTTATTGAAAGAAATCTAGATCGGGAAAACAAAGAAAGGTAGAACCGTTTTCGGATCGGCAAACCCTAACCCGGATCCCAGTTTTCCATTCGGATGAACGAAAAGAAAGAAATAAAAAGCAAAGAAAACAAATCGGCAAGAACGAACCCTAACCCTAACCCTAACCCTAACCCTATTTTCCCATTCGGATAAACCCGAAAAGAACAACTCAAATTAGAAAGGGGAAAGTAGGGCTAGGGTTAGGGTGCGTCGGATGAATCTTCACCGGCGCAGGAGAAGAAGCGCCGATTCGGCTCGCTGCTCGCTGGGCTCGGCCAAGGGGCGCCGCGGCCAGGCCGCTCGACGGCGGCGTGCTCACCCGTTGGGGAGCACGCGCGCCGGTGAGGGGGCCGGCGACGGCGCAAAGGACCGCTCGCTCGTCTTTTTCGCTCTTGGTTGTGGATCACTACTGCCGCTGGAGAGAGAGAGAGAGAGCGGCGAAGAAGAGAGAGAAAGGGAAGGGACGAATGGCTAGGGTTTTCCAGGGCAGCGACGGCCGGTGACATTTTGATCAGCCGAAACGGCCGCTCGGCCGTCGGATCGAGACGGACAGCCGAGATTCGATGGGCCAACTCGCCGGCCCAGGCGGGTGCAAGCGCGCGCGGCGCTTTGCCGGCCCAGGCCCAGGTTGCAGCCTGGGTGCGGCCTGTGCGCGCGAGGCAAGCCGGGCCGAGCCGGTTTCAGTGCGTCTTGGGCCGCGCTGGGCTGAAAATGAAAAGAAGAAGAAAATTTTTCTTATTAATTTCCAGAAGCAATTTTAAATGCATATTTTGATGAATTTGAATGTTTTTGACACAATTTTCTGTGCAAATTTTATCCAACGATATTTTGCTCAGAAAACAGTGAATTTTTTTAGTGCTTCTGGAAAATAATAATATGAAAGATCGTTAATGTTTCCGCTGTGCATGATAATTATTGTTCTCTTTGATTAAATTTGAACCAACGGGGTAATTTAATTTTAAGAGAAATGACGAATTTTTGATAATTTTGATGAGGTTATGATGTTGTTATTTTTCGACCAACGTTGTTAATAACAATATTATAATTTTGATCCATGAGAAATTGTGCATCAATTTTATTTCTGCCCAACGGTGATGTAAAATTTTTGCATGAATGAATTATATGTTTTAATTTGACCAACGTTGAGTTAAAGCATACGATTTTATGTATAAATGTTTCTCACTAACTCTGGTGTGGTTTCAGGAGGCAAATGTATTGTGAATATTGCGAACATCCCGACACTCAACGGGAGCAATTACCGTGTGTGGCGGGAGAAATATGAACTGGAACTTGCGTTGGGAGAGGTCGATTTTGCCATCATCTCACCGTGTCCCATTGAACCAGAGGACCTGGTGAGAGACGAAAATGAATCTGACGCTGATTTTGCTACTAGAAAGCGTGATCATGCTGAGATAAGAATGAGATATCATCTTGAACATAGGCAATAGACTCTCTCCAACCGCAAGTGCCTGTTGGTAGCCAAGGCCACCATAGAAGAACAGATAAGGGGCTCAATCCCTGAATGTGCTACTGCCACAGAATATCTTGATAAAATCAAGAGTCAGTTTACTGGGTCTACCAAGGCCACAGCAAGTTCACTGATAAAGAAGCTTGTGAATGAGAAATACACAGGTGGTAGCATAAGAGAGCACATTTTGAAGATGAACACTACGGCATCTAAGCTAAAGGAAATGAATTTGAAGAAAGATGATTTCCTGATTCATTTAATTTTTGCTTCTTTGCCAAAAGAATATGACACTTTTATTGTGAACTATAATATGCAGCCTGAAAAATGGGGCATAGAAAGACTTATTTCAATGTGTGCTCAAGAAGAGAAGAGGATTAAGTCCTCACGGGGTGAATCCGCTCACTTTGTGAAGGATAACAAAAGAAAGAGCTTTAATGGCAAGAATTTTAAACCACAAGTGAAACCCAAGTGGGATAAGGCCTCTTCCTCAAATTCACAGGGAAAGAAACCCCAGGACTCTGAAAATCAGCAGAACAACTCCTATGGTGGAGCTGAGAAAGATCAATGTAAGCACTGCTTCAAGAAGGGACACAACAAGAGAGACTGTCCAGACTTCCTGAAATCTCTCCTAAAGAGAGATGATGAATTAATTATATTTGTAGATGAATCTCTGTATTTATATTATGCTAAATCCACTTGGTGGGTTGATTCAGGAGCAACTACTCATGTTGCAAATTCTTTACAGGGATTAAGTGGGACGAGAACCTTGCAAAGAGGAGAAAGAACGATTAAAGTTGCATATGGAGTGCAAGCCAATGTTGAAGCTATTGGAGATTTATCTTTAGAATTGAATAATGGCTTTGTACTTAGACTTAAAGAAGTACTTTATGTTTCCTCTTTGCGTAGAAATTTAATAAGTGTTTCAAAACTTGATGATGATGGAATTGATTGCCATTTTGGTAATGGCAATTATAAGATACTTGTTGATAATAAATGTGTTGGTCTTGCCTTCCGACAGGACAAGATTTATTTATTATCTCTTAATGAGAATGCGAATAATATATGCGATGAGAATATGAATGATTCCCCATCTGCGAATGTAACTAAGAAGCGGAAGCGAATTGATGATGCCTCTTCAAAATTATGGCACTGTCGCTTAGGCCATATTTCGAGGGGGAGAATAGAACGGCTGATTAAAGAATCAATTCTTCCGCACTTAGAATTTTTAGATTTAGAACAATGCGTTGATTGCATCAAAGGAAAGTATGTCAAGAAAATTAAGAAAAATGCCAAACGAAGCGCAGAAACTTTAGAAATAATCCACACTGATATATGTGGTCCATTTCCTGTGAAAAGTGTGGATGGTTATGATTCATTTATAACATTCACAGACGACTACTTTCGTTATGGCTATATTTATCCAATTAAAGAAAGATCGGAAGCATTGGATAAATTCAAAATATTTAAAGCTGAAGTTAAAAATCAGCGCAATAAGAAAATAAAGATAGTACGATCAGACCGAGGTGGAGAGTACTATGGGCGACATACCCCATATGGCCAAATTCCTAGACCGTTTGCAAAGTTTCTATAGGAAAATGGCATAGTCGCTCAGTACTCCACACCGGGGGAGCCTCAGCAGAATGGAGTGGCTGAAAGATGTAACCGTACCTTAATGGATATGGTAAGAAGCATGATAAGTTACTCCACATTACCGATTAGTTTATGGATGGAGACACTGAAAACCGCCATTCACATACTTAATCGAGTACCTAGCAAATCGGTGCCTAAAACACCGTATGAATTGTGGACAGGAAGGGAACCCTCACTTAACCATTTGCGTGTGTGGGGCTGTTCGACTGAGGCAAAAGTGTTTAACCCAAACATAGGAAAGTTAGACTCTAAGACAGTCAGCTGCCATTTTATTGGCTATCCAGAAAGATCGAAAGGATATCGCTTCTATTGTCCTAACAGACATACGAAGATTGTAGAAACAAGACACACTATGTTCTTGGAGGATAACATGATCAGGGGGAGCATGGTAGCACGAGAAATAAGCCTACAGGAGAAGCGGGTATATGTACCCACTCCGGTTGAAGAACCATTCTTTACACTACCTATTGTTGTTGCGCCGACAGTGCAAGACACTATAGTGCCAACACCTGTTGCAAGTTCTCCCGTGGCGACAATGAATGAACATGAGGAACCTATCTTTGAGGAGCCTATCCTTGAGGAACCTATAGAACCAAATGTCGCACATGAGGAAGAACAGCAACAGCCCAATGAGGAACAAGTGCCAGATGCCCCTAGAAGGTCTCAAAGAACAAGAAGGTCAGCTATTTCTAATGACTATGAAGTTTATGAAATAGAAGAATTTCGGATGGGGGATGATCCCACCTCATTTGAAGAAGCCATGAGGAGCGACCACTCATCAAAGTGGCTTAAGGCCATGGAAGATGAAATGAAATCAATGAGTACCAATAAAGTTTGGGACTTGGAAATTATTCCTAAAGGAGCCAAAACAGTAGGTTGTAAATGGATTTACAAAACAAAATATGACTCCCAAGGGAATGTAGAAAGATTTAAAGCGCGACTTGTGGCGAAAGGTTTTACGCAAAGAGAAGGGATTGATTACAATGAGACGTTTTCTCCAGTCTCATGTAAAGATTCCTTCAGAATTATAATGGCACTTATAGCTCACTATGATTTGGAGTTACATCAAATGGATGTAAGGACGACGTTCCTTAACGGGGACTTGAAAGAAAATGTTTATATGGCACAACCGAAAGGTTTTGTTGTAATAGGAAAAGAAAATATGGGATGTCGCCTAAAGAAATCAATCTACGGATTGAAGCAAGCCTCAAGACAGTGGTATTTGAAATTTGATAGAACAATAAAAGGTTTTGGGTTTAAGGAAAATGTTGAGGACAATTGCGTTTACGCAAAATTCAAGAATGGAAAGTACATATTCCTGATTCTGTATGTGGATGACATTCTGCTTGCTAGCAGTGATGTCAATCTACTAATGAAAACGAAGAAATTCTTGTCCTCAAACTTTGATATGAAAGATCTCGGTGAGGCCTCGTTCGTTTTGGGAATAGAGATTCACCGAGACAGAAGAAAGGGGGTTCTAGGATTATCACAAAAGGCATACATAGAAAAGGTTCTGAAGAAATTTAGTATGCATGCGTGCAGTCCTTCACCTGCTCCTATTGTCAAGGGCGATAGATTTGGGGAACATCAATGTCCCAAGAACGAATATGAGATTAATCGAATGAAAGCGGTACTGTATGCTTCAGCAGTTGGAAGTTTACAATATGCTCAAGTGTGTACACGCCCTGACTTAGCTTTTGTTACCGGGTTACTTGGCAGATATCAAAAGAATCCAGGAATAGAACATTGGAAATTAGTAAAGAAAGTCCTGCGTTATTTGCAGGGTACAAAAGGCCTCATGCTAACGTATAGAAGATCTGATTCCCCTGCAGATAGAGGGGTATTCAGATTCCGATTATGCGGGAGAAGAAAGAAAATCCACATCAGGATATATATTTACTCTCGCAGGAGGGGCTATATCATGGAAAAGCTCCAAACAAACCGTAACTACATCCTCGACAATGTATGCCGAGTTTGTAGCATGCTATGAGGCAACGAGGCAGGTGAATTGACTAAAGAAATTCATACCCGGATTGAAAGTGATTGATAATATCAATGAACCAGTGAGGTTGTATTGTGATAACAACCCAGCGGTACAGTATGCTCACAACAATAGGTCAAGTGGTGCTGACAAACACATTGACATAAAGTACTATGTTGTGAAAGATAAAGTTTGGGATCATATAATAAATCTTGAGCATATAAGTACAAAGAAAATGCTCGCGGATCCGCTCACAAAGGGCTTACCACCCAACGTGTTCAGAGAACACGTAGCCGGCATGGGTTTAAGGGAAAGCCTATGATTCCCGAACATATGAAGGGCCCAGAAGAAAGTTTCATTCCAAAACGGAGAAATGTGTTGTGGCTGTTAGTCTAACAGCACTAATTGCTGTGACGATGAGATAGTTCAATGCACTAATCTGTAATGGAATAGGATAAAAGCAAGAAAGATATGAATCGAAAGTTTTGAGTATGAAATTAAAGAACGAAGAATATACGAGAGATCAAGGGAGAGAATGTTAGGATTGATCTCCCATCTAGTTAGGCCCAACGGCCTAAATGGGCCTTGTTCTCGCGCCCTGATCGGGGGCGCCCAACCCTACATGGTTGGTGGGCCCCCGTCGCACAGCGCTATAAAGGAAGGTGGGGGCCGGGGCTCGTAGTACGAGGTTAACCGCGCCGCCAGTCACCCCACCGACATCCTAAACCCTAACCCGATCAAGATAGGGGCACTGCCAGCAACGGGAAGCCTCACCGACGCCGGCAACGCCACCCCGACATCACTTCACCGCCTCCGTCTCCACCGACCGTCGCTGCCGGCGCGCAGATGGCACCGCCGGCGAACGAGACATCCAACCCCACTGCTACGACTCCGGCTCTCGATGGTTTGCAGTTTTCCTACTCCTCTCTCTCTGTTTCTCTCTCCCTTTTCCTCAGTAGTTCATGAAGTAGGAAATGTTGTTTCTATATGCAATGAAATGAACTTGTATCTACTGTTTAATACCCGATCTAGTGAACATAAGAAGATAGAGATCTAACACAATGCCCTGACAGAATTAATTAATAAACTAATTTAGATCCAAAGGAATGTTCAAATGGAAGTGCTGTTAAGTACTTCTTGACATTCAGTGCATACAATTGCTCCAATAAAACATATAGTTACTCAAAAATGCCACCCATCGTCGCTTCACCAGCACGGCCCCTCATCATGCAGCAAGAGGTCCTAAGCATGAGTAGCACATGGTAACGATTTCATCTCAGTTCGACCAAACTCCAATCCTAGGCATCAGCCAGCAGGAGCTTGTTCATAAACCAGAGAGTGAGAGACATATATAGGGCAAAGCATCTAACAAGCCAAAGGATAGACATGACTGAATCAGGAGTTCAGGACACGACCATGGCACACGCATCAACCATGGTGTTCCAGTGGGGCAGCGGCCAGTGGTGAGAAAGGTGGCAGAGGAGGAGGGAAAGGAGCTAGGGCCGTCGCACGGACACAGGCAAAAACATGTCGGGGTCCACGAGGAGGAGGAGTTGCTAACCGGATCTCCTGACGATGGCGGTGGATAGGGCTCGGCGTCCTCACGCATGCCTCGCTCCTTGACCCGCCTGACCCGTTGCAGGAGCTTGTCGCTGCTACGCTCAGCTTTCTCGCTAAGCGTGCAGGAGTCCGCTCCGCGGCCACGATGCGGCCCTTTTCCAGCTCCAGGCGCCATGACCGTGGACGCCGCCGCCGCGCTGCGCTAGCCAGGATTGGCAGGTAGCACCAAAACCAGCCTTGCACGGCTGCTGGGCGTGTCCCGCGAGCGCCCACCTCTATCTCACCTAGCTACTTGCTCCCGCCGGGCATATCAAAACTGGCAGGGCCTGTGTAGATACAGGAGAGAAGGGACGGCGCGCGGGCGTGGTCGACGGCAGGTGGCGTTGCCGTGCGGGCGGGTGGCGGGGCAGGAAGGCGACACTGGGAGGTAGGCCGGGGTAGGGTCAGCCGGCCCGGGCTGGAAGGCGACAGCGGGGGCGCGATGGCAGGGGCCGCCGGGCAGGGTGTGTGGCGGCGGATGGACGGGTGTAGGGTTTTGATTGTTTGTTTTTGTGCGTGAAATTAGGCGGGGTCGGTTCCTGGCGGCGTCGTGGGGTGTAGGGAGGGAGAGGCGGGGCGTGGGCGTGCGCGTGCGCGTTGGATGTCGGACGAAAACGGCTTTGACAGACGGGACAGACACTTCGTTCTTCGTATAGTAGAGATATAAGATTAGATGAACACAGTTTCATCCGTGTCTATGATTGATTCGCAAAGGAATCGGTGTCCTATTTGCACATCTTTCCTAGTTTTGTCATGTTTTGTATTATTTTTTTAATATTGTCCTATTTGGACATTCCCGCATAGGAAATCGGTGTCCTATTTGCACACCTTTCCTAGTTTTATCCTGTTTTGTATTATTATTTTAATATTTCTATATCTATTCTTTAATTCTGTGTGGGGGTGGACAGAGGAGATCAGAACCGAGATGGACGGCCTGCTGCGTTTGAGTCCTGGTCCATATACAAATTTTTTTATTTTTGCGTGCCTGTTCCTCTTCAGCTACTATATATAAAAACGTGCACAATTAGTTAAGGAGGCAAGACCAAAATAATGGTACCAAAAAAGAGGAGGAAATTTTGTCACTTTATTATTAGGTTGTGTTGTAACGGGAGAAAAAAACTACTAAAATATTCATTCACAATGATAACGTGAATGGTACATATCTACTTATGTTTTTTTCCTTTTTTATTTTATTTCATGATGATCATCACATGCGTAATATAAGATAATACTGACAATAAATAACAATATCCTATTAAATCTGTATTGAACTAAAATATACCTAAATATATTTTCCTTCCGTTACAAAGCGCATAATTATTTAGATATAAATATATAAGGATGAAAACGGTCGGAAACGGAATTACAATATAGAAAACGAAAGCGGTCAGTTCAAGATATTTCTATATTTTAGTAATTAAAGAGTACAAAAAAATAGTTGAAAATGGTTGTGAAACCAATTGAAACTGACAATTTTTTTTATGTTTGATGAAATTTGGAAATGGTATCATAATATAGAAAACGAAAGTCGTTGATTCGGATTATTTCCGTTCCGTTTTCATCCCTATAAATATATCATAACTTTGTAGCTTTTTCAAACTACCCATGTGTTTGTATGACTCAATATGGACATTTGTAGCTTTTTTGACGCATTATATCAATTTCCGTAACTTTTTTTGTCGATGTGTCAGGATTGGTCTGTACGACAATGATTATGACATAAGATCTCTTGATTTTCACGTGGCAGCCCTCGTCAGGAATTACATAAATACATTTGTTTAGATTTCATTAGTCAATAATCTGCCCAAGATTCTGGTTCAAGAAATAATTAGTTGTACCATTCACTAATCCATATTTTAATAAAAATAAGTTTTGTTTTTTATCAAAACTATATCAAATGGTGTAAATCTTTCTTCTCAAAACTTAATGCACAAACAAACATAATAAGTGCTGAAAAATAGGAGTTATGCACCGGGCCTTACCTTAGGCAGGAGCCAGACAACGGAAAGTTAGTGAAGGCTTTGGGAACACCAACATGCAGGACATCCTCAGCGTATTCCGAGTCTGCCTCTGGCACGTTCTCGGTCATCGCCGAACCTATATGCATGCAACATATGTAAGGATGATTTAATACACCTATATATATAATACAATCTAACAAGATTCATAACATCTAAGGATAGATCACATTTTTATGAAGCTAACAAAACTGGTTTGGAATTTTTATGATTTTTCTATGATGTTTGGTGAATTTTGCAAGATCTCTGCTTTTTATAGAAAAAGAGAAAAATGAAAGAAAAGGGAAAAAAGGTTTGCATGCATGGGCTTGGTCTAGCCCACGACAAAGCTAGCCTACCTGCAAGGATTTGGCCGAAGTTGAAAAAAAGTCCACTCGGATTTGAATATTTTGCATCAGAAACCCCGATCTATTTCAAAAACTATTAAGGCCCTCCCACCTTTTCTTTCTGTATGGTATCTTTATATCTAGAACCCTGTATTTCTTTCTATTCTCTTCCCCACTCCTAATCCCTCCTAATCTCCATTTGCAACTGACGGACCGACGTAGAAACGGATATGGGGGACATGGCTAGATGAAAAAATTTTGATGGCACAAACTTTGCCTCTTTAGTATTATATTACTAGCAAATATGCCCGTGCGTTGCAACGGGAGAAAAAAGCTATCAAATATTCAAGGAAATCGAGAACTGAAATGGTACATATCTATTTATGTTTCACTCTTTCTATAAAATTTTAAAACTATAATTTATTAATTTTATGATAAATATGACATTCTTAACATAAGCTAATTTTATATCATCACTTTAATATTACTTACAGTTTGATTAGTTAGACTCAACTGAATCAGGATATAATAATATACAAGTCTTTCTTTTAACCAAAATAACATTAATAATTTGGTGGTAGAAATATATCTTTCTTAGTGAATGCTCAGGAGTTCAAAGCCTATGTATTATCTTGTTTTTATTCTTTATTTTTATTGTTACTATTTATATACTTGTTTCCATTTTCACATTCACATTTAGTTGAACATGAATGAAAAATAAAAATAATGGAGTGAAAACACATTTAGTTGAATGTGAAAATAAAGAATACATAATGGAAAAAGAAAATGTAACTGAACGTAACTGGAGCTGGAGAAAAAGAAAAGAAAAATAAAAAAAAGACATGAAAAAACATCTAAACAAGAAAGGAAATCCCAACAGGACTCATCAACCTTTTTTTCTAGACGCACAGGGTCTAACGTTCTTTCCTGAGTAAAACAGGAAAAAGGAATTTAAAAAAACCAAAACTTAAACATCCGAATAGGACAAGAACTCTTCAGCCTTTTTTCATATACACGACCCAGTATATTTTGAATGTAACTGGACGTAACTGGAACTGGAAAAAAAGAAAAGAAAAATAAAAAAAGACATGAAAAAACATCTAAACAAGAAAGGAAATCTCAACAAGACTCATCAACCTTTTTTCTAGATGCACATGGTCTAACGTTCTTTCTTGAGCAAAACAGGAAATCAACTGATTTATATTAGGGGCTTAGGGCCCTTTTCGGAACGAAGGCCGCCGGGATTTTCATGGAGATCGTAGAGGGACCAGTTCAAGTTCACGTGAATAACGCATGCTGGATATACTTGGAAACTCCAATCTGGACAAAACCAGATGCGCGCGGTAAGGCCTTCGCCTTCCAGTTCCGGCTTGTAGTGTGTGTGTGTGTGTGTGTGTGTGTGTCTGCTTGCAGTGGCACTGCGCAGCACCAACCACCGCCCGTGTACAAATCTGAATGAATGAATTATCGATCGTTCTTCTGTCGCCGATCGATAAATCATTCAGATTGGAGAATTGGGATCCAGCAGCAGGCAGAGATTCAGAGACTGTCTGCAGTCTGCACTGCAGCACATACGGCCGGGAGACGACCGCGACCGATCTGCCGCTCGCTGTTTTCCATCGTTTTCTATCTACTATATCCATCTGTCGTCCGGGAAGGAAGATCAATAGATCGATCATAGCCGCCAACAGTGCAAGGTCGATCGCCGGACAGCGGGCAGTGCCATGCACGATGCATGCTTTGATGTACTGAGAAAAGGGAAAAGGTGCTGTGCGGCCATGCGTGCATCGCATCGCAGTCTAGCACGAATTAAAAGATGATGCATGTGCGGATGCAGCAATATTATTACTGGTGTCGTCTGTCGTGTCCAAAGCAAGGCGGCGAAATGGCGAATGAGTGGCATTTCGTTCGGAACAAGAAATGGCAGTGAATCAGTTTTTAGTTGGAGAAAGGAAATTCTATCTAGTACAGCAGTACTCCTATAAACTAAGAAACCCATCCGGGGCCCATCAGCCTTGGATTCTGGCAACCCGCGCGGTGGGCCGATCTGGCCTGGCCCTCCTCAGGCCCTAGTCGGGGGCTCGGGGCGGGTGTGGAATGGAATGGTGACCTGGTCCACCTGCCCTCTCTATCCAGTCCTCCTGCATGCCCGGTTGCCCGCCCCTTTCTATCCAGGCCGTGGCCTGGGCGGGTAGGGAATTTGTCGCATCTGTTTTGCTGATACCTTTTTTTTTCCCACTGTTGTCATTGTCATTAGTTTATGCTGCATCGCGTCGCTGTTTCTACTTTTCTACTACACATCGGCCATGGACACGAATACACAATACACGGTGGGTAAGAAAATAAAGTGGCTATATATATATATATATATATGCATGCCCTGATGCCCATGCCGCATCTACAGTACATTCGATTCGAGCACAGCTTCGGTTCTACTGTTAGCTCTGACCACACGTAT
This sequence comes from Saccharum hybrid cultivar R570, assembly GCA_038087645.1. Classification (NCBI taxonomy): domain Eukaryota; kingdom Viridiplantae; phylum Streptophyta; class Magnoliopsida; order Poales; family Poaceae; genus Saccharum; species Saccharum hybrid cultivar. The sequence goes on along the minus strand of JAQSUU010000635.1, from coordinate 1,893,429 downwards.
GTAGACGTAAAGAATACGAACGTACGTGTCCCATGGCCCAGCGGCCCATGCATGCGGCTATATGCCTGATGAGGGCCTCCTGATTCAGAGCCTTTACGGGCGCGTTTGGGAGTGTGGTGGCCCAAGAGCCCGCCTGCGCTGGTGAACTGCAACTCTCATGTTTGGGAGCCTTGGCCCGCTCAGCAGCCTGGCCACCGGGGTGCAAAACGGCCCCCTCCACCTGGCTTCGGGGAAACGAAACTACCTAGGCGCGGCTGCGAGCGGCGCGAGGGCGGGTGATTTGGGACGATTTCGGCGGCGGCGGCTGGCTCGCGCGGGAAGAGGGAAAGCTCCACGCGCGCTCTCCCCATCGGAGAAATGCTCTGCCTTTATAAGCGGCGCTTGCTGCTGCTTCTCCTTCCTTTCTCTCTGTGCTCTTCGCCTTCCTCTAGCCACGTGAAAGACCAGCGGTGGTGGTGACCTGGTGTGCGTCGCGGCGGCGTCCTCCCCCGACGGGCTTCGTCTCCGTTCCCCTGCTACGACACGGCACCGCTCCGTCGACCGCGGGGACTCCGTGGAGGCGGCCGTCTTCTTCCCTCTTTTTCTGTGGGTGCGGTGGTGGTGAAGCTCTTCTTTCGGCCCAATCTGCTTCGTCTGCCTCGCCGGGTCTTGATCTTCCTCCCGCTGCACCACTCCTTTGCATTGACGCCGTCCCTGAGGTGAAATCGACCTCCAATTCTCCCTCCTTTCACGGCGATGATGTTAGGGTTTCATATCCTAATTGTTGTTTAAGATTGGTTCATCTGATTTGAGTACTACTTGTTGTTCCTCGATGGATTAGGGTTTGCTATCATAATTCACGGATGGTCGTTCTTACAGTCTTTCTTGCTTGCTACTATGATGTGCTTGTTCCTTGATGAGCTCTGTATACCTGATGTGTTTCTTGCTGTTCATATGGTTTGCTTCTGTATTTTTATGATATGGTCGATTATGTTGTCCTGAGCACCTAGAGGCATGTACCTAAATGTCGTCGTGCTTTATTTGCTTACTAAATCATTGTACAATCATGTTGAAGCCAGGCAGTGTATGATGAGCTAAGTTTGTGTTACATTGTTATATGCATGTAGATGGATCCCTCTGTGAGCCGTGAGATGATGTGTAGGCAAGCAACTGCCCTAGTTGTAGTCATGGTGTCCTTTGTTACCAGCAGGCTTAAAAGGAAAATGGTTGATAGTGAACCTGACCCTCTGCTGTATGCACTTAGGGATGAAACTGACCAGCACAAGCAGCAGACCCTTAACCTGATCTATAACTCCAATGATGGAGAGTGTCTATCCATGCTTAGGATGATCAGAGCACCTTTTTTGCTTTATGCAATCTGTTTAAAGCTAGTAGCCTAGTTTCTAATAGAGAGGGGGTCACAGTAGAGGAGCAGGTTGCAATGTTCCTCCATGTGGTTGTTCACAACCAAAGATTTAGAGTTGTCCACCAGTCTTTTAAGAGGTCCATAGAGACTATGAACTGACACTTCCACCATGTTTTGTATGCTGTTGGTGAGCTTAGGAATGAGATGATCAAGCCTCCTAGCACTACCGTTCACCCAAAGGTACTTGGAAGCCATAGATGGAATCCATTCTTGAAGGTAATTGTGAAGCACATGTTCCTTCATTAGGTAGATGTATATATTCACATGTACTGTTATCTCATTTTCATGGTCTTTAGGACTGCATTGGTGCCATTGATGGCACCCATGTGTTGGCAAGGGTGCCTAGACACATGTAAGCTACTTTCAGGGGTAGGAAACACAACCACACAAAATGTCATGGCTATTATGGACTTTGATCTCAAGTTCACATATGTTCTTGCTGGCTGGGAAGGCTCTGCTCATGATGCACTTATCCTGTCTGATGCCATAGAGAGGAATGATGGGTTCACTGTACCATAAGGTAACTGCATACCTAGTCAATGCACTTATGTTCTTAAGATTGGCACACACACTCATAGTAGTTGTCTAATTGTAGGTAAATTCTACTTGGTAGATGCTGACTATGCATGTCACAGTGCTTTCTACCCCCTACAGGGGGGTTAGGTACTATTTGACTGAGTTTGGGAGTAGAAACGACCCAACCAATGCAAGGGAGCTTTTCAACCTAAAGCACTCATCACTAAGGGTCACTATGGAGAGGGCTTTTGGTGCACTAAAGAACATGTTTCGTATCCTAGATAACAAAGCCCTTTCACCCATACAAGACTCAGGTCAAGCTTGTATCAGCCTGCTATATTCTACACAATTGGATCCTAGATTTTGGTATTGACCAAGTTGTGCCACCTGAGGAGGGTTTCACTGGCAGCCAACTTGACCCACTTGAGAATATGCCCAATAATGACAGCTAGTCTCGAGACTCCAATGCCATGACACTTAGGATGGATGTCATTTGTAATGCTATATGGGAAGGGAGGGGTGCCTCTAGGATCTAATCGTGCAGTAGCTTTATTATTAAATTTAGTTTATTTACCCTGCTATGGAACTCATGTTTGTTATGTAATAATTTGTTGGACAAGGCTGAGACCAATTTGCTTTCCTACTCAAGTGTTTATTGTTTGGTTCATGTTGTTTTTCATCATCTGTCATTGGTTCATGGTCTTTGGCCATGAAACTCAGTCATACAATGGTAGTAGCACAGATCAATTATGATGCTCCTGTTGTATGGCTGTGTCCCATGGTCAAAGCTTATGTGTATTCATGATTATGATGTTATTCTCCTACTTACTTTAAAATTGCAATACCAAATAGGATGGCTCCACTCCCAGTTGATCTGCTTGGTCCCTAGGGTGGGTTTGTGGCTGCTTCTGATGTAGTAAATGGGCTGCTGGGGGTGCTATTGCTAATGCTGTTGTAGCTGGTGCTGGTGCAGCAGCTGCAACTGGTATTGGTGCTGCTGGTGCTGCTAGTGCTGGTGGTGGTGGTGCAGCAGTTGGTGATGGTGCTGCTGGTGCTGGTGCAGGGGACCTAGAGCCATGAGGTGGAACAACAACACCTTTGACTTTATCCTTAGGAGGATGGCACAACTTGTTAGTGATGATAGTAGACCTAACAAAGTCTTCAAGGATAAAGATGTTAACCATATTGCAAAAGCTCTTAAGGAATCAGTGGGGAGGCAGTGAGCTCAACTCAGGTGTACAACCACCTAAGGAAGTGGAAGCAGAAGTAGTTTAGGGTATGTAAGCTTAAGGACCTGAGTGGGGCACTTTGGGATAGTGACACTAATGCTATCATGCTTGAGCAGGAGCACTGCCTTGGCCACTGCAAGGTAGAACTTTGTTTTCTTTCTTATGTGTCCTTGTACCTGTCTTTTCATTACCTATCTAAAACTATACCCTTCCCCTCCCTCCCCTTACTGCAGGACCATCCTAAAGATGTAGAGTTTCTAAACTGTCCTATAAGGTTCTACACTGAGATGGAGTCCATCTTTGATCATGCTATGGCCACTGGTAGGTTTGCAGTTGTTTCTAGTGAGAGTGTTGCTGCTAAGGTAGAGGAACCTATGTTCTTGCTAAGAAGACCCACACTGATGTAGGATGCAACAACAAGGCCATAGAGCTCCTCTCCTCAGCTGTGGGTGCAAAAAGGAAGAGAGGCACCTTCAGTGAGGATGAAATGCTTATGTTGACCAATATGTCTGATGCTGTGAACAATATTGCTAATGCTCTTTGGGAGACTGGACCAGCCCATGTTGATGCTGACCTCTACCTAGCTGTGATGGAGATGTCTGGTTTTATTGAGGAGGCACTGATAGTGGCCTACATCTACCTGCTGGACAACAAGGCTCAAGGCAGGAGCTTTGTTGGCATGAGTGACAGCCATAGGAACATTTGGCTCAGGAACTACCTAGCCAAGAACTACTACATGTAGTTCATGCACATATTGGCAACCATGTGCATTGAGGGGGTTAACTGTTGAGATGTATAGTTCCTCCACCTCCCTCACCCACTCTCTTCTTTTTTACTACAGTTGAGCTATATGTATTTTGTACAAGTTGCTTGGCTGACCCACACCTGTCCTTTTGGATTCTTTCTTGGGAGGGTGGCTAACTATATGTGCTAGAGAGCACCATGGTAGGCATTTGAGCCCACAAGTGTTGGGTAGAACAATCATGTTGTAAGGCACTATTTGTAGCCTATGTTGACTACTTTATTTGAGATCAATTGTTCCTTATTCTCTTACTTATGAACTGTTGGTTTTGTTTCTTTTGATTGGTGGCAACTGTGGGAAATCTATAAGGCCTATGATGCAAACAACATATTCATGAGGTGGCTGCATTGTTTAATTGGTTCTTCATATTTTTCATCATTGCTATGGAACCCTATGTGTGCCCATCCATTCACTTATCAACAACAACTTGTATCTTATGCTAATGGCAGTGAATGGATGTGCACAATAGGGTTCGATGGCAGTCATGACCCTGGATTTGCACTTGTTTGGTGCTTGCCCTGCTTACTTGATTATTCTGATTTATCATGTATGTCATCAAATCCATGTGACACATCCATATCCTAGCAACAACCTCTTCTTCCTTGTGCTGATGGCAGTGTATGGATGTGCACATGAATTCCATGGTAGCCATGAGCTTGGATTTGCTGCAATATTGGTTTTTATTTTCTATGGCAGCCACCAATGATTTGAACTTGATGAACACCGCCAATCTTTTCTTACAATGCATGTGATGTCATAACTGTTGATTTGAACTTGATGATGTTGGTCATCAGTGAGGGACTTAAGATCAATGATCTGTTTCACCACAAATCGTAGATCTTCAAGTTCCACACTCATGGCTAGTTTTATGCTTTACATTTAACTGAGGCTACACCACTATTTCATTTCACAGAAATTCCAACTTGCTATGTGGTTTTCTATGGGAAGACTCTAGGGATTTACCTGACTTGACATGAGTGCAGTAAGCAAGTTCTTGGGCTCAGGAATGCTATATACAAGAAGTATAGCAACTATTAGCAGACTGTTAGAGATTTTAAGCAGCAATGAGATATGTCAATCCATCTCATGGAGCAGCAACTCCCCTCCCCTATGATCCGGTTCCTGATGATGCTTTTGCTCCAATCATTGCTCCTTCTGATGGTAATGGTAAGGCTGGTTGGTGGAAGAAGGTATTAATCACCTCACCTGTTATCTTACTGTTTGGACTATGGATGAATGGGGGTAGTACTGGCTGCTATGACTGCCCCACTTAGACATGTGATGACTACAACTAGATGATGGGAGATGCTGCTATGTCTTACTAATTTCTGTCATCTATTTCTGTTTTCTATCTCCTATGTGTTGTTCAAGGTCTGCTACTTACTAATTAGGCTGTTGATGTTGTTATTTTGCCTTGCTTCATTGGTACTTTTGTAACTGTGGGAATTAGGTCGATGATGACAAAATGGATGGGTGTATTAACTGGCTACATGTGCTTTTTGTTTGTGTAATCTATTTCTGTGATCTTCTACCTGTGCTGGGCTTCACAGACTTATCTTTGGTGGCTAACTATGCTGCAAATGGACCTGTTCTTCCTTGCTTACTTCTTTAATTATACCGTGTATCCATCTATATTATGGATTGATCAACTGTTAATTTGTCTGAGGCCTAGTGCTGTTAACAGTACTAATTGTATGGTTTACTTGTTCAAAATAGTTGTAATGGATCTCCAACTCTTGCTCATTCCATTGCCATAACTGCATTTCTGCATCCTGACTATGGGCCTGACCGAGGCAGCCAACAACCAAACACAGTCTTGGTTTGGTAGTTGGAGTTAGTTGGCTGCTCGACCTGGCTGCATGTGTGCAAACAAACACAATATCAAGTGGGCCCAGCCTGTTTCACACTAGATGCCAAAAAGAGCTGTTGCACCACTTGGGGCAGGCCTAGACTGGCCTGGGCCAGGCGGGCGGGCCAAGCCGGCCTCAGCCACCCTCCCAAACAAGCCCTACATTTCGTCGCTCGGGCCCACTGCACATACTATACATCACAACAGGTTTAGTATACGTCACCGTCACCATCATCGTCCCGCCGACGATGACCTTTATTTATTATGATGAGAAACAAAATAATTGATGGTATACATTGTCCACCATGCACGGTGACTACTGACTACATTACTACTGTTACGTATGTATATATGATGACTAAGGTCTTATTTAGTTTCCACCCCAAAACTTTGCATCATATTACATCGGATGTTTGGACACATACATGGTGTATTAAATATAGAGTAAAAAATAAGTAATTACACAAATTACGTGTAATTGTGAGACAGATCTTTTAAGCCTAATTAGTCTATGATTTGACAATAAAGTGCTACAGTAACACATGTACTAATGACAGATTAATTAGGCTTAATAAATTCGTCTCGCGGTTTACTGACGGATTCTGTAATTTATTTTTTTATTAGTATCCGAACACCCTATGCGACACCCCCATATGACATCCGATATGACACCTCAAAACTTTACACCCTATAACTCAACAAGATCTAAACCTTCGATTATGAATTTCTAATCCATCCAACTAATCCGCCATTTAACAATTGTTAAAAGTATACGTATGCATAATGCTGATAGCTTATGCGGCACGAGCATTGGATCTTACGGAGTAATAAGTCGCTCTGCTTACCTTGCATGGGAAGGATAGACAAGCAATGAGGAAGAGCATCCAGAGACCATCATCATTCATCAACCATGTGTGATAAAGACGTCCGTGTGTGTGTATATGCACATGGCCCACATGCATGACCCTACGAGAGTGATGCGTGGCCAATGTCGTCCCGTCGCCCACCGCGCGCTCCTCCTTGACACAACTGTCTTTAATTCTTATATATAAAAAATTATAAATAAAAAAATATAATCCATCTCAATTTAATTAATCAGCATCTTGTGATTAGAAAAAGAAGCAACAACTAGTGCTATACTACTCCAAACTAAGAATTTGATGCTAATCTATTTTCAGTAAAAGTACTATATATGTGTATGGGATCGATCGGAGTAGTGTATGTACTAGCTAGTCTTGGATTATGCATGTTCTCAAAGTGAAGATGAAGTCATATTATATTAGCCACCACCATCATTAACATATGCATGTTACATGTGAGAGAGCTTTAGGATGGATCGGAGGAACAGGCCAAAATCAAGCCCATGCATCATCATTGCGTTACACGCGACATGTATCTAGAATTATTATTAGTAGAGAGACTTTAATTTGCATCATGCGCCGATCCAACTCCCGTACGATGATGATCAACTGGTAGCGGTCGGGTTTCAAAATAAATCCGTGTAATGATATATCGGTACACACATGGGCAGGAAAATAATTCCATATGACTGTAAACAAAGGCAACTAATAGTGGATATATAACCGGTGCTCCTAAAAGGAACCAACTGATGAGTGTGAAATAACAGGCCTAATTAATACAAAGCATATATATTTTGCTGGTGAAACTGAAACCAGTCATGGACTCATGGCGCAACCAGTGGCGGATCTAGGATAAGCATCTAGGGGGGCTAAATAATGAAGGTTTAGTGCTAAAGCTGAAGATTAATGGTGTATTTAAGGCTAAGCTACAGTAATTTAAAGGCAAAAATCAAGCTTAGGGGGGCTACAGCCCACCCAGCCCCCCTTTGGACCCGCCACTGGGCGCAACACATGTGATGACTCTCTCTCCTTCTTCTTCTTCTTTTTTTGAGAAGCACGAATATATGACGAGTTGTGCCTTAAAATAAGGCCCATATATATTTATGACCACCAAGAAATACTGCTACTATGTATAAATACAGTAAATAAACTTGAGAAAATGGTGAATGAATTAAATAAAGAAAAGTAAATGCAAAGGGTGTCGTGTCCAAAGCAACGGCGAATAAATGGCGCTGCCTTGAGAAGAAGAAATGGCAGTGAATCAATTTTCGCTGGAGAAGAGATGTAACGCTAGTACAAAAATTAAGAAACCCGTCCGGGGCCACCAGGGCCCATCAGCCTTGGATGCTGGCAATGCAACAAAATGGGCCCGCGCAGTGGGCCGGGCGAGGAACGAATGGTGAGCTGGCCCACCTGCCCTTTCTATCCAGTCCTACTCCTTCCCTGACCGACCAGACGCCAGAGTGCAGTGTGCAGAGGGATCAGTGATCTTCTCATCCAAGCCAGTGGCAGTCCTCGCAATTCCGTCACAATTTGAGGGCACTGCCTGCTTTCCCAACGCCGTTTTCTTCAGGGCACAGGCACGCACAGGCTATCTGGTCGGATAGGATTTTGACGAAACGCCATGCATTTCATCGCGAGCAACCTAACATCCCATCCCATCCCATCCCATTCGATAGAATTTTGAAACGCCATGCCCATGCACGCATGGTCGCTGTGAGTGGAGTGTGTGGGTTGGCGTCTTGCCTGCGTCGTCGTCAGTGACAGACAGGAGAGAGAGGCGTTTCCGTCTACGCAAATAATCCTACTCCGGAGTCGTAGTCTACTCCCACTGATCGTCGTCATCCCCAACCGATCCATCCGCGCTGTATATAGCTAGCCCACGAAAATTTAAACAAAAATAGGTGTGCCGATTGGGACGGATAGATCGAGAGAGTCAGAGAGATAACGATCGGACAGGAGCGGAGGAGCACGTCGCTCCAGACATGTTGAATTCATTATCGCGAAGCTGACTGCGCTAGCATACAAACCGACTCCAAACCACCCGAATTTGTTTTTTTTTCCTTCTCCTTTTTTTATGATGATGAATGAGCTGACGAGTACCTAGATAGAAAAGGATAGCTACAAAAAGAAATTCATGAGTGTCCACTGCATGCACACAGCACCGCCCCCTCCGCGCGGCCTCCGTCTCTTTTGTGCCGGCGACGCCTCGACCGCCGCCTCCTTTCCTCTCCGTTATTCCTCACGCCATCATTGCGTGCCGGCCGGCCAGGCCTAGCTAGCCTCTCTCTCTTTTCTCTCAGGCCGCAGGCGGCATGCTCGATCTGCTGATGAGAGTGCGGATCCATCCGGCACGGCAATGCTCATGCATGCATGTCATGCGCGCCACCGCACACGCGTGAGGCGTTGCGGGCCGGCGGCGCTGCATCAACCAACTGTCCGTCCACCCCTGCAACAAGCAACAAAGCAAGCATGAAATTCAGCTATGGCAAACTTTTATACTACTAATTTGTGACGAAGTGATTGTACAGATAAGAGATAATAACATGGAAAAAATAACGATATACTTATATGTATCCATAAATCATGTGACCATTTCACAAAATCTCAAAAATGATGTTCTAATTATATTAAATATGGACTTTTCGTTAATAATTGATCGTAAACATAACGAAAACGTCTAAAATGAATGATGTTTCAAATTTTCAATTGACTATATCAAACTTGACTTTAATTGTCGGACGGACTACACTACAAGAAGAATCAACACTTACCTTTCTTTTTTTCCCCGGCTGTCCTACAGCAGTGTCCGCCATCATCCATATTCCATGGTGGTGCCATGATGGCCAGTGGGTTGGTGACTGGTCAGCGAGGCAGTGATGGCGATGGTCGACGGCACGGATGTCTCTACGGACTGCGCCAGTGCGTCGGCGAAGCCTAGGAACCGAATCAACAAGAAGGCATGCAAAGGACGGGCGGTGAAGGGGCCAGACTGCTCGACTTCCACTTATCTAATTCAACTTGGGCTTCTCTATTGCTATAAGGCCCAGACGTGGCCCAAACCAAAGGCAGGAAAACGTTTCGCTGGCTGTCATTGTCTACCTTCCGACCTCGGTCCTCTTCGTTAACAGAACAGAACCTTGCACTGGAAGAGGTGGGGAGCAGAGTCCGACACATGGGGGTAGGGAAGTCTCGCCGATGGGGAGGTCTGGTGGCCGCCAGGCCTCGCCATATTGGTCGATCCGCCCCTGAGCATGAGAGAAGGATGTGACGATTTTATTTCCACAAGTAGATTTTGTTGAATGTCCTTTTCGTTAAAAAAAAGAAGAAGAACAAAGCTAAGGGCACAATGCATGCATGACAAGGCAGCAAGGTTTTGTTTTTTTTTTTCTTTAAAAAAGATATAACATTGCGTAAAGTAAGTTTTTTTTCTTTCTTCTTAATGCATGCCTAGCATGCTGCTTTACCTTACGAGCACAACTTTTGAAATATATGCACTACAAACTGTATAATTTTTCACTGACAAATAAGCGCATGATTTCAATCCTGCTATATATATATATATATATATATATATATATATATATATATATATATACTTCAGCTACCTTCGATACTTTTTTCTTTAGAATTTCATCATTCGAGCTCTCACTATCCGTTAATTTCATACTATACTAAAACCTACAAGATGTCTATTGTAATAGACTAAGCCTCACGCGCAAGGAGAGGCGCTTTTGATTGACGTGGAATCAAGGAATTGAAAGAAGGCCGACTCACATCTTTCCCACGCTTTGAGATAGATGGGGCACGAAGCAGATGTGCAGCACCACTATGGCATATGATTTTTTTTCTCTAACAAGAAACAACTATATACTTCAACTCTTGTTGTCACATTTTATTTGCACATGTAAATTTTGTTGAATATCCTAATAAAAACAAAGTGAGGGGCACAATGCAACAAGACATTTGTTTTTCTCTTTGATGAAAGCATTGAGTGCAGTAAGGAATTTCCTTGATGTCTGGCATGCACCTTATGAGGACAACTTTTAAAATGTGCACTACAAATTGGATTATTTTTCAATATACAATAAACACATAATTTCAACCATTCTATAAAAAATTAGCTACCTTGGACACTCTTTTTTTTTTAGAATTTCATCATTGGAGTTCTCAACTATACGTAATTACATACTATAATAAAACCTCCAAGGTGTCAATTGTAACCGACTAAGCCTCATGGGGAAGGCGCTTTTGATTTGACGTGGAAAGAAGGAATTGGAAGAAGGCCGGCTCACATCTTCCCCACTTTGAGATCGATGAGGCACGAACCGGAGGTCCTGATGTCTGTTGCATCATGGCATAAGATTTTTTTCCCCTCTAACAAGAAAAACAGCTTCAAACCCTTATTGTTACATTTTATTCACATACGTAGATTTTGTTGAATATATTTTATTTTTAAAAAACGAAGGGCACAAGGCAGCAAGATTTTATGTTTTTATTTAAAGAAATATTTAGTAAAGTAAGGAATTTTCTTAATGCACCCTTTACCTTATGAGGATAACTTTTAAAATTTACTACAAAAATGTGTAATTTTTCACTGTACAATAAAGTATATAAACACATAATTTCAATCCTACTATAAAAACTTAGCTAGCTTTGGTAGCATTTTCTTAGAATTTTATCAATAGACTTGTTCACTATATGTAATTACGTACTATAACAAAGCCTTTAAGAAGTAAGATTTTTTTCTTAACAAAAACATCGAGTAAAGTAAGGATTTTTCTTAATCTCTAGCATGCTGTTTTACCTTAGGAGGACACTTTTAAAATGTGTATTACAATATTTCTTCACTGTACAATAAACACATAATTTTAATCCTGATACAAAATTAAAACTTAGCTAGCTTTGGTGCTGATATTTAGAAATTTGCCATTAGACTTCTTAGCTATTCGTAATTACATACTATAATAAAGCCTTTAAGAATGTCTACTATAACCGACTAAACCTCACGCAGAAGGGGAGGTGCTTTTGATTTCTCATGGAAATGGAATGCTTTTGATTTGTCATGGAAATGGTTTGGAAGGAATTAGAAGGTCAGCTCACATCTTCGCCCGCTTATGGTTCTGACGGTTTTGGTAAATTCCTGATGGCTTAACGAAGCCGACAGAAATACCGAGCCTATCTTGTCGACTTCTTTCGGCCGACAGGATCTATTCCTTAGGAACCGTCAGGAAAAATCCTGTGGTAGTGTTTGAGATCGATGAGGCATGAATCTGAGACGCTCATGGTTAAAGCATTGTGGCATAGGATTTCTTTTCCCACTAACAAGAAACAACACCTTCAAAGTCTAATAGTCACTTTTTTATATGGAAAAGTCCCATTATTAAGTCTAGGATTCTTTTTTTTCCTTTGCGTGTATTAGGTTCAGGATTTGTATTATACCAGCTGTATATATCTTTTTATTTTGCCCTGACCTTTAACATTACCAAAGTCGATGGTTGTAGTAAAGCCGGGCCCACAGAAAAGTCGATCAAAGCGGTTTATCTGCCTCCTCCTCTAGCCTCTTTCTCTCCCTCTCTCTGGACGACAAGTATTTAACAGCCTCGGCGGCTTGGCGCTACCGTCTTGCATTCTTTGCGTTGTCCGCCCGCCCGCCCCTCCCTCGTTTCACCTCCTCCCTCGCACCCACCGCCGCGCCGCTCGTCAATCGTCATCTCCCGCGCGCCTACCGACGGCCAGATGAGCTCCACGGCGGCCGACGTCCTCCCGGCGCTGCCGCCGATCAGGACCACGGCGCCGGCGGCGGCGCCGGAGCCGGCATGCTCGTCGGCGGCCTCGTCGTCGACGGCGCCGGCGCCGGACGCGGAGTCCGTGGCCTTGCCTGCGGCGGAGAAGCAGCAGCAGCAGCAAGGGGAGGCCGGCCCGGCGGAGGCCCAGGGGCAGGAGCAGGAGGCTGAGGCGGAGCCCACGACGCCGACGTCGGAGGGGAGCAGGCTGCGGCCGCCGTCCGAGTGCCCACCGGCGCCGCGGAAGCCGGCGTGGGTGCCTCCGCCGGCGTCTTCGACGCCCGCCAAGCGCAAGCTGCCGTCGTCCGGGGCGCCGGAGTCGCGCCGCGCCTTCTTCCCCGTCGCGCGCGACCTCACCACCGTGTTCCGCGCCCTGCCGCCCAAGAAGCGGATCCGCGCGGGCTGAGCGCGGACGCGGCCCCGATCCGCCCCGCCGCGGCTCTGGCGGTCGCCAATTGGGTTCTAGCTACCTGGCGTACGTGCAGGACGACGGCGGACGACCTCACCGGCATGGCGGCATCCACTCCTTTTCGCCGGTCGCCGGTGCCTCGCGGATCTGGGGTGACCGCCGCGGCGGCGTCGGCAGCTCCGACTCCTCTCTTCTCCACCGCCTCCGCCGAAAGCCGGCAGCCTCTGCTGCACTCGTCGTCCTTTTGGAGGATCATGGTGCCAAAAGAGTGGAGTCTGGTGCTGTTACCCATGGACTCTTGGAGTTCTTGCACACCTTGGCTTCTTCCTTCCTTCCCCCTCCTTTCTTTTCATGGTTTGATTTCAAGGCTATGGCATGGTACAGACTACAGACTCAACATCTATCGTACAAACAGTGTGTTGGTTTATTATTTCTTTCCTCTGCTTTTTTAGGGGGGTTGCGTGGAGTAGAAACTGTAGAATTGGAAAAGGCTGTTTATTTATAGGGTTGATGAATGGGAAAAATGGAAAGTCTGTAAGAGGGAGAATTCCCAGAGATCTGTTCATTATATTCGTTATATAAACTATAGTTCACAGTTTGTCAAAATCATGAGCTTTCGCCCAAAGAAAAAAGATCATGGGCTCAGCTCAGTTCAGTTGAGTTATGTTGGTGTGTACCTGTGTTTTTGCTTTACCATGGCCTTGGGTCCCGTGCCAATTGCAGCGTAAAAGCTCGTCCGTCAGCCACAACAACAAAGAGCTCAAGAACACAAGTGTGTCTGGCAGTAGATGGGAGAAGAAACAATAATCCTGCACATGAAGAGGAGGCAATTCAAGCATGAAGAAGACCTGCCAGTTTCAAGTTTTCGACTGAATTGGATCTGGCAGTGTATGATCGGATCTTCAGAATTAGTCGAGCTGCTTGTTGTGGATGGATGGATCCATGGAGGACTGGACAGGACCGGAGCATGCAAAGAAGGTGGGGGATGGATGGGCAGCGTGGGCAGGCTAGGGAGGATGTACTTTGTGCTCTTTTGTCCCGGCACGGCACTGCACTTGGTGTGGGAGAGGAGAATCTTCCATTCACGAGAGCAGCATGCATGGGGATGGCCAACAATGGCATGGTAGTGTGGGGTGAACAACTAGTTTCTTTTTAACCTCCGTGGAGGCTGCTAGATGGATGGATGGATGCCTGTGTCCAGACCAGTCCTTATTTATCTCTGTAAATTTCCTACTTATGCTACATGCCTACACTACATTCCTCTAATCCTCTCCCTGGTTGCCTGGTAAAAAAAATTAAAAAAATCAAGTTGCAACATGCATGTTTGTTCTTGAGTTCAGTTGACAAATGACAGATCGCAGGGGGGCTGCGGCGAAGAGGCCGCCTGTACATGTGCAGAGCAAGCAGCCTCCATACTCACATGCGTCCATGTGGTGGAAGCTATTGAGTGTATCCATCCATGGTGATTGGTGATGGAAGCTGTGATGTGCATGCATGCTGGGGGAGAGACAAACAAGGGGAAGAAGCTGCAGAAACTTTCTTCCTTCTCTCGCGCTTCATGCTATCCGCACTCATGGACCTCTATATTCATCCTCTATACGTCCTAGTCAGCAAGATTCTCTCCTCTATACTCAATTCTTCCGCACCCATCCATCCTCTATCCACTCTATCCACTATGGGACCCACTTGTCACTTTATCTAAATATATCCATGTGTGATATAGTTTTAAAGGATTTATTGAGACGAATTTAATGGTGCAATCAAAATTTAATTTGGATTTTTGGTTTGTGAGTTATAGCATTTTTTCCCTTTGTTTAGCTAGTGGGGCCCGCCACTGCCCACTATAGAGTAAACACTGTACTACTCTAAATATAGAGTGAGAGAAATGATAGAGTATCGTTTTAGAGTACTCAGTGCAACAGTTTTTACTCTATATTCATACTCTAAAACTTTAGAGTATCGTTTAGAGTATGCCACTGCGGCCGGTCTCACATGGGCTGTTGCATCTACTACTACAGTTTAGAGGCAGCTTTCTCTTGGCCTCTCTCTCTGCCTACCTCAGGAACAGAGGGGCCTCCGTCAGTCTCGGCCAGGCAGCCAGCCCCTAGTTGTTTTAGGAAAGCCATCATGAGATGGGAGACCCGGGCAGCACGGAGAGCATCTTGTTGCCTCCTACTGCTATGTCCTATGCAGTGGCGTGCAGAGGCAGGGAGAGCTTGGAGAGGCTAGCTTGAGGTACAGGTGCAGGAAGCTATAAGGTTTTTGGAGCTGCTTTAGGGGGTGTTTGGTTTGAGGAGTTAAAGTTTAACAAACACTGTAGCATTTTCGTCTTATTTGATAAAAAGTTTCCAATCTTGGACTAATTAGGCTTAATAGATTCGTCTCGTAAATTACTCCTAATCTGTGCCGACATGCATGCAATTAGTCTACATTTAGTACTCCATACATTTGAGGGAACATTGATGTGATGGGAGTTAAACTTTAACCAACCCAAACCAAACAGGCCCCAAATTTGGCGCACATCATCGGCTGGGCGCCAGGGTGAAGACTAGACACAAAAAAAAAAAGAGTTGCTAATTAAAAAAAAGAGTATATATGGACTTGTGGTGGAAAATTTGGCGCACATCATGGACAATAAGACACAAAACGAATTTAAAAAAAAGAGTATATCAAAAAACAAAATTGGGGCTGGTGGTGGAAAAGAATTGCTAAATTAACACTTAGGAATCTGTAAGGTGAAAACAATATATGGACTTGTTTGAATCCAAACTACTAAAAATTAGCACTATATTTAGATGCTAATTAGATACGTAGAGGCCTTGTTCGTTAGGGCTCCTCTTGGGCTTCGGCTTCGGCTCTCCTGAAGGAGCCCTACCAAACTGTTTATTAGGAGAAACTATTTAGAGTCATTTTTCAGTGGAAAAATGAGGAGCCGGAAAACAGCTCCACCTCCTCCGGGGAAGCCCTTAGGAAGGAGCCCTCCCAGAATTAGTTGTTGAAAAAAAACCTAGGGGATACTTAGTTAGGATATAAATAAAAAACACTCCACTTCTTTAGATGGCCTCAAACTAAGACTAACAATTAATCAAGGTACCAAACCAGCCCTAGACAGTAAGTAACCTCCTGTTTTCGTGGATTAATAACGAACGAGCAGCCGGGCATGTCTGCAGTTTCTGCACCCTCTGCAGGCAGGCATGGGATTCGGTTGGTTTGGCTTTGGTTTCGTCACCACGAAACCAGGCGATCAATGTAGGTTCCCCAAGTCAAACAGGTAGGTAGCCCGCTATCAGCAGCACGGACGTATGGGCGACGCACGCCATGAGGACACCACCAAACCACCACCAGTGCGTGTGCGTGCATGCACCAGATCATGCAATGCAGATGCAGCCTAGGATTCTTCTTGGGAGCGAGCGACAGAAATGCCATTTCCCATCGCCATCGCCACGTCGAGAGTCATTGACCTTTTCATTTTCACCTTCGCACGGACACAGAACGTTTACCACAGCAGCAGTGAAATGAAAAATTGACTGCTCTCTCCGTTCACCGGCCGGGCCAGCACAGCACACGGCTCTGCTGCAAATCCTGCAATTGCAAGCTGTATAGGGTGCGGACGTGCGGTGCGGGCGGGCAGTAAATAAAAAACGACAGTGCCCTGCAACTGCATGTTCTGATGCCGTCGTCCTTGCCTTGTGCCGTGTTTAGTTGCCCCAATTTGGGGACGCGGATTTACTGTAGCATACGGTGCGGTACTGTAGCATTTTCTTTTTATTTGGTAAAAATTGTCCAAACATTAACTAATTAGACTTAAAATGTTCGTCTCGCAAAGTATAACAAAACTGTGTAATTAGTTTTTTTATTTCATCTACATTTAGTACTCCATACATGTGCCGACATTTTGATGTGATGGAGAATCTTCTTTTTGCATAGTGGAATTTGGGGAAATATTTGGGCCTTGTTTAGTTTCCCAAATTTACCCCCAAATTCCACTATGCAAAAAGAAGATTCCCCATCACATCAAAATGTCGACATATATATGCTGTACTAAATATAGATGAAATCAAAAACTAATTGCACAGTTTTGTTGTACTTTGCGAGACGAACATTTTAAGCCTAATTAATCAATGTTTGGACAATTATTACCAAATAAAAATAAAATTGCTACAGTGCTCAACAGTGATTTAGGCAGTCCAGAATTTGGCATCTAAACACGGCGTTGGGATCTAAACAGGCCGCCCGGTTTCGCGCGTGTCCCGTACGTAGGGTGTGTTCACTTCGCGAAAAGTAGCTAAAAAGTTACTGTAGCATCTTTCGTTGTTATTTGGTAAAATTTGTCCAATTATGGACTAACTAGGCTCAAAAGATTCGTCCCGACATTTACAGACAAACTATGCAATTAGTTATCTTTTTTACCTATATTTAATGCTCCGTGCATGCGTCGAAAGATTTGATGTGATGGGTGGCAGAGGAAATATTTTGGGTTGGGAGGGGAAGTGAACAAGGCCGTAGTACATTCTCTATATGAGCGTCTGACAGCAGAGGAAGTGAAATCTTCCCGGCCTGCTGTTGCTGACCTGTTGCTGTGCCTGCCACTGTCACGGCGTCCGTCTTCACAGCGCGTGTAGTAGTACTCTCCTCTAGGTCCTCCCACCCAACCAGAAAAGAGTGCCATTCTAAATTACGAGTAGATTGAAGTAAAAAGCTATTTTAAATTAAACTAAACTTAAATAAATATATTAAATGATGAAAAAAACTACAGTTAGTATTTGATATATATAATCAATATTAGTAGATGTTTGTAAAAAATGGTTAAATTGATAGGCAATGATTTGACTTAGCATTGTATAGCTAAAATAACACACTTTTTTTTTGGGACGCAACGCAACCTCTCGGATCTTGGAGTACTATTTAGCACTGCTACTACTATAACTGCATCACAGTAAGTAACTACTTTAATCACCCTCTCTAATCAGCCAGGTCAGCCACAGGCACACAATAAAGAACCCAGACCCAGCAACAAAAAAAGGTACTGTACGGTGCATTGCGCTGCTTACCTGTTACCACCACCGACACACTTTAGTTTCGACACCAGTGAAGGAGGAGTAGAATTATGTGTACTATAATACAAAAAACGGTTTTATAAAAAGAGTAGTATGTTGATTGCTTCTGGATCTGGAGTAGTATATACTACTATTTTCCAGTATAAAAGAGTATATATATGTGCTTCTGGATCTGGGTTTGCATTGCTTTCCTTCCTGCGTGTACCTGAATCGCAGCCGCATTTTATCATGCATGGGATCTGATGACATTGCACCTGATAATATTATAATAATAACCAGCCACAACTGCTGATGATCCTTAGCTTTCTACTTGTACTAGTAGTTAGTTTCTTTGGAGTGAGTACGTAAAGAATGTCATCAGCCTGGCATCCGACTCCGAGAGATGGGTGTGTACGTCGCTTTTCCACTTTATCCTCCTTGCGTCGCTTTGCATCCAATGCAGCTAGCCAGCATTATTACACTAACAAAGGGATCAAGAAAACCATGTTAAAAAAAGTTGGTTAGTAGTAAGGCAGGCTTACGCTGTAGTCCTGTAGATCCGGTTGCGGCCGCTTTACCCAACGACCAGTGCCAGCCGAGCTTCCCTTGCAAGACGGGTGGCTGCCTTGCCTTGCCCAAGGTATCTTTGCACGTTCTCCGCCGTGGTGGTACGCATCCCATCCATCCATCTCTGATCTCTCCGGCAATAAAAAGGCAAGAAAAGAAAAAAAAAAAGAAGGGTACGGCGCCACACAACGCTGTATAACCCAACTACGAGATCCTGCTGCTTGTACACGTAGTCCGTTTGTTGTTGCGCCGGCCGGGAATCCTATGGCCATGCATGCTGCATTTTTCTTCGTTCGTTGCACAGATCGTGTAGCAATTGCAATGCCAGAGATACTACCGGGCGTGTGAAATATATAGCCGTAGGACGACGACGGACAACTGGCGCGTTGCTCGCGCTGCAACATGCTTGCATGCATGTACCGATGCAGTACCGGCGGCAGTTTTATCCATGGACGTACGCGTCGATGAACCTTTGCTTTGCTTTTTATTGTGCGTGCGGAGTTTCACGGAAATTTCATTTATCCCTCTTTGACAGGTTCCTGCTCCTCAACTAAACAATAAAAATTCGCATAGATTTTGACGAATATCATACAAAAACCACTTGTCCATTTATATTGGGAGCTAAAAACCCCGCTCGTCGCTACTCCCTATTAATTCTGCACCGTATAGAGAGCTGGAGCTAAGAACCAGGGATTTGGAACACTACCAAACACGCACTGATTTTTTTTGAGAAAAATTCACCGGCGGTCCCTGAACTTGGCAGCCGGTGTCACTTAGGAGCAAGCGCTTGTCGCCTTGGAAGAATCATATCTTTTTTATATGCTGTCAAATGGAGATGATTTCTATATGAAAGTTGTAGCTCTCGATGAGATCTACGACTTTCTAGTTTTGAGTTTTTTAATTTGAGGTCGCTAAATTTGAGGTCGAGAGCTACATTTTTCATATAAAAATCATCTTCATCCGAGATTATATGAAAAAGATATAATTTTTAGAATATTTTAGAAATTGTAGCTACAGTACCCCCGAAATAGAAATATAACCGACTGACATGTGGGCCCCACATGTAGGACCGCTCCACGTCAGCATTGGGATCTAGATGACACCCGAAGCCAAGTTCAGGGACCAAGATGACACCTGAAGCCAAGTTCAGGGACCCAGAAATACACTGTTCAAAGTTCGGGGACCTAAGTGACACCCAAAGCCAAGTTCAGAGACCTAGATGACATTTGAAGCCAAGTTCAGAGACCCAGAAATACACTGTTCAAAGTTCAGGGACCTAAGTGACACCAGCTGCCAAGTTCAGGGACCGTCGGTGAATATTTCTCTTTTTTTATTGATCTGTTGATATCCTGCACTGTGGAACTTGCATAGTAGTAGATGTTAGTAGTGTGTTTCAGGTAGCGATGGATGCTCGCAGCGCATTGTCTCGAGGCCAGGTTTATATATATATTTTGTTCATGCACGCAGAATCGCAGGTGCAAAGTGGCATGCAACAGAGATCCAAATGCCACGGCCATCCCATCCCTCGGATCCTACGTCTGGTAGTGTTTAGATGGTGTAAAAGTTGGTGTAAAGTTCCTGTAACACTTTTCGTTGTTATTTGGTAAAATTTATCCAATTATGGACTAACTAGGCTCAAAAGATTTGTCTCGACATTTACAGACAAACTGTGCAATTAGTTATTTTTTTACCTACATTTAATACTCCATGCATGCGTCCAAAGATTCGATGTGACAGGGAATCTTGTAAAATTTTTGAAAGTTTGAAGGATGTAAACACACCCTCTATCCGCCTTTTATCTGACATGAGTAGATGGATGAGATCCACATCGGGGCACTGCATATGCACACGCATATGCATGGATCATCAGATCATGCGTCATGTTCATGTCTGAGAGAGTAGTAGTAAGTGACACCATGTGTGTGTGTGTGGTGGTAGATCTAGAAGCGAAGAACACACAGAGGCAGCCGGATCTCTGTCACGCCAACTTGCTGCTCGCGAAGGATCCACTCGTGGGCCCAGGCCTTCCACATGCCATTATATTAGGCCCTGTTTTGTTTGCTTTTGTTAAAGTTTAACACCCATCACATCAACGTTCCCTCAAATGCATGAAGTACTAAATGTAGACTAATTGCATGCATGTTGCCACAGATTAGGAGTAATTTACGAGACGAATCTATTAAGCCTAATTAGTCCAAAATTGAAAACTTTTTGTCAAATAAGACGAAAGTGCTACAGTGTTTGTTAAACTTTAACATCACAAACCAAACACCCCTTAGTATAAATACAGCAGTACTGTGGCCATACGTACAATACAAGACACACCGGAGCAGGGGTGTTTCGTTCTCACCCAAAAAATTTTCACCCTATCACATCAAATATTTGGACACATGTATGGAATACTAGATATAAACGAAAAAAACTAATTGCACAATTTAGTTGGAAACTATGAGACGAATCTTTTAAGCCTAATTAGTCCATGATTAGCCTTAAGTGCTATAATAACACACATGTGCTAATGACGGCTTAATTAGGCTTAATAAATTCCTCTCGCGGTTTCTAGGCGAGTTATATAATTAGTATTTTTATTAGTATCAAAAACCCCTTCAAATATCCCATAAAACATCCGAGGTAACACATAAAAACTTTTCGCCTACCAAACTAAACACCCCCGGTACTGAGCACAAATCCTGTGCTAGTACTACTCTTTTCCTTCTCGAAGACTGAGCCCTTTTTAGTTCTTAACCAATTTTGCTTCCACCCATCACATCCAATGTTTGGATGCATGCATTGAGTACTACACATAGAGGAAAAAAACTAATTGCACAGTTCTCGGGGAAATCACGAGACAAATCTTTTAAGACTAATTAGTCCATGAAAGCTTTAAGTGCTACAGTAACCGCCATGTGCTAATGACAGGTTAATTAGTATCATTAGATTCGTCTCGCAGTTTCCTGACGGGTTCTATAATTTATTTTTTTTATTAGTATTCGAAAACCCCTCCCGACATTCTTCTAACACATCTGATATGACACCCAAAAATTTTGAACTAAACGCAGCCTGACAGACTGATCGTGCTTTTTGATCCCCAGCTATTGGACAGTCCCCGTCGCATCACGTCTCTACCACTGGCCTTTACTAGCAGCAGCAGTACTTGCTCTGCAACAGTAGAAACAATGCATTGGCCTCGTTTAGATCGGCAGAATCGACGCCGGCTGTGCAGATTTACTGTAGCCTTTTGTTTTTATTTGCTAATAATTGTCTAAACATTGATTAATTAGGCTTAAAATATTCGTCTCGCAAAGTACAATAAAACTGTGCAATTAGTTTTTGATTTCATCTACATTTAGTACTCTATATATGTGCCGACATTTTGATGTAATGGGGAATCTTCTTTTTGCATAGTGAAATTTGGAGGTGAATTTGGATATCTAAACAAAGCCATTATGAAAAACAGAACATGCAGCACTGACGAGTGGGACACAGAGAGAGAGCGCTGAGCCCAGCACACCCTAGAGGCAGGTGAGTGGCACAAGTCCAAATCTTGATTCTCAAGCAAAGGCGATGTTCCCTCTGCCGTTTGCACATCACTCCATCGCTCCTTTTTTAGCCTTTTGACCACCCTTGTAGTTGTAGGCCGGTACTCCTAGCCCCCCAAGCCTTTCGGGGGGGCGGCACGCATTACATTGCTGCAGCATCTGCATGGGATCCAATGCCAATGCCAGCCCTGGGCAGGCCTTGGCCACTGCATCACTTCACTCCCTTCCAGGATGATCTGTCTGGCGCGACTGTGCCTGCTGGGACCTGGGTGGGAGCTGGAGCGAGAAGAAAGGCAGCGAGGTGGCCGGTGACGGTGATGGTGATGGTGATGGTGAAGTGAACAACGGCTGTGTTTACTTCCTTAAAAAATACTGTGCAAACAAAAAATTCTCCGTCACATCAAACTTGCGATACATGCATGGAGTACTAAATGTAGATGAAATCAAAAACTAATTGTACAGCTTGGTTGTACTTTGCGAGACGAACGTTTTGAACCTAATTAGTCAACGGTTGGACACTATTTACCAAATAAAGCCAAAACGTACTACAGTATTTTTTTACACCTTTTTGCGGAACTAAACACACCCAACAACTTATGCTTCTTTACCCTTCCAAGTTTATAAAGCTTCTTCTCCCCGTCCCCCCACCATCCCGTGTTCGGTATTGTTCCTCCTCTGCCCTCCAAGTTTAAAGCTGGGGATGCATGGCTGCAACATCATCATGATGTCGAGCAAATCTAGTAGACTACTCCAAATCCCCGTCCGTCCGTACCTGTCATCTCCGTCTCTGCTGGGAACCCAAATAATAGAAAGAAAACTACCTCGGTTATAAACAAATATATATCATTTTTCTAGAGAAACCAACCAACACTACTACACAAAAGATTTTACGAGACGTTTTGAAATTGGGCTTGGAGGCGGGCGCACTTTTAAACCGCCTCAGTTAATGCCCGGTATTAACCGAGGCGGTCATTTTTTTTGTTAACCGTGGCGGTCACAGTCAACTACCTCGCAAAATCAATTTACCGAGGCAGGGAACCTAATGCGACCGCCTCGGTTAATATATTAATCGAGACGGTCACATTATAAGGCCTGCTCGGTAAATAGTGGCCTAGCTTCGAGCCCAGGCAAAGCCCATACTCATTACTCTACCGGGCTCATATATAACCAAGACTTAGGGTTCCTTGCTCACTCCACTTCCTCCCTCCCAGCCGCACCCGCTCCCTCCTGGCGATCCCTCACTCCGTAACGCGCGCAGCGCTCGACACTCCATCCCTCCCTCTCTCCGCCCGACACTCCCTCCCTCCCTCTCTCCCGGCGCCTCCCTCCCTCTCTCCCGTGGGTGGCACGCGGTGGTGGAGGCGCGGCCTCGCATGGGCGGCGGGCTCCCTCTCCCTCCGGCGGTGGTGGTGGCGCCCCTCCACCGAGCAGCAGCGGCGGCGGTGCCCCTCCACCGAGCAAGCGGCGGCGGCGGCGCCCCTCCTCCCCTCCGGCTTGGCACCCCTCTCCCCTCCCTCTCTCTCAGGCCCCTCCCGGATCCTAGATCCGGCGGCGCGGGCGAGGAGCCCGGATCTGGCGGCTGGGAGGCCGAATCTGGTGGCGGGGAGGCCGGATCTGAGAGTGGGCGAGGCAGCGGCAGTGCGGGAAGGCCGATTTCGGCGAGCTACGGTGCCAGTGCATGGATGGGCTCGGCGGGCCTGTCCATGGATTTTTCTTTTTTTGTTTTTTATTTGATTAACCGAGGCGGGCGTTTCAACCGCCTCAGGAAAGATTCATTTACCGTGACCTTTCCACCGAGGCGGTTGCAATGCCCGTCTCGGTTAATTTTTCCTGTAACAGTGCAAAACCAAGTTTAAATAAAGACATGGAAAATCACAAATATTTATGTACCGAATAAACACTTTAAATTAATCGTGTAATGTATTTTTTCAAGGTCGATAGTCGATACTTTTTTCTATAAATATAGTCAAACTTCAATTCATTGAGTCCTTAGCGAACAAGATGTTCACTCTTTTCTTTCATGACAGAGGGAGTACCTACGATACATGAGAGAGAAGGTGCCACCTTGGAATTCAAGCAAATCATGTAGGATTGCGCCACGCATAGACTCCGAAGGCATCCGAACCTTTATCTGAATGATAATGCTGTGATGCGGACGTCCGCACGCCCCATTTCTATCCGGAGCACCGTCCGCACAGACTCAACAGCTGTGACGCACTTACTCACCTACCCCGCATTAAACTAGGAGAGACCATCATCGTCTTGGGGCCCAGGCGATTAGACGGCGATGCGCTCGCCTCTTCAACTGACGAGGATGCCAGAGAAGGTTGTTGGCGCGCGGCGAGCGATGGAGATGCCGGGCAACTGCAGGCTAGCCACGCGTGCTATAGCTGTGCGCTGGGCCGGTCGTGCCTCGCCATGCCGCGCTACGCCTAGGCTGACACGGATGGCTACCACCGCCGCCTCCTCCATCACAACCCACGTAGTCGGATCCCGTTGTGTAGTGCTCCATCCACCCAACCGCTTGCTAGGGTTTGTTGCAAGCGCATGTTTCAGATGTTTCAGATGTTTGTTGCAAGTGTTTAATATGGGTGTTGCAAAGTAGATCAGGATGTTGCATATGTTGCAAGCGTCTATTCCAATGTTTTTTTGCTTTTTAGACGTATGTTGCAAGTGTGCTTATTTGGATGTTGCATATGTTTCACGCATATGTTGCAAGTGTTTTATATGGATGTTGCCTATGTTTGCAATGGTTTTCAAATGTTTTCATATGTTTTTGCAAGTGTTTCAGACACACGTTGCAAGTGTTTCATCTGTCTTCAGACGTATGTGTGAGTGTTGTATCTGGATATTTCAAAAGTAGATCAGGATATTGCACATGTTGTAAGGGCACCAATGGTTGGTGAACAGCGGCCTGCCGCAGGGTTTCGTTCCTCGCGTGGCGCGCCTCACCCTCTCCTCTGCTCTCCTCTCCCCTCCCTTCTCTTCCCTCCATCTCGACGCGGCTGTTCGAGCTTGACGAGTGTGATGCCCACGGAGGTAGTGGGCCGACGGTGGCGCGACGTTCACATGGTGGTCCCGCAACAAGTTGAGGTCCGTGCCGTCTGCTCGCTATGCGAGAAATAGAGCAGCTGCGGGCGTATGTCCGGACTTCCGGGCGCTAGTCCTGCCGATATCTGAACCTACCTCGTTTGGATTGAGGAGTGGAGCCGTGCCATCCGGCACCGAGCGGTTTGTGTGTAGGTACGGCTGCAATTCAATTCTGAGAAAACTCACCCGTCACAAAAACAAAGGGCCGCCCTCATTCGCAGCCACCGAGACCCAAAGCAGCTACATGTACCCTGCAAATAATGAGCGAGCAAATATGAGCGAGGTCGATCGTAGTATGATATACGAGCGAGAGTACATGTACCGTACACATGGGCAAAGTGGTGAACAAAACACGCAGCTGGTGGACGCTGCTGCCGCAGGTATATGTATGCATGGCCCAAACGGCGGCACGCCCACGGCACACAAATATGCATGTCAGCATGTCCCAGACGCGGAATCCGTCCGAATCCTACGTGCTCATACACACAGTATATATTAGCAACATACGCATACGTATTACTGTAGGTACTAGTACAGTATCAGGGAGAGTGTAGCGTAGGTATTAAGGTATATACAGTTGTGCACGTACGTACGTGTCCACTGATGGTGATGGATGCCCAAGAGCTAGCATAGCATGCCGGTGCAGCAGAAATTAAAACGTAGGACATCATCAGTGCGTGCTGTGTTTACGGGGCCCGGAATCCATCTTTACTACAGTTAATACGTACAGTATATATGTGTATTACGGCACGGCCGCCCAGCGGTGGTTAACAGTGTGTCTTGGGGTGTTATTGCGCGCGTATCATTTTTCACAAGGGGTCTCACGGCGATCCAAAATCTGATGGTTAATTCGTGAATTAATCTTGTGACTTTGTGATGATCAGTGACTGAGAGGAGGGCATAGCATACGTACACTTACTGCTTGCTCCGATCCACACAGCTCAGTTACACTCGTACGTCACCCAGATATATATCAGTGATCTACTACACGCTACAGTGCTGGCGCTTGATTGTACAGTGCTCATCAGCTCTGATTCTTGTGTGCTTGTCCGTTTCCCTCGGCAATGCGGATCGATCGGGTATGTACGGTGGTGGATAGTACAATGCAATGGATGGTAGCAAGCTTAGCATCCCCGCGTCAGTCCGTCAGTACAAGCGCCAATTAAGGCCTTGTTTAGAAATTTTCTCCCAAATTTTACTATAAAAAAGAAGATTCCTCATCACATCAAAATACCGGCACATGCATGGAGTACTAAATGTACTTCCTCCGTCCGTAAAAACATGCAACTATGGGTTACGTGTCAGAAAAAATAGCTCATGTTTAACCAAATTTATAGTGAATAGTATTCATATTTATGGCTTTAAATCAATTTATTATAAAAATATATTTCATAATTAATCTAATGATATTTATTTGATATCATAAACATTGATACTTTTTTATCTATAATTGGTCAAAGTTAAGTTACTAAAACGTGATACTGTGCTATAATTGCATGTTTTTCTGGACGGAGGGAGTAGATGAAATAAAAAACTAATTGCACAGTTTAGTTGTACTTTGCGAGACGAATCTTTTGAGCCTAATTAGTCAATGTTTGGACAATTATTACCAAATACAAACGAAATACTACAGTGCCTAAACAAAACACGGCCTAAACAGCAATCAGATGGATATGGACACCCTCTGACTCTGATCTGGCCACACACCAGTGCCCGGCGTTATCGATGGTTGCAAACAGGCAAGACAATCCGCTTGACGTGACAATGATGATGCATATACCCTCGAGCCTGACCACTCTGCTAGCTGATGCATATACACGTACACGTCGAGGCCGCCCATGGATGATGGATCCCATCCTGTCCGCGCCCGCGCGCGCCGGATCAGATTATATTCTCCTGGTGTTTGCCGCCGCAAGCTCCGCAGAGTTGGACTATACTTCGTGCTAGTACTCTATTTATATGCTGACTGTTAGTCAAATGATTGGCAGACTTCTCCAAACTCCATCGCAATAAACCTGCTCACTCAATCTTCTTCGATGTACTAACTTCCACCAGATAAGAAGCAATGGCGCCTTCACGAATGAATCTCTCTGCCGTCTTCCTTCTAGTCGTCGTCTTCCTACAACCCGTCGTCATGGCAGCTGATCGTAGTATGTATGCGTGCACATGCATGAACTACATGTTGCATGCAAGCGGCGATGTCATTTCATTAATCTTTTGCTAAAAGTTGTTTGATGCGCCTTTGACATTTAATTTGTTGCATAAATGTCCATGCCTGGATCTGAACCATGCAGAGCCAGCGTCCGTTGGGGAATATACCTGCGGCTGGCACTTAGGGCCAATTATGAAGGGGTATGCGGTGGATTGATAGACGACGACACCTGCAATAGTGTATGCAAAGACGAAAGTAGCGACAACATTCAAGGCTACTGTTACATGTTACAATGCTTGTGCCAAGGAAGATGCGCCTCTAAGACTGAGACTGTTGCTAGTGCTCCGATCCAGCAATGATCTCCGCCTGAACAATGATCCAATCCTTCTTGGCCCTCGTCTAATAATATATATAATATTGTATACTCGGTGTATCTACCGGCTGCTTACTTATGTTGTGTCATGGACTTGCGGGTCAAAATAAATTTATATTTTTTCTTGTGCAAATATTGTTGACGATCAAAATTGTCATGTCAGGAGAAAACAGAGCACCTCTCCAAATGCAAATTGGATTTCTCCATTGCGTAGCTCATGTCGAGCCATCAAAATGCATTTATAGATCGCTCAATTTAGACTTGGATAAGAGAGTTAGGCTAATTATGAAATCTGTACTAGCAAGGGGAAAACCGGATATTTCGGTTTTTATTTTCAAAATCGGATTTGAGCCTATTCTGAGCACATCTCTTGATGTATTTGAATTGACCTTCCCACCCTAAAAGTGCTAAGGGCCACGGCCGATCGAGGGTATCCAATCGATCAAAATCACATCTACATTATCCTTTTACCTTCTCCTTCGCCCTACTTTCCCAAACCCTAAATTATGTTCACCCTTCATCTCGACGACGTTTAAGGGGCTCTAGGTGGCCTACCAATCCTATAGCAATCCAAGGTGTGCTTGCCATGATGGGGTCCCTCCTAGATGAGAGTTCATTGGTCCTTGTAGGGCTCTCCAATGAAACTAGGACCATATGGTTTTTAAAACCAGAGCTTCTAATTTTATGCGGCAGCGCTGCAAGGTGCGCCCTTGCATGCTGCATGTTCGACTATCTCATGTGTTGACATGACCCAAATTTATGTAACACATTTTTGGCGACTCCGTCGGGAAGAAAAATATCAATCGGTTGCTATGTCCGATTCTAATAATTCTCTGAAAGATGAAGTTCACCTCTCGAGCTGTAACACCCTAGTTTTAATTTTGGTAGTATTTTGATTTTTTTATAAATTTGTTTGAATTAATTAGCAAGTGTGGAACCATTTGAAAATAAAATTATTTTCTAAAATACAAAATTAATAGGTTATAAAATTTGTTTGTCTGTTGATTCATGCCGTTGCATAGTTTTTTGAGTGCAAAATAGTTTTAGAAGTGTTTTATCAAACACATCTAGGTTTCGATCTAATCTCAAATCGTTTTCTTGAAAACCCTATGTCCAATCTCCGACTTGAGTCTTTTTTCCCGCTTTCTCCTCGATTAGAAAGAAACCCGATCCAACTGCATGTCAAATCTCTAGAACCGTAAACTACATCTTCGTAAACCCGCTGGACCGAAACACTAATATGACTTCTAAAGATCTCCGCAGCTTTGAAACATGTCACATCTCAAAAAAAAAAATCTATGAATAAAATATTCTGAATTTCTATTCAACCCTGAGCGATCATAATTCCGATCTCTCTCTCTATCTTTCTTTCGGGCTCAATTTAGGACAAATATTATTTTTGCTTTGATAATCCACATCAAAACTCAACTTGGGTCAGGCCCAACAAAATCCTCTTCCTCCATCTTCTTCCTATCCAGCTTCCTACCCTCCCCACAACCGTCCGAGCACTCGAGCACTCCGAGCACTCGGACGGGAACCTCACGCCGAGTGGCGAGTGCAGACGTTGCTTGAGGGCGCGACCCATAACGCGGCCCACAACGAGCGTGCAACCCATATCAAACACAGTGCGCAGGAGTGATGCTTATTATTTATAGACTGGGACACTATTTTTTTTAAAAAAACTAGGACACTGGGTAAGCTGTGGCGCGCGCCAGATTCCAATTCCTCTCCGTCGTCACCTGCCCAGCCACGCCGCGTGCGCGTGTCGCCTGCTCCATCCGGTCGTTGACGTGCGCAAGCGCAGCCCCATCCCTGTGCCCTGGGCCCTGGCCCTTGGGCCACGGCACACGGCGCGGACAACGCACGCGCCTTCTCGGCTCTCCGCTCCATGACGACCGCCCGGTCCGCCGCTGATTATTCCCGTGTCCGGATCGTGTCTGCCCGCGCCCGCCGCCCATGTTGCCGTGCCTGCCTGCCTGCCGTCATCGATCCGATTCCGATCCCATCCAGTAGCGGCCATCCCCATCCCAGGTGTCAGCTCGCAGGCCGCTAGCTAGGCCGGTGTGTGTACATGCGTGCGTGCGTGCCTACACGACCCGACCCTAGTATCCGATATATTTCCGATCGGTCGGTTCAGGATCATCAGCTTTCGCTGGCCTTACCGCTCGCTTGGATTCTCCATTCCAAAGGGGATGCCTGCAATGCATGATAACATCAGTTCGGGATCATTTTGCAAGGAAGAATGGACCACGTACTTCAACGACAAAACGGAGTGCTATACTGTCATGGCTCCACATCTCAGCCAGCCCAAGGAGGCCCAGCAGCCCAGGAGGAGCAACAGAAGCAGGCGCAAGAGTGTAAGGGTCCACGGCCCACAATGGGCCTGTAACCGATGTGAGAGCGTGAGCAAGGAGTAGAAAAGGAGAGGGTGTGCAGAAGAGAGAAAACATCGAATATTTGTATCAGACTCTGTTCTTCTTCTTCTCCAATACAACCGGGACCTCGTCGGCCCGTGGTCCTCCTCCCTCTGTGAGATCGGCGCCGCCAGATCCGGCGGGCGCTAACATACCTGGTATCAAAGCCAGTCGCCGACGAGCGCTGGAGCCCGCGCCGGCCACCGAAGAACACTATACCCGCTTGCAGCGAGCCCGGGGAGCGATGGATCCGGTGGTCGCGAAGATGTTCGACGAAATGCTCAAGAGGTTCGAGGACTTCAATGCCCACTCCGCCGAGCGCTAGGGCGGCTGGAGAAGCACATTGAGGACGCGACGGCCGCTTTCCAAGAGCGCGAAGGAGTCGTCGACGAGCGCCTCGCCTCCTTGGGGAACTTCGCCTCCGCCTAGCCGCCATCGTCGCCGACAACTGGGGGTCGCACTTCGACGAGCGAGTCTCCAACCTGGAACAGTGCATGGGCGACCTCGAGCTCATCCGGTTGGCCAAGATCCGCGACGAGCGCGACAACCGGGTGGAAGTGGTGGAGCAAGCTGTTGGAGAGCTTCAAGCTTGGCGCCCGGAGATCGACGGCCACATCGACGACATCCGCTACGAGCTCTGTCGTCCCAAGTCTTCTGCGACGCAGCCGCAGCATCCCCCGCTGATGGCGCGTCGGGAGTCAACCGCCGCCATGCCTCACTCTAGCGGAACCATGGTCGACTGGCCCAACGGGCACCGCGTCAATATGACTACACGGGCGCCGGTCTATGGCTCGGTCACGACCATAGTACCGACCCCGGCCAATGGTATGAATTCCCTCCCCAACCCCGCGTCCTCTGTTCTGACTTTCTAATTCCAGCCTCATCCTCCTCCCCGGCCACCCAATCCTCACCCACCACCGATTATACCCAACCCGCCACCACCCCATACAACCCCACCACAATCCATCCCCACCTCCCATCCACCTGCCCTTGGCCATCTTCCTAAGATGCACTTCCCTACGTTCGATGGAGATGACCCACAGTATTGGATCACCTGTGCTCAGAATTACTTTGATCTGTATTATGTTGATCCCTCCATGTGGGTTAAGTGCTCTACTATGCAGTTTGTGGGCGCAGCCCGTTGTTGGTTTCAGTCTGTAGAGCGTCAAATTTCTGGTCTCGATTGGTCATCCTTCTACCGCTTGATTCGCGAGCGCTTTTACCGCGATCAGCATGAGCTCCTTATTCGTCAGTTGTTCCACATCAGGTTGACTTCCACTGTTCAGGACTATGTCGATCGATTTGTCAACCTGATCGAACAACTCACAGCCTATACTCCTAACCCAGATCACCTATTGAAAGCCCAAGTTTGGTTTTGGTAATTAATGACACCAAGTTGCTAATGTCATGTGTTAAGTGGTTTAAGTTAGGCATAAGCAACACATGTGAT
The DNA here is from genome assembly GCA_038087645.1 of Saccharum hybrid cultivar R570. NCBI lineage: Eukaryota > Viridiplantae > Streptophyta > Magnoliopsida > Poales > Poaceae > Saccharum > Saccharum hybrid cultivar. The sequence continues at coordinate 1,861,952 of JAQSUU010000635.1, read as the reverse complement.
GAAGGTGCATGTGGCATGAAGTGATGGCCACAAGATCACAAAGAGATGGTGCATGGACATGAAGTAACTTGCAAAGTCGAATGTTACAACTTAAAACCTAGGCGGATTTAGGTTGGGTTGAGCCCAATGAAGTGCCCCTGGTCAATATATATGAGAACACGATCACCACGTAAACATCATGTCTTGATTACTACAATAAAATTATGTTACATGTAATCATTGTTCTAATAACACTGTATACTTAGACCACAATAATAACACAGTATACTTAGACCACAATTGCCAAGTAGCGCCACCGTTAGCAAGTTTAGTGTTCTTGGACTGCATAGTGACCTCCGTTGGTTTTGTATCAAAAGGTCTAGGGTTGCTCCAACGTATGACGCTCATCATATGCAGGTTTCAGGGAACAATGTGTCAACCAATGCATAAGTCTATAGGTGATAAAAAATTGCAGTAAACAATCATGCACACTTTTATGTAGTCTAGGTGATTAATTTTCCAGTAAATAATTCATTAGCATATTCTTTCAAACTGAGAGGAAACTCAAGTTGTATATCTGTATGTATCAAATTAAAAGATGTGCTACTTGTGTGCTATTTTTTCCATCTTGCCTTAGCATCAACCTCAAAGAAAAACACACCAAAGATCGGATGATGATACACAATCTCAATCACTGTAGCCCACAAAAATCCTTCATCACATCTCTCCAATCTAAACCTTCATCTCATCGCTGCCATGGCGTAGGTCAGTACCATCATTTCACAGAGTTTAGCAATAAGAAAAGTGGTATAGGAAAATCAGTGATTATATTAATAAAATTGTGAATTTTGTATAGAGAATTAGTATGGGAATCAAAATAACATTAATCAACAAGGAATATCTCCATCACTCCATACAAGCAAGCAGTAAAGAAATGTTGTCATGGCAACTCTAAGAAAACAAATATATAACTGTGGTAATGACATTTTTTTATTAATGTAGGGTAATGTCATGTAACCTTGAAAATTTAGACATTCATAATTGGACACATTTATGTTTGCGGCTACACTGACTGAACATTAAAAAAATGTTTAAGGATTATAAAAAAAATTAGACATTCATAATTGGATACATTTATGCTATGCACAAGTATTTTTAATCCAAAGAATGTGAGTAACAATTGCAAAACATAACCTACAACAATTGTGGTAAAAACCTGCATGGTAGCAAGATTAAGGTAAGATGAATTATATTAATACCCACTCTGGCTTGAATATGAAAATAATACCATTTGAAAAATTAAACAAAGCTTTAGTATTTTACATTCCCTTCTGAGTTGAAGTTGAATTTTAATGTGATCTCAATCCTACGTCAACAAGGAGAGGCAGTGCAAGAAGGTCCCTAGCATGCATGAATAAGACAAAGGCAATATTTGATATTTCAGATAGAGATCAATGGATTTGAACAAGTAACCTATATCTTTTGAAATGTGAACATATATGCTTCTGAATGTTTCTCAAGGTGCCAACAAAGAAAAGTTGTTTCTAGCTAGACTTACTATGCTGATAAGAGAAAAAAATTCTAAACTAATGGCAATTGAAATTTGTCAGTTGGGTATTTGACTCACACTTCTTAATGAATCTTAGTAACTTTACTGCTAGTCCACCCATTGATATTAGTTTAATGGATCTGCCTTCCACTCATCAGGTGTGCTCCATAGCTTCGAGCCAAGGATGCGGGCACCAGCACGACAATTAAGTAAATGTACAATCACCTCTGCCTCAGTTTTGCTACTAAAATGAACATTAAAAATTATATGGATGACCTCCAATGTTACAAAAAGAGCACAAAAGTCAAAAACTGAACATAGCATGACAAAAAAGATTAATGCCCAATGTTTTTACAGCTAGTAATAAAAATGAATGGTCCTAAAATGATTAGTGGCATATACTGGCTATTGGCTACATGACAAAAGCACATTATGGAAATTACTATCCAAAAAAAGGCAGTATTAATGTTTGTGCAATGAGACATCTTGCCAATAGCAGTAGTAGTATTAGTGGTATTACCATTGGTAGCATCAGTAGTAGTAGTTAGCAGAAGTCTGTTTTTTTTCTCTAGCAGTATTATCAGTAGCAGGCTTTCGTGTAAGCTTATCATTAGTACTAAAAATGTGGGCTGGTAGGAAAAATGGATTTTATTGACAATAAATGCAGGCAACTGTAATGGTAGTACTAAGAACTAATCAGCAATACCAAAATCAAGAGATCCGCCGCCAAGCCTGTTGTGGAACCTGTCAAAAGCATAAGACTTCGGGGATCCAGTTAAGCAGTATGATGCTCCTAAGCATAAGACTTCGGGGATCCACTTAAGCAGTATGATGCTCCTATTTGCCTATAGGCAGCCTGTGCCGATTCCTGCACATAACCATGATGTCAATGAAATAAAAAGAATACATATTAATTTGAGCAATCTAGAACTATAAACTGCCCGTTGAGCATAAAGAAGAAACTCTGCTTGTCACTCTGTCTCACCAAAATGAATGCTTGTGTTAGTATCTGAAACTAAATTAGCACTTATTTTTGTTATTTCCTGAAACTAAGTAAGCAATCCTTGTGTCCAATTATTCTCTATACTTAGTCCACAAAAAGTAAAGATCATTTAGATTTCCACTGTTGCATTTCATAGTGGAAGGCATTTGCAGACTCATAAGAGTAACTTTCGGTCCATGCGGACAGGAACCGGATAGATGATAGTAAATCCTTTATTTATTTTGGCTGAATATTTGAAAAAATCATAGTAAATCGCACAAAAATCATAAAATAGAAAATTTAATTTTGTTGGACTGCACATGAGTAGATTTACATAATGAATATATAATATGGTATGCTTTAATATAATTTTTTTTGCTGTAGCTTTAGATCTATATTTTTCTGTAATTAATTCATAGCTGCAGTTTCTATGGTCCAATTACGGTGAAATTTTTATGATGGACTAATTATTGTATGCTTGAACTGTAGTGAAAATTTTGTACTCATTGGATCATGTATAACTTAGTTGTAGTTGTATAAACTTTTTAACAAGCATACACCTAAATAAATCTATAACTAAGTTATACATGATCTAATGAGTGTGAATTTTTTATTACAACTCAAGCATACAATAATTGGTCCACCATAAAAATTTCACCACAATTGGACCATAGGAACTGCAGTTATGAATTAATTACAGAAAAGCATAGATCTAAAGCTAAAGCAAAAAAAATTATACTAAAACATACCATATTATATGTTCAGTGTAAATGTACTCATGTGCAGTTCAACAAAATTAGATTTTTCATTTTATAATTTTTCTGCGATTTACTATGATTTTTCAAATATTCAGTCAAAATAAATAAAAAAAAAGATAAACGGGTGTGTTTGGTTGTCTCCTCGTTGGAGGCTTGGAGCTGTCTAGCCCAGGCAATGCTCCATGCGTCCGATTTCAGTCGACTAGAGGCAACCAGCTGCCTGGAGGCCGCGAACCAAACACATCCCAAGTAACTGTTCTCATGGCCTGAGTGCTAAGACACGTTCCTTAAATAACATGGTTAACTACCTAAATATAATCTTAATTAAACTACATCTTGAATGGATGAGATTGAAAAAGCATCGTTTCGCAACACTCCGCAAGTTCGTTGGCCCTTGCGAGACAAGCTTCCTCCTGCCGCCGTGTCACCTTGCTTAGAGGCTAGGGCTCGTTTCACTATTGAGGTTGATTTTTTTTCTATTTCTACGTTTTTTTTTCTATGATCCATGTGAAATTCCTATATATACAGATTCTGATTAGAAAATGGTGGCGATCGTGGAAGTGGGGGAGGAGAGGTGCTTATGCACATGGCTGGTCTAGCCTGCCATTGTTGTGCAGACAACGAGAGAAGCCCAGGCTAGGATAGACTTGCATGAGGCCCCATTTAGGGCTTGTTTGGCTGCACATAGATTCACTCCAATTCACATGGTTTGGGAGGGATTGAGGTGGAACTTAAATTAAATTACACCTCAATCCATCCCAAACCACGTGGATTGGGGTGGATGTGTGTGCAACCAAACAAAACCTTAAGGAGAATAGTTTCGGGCTTATTCCTTTTCAAAAAGTTGTGAAAAAAATCAGCAAATACAAACTCAGTTGGTCGCAAATTTCAACAGATAGAACAGCTACCTCCGTTCTAAAAACAATGCAGATTTAGGTCAGTTAAAGTCAAATTATCTTAAATTTAGTTAAATTTATAGAAAATATTATAAACATATATGACTTCAAACAGATATACTATAAAGATATATTTTATAACGCATCTAATAATACTTAGTACAATAAATACATTTGATCAAACTTTGGATTGCTTGACTTAAAACCGTTGTAGAGTTGCATCTTTTTTAGGACGGAGTAGCACATGATACTGCTGTGGGTCTGCATTTTGTAATCTGTTACTCTGTATATGATACAAGGTGCATCAAAGAACACAGGCACAGCTACATGAGATAGTTTCAGGAAAGACATAAAGAAAAAGTGCATTTCCAAATATAAGAAAAACAACAGATGCAAGAATTTATAGTTCCACGGAAGTTGATCGATTCAATAATCATGCTCCTCAGGATTTCAACACAATTGACATAGACAAAAATCTCTTTTTTCAGAGGAGTAGCTTTTATCCCGGCCTCAGCATAAGACATGATACGCAACCTGCTGTTACTACAAAAAAGTTTACAAAGTCCTCTAAGCGCCTAATCTTGTGGCAGTATCAAGAATGTTCAAGCCACTATATTACATTGCCTCATTCTCTTGGTCTCTTGTCTTATCAGGTATCCCTCAGTTAACAGAGACAATTAATACTATCATTTTGAAGTTCTTTTCAACCATGAAGAAATATAGACTACACATGCAACCAAGTCACAAGCTTAATTCAGATGCATCATGATGTCTAGATGAAAGGGAGCATGTATGCCATAACAACAATGGACAAAGAATAGACACATTATTGTACTGGACAAGAAGGCCCCATCAACATCTAGGTTCCACAAATTTGGATGTTCAGTTTTCAAATGAATTGAACAGCACAGAACACATGGAGGTATACATGCAAAATTGTTCATAACCATATGTAGCTGCATTTCCCCATGGTGCATGGGAGGGGAGACATATTAAGCAGCAATTTCACTTGTTCTAAGATGTAGAAACAAGGTCCTTGTGTTATGTTATGTGACGATGGGTAGTTGTATGTAAAAGCTATACAAGAAAGAGTGTTGCCTAAGCACCCCAAGTCACATCAAGATATTATTTCTTTCAGTTTTCAAATGAACCAAGCAGCAGCAAGACATAAGGACCATAAAGATGCAAACGCAACAGAATTGTAATGCTTAAGTACTTGAATTACGACATATACTTATATAGATCATGTAGTATTCAATTAACAAAGACCAAACATAGTTAGGAACAAATCAGCTTAGCAAAAGCAAACATCTTGACAGCTTTACAGCACAAGCCAGGTTCAGGACAGGACAACTCAGGAGCACAAGGAAACCCCAGGGAAGCAAATACGGGGCCATGGCTATTGTGTGGAGATTTCAACATGATTTACCAGGTGGCAGACAAGAATAACGATCGTCTAGACTCGCGCGCAATGAGAAGATTTCGCTCGTTCATCAGCCGAGCACACCTCCAGGAAGTCGACCTTGTTGGACGTCGTTTCACGTGGTCTAGTGAATGGGGAACTCCAACACTGGAACGTCTCGACCGCGTTAGCATCCGTTGATTGGTTCAACCAATTCCCTAACCACTGCCTCAAAGCGCTATCATCAAATTGCTCGGACCACTTTCTGCTGCTCCTACTGCTTGACGCGGTGCCGCGAGCTAAGCGGCGGTTCAGCTTCGAATCGTTCTGGGTCAAGCTACCCGGATTCCTCGAGGGGGTGGAGTAGGCTTGGTCACAGCCCGTCGTGAACGTCGACCCGTTCCGGGTGCTGGACTACAAGCTCCGCCAAGTTGCAAAGGCGCTGCAAAGCTGGAGCAGCAACAAGATTGGGAGTGTCTGGCTCCAGTTCGCTATGGCCCGGGAGGTCATTCTGCGTTTTGATGAAGCGCAAGAGTTCAGACCGCCCTCGACGCAGGAGATTGGATTGCGCAAGTCTCTCAAACTGAGAACGCTAGGGCTCGCATCTATGGCCAGAACAATCGCTAGGCAGCGATCTAGACTCCAGTTCCTTGCCGAGGGGGACGCCAACACCAAGTTTTTTCACCTACAGGCGTGTCACAGGGGCAGAAAGAATAAGATCCACTCCCTGTGGGTTGAGGGGAGCGAGGTGGTCACCGAGCTGCAGATGGCACAAGCGCTCTATGACCACTACAACTCCGTCCTGGGCTCTTCCTTCGAGCGCTCTAGAAGGGTGAACCTCTCAGCAATTGGTTTACCATCTCTGGATCTCAGTGATCTCGAGGTTCTCTTCACTGAGGACGAGGTCCGTGCACTACCGGAATCACAGGTGTTGCCGACGGCCTCAGTGTTTGCTGACGGTCAGGGAATAAGTCGTCGGCAAAGTAATGCTTTGCCGACGGCCACGGCCCGCTGTCGGTAAAGATTCCTTTGCCAAGGGCTCAGCCGTCGGCAAAGGTCCTCTTTGCCGACAGCCGCGCCGTCGGTAAAGAATATCTTTTCGGACGGCTCGACTCTCGGCAAAGGTGGGCCCTCAGGAAAGGGGGACCAGGCCAAACGGCAGCCGACGCCGTCCCCTTTGCCGAGAGCCAGGTCGTCAGGCTGCCGGCAAAGACGCCACCTTTGCCGACGGCCCTGGCTGTCGACAAAGGGATGCCACGTGGCGGCCTCACAGCGGCCAGGGTCGCCATCTTTGCCGACGGCCACGTGGGCCGGCCGCCGGCAAAGGTCTTTGCCGAGGGCCATCTGAGGCCCTCGGCAAAGTAAGAATTTTTTTTTCTTTCCAGTTTTTTTTTCTGGGACCTTCCTACAATAAATACATCCCAAATTCAAAAGTCGGGACAATTTTGAGTTTTTTTGCTATATTTCGTTAATTTTTTTTGTTTGAATTTTTTCGGCAACTCCAAATTTGAACTGCAGGTACATGAAATAATGGAAATATAGCAAAAAAAACTCAAAATTGTCCCAACTTTTGAATTTGGGATATATTTACTGTAGGAAGGTCCCAGAAAAAACTAGGAAGAAAAAAACAAAAAAAAATTCTTACTTTGCCGAGGGCCTCAGATGGCCCTCGGCAAAGATCCTTTGCCAGTGGCCGGCCCACGTGGTCGTCGGCAAAGATGGCGGCCCTGGCCGCTGTGAGGCCGCCACGTGGCATCCCTTTGCCGACAGCCAGGGCCGTCGGCAAAGGGTTTTTTTAAAAAAATTGTTTGCCGACGGCCGGACCACGTGGCCGTCGGCAAAGATGGTGGCCCTAGCTGCTGTGAGGCCGCCACGTGGCAGCCCTTTGCCGACAGCCTTAGCCATCGGCAAAGGGTTTTTAAAAAAAAAATTGAAACAAAGGGCCCAGCCGACCCATCCCCAACCCTATCCCCGTCCCCGCGCCCGACCCTGCCCCGCCCCAGCCGAACGCGTCGTCGCCACCAGAATCGCCGCCACGCCGCCGCCGGCCGGTCGCCGGGTCCCCGCCGCCCCACCGCGGCCCCGCGCGCCCCGCCGTGGCCCCGCCGCCCGGTGAGGACCGCCGTCGCCCGGCTAGTCCGGTGAGGAGCTCGGGGCTCCTCTCCCCGCCAAGCTCCCCCCTCTCTCCCCGCCGAACTCCCCCCCACCGGCCACAGGAAGAAGAGGAAGAACAGGGAGGAGAAAGAAAAAGGAAGAAGGAAGAAGAAGGAGAAAGGGAAAGAGGAGGAAGTAGAAGGAAGGAAGGAGGAAGAAGAAGAAGGGAGGAAGAAAAAGAAGGGGGGGAGGAGGAAGAAGGGGAAAGAGGAAGAAGAAGAAGGAGAAGGAAGGAAGGAGGAAGAAGAAGGAGGAGAAGGGGGGAGGAGAAGGAAGAACCTCGGACTGACGACCTTCCGTGCCGTTCGTCCACGCCGTCGTCCTCTTGCGTCACCGAAGAAGAAGGTAAAGCCCTAGGGTTGTCGGCCTTCGTGCCGTATGTGTCATTGACGACATTCGTGCCCCAAATTTGGATGTCGGCCTTCATGCCGTATGTGTCATTGACGGCCTTCGTGCCCAAATGTGGACGTCGGCCTTTGAGCCGACGGTTTTTCTCGCAGGTTTTGGAAACCTTCCCATACAGGGAAGGTTCTACCAAAATTTTCAACTAATAGTGATGTCTTTGTTGTTTTGCAGAGCAGGACGTGTCGGAGGGGACCCGGAGCACCTCGGCGACCCTGATCGTCTTCGTGCACCGACTCGCCTCTGCGCCGCCACCGTAGGTATAAATCACCTCTCTTCCTTATAGTTGTCGGTCGTAGATCGCGTAACCGAGTTAGGCGTCTCCCGTCCGAAAGGGATATGCGGTCGTTGGTATGCGGATCAGTGCATATTTGCGACAGTATCTCTTTCGGATTGTCCATGTTTTTTAGACAGCTCGAGGATGCGTAGATGGGTTAGCTTCCATGTTCCGCCCCCGCCCTAGTCGGAGTTTCGGCAGCACCTCCCCGTTGTTCTCCGGATACACACTCTCCCTGCCGGGATGTGTATCGGGAGAACAGCGGGGAGGTGCTGCCGAAATTCCATCTCGGACGGGAGCAGAGCATGGGAGCTAACCTCATCTATGCATCCTCGGGTGGGATTATGACCTATCCTTCACCTATTAGATGGTAGGAATGCCTTGTAGATGCAGATGGTGGTTTTATTACTCGCTTACATTGGCGCATGACAGAGGATGGCTGACCGTGAGTGGATGTACATGGGCTTCGCAAGTAAGAGCTTGGAATGGGTTAGGGGGACCAATGAGTTCCTGCAGCAAGCATTTGGCCCAGCTGCTAAAGGGTCGATTCGGATGTCGTGTCCCTGTAGCAAGTAGGGATGAAAACGATACAGTTATTTTCCGACTGTATTCGAGACTGAATTCGTTTAGAGGGGTTTTAATCCGTCCGTATCCGAGTTCGGATATTTAACATCCGATACCGTATTCGTATCCGAATATTTAAATCACATATTAATGATGTCCATATCCAATCGTATTCTATCCGACATTTTTTATACTATCCATATTCGAATCCGAATCCAGACATAAATATGAAAACAAATACGATATCAGTGATATCCGTCCGTATCCGATCCGTTTTCATCCCTAGTAGCAAGTGTAAGAACCAGAAAAAAGAAAGACTATAGTCACATGTATAGAGATATTTTCGCAAACGGATACGTTCCAAACTATACCCACTGGATCTACCGTGGTGAACGCCATCGTATTAGGGAGGAGGTGGTGAGACCCCTCCTCAAGGAGTTTGATGCAGATGCCGGGATGGCAGACTTGATGGCAGACTATCACGAAGCACGGTTCGTTCAAGGAATGGAGGTGGAGGAAGAAGATCCAGAGGAGACCGCAAAGGCGTACTACACCATGATGGAGGCGGCAAAGAAGCCCCTTCACGAGAACACTATAGTTTCACAACTGGATGCCATTTCACGCCTAATAGCGTTGAAGTCGTCACTGGGCATTAGTCGAGACGGTTTTGATCTCGTGTTGGCGGTTGTTGGCCAACTGCTTCCAGAGGTTCACTTCCTGTCGAAGAACACGTACGAGTCACAGAGGCTCCTTCGTGCACTCAAGATGCCGTATGACACGATCCAAGCTTGTAAGAACGGGTGCGTCCTGTTCAGGGGAGACCACGAGACAACAACACACTGTCCAAAGTGCAAAGCCTCTAGGTACGTGCAGGTAGAAGGCAGTGATGGTAGTAAGAAACAGTCTAAGATCCTCGAGATGGTCATATGGCACCTTCCTATCCTACAGAGGCTCCAACGGTTGTACATGACAGAGGAGTTCGCGAAACAAATGACGTGGCACAAGAATGGCAAACGATACAGTGACAAGATGCAGCACCCAGCGGATGGTGATGCATGGAGGCACTTCAATGACATGAATCCTGACAAGGCTGGGGAGGCTCGGAATGTACGCGTAGCGCTGGCAATGGATGGGTTCAACCCGTTTGGAATGATGGCGACCCCGTACACTTGTTGGCCCGTGTTCGTGATCCCCCTCAATCTTCCTCCCGGCGTCATGTTTGAACCCAGGAACATGTTCTTGACGCTGATAATACCTGGACACCCAGGCAAGAATATGGGTGTGTTCATGTAGCCAGTGTGGGATGAATTGCAACATGCTTGGGAAGAGGGGGTACTAACGTACGACCGAGCTACAAAGAGGAGGGAAGCAGCACGCCTGATACTTTATTGCAAACAGCGCCATCGAGCCGTCCTCTGTTCAGACGCTGAGCCAGATCCGAAGAGGTGACTCGGAAAGGGGTGGATCACAAATCCCCATAGCGTCTCGGCAGCCGAGCAGCTCGCAGATGATGGCGGCATTTCAGGTAAGTGCAGTTTCATTTGTCGTTCACTCGTTTCACACATGATGTACCTTGCCTTCACATACCATCAACCTTGCGGGTGTAATATTGCAGGCCCAGATCGCACAGCTGTAGGCTAACCAGGCGACCCAGGATGTGCTGCGTCAGCAGCAGGAGGCGGCCCATCAGCAGCAGATTGTGACACTGACGCAGCACTACCAGCGTCAGTTGACGAACCTGACCGGCTACTTCCGGTCCTAGATCCCGAGGATGCAGGAGCCTCCTGCCTCGATCTTCGCTCCACCACCAGTTCCTGTGCCTGCTCCTGTACCTGTACCTGATCCGGTGAGTATTTTGCCTATTGCTTTAGCTTGTGCGGCCATCCTGTAGGTACTAATTAAATTACTTGGCCTTTGTGCAGACACCGTTCGTGGGTTCGAACCTGACTCTAGGTGCCAGCCCTCCACCGGGTCCTTCTCCACCGCAGGGCTGGCCAGCTTACCCAACCTTCCCCACGCAGCCGTACACGTGGCCTCCTCCACCGTCGTAGCAGGGGTACTCCTCGTGGTCGTAGGCGCCGACACAGCAGGGGCCTCCTCCACCGTCGCAGCAGGGGTACTACTGGCACTATGGTACGGCCGTGCAGTCGGGTTGGACTCCGTACGAGCAAGGTGGGCGTTCTGGGACCCCTAGGCACGACGCACAGAGCTAGGTACCTTTACTTCTTGCTTCTGGACCTTCATCGATGCAGTTGTTGCACATTGGACATGTTTAGCATATGTTGGACATATATGGATTCTTTTGGACATGTTATGTGTATTGTGGACATGTATCGATGGATTTGAGAAACTTCATGTATGGATTCATGTTGAAACTGAATTTGATGTTGAAATGTGGTTCATATGGTATATTGTTGTGAATATATGTGATGAAATATGGTTTATATGGTATATATGTGATGAAATGTGGACTAAATGCAACAAAACAAAAAAACAAAAAAAAATACCCAGCTTTGCCGACGGCTGGCCTGGCCGTCGGCAAAGCCATTTTTGTTTAAAATAAAAAGAAAAAAAGAAAAAAAAGTACTTTGCCAACGGCTGGCCACATTGGCCGTCGGCAAAGACCACCATCAGCTGACGGCCAGCGTGGCTCCTTTGCCGACGGCTGAAGTGGTCGTCGACAAAGCTTTGCCGGCGGTCTGACACGTTGCCGTCGGCAAATATGCCTTTGCCGACGAATTCTTCGCCGACGGCCCTTTGCCGACGGCCGATGTGGCAGGCCGTCAGCAAAGCCTTCGCCGACGGCAGAAGTGCCTTTGTCGACGGCTCCGGGCCGTCGGCAAAGGGAGTGGATCGGGTAGTGGTGCGGTGGTCATGAACATGCCGAATGACAAAGCGCCAGGCCCCGACATTTTTACCAGTCCCTTTTACAAGGTGGCTTGGGACATAATCAAGGCCGACATCTTGAACGCATTCAATGTGTTTTGGGCACAAGATGGTAGAAGTTTTAGCCATCTCAATGGCACCTATATGGTGTTGCTGAAGAAGAAGGTGCAACCGGCCGAGATCCGGGACTACCGCCCTATAAGCTTGATCCATAGCTTCAGCAAGTTGATCACCAAGTGTATGGCCAACCGATTGGCACCAAGGCTCGACGCGCTGGTTTGCCGCAACCAAAGCGCGTTCATCAAAGGACGCTGCATCCATGACAACTTCAGAACCATTCGTCTATCATGCAAGGCGTTGCACGCTAAGCGCTCATGATGTGTGCTGCTCAAAATCGACATTGCCAAGGCCTTCGACACCGTCTCGTGGACGTTCCTTCTTGAGGTGCTCCAACATATGGGCTTTGGCCACCGTTGGAGAAATTAGATCTCCTTCATCCTCGGCTCGGCGAGCACTAAAATTCTGCTCAACGAGCAGCTAGGCAGGAGGATTTGCCACGCTAGAGGCCTGCGGCAGGGGGAACCCTATCCCCAATGTTGTTCGTGCTCGTCATGGGGGTGATTAACCACATTGTCCAGTGGTTGGATGGCCAAAGGCTGCTCACTCAGCTGGGCTCGGCTGTGATCCGGCAGAGGGTAAGCCTCTACGCCGATGACCCGATCCTTTTCGTCGTGCCAAATGAAAGCGACTTGCTGGTCCTTAAGGTGACACTACAGATTTTTGGCCAAGCATCCAGACTTGCTGGTCCTTAAGGACTCTTTGCCAACCTAGACAAAAGTGTGGCCACTCCGATACACTGTGATGATCCAGACATCCAGCGGGTTCAAGAGGTCCTCTCCTGTCGGATCGAGGGATTCCCAAGTCGTTACCTTGGAATTCCCCTCTCCATCTTTAGGTTGAAAAGGGGAGAAGAACAGACAATCATCGACAAGGTCGCAGCCTGTATCCTATTGTGGAAGGGGAACTTGCTCAACGTCGCCGGAAGGACAACCCTAGTCAAGGCCACCCTCTTGGCCATTCTAGTGCACACGGCCATTGCGCTTTGCCTCTCTTCTTGGGCAACTGAATGCATTGACAAGCTGCGTAGGGTGTTCATTTGGGCTGGCTCCGAATCCGTTGTTGGTGGCTGTTGCAAGGTCGCCTAGGAAATTATTTGCAGGCCTCGTGATCTGGGAGGCCTCGGCGTCGCTGACCTTCATCGAGCGGGCGTGGCGCTCCGGGTCAGGTGGGCGTGGCTGCGCCGGGTCGACCATGATAGGACCTGGTGGTCGCTCCCGGACACTGAAGAGCGCGCAGTGGTTGCATTCTTTCAGGCGGCCACCGTCTCGATGCTTGGCAATGGTGAGATGACTCTTTTTTGGATGGACAATTGGATCCAAGGCTCCAACATCAGTTGCCTGGCGCCAATGGTGTTCGTCGCTGTCCCAAAGCATCGACGCTGCACCATGTCGCTGAGGCCTTGCAAGAGAGAGCCTGGGTGCACCAGATCGTCAGACCGCGAACCATGAGGCTCCTCACAGAATTCATCAGCCTCTGGGCCATTGTTGAGTAGGTACAGCTCACGCTGGGCATGCCGGACACTTTTAGCTGGAAGCTCACCGCGGACAGGCAGTACTCCACGGCCTCGACTTATGGTGCTATGTTTGCCGGCTCGTCAAGGCCACTCGGGGCAAAGCTTATCTGGAAGATCTCGATGCCACCTAGGGTTAAGTTCTTCTTCTAGCTGGTGATGCATGGACGTTACTAGATGGCACATAGGAGACACCGACATGGGTTGCAAGATAGCGATGTGTGCATCTTCTGTGATCAGGTCGCCGAGACGATGGACCACATCATCCTTTGCTACGTTTTCAGCAAAGAAGTCTGGGCCTCTTGTTTGAGAAGGTTCCTCCTTCATGACTTCGTGCTCGTCCAGGAGGAAAACACGATGGTTTGGTGGACCAACTCCAGGAGACAGCCCCCAAGGAACTCTGACAGCTCCCCAAGGAACTCCATCGTGGCTTCGACTCACTCTTCCTCCTAGTTGGCTGGCAACTTTGGAAAGAACGGAATGCACGAACGTTCAACCTAGTTTCTTCGTCGCCGGCGCAAGTGCTCGAGGTTGTCGAGCAAGAGGTCGCCTTGTGGTGCGCTACCGGGTTTAAGCACCTGGGGACGCTTGACTCCCGCAGTCGCTCAGCTTGACTTGGTCGTAGTCGTGGTCGCAAAATTAGTTGGATGTAAGTACAAGCGCGTGTGGGTTTCTGGGACACAGTTTTGGGTGGGTTTTGGTAATCTTAGGTTTACCATAGTCCCACGCTTGTGTAACGGAAAAAACCTTCTCTTCTGCTTACTGGAATACGTGCCTAGCACGATCCCCAAAAAACAAAATAGGTTATCACTATAGCATAGACCTCCATAGCTTTGCACATTAGCTGACATTATCATCCACCTTGCCTCACTTATGACGCCTACTACACTTGGCACTTTAGCAGTTAAATCATTAAGCACTAAATATATTACTTGGCAGCAAGTTAACTGAGATTGTCATATATCCCTTGGTAGCAACTTCACCAAGACTGCATATATCAGTTGGCAGGAACTCCGTGCAACAATGCAAGAAGTATAGCTAAAAGAAAAGGCAGCTACAAAGGATACGAGATAATTCTCACTGTCATTCCAAAATACTACAATAAATATATAGTCAAACTTCTGAACTATATATATGTGGAGATTTAAGCATTTTACTTCCCCACCCTCCTTCCCAGCTCAGTAGCAAGCACTGGGAATTTCTGCAACAACATGGCGAAACCATCTGTGAACTGTTAGCACCTCTGCTAACCAGGAGGGCAGTTCACAAGACCAGCCAAGAGAAGTGGAGCAGGCTGAGAAGACAAGCCCAGGAAGGCGCCGTACTACGAAGCCCAACACTCGCTACTACGGCCCAGACTGGTTCTCCAAGTAGAGAGGGGCGAAGAGATATGAGGGATATATATGTAACAATCTCTGAGAGAGAGGGGGAAAAAAACACAACTGTAAACAATACACTTTACATGTAAAGTACTCCTCGTTGAGTTCCTCCCCTTGCTGTGTTCTTCCCCAAATTTCCAATTCCTCCTATCCGACTCCTCTTAGTTGCTAACAAATTGGTATCAGACTTCTTCGATCCTGGCATTCCACCCTCCCCATCCTCATTTTACCCGTCTGCAACGCCGCCGTGGTGCCATGGATCCGACGTTGAAGCTCATCCTGGATACCATGAACAGCCGCTTCGACGACCTCGATCGCCGCTTCGCTGATCGGGACGCCACCGCGGCGACTCGCACAGCAGCAGTGGATGAGCGCTTCGACTTGCTGACGGCGCACCAGGCAGCAGCCACATCGGCAGTCGCCAACTCTGTCGCCGCGCTCGAGCAGCGCCTCGCGTCGCTCGAGGCGAGTTACGTCGACCGCGACACCGAGTACGCCAACCGCCTCTCCGAGCTCGAATCCCTTCGTGTTGCGCATCTCGCCGATGACGGCGAAAACCGGATGGCGGCGCTTGAGAAGTCTATGGCTGATCTCGCGGCGTGGCGCCCGGACATGGAGGGTGTACTGGACGACGTTCGCCTTCGTGTCGAGAAAATTGACTCCAAGTGTGACCGCGTGGTGTTCGACAATACGCCCCACAGCGTCGGCCTTCTTCGCAGCCCGGCGCCTGCGTCCGCCACCACGGCGTCCGCCTCAGCGGTGTCCGGCGTCAACATCTCGTTGCCCAAGGGGCCCGGCGTCGAACCGACTACACGGGATATTGCTTCCGAGTTCGTCACCACCTGGACGCATATCCCGGCCATGGGTAAGCCTCTTCCAACTCCTCCTAGTGATGCACCTGGATTCGTGTTTCCCCCACCTCCGCCTCCTCCTCCTAATCTCGGCGTGCAGCACCGTTTCCGCCCCATTCCCCCCAACCATTTTTCTAGGCCGCCGCCGCTGCTCCACCCTAGGCCTCCACCTGCTCCCTTGAATCATCCCATGCCTCTAGCCTTGCTTTCCCCGGTGTCGCATTCCTTGCCGCAACCACATCCACTACTTCCTCAGTCTGATCCTCCTATTGCCCCGCATTCCACCGTTCACCACGACACCGGTCGTTTACCCAAGTTATCGTTTCCTCGTTTCGATGGCGACAACCCGCGTCATTGGCGTTCCCTGTGTAAAGATTATTTCGAGATGTATTCTGTGCCTTCATCGCTCTGGATTCGGGTTGCTAAACAACATCTCGATGGCGCCGCAGCTCGTTGGTTTCAGTCCATCGAACCCGAGCTCAACTTCTATGATTGGGAACACTTCTGTCGCCTTCTCCATGATCGCTTTGATCGTGATCAGAAAGAACTTCTTATCCGCCAACTATTCCACATCAAACAAACCACATCTGTCGCTGAGTATGTCAAGCACTTCACTGAACTTGTTGATCAGTTGAAGGCTTACTCCCAGTCCACCGACCCCATGTTCTATAGTATGCGTTTCATTGACGGTCTTCGACCTGAGATTAAGGCAATTGTACTTGTTTTGAGGCCACACAACTTGGATACTGCTTGTACTGTTGCCCTGTTGCAGGAAGAAGCAGGCCTGGCTGCTCTGCCCAAACCACCAAGGCTCGGTGATTGGTCTTCTTCATCCAAAATTGTTCCACTTCCAAGACCGGCATTACCACTGCCTCCACCTCCTCCTGCTCGGCCTGTCAAGACCACTACACCAGTCCAGTCTTCTTCCGACTCCAAATTGGCTGCAATCAAGTCATATCGGCGAGCTCTGGGCTTGTGTTTCAAGTGTGGCATGAAATGGTCTAAGGATCACTCTTGTTCACAGGAGGTGTTGACTGCAGTTGAGATTTTGTGGGATTCTCTTTCTGATGATGATGATGGTGTTTTGCCTTCTGAACCTGCATCAGGCCCTGATGAGCAACTTTGCCTGGCTTTGTCCAAAGCAGCATTTGGTGGTGGTCATACCTCTCGTACTATTCGTTTGCAGGGTTCCATTGCTGGATTGCCCGCTGTTATGTTGCTTGATTCGGGCAGTTCCACCTCTTTTATTAGCACCAGGTTGGCAGCTCAGTTACCTCAGTTTCAGCCAGTGTTTCGGACAGCTCAGGTTCAGATAGCTGGTGGCGGGTTTCTGAACAGTCCTGGTTTGCTGCAGTCAGTACCATGGTCAGTGGATCCTTGCTCTTTTTGTACCAACTTCCGGGTGCTCGAGTTGTCCGCCTTTGATGCCATTATCGGCATGGATTGGCTACAGGCATTCAGTCCCATGCAAATCCATTGGGAGCATAAATGGCTCGCTATTCCTTACCAAGGATCTTGGACAGTTCTACAGGGGATGGATACAATCAGTCCTGATTCAGTATATCTCCACCTTGTCCACACAGTAACTTCAGATTCTCCGGCCAGTATGTCCGTCCCAATTATACCTGAGGTTCAACATATTGTGGACTCCTTTGCTTCCCTTTTTGAGCAACCTACAGCTCTGCCTCCTTCCCGGAGCTTCAACCACTCTATTCCTCTGGTGCCCGGGGCTCAACCGGTGTTTGTCCGTCCTTACCGCTACCCGCCCAATTTGAAGGACGAGATTGAAAAGCAAGTCAAAGAGATGCTTGACCAGGGGCTCATTCAGCCTAGTACCAGTGCATTTGCGTCGCCTGTGCTGCTTGTCAAAAAGAAAGACGGTTCCTACCGCTTCTGTGTGGATTTTCGCCAACTCAATGCAGTCACAGCCAAGTCTAAGTTCCCTGTTCCAGTTTTTGATCAGCTCATGGACGAATTGGCGCATGCAAGTTGGTTCTCTAAACTTGATCTCCGTGCCGGCTTTCACCAGATCTTGATGCAGCCAGAGGATTCTTTCAAAACAGCCTTCCAGACTCATCTTGGCCAATATGAATTCAATGTCATGGCTTTCGGATTGACTGGTGCCCCCAGAACATTTCAGAATGCCATGAACATTACCTTGGCGCCGGGTCTTCGCCGCTTCGTCATTGTCTTTTTTGACGATATTTTGGTCTACAGTCGTACATTGGAGGACCATCTGGAGCATTTGGCGCTGGTTTTCTCTTGGTTGGCGGCAGATCAGTGGAAAGTTAAGTTGTCTAAATGCACTTTTGCACAACGTAGCATCTCTTATTTGGGCCATATCATTAGTGAAGCGGGTGTTGCTACTGATCCGGTGAAGGTTACCGCTATTACAGACTGGCCGGTCCCTGCAACTGTCCGAGCCCTTCGTGGGTTTCTTGGTCTGGCAGGATACTACCGTAAATTTGTCAAGCATTTTGGCATCATTGCTCGTCCCTTGACGGATCTGCTCAAAAAGGACTCTCTGTTTCATTGGACTTCAACTCACAATACTGCTTTTGACACGTTGAAGGCTGCATTGTCCTCAGCTCCAGTCCTAGCTCTACCCGACTTCTCCATTCCATTTCATGTGGAGACAGATGCATCTGGAACCGGCATTGGCGCTGTTTTGCAGCAAAACGGCCATCCGCTTGCTTTCATCAGTAAGTCTCTGAGCCGGCAAAATCAGTTGCTCTCCACATATGAGAAGGAGTATTTGTCCATCTTGTTCGCAGTTGATTCGTGGCGTCACTATCTCATGCAAAGTGATTTTTTCATTCACACGGATCAGAAGAGCTTGGTGCATCTCAATGAACAGCGTCTTCACACACCATGGCAGCAGAAGGTGTTCTACAAGTTACTAGGTCTGCGTTACAAGGTGATTTATCGCAAAGGTGTGGACAACGGCGTCGCGGACGCTCTGTCCCGTCGTCACCATGCAGAATGTTCCTTGGCAATCTCTACTATCTCGCCTGACTGGCTTTCCGTGCTCCATGACTGGTACTCGTCTGATCCAGAAGCATCAGCCCTGTTGTCCCAATTGTCGCTGGATGCTGCTTCCCGGCCACCATTCTCCCTTCGTCAAGGGATAATTCGTTACAAAGACCGTATTTGGCTGGGTTCCAATGTGGCCTTACAGCAGCAGGTCATCTCCGCATTACATGCTAGCCCCCTCGGAGGACATTCAGGCGCCCCAGCTACACTACAGAAGATTCGCTCCTTATTCTTCTGGCCTGGTATGCGCTCCGCCATTCTGCAGTTTGTCAAGTCATGTTTCGTATGCTTGCAGGCGAAACCGGATCGAGCTCGCTATCCAGGCCTCTTGCAGCCTCTTCCAGTTCCAAGTGGTGCCTGGGAAATCATTTCCATGGATTTCATTGAGGGGTTACCGTTGTCCGGTAAATTCAACATTGTGCTCGTGGTGGTTGACAAATATTCGAAGTATGCACATTTTGTCCCACTTCGCCACCCCTTCTCCGCTGCTGATGTCGCTCGGGTTTTCATGGATTCTATCTATTGTCTGCATGGTTTACCGGCTTCCATCATTTCGGATCGTGACAGGATTTTTACGAGTAAGTTCTGGCAACTGTTGTTCAAGCTCGCTGGTATTCAACTAAGGATGAGCACTGCATACCATCCCCAGACGGATGGGCAAACGGAGCGTGTTAACCAATGCTTGGAGACCTTTCTCCGCTGTTTCCTGCACGCATGTCCGCACCGTTGGAATCACTGGCTTCCATTGGCCGAGTTCTGGTATAACACTTCTGCTCACTCCGCTTTGGGTCGTACTCCTTTTGAGGTGCTGTATGGGTACCCGCCCCGACATCTGGGTGTGGACATTTCTGCTGCTGCCCCCGTTCCAGACTTACAGAAGTGGTTGGAAGAACGCGAGCTGATGCACAGTTTGATTCGGCAACACTTGCAGCGAGCTGAAGACCGCATGCGCCGTCAGGCCAACAAGCACAGGTCTGAGCGCTCTTTCTCTGTTGGTGAATGGGTCTTTTTGAAGCTCCAACCCTATGTCCAATCCTCTGTTGCTCGTCGTGCTTATCACAAGCTATCCTTCAAATTCTTTGGGCCCTTCAAAGTGCTGCAACGTGTTGGTGCGGTGGCGTACAAATTGGCACTTCCACCTGCTGCCTCGATCCACCCGGTGTTCCATGTATCTCAGCTCAAGAGTTCACCAGGTGCTAATCAGGTGACTTCTATGTTGCCAAATGATCTTGCCCTGTTCCAGGTTCCAGAACAGATCCTTCAACGTCGCTGGACTTCTGGTGAACACCCCGTCGAGAAAGTCTACGTCAAGTGGTCACACATGCCAGCTTCTTTGGCGACCTGGGAGGCTGCTGATCATCTCCGGGAGCTGTTCCCTTTCGCGACAGCATGGGGACATGTGGCTTCTCAAGACCGGGGGAATGTTAGCACCTCTGCTAACCAGGAGGGCAGTTCACAAGACCAGCCAAGAGAAGTGGAGCAGGCTGAGAAGACAAGCCCAGGAAGGCGCCGTACTACGAAGCCCAACACTCGCTACTACGGCCCAGACTGGTTCTCCAAGTAGAGAGGGGCGAAGAGATATGAGGGATATATATGTAACAATCTCTGAGAGAGAGGGGGAAAAAAACACAACCGTAAACAATACACTTTACATGTAAAGTACTCCTCGTTGAGTTCCTCCCCTTGCTGTGTTCTTCCCCAAATTTCCAATTCCTCCTATCCGACTCCTCTTAGTTGCTAACATGAACACTGCCTTGTTGAAATTTTGCTGCACAGCAAACAAGTCCATGCACTTTGTCTTCAACTTTGGACAGTTGTATGTCTCAGCGCAAGCCAAAATAGAAGCAACTGTTTCCACAGAGATATTTTCCCATAACTTCAGTTCACATAAAACCTTCAGACGGTCCAGCGCATATCTGTCAGCCGCGGCAAGCAAATGAAGCAGCATCTCAATGGGAGAGTCTCCAAGCTCATCATCTGCAGGCAAGGAATCCGTGTAGATGAACCGAAGCATAACTTTGAATGCTGCAGGGTCAATGTCCTGCAGCGCGATGGATGGCATTGTGGCATCAGCCATTGAGCCAAAGAGTTCCGCACTGAAGACCGGTGATCGGGCTGCGACCACAGCACGGTGAGCAGGAAATGTCTCACCGCCCACGACGAATGAGACATCCGTTCCCAAAGTGGAATCCAGCAGGTGGCCCAGGTGGCTTGCTAAGTTGGGTGGTGGCGACACAGGCAAGGTGTTGCCTTGCACAACTATGACCCCACACACAATTGTGATCATGCCATCAACCGTCACATGCGACCACTCAAGATAACTTCGCTTCAGGAAACGATTCCACCCCCACTGGATGCCGACCTCGGGTGGGTATGTCTGCACGGACGTGGGTGCATCTGAAGAAGATAGCGTGCCATCTCTGCCGACCAAGAAAGCATGAAAGATGGCTTTGACATTCTTCGATTCGCTCACCAGCTGCAGGTAGAGAGATAAGTGTTCGTTGTTGCCGTCTATGTCGTCCCCACGCGGGTAGCAGTTAATCTTGCACAAGTAACCGCCAGCGGAGAAGTTTTCGGAGCTGACGACGTCCCCAATGGCGACCATAGTTCATGCTACCGTAAGGCGACGTACTGGGTTAGCACGTAGTCAAGCTTGAACTTGAGAAAACCATAGCCCAGCATCTCTGCGTCCAACTGCTCCCTAGCACTGCTACCGTGTAAATAACACCGATTAACAATAGTGAACCCTTAATCGTAAGAAAAATTAACGAAAACCACGCGAAAATACTTACATTCCAACAAATCGCTGTGGTGGTGGTGCGGGGTGGGCGGGCTTGGTGGTGGCTCCGGCCTCCGCCGCCGACGCCGGTGCCGCAGTGAGCTGAAGGCTCCTCAGCAAAGGAGCGTCTTACGACTTGCTTCTGCCGGCGGCCGGCCGGCCGCCGATCGCCGCCTGCTCGTATCCCACGCTCCTCGCCTAGGGCTCCCAGCCTCCCAGCTCGCGTTTTCCCCTGGCAGCTCCACGCGGTTTGGGAATTGGGAGTGGAGAGAGAGATGACCGGCTTGGCCGCCGCGTCCTAGTGACGTAAGCCCTCCCTCGTCTGTGCGGAGGCCCACCATTGGCCCAAAAATGGGCCCATCATCAGGTACAATATAAGCCCACCATCGGTTTCTTCTCTGCTAAGAGCCCTCCTGCTTATGGAAAAAAGAAAAAGAAAAAAAAAAGAGCTCCCTCCTGTTTCGTTGTCTTAAAATTCTGAAACAATGGCATTTTGGTCCGCTCTGTTTATCTTTCATGCCGAGACTTGTACTTCCGTCGATCATTGTTGAAGTTGTCTTTATGCGAGTATAGTTAGTACGTGAAAGGGCCCAATGTGTTGGCTCTGTTTTTCTACTTTCATACGTCCAGGGCGTCTGTGAGTATAATGAGTTTCAGTTAGCACATAAAGCATGCTCAAAAACTCATGCAAAACTGGTCAATCTCAAGTGTCGAAGGACCAAAACTCAGTTGATCACAGCCTCACATGTCATTTTTTAGACCGAAGGATATGTAATTGGTAATGCGCATCATACAAGGATCATCAAAGACAGGCCCTAGGAATTAGTTTCAGGCTTTCAGGACAGAAATATAACCTCTCTAGCCATAATGCCCTCATTTAACCTTTCAAAAAGAAAAATACCCTCATTTAAGTGGCTAACTCGTGCACCATTTCATAATGGAATTTCAAAGATACTGACGCTCCAAAAGTCCAATATGGTTCAAATGGACAAAATATCTATAACTATATAGTCTTGCGGTTCTAATAAAATCTAAAAATTGTCTTTGCGCGCGGTAGAATAGTATCAAGAAAGTTCCTACCACTATATTTACACTACAAATTCTCAAGACCTTCTCATATATTGCTTCAGTAACTACTAGGGAGAAACTATGCATCAGCAGATCAGCCGCAGGGAAACCTCAGATTACATTGCTTTCTTGAACTTCATTTCCAGCATGAAGGTGCATGGTTATGGATATCATATCACCAATTTCTAAGCTTAAATCACACTAACAACAAGGAGTACACAGATCAAAGAGCAAAGTACAAAGAGCATACCAGATTGCCCTGCCCTGCCCTGGATAAGAAGTCGCATCTAGATGTGAGTGTCACTAATCAAATACTTCAGTTATCGAATGTATTAATCATCAAATAAATTTACTTGCTTTCTCAAAAAAAAAACATTTACTTGCTCTCCAATACCCTTGAAAGTTAAAACACATTAGACAGCAATCACCACTATCTCAAAACACCATACTATGATACTAGTGATCGTCACTCTGATTCTAACACTAGAAAAAAAAATGGAAACACACAATTTTATCATGGATTTGTACTTCATAATGTGTAAAGGTAATCAACGAACAGTTCCACGAACCACAGATTGGTTTCTGTATAGAGAATATAAGAGGAATGTTTCTAATATAAAACATATCAATGCAAATTCCGTAGTCCACATGGAAGTAAAATTATCAAAAAATGAGGTTAGAGTGCTCCAAATTCTAATGTGGCTGGCATAGCTAAACATGTCTAGTTATAAAGTCTGGCATTAGTGCAATATCATGAAAGCTCCTACCAGTGCCACCACATTACGCTTAATTCGCACTCATCAAGAAGCAATGTGAAGGGTGAGAAAACTCTGCACCATCTTGAAGTAGCCCCAGCCCAGACTACATTGCATTTTTTTCAAAACAAACGGGGGGGGGGGGGGGGGGGGGGGGGAGAGCTTCCCCACCAAATTTCGTTACGAATCAAGGCTCCAGTTAACTGAAGCTTATAGGAGAATTACAGGACAGGAGGTAGCGGTGCCAATTGTTCAGGCTGCGTACATCATGATCATGCTTCAAGCGTTTGCGCCAGACAACAAGATCATCACAAACTTTGGTTATAATACATAAACTCATTTCTACCATGGAGATGCATATATCACCATGTCCTAAGATAAGTCACATTTGATGCACCAGAATGTGTTAATCGAACAAAAACATGGAGACTTACCATGGATAAGAAGTTCTACCAATATCTCAGTATTACTAATTTGAAATTTCAGTTGTCAAATGAATATGAATATGCTGGAAGGTATAAAATTTAAATTTGTGGTAGGACAATACAATTGATGTTGGAACATCATAGAGCCAATGCAATAGTACTACTGACAGATAGCTGAGTAAAAAGGTAAACAACTTGAAAGTTGCCATCACGCACACAAGGAAATTCATAAAATTCAGACTAAGTTAATCCTTAATTAATTCATAAAAAGCTTGGAGTACTAATTTAGCATAACCAGTTGACCACCATATTTACATCTGAGTTGTCTCACACTATCACTTGGCAGAAACTTGATCAGGTACTGCTAGTAGAATAGTTAATTTGACAGGTACTATTCATCAGCTACTGCAAGAATAGCTAAACTGACTATAGGCATTCTATTCATCAGCACACTCATCTTTGGTTGCACACCTGAACAAAGACATTGAAATTTAAGATTGCATGCTATATCACAACCCTTCTCCTCAGCTCAGCAGCAAGGGATGGAAATTTCTGCAGCAAGATTGCGAAACCATCTGTGAACACCGCCTCCTTGAAATTTTTCTCCACAGCAAAGAAATCCAAGCACTTGTTCTTCAACACTGGACAATTGTATGTCTCGGCAAAAACTAAAATAGAACCAACTGTATTGACTGAATTTTTTTTTGTCAATTTCAGAGAACAAATGAGCTTCAGCCGGTCCAGAGCGTACCGGTCAGCAGCAACAAGTAGATGCTGCAGCAGATCGGTGGGAGAGTCCCCAAGCTCTGTGTCTGCAGGAAAGGAATCAGTGTACATGAACCGGAGCATAAGTTTAAACACCGCAGGTTCCATGTCTTGCACGGTGATAGATGGCATTGTGGCGTCTGCCATTGAGCCAAAGAGCTCTGCTTTGAAAACCGGCGAGCGAGCTGCCAGCACAGCGCGGTGAGCAGGGAATGTCTCGCCACCCACAACAAATGACACATCCGACCCGATGGTGCAATCCAGCAAGTTCCCAAAATGGATCCCTATGTCATGCTGTGGCATGGGCATGTCATTGTCATTAAAAACAATGACACCACACACAAATCTTGCCACGCCATTCGTCGTGTAGGTCAACTCAAGATGGCTTCTCTTCACGAACTTTTGCCACCCCCATGGGGCTTCAGGCTGGAAAACTTGCTGAAACTTATGTGCTTCGGTTAAAGATGGTGTGCCGTCTCTGTTTAGCAGGAAGACATCGAACATGGCCTTGACATTTTCAGATTTGGAGGCGAGCGCGAGAAAGATCGAGATGTACTCGCCCTTGCAGTCGGTACGGTTCCCACGCGGGAAGCAGTGGACCCTCCAGAGGTGCCCTCCTACACAGAATTCCTTGGACCTCACTATGGCCCCAATGGGGAGGTTCTTCGACGCCGAATAGTCAAGTTTGAAATCGAAAAAAAAGAGAGCTCAGCATCTTGGCAAATCCAAATATTCCTATAATAATTTCCACGAGTCAGCACCGATTCACAAGCAAATATTCATCCAAAATGATTGACAACTAATAAGAAACCTTAATCCTAAGGAAAGGCCGGAAGAAAAGCACACGAGGGTACTCACAATCCAACCAAGAGGTGCTGCTGCGGAGGTGGGTACTGGGTAGGGCTCAGTGGCTGCTCCAGCCACCGCAGCCGACCAGTAGGCTCGCTTCGCCGGCGAGTTCGCCGTATGACGTGTCCCGACAAGCCTCTGGCAGCCGCCGATCGTCGCCGGCCGCTCCTCGCCTAGGGCTTGGAGTTGCAGCTCGCTACCATACGCGGATTGGGGAGGAGAAAGAGGTGGTCTCTGGTCTGGTGGAGCTCTGCCGGTCCGGCCCATTTGCTCGGGTAGTCAGATCACAAGCGTGGGCCATTTAGCCCGAGCATCTTGAAGATTACCCTATTTCCCTTTGGTTTTTTTTTATAAGATGAGAAAAAATCTCTCTTCAACGACTCCTAATCCTTTCTCCTAAAATTTACGTACTTAGGTACTTGGAAAATCCTCCCCCGTAGCGCGTAACTTTGCACAGAGTCGCGGTAGCGCGGATACACGTGTATTCTTCGGCTAATTAAAGGTGGAAGGGCAGAAAAAGAATAAAGAGTATAAAAGGGTTCCAGATGCAAATATATAAGAGAGAAAGAATATATAAAATTGGTTAAAATAATCTAGAAATAGTATAAATTTTCTGATGTAAAATTGTCTTTTATATTTTAGGAGTGAATTATTGAAAACTATTGGAGATGACCTTCTTTTTTTCTCCTAATACATTTTTAGGAGTTGGAAAACATGGACATTTTAGGAGGAAAATTTAGGATACTCTTTGAGATGCTCACGGTATTGTATAAGCCCAATCAAAATGTCTCATCGATCTCATGACCTATCGTCGTAGTCCGAGACAAGTTCCTTCCCAATTTACAAAATCAGACATTGGTTTTCCTTCCAAGTTCCTCCCCAAATTACAAAATCAGACATTGGTTTTCCTTCACGTCGCAAAACCTGCATGTTGTTCGGCTGATGGTTTCTGCGGCTGCTGCTGATGCTGATTTGTTGTAAGAGAAAAACATTATTCCATGGCTGAAAAGTAGTGCTGATTCTGGCTGATAAGCTCAAGCGAACAGTGGGCAGATGCATGTTTTTCACCTTAATAATTAATATAATCCACGTACGCCACGGTCTTATCATCCTACAAATAAGCATTTGACATGTCAAAGGTTTGAAGATGAGCGTGGCTTTGTATGACATTGCAACGGGCAGTGTTTCCTTGAACACCTCAGATTCTACTGCTTTCTTGAATTTCATTTCCAGCATGAAGGTGTATGGATATCGTATCACCAAGTCCTAAACTTAAGCCACACTAACACCAAGGAGGAGTACAGATCAAAGAGCAAAGTACAAAGTGCATACAGATTACCCTGCCCCTGGATAAAAAGTCACATCTAGATGTCGGTGTCACTAATCTGGTACTTCAGTTATCAAATGTACTAATCATAAAGTTTAACACTCGAGTACGAATATGCCAAATGGTACCAAACCAAGGTATCACAAAATAAGCACCTGATGTTTGCATGTATGGGTAAATATGATATTCCAGAATAGACTGCTCTGATCCTTACCAATACTTCACATTCTGATGACTAATACTAATATGCTCAAAAAGGACACCATGCTAAATATATGTAAGGATGAAAACGGTCGAAAACGGACTTACGAAATAGAAAACGAAATCGGTTTGCTCGGTACATTTCTACATTTTAGCAATTAAAAAATACAAAAAATGGTTGAAAATGGTTGTGAAACCAATTGAAACTGACATTTTTTTATGTTTAAAAACGAAACCATAATATAGAAAACGAAAGCGGTCGGTTCGGGATATTTCCGTTCCGTTTTCATCCTTAAATATATGGTCGCACCACCTGAACTCTATACATTGATATTTACTTTTGCAAGCTATATCCCAACTGTACCCCTCAGTTCAGCAGCAAGCACAGAAAATTCCTACAACAGCATCACAAAACCTTCAGTGAACGCAGCCACCTTGAAATTTTTCTCCATGGCAAAGAAATCAATGCACTTGCACTTTAGCTGTGGAATGTTATGTCTCAGCAATAAGAGCAAGCTAAAACGAAGCTACAACATCCACCGATAGATTTTCTGATAAATTGACTGCACAAATTTGCTTCAGCCTGTCCAGTGCATACCAGTCAGCTGTGGCAAGTAGATGTTACATCGTCTCTATTATGTTAGGCTACCCGCACTGGGTACGCCATCCACTTCCGCTATCACACAACCAGTAGCATTTGACGGAAAAAACAACTGCAGCGGGGATCGATATCACACACGTTATGCACTGTTGCCCGCTAAATGTAAAGGAATGCAGGGCATCCGCTATCACAGCGTCGGTCCCACCATCATTCACGCCGCCGGGAGAGCATGCAAGGGAGAGAGAAAGCATGGAATCAGTGGTGGGCCCCACGTTTTTAACACTAAAAAAAATATTATAACTCAC
Organism: Saccharum hybrid cultivar R570; assembly: GCA_038087645.1. Classification (NCBI taxonomy): domain Eukaryota; kingdom Viridiplantae; phylum Streptophyta; class Magnoliopsida; order Poales; family Poaceae; genus Saccharum; species Saccharum hybrid cultivar. The sequence goes on along the minus strand of JAQSUU010000635.1, from coordinate 1,834,135 downwards.
AAACCAAAAAACCAAATTAAATTCCGACTGCACCATTAAATTTGTTTCAATAAATCCTTCAAAACTAGATCTCACATGGATATATTTAGATAAAGTAACAAGTGGACCCTACCGTGGATAGAGGATGATATAGAGGATGGATGGATGCGAAAGAATTGAGTATAGATGAGAGAATCTTGATGACCAGGCCTTTTAGAGGATGAATTTAGAGTACCACGAGTGTGGATAGTCTTAGTCTCCAAGTTCATCTTCAGCAGGCAAGGCATCTGTGTACATAAATCGAAGCATAATTTTGAAATTGTCAGGGTCGATGTCCTGCAGCGTGATGGATGGCACTGTGGTTTCTGCCATTGAGCCGATGAGCTCTGCTCTGAAGAATGGTGAGCAGATAGTGAGCACAACACAGTGAGCAGGGAATGACTCGCCCCGGTCACGATGAACAATACATCCGACCCGACGTTGCAATCCAACAGGTCAACAAAAATGGCTCCAATGAAGAAAAAACATGGAAGACCAACGACAGGGGGACAAAGATTAGACAGATTGCCACAGATAAGGGGTCCTATGTACCAACATCTCGGTGTTACCAATTTGAAATTTCATTTGTCAGAGGAATTAAGCAGTAGAGTTTAACTTGCGAGTATGAATATTGAATATGCTGAGGCACTACAAGATTGCGTAAATGATGGTGGAATATCACTTAATATGTTAGATACCATTCACGCAGCCAAGAGTACTACTGTCTACTGACAGATAGCTGAATATACATTAACACATAAAACAGCAAACAACTTGAAAGCTGCCATGACACACACCCTACTTCAGGACTGTGCATATCCATGAGCATAAGGGGCTATGTCACTCCATAATTTCTCTAAAAACATGTAACTCCATAATCCTAACTAAAGTCTAGAGTACTAATAACTTAGCATAACCAGTTAACTACCATTAATTTACATGAGTGGTCCCACACTTTCACTTGGCAGAAACATCATCAGGTACTGCAGGGACAGTTCATTTGAGAACGGGCACTTGATTTATCACCACACTAAATCTATGATTGCACACTTGAAGTATAGACATTGAGGTTTAAGATTGCACGGTAACCCTCCTCCTCAGCTCAGCACCAAGGGATGGGAATTTCTGCAGCAGGAATACAAAACCATCTGAAAACACTGCCTCCTTGAAATTTTTCTCCACAGCAAAGAAATCCAAGCATTTGTTCTTCAACTCTGGACAGTTGTATGTCTCGGCAAAAACTAGAATAGAACCAACTGTATCGACCGAGATATGTCCAATCAATTTCTGAGAACAAATGAGCTTCAGCCGGTCCAGGGCGTACCGGTCAGCCGCCGCAAGTAGATGCTGCAGCATATCAGTGGGAGTGTCCCCAAGCTCTTTGTCTGCAGGAAAGGAATCAGTGTACATGAACCGGAGCATAACTTTAAATGCTTCAGGCTCAATGTCTTGCAACGTGACAGTTGACATTGTGGCATCTGCCATTGAGCCAAAGAGCTCTGCTTTGAAAACCGGCGAGCGAGCTGCAAGGACAGCCCGATGAGCAGGAAAGGTCTCACCATCCACAATGAATGACACATCAGACCCAACAGCGGAATCCAGTAAGCCTCCGAGATGCACCCCTATGTCAGGCGGTGGCATGGGAGTGGGGTCTCCAGGAACAACTACCCCACACATAAATCTGGCCATGCCATTAGTCAAGAACGTTGGCTCAAGATAGGTTCGCTTCACGAACCGAGGAGTCCCCCATGCGATTTTGGGCTGAAAAACGTGCACACCCCTCACAGATTTGATCCGGGATGGTGAGCCATCTCTGGTTAGCAGGAAGACATCGAAGAAGGCCTGGACATTCTCAGATTTGGAGGCCAGCATGAGATAGATCGCGACATACTCGCCATTGTGCTCCTCCTTTGCCCCGCGCGGGTAGCAGTGAATATTCCAGAAGTGGCCTCCGGCGGAGAAGACCTCGGATTTGATTACATGCCCAATGGGGAGGTCCTTCGTCTCCGAGTAGTCAAACTTGAGCTCGATAAAACCAGCGGCCAACATCTTGGCACTCCAACTATTCCTGGTATAATTTCCACGAATTAACACCCCGATTCACAAGCAAAAAATTCTTTTGAAGAAATTCACAAGAAAATATTCATCTAAACAAATTCACAAGCTGAGAAACCCTTAATCCTAAGGAAAACGCGGAAGAAAAACCCTTAATCCTAAGGAAAACCCGGATGAAAAAGAACAGGGGTACTCACAGTCCAAAGAGAGGTGGCTAGGGTTCGGTCGGTGGCTGCTCCAGCCTCCAATCTCTGTTCGCCAGCCATTGCCGGAGTAAGCTGGTGGCTGCTCAGGAGTTCCGCTGCAAATCCACGGCAAGCTGCTGCCTCCTCCCGCCGCCGATCGTCGCCTCGGCGTGCTCAACTAGGGTTCGTTTCGCGGTTTTGGGAGGAGAGAGTGCGACGCGCCCTCCGTCCGCTTGTGACCTTGAGTGCGATCCCGTCTCAAGTGTTGTGGGCCTGTGGCCCATGGGCTGCGGGCTAGAAGCCTAGAAATAATGCGGGCCTGAATGTGGCCTATCACCACGTACAGGTGATCCTCAAAGAAGAAGGGAAAAAAAAACAACAGGTACAACTGGTACAAAACCGACGCTGGGCCTTCTTTTCCTCTCCCGACGGAAGAAAATTCTCTGCACTCGTGCCGTAAATCATACAAGAGAGCTAAAAAATTTTAAAACTGAAGGATATAGAGATGTAAAAAAAATTTAAGACTGAAGTATGAACGTTGGCCACAGACTACAGCTGATTTTCTAGGAAAAGTGTATGCAATGTTTTTCTACAGTAGCAGCAGAATATCTCAAACAGCTTCAGCCTTCAGATGAAAACCAAAAACAGCTTCAGCCTTCAGATTCAGATGAAAACCAAGGTACAGGTTACTACTACGAAATTGCTGGACCTTAAAGAATCTGATCGGTCACTATGCTCTTGTCTTGCAGATTCTAACAATAAAATTATTAAATCTCTAATGGATTTGTAGTTGTTTAGTTCAGAGCTCATCAATCAATTATACAAATCCATCAATTGATTTTATGGAAGAATAAAACAAAGAGGTGCATTTCCAATATGAAATATAAAGTGCTAGATTCACAGTTCATGCGTTAGTAGCCCAATCATGCACCCTCACATACATAGAATTAGTGAATAATCGAGTACTGCAATTCCAATATATATGGTTGACATATACATAAACTGAAGTTCTCTACTAAATTACTTATATAGTCTTGTGAGGGTGCTGTATGAAGAAACTTCTGATCACTGCATTACACCATCAATTTACAATGTTTTTTTCTCGAATACGCAGGAGAGCTGCGTATCATTGCATTAAGAAGAAGAGTTGTAAAATACAACACAGAAGTTCAAATAAAATACAAGAGCAGCCGTTCCCGGCCCGACCAACACCACGATGGGGCTACATTTTGAAAATGACAACCTTGATATCTATTGGGATCAACCAACTACATGCGCAACCCTCTACAAAGTTTGGAACAGCTCGTCGAGAGCCTCAACGTCTGCAGTCGAAAGCTCGCCCTTGAAGTAGGAGTCATAGGAACGTTTGGCCGCAGAGGAAGGCGGTGCCGAAGGTTCCAAGAACCCCATCTTCTTCATGAGCAGTACTTCGCCGCGTTTGGACGCCGGGATGTGGCCCATCTGCTGCGCAGCAATCCGCCTGCTCCGAAGGGGCAAGGTCCGCTTGGGCGGCGTTTTCTGCTTGGGAGGGGAGCGGATGAGAGGCGTCGGCCTCACCACCCGGACCTCATCGATGAACCTAGCCAGCCGCCGCGCGGCCTCCCCAGAAGAAGGCGAATCCTCCTCTCCAGGAGAAGGCGAGTCCGCCTCTGTCAGCGCCACAGCGCCCGCCGACGTGCCCTGCATGGGAGACGACGGAGGCGACTCATGGTCTGCCGTGCACTGAGGAGCCGTCAACGTAGGGTCCCACAACGAGGCTTGACCCTCCGGAGACAGGCAGCCGGGAGCCTATGCGACATCTGGTCGGGAGACGGGCAGTGCGGCAAGCTCATCTAGCATCGGGTCGACCGAGACGAGCAGATCAGGGGGATCGGTGCGCTCGCAGAGCGCCTCCGCCAAAGGGTTAGGTTCGAGGAAGCATCGCGCGGCAGTTGAAACAGTGGCGTCATCGCTGGAGTCGGCAGGGGCGTCCACGGCGATGTCCGCCGCCGGCTTACCTCCGCGGCGCCGGTGTCGCCTCCGACGGCGACGGGGTGCCGTGGGCACCCCCCACAACCCCAATCGCGGTCCCATCTGCGGTCGGTGGACTGTCGAGGGGTGCGTGCTGGGAGGGCGGTCGGCCCTCGGCACGTGTGTGTCGAGGGCGGCCGCCGCCGTCTGGCGTCGCCTTGGACCAACCACAGTCCTTAGCGAGGTGGCCAAGACCGCGGCAGCGCAGACAACGCGGAGGCAACCGGCAAAACGCCACGCGGTGCGAGAGGGAGAGGCAGTTGAAACATCTACCCCGGAACTGTGCGGGAGTCCTCGGAGCATGCGCGCGCGGGCCAGGTCCTCGGCGAGGCTCAACCGGGGCATAGGCAGGTCCTACCTCAAGCCGGGGTAGAATCTCACGCCACCCATCGGCGTTGGGGGCAAATACTCGTCTTCGCGTGCCGAGGCGTTGGTGGGCAGGTACTCGACCATCCACCGGCCGGGCTGGTAGGTCGTGCACAAGCTGAGGGTGCGGCAGGCTGCGCCTCCTCCGCCGTCGCGTAGGTCTTTTCCTGGCATCCGCTCCGCCGCGCCCCAGAACATCGGTCGAACGAATCTGGGCGCGCACGGGGGACACGGTGGCCGGCCTCGACGGGCGAAGAGCGGCCTCCAGGTAAGAGCGAGTCTAGGGGCGCACGGGAGGCGCGGGGGCCGGCTTCGCCCGGCGACAAGCGGCCTCCAGGTATGTCACGGGATGGTCGTCGTCGGCCTCCTCGCTGTCCTCGTCCGCCCACCGCCGGCTCTTCGACTGCCCGCCCAAGCATCCGGGGAGGAACGGTGCCGCGGCCGGCGAGAGCGAGGAGCTTGGAGCGTTCGGCGACGTCGTGCCTAGGCCCCCTGGCGTGGCCGCGGCGTTCCAGGCATCCAGCCCCAACAGCGGAGGGGACCAAGTGCCGGGGCTGGCCCCCTCGGTCGCAGCGGCAGAGCCCGGCGGCTGCGGTGGCATGGCGTGGAAGGCGGCCACGGGGCCAGCCTGCTCCAACATGGACGCGTCACGGCAGCAGGGGGCAACAGCAGCGTGAGTTTGGGGATCCTCGGCGGCCAACTCCGTGGCCGGCGGCGCCGCTGGCGGATGGGGCCGCCAGGTGTCGTGCACCCCAGCCCCGAGCAGCAGCTGCTCTGCCGGCTCCATCGAGGGCGGTGCGGGCGCAGGTCCGCCCTCTCCGGTGGCGTCCGCGTCGGATCTGGCTAGGGTGGCGCCCAGGGCCGCGGCGGAGGCGGGCGGCGGGGCGACGACGTCATCCGAGGTGCCCGATGCGGGCGGCTGGGTGGCCGCCGGTGCCGGGGCGGCGGCCGGTGGGCTGGGGGTGACGGGTGATGGGGAGGGCTGGCTGGAGCAGAGTGCCTCCATCCCGCCCGGCGGCGGCGGCGTCGCGGGTGTCCGCGGTGGCTGTAGGACAGCAGTGCTGTTGGAGGCTGCAGGCTGTAGGACGATAGGGACCCAGCGCCTGCTGCTGCGCCGGCGGCCCCCAATCCCGGCGGCTGAAGGTGGGCGGCGCTGGTGGAGTCCACGAGCTGCAGGGCAGTGGGGACCCCAGCGCCAGCTGCCGCAGGCAGTGGGCCGCCAGATCCGGCGGCCCCTGACGCCGGCGGCGGCAGATCGGCGAAGGGCCCAGAAACGGGCGGCGGAGCCGCGCCCTCTCGCGCCCTCACGAGCGGGTCAGGAGGAGAGAGGGGAGGGGAAGCAGGGAGGGGAGGGGAGGGGGAGGAGGAGGTGTTGGGCGCCGGCGCCGGAGCAGCGGCCGGCGCCGGCGGCGGCGGCGATGGGGAGGGAGCCAGAGGCGGCTCGCGGCAACGACTCTGCTTCACCCTTCTTTTTTCCGCCTCAACTTTGTTCACAGGATATCTTTCAATTTACAATGTGAAACTCTGCATACCACAAGAACCCTGTGTCTCTATATGTTGCACCGGTTTCTTCAAGTTCATTTTTCACCAAGAAATGAATCTAAAGTCTTCAACTTGAGCCACATTGGAGGCACATACAGAGCTGGAAGAGCAGCAAAAGGCAAAGAATATATATAGATTGCCCTGTTTAAGAAGTTGAATTTACATCTAAGTATCTCTAATTTGGAAGTTCATCTGAAAAATGATTTAAGCACACGTGAAGTTTAAAATGGAAGTATCAAGTATGAATGCAGTGAATGGCACAATATGGATGTGGAATGCATATCAGCACAGTTCATATGTAGTTGAATGCATATCAGCACAGCAAGAAGGTAAACAGCTTGAAAGGTACAGTCACACACTCCCAACTTCAGGATAGGGCATATATATATATCCATGGACACAAGGAAATTTATAAAATTTAGACTGTGTTATTATGTCTTAACTATAGAAGTTGATATAGTACTAATTTAGCATAATCTCCATAAATTTGCATCTGAGTTACACTAGGTGATGCAAGAGTAGTTTAATTTAAGAGCATCCTCTCTGTTCTATCACCAAGTAGTACTTCATAATATATTCATAAAGGATACCAGACTAAATCTAGGCTAATTATATGGTTGCACACTTGAATGAATTAAGCAGTAAAGTATAGCTTGCAAAAATAAATATGCTGGAGGGGTACTAAAAGATTGAAAGTAAATGATGGTGGAAGATCACTTAATATATTAGATATCATTCACGCAGCGAAGAGTACTACTGTCTACCGACAGATAGCTGAATATACACATTTTAACACATAAAACGGCAGACAACTTGAAAGCTGCCATCACACACACCCCTCTTTTGAACTGTACATATCCATGAGCACAAGGGGCTATGTTGCTATCATAATTTCTCTAAAAACATGTAAGGAAGTAATCCTAAGTAAAAGTCTAGAGTACTAATTTAGCATAACCAGTTAATTACCAAAAATTTACATGAGTTGTCCCACACTTAAACTTGTCAGGTACTGCAAGGACAGTTAGTTTGAGAACTGGCACTTGATCCATCACCAGACTAAATCTATGATTGCACACCTGAAATATAGACATTGAAATTTAAGATTGCACGGTAACCCTCCTCCTCAGCTCAGCAGCAAGGGATGGAAATTTCTGCAGCAGGATTGCAAAACCATCTGAAAACACGGCCTCCTTGAAATTTTTCTCCACAGCAAAGAAATCCATGCATCTGTTCTTTAACTCTCGACAATTGTATGTCTCGGCAAACACTAAAATAGAACTAACTGTATCGACCTCAATATGCCCAATCAATTTCCGAGAACAAATGAGCTTCAGTCTGTCCAGGGCGTACCGGTCAGCCGCAGCAAGTAGATGCTGCAGCATATCAGTGATAGAGTCCCCAAGCTCTTCGTCTTCAGGAAAGGAATCGGTGTACATGAACCGGAGCATAACTTTAAATGTCGCAGGCTCAATGTCTTGCAAGGTGACAGTTGACATTGTGGCATCTGCCATTGAGCCAAAGAGCTCTGCTTTGAAGACCGGCGAGCGTGCTGCAAGCACAGCCCGGTGAGCAGGAAAGGTCTCGCCATCCACAATGAGTGACACATCCGACCCAACAGCGGAATCCAGTAAGCCTCCGAGATGGATCCCTATGTCAGGCGGTGGCAGCATGGGTGTGGGGGAACAACTATGATCCCACACATAAATCTGGCCTTGCCATTAGATAAGAACATCGACAACCCAAGCTGACTTCGCTCCACGAACCGAGGAAACCCCCATGGCACGTTGGGCTGGAAAACGTGCCAACACCTCCAAGATTTGATGGATGGTGAACCTTCTATGGTTAGCAGGAAGACCTCGATGAAGGCCTCGACATTCTCAGATTTGGAGGCCAGCATGAGATAGATCGAGACATACTCGCCATCGTGCGCCTCCTTTGGCCCGCGCGGGTAGCAGTAGACACACCAGAGGTGCCCTCTGGCGGAGAAGACCTCGGATTTGATTACATGCCCAATGGGGAGGTCCTTCGTCCCCGAGTAGTTAAATTTAAACTTGAGAAAACCAGCGGGCACAAGCATCTTGGCACACCAATTTTTCCTTGTATAATTTCCTCGAATCAACACCCCGATTCAGAAGCAAATATTTATCCGGGAGAAAAGAACAAAGAAAATTGCATTTTTAGCAGCCCAAACAACGTGCTTGACAAAAATATCATCCCAAATGCTGCTTTTGTAAAAATAGCAGTCAAAACATTTACCTCTTGTTTTCTCTGTCATTTTCTCTTTTTTCCTCCTTTCTCTTTGTTTCTCCTAAAATGTGCCACCTGAAAGGATGAATTTGCCCCTATGCTAATTCACGTGGACTCTCAGCGCTGGCTGCCTCGCCTGCATGTGCCTGTCTATCACGTACTTGTGTACGACATGCAGTAGGGTCGGCCTCGGCGCGTCGTGCAGCAAGGCCGGAGTCGAGGCAACGGCATCGCGTTCCCATCAGCGATGGGGTGCCGCGGCATCAGGCGGCGGAGGCACGTCGCGTGGCGGCGGCACATCGTCGTCCAGCGAGGGCATGCCGAACGGCGGCGGCACGTCGTCCATGCGAGGGCTCGCGGAAGAGATGAAGCGGCGTCGGGGACAGGGAAAGACTAATCGACGCGGCATCAGATGCCTCTTCTTTACCCTGTTTGGGCGGTTGCTCATGCTGGTGCTGATTTGTTGCGAGAGGAAAACACTGTTGAATAGTTGGCTGATTCTGGCTACGTAAGTTTGCCTATAAGCAAACCAGTACCTTAGCTGGTTGATTTAGGTGAAATAAAATAAGAAAATAGGAAAAGTGGAAAAATGGTAGAGAAAACAAGAGACAAATGCTTTGGCTGCTATTTTTACGAAAGCGACGTATGGGATGCTAATTTTGCGAAGCATGTTATTTAGGACGGTAAAAGTGCAATTTTCTCGAAAAGAACACGTGTGTACTCACAATCCGAAGACGAGGCGGTGGTGCGGGCCGTCGCTGGAGTAAGCTGGTGCTCCGCCCGCCGCCGATCGTCGTGTTGACACATAAATTTGGAGGCGCAACATGGATGGAAATATAACAGAAATAAAATCAGAGTCCTCGTATCCGATTTCCATGAGCCAAGATGTGACCAGGTTGAAGTTCTATTTTAGCCGTCGTAATTTGACCATACGTGGTGAAACGTGCAGCAAAAGACAAAATCAAGGTACATGTACATGTACGTGACATCCTTGTTTGGATCTCTAAGTACGAATATAATTATGAAAAATCAACATGGTTGAAATTTAGCACGTGGATTTTGTTTTATACTTTTTTATTTACAGGAAAGACCAGTCGTCTTATTACTTTTTAGCTTCTATATATCTCAAGCTCTTTCAACCCTTTGATGTCCGGTGCATCTCTCCACAAAATATGTCGGCGTTCTAGGTGACCTTGCCAATTCTAGAACAACCTCACCATGCGTCTTCCCGAGAGGCATTTGTAGGTTTATTGAGCGAAGAAAGAGCATCTGATCAGCCTCGTTGTTGGGATCTCCCTCCGCTGCGTGCTAGGCCATATGCGACCTTTGGCGATCTAGTCCCTACCGGTGTGTGACCCGAATCAGCGTTAACACGTCGGCATGCTCACCTAGGGCTCTCGTTTCGCAGTTTTGGGAGAAGGAGAGGAGAAAGTTAAATATGCCCTATAGGGCACATGCTCTCATGCATGGAATTTTTTTTTATTTTTAGCCCAAATTTGAAACAAATTTTAAATTTAACCCGTCTTTCAAAAAAATTTTAAATCTAACCCGTTTGGCCCCGCCACCATGCATGGCGGGGCAAATGCACTGAACCCCGCCATGCATGGTGGCGGGGTACAGATCCGACGTGGCAGGGGTGGCAGACCACCTCGCCAGCGTGGCAGGGGTGTACCCCGCCATGATCCATGGCGGGGTATACCCCGCCACCGGCCACGGCGGGGCGCGGCTTAAATATAAGCCGCGCCCCGGCCTCGCCCCCGCCCGCTGCCTCTCCGCCCTCCCCGCGCCTCTCCGCCCTCCCCGCGCCTCCCCGCCGTCTCCGCCGCCTCCGGCCTCCCCGCGCCGTGTCCGTGCCGCCGTGACCGCGCCCCACCGTCCCCCGGCGCCCCCCGTCGTCCCCGCGCCGTCCCCGCGCCGCCGGAGGACCTCCGCCGCGCCCCGGCCGCCCCGGCCGCGCCACACCGCCCCCCGGCAGCCCCGGCCGCGCCCCACCGCCCTCCGGGCGCCCCGGCCGCGCCTCGCCGGCCCCCGCCGCGACCCCGCTGCCGCGACGCCGCGGCCCGCCGCGACGCCGCCGGCCGCAACCGCCGTCCGCGCCACCGCGTCGTCTCCCGCGCCCCCGGCGACCGCGCCCTCGGCCGCGTCTCCGGCATTCGTTCCCGCGCCGCGACCCCGATAAATTTTTACGGTAATTTTGTTTACTTTGTCGTTTAAATTATATATTTGTAGTAAATATTAATAAGTTTTTATTATTTATTTAGTTATTTATTTATTTGTCATTGTATTATTTAGTTATTGAATTATTACGATTCTTAGTTGTTTAGTTATTAGTTGTTTAGTGATTGAATTATTAGTTGTTTAGTTATTTATTTGTTTTTATTAGTTGTTTAGATATTGAATTATTAGTTTTTACGATTATTAGTTGTTTAGGTATTAGTTAATTAGTTAACGATTATTAGTTATTCGGATTTTATTAGGTACTTTTAGTTATTTAGTTACGTACCTATTAGTTATTTAGTTATTAGGTAATATTAGTTATTAAGTTATTTAGTTTGGTAACGATGATTTGTTATTGACGACACAGTTGACTTATTAGGTAATATTAGTTATTTAGTTAGTTATGTAGTAATTAGTAGTACCATAATGGTCATTTAATAATGAGATGTCAAATCGTTTTGTAGATGGATTACGGTGTAAGAGTTTTTTACGGAGGAAGTGTTAGGAGAGAGGATTGCCAGTTTGAGGATATGTATGAAGAATTGGAATGGTTTGATGGCACCCCTAGTTTCCGCGATCTATGTGACCGTTTGAGTTTGAAGTTTGGCGAGGCTTTCACACTAAAGGGTAGGTTCGATGTTGGAAAGAATAGGGCACACTATGTCATGATGGACTTGTGCAACCAAGCAGAGTGGTCCCGATACAATAGGGTCATCCAAGGTTCGAATGTCGGCATGGCTGAGTTGGTGCTGGAGAATGTTGAGAATGAGGAGCCGTCCTTGGACAGTGATACTCTAGGAGATTGTGGTGTGCAGATGCAACAAACTATGGAGAGTATGGACTTGGATGGTAATTTGACGCAGGAGCGTGTTCATTCTCCTCCAGTTGGTCATATAAGCAATGATTTTGATGTAGACGAGTTTGAACAGGAGGAGGAGGAGGCGGCAGCGGAGGAAATGATTGGTGATGATGTTAGCACAGATTCGGACGATTCAGGAAATGAGGAAGGAGGTCCCCATGCCATGCGAGCATCGGTTGAAGCCATGCCCTCTGGAGGTGCACCTGCCATGTGTACACCAGTTCGTGGCATGCCCTCAGGAGTACCGCTTGAGGTACTTCATGGCATGGAGAGTCAGGGCACCTTAGCCACCGGTTATCCAGATGATGGAGTGCAATATGAAGGATGGAGCAGGGTTAGGGAGGCACAACAATACGTTGCACCACCCTCTTATACATCGGCAGAGCTTACACAGCTGAGGGAGGCTGGCTTGCCTTTTACCGGTGTTCCAAATTATATCGATGTAAGTATGTCGCATATGGCATTTTGTGACACGGGTTTGCAGATGTGTAAGGAATCATTGTACAACCATAGAAATGTAATACTGAGGAAGGGAATGCTTTTTAATACGATGTCGGAGATGAAGTTGTTCCTTCAGGACTATTCTGTGTATCATCATAGGCCTTACACGGTTCGGCATTCCGACAAGGAGGTAAAATTCCACATATTATGTAAGGCTGGATTCCCGTGCTCGTGGAAGTTAAATGCACGAAAGAGGCGGAGTGATGGTAAGTGGAAGGTAACTTCGGTGGAACAGCCGCACAGATGTCAGACTAATGAGGGTAAAAGGTACCATCCCCAGTTAACGGCTCGGTATCTAGCCCGCCGTATATTAGGTCTTGTAGATAAGGACAACGACGTATCAGTGCCGTTCTTGCAAGAGACCATAGTCACATTTGTTGGGTATGAGGTCACGTATGGAAAGGCTTGGCGGGCAAAGCAAATTGCCCTGGCAATTCGTTGGGGTAGCTGGGAGGAAGCCTATAACAGGGTTCCACGCATTTTGCGTGCGATGGAACACTTCAACCCTGGCATGAGATCGTTCATATACACAGGAGGGTTCTATCTTCAGAACCCGTTGAGGCATATTCTGTACCGTGTGTTCTGGTATTTCGATCAGTGCAAACATGCATTTCAGTATTGTAGGCCAGTTGTTCTTGTTGATGGCACGTTCCTCACCGGCAAATACAGGGGCACATTGATGATGGCTGCTGCTGTAGACCCAGAGAACCAGATAGTACCAATGGCTTTTGCTTTGGCAGAGGGGGAAAACAACGATTCATGGTCATGGTTTATGCGTCTGCTCCGTGTTCATGTGCTTGGCCCTTCTCGCACCATTTGTCTGATTTCGGACCGTCACATTGGAATTCTAAATGCAGCCGATGAACACATTGATGGTCACCCGGCTCTAGTGCACCGTTGGTGCATGCGACATTTTGCCGCCAATTTCTGGCGGCGTCAACGCAAGAAGGATGTGGCTGACAAGTTAAAGGAGCTTTGTAATAAACGTACGGAACGCGAGTTCAACGAGACTATGGTAGAACTAGTGAAGATGCTTAACCAAGCTGGCAAGGCATGGTTAGACCAGCAGATGGAAAATAAAGCCAAGTGGGCATTAGCATTTGATGAGGGCGGCTTCCGGTACGGCATCATGACAACAAACTCCTCTGAGTCTTTCAATCGTGTGTTCAAAGGCGTTCGATCTCTTCCAGTGTCTGGTATTGTCGAGTTCTCTTTTAGAAAGTGCAATGAGTATTTTGTTAAGCGGTATGGCCTAGCCCTGAGGAATGATGAGGAGCTTGGAAGATGGGGCAAGGCGGCACACGAATATTTGAAGGAGGCTGAGGAATTGGCCAAACAACAGGTTGCCGAGGCTTATGGACGGGACATGCTTGTTTTCTGCGTACGAGCTAGAGGGGGCACAAACATGGGCGGCGAACGATTTGGTGGCCGAACGTACCGTGTCGATCTTGGTAAAGTAGAATGCAGTTGCAACGTCCCTCAGATCATGCATGCCCCTTGCTCACACATGATCACCTCTTGTTGGCTTAGAGGTTTTGACCACACAGTTGCACCGTACATGTCACCCTTGTATCTCCGTGCCAACACCCTCAAAGTTTGGGAGAAGAGTTTCGAGCCATACCTTGACGAGTCACAGTGGCCTCCATACTATGGTGAGGACTACGCGCCTTATCCGGACCTAAAGAAGGTAGGGAAGGGAAGGAGGAAGAAGAAGCGATTGAAAGGCGATATGGACAGTATGAAAGGTTACGGCGCAGATATGTATGGTGGCGGGGACTTTGACGAAGAACGTGCGCAGAACCTTTGCTCCATTTGCAAGAATCCTGGTCATAACGCTAGATTTCATAGGCGGGCGAGACAAGAGGTCGTATATATTGTAAACATGCATTTATAATATTATAATTTTTATTTGTACTTGTCTTCAATTTTTTATAACGTTGTTAATTGTTCTAATGTTATTAATGTTTTCTTTGTTTTTTACGAACAGGGAGTTTCAGGTTTGCCAGATGGAGGCGCGGGCTCCTCATCCACGCTTTAGCCTCCTTGAGGCTGACTACGACAAGGACCACCGGGCCCAGGCCTTGTCGGAGCTGCATAGGCCGTTGCGTCCGCTTCGCGTTCGCACGCACCGCGTACATAGCTGGGACGAGCGATACGCGCCCTACATAGAGCGTGCGGGCTTCATTGAGATCGTTCGGGTGTACAACAGTTTACTCCCCACACTTGACCCTGCCCTTCTTACTGCCTTTGTGGATAGGTAACCTTGTTGTTTCCATCTTTTGATTTTGTTTTGAAAAATTGGGCTGTGAACTTGCCTATTACCAGAAACTTGTAATGATGCAGGTGGAGACCGGAGACGCACACCTTCCACACACCATGTGGGGAAATGACCGTCACGATGCAGGATGTGAAGTTGATATTGTGCCTAAGTTTGAAAGGTCATCCGGTGACTGGGGTCGCCGACGAGTCTACTTGGGTACAGTTGGTGGAGCAGTTCTGTGGTAGGAGGCCATCGGAGGCAGAAGTTAAAGGCACAAAGTAAGTTCATATTTGCGCCCCATTGAAATCACTGATACAATCATTTCAGGTAAATCTATTTTCTTATAATAATACTTCAATTCCAATTGCAGGAAGACATCAGGAGTGTCGTCGTCTTGGATAGTCCAAAACTTTGGTGCAGGGCCTCCGTTGGGTGCTCCAGATCATGAGGTTGAGGTATATGCAAAGGTGTGGCTGTGGCACTTCTTGGGCGCTTTCTTATTCCCCGACTCCTCTGGCGACAGCATCAGCTGGATTTTCTTGCCGATCCTAATCCAGCCACTTGAGAATATTGCATCGTATAGCTGGGGTACCGCGGTCCTTGCTTGGACATATCGTCAGCTTTGTATCGCCTGTCGTCGCCAGGCGAACAATGCTAACCTAGGTGGCTGCTCATACCTACTGCAAGTATGGATTTGGGAGCGGTTTTCGGTTGGGAGGCCCACTCAATCTCCGCGTTTGCCTGTGAGTACATTGACAAGTTTGTTATCGTCATATAACTAGAGAGATTACTGACACCTTGTTTGTGTAAACTTGCAGGAATGGCAACATCAAGACGTTCGCCCCACCGCCCTTTTCATCTGGAGAGACGCTAAGGTAGTGAGGGGCGAGTTGGAAAGGAGGTACAAGCAGTACACGGATGCGATAGACGTGTTGACACACAACTACGTAAGTTATATCTGCTTTTCCTACTAAAGGCACTATCATTAAGATTGATACTTAATTAAGTTTCTTTACTTTGCAGGTAACATGGACACCGTGGTCTAGGTGGGAGCTAGAGGACTACCTTAGTCCGCGCTGCGACGAGGAAGCGGACGAGTGGCTTTACGAAGGGCCACTTATCTTCTTCCATATCATCGAGATGCACTACCCTATGAGGGTTTACAGACAGTTCGGGAGGTTGCAAGGAATTCCACCGCTGTACTCCACCAACGCTCAGCTGCATGGGTACGATGGCAATATGTTTATTCTACTTAAGCGCCTCATTTCTAATGCAATATGGCAATGCAGGATTGATCGGAGGCTTCGGACCACGCAGAAGAATTGGGCGTTGACGCACGACCAATATTTGAACAGATGGTATAACAGGACTCCTCGTCAGATCAACCAAATTCCGACGCACCACCCGGGAAGATGGATGGAGTACCTTCAATGGCTGCAGCGAAGTACGAGGACGCATCTCATGGTCCCGTACACGAACATGCCTGCAGATGCGGCCGATGAGGATGACATCGCCGATGCGTTCGACGATGCGCAAAGGAGGCAAACACAACTTCTTAGGGCGCCTCTCAATAGATACGTGGTAAGTACTTTGCACTTATATTCTAAAACGAGGTAAGGGGTTTAAATTTCAATTGAAATGATCGAGTTAACGTTGTGTGATGTTGTAGGCACAACAGTTGTCGAACTACTCCGAGGAAGCTTCCAGGCAACTTTTTCGGACTAGGGACGACAAGACGAACCCTCTTCGCGCCTTCGTCAAGGTACTTTTGATAGTAACATTCGTGACTACAACTCAGTTACTTTTAAAATTCACGCTTAATAATGCTTGTTGTCATCTTAATCTGTAGAGAATGAAAAAAGGCTGCAAAAAGTTGGCTCAAAAGCTGAGCTGTGCGGATACGACTTTGGACATACCGTACAACCCCACGTGGTCCAGGAGCCACACGATGTCGACCACAGCTGCTTCTGCTAGCGACACCAGAGCTGCGTCCTCGTCTATTCGTACTCCGCAGGATAGAGGGAAGGGTCCAGCGGCTGCGGACGATGTGGATGAGGCACTTCAGTACGACACGACGAGTGGCGACGACGACGACGACGACGACGACGAAGAGGACGTTCCACAGTGGGGTTACACCGGTCACGAGGAGATGGGTGCCTCACAGCTCTACGGTGCTCCTTTTGCTACACAGGGGTTCGACTACACACAGCAGGAGAACTACACACCAGCCGAGCAACAGGTTCGTATGCTTTGCTTTCTCTTTAATTTTATTGTTCTTAGATCAACATTTATAGTAGCTCATCAGGTTGCTTGCTTGCAGGGACCGTCGTCGACGCAGCAGCTCGATCGTGGACATAGGCGACAACGCGAGAGGCAGCAGCGGGACCGCACAGACGTTGGCTGGACAAGCAACGTGGTCCCTACGAATCCAAGGAGGCGACGGAGACCGCGAGACCCCTACACCCCAGGCGATTAGTAGAGTAGCAGACGCCGGACACATATTATCATCAGTACTCCACTTGGTTATTTCGGTTCGACTAATGTAGTCGGTAACACTCGTTTAATCTTTGTGACGATCCGTTGACCTAATTATTTGTGACGATCCGTTGTCGTTAACTAATTTCGATTCGACCCCTGCCATAAACTTGCTGTAAATGACTTCCTGCATTTGTGACGATCAGTGTTCGCAAAACGAAACGCAGTTCTTGCACTAAGAAACTGTATTTATACACTGCCGCGATAAACCACATAACAATCTTAGTGACTGGACCAACAAATGAAACGAATGACGATGTGATAACGAAAATATTACAACGACATGTTTCAAAGTACAACACTGACAAAGTACACGACACAAAGTTTGTACGCCACTACAAACGACAAACACTAACAACGACAACGTGAAGACGTGACATCTCTCTAGGACGACCCTTTTTCCTCCAAATCGACTCACGATACGAATCCTCCATCTAAAAAAACGAAACGATTTCAACACAAAACGATACACACAAAGAAGGGGTGGCCGGAACAAGGAGCGACGATGGGCCGATACCTGACGGGGACGACGGAGGGACGCCGGAGAAATGGAATGGGTGAGGGAGCTCAGTTCTAGAGCGCTGCGGGAAATGGAATGGGTGAATGACCAAAAACAAGAAGTGCCCGGGCTTTTATATGGCCGGGGGTGTACCCCGCCATGCATCATGGCGGGTTAGGGCAACCCCGCCATGGATCATGGCGGGGTACACCCCTGCCACGCTGGCGAGGTGGTCTGCCACCCCTGCCACGTCGGATCTGTACCCCGCCACCATGCATGGCGGGGTTCAGTGCATTTGCCCCGCCATGCATGGTGGCGGGGCCAAACGGGTTAGATTTAAAATTTTTTTGAAAGACGGGTTAAATTTAAAATTTGTTTCAAATTTGGGCTAAAAATAAAAAAAAATTCCATGCATGCAGCCGTGGATGAATCAACTAGAGATATTTGCCGCTTCTACCTTACCTCCAATTATACAAATTAATAAAATTTCAAATACTCCGTATACATAGTGGGGCCTACACCATTGAGTGGGCCTGAATGGTGTGGCCTGGGCTGGCACTAGTCTTATCCTCTCCTCTCCGCCATTTGCTTTTTTGTTCAACTCTCTCCGTCCCTCTCGTACAGGAAGCAGCGCCTGGCCCTGGATGGGCGACGACAGTGCACGGCTGTGACCCAAGCAGGACCTGGCGTTGGCCCCTTTCTCGGCGCGCGGTCGCCACTCCCCTAGCTCAGCTAGCAATGGCACCCAGGCCGCGTCCCCCCCAGTGACAATGCCGGTCTCAGGCTGTCCGGCGCACCACGAGTACACCTGCGCGGCTGCGGCGGCGCCCCGGTGTGCAGTCGCCCCTCCCCCACCCCACCCCACTAGTGGCACCTAGGCCGACTATTCTCGCTCGATTTTTCTCTTCTCTTTCTACTTCTCCATCTCCGGCGAGCTTAGAAAGAGGGTCAGAGGGAGGGAGGCAAGCCTGGCAGTGGGGATGGGAGAGACGGCGGCAAGGTGGAGGCGGTGGTAACGCCGCTGGAGTGGTGGCGAAGGAGGCGAACCGGCGGGGCTAGGGGCATTGGCGACCATGGCCATGGCAGCGGCGGTGGGGAGGGAGGGAGGGAGAAGGAGGTCGCTGCATGCGCGGTAGAGTCTCGTTGGAGCTTCGGGTCATGCCGCGGAGCTCCGGCGAGCTCCTACTATGCTGCGGCGGGACGGTGGGCGGTGGATAGCGGCGGCGCATGGCGTCTCCTAGGAGTGGCCGACACCGAGGTAGGGGCACAGCCTGCGGAGGCCACCACCGTGAGAGAGAAAGATGCACAGAGGAATGAGGAACAGGGAGGGATAAAAGATGAAAACGAGGAAAAATACGAGTTGTAGAACTGTATACCAACTAGTAGACTGTAAAGCTGGCACACATCTCAAGGCAAATCCAAAGATCACGCGCGCAGGAGGATGAGCTCTAGAGGGCAGAATTTCCGCGTGGAGACGGAGAGTTCTTGAGACCTTTGAGGCGATCAAGACATCGCAAGTGTTGTGGGCTTGTGGGCCCATGGGTTGCGGACTAGTAGCATTAGAAATAGTGCGGGCCTGTACGTTTGTGGCATGTCACCACGTATAGGTACAACTTGTACAAGGCCGCAGCAGGAAAATCAGCAGTAAACATATTCCAAAATAGCCGATTTTCTAGGAGAAGTAAAACATGCAGAGTTGTTGATGCCAATCATTCACGCGACCGCGTCGCTCCACTCTTTGAAGCCAAGTCGCCGCAGCTCCTTGGAAATTGAGAGCAGCGAACCTCGTCTTCATCATCGGTTGCACGCCATAGACCACGAAACATATCACAGCGATCACGCCACAATATCGGATTCTCGCCATCAAATTTTGGAAACTCCAATTTCGGCATGAGAACAGAACGCGAATGCACGCCACCATCAACATTGCGCGAATTGTAAGCAGAGTATTGATTCTCAGAACCCATACTCGTGGCCGGGCGTGGCGGCTCGGGTCCGAGGATCCCAGCGCCAACATCCCGGGGTGGTCGTTGCGTAGGCCGTGCTCGCTGGGCACTGGGCGGTTCAGAGTTCAGACTTCAGATCTCGACGCAGACTGGTGCGACGACTGGGCTGGCGTCATGTTGAGATCGAGCCACCCCGGGCGATGACGGGTGTGAACGAGGCGGCGCACGTGGAGGTGGCATCCTGAACGACGGCGGCGGCGGCGGCCGCGGCGGCGGTCGAGTCTCCAGTTGCGACACACGTGTCACTCAGCTTGTCGAGCCTGGTCTTCACCATCGATTGGAATCCTTCAAACTGCATCGCCATGGTATCCATCGCCGAACTTCTACAGGCTTGCCAGGATGAAGAAACACAACTCTGAAGCGAATTCCCCCTCCGCTGAAAATGACTCCGAATACCAATTGTTACGAGATTGCTAAAGTGGGTACATGGAAGTAGCAGTGGAAGATGGCGGAGAAGAAGAACAGAGGGTAGGCACGGCAGAAATCCACGAGGTCGGCTTATTCAGCGTGCTCAGAAGAACATTCAGTTACATGGCGTGATTCCTTTCCCATCTCTCTCTGCGGCTTATATTTGCCAAGAACCTCTACAGGCTTGCCAGCCCAGCTACAGCTACCACCCACTCATGGGCAGTCACCGAAGGCCCATTCAACAGACCGCTCACACAGCTCCGTTACAGCCTCCTCCTCCTTGGTCTCCTCAGCCAGCACGGGCACGGCCACCTCGGCCTCGGCCTCAACCGGGGCCGCCGCAGCCTCTACCTCCGCTTCCTTGGTCTCTGTCACAGCCGGAGCTGCCGCCTCGGGTTCGGCCACCTCCGCCGGCTCAGTCTCGGCCGGGACAGCCTCGACGACCGGGGCAGCAGCCTCCGGCTCTGCCTCTGCTGCCGGCGCGGCCTCCTCCGCATCTGCTTCCTTGGTCTCAGTCTCGGCAGGGACGACAGCCTCCGCCGGAGCTGCTGGCTCGTCGGCGGCCGGGGTCTCCAGAGCAGCAGCCTCCTTCGGGGTCTCCTCGACGACGACGGCGGCCGCCTGGACAGCCTCCACTGCCACGGGAGCCTCCTCGACGGGCGCGGCAGTCGGGACTTGGACCTGCACGTACGTACGTACGTCCGCACACACAGAAGGACAGTGATGAGCATGGTGCGTTCAGTACGATCACGTACTGCAGGAATCATTCGCTCATATAAAAAAGGGAACACGCTGATCCGATCCGTTAGCAGTGGTGACTGCTGCATGCATGCATGCATGTGATCGATTGAACTGAAGAGAATGCATGCGATCGATCACGTACTGCAGGAATCATTCGCTCATATAAAAGATGGTTGTTGACACTTAAAAATGTGCTAAGATGATTTTGGGCACCACCAATAAGGGCCTGTTTGGTTACGTTTTGTTAAAGTTTAACTCCCATCACATCAATGTTCCATCAAATGCATGGTCTACTGAATGTAGACTAATTGCATGCATGTCGGTACAGATTAGGAGTAATTTACGAGACAAATCTATTAAGCCTAATTAGTCCAAAATTAGAAACTTTTTGTCAAATAAGACAAAAGTGCTATAGTGTTTGTTAAACTTTAACTCCTCAAACCAAACACCCCCTAAATTATGAATATCTTGGACATATTAGAAATCAAAAGGCGCAGCAAAACATTGAAGAAACTGTGCGGATAAGACGGCGAGCCACAACGAGATGCATCCAGTCGGCTTAACCGACTCCAGTAGTCGGCTTAGTCGACTCCCCTGCTAGCCATCCATCTAGGCCTGTGAAAATCAGCTTAGCCGACTCGTCCTGGATTCCGAGTCAAGTTTGCTTCCAAATCAATTTTTGGCATGTTTTCGACATGGAAAACTTGAAGAACGCGTTTTGAAATTGTTTCTATTGGGATAAGACCACCCTCTATTATATATATGAGAGGATTACGGCCGATTGAGTTTCCATATATCCAATCGACAAAAAACACATCTACTCTTTTTTAAAGAATTACACGATACAACGTAGACGTCCACAACACGCACACACACTCACCCATATAAATACACGTATGCAAACACTACCCCTATGATCACTTTCAAAGGACTGAGCCGGCAGCCCTTTTCCAACCCCTCCTGCTGTTCGTCAAATTTCCCCGCAAGATTCGGCAGCTTTCTAGGAGGCCTTGCTGGTCCTAGGACACCTTCGATGTGCTCCTTCCCGACGGATCTTCCAGAGAAAAGTTCGGGAGTCTATCTGACCAAGAACGAATTTAACATCGGCCTAACCGATTTCTAGATCGATTTCATTGATTACGTTGTATTCTTAACGCTACTGCGTTGCAAGTTGATCGCAACCTCCTTGAGCGTGCTAATCTTGCTGGTACGTGATCTGAACACCCTCCGGCTTCAACAATGGCCATGGCCATGATCCAGCTAGCGATCGAGCCCATGCATGCATGCATGGGCGGGAAGATGCATGTCCAGTCCAGTCCAGATCAGATTAGATCGATGAGTAGTGTGCAGTAGTAGTGCGGCGCTGGTGCTAGCTAGCTCGCTAGTACAACTCTAGCTGCGTGCACTGTTTCTCTTTCGTCTTTGGCTTTGTTAATAAGCTGTTAGGTCGATCGATCCGGCTGTCAAGATGAGGCCAACATACTGTACAAGCTAGGATCAGGCTATCTGCACCGCGTACTCTAAATCATCCTCCAGGATGAATATAGCGGATGGAAAGCCTGTACCGCATACTCTAAACGTGTACGCTATCAGAGCGCGTCCTCTATTTGTAGTGCGATGGCGGATGTACGCTAAAGGACAGCCGGCCCACACGCAGCCGGCATAGTGACCGCAGCAACCACGGATCACGCATGCACGGAAGGCTGCAGAGGGGGCCTCACTTTTTTCCGTAACAAAAAAAATATTATAACTCACAAACCAAAAAACCAAATTAAATTTCGATTGCACTATTAAATTCGTTTCAATAAATACTTCGAAACAAGATGTCACATGGATATATTTAGATAAAGTGATAAGTAGGCCCCACAGTGGATAGATGATGATTAAAAGTATGAGGCCGCGCCGTCTCCGCGGCCTCTGAGCATGGCCACGATAGCCTGGTCTCTTAGACCCGTCTGATATGGTTTCTATGGTTCAGATCATTGTGTTCCTATTTTTGTCAGGCACTTTCTCTTCTCACAGTGTCGATATATCACTCTCAAAACTATGCTACTACACAACTGAAACCTTGCTGCCATCCTATACCAAGCATTGATCCGTCGCTCTCATGAGGACTATGTTACTATGCCCCTGCAAGATATCTGGCATGCTGTATCAAAAATACTATGCGATATGGATGCACCTACATATATAGCACGTGCATGCTTTTCTTTTTGTCATCTTCTCTGAAGAGCATCGATGGTACCATACATCAGGCTTCTTGTCCTCCTAGGCAGACCTTTCATGCAACATTTTCGTACCTTCTCACAAGCACTGATCGAGTGACCTCCCTTCTCTCTAATTATGCATATCCCTGATATTGCCCTTTTATCCAATACTTCCATACATTTTCTCAAACACTTCCATGCCCTTTCTTGATATAGCTGGTGTATTATATCATTGATAAAAATAAACTTTGGATAGCCCTTCATACATTGTACATGATGTGCAAATAAATTGATCGCATCCAACATATCATAGAAGTGATGAATATAAT
Organism: Saccharum hybrid cultivar R570; assembly: GCA_038087645.1. NCBI lineage: Eukaryota > Viridiplantae > Streptophyta > Magnoliopsida > Poales > Poaceae > Saccharum > Saccharum hybrid cultivar. The sequence continues at coordinate 1,811,150 of JAQSUU010000635.1, read as the reverse complement.
ACTTGCTCCATCTTCATTGGATCGATGCATCACTATTGCGAGAAGGCAGGAAACTGCAGCACGAATGGTCAATATCATGAGCAGGTTTCACATGCAATGTGTTGCTACCCTAGCATGCATGCACTTCCACATGAAGGAGATAAAAGGGCATCAGATGGGATGCATGCATGAAATGTCACTATCATACTAGTGCATCATTTGTACTTTGTTGCTATTTTATTACTTGTTCCATGTGTCATTAACGCCAATTAGTATCTTTGATATTTGATTACTTGTCCATGTGCATGGGTCGAATTTGATTAGTACAACATTCTTACCAGTTTAGTACATAGATTTAAATTTTCCATTGTTCCCAATAGATTAAATTAACCATGCAATATGTGCCCATGTGAACCTAGGAACATAATGTCACATCATGCCACGTTTGTAATTTAATCCTTCAGGCCATGTCTATTTCTTATTCGTCGTGTTCCTATGGATAGCGTGTTTCCGAGATTCTCCTCTTGCCTATATAATCACGATCTTCCCGTTGCTCCACCGCACCTCCTCATCTGCCTTTGCCTGCCTACTCGAGACACTCGTGTAGGGCAGCGAAAGCTGAACTAGGAGACATTTGGTGCCAGAATACCAAGTGAGGTATACTGAAACTGATGGTCCTATGAAACATGTTAAAAAAATTAGTACTACACAACTTCCATACATCTAATTTTGTGACCACCTCAGGTCAAGAAACATTGCAAATTTACAGGCACAAAATCTGTCCGCCTTTAAATCATGTTAGACCTTTTCCTTGGGAATCGGTTGAACAAGAAATTATGTCGTCTGAGCATGCTTCTTGTCACTTTTGTACTTAATTAGTACCTTTATGTATGGAGATGATTTTATGCTCCCTATAGGTAATCCACCAATAATGTTTCATGGAGGGAGCGCCTGCTAGCAACACAAGGAAGAGGCGAAGAGAAGGCTCCTCCTCCCAGCCAGGTGCCCTCTCTTGTGTTTGCATTATATTTTTTCTTATTGTGTATAAGCAGCAAAATTGCTATCAATGTTGCAGGAGTTGTTACACCATCTTCTGGGAGGACGATACGGGAGAGACAGGAGCGTCCAAGGTCTATAATAAGAGCGAAGAAAGCAGGTAGTTATTGATGTATGCTTATAATCTGATGAAGATATATTAGTGTGCTCTTCGCTAGCCATGGACCTCTATAGTATATTAGGTTACTAGGGTAGATTCTCTGGGATGACCAACTTACTCCCTCCGTCCCGATTTATTTGTCGTCGGAGGTTCATCCCCAGCTACCAATGAACATGGCAAAAGACACTGCAACCCCTATATTACAATGATTTCTCAACTGTGAATTTGTATGGACATACCATTAATGCTAGTCACCTCATCGTTTTCCTTTTCACGGTTGTACAAGCAATACAATACTTTTATCTTAAACAAATCAAAAAAGAGACCACAAATTTCTACAACCCATCGGCAAACACCACTTAGCGCCCAATTTACACAGCCAAAGCAAACTGAAATTTCAAACTTTTGGCCCCAGCGCCATTTCTCGAGCATGTAGGAAATAAAAGCCTGGTTACCCTCTCGTTGCCTTCATTTGAGCCATTCACCTCTCATCTGTTCTCCTTGCTAATAGACTTAAACACACTACCAGAGGAGGGAGAAGAGCAGGTCCTTGATCTCAACAAGAGTCCAGCCGAACATAAAGAGGATCAAGATGTAGTGGCTGCAGATGAAGTTGGGGGAGCTGATCACCTTGGTCTCCATCCTGATCAGAATGATGAACAAGCACAAATTCATCAAGGTAAGCACATCTGTTTGTATCCAAAACTGAGTTACTAGTTCTAAACCCCCCATCTCTCTCTCTAAAATTGGATTGCTGGTTTATTTCTCCATCCTAAAATCACAAGCAACATCAGGGAACTTAGTTATTACTAGCATTTTCTCACCAGAAACTCGTGTACCAGGTGTCCTCTATAGCCTCTCTCTCTCTCCCCTAAATTAGTACATTTTGCTGTAGTTCCTCTCTGCTAGAATCACTAGGAACATCTTTTGCAGCATGGCTCCTTTGTATCCTGTCTCTATTCTAAAGTTAGTATCAACTGGTGTAGTCACTATCTCATAAAATCACAAGCATGCAGCTCATATTTGCTTCAAGTTCAAAATTAAATTGGAGTGAGAGGGTAGAATAACTCACATGTGTGAGTCACAATGCAATTTCGTAATCACCAGCTTGCTTCTGTACCAGGTGACACTGGTGGCCATCCATTTGACTTAAATGATCCACTGGAAGAAGAACAAAATCTGCATGCAGGTGATTAATTATTTCCCACATGTCCAAGTCATGTTTGCAACAATAATTATCCATGTCAAAAAGTTTCATAATCCTTTGTGAAGCAGTTCTCTGTAGCCTAAATATCACTATCTCCACAAATATTATGTTCTGGTTTGCTTCCTCCCTACTAACATCACTAGCAACATTTAGGAAATTTCAGTGTTTATTCAGACATGAACCAACTGGACTAACAAAAAAAAGCAACTAAACATCTGCAGCAAATTTGGGAAACTTATATGAATTCACGGGCTGGTTTCCTCTAACAAGGGCACGGCAACGCCGCGCTCGGCTTTCTAGCGGTGGACGAAACTCACGCTGTCAGGTAGCTGGAAAACAAGACACAATCCAGTAGGCCACCTACTCGTAGGCATCAACAGGTTTCATCTTCTGTGGAGGACAAAAATCAAGAACAAACTGCTGCTCCCAAAAAGGCTCCCATATTGAGGCGATCTTGCAAGCACTTACAGAAGGAAGCACGTACAGGATTGAACTGTAGGTCGGAGCGGACGTTGTGCTTGGATCCTCCGCCGTCGGACGGGCTTTGGCGGTGTCACGTGGAGGGCCCCGCGCTCCTGGCTAGAAGAGGCGGACGCTGTGCTCCGCTGGAGCTCCTTCGCAGTGTTGCGCGGCTCCAGTGGCCCGGCGCCTGACCGGAGGAGGCGGACGCCGTGCGCCGCCGAAGCTCCTTCGCGGCGTCGCACGGAGTATGAGCCCGCGCTCCTGGCTCCCGTGGCCCAGCGGACGGAGATCTCGACGCAAGGGACTCCACGGAGGGCGGTGCAATAGGATCTTGGCGGAGGGAACTGGATCGAGGGCGGGCGCAACGGCGACGGTGTGGATCTGGACGAGAAACAGCTGTGAGCCAGCAAGGTTACGGATGAGGCTGGGGATTTTTTTATTTTTTTTAAGTTGGGTGCGAGTGGTGTTGGGATACAGCGATGGGAAAGGCAGGCGTATGCGCATGGTGTGGTAGCTATACCAGCTAGGTGCTGATAGCGAACGACAGATATTTGGGGACGTTCGACTGTAGCGCCAACGACAGATAATTGGGGACGGAGGGAGTATTTTCTAACGTTCTTGTATTGTGGGTTACAGGTTCCAGTAAGAGAGCACCAGAGGGAGGGCAGGAGTGTCAGAGGCCAAAAGCAAGGACAAAGAAAGAAGGTTAGTTGTTTTCATGTGTGTAGCTAGCATTTCTCATGCTTTGTAAATAGTGCTTGGTCAAATATGGTAGCTAGCAGCATATGCATGCTGAAAAAGTAGACAGTAGTTGCCTGCTCCAGGGATGCATGCATGCATCAGACTGGCTACCAACATGCAGTGCAGAAAGTAGGCCATCATATGCCCTGCACAAGAGAGTTGATGCTCACCTAGCTTGTTCGTATGGAGGGCATGGGCATCCATGCTGAGACTAGGAGCCACTAGCCATCCTTGACAAAAGTATAGAAGATTTGTGTGTGAGAATCTGATAGATAAGAAGGGCTCCATATGAACGTACACACTGCATAGTTTTTAAGAATTCTAGGGTACACACAGAGCACCTTTAATGTTTGGTCCAACCTGCATGGTACCACTCTTCTAGAAAAATAATGTTTTCCTTGATGGTGGTTATAGACGAGGAGATATCATACTACGGGCCTCCTGCACACAAGTGTCAGTACTGTGGTGCGCAGTTTTGGTACCAGGAGCGTGTGAAAAGAACATATCGAGGTGAAGGAGATCGTGTACGTTTTCATCTCTGTTGTAGGGGAGGTAAGGTGCGCTTGCCTCTTCTAAAAGATCCCCCTCCATTTCTAGCTGGTTTATTGAACCCAGATGGTGATACTTTCTCTAAATACTTTATTAAGTCTATACGTTCATACAACTCCATGTTTGCTTTCACTTCACTTGGTGCTAAAATTGACATGGATATAAACAAGGGTCCTGGGCCATATGTCTTTAAAATTAATGGACAAGTCCACCACCGAATTGGATCTTTACTACCAGATGAGGGTAAGTCTCCTGTATATGCACAGCTTTATATTTATGACACTGATAAAGAGGTGGAAAATCGAATATCAATTTTTGATAGGGATAGGGATTGTGAGGGTGAGAATGAAATTGATAGAAGAATTGTCGAGGGCTTAGTGAGGATGTTTGATCAATCAAATGAACTGGTGAAATCATTTAGGGCAGCTAGGGACCTGTTGGTCCAAAACAATAATTGCCGCCAATTGCGTCTTAGGCTATTGCACGATAGATCGAAAGCTGCACCTCAGTACAATGCGCCGATAGGATCTGAGATAGCTGCTTTGATAGTTGGTGACTTTTCGGAGGAGAAGAAGAGTCCTGATATAATAATTCAAGATAGAGGCAGTGGGCTTAGAAGAATTAGTAACCTTCATTCTAATTACATGGCTTTGCAGTACCCAGTTCTTTTCCCATACGGTGAGGAGGGCTTCAAACTAGGGATCAAGTATAGCCAGACGGGGACCTTACGGGTTAAATCTAGGGGTGAGGTTACCATGCTCGAGTATTATGCTTTCCGTTTACAACAACGTAGCTGTGAGGCCACTACATTGTTGTGCGGCGACCGATTATTCCAGTAGTATATAGTCGACACATTTCCTTCAGTAGAGGAAAATAGACTTCGATTTATTATTAAAAACAATAAGAACCTAAGGTCCGAGGTTTACAAGGGTATTCATGATGCACTACACAAGGGTGATTTTGATGGGAACAATGTTGGTAAGAAAGTTATATTGCCTGCTAGCTTTACTGGGAGCAAAAGATACATGGTACAAAACTACCAGGACGCAATGGCTATTTGCAGATTCTATGGGCCCCCAGACTTGTTTATCACCTTTACATGTAATCCCAAGTGGCAACAAATAGACGATTCCCTTGCATTTATACCAGGCCAGAAAGCTAACGCTAGACCTGATATGGTTAGTAGGGTTTTTAAATTGAAGGTTCAAGAGCTTGTTTCGGTGCTGAAGAAGGGTACTTTGGAAAATCACGAGCAGGTACGGCTATCAATTTTTAACACACTTGATCGGCACTTACTGTTTCTGCAATTATCAAAGCATACATGCATAATGAACAACTCCAGCATACTCGCTAGCATTTCTCACACTTTGTAACTAGAGCTTGGTCAAATCTAGAAGTTAGAAGCATATATGCATGCTGAAAAAGTAGGCAGTAGTTGCCTGCTCCAAGGATGCTTTCATGCATCAGACTGCCTACCAGCATGCATGCAGAAAGTAGGCCATATCCTGATGCTCTCCTGGCTTTTTTGTGTGGCGTGGAGTGCATGGCCATACACGCTAAGACTAGGAGCCAGTAGCCATCCTTGATAAAAGTAGCAGATAGCAGCACTCATTGCCTGGATACATGACCTTTCAATGTTCCTGTCTCGTTGCTTGTGTTAGTTTTCCTGTCTCGTTGCTTGTGTTAGTTTATCATAAAAGCATGTCATAACCAAATAATGCATGCTATATGATTTATTCATCTATAGTATTCATTGTGCTCACAGAAATTCTATCTTTTGATGCCATATGTACTTACTGTTGCCCTCTGTTTCAGTACTCTACACTATCGAGTTTCAGAAGCGTGGTCTACCTCACGTTCATATTTTGCTTTGGTTTGAAGGTAACTTGAGAGACCCACGCCCTTCATTTATTGATTCAATAATTACTGCTGATATACCAGATAGAGTTTCAGACCCTTTGGGTTATAGCCTTGTGGACGAATTCATGGTGCACGGTCCATGTGGGGAGCTTAACAAAAAATGTTCATGCATGAAAAACAATAGGTGCTCAAAATTTTTCCCTAAAGCTTACCAGCAAAGCACAGTTGTTGGTGAGGATGGGTTCGTGCAGTATAGGCATCCTGAATTTGGTAATTATGTCGAGTGGTACGGGGTTAGACTTGATAGTGGATGGGTTGTTCCTTACAACTTGTCTTTGTTGAAGAGATTTAGAGCCCACATAAATGTTGAATGGTGCAACAAAACACATCTAATCAAATATTTGTTTAAGTACGTCACTAAGGGTCCAGATCGTGCTAGAGCTGTAATTGAAAGCTTTGATAATGACAATCATACTGGTCCCTCACAACAGCAACCTATGGGTAATGATTTTACCACTCAGCCACAGGTAGATATTCAGAAAAAGGATGACGAAATTGACGAAGTTAGAGAGTATATTGATTGTTGTTATTTATCCTCTCATGAGGCTGTCTGGCGTATGTTTGAGTTTGATATACATTACAGGACACCATCAGTAGAGAGGTTATCTGTGCACTTGCCTTTCATGAACAACCTTGTGTACCTTGCTAACCGTCCCCTAGTTGATATTGTAGATGACCCTCGTTCCCTGAAAACATCATTGACTTAGTGGTTTTGCGCTAATAGGGTGCACCCATCTGCCCGAGAACTAACATATATAGAATTTCCTACTAGATGGGTTTGGGATAAAAAGGATAGAGCTTGGTATCCCCGCAAAGGATCCAAGAAAATTGGGAGGGCTATATATATAAATCCTAGCTGTGGTGAGCTGTACTACCTACGTATGCTCCTGAATGTTGCCAAAGGTGCTACATCCTATGAGGATCTCCGAACTATCACTGGTGTTATGTACCCAACATTTAAAGATGCCTGTCAGGCGCTTGGCCTTCTTGGAGACGACAATGAGTGGCGTGAGGCTCTTAGAGAAGCTTCTATTTGGGGATCAGCCGCTCAGATGCGCCAGCTTCTTGTTACTATAGTACTTTTTTGCTCGGTTTGTGATGCGCCCTCCTTGTTCTCTGAGTTCTATACTTATTTCACTGATGATATACACCATAAAATCAAGAGGATGCTGCAATTACCATTCTATACGGTTCCAGAACAGCATATTAAAAACCATGTCTTAGTAGAGCTTGATAATTTATTTAGTAAGAATGGTGCATCGATGACCGACTATGGTTTTCCGAAACCTGATCTTAGCCTTTGTAACAAGGTGAAAAATAGGCTGCTATCAGAGGAGTTGGCTTATGATCCTATCAGTCTTATGCATATCCATGACAGCCTTGTGAATCAATTAAATTCTGAGCAAAAACATATATATGATGTTGTTATACAATCAGTTTATGAAAAGACTGGCCAATGTTTTTTTTGTTTATGGCTATGGTGGTACTGGAAAAATATTTCTTTGGAATGCAATCATTTTGCGGTTACGGTCTGAAAAACTTATTGTTCTTGCAGTAGCCTCTTCGGGGGTTGCTGCGCTCCTGCTCCCTGGAGGACGTACTGCACATTCTCGGTTTAAAATTCCTATAGTTGTTGATGAGTCATCCGTTTGTGAAATTAGAAGGGGCTCATTCCTAGCAGATTTAATAGTCCAATGCTCTTTGATAATATGGGATGAGGCCCCAATGACTCATTGACACTGTTTTGAGTCACTTGATCGCAGCATGCGCGACATTCTTGGTAAACTAGACTCTTCCAATTTTCATAAGCTCTTTGGTGGGAAAACGGTGCTACTTGGTGGAGATTTTCGCCAAGTATTACCTGTTGTCGAGGGTGGGAGCAGATCAGAAACCATAGATGCATCCATAACTAACTCCTACATCTGGAAGCACGTTAAGATACTAAGACTTACAGTAAACATGCGCCTGCTTGCCATGGCAGACAATGGGTTGCCTATAGAGCAAGTGAAAGAATTTAATGACTGGGTGTTAAGTATTGGAGATGGTACTACACAAGGAACTGTGCATAGTGACGATGGAGACTCGGAGTTAGTAGAAATACCACATGATATTTTAATCCCAAGGTTAGAGTCAGCCATTGATGATATAATAAGATCTACGTACCCAAACTTAGCTACATTATACTTGGATCCAATCTACTTAAGGGAAAGGGCTATTATCTCTCCGAAAAATGACACTATCGATGAAATTAATAGTCGTGTCCTTTCTTTAATCCCAGGCCATGAAAAGGTATATCTTAGCTCAGATGCATTGGTTGAGTCTTCAAAGGAACATGGTAATTTAGACTTGCTTTATCCAGTTGAGTTCCTCAATTCGTTGCAGTTCAAAGGTATTCCTCCTCATAAGCTTGCCCTTAAGATTGGTTCGCCTGTGATGCTTCTACGCAATCTGAATCAAAGTGCGGGCCTCTGTAATGGTACACGTCTTATAATAACACAATTAGGCAATCGAGTTTTGGAGGCTCAGATAATTACAGGATCACACACTGATGAAAAAGTCCTACTTCCTCGTATTGCCTTGCATGTATCAAGTACCAAATGGCCCTTTGTACTTAGTAGGCGGCAATTTCCAATTCGTCTCTGTTATGCAATGACCATAAACAAGAGTCAAGGACAAACCTTGCAGAATGTTGGCCTCTACTTGCCACGCCCAGTTTTTAGCCATGGACAACTCTATGTTGCTATATCACGCGTAACATCTAGAAATGGTCTTAAGGTTTTAATTGATGATGATACAGATTCAGATTGCACTGTCACCCAAAACATTGTATACAAGGAGGTGCTTCAGGCCCTATGGTAACTATCAGGCTCGTGGCGCCAATTGTTAACCTCTATTCCACATGTTAATGCTATTTAAATGGTGCATGATTGCAACTTGCGTCTTACTGAAAGTATTACCCGATCTAATGATTCATTTGCTTATAATTAAATGACAGATGGACTACAACATGCTGTCCGAGATTAACCCGACGAAGTATAATTGGCGTGTCAAGGTTAGGGCCGCAAGGATATGGCAGATATCTGGCAATTCCAAGGGGAAGGAATTTAGTTCAATGGAACTCATTCTCGTCGATGAAGAGGTGCACCAGCTAGCACGTCTAATTTGTTTTCGGGATATATCTGTCCCCGTTACCTTTACTCTCTCTATCTTATTCTACAGGGCCTAGGGGTCACAGCCTGCATTGGGCAGAAAAACCTTGACAGATTTTCTAGGTCCATATCTGAAGGCCATTCATATTATATAAGAAACTTCCAAGTCAGCAAGCAAGAATGGAAGTTCAAAGCTATACCCAGCATGTATACCATATTTTTCACGCCATGGACCGTTATTGAAGAAATCCCTCCTGACGTGTCTGCTAGCCTGCCGCTCTATGTTTTTAACTTTGTGGATTTCGGAGATTTAGATCATAAAGCAAGGCATGGGGATGGTTTAATAGGTATGCACCCTAACGAATTCTACGGCAGTAAATTGTCCTTACATGCTTAGGTAGCCAAGCTGTACCATGGTATACCTGTTGTACTACATCTACCAACGTGCCTATTCAACAGATGTCATTGGGCAACTCACGGTCGTGCATCCGATGGTGCATTCTAGCGGTTTGAATGGCCCATCTGTAAGGCGGGAAGTAGAGCTGCGCGACCTAGAGTATGATTTCTAATTTTTCATGGTCATTTGGGAACCCTTTATAAAGAGGTTACTAAAAGAGGTTGCGTTCTTAATATCCCAGTGACCGTGTTTTATCGCTGACTTTATGGGGTGAGCATGCAACATCTTTTGAGGACCAGTTCCTTATTGAGACTATAGGAAACGATGAGGCGGTTGTGATCATTTTTGCTGGGGTCCAAGCAAGGCTATTTTTAGGTGGTGCTAACTCGTACTAACCATTGATATTTAGTGCTAAATCAAGTTTAGAGTTCTGATCCAAGCATGCTTCCTTGTTTTCCAAATAGGTTCGGCCAGCTGCCGCAGCCATGCAGCAACAAAATGGTACATAAATATTGACATCCCTGAGGTTAATGCTTTCCGTGCTAGGTATGTTTCTCTCCTTCGTTTTGTTAAGTGTTGTAGATATGCATGTCTGCTTGAATCTTTTCTTATTAGTTCCCCTCTTTTTTCCATAGCTTACAAGGAAGAGGCTGTGAGGTTCAACTTCTACCAGGGGGTGCCGATGCTGCAGCCGGTGGCTGTGATGAGGAAAATGCTAATAGGAAGACTGTGTCCAAACTCTTGTCCTTAAACCCTCATGTAGATAATGTACTGCTAGGTCCCATCTATATTTACATCCATGTGTTATAGTATAATGACTAACTTGTTGCCATCCACATTGCATTAGGATGTACGCTTTACATGCCATGCAAGTATAAGAGAAATAGACGTCACAAATGGATGGTGGTACAAAGGTTGGAGCGTATGTAAGAAGGGTTTAAAGGCAACACTCCAAGGGTTTCAATGTGTAAACTGTGCTGAGACGGAACCCGTGATCGTTCCCAGGTAAGATTCTTTATCTGCTAAAAACCATGCCTCTAACCTTTTTTGTGGTGATGAACATTGGTTTCCTAATACGTTTTCTCGTTGAATTCATAGCTACAAGCTAAATGTCATCATCGAAGATGCCACTGGCCGTGGAAAAATATTTATGTTTGGAGGTGTAGCTGAGCAGGTCGTAAGGCGGACTGCTGCTGATCTTGTGGAAGAAAGTTCGCCGAACCAAATTTTATTGCCTGCGGCCCTTCGCGCTATTGTAGGCCGCAACTATGTGTTCCAAGTAGTTATCAGTGAACAGACTTTTAGGACAGGGCAGATGTGTTTTTAGGCTAGAAGGTTGTTCAATCCTCCAAATGTACAGGAAAGCGTTGCTACTAATGTTACTTCTGGTAATAAAGAAGCAAGCGGTGGGGCGTCGGATCCAATTATAGATTCTGCCATTCCTGAAGACGTAAGCACTCCAGCTCTAGACGTTAGTACCTCCACTCCCCCAAAAAAATTCATCCGCCAAGGGAAAGGAGGCAGCTGGTGCTATTCATGCGGACCATGGGTATGCCTTTAATTTTTCCCTAATGTTAGCTTTGTCTTGTCTATGCATATTCTACCTGCTGCAGGACCTTACCAAGTATATCCACCTTGGTATAAATAGGTGGATAGAATGTTATTTGTTGGAGCATTCTAATTTGATCTTTCCCATGCAGGAACGTGCTAGGAAATAAACGACCACGATCTACTCGCAGGGAGTTATTTCCTTCCAAAAAAAAGAAGTAAAGGTTATCTAATTTACTTGGTATTATTTTTAAATATAAACATGCATGGACCATATAATGACTAACAATCCTTTCAAGTTGCAGTGAGGCATGAAGCTCCATCTTTATGATCTCCACCACAAAATATCATCCACTCTGTCTACTACTATCGCTAAATAAAGAGTTTGCCTTGTTGCTTCTGCTATGCCAATGATGTATTTGTACTTAAGAGTAAAATAATCTATCTATAATTAGTAGACTGTTTGCAGTAGTCCTATTTTGTCCCTTGGCTGGCTGGTGCCCTGGTCTCACCTATGTATGAAGCCAGTCCCAAATAAAAAAATTAATAGGGACATTTCCTATTTGATGTACTTGTTCAGTAGTGTTTTGTACCACCTACGTGTGAAGTAGTTTTGAATAAACAATGTTATCTTCTCCTACCAGATCCTGGCTAGCCATTTGTGACATTTCTAATGCTACATTGCTAATCTAATTATTTTGTTTTATGAGAAAACCATATTTGGCACCGTTCCATAGTTTATATGTGAAATTGTTTCCAGCTTTACAACGTACCTATTTTCGAGTTATGTTGGTGATGGCGCTAGCCTACTATCTTCTAACACTGAAATAGCAATAGAACTCCAGCAATGGTATTCATTGGCACGTCAGTGGGATTCATTAAAAAAGATGGCATTCCATGCATTAGGTCCTCATAATACAACACTAACTCCAAATACATCATGTCCAGCATCAAATAAAATACATAGCCCATCCAGAGTGTACTGCCATGATAGGCAACCACTATTGACCTTGCTATTAGAAAACATAACTAGGTTGAACAAAATATATGCAAACTTAATGATAGATTGTAGCCCTCGACTGACCCTAGTCCCATACCATTGTCGTCCTTCGTCAGGGTTTTAAAAATTTTTTCATACCCACTGGTGGCAGGTTCCCCTGGATTAATGTTGCCTGTGACATCCTCCTTGCTTGTGCCGCTTCGTGCTAGATTTGTGTTGTCCATCCTGTCCTTCATGGCACCAGTTCCTCCTAAGACAGGCTCTGTCCAAAAATCATCTGGAAAAAGCTCTAGTGGTTTCCTGCAGTAGAAGTGCAGTGCCTTATGTAAGAAACTGAGGCTATTATGTACCACATATAGCTTCGAACGATTTAGTTCCAACATCATTATGGACCCAAATTGTGTCCCCAGTAGCACATATAATTAAAAAATATACCATTGTTGTGCTGCATGAGTTTTGATATCATATATTAAAAACAATTTGAAACAATTTGTACTTTCTTTGGTAAACTAATACGTTAACGACATTGCCCTCTGAAAATATATCGTAGATAACATTTTGAGCCAATTACTCTCGGGGATATTTTTTGGAGCTCCACTTGTATAATGATATACCTTTTGGATCCTGCGGTTGAGTTTCCTTGCGTAGCTCCTTCAGACCCTACAGATTCATATGCACCATTACTAAATATCCTTGTGATGTGTACCCCATACCTCAATAGAAAAAGCACCAGCAACCCGCTTAGACTATATCTTAATTATAGTTTCATACCTTGATTGGTTGTGCATCTTGCCTCGTCCTTGCTGTGTCCTTCACGTGAGAGTCGTGAAGGACCAATTTCCTTGTAGTATGCCTCTAGCTGTTTGGGACATAAGGCCCAGTGAAAGACATGGATTGGATTGCTCCAATAGATTCTGCAGGTTCATTAGGCACAATGTATCCTCTCTTCACACGGACACTCCTCCATTTGTTATCTGATGGTTCTAGTAATCTAGGTGCCAATTGTGAGGCGCTATGCTCTTGTTGTGGCTTTGAGAGATGCACACTTTGTCCAGTTTCAGCATGACTATACACATCATGAAGTTGCGAGTTGATGCCAACTCTAACAAAGATGGGAAAAAGCTCAGGCCCAACCGTAACAATGAGTGCCCTCACGTAGTCACGGCTGTCCCTGGTGGCTTCAACACATTCCATCTTTTCAAACTTACAAAAATAATCAAGAATGCCCTTTACATCATCCCAACCCCAACATTCTCTAGGCAATCCTCTTATCCTCACCCAAAACTTTTGCAGTGTTCCATGTGCTCCTATATTCTCCTCCCATCTCCTCACTACCAAAGAATTATTGGAACCAAATAATACCTGCCCAATTGCAGCCTTCTCTAAGATGCTTATGGATGGAAACTCGATGAGATAAGTTCTAGGACCTATTGGAACTGCTTTCCAAGGGTACTCGAAATTATAGACCTCCCGTAGTATGCCTTGAACAACCTCTGGAGTGGATTCCGAAGGATCCAAGGTTGATGTAATTGCACATCGCTTTAGTGCGTTTACTCTAGCCTCACGATCTTTGCTAGGCCCTAGTCAGATGAACTGAGGAAAATAAATAGAGTGTCGTTTACCTCCACGTTGAAATTTTGCTGGAGCGCTCAGCAATCTAGCACACTTAGATTGTTCTTCTTCCTTCCTTCCACCCTCCATCCTTCTAATTTTGTTGGCGCTATGGTTGTTTTACCGGCCTTCAGCGACTTAAATATATGTGGGGAATGACCCTTCTACATGTCTGAGCCATGATTTGCATGCTCTCGCGGTTCAATTTCCCAGACCAAACTATTGCCCAATAGTTATAACGGTACTGACAAAGGTGCCCTTATATGCAATTAGCTGTACATGACCAGTTGCTACACCAGCCTATTTTAGATCATTGCAACGACATTAACCAGAGGAAGATCTGCTGGTATTTGGTCAAGTGCACCTCTGACCTTGTGCATGGGCCACCAAAGTGTGAAGCCTCATAGGTCAACACCGGAATAGGCGTCCAACTACCCCTACAATGCCACCTCACCATCGCCCAACTGAACAATCAGAACTAGACCAAAGGGAACACACTAGACAAATAAGTGGAGTATGTAAATTTAGGCCAAAATTTTGTAAGATCTATGGAATTATACTTTATACCACTAAGGAGGAAAACAGGAAAGCAAGATAAGAATAGGCATTGTTTGACCTCTGCAGTCACGATAGCCATATACTATTTGGCCATCTTATGAGCGAGCAATGTACCCCATGTTTTTCCATACATCCAACACACTTATGGATTCGTTGGGACATATACGTGATTAGCTAGCTGCCATCAATATTCCATCAACTATTTGGGTCCCTGTTCGTAAGCAGTTACCCTTATAGTTGCATGGCAGCAGTACGTGTTAGCCCGAACAACCATGCCATGCCAAAGCAAGGTACACTGGCCTTCCCTATTCTAAAATGCAGCCTTTGCTTGCAGGCACACGTCAACTATTGAACAATAGTTATATGACCATTGGTTTGCACCTGCCTTTCCTATGCTGCTGTATGAAATGCATATATTAACAGAAGAGAGGCGATACTAGGGATGACTCCGATCACAGCCACATGGATAGGGTACGTACACCACTATTTACCATATTTTAGTTTGAATCCGAATACGAGCATGTATATTGTCGGATACAAATGCAAAAACAATATCTCGAATTCGGATATCTACTTGAATTTGAAGATGACAATTATCTATTTACGTATCGATAGTTTTATAGTATAATAAAATCATAAAGGATAAAGGGATTTAAAACATAGCTATATAAAACCATGGATAAAGACGACTACAAAAGTAAAACAATTTAATCAATATTTCAATAGTTAAATCTATAAAATATAAGAAAATTATATATAATATATATCAATTACTGAATTTGAATGAGTAAAAATAAATTCTAAAAGTATATAAAGAAAATAAAAGACTAATTAATATGATTGGACATATTAAAATTAAATAAAAATTTACATATTGTTAATAATATTAGAAATATATTAGCCATAGATAACGGTACATATCATTTGTTACATAATTAATCAGTCATACTTATAAGGTTTAAATGGTTTCAAAATAATTTGTTCTTTGTGACTACATATAATATCGGCTATTTCACATTTTGTCGAATATGGATGTGGAATCGGAATGAGTATGCATCCATTTAACATTCTCATTTAGACTGAGTATGAATATGGATATCCATATTTACACTAAATGGATGCGGATATTGTATTTTTCGAATATCTGGACGCCCCCATCTATCCCTAGCCGATTCCCAACCAGAATATCTAACAACGACATTTATTACTACAAAATATTTGTAGCATGCAATCGTCAATAGGAAGACCAGTCCAAGCAAGGAAGACTACTCGACAATTTGCAGTTGTTTAATACTTTTCACATGCACTGTTTGACTATAACCCTGTTTCCTTTGTGTTTTTGCTCTTTTGTACTTTGTGCACTGCAGATTGTCCTATAGATGTGCCGGAACTAAATTTGGAAATACAAACAACTTTGGCTAATTGCAGTTGAATCATGGTGGGTAGTAGGGAGCTACAAAGTATCATTTAATGATATAAATAATCAGACTCGAACCTATTCGTCACCTTCATTCTAATCCCATGTGACAAAAAATATCTGGTGCATTTATATGAGGATAGAAACTTAATGCTAGAACTGCTATAGTTACTACTCGAGTTTTCAAACTGAAGGTTAAAGCTTGTTTCCTTGATAAAAAGGGTATTTATTTTGTAAGACACGTGCATGTATGAAAGTCAATTTTTCAATTTTTTTACCTTGTGTTCCATAGGTGACAAATCATCTATTGATATCAAATAACCATACAATAATACTAGCTTTTTCTGAAAGTTCGTATCTATGTGCTTGGTCAAAATCCAGGGGGCATCGACAGGGCCATATTTAGCTTTTTCAGCGTGTGGAGCAGGCAGTAGTGGCGTGCTTCTAGGAGTATCAGGCTATATAGCAGGTAGCAGCATGGATGCAAAAGGTAGGCTACCACATGTGTTGCCAGAATTGATGCTCTTCTTGCTTCTTCGTGTCCAGCATCTTGATAAAAGTAGCAGATAACAGCATCCTTCTGCACAGTCATGCATGTTACTATAGACCAGTTTTCAGTCTCTTTCCAGTACCTGTCACCTAGGTACGTGTCCTTTGCATTTCTATGCTTCTTCATTTCCATTAGGCCATGTTTGGATCCTTGGAATTGAATTCATTGTAGTTTAGGCACATACTCCCTCCGGGTTAATATTAGAAGTCGTCCTGCGCTCCGTCGGCCAGAGCAGATTAGAAGTCGTTCGTGTGGCGAGACGTGGGTCTTGGACTTCTTTGCCCCTGCGTACTTGCGCCGCGCCGGGCGTATAAATACGAACGGAAACCCAATCGTCGTCGCAGCTGAGCGTAAAACAAAAACAAGGAAAACTTGGCGCGGCAAAACGTCCAGCGAGCGCGCAGCTAGGCGTCCAGCGCGCGTTCAACGAAACAAAAAAAACGAAGCGCGCCATCGACGGAAAAATGGAAAAAGACGCGCCCAGGCACCAGCGTGCACGTCACATGCAAAACAAAAACAAGCAAAAAATACAACGCGGTAAGGGATCGAACCTGCACCGCGATGGTCCCCGTGCCCACCACGCTGTCCTAGCCAGTTCACCGTTGGTTCGTTGCTCGTATGAAACATACCGCAATTGCATTTAATAAGGGTAGACAGGGAAAACTTACCCCTAATTAATGACTCATTGGTATGCACAATCATGTCCTAAACGACTTCTAATACCAGTACGGAGGGAGTATTTGAGAAATGCTATATAATTTCTATAAATTTACTTAAGTTTGAGAGTACAAACATAGCATGGTGATCTATACAATTCATTTCCTATCTCCCCCTATGAATTTGAGATAGGCTTATTTGTAAACTTAAGTAAAGTTGTGGAATCTCAAATTCCAAGCCAAATAGCCTAATTTATTAAGTAGATTCCAATTTCTCCAAAATGAAGGGATCTAAACGGGCCCTAGTTCATTCTGAATGAGGGTTATTTACAAATCAGAGTGGAATCTATTAATGCATGGTATATGTTGTACTTTGATGACCCTTGTATAGGTTTCGTCCACAAAATTTTCGACATCCAAAAATGCACGTTTGTAAACACTTTATGCGTGCTAGCTGTTGGATTTATCTATTTCACTAATCTATTCTACTAAGCTCTAGAAGCGCGGTCTGACCAATGTTCACATTTTTGGTGCCTTCAAGGCAACTCGATGTACCCATCCACTTTGTTTATTGATAATTAGTCAACTATACAAGTTATCTGATATTTGTATAGACCATTCTAGCAACGGCTGATGATTTTATAGCCCATTTCAACTCAAGAAACCCCACCTGCATGCAGCTAATAAACCCATATTCCTTTGAAAGGCACAAAAATAGGTGGACCTGCATGGGACCTGTGAAGATGCTCCACATGTGTGGTGTGGAGAGTTCAAATTATTTTTCCATCTCGTGATAGGCTGCATGTGCCTCTCGAAAATAAATGTCTTAGCCACCGATCGCTTAGCATGGTTCCTCGCTTAATGATCCAAACACAATATACATGTCCTAGTGTCCATTAAGAACGAGGACCAGATTGTCCCATAGTTACATATAATACAGATGCGGCAAATGTCACATGGAACCTAGATGGAGTACAATTGTTTGGGCTCCTCGATTATTCCATGTGCCCCTTCTTCTTAGTAGAATGGTGCACGTACTGGTCTTCCCTTGCGTGGACTCTTAGGCAATGCAGCCTCCTTATTGAGTGAGCACATAGGTGGTGTGGCATCATGTGCCCTGAGCGACGGCCTAGAAAGCACAGAGTTCTTCGTCTTGAGGGAACACTTCCGTTCAACAAGTACCTTCTGCTTCTTTGCGACTCGAGTGGCAGGGTACAAATCATCCAGATCACGATATTTGATGATCCCTTCCATGCATCTAGTATTATCTGGAGGGCTACGTGCCTCTGCTTCTACCTATGTGTAGCGAATCATTAGGCAACCACGGGTTGTGGTTGGTTTTGATGGCAAAGGGAGATGTCTTAATCAGTACTCAAGGTAAGATAATAAATCGTTTACCTTGCATTTGACTGAGCAAAACTGGGCCACACCCATTAGGACACGTTTGCATGAAGTACATTCAAACCTATGGGGCTGGCCGCCCCGGCGCTTTAACCTGACCATCGAGCCTCTACAAGTGCCCCACTTGGTGAGATGTACGACCTTAAATCCGTTACGCTCATACTGTTGTATCCCCATTGTATCGATCACCCCTACGATATCTTGGACCCGTACCACTTCTTTCAGTGATGCTTTACGCACCTGTATGATGATTTATGAGGCATTATCTACCTATTGAGGTGGATAAAGATTAAAAAAAGCAACGTCCTATTTGGTAGGCACAAGTTTGAAAACCTATAACATCCGGTGAGATGGATGGTTTCCTTGACAGAGGCAGCACAAGGCCTCTTGCTGTAGTTCTCGACAGTCTAAGCAAAAGTAGATGCATGCAATGTCTCTTAGCCCACTGCTATGCACTGGACAAGGGTGACCAAACTTGTTGCCGACCAATGCTGCCATGCGCTCAGCGCTTAAGTACCTGACAGCCATTAGCTAGGTGTGTGCCTAGATATAGGTTTGGAGAGAGGAAGAAGGAGATTTCAGCTATCAAATAGTTCTTAGTGTGGTGTTATAGTTTCCACCTTCCATCTAATACATTGCAATGTGTGTCTCCACTCCTACATGGCAGTTGGCACTGATGTGATTCAATGTTTAGGATAGGAGAAAAGCTTAGGTGATATCAAGGTCATGAGAGAGCGCATGGGAGCAGAAGCTTTCTAAGATTCAGATACCCCACCTATGTGTCTATCCTCCACTTCCATGGGCTAGAGAATGTGGGAGGGGTGTCTTGGAGGCTCCAGGGATGGGCTATTTATGGGGACCAAGCTAGACTGCTTGCTTGTTTTAATTGGTAGACATTGATTCCCATGCACACATCAACTATTCAGCAATAGTCATACGAACAATGACTTGGACCTTACATTTCCTACGCCTACATACATATTGATTTAGTCCACCTTTATACGACCAAGAAAACTGAGCTATATTCATCCTAGCTCATCCACCACCTCATCTGAGTGGAATTCTTTGCACTAGGCAACAGTCGAGGCACACCTCCTTTGCTAGCTAAGGGGATGAACTACGTAGAACACTGGTTATATTAATTTTTGTATTCTAATATTGTAAATTTATAGTGCCTAAACACAAATGAATTGGAATATATTTTAGATCAACAGCTACCTAGAAATGTGTTACATCTCAGTATGCAAACACGGACAGAAGAGTACACATAGTAGTTTTTTTTATCGAGATGGGCCTCAACATCTCACATCAGTGTTCCCTTGTCCTGGCCAGGATTTTAGGGGAACTATGTCGAGCTATTCATGTTCATGTTCCTGCCTTGGCATGCTGTATATCTTCTACCCACGGGCAGGTTGTGAGCCTAAGGCGAAGACTTCTAGCAAACCATCCAGCATCCTCACTTGATTTTAGATTGAAGGGATCCTAAATGGCAACCCTCCTCCTTTTTGTTCTTACTCTAGCTTGCATTATGGTCTTCCTGGACCATGTAGCTGGTACCAAAAACATAATATTGGCTACTGCTTCCTTCTCTAGCGTGTACTTGCTCATCTTCTACTCCAGGCGTGCTATCGCCTCAGCTTCATCCGCAGATGAACGGAGGACTAGCATACGCACTGCATGGTGTGCCTCACTCATTCTTGTGTTGATTCTAGGCTTCCAGGTAATTGATGTAGTATGCTGCATAGTCAACAATAATCTATGTGTCTGCTTCAACAATTCTTGTGGTGCCTCTTGACCTCCAGGTAAAGGAATATGCTGCACAATCAACAATGATCTATATCTGGATAATTGCAGTATGTGTCCAGCTTGCTGTGTTGATAATTCTTGAGGTTTTGCAGCACACAAGCATAGCCGAAGGATTACTGCAGACCACTCCAGTCTGATAGTAGGTTTATTTGGAAAGAATATAGCTAGATCTGAGCTACAAGTCGATGATGTGGTTATGGCATGTCATCCTGGTGTGTGGTTAGATGCTTCATACAAGTACGAAGTAATACTAGGTTAAGATTACCCATTTAGCCATGGTAATCTAATGACAATATGGTGTAATATTCATTTCCACATGATTGTATTAATTTTGTGCTACTCTACTTGGAGTATAGTACGCCTCCATGTTTTTGGTAAGCTTCAGCCGTCAGACTCAATACATGACGCTCTAAGGCAGGCATCCTTGTTATGTTTGTACAGTTTTTGTGGGTAACATTACCATTGTTGAGAGTACATGAAAGGTACCTGCTCAAATATTATAAGGCGGGTATCGGACTATATCACTAGATGTTACAGTTTTTTTTGCAAGCTATAAGAGATTATATTGTTGTTGTCATTGTTTGTGTGCGTGCGTGTGTTGTATTTTTATAGTGCGGTAATTTAAGGCCTCAAGTAAGGGTTACTCACATGCCTTTCAAGTTACTAAGTGATGCATCAAGTGTTTCATGGATGGACTTAAACCCGAGCTAGGTATATATATTCCAAATGTTGTTGATAGTTGAAAGATTGGGGCCACACTCTCTAGAGTTGCTGCTGAAGTTATCTATGTTTTCCAGAGACTTGCATGAGTTTGGTCTCTATTAGTGCTATCTCCAGATAAAAAAAGAATGTCGTCCTAAATTTGAACTCAGACAAAAAAACTGCAAACTTTAAGTAGATTTATAAAAAAAATAGTACCAACATTTGTATACCAGGAAACTTTATTGTTAAAATATATTTCATGATATGCATTCAATTGTACTGTTCGATATCATACATATGCTGGAACTCATGCACGTTTGCATACAACCATGATTAGTCAAATAGGAAAAACACTACCATCTATTTGCAAACTTTTATTGGTGCCATATACAGTGACCATTTACACAAAAAAAAACATGCGGCGTACCTCTTCATAGCATACTAAGTAATTTGGTTCTACGGTATATACACCACATATATTGGCTTAAATTGGAAAGTAGGTCCATATAAACCTCTGTTTACTAGACATGTGTGCAAAGAGGAGTCTCACAGCAAAGATGGACACGGTAACCCAACTGGTAGTAGGACAACTATGCCAGGACAAGCCAGGCCACCCTTTCTATGCCAAGAGAAGGCTTTGTTTGCTAAAATTAGAAGCTCATGGAAGATATGGTTGTCCAGATTGTCTCTCGAGAGATTCAAAGGTGTTGCATGGTTCCATGGTCAACTTACACAAGACCTATTCTGACATGAACATTGGACATTTGGACTCCATCCATCCCTATACCCTGTTACATAGTACACCACGGATTTGACGTCTCAACCATGCTTCCATATTTTAAGCTTGACTAACAAGTTTGTACGGCGTATATCATTTTGTTTAGTAGTCCGCTCCATGTCATTATATTACATGTGGTTGAACCTTAATAGGTTTGCACCTATAGCATACCCACACTATATGCTTTATTGCCATCCAACGATGTCTGCTAAATTACAAATAAATAGGGTGCGTGTATGCATTCATTCCTTGCCTGGTGACTTCTTACACAGATCTTTAATTTGTACCATTAGTACATTTATCTCATAAATCAAGTTACCATCCTCCTCTTTTGTGACCATCCATGTTGGGGATTTTTGTCCTACATCCTTGTCAGATTTTCTTCAGTCTCATGATTCCTCATAAGAAGCCAAGGGCAATCCTCAGAATGGCACAGGATCAAGGTTGTAGTCAATCATTACATGCAGAAGCATGCTTGGATGCAATCTGGGTGTACTATGTGCTAGGGTACACCGATGGAAATGTCTTTTCTTGCCACTGCTGTTGAATAGTTCATCTCATCCAATCTGCCCATACCATGAGCTGAGGTATAGGGTTGGATGGAGTCCAATCTCATGTCACTGGTGTTGAATAGCTGGTGTGTGCTAGGGTATAGGGTTGGATGGAGTCCAATGGGCAATGTTCATCCATACTACTCCATCCATCCGAAAATAAAGGCACATCTCATTTCTCGAAGAGTCAATTTTTTTTTAATTTTAACTAGAAATAGACTAAGAATATTAACATTTATATCCACAGAAAAGTTTATTATAAAAATATACTCCATACTTAATCTAACGATATTTATTATACACCATAAATGTTAATGTATTTCGTATAAATTTGATAAAACTCTAAAAAGTTTGACTGCTCCGGAAGTGAGATATATATGCGTTTATTTTTGGTACGGAGGGAGTACACATGACGAACTGTGAACCCACTCAAATAATATGTAATTGGTACCCAACGGGGCCCATATGCCAATATTTTCAAACTTAGTTAAATATCCATGTGCGAATATTTATTCGTATCCAGCAGGGCCCATATAGGAATTCAAATTTGAAGTAAAATGTGCGAAATAATTGTAACCAAATTTCGTTCCACGCGGAAACGATTTGGATCCATCCATGTAAGCTAATCACACAAATACATCAACAAAACGAGAAACAATGGCTTCCACTAACGTGCATACACTGGTTCCCTGATTAGGTAAGGGTATGCGCTTAGGTCCTCTCGTTGCTTCCACCTCACCTAGCCCCTTGTTACATGCTTCCAAGTATTTGTTTATATGTGCAGCACTGGCTCCATGCCTCTAGGCACAAATAAAATATAGGAATAGTATGCCTATACTGTACATTGGCACTGAGACATCAATTAGTATTGTCTCTTTCAGAGATGTGGCTACAGACATATGAACAATCCAATTGTGTCTTGTCACATCACCTGATGTGCTGGTGTTGTTACCAACCAACGCTGGTCTTGTATAGTCTATTGGATCATGCCTCAATCCATACACAGATGTACCTTTCTCTGTGCATCCACATACTCACTCCCTCAATATGTGCTTGGCATCCGTGCCAGGATTTATAAAAAATAGTGAAAAGATTTGTATTTTTAAATAAGTTTATTATGAAAATTCATTCAATCATCTATCTATTGATATTAATTATGTACTATAAATATTAATATTTTCATGTGTATACTTTGAATACTTCATTAAATATGTCCATACAATTTCTTGTTCGCTTTCATTTCACTTGGTGCTAAAATTGACATGGATATAAACAAGGGTCTTGAGCCGTATGTCTTTAAAATTATTGGACAGGTCCACCCCATCGAATTGGATCTTTACTACCAGATGAGGGTAAGTCTCTTACATATGCACAACTTCAGGTTATCTAGCAGGTAGCAGCAAGCATGCAGGAGGTAGGTCGGCTGAAAGCCACCACATGTGTTGCCAGAATTGATGCTCTTCTTGCTTTGTGTCCAGCATCTTGATAAAAGTAGCAGTCAACAACACTTTTCTGCTCAGTCATGCATGTTAAGACTGTTTGGCTGGCATTGCTGCACAGTGGCAGCAGCGTAGCTGTTTGTTTTGTGTATAGCGAACTGTTGCTTCTGTAGGGAGTTATTTTTGGATGGAGGGCCATATGCACGCATGTGGCCAGCCTTCTCTGCCTATTTATAGAATGGATTCCTCACCACTCGCTTCTCACAGCTGGCTACATCCAGTCTAGCACACGTGCACTAGGTAATTCATCATTTAAAAGATTAGTTGCTTGCTTGTAGGCTAGAAAAACAAAGTAGCAATGCACGATCCACATGCTCAAGTCTGTGGCATCAAAAGGATGCAAATATATCGCTACATGAATGTTGTCTCCCTTTTTACTCTTCGCAAGTTTAATTGGTTCCTTTTGTTCATGAAATATTTTTATACCTATTTTGAAATACCCATGTACTAGATAACATATTTTTTAATATGTCTATATGCCGCCCTCATTTGTCATGGCAACTAGCTTTTGTTAGGCAAAAATGATTAGATCTTGCTTCTGCATTTCCTATTTGCAGGATATAAGGAGGCTTATTTGAAGGCTTATAAAATGGATAAGGGAAAGTGTGTGATTGGAGAGTCGTCTTCACAGCCTGCACAAAATGATGATGTCCGTGCCATGGGACCCAACAATGTAAACCTTTGCTTCCTCCAAAATATATATAGTTACCTGCTCTATGCTTTGGTTTGTCTTCATATTCGATGAATAGTTTCCTAACACATTAGCATATGAACACAAGTTATAAACATTTTAATATATACTTTGCAGGGTCCCACTAAAGTAATTAATGTATCACGCAAAAGCATTCGAGGCAAATTATTGACACTCTAGGGGCAGTTATTCGCACAGAAGGGATAGTGAAACTTGATCAGTCTCGCAGGATAGCTTGGCTCACAATTGAGATCCCTACTCAGAATAGCACTGAAGGTGTGACAACTGAGTGTTTCCATGGTAGCCCTTGTATGTGCGATTATGATGCTGAAGAAAATGTCTCCGAAGTAGCAATTGCCCATTTTATATCACAGAAGAATATCCATGTCAACGATGTGAACTATGCGGCTTTCCATGAAACATATAGCCAACTACGTCATTACGTAAGCTGGTGTCACATTCTGCACACTAGATATCAGCTTCTGCGTGTGGAAAAAAATGGGCTTTTTAATGCACACGTAAATCTTTTGAAGCGACTTGGACTGATCTGCGCAAGTTATGGTGATATCCTTCCACTTAGACCATTTGCTCCAACTATGCATCCACCATCCTCATGTGTTGGACATGTCATGTATATTGGACCTAATCCACCAGAAACTCGGCATGAAGAACTGGGTAGGGAGTTGTTCAATGTGTTGCAGGAGTACAGCCCAATCGGCAATCCCGTAATAAATTGAAAGGTACGTGTACAATCATTTATCATCTAATTATTATTTTGTCCCAATAAATCTCGCTGACCCTTACATATATATTCCTTGCTCCCTTGTAGGAGATCCAGTGCTGGTAACAATTAAATCCAAAGGGACTTTTAGGAGCCCCGAGATTAAATCCTACTCCTTGTTAATTAGCTTCACCATGCAAGTCGAATTTCCTACTTCTACTGCACAGACAATAGCCAGCATGCATTCTAGTCTACTCACTAAATTCCCACTGGGAAAATTTTGTATGTTGTAAGTAGGCACTAGAAGGCGGCATATGCAGTGTTATATCCAGCAATATAATTATATCATGCCAGGTTATGTAGCTCTTATTCTATGTAATAAGCATGCATGTAGAGGACAGTCCAATCCTCTTTACGTGTTTGCGTTTGGGCTCTTGCTTTGGACTATTTGTATGTAAGAAATGGCAATGTGAGGGCCTATGTCTTTACATGTTCTTGTCCCCTTTTATGTTTATTGCACTGTGTCTAGAAATGTACGAAGAGGCATGCATCATGGGAATAATGTCACCATTTTTGGCTGTGGCTATCAGATCTGTTCTGCTAAGAAGTCAGATGTGGCCAGGGTAGATCCTTATGTACTGGTACCACCAATCCACATGGATCAGTTGCGAGCTTGCGAACATGACACATTAAAAAAGGTAGGAAACACATTAAATACATAGAGCCCAACATCTATGGACTGCAACAAAAACGTATGAGACGGGTGAGGGGACTGACTGTTGGGGTCCAATCGTCAGTGGATGAGGGCGTTGCCCCGTGCTAATAGCGAGTGAGAGGAGTAGAGACGTCGGGAGCTGGCTTCTCCGCTACTTGGAGCCGACGTGCCGTTTGGCTCCTGCGCTATGGCTCGGCTATATGGGGCTAGAAGCAAGGTGCAGTGTGTCGATGGCCCAAGACCGGTGCTACGCGCTTGGCCAACAAAAGGAGGGAGAAAATTGGCCTTCTCAGCCAGTTTCCCAGGCATCAAGGGAGAAAGAGTGCTGCAGGTTTGGCCTAGACAAGAACAGAAGAAGGGAGAGACAAAAGAATATTTCAAAGCCATCAAGCAACTCAAAGACGAACAGTTTTAATTTCAAAGCCAAAACCAACATTACAAAATAAATAGGTAGCAGCATGAATCGTACACCATGTTCCTATGACCTGTATTTGATTCTGTTTTTTTATTATTTTGTCACCATTGCTGGTTCAAATGCATAGTTAAATAAATCAAATTTAACATATTCCTGAAAATGCAAAATTTATGGTGTTCCAGAGTTGGGTACAGCAAGGTAGAAGAAAGGGTAGAGCTGGCTATGATACTCCAATTTTTAATGAATAAGGGAGTATATGGTACTATAATACGCAAATAACCATATGAAGCATTGCCATTAACATCCATGATATCAGCAGTAGTAAGTGGAAGGTTTCTAGATCACATAACAATAAATTTTTCGTGTCATGGAAATAATAACCTATACTATAACTAACACGGTACCACTTGCATATATTAAAAGATTGTTTAATTGGATTTATTTACTTACAAGAACTCACATAGATATCCAGCATATTAGCGCTAGCTATGTAAAAACTTATTCACAATAGCAATTGCAGGAGAACTCACATCGCGTTCCCAAGATATGTCCTCCATACCATGGTCTGTTCCACTCAGACGGCAGCGTATGGCTTCTGTAGAGTCTACCACACACACAGGCCAGCCCCAAACATCAGCAATATGGCAAATCTTTGTAGTCTGTGTTTTTGCAAGGGCTATTGTATTTGTTTTCATCTCATCTATAGAATCAGAAAGACTCATGCCTCCACCAAAATATTTGCTTAGTTCTTGCACACCAATTGCCTTAGCCAGCCCAGTGTGGTTGCCAATCGTATGAACCATTGTAGTATCAAAATACTCTTTTAGTTCCACAACTAAGCCAGAACGAACCATATCATCAATACGGCGACACAAGTACTCATTAAGAACCACCTCATGAGCATGGACCCAGAGTAGACAACTTTTGAACCTTAAATTTGGCTTATACTTTGCTATCGAAAAAGGATTGGCAAGGGAGGGATCAAGGTGGTCAACAAGAAATCCATGCATCAATGAGTTTGACCCACCTGCCAGAACTGGAACTCGACCGCGCCTTGCAATAGACTCCATAGTAGTTGTTGCAATATATCGAAAGGAAGGTATAGACAGGTCATGCACAATTGATGAAATAACCCCAATTAAGTGATGAGGAATACCACCTTGATCATTCGCCCGGATCTTGTTAGTTGCTATGTCAAGGCCAGCATACATTTGCATCTTGTCCGCGTTTATCACTTCACCAATCGCCTTGGATATGTCAATTGATAACTTCGTCTTGCCCGTGCCAGTGGCGCCCATGATTACCACCGGTTTAATCGACAACATCTACGAGATGTAGTTCGATCCTGCAGGGTTGAGCGGGGGATGGGGTGGAGTGGTGAAGGGGAAAGTGTTTCTTGCCCTTTAGACACTCGGTCGATGAGCCCATTTATACAAAGATTCGATGGTGTAGTGTGGTAGGGAGAGGGGATAGGGGTAAGTTCTCTGAGTGTTGTTAACCTAGGTCTACCAAACTAAACACGATACACTAGCAGGCATTCCTAGAACTACTTATCTACTGACATGGATACACCTCACAGACAAACATAATTATGCACATGTTTGTGATGATGCGTGAGTACAATATAATATGTATCATATGTATGTGGAGAAATCCACATGTCCACAGGTGTGGCGAATGGAAGGAGCTTCAATTCCTCTAGATAGTCAAAGAAGAGGCAACCTGGCAAAGGAGAAGTTGAAGTGTCAAGTGCGTGCATATATTTCTGTACTTTTCCATTCTCTCATGCATTTATGCAAAAGTCATGTTCTGCCTATAATCAGTTCAGGACATCATGACCACCTCCTTTGCATATTTTCATACCCTTGCTTGCTAGATCTCTTTTTGTCGTCCCTAATTGCAGGTTACTTTGCTCAGTTCTGATGGCTTCATTATTTGGACATTTAAGGGACATGCTCTAGTGTAGGTAACATTGTGCCTAGTTTTGTTGTCTTTCTGTGCTCATGTTGTGCCTACCATTGTTTTTGGCACGCTACCACACAACATGTACAAAGGCACGCGCATGCCCATGAATAATGGAGAATGACCCCTAACTATGCAACAACTACTACCACAGTGTCACCTCACCACCGTCCATGTCGTGTGTGCCTACCACTGTTTAGGCACGCACCCACAAGAACTATGCAAAGGCACCCACGCGTGCCCGTGAAAAATGGAGAATGTCCCAGAAGCGCCCAGCAGCTACTGCCACAATGTCACCTCACCACCGCCCTTGGCACTACACGACATCACCCCGTGACGATACCACAGTCGCTCGCATTAAATGTGATTCTTTGGCTGCTGGATACAACTCCATCCTTCTATCTATAAAATGTGACACCTCTGAGGTCTTCCATATCTCAAGAGCTAACACATCCTAGCTCAACTGCCTTCCCATCAAGACGTATCATCCCTACCTTCCTCTTCTCCGGTGTCCTTAGCAAGGTGAGAAAACCATGACCATCTTTATAAAATCTTACCCTTTCCTATATACTACAAAAATGACTTACCCTCCTTAATTTTCCTTGTAGATGGCAGATGAAGTGTGGACCACTAGCTACTGCTTGAACAAAGATGGTTTTCCCAAGCTCCTATATGCCACCATGTCTAGGCTAGGTCTTTTGGATCACCCAGAGTACGTAGGTAGGGAATATGAGGAGTATGGCATAGAGCGGTGTGAGGTCATCATCTATGTTGGAGCAAGTAAAGATTTCCCCAACATAGGGCCATGGGTGGTTTCTACTGTAGGGTTTCGTTTTGAGGACACTTACCAAGTTGTCGCTCGCAAAGCTTTGAGGTACCTATGCCAAATTTATGAGAGGCCAATATGTCGTACACCTATGAGATTCTTCCCCCCTTTAACCAGAGATAGTCCTGTGTGGGTAGCCCGAATGAGGACCCTCGAAGGCCCTGAATTACGCGAAAGTGACCCAACTACGGTGTTCATGTCTACCTACTTGCTTTCCCTAGATACGCAATATGACAGGCAGGCCACCCATTTGAAGAAGTGCATTCATAGGGCAGAGGAGGCTGAGAACCAAATAAGAAACCTGCAAGTGCTGCTTGCGGAGCCTAAGGCGCAGGCAGCTAGAGCGGAGAGCCGTGAGGCTACAACAATTGAAGCTTTCAAGCAGGCAGAAGATCGCCACACTCAGCAATTGAAGAATATCTACCTTGTCACTAGGGCCAATAGAAGGACCCTCACTCTGCAAGGGAGAGAGTGCCTAATACTAGATGGAATCCCAGTTGCAACCATGGAAGAAATTCAAGGGAAGATTGTGGACACACCACCCGCGCCTCCACCAACCGAGGCCTCCCATGGAATTTCGGAGACAGGGTCAGCCAATGGAGAAGAGATTCTCCCATTGACTGAGGCACCACCAGGAGATGGCATTTGCCCTCCTTCCATCCTCTCGGAGGATTTCTCAAGCTACGAAGAATGATCCAAGTGGCCACATGGGCCCCTCAAGAACCCTCGTTGTAATGCTTATTATTTCCACCTATAATGTAATCCCACATGGTGTTGTGCTTTGAGTTTGAGGATGTTAGTTGTTTGAATTCCATTTGAGCAACCATTTTTGTACACCAACATGCCAGTGATTTTATTTGGTAGCCTAGAATAGGTATTGTGAAAACGGATGCCAAACTCTATTGGCCTTACATATAACACCGTGGTGGAAATTACATATTAGCTTCGATTGAGATATTTTTTAGTACAACATACATATGATCCCTAAGATTTGATATGCCAAAGAGACCATCTTCCACAACATGGTAATGGAAAAAAACAATTACCTTCCATTGAGATACTTTCGACCAAGGTTTGATCTATCATGCAGATCACCCGCAGCGAAGCGCGGGCACAGTGGCTAGTATATAGGATGGATGGATGCGGGAGAATTGAGTATAGAGGAGAGAATCTTGGTGACTAAGATGTATAGAGGATAAATTTAGAATACCACGAGTGCGGATAGCCTCAGAGATGGCTGGCTGGCAGGGCCACGACGGCGAGCACGCCTTTTGAGTTGTAAGGGATGTGTCATGTGTGTGTCCACCGTGCTCGTCGGTCTGCTGCAGAGACTGCAGTATGTGTGCCAGCTAGCCTTGTTCGTTGGACGTACGGACGGACGAACAAGACATGCATGCATGTTCTCCTCTCGATCGATCCATGGCCGTGGGCAACAAGAATGATTCCGGCAGATGGAGGGATCGCATCGGATCGATCCCCTCCCCTGCGCCCTGCTGGATTGGAAAATCAACTGGCAATGGGATCACCAGCCAGCCTAAACTTTCCGCGTCTTTTCCCAAAAGCCACCGTCGCCGGCGCACGTCCGATCGATCCTTCGGTTTCACTTGGGGCTGCTGGTCTGGCCTCCCTTTTCCGGTGCCAGGCCCAGGTGAAATGGACGCTGCAGTCTGGCGGCTACCTAAGCGCTTTCGTTTTGTGTACTCCACGTTGAGAGCAAGTTCATCTTCGCTTTGGCCATCGTTTGACAGAAACCCCACACAGTGTTCGTTCATCGAGACCATTATTGCAGTTGCAGCGATGCAGAGAGGGATATAAGCTGTTTCAGTTTCAGGCTTTCAGCTATATATCACCTAGCAGCAGCAAAAGTAACAACAGAGGGTCAATGTGGTAGTCGATGTGCGGAGGCAATGAAGGACGACGGCCTACACGGACGGTCAGCATTGCTGCGCCGAAACAAAAATAGGCGGATTTAAAGCACGGGAGTCTCGGGCCTTGTTTGATCATGAGGCTAAACTTTAGCCCATGAAAAGGCTAATCTTTAGTCATGGGACTGTTTGGATCTAAGGACTAAAGATTAGCCATGTACCATACTATGACCTATTTACTCTTAATTAATACTCATTGCACATGATTAAAAGGAGTAGGTAGGGATAATATGCGTCTTTTATCATTAAAAGATCACTTTTAACCCTCTTAACCCACCTTCGTGGAGCTCATGGAGAAAGGATAGAATAAAATTTAGCGCTCACTCTTAGCCCTTCTATTTGGATAATGAGTTAGGGATCCAAACGTGGCCTCACTCCGCTCTTATACTCCCTCGGTGCCAAATTAGAAGTTCCAGCTCCGGCCTCTCGATACGCCGGGCCTCGCTTGCCGCCGATCCCTCCGTGTGGTGTGAGTGGCCGCCATGTTGTAGTGACGGAAGTCCTGGCTCCAGGTCCCGTGTGCCGTGGCTCGGAACGACATGTGGCCCAGTTAGGCCCACCATCAGGTATAAGCTCACATAATATTCACAACCTAGGCCTCGATTTCTTCTCTCTTAGCTTTCTCAACTTCTGAACTCATCAAATTGTATTCCTTAATTTCCAAGTTGCCATCAAGGCACGTGAAATACAGCTAGGTTTATTTTAAAACTCAAAAATGCCATTGAACACAACATGTCTTATTCGGATATAGTTTGAGCAGAGTAGCATGTTATTAAGTGGAGAAAATTATCTGAAAAATCCATTGGACAAGGTACGGTTTCAAAGTTTGTCAACTCTGGTTCAGTCGTGCAGAGGGAATCAGGGAACATAAACATCTGTTCTTCATGTCCCCTGGCCAAGTTTAATCGGCGAATAATAGCATGTCGCTTAAGGCACACAGACATATAAATTTCAGTTAGCACATAGATCAAAACTCATGCAAAGTATCGTGTTATGTAATACTAGCCTTCTAACTTTCTAGTGCCCTGGGACGGATGGCCTGGTCCAGGGGGCAAAAGCCTTCTAAATTTCCAGTTGCCCTGGGATGGTTAGCCTGTTCCGAGAACTGTGGTCGCTGTCAACTTCTCTTCCTCTTAACGAAATGCATGCTTAGATATGTTCGTGAAAAAATATTAGAATGTGCTCAATTTGCAATTTAGTTGTCAAATGAATTAAATAGTGAAGTTTAACATGGAAGTATGAATATGTGGCATGACATGCATGGTACCATATGGCTGCAAACATGGAAGTACAACACAGTAGAACCACTTGAGCCAACATGATTGAATATACTGTGTGTGTATTTGATGACATTCATGTAGCCAGTAGTTACTGGCTTACTGCATATCAGCATTGCAAAAGGGTAATAAACAGCTTGAAAGCTTCCTCCAAGCGCACCCAACTTCAAAGACAAGAAATTTCCATGAGCACAATTGAAGCTAGGCTGTTTATTCTGTCTCTTTTGCTCTAGCACCCAGTGTTCGATCAGTGGCCCCTAAGGGCAGAACCTTTTGTATTATTCTTATTCTTCTTTAGTGTAAGGCAGAGCTCCTACCATAATTATTTCCTAAAAAAAATGAGCACAAAAATTTTATGAAAACTATGTGCCGCCATAACTAATAGAGAGTAAGAGTATTAACTATTAAGTAATACAGCAACCCCCAGAATTTACATCCAAAATATCCGGCACTATCACTTGGCACTTGGCAGCAACTTCATCAGGTACTGCAAGAATAGTTTAGGAACAGATGCTCTATGATAGCACACCTGGTGCCAACGTGATTAGTATCAGATAATGTACATGGAGCCAATACTTCCTAAGAGTTTGCTGAAAGTACCCCCTCACACAATTTCAGGATCAGACATATCCATGAGATCAAGGAAATTTATAGTACTACTTAGACTATGTAACGTCACACAGTATGTAGACACTTATAACGCTAATTTAGCATAACCACCATATACTTAAATTTGAGTTATGTAACAGATGCACTTAGTAGTAACTTCACAGGTTCTGCAAGGATAGTTTAAATTAAGCACAGGCTCTCTGTTCACCACCAACTAATTCATATTCTAATGATCAATAGCCTATAGGCAAATTAAGCATGTAGAAGACGCCCCACTAAATCTATGGTAGCACACCTGAACTAAGAACCATCGAGATGAATTTTGTCTCTTATACTCAAACCCCAACCCTCCTCCTTAGCTCAGCCGAAAGCAATGGGTATTTCTGCACCAGGTTCACAAAGCCATCTGTAAACGCTGCTTTCTTGAAATTGTTCTCCACAGCAAAGAAGTCAAGGCACCTCTTCTTGAGCTCCGGACAGCCGTATGTCTCGGCGCAAACTAAGATGGAACCCACCGTATCCGCCGAGACATTCTCGGTTAATTTCAGGGAGCACATGGTCTTGAGCCGGTCCAGCGCGTAACGATCAGCCGCGGCAACCAGATGCTGCATCATGGCAACGAGAGAGTCGGAGTCCCCAAGCTCTGCATCCGCAGGCAAGGAATCAGTGTACATGTACTGAAGCAAAGCTCTGAAAGCCGCTGGCTCCATGTCCTGCACCGTGATCGATGGCACCCTGGCGTCTGCCATGGCGCCAAGGAGCTGCGCCTCGAAGACCGGCGAGCGGGCAGCGAGCACGGCGCGGTGCGCAGGGAACGCCTCGCCGCCGACGAGGAACGTCACGTCCGTGCCGACTGTGCGGTCCAGCAAGCGGCCGAGATGGAGCCCGATGTCAGACAGCGGCGGTGGCGGCACCGGCACCGGCACGTCGTCCGAAGCAACGACGATGACGCCGCACATGAACGTGACCAGCCCATTCGCCACGAAGAGCGCCTCGACGTCGCTTCGCTTCACGAAGCGCGCCCAGCCCCATGGGAGCTCGGGCTGGAAGACGTGCACGCTGTTAGCAACACACTCAGATAGAGGGGAATCGGAGGTAGCAATAGCAAGGAGGACGACGAACAGAGGACGAGTTCTTCATAGGTTCCGAGATTCAGTTTACAAAATGTTCTCCCCTTTACAAGACGCTCCACCTACGCCTTATATCCGCACGCAGGCGGCGAAGGAAACGCGTAGTTCGGTTACGCCTCCAGGATGGCTTGGACCCACGATGGGCCGGACGTCTTCGGGTTGGGCTTCTTGACTCGGCGAGGTCTAGCATCGGACGGCCCATCAGTGGCTTTGCCTTGATCCCGCGCGTCCACCGGCTCAACGGTTGTAACATCCTCCCCCCCTGGAGGACCTGGTTGCCCCCAAACAGGTGCCCGAGGAAAAGCTTGCTGCAAAGGAATGAGATCTTCCCAAGTAGCTAAAGAGTCAGGCATGTTAGACCAGCGAATCAAACCTTGCACTTTGGTAGAAGCACCAGCTGGAACTGTGCGCCGCTGGAGGATGGCAACTGGGATGCTCCACTGAAGATCAGAATCAGGTGGTGACTCAGTAACAGAATGCTGGTGACCAACTGACTTCTTCAATTGTGAAACATGGAAAACGGGGTGGATAGTAGAAGAAGCTGGTAGAGCCAATTTGTAAGCCACGCTGCCCACTTTAGCAAGCACCTGATAGGGTCCGAAGAATTTGAATGATAGCTTGTGGTTGGCACGAGCGGCAACGGAGGATTGCACATAAGGTTGCAATTTGAGGTAGACCCAGTCACCGATAGCAAACTGCCGTTCAGAACGCCGGAGATTAGCTGTCTTAACCATGCGTGCCTTAGCACGAAGGAGGTGCTGACGGATCAAAGCGGTCATCAACTGACGTTCGTCCAACCAAGTAGCCAGATCATTGGAAACAGAAACATCAGCAGCTGAGATGCCAAAATGAGATGGAGCATATCCATATAGAGCTTCAAATGGAGAACGACCGACTGCGGAGTGATGGCTGCAATTGTACCAATATTCTGCCAGGTGAATCCATGAACTCCACTTGGAAGGACAGGCATGAACATAACAGCGCAAAAAGGTTTCAAGACACTGATTAACTCGCTCCGTTTGCCCATCCGATTGCGGATGATAGGCTGTACTCATTCGCAACTCCACCTGAGCCAACCGGAACAATTCGGACCATAGCTTGCTGGTGAAAATTTTGTCACGATCAGAAACGATGGCAGAGGGCATACCATGCAAACGGTAGATATGTTGCATAAAAGTAGAAGCCACGGTAGCAGCTGTGAAAGGATGCCGGAGACCCACAAAATGAGCATACTTGGAAAACAAATCCACAATGACCAGGATAGCATTGAAACGGCCAGAAACCGGTAAGCCCTCGATGAAGTCCATACTGATGACCTGCCAGGCGCGGTCAGGGACTGGAAGTGGCTGAAGGAGGCCAGGAAGTCGGGAACGATCGGGCTTGGCCTGTTGACAGATGGTACAAGAAGAGACAAAGTCGCGGACTGCAGTGGTCAGACCACGCCAGGCGAAGAGTTGTTTAGCACGCCGCAAAGTAACTGGAATACCGGAATGACCGCCCACAGGACTAGAGTGGAGGGCCGCCAATAGTTGTTGATGGAGAGCTGGATCTGGACCCACCCATAGACGCCCTTTGTAGCGGAGGAGTCCATCACGAAAGCTGAAGTGGGGAACTGCAGCTGGGTCAATAGCTAGCTTAGTGATCAAGTCCTGAGCATACGGATCATCCTGATAGGAGGCAGCAATAGCTTGCGTCCAAGCTGGAGTAGCAACTGAAATAGAGTCACACATGACACCTGGTTCCGGAAAACGGGACAAAGCATCGGCCACCCGGTTCTCAGGACCCTGCCGATAGCGAATGGTATACTGCAATCCCAGTAATTTGGTAAATAGCTTCTGTTGCCAAGGCGTGTGCAGACGTTGTGTAGACAACTGAACAAGGCTGCGCTGATCAGTGATGATATGAAACTCAGCAGCCTGAAGATAACTGCGCCAATGATCGACGGCCATGATGATCGCCATGTATTCCTTTTCATAAGCCGAGAGTCCTTGGGATCGCGGTCCCAGAGCCTTGCTAAGAAAAGCTAACGGATGTCCAGACTGCATAAGAACAGCGCCAATTCCCACCCCGCTGGCATCAGTTTCAATGACAAATGGAATCTGAAAATTAGGGAGGGCGAGGACAGGAGCTGAAGTGAGAGCCGTCTTGAGGACCTCAAAAGCTTGCTGATGATCCAGTGTCCAGATGAACAAGGTTCCTTTTCTGAGTAGATCTGTCAACGGCTTGGCGATGATGCCAAAATTGCGCACAAAACGTCGGTAGTAACCAGCGAGGCCAAGAAAACTCCGCAATTCCTTGACTGAGGTAGGAGATGGCCACTGGAGGACAGCAGAAATTTTGGCCGGGTCGGTAGCAACCCCGGATTCTGAGATGATGTGCCCCAGGTAACGTAGCTGTCGCTGGCCGAAAGCACACTTAGACCGCTTCACCAACCACTGGTCTTGCCGCAAAAGGGCAAAGGTAGCCTGTAGATGATCCAGATGGTCCTCAAAAGAGCGACTATAAATCAAAATATCATCAAAGAAGACCAGGACGCAGCGACGAAGTAAGGGAGCAAGAGTAGTATTCATAGCTTTCAAAAATGTGCCCGGTGCCCCAGAAAGACCGAATGCCATCACGCGAAACTCGTAATGTCCCGTATGAGTTTGAAATGCTGTCTTCGGCTCCTCACCAGGCTTGAGGAGAATTTGATGATAACCAGCGGTCAAATCGAGACTGGAAAACCAACTAGCACCATGGAGCTCATCAAGCAGTTCTTCAATGATGGGCACTGGATATTTGGACTTGGCGGTGATAGCATTCAGATGACGGAAGTCCACACAGAAACGAAAGGAGCCATCCTTCTTTTTGACCAATAGTACGGGTGAAGAAAATGGACTGTCACTGTGCTGAATAACTCCAGAGTCAAGCATCATCTGCACCTGCCGCTCAATTTCGTCCTTGATCGCCGGAGGGTAGCGGTAAGGGCGAATAGACACCGGAGCTGTGCCAGGCAATAAAGGAATGGCATGATCACAATGACGCCGTGGGGGTAAAGCTGTAGGGGACCGAAAAATGTCAGCAAACTCGACAAGCAATTCTGCCAAAGCGGGTGGCGCAGCAGCACCAGAATCTGGCTCGGAGTCCTGAGTCACTGAGAGGTGGATCACAGAACCAACCGGCAAGGAAGCGCCATCCCCACGAATCACTGCCCAGTCAGAAGCATAAGGAAACTGAATCCATTTTTCCAACCAGTGAATCTTCATCGGGCTATATTGCTCGAGCCAATCCATGCCCAGAATCATGTCAAAAGTGGTGAGAGGAAAGATCTTCAAGGTAGATGTGAACTGTAAACCTTGAACTGACCAAACAGCATCAGTCAACTGGGTATCACACCGAATCTTAGCACCATCAGCTACTTGCACCCACACTGCTGCCGAACGTGACAAAGTTCCAGACAAAGAGACTGCGAGAGATTCACTGACAAAAGAATGAGAACTGCCCGAATCCAGCAAAATGACCACCGATTTGCCCTGGAGCTCCCCTTGAAACTGAATAGTCCGAGAAGCTTGAATACCTTGTGTAGCAGCAACTGAAATGGTAACACAACATTGAGCAAGCTGGTCCCCGTCAGCAGCAATTTCCTCATACTCCAAATCATCCGGGTTGCAGAGGTCCCATGTCTCTTGGAGAACATGGAGCGCAATCTGTTCCGAGCAGCGATGATCGCGAGACCATTTTTCGCCACAACGGTAACAGAGACCACGGGCACGCCTGTAATCGCGCAGCGCTGTCAGCTTGTCGTCGACTCCGCGCCCACGCCGTCCTTCAATGACCGGTGGATGGCCCGGAAGCACCGGCTTGTCTGGACGTGGAGGAGGCGGCAGATGAGGAGGCCCCCGAGGAACGTGCTTGATGCCGCCGTACTGATCAGTCCGCCGAACATTCCAGTGTTTGCCGGACTCGGCCATCTCTTCCTGCAACAAGGCGAGAGAGCAGGCAGAATCCAATGTAGAAGGCCTATGCATATGAACTGCTTGACGAATATCATCGCGCAAACCATCAACAAAACGCATAGCAAAGTAGATAGGATCGGTGTGTTTGCCATAGGCGATGAGTTGTTCAACGATTTTGGTGTACTCAGTGATATACTCAGAAACGGTGCCAGACATATGAATGTTAAACAACTGGCGAATTAGGAGTTCATGATGATCCTTGCCGAACCGTTCTAACACCATGAGGCAGAACGTTCGCCAGGATGCGGTGCGCACAGTATCCTCAACAGATTGTAACCACAATTCGGCTGTCTCAGCCATGTGGCCACGAGCAACACGAACCCACATCGAAGGCTCAACAGAGTACATCTCAAAGTGATCCTCACATCGGGACAACCACAGCTTGGGATTAGCCCCTGTGAACTTCGGAAAATCCATTTTAGGTAGCCGCCCCAGAGGATTGGGAGGACCGTGATGTTCCCTGTCCCAGTGGTGCTGTGATGTGGTGTGGCTCCCCTCCCCATGGAAATCCAGCATGTGATGAGTGTCGGTGGACAAGGCAGTTGTGGCGTGGAGTGGCTGCCGAGCCCGGGAATCCAACGAAAGGGGAGTAACATTGAATAGGTTAGGAGGAATCGAAGAGGAAGGTTGCGTACCCTTGACCGGGAGTGGGTTTGGAAGCCCAGACTCCCGGTGGTGATGTTCAACGCGGTGCCCATGAGGGCCGACGACCGGGTTACCGGCAGGTGATGACGCCGCGGCCGCCCCAGCACGGGTGAAGACGCCCGCCGATGTGGCGGGGTCGCCATCGAGCACCACTCGATGGAAGGTCTTGCGCATGGCCCCCATCTCCAAGCGGATGTCGTCGATGGTGGCGTCGACGCGAGGCCGCCAATCGTCGAACACCTTGGCGGCGGTGTCCATGTCGAGGAGGCGGTTCGTCAGCTTCTGCTCCACCGCTGTGATGCGGTCAGAGAGCGAGATCTGGAGGCCGGAGACATCGTCGCGGACGCCCTTGATCTGATCGTTGACATCAGAACGCAGGGACTTCATCTCATCCAGCATCAACTTGAAATTGGGCTCCATTGCTCCAAGGTCGCGGCGAAATCGGGTAAAATGATCGTGGTGGATGGTATGCGGTTCCAGATTGGAAGGTGGCGAGTTCTTCGACGATGAAGAAGTCGAATCGATGGAGGCCGAGGATACGGTGGTCTCTGATACCAATACTGTTAGCAACACACTCAGATAGAGGGGAATCGGAGGTAGCAATAGCAAGGAGGACGACGAACAGAGGACGAGTTCTTCATAGGTTCCGAGATTCAGTTTACAAAATGTTCTCCCCTTTACAAGACGCTCCACCTACGCCTTATATCCGCACGCAGGCGGCGAAGGAAACGCGTAGTTCGGTTACGCCTCCAGGATGGCTTGGACCCACGATGGGCCGGACGTCTTCGGGTTGGGCTTCTTGACTCGGCGAGGTCTAGCATCGGACGGCCCATCAGTGGCTTTGCCTTGATCCCGCGCGTCCACCGGCTCAACGGTTGTAACACACGCACCTCTTCGCGTGGGTGAAAGACGGCGTGCCGTCCCTGTTGAGCAGGAAGGCCTCGAAGATAGCTCTGACTGGGACATTCGCGGAGTCGCTGACGAGGCGGAGGAAGATGGAGGCGTACTCGCCGTCGAACGCGCTCGAGTCGCCGCTCGGGTAGCCCCCGGCGGAGACGACCTCGGAGCTGACGAACTGCCCGACGCCGAGGTCCTTGTTCTCCGAGTAGTCAAGCCTGAACTCGAGAAAGCGAGACTCCACCATCTTTTGCATGCAGTCTAGTGGTTCACCTCACTGGTACCTAGCTAGCAAGATTCCCACAGATCAACACCGATTCACAGGCTAAGATTCATTTAGGAAATGCTAAGAAACACTTTTAATCGCCGGGGGCAAAAATCTTGAAGAGGAGCAGGGGCGGACGAGGACACTCACATTCGAAGCAGGTACGGTGGTGGTGGAGGTGTCCCTGCTCGGCTTGCGGTGGGCTGCTCCGATCCCTAGCCTCGCTTCTTCGTCGGCGCCGCAGCAGGATCAGGATGGGATGGTAGCAGAAGCTGATCGATCCTCCGCGAGCTCGCACGCCTCCTCCGATCGTCGCTTGAGTGGTTGATCGTGTCCGCCTACGCAGCTGGGGGAAAGCGTGGGAGAGTGGTTTACAGCCGCCGCCGCCAGTGGGCAGTGGCCGCGTCGCGTGCGCGAGTGCCCCCCCCCCCCCCCCCCCCCCCCCCCCCCCCCCCCCCCAGTGCTGCGGGCTGCGGCGCACGTGCTCCGGCCCACCTGTCGTTATTTGGAATTTGGTCGTCCACAGTTGCTCTGCCGTGGGTGTTTCTAAAAAAAACAAAACAAAACAAAAAACCTCTGCCATGGGCTAAAATCATACTCGGACTACTTGGCTGCCTTTCCTACTTCGTTAAAAAAAAGTACATTTTAAACTTCGTAGTCTATTTTTTCTACTTATAAACTTCAAAACAAGATATTTTACCCCTTATTATACTCTCAAAACTATCTAAATTACCTCCCCTGATTTAGAGTGGTCTTAAAGATGATTTTGTCCTTTTTAGTTAAAAATAATAGACTTGATAAGGTTTTTAATAAACCACAAAAATTGTCTCCGAACTTTTAAAAATTCCAAAATTCTAGAGATATAGACTAGAATATGACAAATCCAAATAAAATACTTTGAGCTTATGAAAATATCTCTAGATGCTTAAAAGTATATTTTGCTCTAGGAGAATAGAAAAATATCCAGGAAAAATCTAGTAAATCCCAAGACATTCCAATGGATTGTAAACATGTTTTCAAACCTTTTTTCAATAATAGAAAACATAATACACAACTAGCACAAAAAGTATAGCATGAATGCGGTTAGCATTAATGTATGTTGCATTCATACTATTGCATCTCATATTTTTGCATTGCAAAGTCTTTTAAACATGTTTATACATCGATTAGAATGTACATCTTTGGAATTTCTATACTTTTTCTAAACAGATTCCCATTTTCCTAGAGCTAAACCTATTTCTTTTAAAGTTTCTGAAGATGTATTCACTATCTCTAAATATTTTATATGAATTTATAGTATCCCAATGTACCTCTAGACGTTTTTTTGAAATTAGAGACATTTTCTATGGTTTAAAAAGTTTATCAAGTATTTATTGAATTTTATTAACTAAAAAAAGTCAAAGTCGCCTTCAAAACTACTCCAAACTAGGGAAGAGAGCTAATTTGAATACTTTTGAGAGTTCAGAGGGTAAGATGTCTAATTTTAGAGTCCAAGAAAAAAAATAGACTATGGCAATAGTCCAAGAAGGTGGAATGGATTTTTTTCCCTCCTATCTCAACCTTTTAAAGTAACACTTATTTCTTTTTCATGCTATCTTGAGGCATCCTGGTTCCGCCCGGGTACATTCAAGGACATTTGATTACCTTCCCTCTCTTAAACTTCATTAGAATCACGTTTAGAGACTAGCACCCTGTTCGTTTCGTTGGATCAGCGGAATCAGCAGTTATCTAACAGTGTTTTTCTCTCACAACAAACCAGTGAACAGTACTTTCAGCCACAATAAACCAGCGAAACGAACAGGGTGTAGATTAATTGATCAACAAAATTAAAAAGACGTCAGACAAACCATGAGAAACTAGGTGGCTTTAATAGGAACCCAAATTAATTTTGTCTTGACAAGAGCTTGAACCTAGGTGATTTAAGCATCATGCCTATGACGAAGGGTCAATAAAACCCATGCAAAACCACACCCAATCACACAAGTATGGGAACTATATAAGGATACCATTCTCTTCGGTGGAAACTCACATATGGAACTATGGAAGACTACATACGATGGCAGAGAATCGTGACATGACGATACAACTCAGGGAGCTATAAGAGCAAAAAATACACATAGCAGCATAGCAAAAGACTAACTCACAAACTTAAAGTTACCTAGCTTGAGGACACAAAAATAACTATATGAAAAGAGAAAATAATTATATTACTGTGGAAAGAATAGGGCCAAGACTAGTAAAGGAGGGAAAACACTACTAGGCTAAGGCTACAACTAATCTAGCATAACACCGCAGAATTGCATCTTTTTTTTTTTGATACTACCGCAGAATTGCATCTGACTGGTGTGACAATAGCCGGTAGTCGCTACCTTGCAAAACTTTATCACTTGGCAGCAATTGAGTCCAGTGCTGCAAAAGGACAAGGTAAAGTTCAGTCCTCAGCAATGTCATGTACCAACGATGTCATATACAAAAGGGTGTGTAAAGTGAAGTTGGTACCTCGCAAAACTTCTTTATCACTATGCCTCAACTATGTCATGCACCAACTCTCTCTAGCACCTCATCAATAATAGATGGGAACTTCAGCCCTAACTGCATGAAGCTTTTTGATAACACTGCCTTCTTGAATTTTTTCTTGGCCACAACAAAGTCAATGCACTTGGTCTTCAGTTCAGGACAATTGTAGATCTCGGCACAAGCTAAAACATCGCCAACTGTATCAACTGAGACATTGTCCCACACAGCTTTTGGATACATATGATCTTCAAGTGGTCCAATGCATACCTGTCGATCGGCAGCAGCAAGCAGATGCTTAAACATCTCCGTAGGAGAGTCCCCAATCTCATCATCTCCTGGAAAGGCATCCGTGTACATAAACCGGAGCAGAGAGTGCGTCAGAGTGGACAGCCTTGCCTGCGGCGAGGTGCCTGGTTTGTTCGTAGGCGGCGGAATTATAACCATGGTGGTCCGCGCCTCCGGCCTTGGCGAGCTGCTTCGTTTGTTCACTAAAAAGTAAAAGCACCGGGGACAAAATTACTGCAATATTTCATGCTTAGAATACTTGCTATTTACTAACACAGAATTGATGAAAACGGCGCTGATTCACAAACTAATAAAAAAGGATACATTCGCTGCTGGAACTCATAAAGGAGAGCACGAGAGGGGTTCTAGTGTTGTACTCACTTTCCCCAGACTGGTCACTGGTGGGATAGCGGTGGCCGGTGGGAGTAAGAATGGTTGTGTCAACAGGACATCGATGAGATGAGACGCCGCCGGATGTTTCTCGGCCACCTGTGCCTTAGGTTCTCCGATAGCAGGCAGTCCAGGCACGCACGCTCCCTTCACCTTTGCCGGGGAGGGAACCCTCGCCTAGATCGGCTGACGGCCGATGATGGCTCCGCGGCACACGGCAGCAAGCAGCCTCTGCCTGTGCCGGCACCGCCTTCGATCAGGCTTCAGCAGTCAGCACCCGTGGTGGCTTTTAAATTATAGTCCTACCGGCTTCTGGGACACCGACATGTACTTATCGGCTGTCCAGCAGCCGACAAG
The DNA here is from genome assembly GCA_038087645.1 of Saccharum hybrid cultivar R570. Classification (NCBI taxonomy): domain Eukaryota; kingdom Viridiplantae; phylum Streptophyta; class Magnoliopsida; order Poales; family Poaceae; genus Saccharum; species Saccharum hybrid cultivar. Next base: position 1,767,891 of record JAQSUU010000635.1, on the reverse strand, counting down.
GTGCTGGAGGGGCTGGCGGCTACCTCGTGTACGTTTTATCTCGCGGCCGCGCGGGCCCCCACTGGGGAATGGGCTTGCAGCCAATGTGTGTGGAGCTTGGGTACAAGACGGCCGAAAGGATCGGAGGCCGATGACGATGATCCAGCCCGCTACTTACTACAGTCTGATGACTCCCGCCTTCCAGCCCAAACAAAACTCTTCGCTCCGTGGGCCATGTGGTACTACTGAAATAAATTGACGCAAATTGACTGCTACCAGCTCGTGTAAGCAGACACGTAGGGGTAGGGGTACAAGTTTATAGCATAGTCCACATAGCTCTGCATCTGGATTCTCTGGGAATATCCTGCAGCCTGCGTCGCTTATCGTCGTTATCACTTCAGTAATTTATTTCAAGACTGCAAAAGAAGGCGAGTTCACAGATTGAAAGATCCCATTTCATAACACAATCCATGCATTCACGTTCCAATACGGTAGAAATATATGGAAGAGCACTCACCAAAATAACACCATAATGACTGGGCTACGATTGAAACGCCTGAATGAAACTCAGCAATGCTGTGTTATGTCCTATATACATCCATATATCTCGCACTGTCATGTCCTAACACGGCGTTCGTGAAATTTTTCTCAGCCACAATAAAGTTAATGCACTTGCTCATAAGTTCTGGGCAACTGTATATCTCAACACAAGCTAAAGCAACAGAAATTGTATCCACTGACAAATTGTCCCATAACTATTGGGCACATAAAGGTTTCAATGGGTCCAATGCACACCGGTCAGCCACTGCCAAAGCCGATTGAAGATAAAATGTTTGAGAATATCAGATGGAAAGTACCCACTAATAACGGAGCTAAGAGTGAAAACTGCAAAAAGTAACATAGCAAAAGCAAACACTTCCTCATATAAGCTTCAAAAGGTTACCCAGCTTCAGGTTAGAAAAGAACTACGGAAAGAGAGTAGAATTACACTAGAGTGGACAGAAAATACAACGAAGATAAAAGGTGAAAAAACACTTCTAGGCAACAACTAATCTGCGACAACCCCATATACTTGCATCTGACTGGTGTGCCAATAGCCAGTAGCCGGTAACCGCTACCTAGCATGACTTTTTATCACTTGGCAGCAATTGAGTCCAATGCAACAAAATGTGAGTTTAAGGTCAAGTTCCCAGATAATAATAAAAAAACAAGCAATCCATGTTCTGATATGCATGAAACATATTTACATATCAGATGGTACTCACCAGTCACCACAATAACTCAAGCTATGCATCTTAAGTAGATACAACACTATGCCTCAACTACGTCATGTACCAACTCTCTCTCGCACCTCAGCAACAATAGATGGGAACTTCAGCCCCAACTGCATGAAGCTTTCTGTTAACACTGCCTTCTTGAAATTTTTCTCAGCCACAACAAATTCAATGCACTTGCTCTTCAGTTCAGGATAATTGTAGATCTCGGCACAAGCTAAAACATCGCCTACTGTATCCACTGAGACATTTTCCCACAACTTTTGGGCACACATATTCTTCAGTCGGTCCAATGCATACCTGTCAGCAGCAGCTAGCAGATGCTTAAACATCTCGGTAGGAGGGTCCCCAAGTTCGTTATCTCCTGGAAAGGAATCTGTGTACATAAACCGGAGCATGATTCCGAATGTTGCAGGGGCAATGTCATGTAGGGTGATGGATGACATTGTAGCCTCGGACATCGAACCAAGTAGCTCCGCTCTGAAGACCGGTGAGCGGGCAGCAAGCACCGCTCTATGTGCATGGAATGTCTCTCCATCAACCATGAATGACACATCTGCCCCATCCGTGCTATCAAGCAATGAGCCAAGATGTTTTCCGATGTCCGAAGATGGCACAGGAATAATAGAGCTGTCGTGTAACACCGTGATGGTACAATAGGCAGTGATGTGCCCGTCAATCACGTAATTTAACAGGTCGGTTTGTTCCAACAGACAAACCCACCCATACTTGTGAAAGCCACTTTGAAAGACATGGGAGAATGACCCCTTTAACGTTCTAATCAAAGATGATTTCCCGAGCTTCATCAAGCAGACCGCAACCGTGGCCTCAGCACTCCCAGATTTGCTCATGAGCTCAACCATCATACTGACACCCCTCATGCTGCCATTGCCAGCGATCCCACGAGGGTACCAGTTTATCCTCCACACGTGCCCGCCGGCCGAGATGGCGTCGGAGTGGATGGCCTTGGCTGGAGCGAGGTCCTTGGTTTGTTCGTAGTCCACCTTGAACTCGACGGCCGCGGAATTAACCATGGTGGTCCACGACTCCGGTCCTGCCGTACGGATTATCTTGTTCACTGAATAATTGGGGGGCAAAAATAATGGCAAAGTTACATGTTGTAATACTTGATTAGCCCTTATACAGAATTCATAAACACAATGTAAAAAAAAAACTGAACAGGGGCGCCTGCCGTACGGCTTCTCTAGGTCACTGAATAATTGGGAGCCAAAAATAGTGGCAAATTACATGTTGTAATACTTGATTAGCTCTAGAATGCATAAACACCACACCAATTCACAAAGTAGAAAAAATAAAACCAGGAACTGAACAGGGGGCACTCACTGTATGCAGACTGAGGTGCTGGCGCTGCCGGTGGGAGTGCGGCTGGTGGTGGCGACCGGAGACGGGACGCCGCCGGCTGATCAACAGGTCCCTTTCCTATCGCTTCAGGTTCTCCGGTGGCGCTCGCACGCACGCTCCCTCGGCAGCTGCTTTCACCTTTGATTTGCCGGAGCGGAGAGAGAATCCTCCGTCCTCGCCTCCTCCGCTGGAAGCGCCTAATGTCGCAATAGGCCGATGGCTCCGCGGCACGTCCCGACGAGCCTCCGCTTCCCCCCGCTCGCACACGCAGCCGATGGCGGCCAGCTTGCCTACTAGGTCTCGCCTCGCGGCCGCCAACTGCTCTGTGGGCCAGTGCGGCCCAAATTACGGTCGGCGGTGCACCGCTCAAGCTGTTCAATGAGCGGAAATGGACTTGAGTAGACCGACGAAAGGCCCACGAGGTAGTCCGCTACTTCCCTGAGGTTTGGTCCCCTGAACGCATAGACTGAGGTTTATTAGGCCCGTTTGGAACGCGAGATTTTTTCATGTGTCATGCATTTTTTGAATAAAAATAATTTGATGTCTGTAAAATTTCTATGATATAAAAGGACCTACTCACTACTATGGAGGCGAGCACAGTGCACAGAGTGTAAGAACTAAGGAGACCTGCAGGGGGCTGTCAATTTGCCTGCCATCAGAATATCAGATTGGACATGTGTATGTAGTTTGGATTGGCTTAGATTTTTACGGGTCCTTTTCTTATGTGGTGTGCTAGAGCTAGACTGCTACTTCAACCAAATTGTCTACAAGTTGAAGGCTCAAAATGTTTTCATGAATGGTACCATTATTGCAACAGTCAAATTCAGATGCTGTTTCCTCCAGCAAGCAATCCACATCCACCCATAGTGGTCCACCAATCTGAAGATTAATAATTAGCTTCAGGTTTACATAAAACCTGGCACTACTCGCTCTGTATATCTCTAACCCTTGCTAAGCACATCAGGGAGGAAGGGACGCAATTCATTTCAGTAACACCAAGCTGAATCAAATAATTAGTAAAGCCTTGCAAAATTGTAGTACTAAGAATATATATGGTTAATAGTATAGCAAGAAAGAGTGTTATAAACATCTCAAAAGGATTCAAGCTTAAGTGCTTCGGTAATGCTGCTTACCAGATGTCCGGACGGATGGACGCTTTCGTCCAACCGTGGACCGCACAAAATATATATCGGCCCGCCCATGGAACAACGCGGCATGCTGGTGGGCCTTTCCATCCACTAGAGAACATTCTGGACGCAATATAGGCACCGTCGCCCTCATGGTCTCCCTTCCTCTCAGCCTTCCCGCATGCACTTCGCAAGTCTTTGTCAATCCTCTACTCCTTTTCTCCCCATCTCTGCGCCATTTTTCGCTCCTATGGCACCATCCCACGCCGTGCCGCCATCCACCTTACTTATCGCATAAGGGGAGACAGGGGAGGCCTGCGCCTGCGCCTGCGCCCCCATCCACCTCTTGCCCGTCGGCAAGAAGGGGAGGCCTGCGCCTGCGCTAGGTCTACATTGTGTTGATGCTCTTGACATCCGCCTGACCCGAGCTTGCTGGTTATCGGAGTCCCCACCAGGTAGGAAATGGTTGCCGGGGACACTATGTTTCATGTGTTTTAGACTTATGTTTCAAGTGTTTCGTCTGGATGTTGCCAAAGTAGATCTAAGATGTTGCATATGTTGCAATGACAATATACGCATGTTGCAAGCATATGTTTCAAGTGTTTAAGTGGTATTAAATGTATGTTTTAAGTGTTTCATCTGGATGTTACAAAAATATATTTGATGTCACATAACATGCATGTTTCAATCGCATGTTTCAAGCATTTCATATGTATGTTGCAAATGTTTTATCTGGATGTTGCAAAAGTAGATCTCGATGTTGCATATGTTGCTATGGTTATACATGCATGTTTCAAGTGTTTCATCTGTTTTTAGCCGTATGTTGCAAGTGTTTCAATCGAATGTTTCAAAAATAGATCTAGGAGAGCACATGTTGCAATGACCCCGGAGGTTGGCAGATCCTGCCGCAGTCGTTTGTTGCTGCTACTGGGGTGCCACAGTGGATCACCATGCGGGCGCCTAAGGCCCGGTAGACGCCTCCACGACGCGCATCCGAAGACGGGGTGAGGCGGGCACTGGGGGGCACACCCCTGCCTGTTACCGCGCGGCGAGTAGCGGTCCTCCTGTTACGCGGGCACAATAAGAGCGCTTCTGTTACACGGGGACAGGACGAGGCACGGTGGATGTGTTCGAACGGGAGCAGCGTCCATACGCCTCCTACGCAGTGGCGGACCCATAACATTTTTAGAGCCTGGGCAAATATAACAACTGATAAAAATATATTGACCATTTATATAAAGAAAAGTCAAGAACTTTAAAGTTATGGAACTAAAATCACCATACACTAAGACAAAAGAGATATTACAACATTTGTCTCATTACAACCGTAAATAATTTTGGGTAATTGCTACAAAAAATGCAATAGTATACTTGGGTAGAAAAACGATATAAGGAGTATATGAGGCAGCTGCTGGAAGGGTTATGGATAAGTGATTAGCTAGGGCAATGATCAATTGATGAGTCAAGTTTAACACCCTTTTTTTGCGAAAAGGAAACTTTATTAAATAAGGCCTTGTTTAGTTCACGAATTTTTTTGGGAAATGGTACTGTACCACTTTCGTTATTATTTGACAATTAGTGTCCAATCATGGTCTAATTAAGCTTAAAAGATTCGTCTCGTGAATTTCATCTAAACTGTGTAATTAGTTTTATTTTTTTTATCTATATTTAATGCTTCATGCATGCGTCTAAAGATTCGATGTGACGAGAAATCTTGAAAAAATTTGTAAAATTTTGAGAACTAAACAGGCCCTAAGTAAGTTTAACACTTGAGTAAAAGTTATAGCAAAAGCCGAGTATATTCAACTACTCGAGTACCTATCTTTCACTTTACATTGGGCTGTATTTATTGGGTGGCAAAAGCTGAGTGGATCAGTGTTTGTGTGCCTGTGATCACTTGTCTAAAAGCCCACGCCACACAACCTGTGCACATCCACCCTCCAACGGAGCCCGGGCAGGCGCCCAGGGTCGCCAGCTCTGGGTCCGCCTATGCTCCTGCGGTTGGACGTTCGGACGCTAGCCTTTTCATAAGTGCTTAACCCATCTACAAGACTGAGGACAGGGCCAATAGAACCGGCTAATTAATAATTGATGAAACATATAAATATTCTGGTAACAGCGAGTAATATCCACATATTTGAACTTGAGCTAAGCGGCAATCACATATATTTTGGCCTTGAAACACATAAACAAGAAAACAAATCTTTTATTCCAATAACACGCTTGAAAATGTAAGAGAGACTGCAGTCACTAACACAAAAAAGGTGAACGGCGTAACTAACGCTACATGTGCTTGAACGCTTGATGAACTATCTCATACTAACAGAAAAAATCTGCATCATGTAGCAACATTGTCTCGGAGCTCAATGATAATGGATGGGAACTGCTGCACCAATTCCACAAAACCTTCGGTTAACACGGCCTTCTTGAAATTATTCTCCTTGGCAAAGAACCCAATGCACTTCTCCTTCAACTCCGGGCAGCTGTACATCTGAGCGCACGCTAACGTACTGGCAACTGTCTCCGCCGACACATCGTCCCACAGTTTCTGGGCACACAACAGCTTATTGGTCAGCTTATTGGGCACACAACAGCTTATTGGAAAAAAATCTGCATCATGTAGCATACCGATCAGCCGCAGCAAGCAAACATTCCAGCATCTTGGTCCGAAAGGAGCCCCCAGCAAGATCGTCATGGCCTTCTCCTCTAGCTAAGGTATCGGTGTACAAGAACCGAAGCACGTCCGTGAACGTGTCAGGAGCGATGTCATGTAGAGCGATGGATGGCATCGTCGTCGTCGCAGCATCGTCGTCCATGGAACAGCAACGCGCGATCTCCGCCCGGAGCACCGGCGAGCGGGCCGCCACCACAGCCCGGTGCGCGCGGAACGTCTCGCCGTCGACGGTGAAGGACACGTCCGCGCCGTCCGCCGTGTCCAGGAGCGCGCCGAGGTGCGTGGCGATGCCCGGCGGCGGCACGGGGATAGTATTAGGGCTGCCGTCGTCGAGCACCCTGATGGTGCAACGGAACTCGATGTACCCGCGCGTCGTCACGTACTTCTCGACGAACTGCTCGGCCGGCACGTCTTCCGGGCCGAACAACCACGCGAAGGTGCCGTAGAAGTTGTTCTTCATCTTCCCGGTCCTCCGCACGGAGTTGAGATCGAGCCGGCTGCCCCTGGTCGTCCAGCACCATCGCGTCGAACATGGCGGCGACGCCGCCGCCGACCTTGTCGCTCGTAAGGAGCTCCAGGGCGATGCAGTGGCGGTCGTAGAGGGTCCTGTCCGTGGTCGCCCTCATCCCGCCCGGGTAGAAGTTGATCCTCCACGTGTGCCCGCCCGCCGGGATCGCGTCGGAGTGCACGGCCTTCCCGGTGGGGAGGCGCTTCGCTTGCGCGTAGTCTACTTTGAACATGACGACGGCCGAGGCGCAGTCCAGTATGGTCATCTGCTGCGGCTGTCGATTGCTTGCTGCTGCTGCATGGTTAGATTAGAGACGACCGAGCGAGAGAGAGAGTAAATTAGACAGCGATCCAAATCGTAATGCAAGATTTCCGTGGCGTCTAGCACTGATGGAGTTGCGTACCATCGCCGGCCTCGTCGCCAACTCCCATCGTCGTCGTCATCCCGCGGCGCCGCCGGCAAGCCGGACTAGGTGTTTGGATCGGAAGAAAGCTCGCGCCTTGGCACCTTATTGTGTGTCAGCGCGTGAGGCCTGCGTTCATGTTGCTTATATGCGCCGGACCAGAAGGAAGTCCTCTCTATCGCTCCCGAGTCCAGACCAAACCTGAGCGTGTGTTTACAGAGCAGTTATATGAATTCCACCTTGACCCGGCAAGCCAAGACAGATTTGGAAGTAGACTCTGATGAATCCGACGCCTGTACGAGCGACGGGATCGGGCGCGAACTGAGTCATCCCGTGTCACGCTGAAAAACTTTTTAAGATCCAGATTCTAAACCACAAACGTTTCTCAGATTCACTTGTGAGAATAAAAAAAATCAGACTCTCTTCATTCTTTCGAGAAAGAATCTGTCGACAGCAAAACGTGATCAGGGAGTTCATATTTGAATTTGGGAATCAAATACAACTGAAAATAATTATTAAATTTGGGCCAAAAACACCCCTGTAAAACTGACTAAGGTCGGTTTCGGTTTAGTTGTTCACGGGATGGCAACAGACAAAACAGGCCCAGGCCAGTCTTGTTCCATTGGAATTTGGAGGAATTTGAACAAGAGGTTGAAGTTCATGGATAGTTTCCTTTGTGTCGCTCTTCCTCATCAATTTCTTGTGTTTTTCCTATCCTCCATCCGAACATTCCATCTTGCAGTTTCTTTTGTTTTTCAATTTATAGGATTCAAGATATTAGGACATTCTATGCACGTTTTTCCTATTCCTACATTTCCATAATCTCGTGTTCCAAAGAGACCCTTAATCGGGTATAAATGGATCCATCATTAGGGTAAAGGTGGTCTTGCTTAGGTGAAAAACAACCTGAAATAACTATGTAGTATTAGATAATGGACAAATGTACCACTTTGAACATCATATTTTGGAGAAGTGTTGGTCTAGAATTATTACAAAAAGAGTACCAAAAGTTGCACACCCTCAACAGTGGATGTAGAGTTACCAAGAGCAAGTGAATGCACATCATTGACCAACTCTACAAAGAAGTCAATCCATAGGAAGCAAAGATATGCATTGCCATTGACTCTAGAGTCCGGCATGCCATAATCATGATCTCCTGCTTCTTGTCTTCATTTTATAACTGGAACAAGCCAAAAACAAGAGCAAGCAAGCCCTTGAATAAGACTTGCGAATAAGATTTTCATTGGCAACTATCAAAAACTATGTGGTTGTTATTCATACATGTGCTCATGAACTAGCTCATCCATGTGTGGCTTTATCTCCTCTCCCACATTAACAAATGAATGAGTTTAAGTAAAAAAAAAGCTTGAAAAGATAAATTTATTAGCAGCAAGCCAAAAAGTGCTGGACAGTTCATGGTAGGACAGGTAGGTAGCAAGCACAAGTGTAAACATCTAGTTAACCCACCTTCAGGAGAGGGAGACAGGCACAAGAGGACAATTCTTTTTTCTAATGAGGGCCAAGAGAACAAACTAAAGAAACAGAGATAGGATACTACTCCCTCCGGTCCATATTATCTGGCGCAAGTTAGAATGACACAGTCTCCTATATTACACTTTGACCATTCATTTGCTTTATATTATATTATTTATGCTTATGCACTTATAATCATTGGATAATATAATTTCTTACAAATTTAATCATATAAAGTTTGTATTATAATAGTTAAAAATTATTAGCCTAATTATTAATCAAAGTTTTTAAAGTTTGAATCTTGATATGCGTGTACGCCAGATAAAATGAACCAGAGGGAGTAGTAATTATGGGCAACGTTGAAATATTTGAATCTGAAAGATAAACAAGAAAGATTTTTTTTCATAATTAACATGCTGGAAACATATGAGATTAGTCACGAACACAAATTGTCTTAACACTATGCTTGGACGGCTGAACTATATACATCAAGATGTCTCCCACTACATCATTTCTTCACACTGTCTCGCAGCTCAAGGATAATGGATGGGAACAGCTGCACCAACTTAACAAAACCCTCAGTTAACACAGCCTCCTTGAAGTTTTTGTCTACTGCAAAGAAGCCAATGCACCTCTGCTTCAACTCCGGGCAGCTATACATTTCAGCGCAAGCTAATGTTGTGGCAACTGTATCCACAGACACACTGTTCCACAATTTCTGGGCACAGAGAAGTTTCAGCCGGTCCAACGCATATCGATCAGCTGCAGCAAGCAAATGCTCTAACATCTCAGTTGGAGCATCCCCAAGCTCGTCATCTCCTGGCAAAGAGTCAGTGTACATGAACTGAAGCATAACCTTGAATGTTGAAGCCGTGATGTCGTGTACAGTGATGTATGACATTGTAGCCTCAGCCATGGAACCCAGTAGTTCTGCCCGGAAGACCGGAGAGCGGGCGGCAAGCACAGCTCGATGTGCATGGAACGTCTCACTGTCAATGGTGAATGCAACATCTGTCCCATCCGCGGTATCCAGGAGGGTGCCGAAATGTTTGGCAATGTCCGAAGGCGGCACAGGAATAAGCTCGTCATTTGACAACCTGATGGTGCATAGAAACTTGATGTGTCCGTCCTTGATGTATTTGTTGACCAGATTGTTCGGGTCACCTAGCGAACTGAGCATAAGCATACGAAAATAATCATCTAATCGCTTGAACAAAACTGGTTGCCCATAGTCCTTGTCTATCAGGAGCACCTCGAAGATGGCCTTAACGCTGCAGGACTTGCTCAGAAGCTCCAGGTCAATTAAAAGAAATTGGAACAATTTGTCTTCTACACCTAGCCCATCCGGGTCGAACTTTATCCTCCACAGGTACCCACCGGCAGAGAAGGCGTCAGAGTGAACGTTCTTGCCACCGGCGAGGTGCATGGCTTGCTTGTAATTTACCTTTGAACTCCACGACAGCCGAGGCAGAATCCACCTTGGTGGTCTGCACTGGCGCCTCCGCTGGCCCTGACGTGCGCTGTCGCTTGCTTGCTGCATAATTAGGGCCAGGAGATCGAGAACAAGAGTAAATTTTACAGCTAAGTACCAGACAATTTACCATTCATCAGGCAGGAAAGTTACCATCGCCAGCCTCATCACCGACTCCCATCATCCTGTGGTGCCGCTGGGTCTCCCAACTCAGTAGCTAGGTTTTGACTCCAGCAGGGCGTCTAGCAAAGAGAGTTGCCAAGGCTAGGTAGTGAAGCCAATCCGATCCCTAGGCGCAGCCAAGATATGAAGAGTGGTGCGGGTAAAAGAAAGATAAAAATATCTTAAAGACCTCATAACACCTTAAATTCAACAAATAGTTTCAAAACTTGCATAAATGGCAATATAAATTGTTCAAACACAAGATAAATATGCAGATATATTAAAGAAATGCCAAATATATAAATCATTCAAACACAAGATAAAACCTTACATAAATATGCAGATATTAAATAAATGCTGAACATATAAATCGTTCAAACAAGTGAGCAGTCCTAAGCCCCAACTATACGCAGATAAGCTGAATCATAAATTCATATTTCACAATCTGCCGATCAACAATGTCAGGCATATGGAAACCTTCGTCTCAGTCTTTACTGTCTACCAACTACTCATTCACATTTCACAATGTCAATCACCAAATTTAATCATGTGCAAACATCTAGTCTACTGTCTCAGTATACTCATTTAACTCACCAGAGATGCAGTCTTGCAGATGCGGCGAGCGGCAACTGCGGTCGGCCCAGCCACTGGCGCACTGCGCAGGGGTGCTGTTCACGGACAAGCGCTCGGCTGCACAGCCCGTGCTGGAGGACGGGGAGTCGGGGACGGCCGGGTCGGGGGGCGCTCAACAGGAAGGCGTCGGGATCAGGACAAACGGGACGGCGGCGGCATCTCGGGAGGCGGCGTCGGTCGGGTCGAGGGGGGGGGGCTCAGCAGGAAGGCGTCGGGATCAGGACAAACGGGGCGGCGGCATCGGCATCGGCATCGGCATCTAGGGAGGTGGCGTCGCTGTCCAGGTCGCCGTCTAGCAGGGGTTTGGCGGCGCTAGCACTCGAGTAGTGGTGGTTGTGGCCACTCGAGCGCAGGCAAAGCCGCCGTCAGGCGGGGTGTCGGACTCTCGGGGACCGGAGGGGGACTAGCGGATAGGGTTGTGGTAAACAGGCCAGTGGTCGTGTGTGGGCGGGCTCAAGTGGCCGAAATAGGCCCATGTTGTGGCAGAGTTTGGATTCGTCCCAAGTCTGCATTATATTTCGATGTGAACAGCACCAATGTCTCAAAAAATACATCTCGTTTTTTTAAAGAGTCTATTTTTAATATATAGAAAATAATAATATTTAAGATAGGTGATAAATGTTATTAAATTAATAGTGGAATATTTTTAGTAAATATATTTGGTAATATATATTTTGTAAATCTTGTTAAAATTAAAACAGTTTAATTAAATATAAGATGTGTAATTATTTTGTGATGGAGCGAGTACGCTTCAACGTCTATAATGTGTACTTATGGAGCAATGACGCCATCTAACAGAATCCCAAAAACTGAAAAAGTGTGTTGCATATGATTTTGTACCTTCCATATATCTTTTTTGACTTTTACATATAACAAAGTGCATTATGTTTCATTAAATGTTCAATTAGACATACAACACTGTAAATTTTTGCAACAGCGGGCGGAATGTCATCTAGTTCAATAAGGAAGTTGATCCATAGGAAGCAAAAATATGCATCGCCATTGACTCTCGGAGAATCAAAAAATCCCACCAAAGGACCCGTGCTATTGATGATTCTTTTCACAGCACGAGAAACAAACACGGTGAGAATGAAATACAACTCGCGTTTTCCGTGCTGCGGGCTGAAAACCATGGTCGTAGTACTGCACCGCAGTTCCAAACACGCCCTAATCATGATCTCCTTCTGGTCTTCATTTCATAATTGCAACAAGCCTAAAACTAGAGCAAGCAAGCCCTTGGATAGACTTGCGAATAAGATGTTCATTGGCAACTATCAAAGACAATATATGCTTGTGATTCATACAAGTGCTCATCAACTAGCTCATTCATGTGTGGCTTTATCTCCTCTCCCACATTAACAAAGGAATGAGTTTAAGTAAAAAAGAAAAAGCTTGCAAAGATAAATTTGTTAGCAGCAAACAAAATAGTGCTGGACAGTTCATGGTAAGACTGGTATGTAGCAAGCGCAAGTGTAAACGTCCAGCTTAACCCACCTTCACGAGGGGGGACAGGGACAACGGGGCAAATTTTTTTAAGAGGGCCATGAAAATGAACTAAAGAAACAGAGATAGGATATTAGTAATTATGAGCAATCTCTACGTACTCGCACTTGAAACATAGATAAGAAATAACTTTTTTCCTAATTAACATGCTTGAAATGTATGAGATTGATTGTAATCAAGTACTAATTAAAATTATCTTAACACTGTGCTTGGACAGTTGAACTATTACATCAAGATGTCTCCCACTAAAATCATGCCCCAACACCATCTCGCAGCTCAACGATAATGGATGGGAACCGCTGCACTAACTTAACAAAACCCTCAGTTAACACGGCCTTCTTGAAGTTTTTCTTCAGTGCGAAGAAGCCAATGCACCTCTTCTTCAACTCCAGGCAGCTGTACATTTCAGCGCAAGCTAATGTTGTAGACTTGTAGCCACTGTATCCACTGACACAATGTCCCACAGTTCTGGGCACAGAGAAGTTTCAGACGGTCCAATGCATATCGGTCAGCTGCAGCAAGCAAATGCTCTAACATCTCGGTTGGAGCGTCCCCAAGCTCGTCATCCCCTGGCAAAGAGTCAGTGTACATGAACTGAAGCATAACCTTGAACGTTGCAGGAGTGATGTCGTGTAGATTGATGTGTGTCATTGTAGCCTCTGCCATGGAACCCAGGAGCTCGGCCCGGAAGACCGGAGAGCGGGCGGCAAGCACAGCTCGATGTGCATGGAACGTCTCACCGTCGACGGTGAACGCCACGTCCGTCCCGTCCGCGGTATCCAGGAGGGTGCCAAGATGTTTGACAATGTCCGAAGGCGGCACAGGAATAGGTTTGCCAGCTAACACCCTGATGGTGCATAGAAACTTGATGTATCCGTCATTCACGTATTTGTGGATCAGATTGTCGGTATTATCCGGCAAACTGACGTTCCAGATAAGGCTGTGAGCATAAGGCTTCCGAGATTGCCGGGTCACCAACCCAGCAAGCAAAACTGGTTGCCCATAGTCCTTGTCTATCAGGAGCACCTCGAAGATGGCCTTAACATTGCGGGACTTGCTCACAAGCTCGAGGCAAATGGAAAGTTCCTCGCGACTTTCGTCTCCTACCCTCATCAGGGCAAACCCATTTGGGAAGAAGTTTATTCTCCACACGTGTCCGCCGGCGGAGAAGACATCGGAGTGGACAGCCTTGCCAGCGGCGAGGTGCATGGCTTGCTCGAAGTTTACTTTGAACTCGATGACGGCCGAGGCGGAATCCATCGTGGTGGTCTGCGCCGGTGCCTCCGTCGCCCCCGACGTGCGCTGCCGCTTTCTTGCTGCATAATTAGGGCCAGCAGAGCGAGAGTAAATTTGGCAGCCAAGTACTGGATCGGACAATTTACTGTTCATCAGGCAGGGAAGTTACCATCGGCAGCCTTATTGCCGCCCCCCATCATCCCGTGGTACCGCAGGCTGTCCCAACTCAGTAGCTAGGTTTTGGCTCCAGCAGGGCGTTCAGCAAAGGCGGTTGCCAGATCAAGGTAGTGAAGCTAATCCAATCCCTAGGCGCAGCCGAGATATGAAGGGTTGTGCTGGTAAAAAAAAAGATAGACGATCTCAGAATACCTTAAGTAATAAGCTGACGACGTCTAAGTGCCAGATCCATAACACTAAACAAGACATGGGGATAATAATTAGTATGGCAGCTGATGCATAAGTATGAATAAACCCTAATTTGGAATATAAACAAGGACCGACTACAACATTCAAGATGCGCCACACAGATCCACGAACATCATCGACCATTCCCATAGACTCAGCAATAAAATCAAGTGCATATGACAGTGGACAAGAACAAACAACAAGTGCTAATAAAGGAAATACACATTTGCTTATCAGATCCAGTCATAATCACCACAAGAAAAGGCAAGAAACACCTGGATATGAACAAAAAGAACGATTTACCCTACGAGGAGGAGCAAATCGAAAGAGCTCCGGTCCGCATCATCTGTTACGAACCACAATGTCTCGCCTATGAGAACTTGGGGAGGGGCGGCAAGCTTCTCCGATGGGTTCCCTTCCAGGAACCCCAGCGACGCTATGACGGCACAACGAGAGAGCGAGTGGAGGAGAGCGAGAGAGCGGTGGCGAGGAAGCGAGTGGTGAATGAGAGAGGTAACCCTAGCAGGTCAATGCGGAAGCGGTTTTTATTCAGTGCATTGTGCAGGCCAACAAGGCCCACCCCGCGTGGCCCATCCAAGCCTGGCTTTGCAGAAACGAGCACCCACGCCATTTCTAGGAAGCCCGGCAAACACCCCCTCGTGAGCTTGTGGGCAGGGCCATCACCAGAGGGGCTCCGGTTCGAAATACAAATTGGAGCCCTTTAATGAATGGCTAGTAAAACTAATGCATATTTTTACTCATCAAATATATAACTTAAATATGTAATGTTCAATACAATATGCAGAAATATAACAAACATTAACTCTAAAATAGGAAAGGTATTACTAACCTCAAGTTCTATTGAAAAGCATCATCCGTCTGGTATTTCTTGAAATGAAATTTTTAATTGTGTCTTCATAATTAATCTTCTCAACTTTTTGCAAAAAAAAATCTTCTCAAAGACATCATTTTCAAGTGCTATTAGTGCCAATCCATTGAGTCTTTCTTGTGTCATAGTAGAACGTAAGTAGGATTTCAATAACTTGAGTATATGATAATGCAGAAAACCTTCTAGAGAATTTGTCCCTAAGACCATGCTCAATGGACAAGTCTCTTTTAGGGCCCTTTTGCACCAAAATATCAATCAAGTGCATTCCAAGTTCTTGGATCAAATATGTCAGGCTGAAAAGAATTATTCATGTCACTGGCAATAGGAGCCTGAGCCTCTTCTTCAACTTCTGCAGTAGGAGCCTGAGCCTCCTCTTCAATTTCTGTAGTAGGATCTTGAGCCCCAACCTCTACTGGTATCATCACAATCAATTAGCCTGAGCCTCTTCTTCAATTTCTGGAGTAGGAGCCTGAGCCCCAGCATCTACTGTATCTGTATCATCACCATGACCATCATCAACATTAGCATTTGGACTTTCTATGACAAGAAATCTTTCAAGAGCACCCTTCTGAGACTAATATATTGCCCGCACTAACACCACAGTGGCATTTTAGGTGATGCAAAGTAACAACCAAATGCAATATAAAATAAAATAGATTGAAGGTTCACAGAAAAATTATATTATTTAATCTAAAAAGGATCAAACTTATATTGTCGAATACAACAAGGATTAACTTAATATAACACTACAGGCCATATTAAGTCCAAAGTTTATTCTATCAAATGTATTCTATGGAATTTGTAAGGCGCTGGCGCCCCCCACTGCTGCATCTTGCTTGGAGCTCGGAGACAAAGTGACATGCCTCGCGTTGACCCCGCATCCGCCCTCCGCCGCCGGCGGTTGGATCAAAAGCTACAAAGTGAACCGACCTGGAACTGGAAGAGTCTCCAACCCGTGATCTCCTGGACATGTGTTGGCGTCACGTGGCGATGAAGATGGTGATGGAGATCGCCCTAGCCGGGTGAGGTCGACAGCAGCGCTCCTGGCCGTCTTGGCGGAGGCTGTGCTCGCTCGTTTCCGTCTAGGCGTAGGCAAAGGATGTCACACGCGTTGGAAGATGCCACGACGAAGCCCTAGGTGCAGCCACTGAGCAAGTGATGAGGGCGCCGCGATCACGACGGCGCGGGGGCTGTTGGCCTGCGATCGCAGCGGCGCCAACGCTATGGGCGGCCAGCAGGGTTTCTCGCCGGTGATAGCGGCCTCATTGGCGGCGGTGTCCTCAGTGCGTGTTTTTTATTGGTTTTATTTTTTTCGGCGATACCAGGTTTTGATCGCAGCTCGTGCATCAAAGCCTGTGCGGTACTCGTTGAAGCCTGTGCGGTGCCGAGTGTTGAAGCCTCATCCCTATCGATACAGATAACAGTGGTCGTAGGATTGCGATGAAGCCTTTGAATGGTGTTTTTTAGCTGTTGATTTGAATGAAGATGATTTCCTGGGTGCAATAGGTTTGGTGCACAGTGTTTCGGTTTCTCAGCGGGGGACAATTTCTTTGGTGTACCTATGATAGTTTGAATTGTTCCATTATAGTAGAGATTGAGCTACTGCATCTAATCTTTGTCTCTTCTTACACTTCTCAACATCAGAATCATACTTTCTATATCTACTTGACATGATGAGGATCAATCCTGTTTACAAATACATAAAAAAGATTTATATAGGTACATCCTACAGGTTGCATCGCAGTTTGCCAACACACAATTTCAGAAGATTAAAGTTCAATTCAGTTAATCAAATTGGGAATCACCTGAGGTCCCCGCTGGCTGCTGCTGTTTGCTCTGGCATCCTGGCAACCGGCGATGACGCAACGCAAGAGGCAAGAAGAAGGGTCAAAGAAACAAAGACGAGAGGTCGCGAGGATGGGAGTCGAGCGGATGCCTACTGGATGCTTGCTGCTAGGTGCCGGGCTTGATGTTTCAAACTTCTGATTATCGTTGGGTACTGGGCTAAGGGATGAGAGGGGGGGGGGGGCTGAATTTTGGGGCCCTGTTCGGGCGCCCACCTCACACCTGGCCATCAACGGCTCTGTTTGTGGGAGCCTGGCTAGCAGGGTCTTATAAGAAACCAAACAAACCAAGGTTGTATTGTGGAAGCCTGGTCAGGAACCAAACAAACCCGTAGTGAAGCCAATCTGATCTCTAGGCGTGGCCTAGATATGTAGGGTGGTGCTGGTAAAAAATGATAAAAGATCGCATAATACCTTAAATTCAACAAATAAGTTCAAAATTTGCATAAATGCAATAGAAATTTCTCAAAGACAAGTTAAGGTCTTACATAAATATGCAGATATCAAAGAAATGTCGAATATATAAATCTCTACTCTAAAAAGAGTGAACTAGATCGTTCATCAACCCATGGCCAGCGCCCGCCCGTCTCCGTCGAAGTCGCAAGTCGCGGCATTTTTCGCGCAAAATTCGCGGCTACGCGGTCGGTGGGATTCGAACTCGTGACCTCTCCCTCACGCGATACCTCCTCTGCCACCTGCACTACACACTCACATGCGTCTATATGCCATTTCAGTTACTCAAATATTATACTAAAACAATTGAAAATTGATTGTTTGAGCCCCTAAACGAATTCAAATCAAAAAGTTGTCAACCACAAAGTTTCATAACTTTTCGAGCACTACATTTTTCATATAGAAAGTTTTTCCATCCGAGGTCTTTTGAAAAATTCAAATTTTAAAATTTTGAATTTCAAACGTAGTTTTGCATGACAAGATGAATTCAAATGAAAAAGTGGTCAACTACAATGTTTCATAACTTTTTGAGATCTACAAATTTCATTTAGGAAGTTTTTCCATCCGAGGTCTTTTAAAAAATTTGAATTTTAAAATTTTAAAATTTTGAATTTCAAACGTAGTTTTCCATGACAAGATAAATTCAAATTAAAAAGTGGTCAACTACAATGTTTCAATACCTTTCGAGATCTACAAACTTCATTTAGGAAGTTTTTCCATCCGAAATTGTGGTGCTAACATTGTTCACAAATCTTATATATCTCTCTTGTAGTTTCATGGAACTACATGAGAGACATATAGATTTTGTGAACAACGTAATTATTACTTTGTCGAATAAAGAAATGACCAATATAAAGTTTGTAGATCATGAAAAGTTATGAAACTTTGTAGTTGAAAACTTTTTTATTTGAATTCGTTTAGGGCACCAAAATGTGGTTTGAAAAATTGCTTTGCCGAGTGTTTTACTTTGGCACTCGGCAAAGAAGCCTTTGCCGAGTGCTTTTTTTTGGCTCTCGGCAAAGAAGTTTCTTTGCCGAGTGTTTTTTTTGCTCTCGGCAAAGAAACTTCTTTGCCGAGAGCCGTTTATCGGACGCTCGGCAAAGGCTTCTTTGCCGAGTGCAGAGGCTTTGCCGAGTGTTTTTTATTTGGCTCTCGGCAAAGCCTTCTTTGTCGAGCGCCCGAAAAAAAACGCTCGGCAAAGCCTCCGGCGCTCGGCAAAGAAGTGGATTCCGGTAGTGAGTAGACAGGAAATGCAACATAATCATAAGGAGAAATTGAGAAACAAACAACATTATGTGGTAATATTCAGAAAAGCTTTCATCTTCCATAAACCTTGAATTTCTGTCCGAAGAATGTGCACGCTCCTGTTACTGAAAAACTACATCATAGGCTTCTTATGATTCACTTGTGAGAATAAAAAAAATCAGACTCTCTTCATTCTTTCGAGAAAGAATCTGTCGACAGCAAAACGTGATCAGGGAGTTCATATTTGAATTTGGGAATCAAATACAACTGAAAATAATTATTAAATTTGGGCCAAAAACACCCCTGTAAAACTGACTAAGGTCGGTTTCGGTTTAGTTGTTCAAGGGATGGCAACAGACAAAACAGGCCCAGGCCAGTCTTGTTCCATTGGAATTTGGAGGAATTTGAACAAGAGGTTGAAGTTCATGGATAGTTTCCTTTGTGTCGCTCTTCCTCATCAATTTCTTGTGTTTTTCCTATCCTCCATCCGAACATTCCATCTTGCAGTTTCTTTTGTTTTTCAATTTATAGGATTCAAGATATTAGGACATTCTATGCACGTTTTTCCTATTCCTACATTTCCATAATCTCGTGTTCCAAAGAGACCCTTAATCGGGTATAAATGGATCCATCATTAGGGTAAAGGTGGTCTTGCTTAGGTGAAAAACAACCTGAAATAACTATGTAGTATTAGATAATGGACAAATGTACCACTTTGAACATCATATTTTGGAGAAGTGTTGGTCTAGAATTATTACAAAAAGAGTACCAAAAGTTGCACACCCTCAACAGTGGATGTAGAGTTACCAAGAGCAAGTGAATGCACATCATTGACCAACTCTACAAAGAAGTCAATCCATAGGAAGCAAAGATATGCATTGCCATTGACTCTAGAGTCCGGCATGCCATAATCATGATCTCCTGCTTCTTGTCTTCATTTTATAACTGGAACAAGCCAAAAACAAGAGCAAGCAAGCCCTTGAATAAGACTTGCGAATAAGATTTTCATTGGCAACTATCAAAAACTATGTGGTTGTTATTCATACATGTGCTCATGAACTAGCTCATCCATGTGTGGCTTTATCTCCTCTCCCACATTAACAAATGAATGAGTTTAAGTAAAAAAAAAGCTTGAAAAGATAAATTTATTAGCAGCAAGCCAAAAAGTGCTGGACAGTTCATGGTAGGACAGGTAGGTAGCAAGCACAAGTGTAAACATCTAGTTAACCCACCTTCAGGAGAGGGAGACAGGCACAAGAGGACAATTCTTTTTTCTAATGAGGGCCAAGAGAACAAACTAAAGAAACAGAGATAGGATACTACTCCCTCCGGTCCATATTATCTGGCGCAAGTTAGAATGACACAGTCTCCTATATTACACTTTGACCATTCATTTGCTTTATATTATATTATTTATGCTTATGCACTTATAATCATTGGATAATATAATTTCTTACAAATTTAATCATATAAAGTTTGTATTATAATAGTTAAAAATTATTAGCCTAATTATTAATCAAAGTTTTTAAAGTTTGAATCTTGATATGCGTGTACGCCAGATAAAATGAACCAGAGGGAGTAGTAATTATGGGCAACGTTCAAATATTTGAATCTGAAAGATAAACAAGAAAGATTTTTTTTCATAATTAACATGCTGGAAACATATGAGATTAGTCACGAACACAAATTGTCTTAACACTATGCTTGGACGGCTGAACTATATACATCAAGATGTCTCCCACTACATCATTTCTTCACACTGTCTCGCAGCTCAAGGATAATGGATGGGAACAGCTGCACCAACTTAACAAAACCCTCAGTTAACACAGCCTCCTTGAAGTTTGTGTCTACTGCAAAGAAGCCAATGCACCTCTGCTTCAACTCCGGGCAGCTATACATTTCAGCGCAAGCTAATGTTGTGGCAACTGTATCCACAGACACACTGTTCCACAATTTCTGGGCACAGAGAAGTTTCAGCCGGTCCAACGCATATCGATCAGCTGCAGCAAGCAAATGCTCTAACATCTCAGTTGGAGCATCCCCAAGCTCGTCATCTCCTGGCAAAGAGTCAGTGTACATGAACTGAAGCATAACCTTGAATGTTGAAGCCGTGATGTCGTGTACAGTGATGTATGACATTGTAGCCTCAGCCATGGAACCCAGTAGTTCTGCCCGGAAGACCGGAGAGCGGGCGGCAAGCACAGCTCGATGTGCATGGAACGTCTCACTGTCAATGGTGAATGCAACATCTGTCCCATCCGCGGTATCCAGGAGGGTGCCGAAATGTTTGGCAATGTCCGAAGGCGGCACAGGAATAAGCTCGTCATTTGACAACCTGATGGTGCATAGAAACTTGATGTGTCCGTCCTTGATGTATTTGTTGACCAGATTGTTCGGGTCACCTAGCGAACTGAGCATAAGCATACGAAAATAATCATCTAATCGCTTGAACAAAACTGGTTGCCCATAGTCCTTGTCTATCAGGAGCACCTCGAAGATGGCCTTAACGCTGCAGGACTTGCTCAGAAGCTCCAGGTCAATTAAAAGAAATTGGAACAATTTGTCTTCTACACCTAGCCCATCCGGGTCGAACTTTATCCTCCACAGGTACCCACCGGCAGAGAAGGCGTCAGAGTGAACGTTCTTGCCACCGGCGAGGTGCATGGCTTGCTTGTAATTTACCTTTGAACTCCACGACAGCCGAGGCAGAATCCACCTTGGTGGTCTGCACTGGCGCCTCCGCTGGCCCTGACGTGCGCTGTCGCTTGCTTGCTGCATAATTAGGGCCAGGAGATCGAGAACAAGAGTAAATTTTACAGCTAAGTACCAGACAATTTACCATTCATCAGGCAGGAAAGTTACCATCGCCAGCCTCATCACCGACTCCCATCATCCTGTGGTGCCGCTGGGTCTCCCAACTCAGTAGCTAGGTTTTGACTCCAGCAGGGCGTCTAGCAAAGAGAGTTGCCAAGGCTAGGTAGTGAAGCCAATCCGATCCCTAGGCGCAGCCAAGATATGAAGAGTGGTGCGGGTAAAAGAAAGATAAAAATATCTTAAAGACCTCATAACACCTTAAATTCAACAAATAGTTTCAAAACTTGCATAAATGGCAATATAAATTGTTCAAACACAAGATAAATATGCAGATATATTAAAGAAATGCCAAATATATAAATCATTCAAACACAAGATAAAACCTTACATAAATATGCAGATATTAAATAAATGCTGAACATATAAATCGTTCAAACAAGTGAGCAGTCCTAAGCCCCAACTATACGCAGATAAGCTGAATCATAAATTCATATTTCACAATCTGCCGATCAACAATGTCAGGCATATGGAAACCTTCGTCTCAGTCTTTACTGTCTACCAACTACTCATTCACATTTCACAATGTCAATCACCAAATTTAATCATGTGCAAACATCTAGTCTACTGTCTCAGTATACTCATTTAACTCACCAGAGATGCAGTCTTGCAGATGCGGCGAGCGGCAACTGCGGTCGGCCCAGCCACTGGCGCACTGCGCAGGGGTGCTGTTCACGGACAAGCGCTCGGCTGCACAGCCCGTGCTGGAGGACGGGGAGTCAGGGACGGCCGGGTCGGGGGGCGCTCAACAGGAAGGCGTCGGGATCAGGACAAACGGGACGGCGGCGGCATCTCGGGAGGCGGCGTCGGTCGGGTCGAGGGGGGGGCTCAGCAGGAAGGCGTCGGGATCAGGACAAACGGGGCGGCGGCATCGGCATCGGCATCGGCATCTAGGGAGGTGGCGTCGCTGTCCAGGTCGCCGTCTAGCAGGGGTTTGGCGGCGCTAGAACTCGAGTAGTGGTGGTTGTGGCCACTCGAGCGCAGGCAAAGCCGCCGTCAGGCGGGGTGTCGGACTCTCGGGGACCGGAGGGGGACTAGCGGATAGGGTTGTGGTAAACAGGCCAGTGGTCGTGTGTGGGCGGGCTCAAGTGGCCGAAATAGGCCCATGTTGTGGCAGAGTTTGGATTCGTCCCAAGTCTGCATTATATTTCGATGTGAACAGCACCAATGTCTCAAAAAATACATCTCGTTTTTTTAAAGAGTCTATTTTTAATATATAGAAAATAATAATATTTAAGATAGGTGATAAATGTTATTAAATTAATAGTGGAATATTTTTAGTAAATATATTTGGTAATATATATTTTGTAAATCTTGTTAAAATTAAAACAGTTTAATTAAATATAAGATGTGTAATTATTTTGTGATGGAGCGAGTACGCTTCAACGTCTATAATGTGTACTTATGGAGCAATGACGCCATCTAACAGAATCCCAAAAACTGAAAAAGTGTGTTGCATATGATTTTGTACCTTCCATATATCTTTTTTGACTTTTACATATAACAAAGTGCATTATGTTTCATTAAATGTTCAATTAGACATACAACACTGTAAATTTTTGCAACAGCGGGCGGAATGTCATCTAGTTCAATAAGGAAGTTGATCCATAGGAAGCAAAAATATGCATCGCCATTGACTCTCGGAGAATCAAAAAATCCCACCAAAGGACCCGTGCTATTGATGATTCTTTTCACAGCACGAGAAACAAACACGGTGAGAATGAAATACAACTCGCGTTTTCCGTGCTGCGGGCTGAAAACCATGGTCGTAGTACTGCACCGCAGTTCCAAACACGCCCTAATCATGATCTCCTTCTGGTCTTCATTTCATAATTGCAACAAGCCTAAAACTAGAGCAAGCAAGCCCTTGGATAGACTTGCGAATAAGATGTTCATTGGCAACTATCAAAGACAATATATGCTTGTGATTCATACAAGTGCTCATCAACTAGCTCATTCATGTGTGGCTTTATCTCCTCTCCCACATTAACAAAGGAATGAGTTTAAGTAAAAAAGAAAAAGCTTGCAAAGATAAATTTGTTAGCAGCAAACAAAATAGTGCTGGACAGTTCATGGTAAGACTGGTATGTAGCAAGCGCAAGTGTAAACGTCCAGCTTAACCCACCTTCACGAGGGGGGACAGGGACAACGGGGCAAATTTTTTTAAGAGGGCCATGAAAATGAACTAAAGAAACAGAGATAGGATATTAGTAATTATGAGCAATCTCTACGTACTCGCACTTGAAACATAGATAAGAAATAACTTTTTTCCTAATTAACATGCTTGAAATGTATGAGATTGATTGTAATCAAGTACTAATTAAAATTATCTTAACACTGTGCTTGGACAGTTGAACTATTACATCAAGATGTCTCCCACTAAAATCATGCCCCAACACCATCTCGCAGCTCAACGATAATGGATGGGAACCGCTGCACTAACTTAACAAAACCCTCAGTTAACACGGCCTTCTTGAAGTTTTTCTTCAGTGCGAAGAAGCCAATGCACCTCTTCTTCAACTCCAGGCAGCTGTACATTTCAGCGCAAGCTAATGTTGTAGGCTTGTAGCCACTGTATCCACTGACACAATGTCCCACAGTTCTGGGCACAGAGAAGTTTCAGACGGTCCAATGCATATCGGTCAGCTGCAGCAAGCAAATGCTCTAACATCTCGGTTGGAGCGTCCCCAAGCTCGTCATCCCCTGGCAAAGAGTCAGTGTACATGAACTGAAGCATAACCTTGAACGTTGCAGGAGTGATGTCGTGTAGATTGATGTGTGTCATTGTAGCCTCTGCCATGGAACCCAGGAGCTCGGCCCGGAAGACCGGAGAGCGGGCGGCAAGCACAGCTCGATGTGCATGGAACGTCTCACCGTCGACGGTGAACGCCACGTCCGTCCCGTCCGCGGTATCCAGGAGGGTGCCAAGATGTTTGACAATGTCCGAAGGCGGCACAGGAATAGGTTTGCCAGCTAACACCCTGATGGTGCATAGAAACTTGATGTATCCGTCATTCACGTATTTGTGGATCAGATTGTCGGTATTATCCGGCAAACTGACGTTCCAGATAAGGCTGTGAGCATAAGGCTTCCGAGATTGCCGGGTCACCAACCCAGCAAGCAAAACTGGTTGCCCATAGTCCTTGTCTATCAGGAGCACCTCGAAGATGGCCTTAACATTGCGGGACTTGCTCACAAGCTCGAGGCAAATGGAAAGTTCCTCGCGACTTTCGTCTCCTACCCTCATCAGGGCAAACCCATTTGGGAAGAAGTTTATTCTCCACACGTGTCCGCCGGCGGAGAAGACATCGGAGTGGACAGCCTTGCCAGCGGCGAGGTGCATGGCTTGCTCGAAGTTTACTTTGAACTCGATGACGGCCGAGGCGGAATCCATCGTGGTGGTCTGCGCCGGTGCCTCCGTCGCCCCCGACGTGCGCTGCCGCTTTCTTGCTGCATAATTAGGGCCAGCAGAGCGAGAGTAAATTTGGCAGCCAAGTACTGGATCGGACAATTTACTGTTCATCAGGCAGGGAAGTTACCATCGGCAGCCTTATTGCCGCCCCCCATCATCCCGTGGTACCGCAGGCTGTCCCAACTCAGTAGCTAGGTTTTGGCTCCAGCAGGGCGTTCAGCAAAGGCGGTTGCCAGATCAAGGTAGTGAAGCTAATCCAATCCCTAGGCGCAGCCGAGATATGAAGGGTTGTGCTGGTAAAAAAAAAGATAGACGATCTCAGAATACCTTAAGTAATAAGCTGACGACGTCTAAGTGCCAGATCCATAACACTAAACAAGACATGGGGATAATAATTAGTATGGCAGCTGATGCATAAGTATGAATAAACCCTAATTTGGAATATAAACAAGGACCGACTACAACATTCAAGATGCGCCACACAGATCCACGAACATCATCGACCATTCCCATAGACTCAGCAATAAAATCAAGTGCATATGACAGTGGACAAGAACAAACAACAAGTGCTAATAAAGGAAATACACATTTGCTTATCAGATCCAGTCATAATCACCACAAGAAAAGGCAAGAAACACCTGGATATGAACAAAAAGAACGATTTACTCTACGAGGAGGAGCAAATCGAAAGAGCTCCGGTCCGCATCATCTGTTACGAACCACAATGTCTCGCCTATGAGAACTTGGGGAGGGGCGGCAAGCTTCTCCGATGGGTTCCCTTCCAGGAACCCCAGCGACGCTATGACGGCACAACGAGAGAGCGAGTGGAGGAGAGCGAGAGAGCGGTGGCGAGGAAGCGAGTGGTGAATGAGAGAGGTAACCCTAGCAGGTCAATGCGGAAGCGGTTTTTATTCAGTGCATTGTGCAGGCCAACAAGGCCCACCCCGCGTGGCCCATCCAAGCCTGGCTTTGCAGAAACGAGCACCCACGCCATTTCTAGGAAGCCCGGCAAACACCCCCTCGTGAGCTTGTGGGCAGGGCCATCACCAGAGGGGCTCCGGTTCGAATACAAATTGGAGCCCTTTAATGAATGGCTAGTAAAACTAATGCATATTTTTACTCATCAAATATATAACTTAAATATGTAATGTTCAATACAATATGCAGAAATATAACAAACATTAACTCTAAAATAGGAAAGGTATTACTAACCTCAAGTTCTATTGAAAAGCATCATCCGTCTGGTATTTCTTGAAATGAAATTTTTAATTGTGTCTTCATAATTAATCTTCTCAACTTTTTGCAAAAAAAAAATCTTCTCAAAGACATCATTTTCAAGTGCTATTAGTGCCAATCCATTGAGTCTTTCTTGTGTCATAGTAGAACGTAAGTAGGATTTCAATAACTTGAGTATATGATAATGCAGAAAACCTTCTAGAGAATTTGTCCCTAAGACCATGCTCAATGGACAAGTCTCTTTTAGGGCCCTTTTGCACCAAAATATCAATCAAGTGCATTCCAAGTTCTTGGATCAAATATGTCAGGCTGAAAAGAATTATTCATGTCACTGGCAATAGGAGCCTGAGCCTCTTCTTCAACTTCTGCAGTAGGAGCCTGAGCCTCCTCTTCAATTTCTGTAGTAGGATCTTGAGCCCCAACCTCTACTGGTATCATCACAATCAATTAGCCTGAGCCTCTTCTTCAATTTCTGGAGTAGGAGCCTGAGCCCCAGCATCTACTGTATCTGTATCATCACCATGACCATCATCAACATTAGCATTTGGACTTTCTATGACAAGAAATCTTTCAAGAGCACCCTTCTGAGACTAATATATTGCCCGCACTAACACCACAGTGGCATTTTAGGTGATGCAAAGTAACAACCAAATGCAATATAAAATAAAATAGATTGAAGGTTCACAGAAAAATTATATTATTTAATCCAAAAAGGATCAAACTTATATTGTCGAATACAACAAGGATTAACTTAATATAACACTACAGGCCATATTAAGTCCAAAGTTTATTCTATCAAATGTATTCTATGGAATTTGTAAGGCGCTGGCGCCCCCCCACTGCTGCATCTTGCTTGGAGCTCGGAGACAAAGTGACATGCCTCGCGTTGACCCCGCATCCGCCCTCCGCCGCCGGCGGTTGGATCAAAAGCTACAAAGTGAACCGACCTGAACTGGAAGAGTCTCCAACCCGTGATCTCCTGGACATGTGTTGGCGTCACGTGGCGATGAAGATGGTGATGGAGATCGCCCTAGCCGGGTGAGGTCGACAGCAGCGCTCCTGGCCGTCTTGGCGGAGGCTGTGCTCGCTCGTTTCCGTCTAGGCGTAGGCAAAGGATGTCACACGCGTTGGAAGATGCCACGACGAAGCCCTAGGTGCAGCCACTGAGCAAGTGATGAGGGCGCCGCGATCACGACGGCGCGGGGGGCTGTTGGCCTGCGATCGCAGCGGCGCCAACGCTATGGGCGGCCAGCAGGGTTTCTCGCCGGTGATAGCGGCCTCATTGGCGGCGGTGTCCTCAGTGCGTGTTTTTTATTGGTTTTATTTTTTTCGGCGATACCAGGTTTTGATCGCAGCTCGTGCATCAAAGCCTGTGCGGTACTCGTTGAAGCCTGTGCGGTGCCGAGTGTTGAAGCCTCATCCCTATCGATACAGATAACAGTGGTCGTAGGATTGCGATGAAGCCTTTGAATGGTGTTTTTTAGCTGTTGATTTGAATGAAGATGATTTCCTGGGTGCAATAGGTTTGGTGCACAGTGTTTCGGTTTCTCAGCGGGGGACAATTTCTTTGGTGTACCTATGATAGTTTGAATTGTTCCATTATAGTAGAGATTGAGCTACTGCATCTAATCTTTGTCTCTTCTTACACTTCTCAACATCAGAAATCATACTTTCTATATCTACTTGACATGATGAGGATCAATCCTGTTTACAAATACATAAAAAAGATTTATATAGGTACATCCTACAGGTTGCATCGCAGTTTGCCAACACACAATTTCAGAAGATTAAAGTTCAATTCAGTTAATCAAATTGGGAATCACCTGAGGTCCCCGCTGGCTGCTGCTGTTTGCTCTGGCATCCTGGCAACCGGCGATGACGCAACGCAAGAGGCAAGAAGAAGGGTCAAAGAAACAAAGACGAGAGGTCGCGAGGATGGGAGTCGAGCGGATGCCTACTGGATGCTTGCTGCTAGGTGCCGGGCTTGATGTTTCAAACTTCTGATTATCGTTGGGTACTGGGCTAAGGGATGAGAGGGGGGGGGGGGGCTGAATTTTGGGGCCCTGTTCGGGCGCCCACCTCACACCTGGCCATCAACGGCTCTGTTTGTGGGAGCCTGGCTAGCAGGGTCTTATAAGAAACCAAACAAACCAAGGTTGTATTGTGGAAGCCTGGTCAGGAACCCAAACAAACCCGTAGTGAAGCCAATCTGATCTCTAGGCGTGGCCTAGATATGTAGGGTGGTGCTGGTAAAAAATGATAAAAGATCGCATAATACCTTAAATTCAACAAATAAGTTCAAAATTTGCATAAATGCAATAGAAATTTCTCAAAGACAAGTTAAGGTCTTACATAAATATGCAGATATCAAAGAAATGTCGAATATATAAATCTCTACTCTAAAAAGAGTGAACTAGATCGTTCATCAACCCATGGCCAGCGCCCGCCCGTCTCCGTCGAAGTCGCAAGTCGCGGCATTTTTCGCGCAAAATTCGCGGCTACGCGGTCGGTGGGATTCGAACTCGTGACCTCTCCCTCACGCGATACCTCCTCTGCCACCTGCACTACACACTCACATGCGTCTATATGCCATTTCAGTTACTCAAATATTATACTAAAACAATTGAAAATTGATTGTTTGAGCCCCTAAACGAATTCAAATCAAAAAGTTGTCAACCACAAAGTTTCATAACTTTTCGAGCACTACATTTTTCATATAGAAAGTTTTTCCATCCGAGGTCTTTTGAAAAATTCAAATTTTAAAATTTTGAATTTCAAACGTAGTTTTGCATGACAAGATGAATTCAAATGAAAAAGTGGTCAACTACAATGTTTCATAACTTTTTGAGATCTACAAATTTCATTTAGGAAGTTTTTCCATCCGAGGTCTTTTAAAAAATTTGAATTTTAAAATTTTAAAATTTTGAATTTCAAACGTAGTTTTCCATGACAAGATAAATTCAAATTAAAAAGTGGTCAACTACAATGTTTCAATACCTTTCGAGATCTACAAACTTCATTTAGGAAGTTTTTCCATCCGAAATTGTGGTGCTAACATTGTTCACAAATCTTATATAT
Source organism: Saccharum hybrid cultivar R570 (assembly GCA_038087645.1). Taxonomy (NCBI): domain Eukaryota; kingdom Viridiplantae; phylum Streptophyta; class Magnoliopsida; order Poales; family Poaceae; genus Saccharum; species Saccharum hybrid cultivar. The sequence goes on along the minus strand of JAQSUU010000635.1, from coordinate 1,738,653 downwards.
CTCTCTTGTAGTTTCATGGAACTACATGAGAGACATATAGATTTTGTGAACAACGTAATTATTACTTTGTCGAATAAAGAAATGACCAATATAAAGTTTGTAGATCATGAAAAGTTATGAAACTTTGTAGTTGAAAACTTTTTTATTTGAATTCGTTTAGGGCACCAAAATGTGGTTTGAAAAATTGCTTTGCCGAGTGTTTTACTTTGGCACTCGGCAAAGAAGCCTTTGCCGAGTGCTTTTTTTTGGCTCTCGGCAAAGAAGTTTCTTTGCCGAGTGTTTTTTTTGCTCTCGGCAAAGAAACTTCTTTGCCGAGAGCCGTTTATCGGACGCTCGGCAAAGGCTTCTTTGCCGAGTGCAGAGGCTTTGCCGAGTGTTTTTTATTTGGCTCTCGGCAAAGCCTTCTTTGTCGAGCGCCCGAAAAAAAACGCTCGGCAAAGCCTCCGGCGCTCGGCAAAGAAGTGGATTCCGGTAGTGAGTAGACAGGAAATGCAACATAATCATAAGGAGAAATTGAGAAACAAACAACATTATGTGGTAATATTCAGAAAAGCTTTCATCTTCCATAAACCTTGAATTTCTGTCCGAAGAATGTGCACGCTCCTGTTACTGAAAAACTACATCATAGGCTTCTTATGATTCACTTGTGAGAATAAAAAAAATCAGACTCTCTTCATTCTTTCGAGAAAGAATCTGTCGACAGCAAAACGTGATCAGGGAGTTCATATTTGAATTTGGGAATCAAATACAACTGAAAATAATTATTAAATTTGGGCCAAAAACACCCCTGTAAAACTGACTAAGGTCGGTTTCGGTTTAGTTGTTCAAGGGATGGCAACAGACAAAACAGGCCCAGGCCAGTCTTGTTCCATTGGAATTTGGAGGAATTTGAACAAGAGGTTGAAGTTCATGGATAGTTTCCTTTGTGTCGCTCTTCCTCATCAATTTCTTGTGTTTTTCCTATCCTCCATCCGAACATTCCATCTTGCAGTTTCTTTTGTTTTTCAATTTATAGGATTCAAGATATTAGGACATTCTATGCACGTTTTTCCTATTCCTACATTTCCATAATCTCGTGTTCCAAAGAGACCCTTAATCGGGTATAAATGGATCCATCATTAGGGTAAAGGTGGTCTTGCTTAGGTGAAAAACAACCTGAAATAACTATGTAGTATTAGATAATGGACAAATGTACCACTTTGAACATCATATTTTGGAGAAGTGTTGGTCTAGAATTATTACAAAAAGAGTACCAAAAGTTGCACACCCTCAACAGTGGATGTAGAGTTACCAAGAGCAAGTGAATGCACATCATTGACCAACTCTACAAAGAAGTCAATCCATAGGAAGCAAAGATATGCATTGCCATTGACTCTAGAGTCCGGCATGCCATAATCATGATCTCCTGCTTCTTGTCTTCATTTTATAACTGGAACAAGCCAAAAACAAGAGCAAGCAAGCCCTTGAATAAGACTTGCGAATAAGATTTTCATTGGCAACTATCAAAAACTATGTGGTTGTTATTCATACATGTGCTCATGAACTAGCTCATCCATGTGTGGCTTTATCTCCTCTCCCACATTAACAAATGAATGAGTTTAAGTAAAAAAAAAGCTTGAAAAGATAAATTTATTAGCAGCAAGCCAAAAAGTGCTGGACAGTTCATGGTAGGACAGGTAGGTAGCAAGCACAAGTGTAAACATCTAGTTAACCCACCTTCAGGAGAGGGAGACAGGCACAAGAGGACAATTCTTTTTTCTAATGAGGGCCAAGAGAACAAACTAAAGAAACAGAGATAGGATACTACTCCCTCCGGTCCATATTATCTGGCGCAAGTTAGAATGACACAGTCTCCTATATTACACTTTGACCATTCATTTGCTTTATATTATATTATTTATGCTTATGCACTTATAATCATTGGATAATATAATTTCTTACAAATTTAATCATATAAAGTTTGTATTATAATAGTTAAAAATTATTAGCCTAATTATTAATCAAAGTTTTTAAAGTTTGAATCTTGATATGCGTGTACGCCAGATAAAATGAACCAGAGGGAGTAGTAATTATGGGCAACGTTCAAATATTTGAATCTGAAAGATAAACAAGAAAGATTTTTTTTCATAATTAACATGCTGGAAACATATGAGATTAGTCACGAACACAAATTGTCTTAACACTATGCTTGGACGGCTGAACTATATACATCAAGATGTCTCCCACTACATCATTTCTTCACACTGTCTCGCAGCTCAAGGATAATGGATGGGAACAGCTGCACCAACTTAACAAAACCCTCAGTTAACACAGCCTCCTTGAAGTTTGTGTCTACTGCAAAGAAGCCAATGCACCTCTGCTTCAACTCCGGGCAGCTATACATTTCAGCGCAAGCTAATGTTGTGGCAACTGTATCCACAGACACACTGTTCCACAATTTCTGGGCACAGAGAAGTTTCAGCCGGTCCAACGCATATCGATCAGCTGCAGCAAGCAAATGCTCTAACATCTCAGTTGGAGCATCCCCAAGCTCGTCATCTCCTGGCAAAGAGTCAGTGTACATGAACTGAAGCATAACCTTGAATGTTGAAGCCGTGATGTCGTGTACAGTGATGTATGACATTGTAGCCTCAGCCATGGAACCCAGTAGTTCTGCCCGGAAGACCGGAGAGCGGGCGGCAAGCACAGCTCGATGTGCATGGAACGTCTCACTGTCAATGGTGAATGCAACATCTGTCCCATCCGCGGTATCCAGGAGGGTGCCGAAATGTTTGGCAATGTCCGAAGGCGGCACAGGAATAAGCTCGTCATTTGACAACCTGATGGTGCATAGAAACTTGATGTGTCCGTCCTTGATGTATTTGTTGACCAGATTGTTCGGGTCACCTAGCGAACTGAGCATAAGCATACGAAAATAATCATCTAATCGCTTGAACAAAACTGGTTGCCCATAGTCCTTGTCTATCAGGAGCACCTCGAAGATGGCCTTAACGCTGCAGGACTTGCTCAGAAGCTCCAGGTCAATTAAAAGAAATTGGAACAATTTGTCTTCTACACCTAGCCCATCCGGGTCGAACTTTATCCTCCACAGGTACCCACCGGCAGAGAAGGCGTCAGAGTGAACGTTCTTGCCACCGGCGAGGTGCATGGCTTGCTTGTAATTTACCTTTGAACTCCACGACAGCCGAGGCAGAATCCACCTTGGTGGTCTGCACTGGCGCCTCCGCTGGCCCTGACGTGCGCTGTCGCTTGCTTGCTGCATAATTAGGGCCAGGAGATCGAGAACAAGAGTAAATTTTACAGCTAAGTACCAGACAATTTACCATTCATCAGGCAGGAAAGTTACCATCGCCAGCCTCATCACCGACTCCCATCATCCTGTGGTGCCGCTGGGTCTCCCAACTCAGTAGCTAGGTTTTGACTCCAGCAGGGCGTCTAGCAAAGAGAGTTGCCAAGGCTAGGTAGTGAAGCCAATCCGATCCCTAGGCGCAGCCAAGATATGAAGAGTGGTGCGGGTAAAAGAAAGATAAAAATATCTTAAAGACCTCATAACACCTTAAATTCAACAAATAGTTTCAAAACTTGCATAAATGGCAATATAAATTGTTCAAACACAAGATAAATATGCAGATATATTAAAGAAATGCCAAATATATAAATCATTCAAACACAAGATAAAACCTTACATAAATATGCAGATATTAAATAAATGCTGAACATATAAATCGTTCAAACAAGTGAGCAGTCCTAAGCCCCAACTATACGCAGATAAGCTGAATCATAAATTCATATTTCACAATCTGCCGATCAACAATGTCAGGCATATGGAAACCTTCGTCTCAGTCTTTACTGTCTACCAACTACTCATTCACATTTCACAATGTCAATCACCAAATTTAATCATGTGCAAACATCTAGTCTACTGTCTCAGTATACTCATTTAACTCACCAGAGATGCAGTCTTGCAGATGCGGCGAGCGGCAACTGCGGTCGGCCCAGCCACTGGCGCACTGCGCAGGGGTGCTGTTCACGGACAAGCGCTCGGCTGCACAGCCCGTGCTGGAGGACGGGGAGTCAGGGACGGCCGGGTCGGGGGGCGCTCAACAGGAAGGCGTCGGGATCAGGACAAACGGGACGGCGGCGGCATCTCGGGAGGCGGCGTCGGTCGGGTCGAGGGGGGGGGCTCAGCAGGAAGGCGTCGGGATCAGGACAAACGGGGGCGGCGGCATCGGCATCGGCATCGGCATCTAGGGAGGTGGCGTCGCTGTCCAGGTCGCCGTCTAGCAGGGGTTTGGCGGCGCTAGAACTCGAGTAGTGGTGGTTGTGGCCACTCGAGCGCAGGCAAAGCCGCCGTCAGGCGGGGTGTCGGACTCTCGGGGACCGGAGGGGGACTAGCGGATAGGGTTGTGGTAAACAGGCCAGTGGTCGTGTGTGGGCGGGCTCAAGTGGCCGAAATAGGCCCATGTTGTGGCAGAGTTTGGATTCGTCCCAAGTCTGCATTATATTTCGATGTGAACAGCACCAATGTCTCAAAAAATACATCTCGTTTTTTTTAAAGAGTCTATTTTTAATATATAGAAAATAATAATATTTAAGATAGGTGATAAATGTTATTAAATTAATAGTGGAATATTTTTAGTAAATATATTTGGTAATATATATTTTGTAAATCTTGTTAAAATTAAAACAGTTTAATTAAATATAAGATGTGTAATTATTTTGTGATGGAGCGAGTACGCTTCAACGTCTATAATGTGTACTTATGGAGCAATGACGCCATCTAACAGAATCCCAAAAACTGAAAAAGTGTGTTGCATATGATTTTGTACCTTCCATATATCTTTTTTGACTTTTACATATAACAAAGTGCATTATGTTTCATTAAATGTTCAATTAGACATACAACACTGTAAATTTTTGCAACAGCGGGCGGAATGTCATCTAGTTCAATAAGGAAGTTGATCCATAGGAAGCAAAAATATGCATCGCCATTGACTCTCGGAGAATCAAAAAATCCCACCAAAGGACCCGTGCTATTGATGATTCTTTTCACAGCACGAGAAACAAACACGGTGAGAATGAAATACAACTCGCGTTTTCCGTGCTGCGGGCTGAAAACCATGGTCGTAGTACTGCACCGCAGTTCCAAACACGCCCTAATCATGATCTCCTTCTGGTCTTCATTTCATAATTGCAACAAGCCTAAAACTAGAGCAAGCAAGCCCTTGGATAGACTTGCGAATAAGATGTTCATTGGCAACTATCAAAGACAATATATGCTTGTGATTCATACAAGTGCTCATCAACTAGCTCATTCATGTGTGGCTTTATCTCCTCTCCCACATTAACAAAGGAATGAGTTTAAGTAAAAAAGAAAAAGCTTGCAAAGATAAATTTGTTAGCAGCAAACAAAATAGTGCTGGACAGTTCATGGTAAGACTGGTATGTAGCAAGCGCAAGTGTAAACGTCCAGCTTAACCCACCTTCACGAGGGGGGACAGGGACAACGGGGCAAATTTTTTTAAGAGGGCCATGAAAATGAACTAAAGAAACAGAGATAGGATATTAGTAATTATGAGCAATCTCTACGTACTCGCACTTGAAACATAGATAAGAAATAACTTTTTTCCTAATTAACATGCTTGAAATGTATGAGATTGATTGTAATCAAGTACTAATTAAAATTATCTTAACACTGTGCTTGGACAGTTGAACTATTACATCAAGATGTCTCCCACTAAAATCATGCCCCAACACCATCTCGCAGCTCAACGATAATGGATGGGAACCGCTGCACTAACTTAACAAAACCCTCAGTTAACACGGCCTTCTTGAAGTTTTTCTTCAGTGCGAAGAAGCCAATGCACCTCTTCTTCAACTCCAGGCAGCTGTACATTTCAGCGCAAGCTAATGTTGTAGACTTGTAGCCACTGTATCCACTGACACAATGTCCCACAGTTCTGGGCACAGAGAAGTTTCAGACGGTCCAATGCATATCGGTCAGCTGCAGCAAGCAAATGCTCTAACATCTCGGTTGGAGCGTCCCCAAGCTCGTCATCCCCTGGCAAAGAGTCAGTGTACATGAACTGAAGCATAACCTTGAACGTTGCAGGAGTGATGTCGTGTAGATTGATGTGTGTCATTGTAGCCTCTGCCATGGAACCCAGGAGCTCGGCCCGGAAGACCGGAGAGCGGGCGGCAAGCACAGCTCGATGTGCATGGAACGTCTCACCGTCGACGGTGAACGCCACGTCCGTCCCGTCCGCGGTATCCAGGAGGGTGCCAAGATGTTTGACAATGTCCGAAGGCGGCACAGGAATAGGTTTGCCAGCTAACACCCTGATGGTGCATAGAAACTTGATGTATCCGTCATTCACGTATTTGTGGATCAGATTGTCGGTATTATCCGGCAAACTGACGTTCCAGATAAGGCTGTGAGCATAAGGCTTCCGAGATTGCCGGGTCACCAACCCAGCAAGCAAAACTGGTTGCCCATAGTCCTTGTCTATCAGGAGCACCTCGAAGATGGCCTTAACATTGCGGGACTTGCTCACAAGCTCGAGGCAAATGGAAAGTTCCTCGCGACTTTCGTCTCCTACCCTCATCAGGGCAAACCCATTTGGGAAGAAGTTTATTCTCCACACGTGTCCGCCGGCGGAGAAGACATCGGAGTGGACAGCCTTGCCAGCGGCGAGGTGCATGGCTTGCTCGAAGTTTACTTTGAACTCGATGACGGCCGAGGCGGAATCCATCGTGGTGGTCTGCGCCGGTGCCTCCGTCGCCCCCGACGTGCGCTGCCGCTTTCTTGCTGCATAATTAGGGCCAGCAGAGCGAGAGTAAATTTGGCAGCCAAGTACTGGATCGGACAATTTACTGTTCATCAGGCAGGGAAGTTACCATCGGCAGCCTTATTGCCGCCCCCCATCATCCCGTGGTACCGCAGGCTGTCCCAACTCAGTAGCTAGGTTTTGGCTCCAGCAGGGCGTTCAGCAAAGGCGGTTGCCAGATCAAGGTAGTGAAGCTAATCCAATCCCTAGGCGCAGCCGAGATATGAAGGGTTGTGCTGGTAAAAAAAAAGATAGACGATCTCAGAATACCTTAAGTAATAAGCTGACGACGTCTAAGTGCCAGATCCATAACACTAAACAAGACATGGGGATAATAATTAGTATGGCAGCTGATGCATAAGTATGAATAAACCCTAATTTGGAATATAAACAAGGACCGACTACAACATTCAAGATGCGCCACACAGATCCACGAACATCATCGACCATTCCCATAGACTCAGCAATAAAATCAAGTGCATATGACAGTGGAGAAGAACAAACAACAAGTGCTAATAAAGGAAATACACATTTGCTTATCAGATCCAGTCATAATCACCACAAGAAAAGGCAAGAAACACCTGGATATGAACAAAAAGAACGATTTACCCTACGAGGAGGAGCAAATCGAAAGAGCTCCGGTCCGCATCATCTGTTACGAACCACAATGTCTCGCCTATGAGAACTTGGGGAGGGGCGGCAAGCTTCTCCGATGGGTTCCCTTCCAGGAACCCCAGCGACGCTATGACGGCACAACGAGAGAGCGAGTGGAGGAGAGCGAGAGAGCGGTGGCGAGGAAGCGAGTGGTGAATGAGAGAGGTAACCCTAGCAGGTCAATGCGGAAGCGGTTTTTATTCAGTGCATTGTGCAGGCCAACAAGGCCCACCCCGCGTGGCCCATCCAAGCCTGGCTTTGCAGAAACGAGCACCCACGCCATTTCTAGGAAGCCCGGCAAACACCCCCTCGTGAGCTTGTGGGCAGGGCCATCACCAGAGGGGCTCCGGTTCGAAATACAAATTGGAGCCCTTTAATGAATGGCTAGTAAAACTAATGCATATTTTTACTCATCAAATATATAACTTAAATATGTAATGTTCAATACAATATGCAGAAATATAACAAACATTAACTCTAAAATAGGAAAGGTATTACTAACCTCAAGTTCTATTGAAAAGCATCATCCGTCTGGTATTTCTTGAAATGAAATTTTTAATTGTGTCTTCATAATTAATCTTCTCAACTTTTTGCAAAAAAAAATCTTCTCAAAGACATCATTTTCAAGTGCTATTAGTGCCAATCCATTGAGTCTTTCTTGTGTCATAGTAGAACGTAAGTAGGATTTCAATAACTTGAGTATATGATAATGCAGAAAACCTTCTAGAGAATTTGTCCCTAAGACCATGCTCAATGGACAAGTCTCTTTTAGGGCCCTTTTGCACCAAAATATCAATCAAGTGCATTCCAAGTTCTTGGATCAAATATGTCAGGCTGAAAAGAATTATTCATGTCACTGGCAATAGGAGCCTGAGCCTCTTCTTCAACTTCTGCAGTAGGAGCCTGAGCCTCCTCTTCAATTTCTGTAGTAGGATCTTGAGCCCCAACCTCTACTGGTATCATCACAATCAATTAGCCTGAGCCTCTTCTTCAATTTCTGGAGTAGGAGCCTGAGCCCCAGCATCTACTGTATCTGTATCATCACCATGACCATCATCAACATTAGCATTTGGACTTTCTATGACAAGAAATCTTTCAAGAGCACCCTTCTGAGACTAATATATTGCCCGCACTAACACCACAGTGGCATTTTAGGTGATGCAAAGTAACAACCAAATGCAATATAAAATAAAATAGATTGAAGGTTCACAGAAAAATTATATTATTTAATCCAAAAAGGATCAAACTTATATTGTCGAATACAACAAGGATTAACTTAATATAACACTACAGGCCATATTAAGTCCAAAGTTTATTCTATCAAATGTATTCTATGGAATTTGTAAGGCGCTGGCGCCCCCCACTGCTGCATCTTGCTTGGAGCTCGGAGACAAAGTGACATGCCTCGCGTTGACCCCGCATCCGCCCTCCGCCGCCGGCGGTTGGATCAAAAGCTACAAAGTGAACCGACCTGGAACTGGAAGAGTCTCCAACCCGTGATCTCCTGGACATGTGTTGGCGTCACGTGGCGATGAAGATGGTGATGGAGATCGCCCTAGCCGGGTGAGGTCGACAGCAGCGCTCCTGGCCGTCTTGGCGGAGGCTGTGCTCGCTCGTTTCCGTCTAGGCGTAGGCAAAGGATGTCACACGCGTTGGAAGATGCCACGACGAAGCCCTAGGTGCAGCCACTGAGCAAGTGATGAGGGCGCCGCGATCACGACGGCGCGGGGGCTGTTGGCCTGCGATCGCAGCGGCGCCAACGCTATGGGCGGCCAGCAGGGTTTCTCGCCGGTGATAGCGGCCTCATTGGCGGCGGTGTCCTCAGTGCGTGTTTTTTATTGGTTTTATTTTTTTCGGCGATACCAGGTTTTGATCGCAGCTCGTGCATCAAAGCCTGTGCGGTACTCGTTGAAGCCTGTGCGGTGCCGAGTGTTGAAGCCTCATCCCTATCGATACAGATAACAGTGGTCGTAGGATTGCGATGAAGCCTTTGAATGGTGTTTTTTAGCTGTTGATTTGAATGAAGATGATTTCCTGGGTGCAATAGGTTTGGTGCACAGTGTTTCGGTTTCTCAGCGGGGGACAATTTCTTTGGTGTACCTATGATAGTTTGAATTGTTCCATTATAGTAGAGATTGAGCTACTGCATCTAATCTTTGTCTCTTCTTACACTTCTCAACATCAGAATCATACTTTCTATATCTACTTGACATGATGAGGATCAATCCTGTTTACAAATACATAAAAAAGATTTATATAGGTACATCCTACAGGTTGCATCGCAGTTTGCCAACACACAATTTCAGAAGATTAAAGTTCAATTCAGTTAATCAAATTGGGAATCACCTGAGGTCCCCGCTGGCTGCTGCTGTTTGCTCTGGCATCCTGGCAACCGGCGATGACGCAACGCAAGAGGCAAGAAGAAGGGTCAAAGAAACAAAGACGAGAGGTCGCGAGGATGGGAGTCGAGCGGATGCCTACTGGATGCTTGCTGCTAGGTGCCGGGCTTGATGTTTCAAACTTCTGATTATCGTTGGGTACTGGGCTAAGGGATGAGAGGGGGGGGGGGGGGCTGAATTTTGGGGCCCTGTTCGGGCGCCCACCTCACACCTGGCCATCAACGGCTCTGTTTGTGGGAGCCTGGCTAGCAGGGTCTTATAAGAAACCAAACAAACCAAGGTTGTATTGTGGAAGCCTGGTCAGGAACCAAACAAACCCGTAGTGAAGCCAATCTGATCTCTAGGCGTGGCCTAGATATGTAGGGTGGTGCTGGTAAAAAATGATAAAAGATCGCATAATACCTTAAATTCAACAAATAAGTTCAAAATTTGCATAAATGCAATAGAAATTTCTCAAAGACAAGTTAAGGTCTTACATAAATATGCAGATATCAAAGAAATGTCGAATATATAAATCTCTACTCTAAAAAGAGTGAACTAGATCGTTCATCAACCCATGGCCAGCGCCCGCCCGTCTCCGTCGAAGTCGCAAGTCGCGGCATTTTTCGCGCAAAATTCACGGCTACGCGGTCGGTGGGATTCGAACTCGTGACCTCTCCCTCACGCGATACCTCCTCTGCCACCTGCACTACACACTCACATGCGTCTATATGCCATTTCAGTTACTCAAATATTATACTAAAACAATTGAAAATTGATTGTTTGAGCCCCTAAACGAATTCAAATCAAAAAGTTGTCAACCACAAAGTTTCATAACTTTTCGAGCACTACATTTTTCATATAGAAAGTTTTTCCATCCGAGGTCTTTTGAAAAATTCAAATTTTAAAATTTTGAATTTCAAACGTAGTTTTGCATGACAAGATGAATTCAAATGAAAAAGTGGTCAACTACAATGTTTCATAACTTTTTGAGATCTACAAATTTCATTTAGGAAGTTTTTCCATCCGAGGTCTTTTAAAAAATTTGAATTTTAAAATTTTAAAATTTTGAATTTCAAACGTAGTTTTCCATGACAAGATAAATTCAAATTAAAAAGTGGTCAACTACAATGTTTCAATACCTTTCGAGATCTACAAACTTCATTTAGGAAGTTTTTCCATCCGAAATTGTGGTGCTAACATTGTTCACAAATCTTATATATCTCTCTTGTAGTTTCATGGAACTACATGAGAGACATATAGATTTTGTGAACAACGTAATTATTACTTTGTCGAATAAAGAAATGACCAATATAAAGTTTGTAGATCATGAAAAGTTATGAAACTTTGTAGTTGAAAACTTTTTTATTTGAATTCGTTTAGGGCACCAAAATGTGGTTTGAAAAATTGCTTTGCCGAGTGTTTTACTTTGGCACTCGGCAAAGAAGCCTTTGCCGAGTGCTTTTTTTTGGCTCTCGGCAAAGAAGTTTCTTTGCCGAGTGTTTTTTTTGCTCTCGGCAAAGAAACTTCTTTGCCGAGAGCCGTTTATCGGACGCTCGGCAAAGGCTTCTTTGCCGAGTGCAGAGGCTTTGCCGAGTGTTTTTTATTTGGCTCTCGGCAAAGCCTTCTTTGTCGAGCGCCCGAAAAAAAACGCTCGGCAAAGCCTCCGGCGCTCGGCAAAGAAGTGGATTCCGGTAGTGAGTAGACAGGAAATGCAACATAATCATAAGGAGAAATTGAGAAACAAACAACATTATGTGGTAATATTCAGAAAAGCTTTCATCTTCCATAAACCTTGAATTTCTGTCCGAAGAATGTGCACGCTCCTGTTACTGAAAAACTACATCATAGGCTTCTTATGATTCACTTGTGAGAATAAAAAAAATCAGACTCTCTTCATTCTTTCGAGAAAGAATCTGTCGACAGCAAAACGTGATCAGGGAGTTCATATTTGAATTTGGGAATCAAATACAACTGAAAATAATTATTAAATTTGGGCCAAAAACACCCCTGTAAAACTGACTAAGGTCGGTTTCGGTTTAGTTGTTCAAGGGATGGCAACAGACAAAACAGGCCCAGGCCAGTCTTGTTCCATTGGAATTTGGAGGAATTTGAACAAGAGGTTGAAGTTCATGGATAGTTTCCTTTGTGTCGCTCTTCCTCATCAATTTCTTGTGTTTTTCCTATCCTCCATCCGAACATTCCATCTTGCAGTTTCTTTTGTTTTTCAATTTATAGGATTCAAGATATTAGGACATTCTATGCACGTTTTTCCTATTCCTACATTTCCATAATCTCGTGTTCCAAAGAGACCCTTAATCGGGTATAAATGGATCCATCATTAGGGTAAAGGTGGTCTTGCTTAGGTGAAAAACAACCTGAAATAACTATGTAGTATTAGATAATGGACAAATGTACCACTTTGAACATCATATTTTGGAGAAGTGTTGGTCTAGAATTATTACAAAAAGAGTACCAAAAGTTGCACACCCTCAACAGTGGATGTAGAGTTACCAAGAGCAAGTGAATGCACATCATTGACCAACTCTACAAAGAAGTCAATCCATAGGAAGCAAAGATATGCATTGCCATTGACTCTAGAGTCCGGCATGCCATAATCATGATCTCCTGCTTCTTGTCTTCATTTTATAACTGGAACAAGCCAAAAACAAGAGCAAGCAAGCCCTTGAATAAGACTTGCGAATAAGATTTTCATTGGCAACTATCAAAAACTATGTGGTTGTTATTCATACATGTGCTCATGAACTAGCTCATCCATGTGTGGCTTTATCTCCTCTCCCACATTAACAAATGAATGAGTTTAAGTAAAAAAAAAGCTTGAAAAGATAAATTTATTAGCAGCAAGCCAAAAAGTGCTGGACAGTTCATGGTAGGACAGGTAGGTAGCAAGCACAAGTGTAAACATCTAGTTAACCCACCTTCAGGAGAGGGAGACAGGCACAAGAGGACAATTCTTTTTTCTAATGAGGGCCAAGAGAACAAACTAAAGAAACAGAGATAGGATACTACTCCCTCCGGTCCATATTATCTGGCGCAAGTTAGAATGACACAGTCTCCTATATTACACTTTGACCATTCATTTGCTTTATATTATATTATTTATGCTTATGCACTTATAATCATTGGATAATATAATTTCTTACAAATTTAATCATATAAAGTTTGTATTATAATAGTTAAAAATTATTAGCCTAATTATTAATCAAAGTTTTTAAAGTTTGAATCTTGATATGCGTGTACGCCAGATAAAATGAACCAGAGGGAGTAGTAATTATGGGCAACGTTCAAATATTTGAATCTGAAAGATAAACAAGAAAGATTTTTTTTCATAATTAACATGCTGGAAACATATGAGATTAGTCACGAACACAAATTGTCTTAACACTATGCTTGGACGGCTGAACTATATACATCAAGATGTCTCCCACTACATCATTTCTTCACACTGTCTCGCAGCTCAAGGATAATGGATGGGAACAGCTGCACCAACTTAACAAAACCCTCAGTTAACACAGCCTCCTTGAAGTTTGTGTCTACTGCAAAGAAGCCAATGCACCTCTGCTTCAACTCCGGGCAGCTATACATTTCAGCGCAAGCTAATGTTGTGGCAACTGTATCCACAGACACACTGTTCCACAATTTCTGGGCACAGAGAAGTTTCAGCCGGTCCAACGCATATCGATCAGCTGCAGCAAGCAAATGCTCTAACATCTCAGTTGGAGCATCCCCAAGCTCGTCATCTCCTGGCAAAGAGTCAGTGTACATGAACTGAAGCATAACCTTGAATGTTGAAGCCGTGATGTCGTGTACAGTGATGTATGACATTGTAGCCTCAGCCATGGAACCCAGTAGTTCTGCCCGGAAGACCGGAGAGCGGGCGGCAAGCACAGCTCGATGTGCATGGAACGTCTCACTGTCAATGGTGAATGCAACATCTGTCCCATCCGCGGTATCCAGGAGGGTGCCGAAATGTTTGGCAATGTCCGAAGGCGGCACAGGAATAAGCTCGTCATTTGACAACCTGATGGTGCATAGAAACTTGATGTGTCCGTCCTTGATGTATTTGTTGACCAGATTGTTCGGGTCACCTAGCGAACTGAGCATAAGCATACGAAAATAATCATCTAATCGCTTGAACAAAACTGGTTGCCCATAGTCCTTGTCTATCAGGAGCACCTCGAAGATGGCCTTAACGCTGCAGGACTTGCTCAGAAGCTCCAGGTCAATTAAAAGAAATTGGAACAATTTGTCTTCTACACCTAGCCCATCCGGGTCGAACTTTATCCTCCACAGGTACCCACCGGCAGAGAAGGCGTCAGAGTGAACGTTCTTGCCACCGGCGAGGTGCATGGCTTGCTTGTAATTTACCTTTGAACTCCACGACAGCCGAGGCAGAATCCACCTTGGTGGTCTGCACTGGCGCCTCCGCTGGCCCTGACGTGCGCTGTCGCTTGCTTGCTGCATAATTAGGGCCAGGAGATCGAGAACAAGAGTAAATTTTACAGCTAAGTACCAGACAATTTACCATTCATCAGGCAGGAAAGTTACCATCGCCAGCCTCATCACCGACTCCCATCATCCTGTGGTGCCGCTGGGTCTCCCAACTCAGTAGCTAGGTTTTGACTCCAGCAGGGCGTCTAGCAAAGAGAGTTGCCAAGGCTAGGTAGTGAAGCCAATCCGATCCCTAGGCGCAGCCAAGATATGAAGAGTGGTGCGGGTAAAAGAAAGATAAAAATATCTTAAAGACCTCATAACACCTTAAATTCAACAAATAGTTTCAAAACTTGCATAAATGGCAATATAAATTGTTCAAACACAAGATAAATATGCAGATATATTAAAGAAATGCCAAATATATAAATCATTCAAACACAAGATAAAACCTTACATAAATATGCAGATATTAAATAAATGCTGAACATATAAATCGTTCAAACAAGTGAGCAGTCCTAAGCCCCAACTATACGCAGATAAGCTGAATCATAAATTCATATTTCACAATCTGCCGATCAACAATGTCAGGCATATGGAAACCTTCGTCTCAGTCTTTACTGTCTACCAACTACTCATTCACATTTCACAATGTCAATCACCAAATTTAATCATGTGCAAACATCTAGTCTACTGTCTCAGTATACTCATTTAACTCACCAGAGATGCAGTCTTGCAGATGCGGCGAGCGGCAACTGCGGTCGGCCCAGCCACTGGCGCACTGCGCAGGGGTGCTGTTCACGGACAAGCGCTCGGCTGCACAGCCCGTGCTGGAGGACGGGGAGTCAGGGACGGCCGGGTCGGGGGGCGCTCAACAGGAAGGCGTCGGGATCAGGACAAACGGGACGGCGGCGGCATCTCGGGAGGCGGCGTCGGTCGGGTCGAGGGGGGGGCTCAGCAGGAAGGCGTCGGGATCAGGACAAACGGGGCGGCGGCATCGGCATCGGCATCGGCATCTAGGGAGGTGGCGTCGCTGTCCAGGTCGCCGTCTAGCAGGGGTTTGGCGGCGCTAGAACTCGAGTAGTGGTGGTTGTGGCCACTCGAGCGCAGGCAAAGCCGCCGTCAGGCGGGGTGTCGGACTCTCGGGGACCGGAGGGGGACTAGCGGATAGGGTTGTGGTAAACAGGCCAGTGGTCGTGTGTGGGCGGGCTCAAGTGGCCGAAATAGGCCCATGTTGTGGCAGAGTTTGGATTCGTCCCAAGTCTGCATTATATTTCGATGTGAACAGCACCAATGTCTCAAAAAATACATCTCGTTTTTTTAAAGAGTCTATTTTTAATATATAGAAAATAATAATATTTAAGATAGGTGATAAATGTTATTAAATTAATAGTGGAATATTTTTAGTAAATATATTTGGTAATATATATTTTGTAAATCTTGTTAAAATTAAAACAGTTTAATTAAATATAAGATGTGTAATTATTTTGTGATGGAGCGAGTACGCTTCAACGTCTATAATGTGTACTTATGGAGCAATGACGCCATCTAACAGAATCCCAAAAACTGAAAAAGTGTGTTGCATATGATTTTGTACCTTCCATATATCTTTTTTGACTTTTACATATAACAAAGTGCATTATGTTTCATTAAATGTTCAATTAGACATACAACACTGTAAATTTTTGCAACAGCGGGCGGAATGTCATCTAGTTCAATAAGGAAGTTGATCCATAGGAAGCAAAAATATGCATCGCCATTGACTCTCGGAGAATCAAAAAATCCCACCAAAGGACCCGTGCTATTGATGATTCTTTTCACAGCACGAGAAACAAACACGGTGAGAATGAAATACAACTCGCGTTTTCCGTGCTGCGGGCTGAAAACCATGGTCGTAGTACTGCACCGCAGTTCCAAACACGCCCTAATCATGATCTCCTTCTGGTCTTCATTTCATAATTGCAACAAGCCTAAAACTAGAGCAAGCAAGCCCTTGGATAGACTTGCGAATAAGATGTTCATTGGCAACTATCAAAGACAATATATGCTTGTGATTCATACAAGTGCTCATCAACTAGCTCATTCATGTGTGGCTTTATCTCCTCTCCCACATTAACAAAGGAATGAGTTTAAGTAAAAAAGAAAAAGCTTGCAAAGATAAATTTGTTAGCAGCAAACAAAATAGTGCTGGACAGTTCATGGTAAGACTGGTATGTAGCAAGCGCAAGTGTAAACGTCCAGCTTAACCCACCTTCACGAGGGGGGACAGGGACAACGGGGCAAATTTTTTTAAGAGGGCCATGAAAATGAACTAAAGAAACAGAGATAGGATATTAGTAATTATGAGCAATCTCTACGTACTCGCACTTGAAACATAGATAAGAAATAACTTTTTTCCTAATTAACATGCTTGAAATGTATGAGATTGATTGTAATCAAGTACTAATTAAAATTATCTTAACACTGTGCTTGGACAGTTGAACTATTACATCAAGATGTCTCCCACTAAAATCATGCCCCAACACCATCTCGCAGCTCAACGATAATGGATGGGAACCGCTGCACTAACTTAACAAAACCCTCAGTTAACACGGCCTTCTTGAAGTTTTTCTTCAGTGCGAAGAAGCCAATGCACCTCTTCTTCAACTCCAGGCAGCTGTACATTTCAGCGCAAGCTAATGTTGTAGCCAAGGTTCACATTACCGGTAGCAAAAAAATACCGGAGGTCACCGATAAACGGGTTTATCGGATTTATCGGAAAATTTCTCGGTCAAAAATAAAACAAAAAATACATAATTTCTCTAGAAAATTATATAAGTTGTCTCTAAAGCATTTAATGTTAAGAACTAGCACATAATAGTATTTATATAAGAGAATATCACACTTTCATGTAGGTAGACTAGTGAAATTTGGAATCTCGGTGATAAATAAAATTTATCGGACCTTAGCGATCAACGGGATTATCGGGTTTATCGAAATTTTATCGCCGATAAATTTTTCCCTGGTTGTAGCCACTGTATCCACTGACACAATGTCCCACAGTTCTGGGCACAGAGAAGTTTCAGACGGTCCAATGCATATCGGTCAGCTGCAGCAAGCAAATGCTCTAACATCTCGGTTGGAGCGTCCCCAAGCTCGTCATCCCCTGGCAAAGAGTCAGTGTACATGAACTGAAGCATAACCTTGAACGTTGCAGGAGTGATGTCGTGTAGATTGATGTGTGTCATTGTAGCCTCTGCCATGGAACCCAGGAGCTCGGCCCGGAAGACCGGAGAGCGGGCGGCAAGCACAGCTCGATGTGCATGGAACGTCTCACCGTCGACGGTGAACGCCACGTCCGTCCCGTCCGCGGTATCCAGGAGGGTGCCAAGATGTTTGACAATGTCCGAAGGCGGCACAGGAATAGGTTTGCCAGCTAACACCCTGATGGTGCATAGAAACTTGATGTATCCGTCATTCACGTATTTGTGGATCAGATTGTCGGTATTATCCGGCAAACTGACGTTCCAGATAAGGCTGTGAGCATAAGGCTTCCGAGATTGCCGGGTCACCAACCCAGCAAGCAAAACTGGTTGCCCATAGTCCTTGTCTATCAGGAGCACCTCGAAGATGGCCTTAACATTGCGGGACTTGCTCACAAGCTCGAGGCAAATGGAAAGTTCCTCGCGACTTTCGTCTCCTACCCTCATCAGGGCAAACCCATTTGGGAAGAAGTTTATTCTCCACACGTGTCCGCCGGCGGAGAAGACATCGGAGTGGACAGCCTTGCCAGCGGCGAGGTGCATGGCTTGCTCGAAGTTTACTTTGAACTCGATGACGGCCGAGGCGGAATCCATCGTGGTGGTCTGCGCCGGTGCCTCCGTCGCCCCCGACGTGCGCTGCCGCTTTCTTGCTGCATAATTAGGGCCAGCAGAGCGAGAGTAAATTTGGCAGCCAAGTACTGGATCGGACAATTTACTGTTCATCAGGCAGGGAAGTTACCATCGGCAGCCTTATTGCCGCCCCCCATCATCCCGTGGTACCGCAGGCTGTCCCAACTCAGTAGCTAGGTTTTGGCTCCAGCAGGGCGTTCAGCAAAGGCGGTTGCCAGATCAAGGTAGTGAAGCTAATCCAATCCCTAGGCGCAGCCGAGATATGAAGGGTTGTGCTGGTAAAAAAAAAGATAGACGATCTCAGAATACCTTAAGTAATAAGCTGACGACGTCTAAGTGCCAGATCCATAACACTAAACAAGACATGGGGATAATAATTAGTATGGCAGCTGATGCATAAGTATGAATAAACCCTAATTTGGAATATAAACAAGGACCGACTACAACATTCAAGATGCGCCACACAGATCCACGAACATCATCGACCATTCCCATAGACTCAGCAATAAAATCAAGTGCATATGACAGTGGACAAGAACAAACAACAAGTGCTAATAAAGGAAATACACATTTGCTTATCAGATCCAGTCATAATCACCACAAGAAAAGGCAAGAAACACCTGGATATGAACAAAAAGAACGATTTACCCTACGAGGAGGAGCAAATCGAAAGAGCTCCGGTCCGCATCATCTGTTACGAACCACAATGTCTCGCCTATGAGAACTTGGGGAGGGGCGGCAAGCTTCTCCGATGGGTTCCCTTCCAGGAACCCCAGCGACGCTATGACGGCACAACGAGAGAGCGAGTGGAGGAGAGCGAGAGAGCGGTGGCGAGGAAGCGAGTGGTGAATGAGAGAGGTAACCCTAGCAGGTCAATGCGGAAGCGGTTTTTATTCAGTGCATTGTGCAGGCCAACAAGGCCCACCCCGCGTGGCCCATCCAAGCCTGGCTTTGCAGAAACGAGCACCCACGCCATTTCTAGGAAGCCCGGCAAACACCCCCTCGTGAGCTTGTGGGCAGGGCCATCACCAGAGGGGCTCCGGTTCGAAATACAAATTGGAGCCCTTTAATGAATGGCTAGTAAAACTAATGCATATTTTTACTCATCAAATATATAACTTAAATATGTAATGTTCAATACAATATGCAGAAATATAACAAACATTAACTCTAAAATAGGAAAGGTATTACTAACCTCAAGTTCTATTGAAAAGCATCATCCGTCTGGTATTTCTTGAAATGAAATTTTTAATTGTGTCTTCATAATTAATCTTCTCAACTTTTTGCAAAAAAAAATCTTCTCAAAGACATCATTTTCAAGTGCTATTAGTGCCAATCCATTGAGTCTTTCTTGTGTCATAGTAGAACGTAAGTAGGATTTCAATAACTTGAGTATATGATAATGCAGAAAACCTTCTAGAGAATTTGTCCCTAAGACCATGCTCAATGGACAAGTCTCTTTTAGGGCCCTTTTGCACCAAAATATCAATCAAGTGCATTCCAAGTTCTTGGATCAAATATGTCAGGCTGAAAAGAATTATTCATGTCACTGGCAATAGGAGCCTGAGCCTCTTCTTCAACTTCTGCAGTAGGAGCCTGAGCCTCCTCTTCAATTTCTGTAGTAGGATCTTGAGCCCCAACCTCTACTGGTATCATCACAATCAATTAGCCTGAGCCTCTTCTTCAATTTCTGGAGTAGGAGCCTGAGCCCCAGCATCTACTGTATCTGTATCATCACCATGACCATCATCAACATTAGCATTTGGACTTTCTATGACAAGAAATCTTTCAAGAGCACCCTTCTGAGACTAATATATTGCCCGCACTAACACCACAGTGGCATTTTAGGTGATGCAAAGTAACAACCAAATGCAATATAAAATAAAATAGATTGAAGGTTCACAGAAAAATTATATTATTTAATCCAAAAAGGATCAAACTTATATTGTCGAATACAACAAGGATTAACTTAATATAACACTACAGGCCATATTAAGTCCAAAGTTTATTCTATCAAATGTATTCTATGGAATTTGTAAGGCGCTGGCGCCCCCCACTGCTGCATCTTGCTTGGAGCTCGGAGACAAAGTGACATGCCTCGCGTTGACCCCGCATCCGCCCTCCGCCGCCGGCGGTTGGATCAAAAGCTACAAAGTGAACCGACCTGGAACTGGAAGAGTCTCCAACCCGTGATCTCCTGGACATGTGTTGGCGTCACGTGGCGATGAAGATGGTGATGGAGATCGCCCTAGCCGGGTGAGGTCGACAGCAGCGCTCCTGGCCGTCTTGGCGGAGGCTGTGCTCGCTCGTTTCCGTCTAGGCGTAGGCAAAGGATGTCACACGCGTTGGAAGATGCCACGACGAAGCCCTAGGTGCAGCCACTGAGCAAGTGATGAGGGCGCCGCGATCACGACGGCGCGGGGGCTGTTGGCCTGCGATCGCAGCGGCGCCAACGCTATGGGCGGCCAGCAGGGTTTCTCGCCGGTGATAGCGGCCTCATTGGCGGCGGTGTCCTCAGTGCGTGTTTTTTATTGGTTTTATTTTTTTCGGCGATACCAGGTTTTGATCGCAGCTCGTGCATCAAAGCCTGTGCGGTACTCGTTGAAGCCTGTGCGGTGCCGAGTGTTGAAGCCTCATCCCTATCGATACAGATAACAGTGGTCGTAGGATTGCGATGAAGCCTTTGAATGGTGTTTTTTAGCTGTTGATTTGAATGAAGATGATTTCCTGGGTGCAATAGGTTTGGTGCACAGTGTTTCGGTTTCTCAGCGGGGGACAATTTCTTTGGTGTACCTATGATAGTTTGAATTGTTCCATTATAGTAGAGATTGAGCTACTGCATCTAATCTTTGTCTCTTCTTACACTTCTCAACATCAGAATCATACTTTCTATATCTACTTGACATGATGAGGATCAATCCTGTTTACAAATACATAAAAAAGATTTATATAGGTACATCCTACAGGTTGCATCGCAGTTTGCCAACACACAATTTCAGAAGATTAAAGTTCAATTCAGTTAATCAAATTGGGAATCACCTGAGGTCCCCGCTGGCTGCTGCTGTTTGCTCTGGCATCCTGGCAACCGGCGATGACGCAACGCAAGAGGCAAGAAGAAGGGTCAAAGAAACAAAGACGAGAGGTCGCGAGGATGGGAGTCGAGCGGATGCCTACTGGATGCTTGCTGCTAGGTGCCGGGCTTGATGTTTCAAACTTCTGATTATCGTTGGGTACTGGGCTAAGGGATGAGAGGGGGGGGGGGGCTGAATTTTGGGGCCCTGTTCGGGCGCCCACCTCACACCTGGCCATCAACGGCTCTGTTTGTGGGAGCCTGGCTAGCAGGGTCTTATAAGAAACCAAACAAACCAAGGTTGTATTGTGGAAGCCTGGTCAGGAACCAAACAAACCCGTAGTGAAGCCAATCTGATCTCTAGGCGTGGCCTAGATATGTAGGGTGGTGCTGGTAAAAAATGATAAAAGATCGCATAATACCTTAAATTCAACAAATAAGTTCAAAATTTGCATAAATGCAATAGAAATTTCTCAAAGACAAGTTAAGGTCTTACATAAATATGCAGATATCAAAGAAATGTCGAATATATAAATCTCTACTCTAAAAAGAGTGAACTAGATCGTTCATCAACCCATGGCCAGCGCCCGCCCGTCTCCGTCGAAGTCGCAAGTCGCGGCATTTTTCGCGCAAAATTCGCGGCTACGCGGTCGGTGGGATTCGAACTCGTGACCTCTCCCTCACGCGATACCTCCTCTGCCACCTGCACTACACACTCACATGCGTCTATATGCCATTTCAGTTACTCAAATATTATACTAAAACAATTGAAAATTGATTGTTTGAGCCCCTAAACGAATTCAAATCAAAAAGTTGTCAACCACAAAGTTTCATAACTTTTCGAGCACTACATTTTTCATATAGAAAGTTTTTCCATCCGAGGTCTTTTGAAAAATTCAAATTTTAAAATTTTGAATTTCAAACGTAGTTTTGCATGACAAGATGAATTCAAATGAAAAAGTGGTCAACTACAATGTTTCATAACTTTTTGAGATCTACAAATTTCATTTAGGAAGTTTTTCCATCCGAGGTCTTTTAAAAAATTTGAATTTTAAAATTTTAAAATTTTGAATTTCAAACGTAGTTTTCCATGACAAGATAAATTCAAATTAAAAAGTGGTCAACTACAATGTTTCAATACCTTTCGAGATCTACAAACTTCATTTAGGAAGTTTTTCCATCCGAAATTGTGGTGCTAACATTGTTCACAAATCTTATATATCTCTCTTGTAGTTTCATGGAACTACATGAGAGACATATAGATTTTGTGAACAACGTAATTATTACTTTGTCGAATAAAGAAATGACCAATATAAAGTTTGTAGATCATGAAAAGTTATGAAACTTTGTAGTTGAAAACTTTTTTATTTGAATTCGTTTAGGGCACCAAAATGTGGTTTGAAAAATTGCTTTGCCGAGTGTTTTACTTTGGCACTCGGCAAAGAAGCCTTTGCCGAGTGCTTTTTTTTGGCTCTCGGCAAAGAAGTTTCTTTGCCGAGTGTTTTTTTTTGCTCTCGGCAAAGAAACTTCTTTGCCGAGAGCCGTTTATCGGACGCTCGGCAAAGGCTTCTTTGCCGAGTGCAGAGGCTTTGCCGAGTGTTTTTTATTTGGCTCTCGGCAAAGCCTTCTTTGTCGAGCGCCCGAAAAAAAACGCTCGGCAAAGCCTCCGGCGCTCGGCAAAGAAGTGGATTCCGGTAGTGAGTAGACAGGAAATGCAACATAATCATAAGGAGAAATTGAGAAACAAACAACATTATGTGGTAATATTCAGAAAAGCTTTCATCTTCCATAAACCTTGAATTTCTGTCCGAAGAATGTGCACGCTCCTGTTACTGAAAAACTACATCAGAGGACAGTAACACGGATTGTCATTGAACTCGGTTGCCATTCAAGTAGGAGAACCACATAAATAGAAATTAATCAGCAAATCGAATTGGTGCGCCACAAGATATTCGCACAGAAGAAAAAAAAACCTTCGAGCATAACCCGGCTTCAGTAATCAGTACAGGTCAGGACCAAGAGAACAAAGAAATACCAAGACATTTAATTTAGGCCACACATTGTACATGATGTTCTTATTTTTGAACCTGAGGTTGTTGTGTGGCAATATCTGAACACACCTTCCCATTGGTCCTACATATGCTCGGAAACTATGGATCAATAAAAACCATGCAAAACCACACCAATCACACAAGGATACCATTTCTTCGGTGGAAACTCACATATGGAACTATGGAAGACTACATACGATGGCAGAGAATCGTGACACAATGATTAAATGCCTAAAAATATCAGATGGCACTCAGGGAGCTCAGAGCAAAAAAAAAACAAATAGCAGCATAGCAAAAGACTAACTCACAAACTTCAACGTTACCTAGCTTGAGGACACAAAAATAACTATATGAAAAGAGAAAATAATTATATTACTGTGGAAAGAATAGGGCCAAGACTAGTAAAGGAGGGAAAACACTACTAGGCTAAGGCTACAACTAATCTAGCATAACACCACAGAATTGCATCTGACTGGTGTGACAATAGCCGGTAGTCGCTACCTTGCAAAACTTTATCACTCGGCAGCAATTGAGTCCAGTGCTGCAAAAGGACAAGGTAAAGTTCAGTCCTCAGCAATGTCATGTACCAACGATGTCATGTACAAAAGGGTGTGTAAAGTGAAGTTGGTACCTCGCAAAACTTCTTTATCACTATGCCTCAACTATGTCATGCACCAACTCAACAATAGATGGGAACTTCAGCCCCAACTGCATGAAGCTTTTTGATAACACTGCCTTCTTGAAAATTTTCTTGGCCACAACGAAGTCAATGCACTTGCTTTTCAGTTCAGGACAATTGTAGATCTCGGCACAAGCTAAAACATCGCCAAGTGTATCAACTGAGACATTGTCCCACAGCTTTTGGATACATATGATCTTCAAGTGGTCCAATGCATACCTGTCGATCGGCAGCAGCAAGCAGATGCTTAAACATCTCCGTAGGAGAGTCCCCAATCTCATCATCTCCTGGAAAGGCATCCGTGTACATAAACCGGAGCAGAGAGTGCGTCAGAGTGGACAGCCTTGCCTGCGGCGAGGTGCCTGGTTTGTTCGTAGGCGGCGGAATTAACCATGGTGGTCCGCGCCTCCTGCCTTGGCGAGCTGCTTCGTTTGTTCACTAAAAAGTAAAAGCACCGGGGACAAAATTACTGCAATATTTCATGCTCAGAATACTTGCTATTTACTAACACAGAATTGATGAAAACGGCGCCGATTCACAAACTAATAAAAAAGGATACATTCGCTGCTGGAACTCATAAAGGAGAGCACGAGAGGGGTTGTGTCAACAGGATATCGATGAGATGAGACGCCGCCGGATGTTTCTCGGCCGCCTCTGTGCTGTCGCCTTAGGTTCTCCGATAGCACGCAGGCACGCTCCCATCACCTTTGCCGGGGAGGGAACCCTCGCCTAGATCGGCCGATGATGGCTTCGCGGCACACAGCAGCAAGCAGCCTCTGCCTGTGCTGGCACCGCCTTCGATCAGGCTTTTAAATAATAGTCCTATCGGCTTCTGGGGCACCGACAGGTACCTATCGGCTGTCCAGAAGCCAACAAGGCGCCGGAGGTGCTAGCGGCTTGCAAGAATTAAATCCTACATGCCAAACTTCACCCCCTAGTGCCTACAAGTGTTCCTTGTGATTCTACTAATAAAAGTTTTGCACCCTAAAATCCAATCCTAGACTAGCATGGCAATTCTAGGAAGGTAAACAAGCAATGAAAGTAATGCACGAAAGTAAATGCTTGAAAGTAAGGGTTAGGAACACGGCGATGTTTTGCCGAGGTATCGGAGAGTCGCCACTCTCCACTAGTCCTCGTTGGAGCACCCGCGCAAGGGTGTAGCTCCCCCTTGATCCGCGCAAGGATCAAGTGCTCTCTACGGGTTGATTCTTCGACACTCCGTCGCGGCGAATCACCCAAAACCGCTCACAACTTTGAGTTGGGTCACCCACAATCTCTTCGGATGATCACCGAACTCCCAATCACCACCAAACCGTCTAGGTGATGACGATCACCAAGAGTAACAAGCTAGAACTCTCACTTGACCACAACAAGCCTAATGAGAAGATGGATGCACACTTGCTAGACTCTTGTCACTAGAGAGGATTCTCAAACTTTGATTCGCAAATCTCTATCCTCACTAGGGCTCTTGCACTCCCTTGCACTTCAAAGGTGTTTCTCAGCTGAACAAATGAGCAAGAGACCTCTAAAAGAGGTGGAAGGGATGTATTTATAGACCCCTCAAACAAATCCAACCGTTATCTCACTATACCGTGACCTACTTTTGCCAACACTTTCTAGTGTAGGAAAAGGGTACCTTCCCCGACACATAACCTGCCATGAAAGTTTTCGCCGACAGTTTAGAAACAGTCGCGCTAGAAGCAGTCGGCGAAACTTTCGCCGACAGTTAATAGAATCCCCGACACTTTTTGTGTAGCCAAATGTTGTACCTTCGCCGACAGTTAAAACCTTCGCCGACGGTTAACCCTACCCCGACAGTTAAGACCTTTGCCGACAGTTAAGACCTTCGACGACAGTTTTTGTGTAGGCAAAACCATTTCTAGGGTATTTTGTGATCCATACCCTGTCCAGCTACTAAACTATCGGCAAAACTGCATACTATATATATATATATATACATATACAATTTGAATAAACAAATTGACAGCAAAGGCATCACATTGAGCAAAGTCACATGGATTTACAGAAATAATATATCAGATCTTCCATACATACACCAACTAGATATTATATATATAGCAGGTCAAGTGGTGATGAAATAGTACACAGATCAGTCTTCAGTTCATAAACAAGTCCAAGACATAGAGTAGTCACTAGGAGACATGCATGACATATACTACAGTCTTGTACTAACTGGTTATGGCTAAAGCTAAGAGTTCAATAGATGACTTAGGCACAGAAGTGGCATTGAACACTTCCATGTCTTTGGCCTACACGATAATAGGTGCAAACAAAAGAAAAGAGCTGAAATTCATGTCTTCCTACAGCAATTCTCGGATGCTTGTTGCCACACCAAAATACTTGAACACCAACTTGGTGCACAAGGTTGCTGCCACTCCAGCAAACATGTAACAGCTCATTGATCGAAGCTCAAAAGGTTGCCAATCCAAAATACTAGCAACACCATATAGCTTAAGTACCTATCATGAAAAAGAAAAGTTGAAATATCAGTGAAATGTTCTCTGCATCATTACCTCTTGGTTTGTTATTGGGTGCAAATAGTGAAAAAAATATTACTGTACAGTGGGCATAGTTCATTTTTTAAATAAAACAATAAAGTTTACTATAGATATGTAGAGTATAATATAACAGGATAGAAGTAAAGCGCTTTATTAGACATGAATAGTTGAGCAAGATACAAGCACACATGAAGATACAAGTACACACTCAGACCAGACCCAATAGTTAATAGCATAAACGAAGTAGCAATTAGTTTTAGCTTCTAAGTATGCTATTTGAAGATATGATTGAGCCAGTGAGTTTTGAGGTCCATATCCTTTGGGAACAACAGGCCATAAACGAAGTTTTTTATAAGAATCATATACTAACATGTTATTCCCTGAACCAAAATTGGTTCAGTGCTCCTTGCCTAATAATTTCTGCATCTATCAGCATTACTGAATATTACTCACTCTCACATATGTTGGTTGTCCTGCGTTTAATCTCATCTCATATGTTGATTATTCACTCTCACATACCAAAATACATTAAAAAATGTTAGAGAGAATAACATTGGTGAACTTGGTGAATTATCTTAATTTTACAAGTAAAAAGTTCTCACGTTTCTGGACAAAAGAAAATGAATCAACCTATCAAACTCAATTTCTTGAATCAAATTAACCTCCAATGTTTCTGGCGCCATGTTCATCTGAAAACAAGCCCTTGGTTGGTTCAGGGCATCTGAATACTTCGTCAGGGACTCACACTAGTTCGTTTAGCTCATCAGCAGTAATATGCTCACAAGTAGTAAATCTCAGATACTCTAGCAATAATCTATCTATGCTCTATGCATCATCAATTAATCAAGCCGAACTAGACAGTAACAATGCAATCTTTATCAGTCTATATATATGCTTCACGCATCACTACTGGACTGCTGGTTAGTGACACACTGTATGTAGTGCTGCATGCATGCTCAGCTGCTTACTGACAACGGCCTCCTCCTATATACATCTGCTGCATCAGGAGGTGCACGAGAGCCAGCGCGCCGACGTGGCGAACAGCCTGGTATACGAGGCGAACCTAGGCTGAGCATGGTACATTAAGCAGCTGAGCATTAATTTTATCCATACATATAACAAAGCTTTGGTCTTTACTTTTTCATGGTACAGTAATTTTATTAAAATCCACAGAATACCATCGTTAGCACTTAGCACATTCAGAACTTTCTACTTGTTCTTGCTTATAGAGGTAACTTACCCACTGGATGTTCTCCGGCTCAGGTTAGCAGTTCAATCTGGACACAGCACTTTATCTCAGGTAACCACGTCACGAACGTTGTGGAGGAGCTGCAGCTGGGCGTTGTGAAGGAGGGCACGGGAGCCTGCTCGTTGGCGTGCAGCTCCCAGATCTCCTCATCCCAGCTCTCCACTTCTCCTTGTGGATCCTGCACGCACGGCACGAGGTCAGCGAGCGAATCGGGAGAGCAGCTAGCAAGGAATTGTCAATTGAACATGGGCACCACCAGATGTGTGTGTGACGGCGAATCTTGGAGGCGTCGGTGGCAAGTCCAGGTGGATGTGGATGGGTACGTGGTGCTATCAGGGGCTGGGGTGGCGGAGCTGCGAGTGGTAGGGGCTGGAATGGGGGCGGCCGGCGAGGTTAGGGTTCCGGCTGGCGGCGGCGGGCAGCGGCGCTGTGCAGGAGGGTGGGGGCGGGCGCTGGCGTGGAGGGCGGACGGTGGCGCTGTGCAGGAGGGCGGCGGCGGCTGTGCAGGAGGGCAGCTTGCTGTGGGAGGCGGTGGCGGCGAGGCTTGACGTCGGAGGCGGCGGCATCGGGCTCACGCGCGGACTCGTGATGGGGATTTTCGTTTTGGTGCAGACTCGTGGGTGAGAGGCAGTATATTGGGCCGGTGTTTTTTTTCTTTCATTCCCTCAGACCGCGCGCGCTAAGGAAGGATTTGGCTCGCTACACGGCGTGAAAAGCCTTTTTCACTCCCGCACATGCATTCTTTCGTGAAAAGATCTACAGACACACGGAGGGCACGACCGTACACACCTTCGCCGACACTTGGATGGTTGGCCTAGTTAGGCTACGCCGACACTTATTGTGTCTACGGATGTTTGCCGACAGTTTTAGTGTCCCTAGACCAACGCCGACAGTTTTAGTGTCCCCATATATGACCATTGCCGACAGTTTATATGACATTAAAAGGTTCTTACTATTGCCAACACATAATGTGTAGTTGAAACCACCCCTTTGCCAACACATAACTGTAGGCAATTGTGTGTCATGGTGTAGTGTCTTTCGAAACAGCCAGACGCGCACTGACCGGGCGCGCCTGTCAATATGACCGGACGCGCCGGTCAGGTGTAACGGTCGAATAACGGAAACCTGTGCTGAGTGACCGGACGCGCCGATCTGTGATGACCGGACGCGCCGGTCTGAGATGACCGGACGCGTCGATCAGGGATGATCGGACGCGTCCAATCATGCAAGAGCTCTCTGGAAAACTGACCTGACGCATGACCGCGTCCGATCATAGGTGACCGGACGCGTCAGGTCACCACGGGACCTTACTGGAACATGACCGGACGCGCCGATCATTTCACAGTCGCGTCCGATTACGCTGTTTACCCTCTGGAACACGTGTCAGACTGACCACCGCGTCCGGTCCTCTCAAGGACCGTGTCCGGTCAGTCGGCTGAAAACGCAGTGAAGTTTTAGTACTAACCGGACGCATCCGGTCATGACCAGGACCGCGTCCGGTCATAGGTAAACGGTTCAAACGTCTTTTAAACGCGATGCAACTTGAACCAAGTTGCTTCTAACTGAACTCTGAGCTTTTCTTGAGCTACCTAGTGCTAAGTTTGACAAGTGTGCACCACACCTAAACACAAGACTCACCTAGGTCAAGCTACTCGCTCATGCCCCTCTTTATAGTACGGTCAAAGGAAGAAACAAAGATCCTAACGACTATTCCAGATGTAACTCAACACCTTGACATCCGGAACTAACCGTCCTTAATCTTATCGTTGATCCTTTAAAAACCGAAACGATTTCCATCAAGGGACATGAATACCATATTGCTCAAGACAGTTATCATCTTCATGACCTAACTTACCAATGTTTCTGCAAAATACACGTTAGTCATGGAAATTAAGCGTTGTCATCAATTGCCGAAACTAACACCGGGGCCTAGATGCTTTCAACTAGTCTCATCTTTCTCCTTGCAAATGTGGAGCCTCACTTTAGTCCAGGGTTGATAGGTCTATATGCCTCGGTTGTGCGTGCTCTTAGGATTTCGTGCTTGTCACGTACTTCAGACGTGTCATTAAAGATAATTCAAAAGTGAGGGCCTAGACTCGGACATCATGTCACGAAGGAAAGTCACGGTCTAGACATAACTTTTTAGTACTTCTTCCGTTCTAAAAAGAATGCAATTTTAGGTATGCATCTGAACAAGGACAAAGGCGCGCTTTCATTTTAGGATTCACATAGGCTTTCATTGCGGTGAAAAACAATCGTGAGCTGGCAACAGCAAGTTGCTCCAGGCACCAATTGCTCTTGCTATATATGAGAAAGTGTATATATATGAGAAAGTGTATATATCAAAATATGAGAAAGTGTAAGATCATCATGCCTACGACGAAGGATCAATAAAAACCATGCAAAACCACACCAATCACACAAGGATACCATTTCTTCGGTGGAAACTCACATATGGAACTATGGAAGACTACATACGATGGCAGAGAATCGTGACACAATGATTAAATGCCTAAAAATATCAGATGGCACTCAGGGAGCTCAGAGCAAAAAAAAAACAAATAGCAGCATAGCAAAAGACTAACTCACAAACTTCAACGTTACCTAGCTTGAGGACACAAAAATAACTATATGAAAAGAGAAAATAATTATATTACTGTGGAAAGAATAGGGCCAAGACTAGTAAAGGAGGGAAAACACTACTAGGCTAAGGCTACAACTAATCTAGCATAACACCACAGAATTGCATCTGACTGGTGTGACAATAGCCGGTAGTCGCTACCTTGCAAAACTTTATCACTCGGCAGCAATTGAGTCCAGTGCTGCAAAAGGACAAGGTAAAGTTCAGTCCTCAGCAATGTCATGTACCAACGATGTCATGTACAAAAGGGTGTGTAAAGTGAAGTTGGTACCTCGCAAAACTTCTTTATCACTATGCCTCAACTATGTCATGCACCAACTCAACAATAGATGGGAACTTCAGCCCCAACTGCATGAAGCTTTTTGATAACACTGCCTTCTTGAAATTTTTCTTGGCCACAACGAAGTCATTGCACTTGCTTTTCAGTTCAGGACAATTGTAGATCTCGGCACAAGCTAAAACATCGCCAAGTGTATCAACTGAGACATTGTCCCACAGCTTTTGGATACATATGATCTTCAAGTGGTCCAATGCATACCTGTCGATCGGCAGCAGCAAGAGAAGATGCTTAAACATCTCCGTAGGAGAGTCCCCAATCTCATCATCTCCTGGAAAGGCATCCGTGTACATAAACCGGAGCAGAGAGTGCGTCAGATTGGACAGCCTTGCCTGCGGCGAGGTGCCTGGTTTGTTCGTAGGCGGCGGAATTAACCATGGTGGTCCGCGCCTCCGGCCTTGGCGAGCTGCTTCGTTTGTTCACTAAAAAGTAAAAGCACCGGGGACAAAATTACTGCAATATTTCATGCTCAGAATACTTGCTATTTACTAACACAGAATTGATGAAAACGGCGCCTATTCACAAACTAATAAAAAAAGATACATTCGCTGCTGGAACTCATAAAGGAGAGCACGAGAGGGGTTCTAGTGTTGTACTCACTTTCCCCAGACTGGTCACTGGTGGGATAGCGGTGGCCGGTGGGAGTAAGAATGGTTGTGTCAACAGGATATCGATGAGATGAGACGCCGCCGGATGTTTCTCGGCCGCCTGTGCTATCGCCTTAGGTTCTCCGATAGCACGCACGCACGCTCCCTTCACCTTTCCCGGGGAGGGAACCCTCGCCTAGATCGGCTGACGGCCGATGATGGCTCCGCGGCACACGGCAGCAAGCAGCCTCTGCCTGTGCCGGCACCGCCTTCGATCAGGCTTCAGCAGTCAGCACCCGTGGTGGCTTTTAAATTATAGTCCTATCGGCTTCTGGGGCACCGACAGGTACCTATCGGCTGTCCAGCAGCCTACAAGGTCTCGTGTACGTTTTATCTCGCTGCCGCGCGGGCCCCCACTGGGGAATGGGCTTGCAGCCAATGTGTGTGGAGCTTGGGTACAAGACGGCCGAAAGGATCGGAGGCCGATGATCCAGCCCGCTACTTACTACAGTCTGATGACTCCCGCCTTCCAGCCCAAACAAAACTCTTCGCTCCGTGGGCCATGTGGTACTACTGAAATAAATTGACGCAAATTGACTGCTACCAGTTCGTGTAAGCAGACACGTAGGGGTAGGGGTACAAGTTTATAGCATAGTCCACATAGCTCTGCATCTGGATTCTCTGGGAATATCCTGCAGCCTGCGTCGCTTATCGTCGTTATCACTTCAGTAATTTATTTCAAGACTGCAAAAGAAGGCGAGTTCACAGATTGAAAGATCCCATTTCATAACACAATCCATGCATTCACGTTCCAATATGGTAGAAATATATGGAAGAGCACTCACCAAAATAACACCATAATGACTGGGCTACGATTGAAACGCCTGAATGAAACTCAGCAATGCTGTGTTATGTCCTATATACATCCATATATCTCGCACTGTCATGTCCTAACACGGCGTTCGTGAAATTTTTCTCGGCCACAATAAAGTTAATGCACTTGCTCATAAGTTCTGGGCAACTGTATATCTCAACACAAGCTAAAGCAACAGAAATTGTATCCACTGACAAATTGTCCCATAACTATTGGGCACATAAAGGTTTCAATGGGTCCAATGCACACCGGTCAGCCACTGCCAAAGCCGATTGAAGATAAAATGTTTGAGAATATCAGATGGAAAGTACCCACTAATAACGGAGCTAAGAGCGAAAACTGCAAAAAGTAACATAGCAAAAGCAAACACTTCCTCATATAAGCTTCAAAAGGTTACCCAGCTTCAGGTTAGAAAAGAACTACGGAAAGAGAGTAGAATTACACTAGAGTGGACAGAAAATACAACGAAGATAAAAAGGTGAAAAAACACTTCTAGGCAACAACTAATCTACGACAACCCCATATACTTGCATCTGACTGGTGTGCCAATAGCCAGTAGCCGGTAACCGCTACCTAGCATGACTTTTTATCACTTGACAGCAATAGAGTCCAATGCAACAAAAGGTGAGTTTAAGGTCAAGTTCCCAGATAATAATAAAAAAAACAAGCACTCCATGTTCTGATATGCATGAAACATATCAGACGGTACTCACCAGTCACCACAATAACTCAAGCTATGCATGTTAAGTAGATACGACACTATGCCTCAACTACGTCATGTGCCAACTCTCTCTCGCACCTCAGCAACAATAGATGGGAACTTCAGCCCCAACTGCATGAAGCTTTCTGTTAACACTGCCTTCTTGAAATTTTTCTCAGCCACAACAAATTCAATGCACTTGCTCTTCAGTTCAGGATAATTGTAGATCTCGGCACAAGCTAAAACATCGCCTACTGTATCCACTGAGACATTTTCCCACAGCTTTTGGGCACACATATTCTTCAGTCGGTCCAATGCATACCTGTCAGCAGCAGCTAGCAGATGCTTAAACATCTCGGTAGGAGGGTCCCCAAGTTCGTTATCTCCTGGAAAGGAATCTGTGTACATAAACCGGAGCATGATTCCGAATGTTGCAGGGGCAATGTCATGTAGGGTGATGGATGACATTGTAGCCTCGGACATCGAACCAAGTAGCTCCGCTCTGAAGACCGGTGAGCGGGCAGCAAGCACCGCTCTATGTGCATGGAATGTCTCTCCATCAACCATGAATGACACATCTGCCCCATCCGTGCTATCAAGCAATGAGCCAAGATGTTTTCCGATGTCCGAAGGTGGCACAGGAATAATAGAGCTGTCGTGTAACACCGTGATGGTACAATAGGCAGTGACGTGCCCGTCAATCACGTAATTTAACAGGTCGGTTTGTTCCAACAGACAAACCCACCCACACTTGTGAAAGCCACTTTGAAAGACATGGGAGAATGACCACTTTAACGTTCTAATCAAAGATGATTTCCCGAGCTTCATCAAGCAGACCGCAACCGTGGCCTCAGCACTCCCAGATTTGCTCATGAGCTCAACCATCATACTGACACCCCTCATGCAGCCATTGCCAGCGATCCCACGAGGGTACCAGTTTATCCTCCACACGTGCCCGCCGGCCGAGATGGCGTCGGAGTGGATGGCCTTGCCTGGAGCGAGGTCCTTGGTTTGTTCGTAGTCCACCTTGAACTCGACGGCCGCGGAATTAACCATGGTGGTCCACGACTCCGGTCCTGCCGTACGGATTATCTTGTTCACTGAATAATTGGGGGGCAAAAATAATGGCAAAGTTACATGTTGTAATACTTGATTAGCCCTTATACAGAATTCATAAACACAATGTAAAAAAAAAACTGAACAGGGGCGCCTGCCGTACGGCTTCTCTAGGTCACTGAATAATTGGGAGCCAAAAATAGTGGCAAATTACATGTTGTAATACTTGATTAGCTCTAGAATGCATAAACACCACACCAATTCACAAAGTAGAAAAAATAAAACCAGGAACTGAACAGGGGGCACTCACTGTATGCAGACTGAGGTGCTGGCGCTGCCGGTGGGAGTGCGGCTGGTGGTGGCGACCGGAGACGGGACGCCGCCGGCTGATCAACAGGTCCCTTTCCTATCGCTTCAGGTTCTCCGGTGGCGCTCGCACGCACGCTCCCTCGGCAGCTGCTTTCACCTTTGATTTGCCGGAGCGGAGAGAGAATCCTCCGTCCTCGCCTCCTCCGCTGGAAGCGCCTAATGTCGTAATAGGCCGATGGCTCCGCGGCACGTCCCGACGAGCCTCCGCTTCCCCCCGCTCGCACACGCAGCCGATGGCGGCCAGCTTGCCTACTAGGTCTCGCCTCGCGGCCGCCAACTGCTCTGTGGGCCAGTGCGGCCCAAATTACGGTCGGCGGTGCACCGCTCAAGCTGTTCAATGAGCGGAAATGGACTTGAGTAGACCGACGAAAGGCCCACGAGGTAGTCCGCTACTTCCCTGAGGTTTAGTCCCCTGAATGCATGGACTGAGGTTTATTAGGCCCGTTTGGGACGCGAGAATTTTTCATGTGTCATGCATTTTTTGAATAAAAAAATAATTTGATGTCTGTAAAATTTCTATGATATAAAAGGACCTACTCACTATTCTGGAGGCGAGCACAGTGCACAGAGTGTAAGAACTAAGGAGACCTGCAGGGGGCTGTCAATTTGCCTGCCATCAGAATATCAGATTGGACATGTGTATGTAGTTTGGATTGACTTAGATTTTTACGGGTCCTTTTCTTATGTGGTGTGCTAGAGCTAGACTGCTACTTCAACCAAATTGTCTACAAGTTGAAGGCTCAAAATGTTTTCATGAATGGTACCATTATTGCAACAGTCAAATTCAGATGCTGTTTCCTCCAGCAAGCAATCCACATCCACCCATAGTGGTCCACCAATCTGAAGATTAATAATTAGCTTCAGGTTTACATAAAACCTGGCACTACTCGCTCTGTATATCTCTAACCCTTGCTAAGCACATCAGGGAGGAAGGGACGCAATTCATTTCAGTAACACCAAGCTGAATCAAATAATTAGTAAAGCCTTGCAAAATTGTAGTACTAAGAATATATATGGTTAATAGTATAGCAAGGAAGAGTGTAATAAACATCTCAAAAGGATTCAAGCTTAAGTGCTTCGGTAATGCTGCTTACCAGATGTCCGGACGGATGGACGCTTTCATCCAACCGTGGACCGCACAAAATATATATCGGCCCGCCCATGGAACAACGCGACAGGCTGGCGGGCCTTTCCATCCACTAGAGAACATTCTGGACGCAATATAGGCCCCGTCGCCCTCCTGCTCTCCCTTCCTCTCGGCCTTCCCGCATGCACTTCGCAAGTCTTTGTCAATCCTCTACTCCTTTTCTCCCCATCTCTGCGCCATTTTTCGCTCCTATGGCACCATCCCACGCCGTGTCGCCATCCACCTTACTTGTCGCATAAGGGGAGACAGGGGAGGCATGCGCCTGCGCCTGTGCCCCCATCCACCTCTTGCCCGTCGGCAAGAAGGGGAGGCCTGCGCCTGCGCCTAGGTCTACACTGTGTTGATGCTCTTGACATCCGTCTGACCCGAGCTTGCTGGTTACCGGAGTCCCCACCAGGTAGGAAATGGTTGCCGGGTTCACTATGTTTCAAGTGTTTCGTCTGGATGTTGCCAAAGTAGATCTAAGATGTTGCATATGTTGCAATGACAATATACGCATGTTGCAAGCATATGTTTCAAGTGTTTAAGTGGTATTAAATGTATGTTTTAAGTGTTTCATCTGGATGTTACAAAAATATATTTGATGTCACATAACATGCATGTTTCAATCGCATGTTTCAAGCATTTCATATGTATGTTGCAAATGTTTTATCTGGATGTTGCAAAAGTAGATCTCGATGTTGCATATGTTGCTATGGTTATACATGCATGTTTCAAGTGTTTCATCTGTTTTTAGCCGTATGTTGCAAGTGTTTCAATCGAATGTTTCAAAAATAGATCTAGGAGAGCACATGTTGCAATGACCCCGGAGGTTGGCAGATCCTGCCGCAGTCGTTTGTTGCTGCTACTGGGGTGCCACAGTGGATCACCATGCGGGCGCCTAAGGCCCGGTAGACGCCTCCACGACGTGCATCCGAAGACGGGGTGAGGCGGGCACTGGGGGGCACACCCCTGCCTGTTACCGCGCGGCGAGTAGCGGTCCTCCTGTTACGCGGGCACAACAAGAGCGCTTCTGTTACACGGGGACAGGACGAGGCACGGTGGATGTGTTCGAACGGGAGCAGCGTCCATACGCCTCCTACGCAGTGGCGGACCCATAACATTTTTAGAGCCTGGGCAAATATAACAACTGATAAAAATATATTGACCATTTATATAAAGAAAAGTCAAGAACTTTAAAGTTATGGAACTAAAATCACCATACACTAAGACAAAAGAGATATTACAACATTTGTCTCATTACAACCGTAAATAATTTTGGGTAATTGCTACAAAAAATGCAATAGTATACTTGGGTAGAAAAACGATATAAGGAGTATATGAGGCAGCTGCTGGAAGGGTTATGGATAAGTGATTAGCTAGGGCAATGATCAATTGATGAGTCAAGTTTAACACCCTTTTTTTGCGAAAAGGAAACTTTATTAAATAAGGCCTTGTTTAGTTCACGAATTTTTTTGGGAAATGGTACTGTACCACTTTCGTTATTATTTGACAATTAGTGTCCAATCATGGTCTAATTAAGCTTAAAAGATTCGTCTCGTGAATTTCATCTAAACTGTGTAATTAGTTTTATTTTTTTTATCTATATTTAATGCTTCATGCATGCGTCTAAAGATTCGATGTGACGAGAAATCTTGAAAAAATTTGTAAAATTTTGAGAACTAAACAGGCCCTAAGTAAGTTTAACACTTGAGTAAAAGTTATAGCAAAAGCCGAGTATATTCAACTACTCGAGTACCTATCTTTCACTTTACATTGGGCTGTATTTATTGGGTGGCAAAAGCTGAGTGGATCAGTGTTTGTGTGCCTGTGATCACTTGTCTAAAAGCCCACGCCACACAACCTGTGCACATCCACCCTCCAACGGAGCCCGGGCAGGCGCCCAGGGTCGCCAGCTCTGGGTCCGCCTATGCTCCTGCGGTTGGACGTTCGGATGCTAGCCTTTTCATAAGTGCTTAACCCATCTACAAGACTGAGGACAGGGCCAATAGAACCGGCTAATTAATAATTGATGAAACATATAAATATTCTGGTAACAGCGAGTAATATCCACATATTTGAACTTGAGCTAAGCGGCAATCACATATATTTTGGCCTTGAAACACATAAACAAGAAAACAAATCTTTTATTCCAATAACACGCTTGAAAATGTAAGAGAGACTGCAGTCACTAACACAAAAAAGGTGAACGGCGTAACTAACGCTACATGTGCTTGAACGCTTGATGAACTATCTCATACTAACAGAAAAAATCTGCATCATGTAGCAACATTGTCTCGGAGCTCAATGATAATGGATGGGAACTGCTGCACCAATTCCACAAAACCTTCGGTTAACACGGCCTTCTTGAAATTATTCTCCTTGGCAAAGAACCCAATGCACTTCTCCTTCAACTCCGGGCAGCTGTACATCTGAGCGCACGCTAACGTACTGGCAACTGTCTCCGCCGACACATCGTCCCACAGTTTCTGGGCACACAACAGCTTATTGGTCAGCTTATTGGGCACACAACAGCTTATTGGAAAAAAATCTGCATCATGTAGCATACCGATCAGCCGCAGCAAGCAAACATTCCAGCATCTTGGTCCGAAAGGAGCCCCCAGCAAGATCGTCATGGCCTTCTCCTCTAGCTAAGGTATCGGTGTACAAGAACCGAAGCACGTCCGTGAACGTGTCAGGAGCGATGTCATGTAGAGCGATGGATGGCATCGTCGTCGTCGCAGCATCGTCGTCCATGGAACAGCAACGCGCGATCTCCGCCCGGAGCACCGGCGAGCGGGCCGCCACCACAGCCCGGTGCGCGCGGAACGTCTCGCCGTCGACGGTGAAGGACACGTCCGCGCCGTCCTTCGTGTCCAGGAGCGCGCCGAGGTGCGTGGCGATGCCCGGCGGCGGCACGGGGATAGTATTAGGGCTGCCGTCGTCGAGCACCCTGATGGTACAACGGAACTCGATGTACCCGCGCGTCGTCACGTACTTCTCGACGAACTGCTCGGCCGGCACGCCTTCCGGGCCGAACAACCACGCGAAGGTGCCGTAGAAGTTGTTCTTCATCTTCCCGGTCCTCCGCACGGAGTTGAGATCGAGCCGGCTGCCCCTGGTCGTCCAGCACCATCACGTCGAACACGGCGGCGACGCCGCCGCCGACCTTGTCGCTCGTAAGGAGCTCCAGGGCGATGCAGTGGCGGTCGTAGAGGGTCCTGTCCGTGGTCGCCCTCATCCCGCCCGGGTAGTTGATCCTCCACGTGTGCCCGCCCGCCGGGATCGCGTCGGAGTGCACGGCCTTCCCGGTGGGGAGGGGCTTCGCTTGCGCGTAGTCTACTTTGAACATGACGACGGCCGAGGCGCAGTCCAGCATGGTCATCTGCTGCGGCTGTCGATTGCTTGCTGCTGCTGCATGGTTAGATTAGAGACGACCGAGCGAGAGAGAGTAAATTAGACAGCGATCCAAATCGTAATGCAAGATTTCGGTGGCGTCTAGCACTGATGGAGTTGCGTACCATCGCCGGCCTTCGTCGCCAACTCCCATCGTCGTCGTCATCCCGCGGCGCCGCCGGCAAGCCGGACTAGGTGTTTGGATCGGAAGAAAGCTCGCGCCTTGGCACCTTATTGTGTGTCAGCGCGTGAGGCCTGCGTTCGTGTTGCTTATATGCGCCGGACCAGAAGGAAGTCCTCTCTATCGCTCCCGAGTCCAGACCAAACCTGAGCGTGTGTTTACAGAGCAGTTATATGAATTCCACCTTGACCCGGCAAGCCAAGACAGATTTGGAAGTAGACTCTGATGAATCCGACGCCTGTACGAGCGACGGGATCGGGCGCGAACTGAGTCATCCCGTGTCACGCTGAGAAACTTTTTAAGATCCAGATTCTAAACCACAAACGTTTCTCAGATTCACTTGTGAGAATAAAAAAATCAGACTCTCTTCATTCTTTCGAGAAAGAATCTGTCGACAGCAAAACGTGATCAGGGAGTTCATATTTGAATTTGGGAATCAAATACAACTGAAAATAATTATTAAATTTGGGCCAAAAACACAAAACCCTGAAAAACTGACTAAGGTCGGTTTCGGTTTAGCTGTTCAAGGGATGGCAACAGACAAAACAGGCCCAGGCCAGTCTTGTTCCATAGGAATTTGAAAAAGAGGATGAAGTTCATGGATAGTTTCCTTTGTGTCGCTCTTCCTCATCAATTTCTTGTGTTTTTCCTATCCTCCATCCGAACATTTCATCTTGCAGTTTCTTTTGTTTTTCAATTTATAGGATTCAAGATATTAGGACATTCTATGCACGTTTTCCCTATTCCTACATTTCCATAATCTCGTGTTCCAAAGAGACCCTTAATCGGGTATAAATGGATCCATCATTAGGGTAAAGGTGGTCTTGCTTAGGTGAAAAACAACCTGAAATAACTATGTAGTATTAGATAATGGACAAATGTACCACTTAGAACATCATATTTTGGAGAAGTGTTGGTCTAGAATTATTACAAAAAGAGTACCAAAATTAAAGCTGCACACCCTCAACAGTGGATGTAGAGTTACCAAGAGCAAGTGAATGCACATCATTGACCAACTCTACAAAGAAGTCAATCCATAGGAAGCAAAGATATGCATTGCCATTGACTCTAGAGTCCGGCATGCCATAATCATGATCTCTTGCTTCTTGTCTTCATTTTATAACTGGAACAAGCCAAAAACAAGAGCAAGCAAGCCCTTGAATAAGACTTGCGAATAAGATTTTCATTGGCAACTATCAAAGACTATGTGGTTGTGATTCATACATGTGCTCATGAACTAGCTCATCCATGTGTGGCTTTATCTCCTCTCCCACATTAACAAATGAATGAGTTTAAGTAAAAAAAAAGCTTGCAAAGATAAATTTATTAGCAGCAAGCCAAAAAGTGCTGGACAGTTCATGGTAGGACAGGTAGGTAGCAAGCACAAGTGTAAACATCTAGTTAATCCACCTTCAGGAGAGGGAGACATGCACAAGAGGACAATTCTTTTTTCTAATGAGGGCCAAGAGAACAAATTAAAGAAACAGAGATAGGATACTACTCCCTCCGGTCCATATTATCTGGCGCAAGTTAGAATGACACGGTCACCTGTATTACACTTTGACTATTCATTTGCTTTATATTATATTATTTATGCTTATGCACTTATAATCATTGGATAATATAATTTCTTACAAATTTAATCATATAAAGTTTGTATTATAATAGTTAAAAATTATTAGCCTAATTATTAATCAAAGTTTCTAAAGTTTGAATCTTGATATGCGTGTACGCCAGATAAAATGGACCGGAGGGAGTAGTAATTATGGGCAACGTTCAAATATTTGAATCTGAAAGATAAACAAGAAAGATTTTTTTCATAATTAACATGCTGGAAACATATGAGATTAGTCACGTACACAAATTGTCTTAACACTATGCTTGGACGGCTGAACTATATACATCAAGATGTCTCCCACTACATCATTTCTTCACACTGTCTCGCAGCTCAAGGATAATGGATGGGAACAGCTGCACCAACTTAACAAAACCCTCAGTTAACACAGCCTCCTTGAAGTTTTTGTCTATGTTGGAGTTGTTCCAAATTCACTGCAAGATATAGGCCGAGCTTCTGACGGAGCGAAGCGGAGGCCCGTAAAAGCCGAAGGCTGGGCCGGAGCGTAGTGAGATTGTTGAGATAGTGAGATTGTTGTTGGCTGGTGCCCGTGGTTTTTCCCCTTCGCATTGGAGGGGTTTTCCACATTAAATCGTGTGTCTCCGCTGTGATTGATTTCGTTTTACTTCATATTCCATATGTCGTTGTTAACAAGTGGTACCGGAGCTTCGGTTGCTGTAGGGTTCATGACGACGTCGATGAAGTTCGATCTTCCGCTGCTGAACTACGACACGCGGTTCTCGCTATGGCAAGTCAAGATGCGGGGAATTCTGGCGCAGACTCATGACTACGA
This sequence comes from Saccharum hybrid cultivar R570, assembly GCA_038087645.1. Classification (NCBI taxonomy): domain Eukaryota; kingdom Viridiplantae; phylum Streptophyta; class Magnoliopsida; order Poales; family Poaceae; genus Saccharum; species Saccharum hybrid cultivar. Next base: position 1,697,227 of record JAQSUU010000635.1, on the reverse strand, counting down.
TGAGGCGCTGGATAAATTCGGCAAGAGTAAAGCCAATTGGACTCCTGAGGAGATCCGCAAGGATCAGAAGGCTCTCGCCCTAATTCAGTTACATCTTCATAATGATATTTTGCAGGAGTGTTTGAAAGAGAAAACTGCTGCAGAACTATGGCTGAAACTGGAATCGATCTGTATGTGCAAGGATCTAACCAGTAAGATGCAGATGAAGATGAAGTTGTTTACTCTGAAGATGAAGGAGGAGGATTCGGTGATGACCCACATCGCTGAATTCAAGAAGATCGTGGCCGACCTAGTGTCGATGGAGGTGAAGTATGATGATGAGGACTTAGGTCTTCTACTGTTATATTCTTTGCCAAATTCATATGCAAATTTTCGTGACACCATACTTTTGAGCCGTGATGAACTAACCCTAAAGGAAGTTTATGAGGCTCTACAGTCTAAGGAGAAGATGAAAGTTATGGTGCAGCATGACGGAACGTCGTCCTCAAAGGGCGAAGCTTTGCATGTGAGAGGCAGAACTGATAACAGATCCTCATATGATAGCAATGATGGTAGAAAGAACTACGAGAGGAGAGGCCGTTCAAAGTCTAAGCCGCATGGTAATAAAAAGTTCTGTGTTTATTGCAAACTGATAAATCATAATGTTGAGGATTGCAGAAAAGTACAGAATAAGGAGAAGAGAACAAATAAGTCGGCTGGTAAGGTTTCTGTTGCTGCTGCTGCGTTTGATGATGATTCTGGAGATTGTCTGGTAGTGCTTGCTGGTTATGTTGCTGGTCATGATGAATGGATTCTAGATTCCGCATGTTCGTTTCATATTTGCACTAACAGAAATTGGTTTAGTTCATATAAGTCTGTGCAGAAAGGGGATGTTGTGCGGATGGGAGATGATAACCCATATGACATCGTGGGGATTGGATCAGTTCAGATCAAGACTGATGATGGCATGACACGCACGCTGAAAAACGTCAGGTATATACCAGGGATGTCTAGGAATCTTATCTCATTGAGCACGCTTGATGCAGAAGGTTACAAATATTCCGGTTCAGATGGTATTCTGAAGGTATCAAAAGGTTCTCTGGTCTGTTTGAAAGGTGATCTTAATTCTGCAAAGTTATATGTTCTTAGAGGGTGTACTTTACATGGTTCTGATTCCGCTGCTGCTGCTGTTACTAATGATGAACCTAGTAAAACTAACATTTGGCACATGCGTTTGGGACATATGAGTCACCATGGTATGACAGATTTGATGAAGAGAAACCTACTGAAAGGCTGCACTTCTAGTAAAATCAAGTTTTGTGAGCATTGCATTTTCGGCAAGCATAAGAGGGTACAGTTCAACACTTCTATTCACACCACCAAAGGTACTCTTGATTATGTTCATGCTGATTTATGGGGTCCTTCTAAGAAACCCTCACTAGGTGGTGCTCGTTACATGCTTACAATTATTGATGATTATTCTAGAAGGGTTTGGCCTTATTTTCTAAAACAGAAAGATGATACTTTTGCTGCGTTTAAGAACTGGAAAGTAATGATAGAAAGACAAACTGAAAGAAAGGTAAAATTGCTTCGTACTGATAATGGTGGAGAATTTTGTTCGTATGCCTTTAATAATTATTGCAGACAGGAAGGCATTGTTAGGCATCACACCATATCCCATACTCCACAACAGAATGGTGTGGCAGAACGGATGAACAGAACCATTATCTCCAAGGCCCGTTGCATGCTGTCTCATGCAAGGATGAGCAAGCGTTTTTGGGCTGAAACTGCTAATACTGCCTGTTACTTGATAAACAAGTCATCTTCTATTCCACTAAATAAGAAAACTCCTATTGAGGTATGGTCTGGTACACCTGTTGATTATTCACAGTTAAAAGTTTTTGGATGCACTGCTTATGCTCATGTTGACAATGGAAAATTAGAGCCTAGAGCTGTTAAGTGTCTTTTCCTTGGTTATGGTTCGGAAATCAAATGCTATAAATTGTGGAATCCTGAAACAGGGAAGACTTTTATGAGCAGGAGTGTTGTATTCAATGAATCTGTGATGTTTACTGACAGTTTGCCCTCAAATCATGTTCCAGAAAAAGAGCTGCAGAGTATGCGCATACAGGTGGAGCATGTTGATGATGATATAGGTGTGCAGGTGGAGCCTGCTGATGAGCAGGATGACCATAATAATGATGTTGCTGATGATGATGCTCATGATGATGTTCAGCAAACTCCTCCTATTTTGCAGCTACAGGAGGAATTACCTATTGCTCAACGCAAGTCAACAAGGACAGTTGTACCTTCTAAACGTCTTATCGAAGAATGTAATTTGTCTTACTATGCTTTGAGTTGTGCTGAACAGGTGGAGAATGTTCATGAGCCAGCAACCTATAAAGAAGCTGTTCGTTGTGCTGATAGTGAGAATTGGATTTCTGCTATGCATGAGGAGATGCAGTCTCTTGAGAAGAACAGTACATGGGAGGTTGTTCCTTTGCCTAAGAAAAGAATACCATAAATTGCAAGTGGATCTTCAAGAGAAAGGAGGGTTTATATCGAAGCGGGCCTCCAAAGTATAAGGCAAGGTTAGTTGCAAAAGGCTATAGTCAAATTCCGGGTGTTGACTATAATGATGTGTTCTCTCCAGTGGTAAAACACAGTTCAATTCGTACTTTCTTGAGTATTGTTGCTTCACATGATCTTGAGCTTGAGCAGTTAGATGTGAAGACTGCGTTTTTGCATGGAGAGCTAGAGGAGGACATATACATGGACCAACCGGAAGGGTTCATAGTGTCTGGCAAGAAAAAATATGTGTGCAAGTTGAAGCGCTCCTTGTATGGTTTGAAACAGTCCCCTCGTCAGTGGAACAAGAGGTTTGATTCATTTATGTTGTCACACAGTTTCAAAAGATCTAGATATGATAGCTGTGTTTACATCAATGAATCAAACCTCTTGTTCCACTGACGAGGAGACTGTTTCAAACCATACAAGGAGCGCTTCAACTTGCACACATATTTTTCCTTGCCAGGCACTATGAACCCTTCCGGTTGGTCCATGTATATGTCCTCCTCTAGAGCGTAGCGGAGTCTGAAGCCGGCCCATCAGGCCGCGCCGTGCACACACGGGGTGCGGGGGGCGGAGCCCCCGCGGTACGGTACATATATACCCTTGTTAGGGTTTCTTGGAGACTTGATTATCTTGTAAGCCGCCGCAGGCGTGTAACCCAAAACTCTTGAGATAGTGAGATTGTTGCTGGCTGGTGCCCGTGGTTTTTCCCCTTCGCTTTGGAGGGGTTTTCCACGTTAAATCGTGTGTCTCTGCTGTGATTGATTTCGTTTTACTTCATATTCCATACGTCGTTGATAACAGTCTACTGCAAAGAAGCCAATGCACCTCTGCTTCAACTCCGGGCAGCTATACATTTCAGCGCAAGCTAATGTTGTGGCAACTGTATCCACAGACACACTGTTCCACAATTTCTGGGCACAGAGAAGTTTCAGCCGGTCCAACGCATATCGATCAGCTGCAGCAAGCAAATGCTCTAACATCTCAGTTGGAGCATCCCCAAGCTCGTCATCTCCTGGCAAAGAGTCAGTGTACATGAACTGAAGCATAACCTTGAATGTTGAAGCCGTGATGTCGTGTACAGTGATGTATGACATTGTAGCCTCAGCCATGGAACCCAGTAGTTCTGCCCGGAAGACCGGAGAGCGGGCGGCAAGCACAGCTCGATGTGCATGGAACGTCTCACTGTCAATGGTGAATGCAACATCTGTCCCATCCGCGGTATCCAGGAGGGTGCCGAAATGTTTGGCAATGTCCGAAGGCGGCACAGGAATAAGCTCGTCATTTGACAACCTGATGGTGCATAGAAACTTGATGTGTCCGTCCTTGATGTATTTGTTGACCAGATTGTTCGGGTCACCTAGCGAACTGAGCATAAGCATACGAAAATAATCATCTAATCGCTTGAACAAAACTGGTTGCCCATAGTCCTTGTCTATCAGGAGCACCTCGAAGATGGCCTTAACGCTGCAGGACTTGCTCAGAAGCTCCAGGTCAATTAAAAGAAATTGGAACAATTCGTCTTCTACACTTAGCCCATCCGGGTCGAACTTTATCCTCCACAGGTACCCACCGGCAGAGAAGGCATCAGAGTGAACGTTCTTGCCAGCGGCAAGGTGCATGGCTTGCTTGTAATTTACTTTGAATTCCACGACAGCCGAGGCAGAATCCACCTTGGTGGTCTGCACTGGCGCCTCCGCTGGCCCTGACGTGCGCTGTCGCTTGCTTGCTGCATAATTAGGGCCAGGAGATCGAACAAGAGTAAATTTTACAATTAAGTACCAGACAATTTACCATTCATCAGGCAGGAAAGTTACCATCGCCAGCCTCATCACCGACTCCCATCATCCTGTGGTGCCGCTGGCGCTGGGTCTCCCAACTCAGTAGCTAGGTTTTGACTCCAGCAGGGCGTCTAGCAAAGAGAGTTGCCAAGGCTAGGTAGTGAAGCCAATCCGATCCCTAGGCGCAGCCAAGATATGAAGAGTGGTGCGGGTAAAAGAAAGATAAAAATATCTTAAAGACCTCATAACACCTTAAATTCAACAAATAGTTTCAAAACTTGCATAAATGGCAATATAAATTGTTCAAACACAAGATAAATATGCAGATATATTAAAGAAATGCCAAATATATAAATCATTCAAACACAAGATAAAACCTTACATAAATATGCAGGTATTAAATAAATGCTGAACATATAAATCGTTCAAACAAGTGAGCAGTCCTAAGACCCAACTATACGCAGATAAGCTGAATCATAAATTCATATTTCACAATCTGCCGATCAACAATGTCAGGCATATGGAAACCTTCGTCTCAGTCTTTACTGTCTACCAACTACTCATTCACATTTCACAATGTCAATCACCAAATTTAATCATGTGCAAACATCTAGTCTACTGTCTCAGTATACTCATTTAACTCACCAGAGATGCAGTCTTGCAGATGCGGCGAGCGGCAACTGCGGTCGGCCCAGCCACTGGCGCACTACGCAGGGGTGCTGTTCGCGGACAGGCGCTCGGCTGCACAGCCCGTGCTGGAGGACGGGGAGTCGGGGACGGCCGGGTCGGGGGGCGCTCAACAGGAAGGCGTCGGGATCAGGACAAACGGGACGGCGGCGGCATCTCGGGAGGCGGCGTCGGTCGGGTCGGGGGGGGGGGGCTCAGCAGGAAGGCGTCGGGATCAGGACAAACGGGGCGGCGGCATCGGCATCGGCATCGGCATCGGCATCTAGGGAGGCGGTGTCGCTGTCCAGGTCACCGTCTAGCAGGGGTCTGGCGGCGCTAGCACTCGAGTAGTGGTGGTTGTGGCCACTCGAGCGCAGGCAAAGCCGCCGTCAGGCGGGGTGTCGGACTCTCGGGGACCGGAGGGGGACTAGCGGATAGGGCTGTGGTAAACAGGCCAGTGTCGTGTGTGGGGCGGGCTCAAGTGGCCGAAATAGGCCCATGTTGTGGCAGAGTTTGGACTCGTCCCAAGTCTGCATTATATTTCGATGTGAACAGCACCAATGTCTCAAAAAATACATCTCGTTTTTTTAAAGAGTCTATTTTTAATATATAGAAAATAATAATATTTAAGATAGGTGATAAATGTTATTAAATTAATAGTGGAATATTTTTAGTAAATATATTTGGTAATATATATTTTGTAAATCTTGTTAAAATTAAAACAGTTTAATTAAATATAAGATGTGTAATTATTTTGTGATGGAGCGAGTACGCTTCAACGTCTATAATGTGTACTTATGGAGCAATGACGCCATCTAACAGAATCCCAAAAACTGAAAAAGTGTGTTGCATATGATTTTGTACCTTCCATATATCTTTTTTGACTTTTACATATAACAAAGTGCATTATGTTTCATTAAATGTTCAATTAGACATACAACACTGTAAATTTTCGCAACAGCGGGCGGAATGTCATCTAGTTCAATAAGGAAGTTGATCCATAGGAAGCAAAAATATGCATCGCCATTCACTCTCGGAGAATCAAAAAATCCCACCAAAGGACTCGTGCTATTGATGATTCTTTTCACAGCACGAGAAACAAACACGGTGAGAATGAAATACAACTCGCGTTTTCCGTGCTGCGGGCTGAAAACCATGGTCGTAGTACTGCACCGCAGTTCCAAACACGCCCTAATCATGATCTCCTTCTGGTCTTCATTTCATAATTGCAACAAGCCTAAAACTAGAGCAAGCAAGCCCTTGGATAGACTTGCGAATAAGATTTTCATTGGCAACTATCAAAGACAATATATGCTTGTGATTCATACAAGTGCTCATCAACTAGCTCATTCATGTGTGGCTTTATCTCCTCTCCCACATTAACAAAGGAATGAGTTTAAGTAAAAAAGAAAAAGCTTGCAAAGATAAATTTGTTAGCAGCAAACAAAATAGTGCTGGACAGTTCATGGTAAGACTGGTATGTAGCAAGCGCAAGTGTAAACGTCCAGCTTAACCCACCTTCACGAGGGGGGACAGGGACAACGGGGCAAATTTTTTTAAGAGGGCCATGAAAATGAACTAAAGAAACAGAGATAGGATATTAGTAATTATGAGCAATCTCTACGTACTCGCACTTGAAACATAGATAAGAAATAACTTTTTTCCTAATTAACATGCTTGAAATGTATGAGATTTATTGTAATCAAGTACCAATTAAAATTATCTTAACACTGTGCTTGGACAGTTGAACTATTACATCAAGATGTCTCCCACTAAAATCATGCCAACACCATCTCGCAGCTCAACGATAATGGATGGGAACCGCTGCACTAACTTAACAAAACCCTCAGTTAACACGGCCTTCTTGAAGTTTTTCTTCAGTGCGAAGAAGCCAATGCACCTCTTCTTCAACTCCAGGCAGCTGTACATTTCAGCGCAAGCTAATGTTGTAGCCACTGTATCCACTGACACAATGTCCCACAGTTCTGGGCACAGAGAAGTTTCAGACGGTCCAATGCATATCGGTCAGCTGCAGCAAGCAAATGCTCTAACATCTCGGTTGGAGCGTCCCCAAGATCGTCATCCCCTGGCAAAGAGTCAGTGTACATGAACTGAAGCATAACCTTGAACGTTGCAGGAGTGATGTCGTGTAGATTGATGTGTGTCATTGTAGCCTCTGCCATGGAACCCAGGAGCTCGGCCCGGAAGACCGGAGAGCGGGCGGCAAGCACAGCTCGATGTGCATGGAACGTCTCACCGTCAATGGTGAACGCCACGTCCGTCCCGTCCGCGGTATCCAGGAGGGTGCCAATATGTTTGACAATGTCCGAAGGCGGCACAGGAATAGGTTTGCCAGCTAACACCCTGATGCACTACACCACAACCCCAGAATGGCGACGCACTGTTGGTCGCTATAGGTGGATACAGCGACACACTATCGGTCGGTATAGATCTATGCCGACACTTAATTGCTGCCGCTGAAAGTGGCGTCGGGATAGGGTTATAGCGACCGACATACTTTTAGCGACCGATAGTCTGACGAAATGCTAAAGCAATACCGACCAACAGGCTGATGGCATATAGTAGTTTTACCGTCCAACAGTTCAAGGCTAAAGGGATTTATACCAACCAACAATCCAACGCATAGATCAATGACACAAAAATACATTATTAATCTTACATTAACCAAATTACAATATTCTTTTAGACATGAAACATACAAGGTCATATTCAACATGAGACACAAAATCGAGTCACAATGACATAGCTTAGATTTCATTCATGCCAATTGGTACATGTAACAGTCATGCTGGGTTGCACACCTCACAGTAACATGAGACACCAAATTAAAGTATTCTTCACAACACACAAGTCTGGCTTGCACACCTCACAGCTAACGTGCCCAAGGAGTTCTTTACGAAATGTTACATCATCCGAAGCAACTAGCATCCATCCCCAAGCAGTTCCTTACAAAATGCTATATTATCCAAAGCAACTAGCATCCATCGATGTTTTCATCTCCATCTCACAAAATGTTTGATCTGCTTGCTGACACAAAATAATCACGTTACATCTAGCGCCTTCCACCTGAAAAATCAAAACATATTTTCAGCTCCAACTACTAGTGTGTGCTGCCTTATTTTCAACTCATGTATTATCTGAAATGCAACACAAAGCTGGCCATGCACCACATATACTTATATGCACATATGCAATTGAACAAGCAACTTAACATCTCAAAGATGTGTACACTAACCCAGTTCCAACCGCTTCAATGAGTTTTGGGTGCATGCCTCCCCTCCCCTACTGCAAGACCAACATAGCACATATTAGTAAGGTCAGAAGAGTATGTAAGTTTGTGACCATAACCAATATAAAAAAGACAAGTCCAGTACCTGAGAACACAAATCTATTCTAGATTAAATTTATAGTTTCCTTTCAGTACTTCAAGATAATACTAGAAAGACTGGCACGGCTTTACCGCGCCAACCTTACATAGGCCAGTTCATCTCGATCTTCGCTAAGTGCTAGCATCAAGAGTGGATAAGCAAATTGGAGCATCATTATACTAAAACCTTGTACTGTAGTACTTTGTTCTATCAGATGCAATGTTCCAATTGTGCTCTCCGGTAAACTGTTAATCTCACCAAGGCGTTTCTAACTAACAGAGACATTTATGGTAGTTAGTTGAAGCTGATAGTTAGTTCAGCCAAAGATAAATTTTGCATAATCAAAACCATTTTTTGAGCTATTGCTTTGTCTATCATAAAAGGCAAGATAAAGTTACTAAGAGTAGCCATGAGCAGTTTTCTACCTGCCACTAAGATGGACTTGGCAAATCCATTGTTCATTATCTGACAGTTGTAACAAGTACCGGCCTGTGGTGATGTGGTCAAATTGCTAATTTTTAATCAATCAAATACATGTCGAGGACACTTAAAAAGATGCATAATGTTAGTGAAAACACTGGTTTTTTCAATCTGTGGACAGGGAGAACTCACTGGACCAATGCCACCGTGTCATGGTTTTGAAGAATATATGCAAGAATATATGACTAGGAGAATATATTTTCAGGGATTCACAGTTGCTGGCATGGGTTCCCTTTTACCTCATTCCAATGATTCAGGGTTATTAACTTAGTTCAGTGGGTGAAGTGCTTCAGTAATCTCGTGAACAATTTTTCTACTACTTGAAAAGCCAAAAATACAGCAGGGGAAGCCCCCACTATTAGTATATAAATTTAAATAAAGTGAACTGTACAGAGAGAAAGAGAGGACTACGTGGCTGTATAACTGTATAGAAAGAGAGAAAGAGAAAGAGAGGACTACATGGCTCTACAATTATACAGAAAGAGAGGGAAAGAGGAGAACAGCAAGGCAGAGTCAGCCTTTAAGACAAGCATCACAAATAGCAGTTCGATGAATGTAAAATTCAGAAAAAACAGCCCAACAAATACATTTAGATGGTAATGAATAAGAACTAGTAGTACCAAATTATTTTGATAGTGTGCTGTATGCATAGCAAGGTGTGTTCAGCATCACAAATTGCAGCTTGGGAAAAGTAAAATTCAGAAAAAAAAAATACATACCTGCAGTAGACTTGGATGAATGTGATGCCTTGCTGACGTTCAACTATTACAAATATCATTAATTAGAAACTTTGTTCACTTATCATATATATTAATAAAAGAAACAAAGGAAAGTCTAGTTTATTACTCTGTCGTATGGCCACTGAATTGGCATTGACTTAGCATCAGCCAAAGTCTCAATATCATCATAAGGGCGAGGTAGCACTGTATCCCTTTTAATCACAACCTTCACAACAACTTCACAATAGTGCCTTCCAAGAGGCTGGCCTCCTAGTACATTGTATGGATTTGTTGAAATGACTGTTGCCTTAGCCACAGCTTCTGGCCGAAACAAGGCATATAATGTAACCTCCTTTCCAACCTGAAATGGTTTATGCACTTCTCAGCAAAAATTGAACAAATGTATAGAACTGCTAGAACTGAAAGCAATGTTATATTAAGAAAATTACAAGATCAGCAGGTGAGACGCGAGGAGGTTTATTCTTCTTTCGTGGGGCTACATTTTTTATGGGACTGGTAGCGCTACACTCCCGATGAAGATCAATTGATTTTCCTACAACACTGTGCACAGAGGAGGTGAGAGCACGATGCGTAGATGGGATAGGAGTAGGCTGCATAGATGGAGAGGGAGCAGGCTGCACGGACGGGGCTGCAGCAGCTTCCTGCGTGAATGGGGTAGTAGCAGGCTGCGTAGACAGGGCACGAGCACGCTGCGCAGATAGGACAGCAGCACGCTGCACAGATAGGAAATTAGCATGCTGCTCAGACAGGGCAGCAGCACGCGCATATAGGGCAGCAGCACGCTGCATAGATAGGAAATTAGCATGCTGCTCAGATGGGGTAATATCTGCAAAAACATCATCTTCATCATAGTGGTCAGAGTTTTCATTAATATCTGCAAAAACATCATCTTCAAATGGTTGAGCATGATGTGCCTCATCAACATGTTCTTCAGACCTTGGGCTCTACATAAACAATATAATAGGGGTAATATGTATTATTCACATGTCACCATATAGGCTCACGAAGAACCTTTTTAGGAACCTTATATACATGTTTTCCATCTAGGCTCTTCCTTACTGATTTCCACCGAGAAGCCTTACATTTTGGACATGAATCCAACCCCTCGTTATCTTTCCAAAATAGAATGCAGTCATTATCACAAGCATGAATACTAGTGTATCCGATTCCTATAGATTTCACCAATTTCTTAGCTTCATGAAAGTTTCTAGGCAGTGTCGAACCCTCAGGCAGTGCATCATTAAGTAGATCTAGTAGCAGGTTAAAACTCTTATCACTCCACCTTCCAAGGAGTTTGGTGTGGAGTAATCTAATTAGGAAACGCAGTTGTGTATATTTCTTGCAATTAGGGTATAACTCTTTGCTATTCTCTGCTACTAACTTCTGAATGGCAACTAGCTCCTCACAGGGTTCTAGGTCTGAATTGTTCTCATCAAAATCCCCTTTATCATCTAAACCAGCAGCTAAGTCCCTAAGCAAATCAGAGATGTTATCATCTTCGTCAATCTCCTCCATAAGTTCAACACCATCATAGTTTCCATGATTCATAGAAGAGCTAACTTCTCCATGTAAGGTCCATGTTCTATATCCTTTTAGAAACCCATCACATATCAAATGCTCACGTACTTCACTTCCCTCTCTCCAAAATGAGTTAACACACTTTCTGCAAGGGCATAGTATCTTGCTTCCTACCGCTGAATTCTCAAATGCAAAAGCTATGAAATTGTTCACCCCTTGTTGATATATCTTGGTGTGCCTACATGCAGTTTTTAAGTTAATTCCCATGTTAACTACAAATAGAACTTTCTATCTTTGTGAAATAAGTCTTTGTACCTAGCATCATTATCGATCCATGATTTATCCATTCCCCTTTGTGAAAGATCAAGCAGCTTTAGAAACGAACTATAAAATAAAAAAAAGACAATAAGCATCAAGGAAGCTACATACTTTGACAGTCATGCTCATATCCATGAATCCACAAAATGGCTTTAATTTAAACACGATTGTCGTGTTCATGTTCACACACAATATTAAAAAAGATGTCCTATAGAAAGAGGATCATACCGTTACATACAAGAAGATCAACTGCCAATGTTGTGGCTGTTCAAATAATCTCCAAAAGATTGCAAGTTGCCCACTTCGGCTCTAGGCTGGGGTAGACGATCCTGTGCAGATTCCTTCAGCTACACCTCCAACGCAACAAGGCAGCTGTAGTGTGAATACACATGACATTAGATTAGTACATGTACAAGTATGTTGCGACCTAAATTGCAAAACAAAGTACTGCAGTAAATCGATTATGCCAAATAAAACTAGTCTGTATTTCAGTTTTCTATTACTTTGTATAGCTTATATATAAGATGACAAGCTAGAGTAACAGAAAAATTGAGATCAGACTAATGCCCGCAAAATCATATCATCATTTAGCACATATGGTCTGTCAGTGCGTGTGTGCCATGACAAAAAAACCGATTGTCAATGGAGCTATGCAGAAATGTAGAATGCAAACATATTAGTTACCAATAAACAATGTTCTACAACTGAATCATGGGAAACACTGGGGATAATACTATACGGCAACCTTAAATGTAAACACACACACATCTATATACACTATATGGCAAGCATTTAATGTAACAGCAGGAAGAGACATATGTTTCTATGGGAAATTGCAGCTGACAGGGAGCAATGATAAAGGGGTATCTACAGAACCTATTGAATATTAGATGATGCCCTATCTGATCTGCAGAACATCGAATGGATTCCAGGTATTTTTGCAATATGCTGCAGGAATCAAGCTATATACATGCTATCACTGCTTTTTGATTAATATAAAACGAACCAAAAATGCAGACATATGGAGAAGAGTGGCAGACATACACGAGAGTAGCAGACTTACAAAAATGCAGACATGTTCTTCTAGGGAGATGATGAAGAAGAGTAGTCCACACCACACGCCTACCAATCGGCTTTTCTGGAACTAGTTGCTCCTAAATAAAAGAGGGATTTGTGCGGGCCTTTTGGAGGAAGGGAACGGAGGATTTGGATGGACAGGGCACGGTGCAGATCTGGGCAGCCATGCAGGCTTGGCAGGTGACGCGAATCACGCGGCAGCGGCGGTGGAGTTGGGCAGCGGAGGAGATGGGCAGCAGCGACTGCTGCAGATTTGGGCAGGCGTGCTGGGATTTGGTGGGCTGCTGAGCTGAGCGGCGGCGGCAAAGTTGGGCATCGGCGTCGGCTATGGATTTGGGGGAGCGCAAGACCTGTGGTGGAGTAGGTGCGGCGGCGATGACGGCTGAAGCTGCAGCTGAAGACTGAAGCGACCAAGAGTTAGGGTTTGGAGAGGGCGTATTTGGGCTACCAATTTTGCCGTGAACGGGCCTGGTTTCCTTTTCAGTTTCCCGCGAACGTGACTTTTTTTCATTTCCAGACCGCGCCCAAAGCCATGGCCCTATACCGACTGAAGGTTCGTCCTCTATAATGATCTATCCCGATCAATGGTTTGACTGTATAGGTTAATATCTATACCGACCAACGGTTCATCGGAACAAGTACATGTACCGACACTTGGTTCGTGGGCTATCTATACCGACCGACGGTTCAACGATATTATTATATTTATAACGACACACATGTGACGCTATATTAGTGTTGTGGTGTAGTGATGGTGCATAGAAACTTGATGTATCCGTCATTCACGTATTTGTGGATCAGATTGTCGGTATTATCCGGCAAACTGACGTTCCAGATAAGGCTGTGAGCATAAGGCTTCCGAGATTGCCGGGTCACCAACCCAGCAAGCAAAACTGGTTGCCCTTAGTCCTTGTCTATCAGGAGCACCTCGAAGATGGCCTTAACTTTGCGGGACTTGCTCACAAGCTCGAGGCAAATGGAAAGTTCCTCGCAACTTCCACTTCCGTCTCCTACCTCCATCAGGGCAAACCCATTTCGGAAGAAGTTTATTCTCCACACGTATCCGCCGGCGGAGAAGACATCGGAGTGGACAGCCTTGCCAGCGGCGAGGTGCATGGCTTGCTCGTAGTTTACTTTGAACTCGATGACGGCCGAGGCGGAATCCATCGTGGTGGTCTGCGCCGGTGCCTCCGTCGCCCCCGACGTGCGCTGCCGCTTTCTTGCTGCATAATTAGGGCCAGCAGAGCGAGAGTAAATTTGGCAGCGAAGTACTGGATCGGACAATTTACTGTTCCTCAAGCAGGTAAGTTACCATCGCCAGCCTTATTGCCGACCCCCATCATCCCGTGGTACCGCAGGCTGTCCCAACTCAGTAGCTAGGTTTTGGCTCCAGCAGGGCGTTCAGCAAATGCAGTTGCCAGAGCAAGGTAGTGAAGCTAATCCAATCCCTATGTGCAGCCGAGATATGAAGGGTTGTGCTGGTAAAAAAAAAGAAAGAAAAAAAAAGATAAAAGACGATCTAAGGATACCTTAAGTAATAAGCTGACGACGTCTAAGTGCCAGATCCATAACACTAAACAAGACATGGGGATAATAATTAGTATGACAGCTGATGCATAAGTATGAATAAACCCTAATTTGGAATATGAACAAGGACCGACTACAACATTCAAGATGCGCCACACGGATCCACGAACATCATTGACCATTCCCATAGACTCAACAATAAAATCAAGTGCATATGACAGTGGACAAGAACAAACAACAAGTGCTAATAAAGGAAATACGCATTTGCTTATCAGATCCAGTCATAATCACCACAAGAAAAGGCAAGAAACACCTGGATCTAAACAAAAAGAACGATTTACCCTACGAGGAGGAGCAAATCGAAAGAGCTCCGGTCCGCGTCATCTGTTACGAACCACAATGTCTCACCTACGAGCACTTGGGGAGGGGCGGCGAGCTTCTCCGATGGGCTCCCTTCCAGGAACCCCAGCGACGCTATGACGGCACAACGAGAGAGCGAGCGGAGGAGAGCGAGAGAGCGGCGGTGAGGAAGCGAGTGGTGAATGAGAGAGGTAACCCTAGCGGGTCAATGCGGAATTGGGTTTTATTTTGTGATTGTGCAGGCCAACAAGGCCCACCCTGCGCGGCCCATCAAAGCCTAGCTCCACAGAAACGAGCACCCCCGCCATTTCTAGGAAGCCTGGCAAACACCCCGTGGGCAGGGCCGTCACCAGAGGGGCTCCGGCTCGAAATACAAATTGGAGCCCTTTAATGAATGGCTAGTAAAACTAATGCATATTTTTACTCATCAAATATATAACTTAAATATGTAATGTTCAATACAATATGCAGAAATATAACAAACATTAATTCTAAAATAGGAAAGGTATTACTAACCTCAAGTTCTATTGAAAAGCATCATTCGTCTGGTATTTCTTGAAATGAAATCTTCAATTATGTCTTCATAATTAATTTTCTCAACTTTTTGCAAAAAAATTAATCTTCTCAAATACATCATTTTCAAGTGCTATTAGTGCCAATCCATTGAGTCTTTCTTGTGTCATAGTAGAACGTAAGTAGGATTTCAATAACTTGAGTATATGATAATGCAGAAAACCTTCTAGAGAATTTGTCCCTAAGATCATGCTCAATGGACAAGTCTCTTTTAGGGCCCTTTTGCACCAAAATATCAACCATTCTAGAATCAAGTGCATTCCAAGTTCTTGGATCAAATATATCAGGCTGAAAAGAATTATTCATGTCACTGGCAATAGGAGCCTGAGCCTCTTCTACTTCTGCAGTAGAGCCTGAGCCTCCTCTTCAATTTCTGTAGTAGGATCTTGAGCCCCAACCTCTACTGTATCATCACCATGACCTTCTTCAATTAGCCTGAGCCTCTTCTTCAATTTCTGGAGTAGGAGCCTGAGCCCCAACGTCTACTGTGTCATCACCATGACCATCATCAACATTAGCATTTGGACTTTCTATGACAAGAAATCTTTCAAGAGCACCCTTCTAAGACTAATATATTGCCCGTGCTAACACCACGGTGACATTTTAGGTGATGCAAAGTAACAACCAAACGCAATATAAAATAAAATAGATTGAAGGTTCATAGAAAAATTATATTATTTAATCCAAAAAGGATCAAACTTATATTGTTGAATGCAACAAGGATTAACTTAATATAACGCTACGGGCCATATTAAGTCCAAAGTTTATTCTATCAAATGTATTCTATGGAATTTGTAAGGCGCTGGCGCCCCCTGCTGCTGCATCTTGCTTGGAGCTCGGAGACAAAGTGACATGCCTCGTGTCGACCCCACATCCGGCTTGTCTGCCGTGTCCGCCCTCCGCCGCTGGCGGTCGGATCAAACGCTACAAAGTGAACCGACTTGGAACTGGAAGAGTCTCAAACCCGCGATCTCCTGGACGTGTGGTGGCGTCACGTGGTGATGAAGATGGTGATGGAGATCGCTCTGGCCGGGTGAGGTCGACGGCAGCGCTCCTGGCCGTCTCAGCGGAGGCTGTGCTTGCTCGTGTCCGTCTGGGCGTAGGCGAAGGATGTCGCGCGCGTCGGAAGATGCCGCGACCAGGCCCTAGGTGCAGCCACCAAGCAAGTGATGAGGGCGCCGTGATCGCGGCAGCGCGGGGGCTGTTGGCCTGCGATCGCAGCGGCGCCAACGCTGTGGGCGGCCAGCAGGGTTTCTCGCCGGTGATAGCGGCCTCATTGGCGGCATTGTCCTTGGTGCATGTTTTTTTATTGGTCTTCTTTTTTTTCGGCGATACCAGGTTTTGATCGTGGCTCGTGTGTCAAAGCCTGTGCGGTACTCGTTGAAGCCTGTGCGGTGTTGAGCGTTGAAGCCTCATCCCTGTCGATACAAACAACAGTGGTCGTAGGATTGCAATGAAGCCTTTGAACGTGTTTTTTAGCCCTTGATTTGAATGAAAACGATTTCCTAGGTGCAATAGGTTTGATGCACAGTGTGTCGGCTTCTCAGCAGGAAACATTTTCTTTGGTGTACCTATGATAGTTTGAACTGTTTCATTATAGTAGAGATTGAGCTACTGCGTCTAATGGCACAAAGCGGAGGTGGCTTGCAGTGCCAGCGCGGGAAGGAGGTGCGACCGCTGGCACGAGGAGGTGGCATGACCGACCGCGAGAATGAAGTGGGATGTAGTTGTTGGGGCTCGGCTGTCGGCAACCGGCAGGCGTGCAAAGGGCATGACCGTCGGCTCGCAAAGGGTGTGGGGTACGGCCACCGGCGAGGCCGAGGACGGATATAGTGTTTACGGGGCTATGCATATATTAATCAAAAAGTTTTTTAATTAACCAACGAAAGATATTGTGTTTGGCCAAAATAGGATGCTGATGAAACTATAGACCGTTTGCTTGACAATATTATTTCTTCGTATTGCTCATTGATACATTTGCTGGACTATCATCATTGTGCGAGGGTGGTGGAGGTTGCAGCCAGAAGAAGGCATTTGCGTGTGCCCATCTTTCGTTAGCACACACGAACAAGAATTGTGCACAATATTGCCATTATACAACATGGGTACAGCACCAGATTATATATGTTGTATCATTCGATAAAATTTTCCATGCTCCTCTTATATTACATTTATATTACGACACTGATAGTCATCCACCCAATCTGTGACCATTTATTTTAGTTCCGTCCGTTGCAATGCACGGGCATTAGCTAGCATTTCAAAAATAAGTGAGCAGCAGATCTTAAGCCTCATGTAAAAATAAGTGAGCAGCAGATCGAAAGAATCCCGCGGCGTGATGCCCCCTGCGGAGGACCCGACAAAGCTCGTCGCAGCAAATCTGGTGGCGGGAGGGAGAATTTGGTGGCGCGAGGGTGGATCCCAGCGGGGGCCCCCTACAGAGGACCCGACAGAGCTCGTCGCGATGGATCCGGCGGCGGGAGGGCAAATCCAGCATCACGACGGCGGCGCAGGCGCATTTTCAGGCTCACTCGCGGCGTTGCTCCTGCGAGCAGGATCGGGAATGGCGTCATGCAAGCGGGCCCAAGAGCAGGGGGGGCGCCTAGCCACCGACCGAGTGGCTAGGAAGCAGCCCGCCGACCCCCTCCTTCCCCATGAAAAACAATTTCTTGCGTCACTTGCTTCACTAAATTGGGTCCAATTCAGTTTTCTTTTTGGGCGTTAAGGATAGCACGGAGTACAAGCATGCATGCGAAACAAATTTGCTGATATCATCCAGGTGCATATTGTTTGAAAGTTGAAAAGTTATATTTCCTAAACAGAGTTTCAAAATTAAATTCCTATTGCACCACTGTATTTCTTACAATAAATCCTTCAAATCAAGATTCCATTTGGCTATATTTAGAAAAAAAAATTATTTACAAATGTACTACGGAATATCATAAATACATCGTAGAACATGACATTAACACTACACGAACATCACAAAATATAGCATAGAACATCATATGTATACTAATACTATGAGAACATCACATATCTCATGAAATATAAAAAATATAAAAACAAAATTAGTGAACTAATTAATTATAGTCAAGTAAAAAGAAGAAAAAATGCTACCGAATAACACAAAATATAGAATATCAATGTATACTGAACATCACAAGAACACCGTAGAACATATCACATTTGTACTCGTGGACATTACAAAATATAGCATAGAACATCACATATGTCATGAAATGTAAAAAAAATAAAATTAGTGAATAAATAATTAGAGTCAAATAACACAGAAGGAAAGATGCAAAATAAAAATATGACTAACAAAATAAAAATATGAAATGAAAACCAAAAAATCTGCATGAAACATAAAAGAGACAAGCAAAGTAAATAGAAGAAAACAAACAAAAAGTAAAAAACAAAGAAGAATGAAAGGCGACATAATAAAAGAAAAAAGAAAAAGCAAAATAAATGAACGAAAAGAAAAAAAGAATAGGAAAACCCACAAAAGAAAAAAAGAAAATAAAAAATAAAAAGTAGAATAAAACAACATAGAGAAAAGGAAAAGGAAAAGGAAAAGGAAAAAAGGAAAAAGAAAAAGAAAAATTCACCTACCGAACCAGGGCGACACGCACTGCTGGGCCACACGCGCTCTTGTGGGGGGGGGGGTGCGGCCGACTGGTCGGCGTGACCACCAGTCGGCAGCGAAGATTTCTGCTAGGAGCAGGCCTGGTAGTGGGCTCACCGGTGGGCTCGTGCCTTTTTTTAATCAATTTTTGCAGGCAGACACAATGACCGCCTCCGAAAAAGGTGATCAACACATTCGTAAAGGTCGAATCAGGCGTGATGCTCGCCTCTGAAAACCAAATCTGACCGTCTCCGAAAAGCTTTTAGGTGGTAGTGTAACCCTCACTTAACTATAAAGAGATTTTGTGCTAACTATATTTTGGGCCTGGTAGTCGACACTTATTGTAGTTACACATGTGATTGGTGTTTTGGGGAGTTAATTCACCTAGAATACCTTATAATTTGGAACAAATTTTGAATGCTTCGATACCTTATATTTGAGGATAGAGTGGATATGTTCCATCAAATGTTCAGTTAGACATAAAACACTAAAAAAATTTCGCAACAACAGGCAAAAGTGACATCTAGTACTATAAAGAGGTCGATCCATAGGAAGCAAAAATATGCATCGCCATTGACTCTAGAGGCGGACATATATGCCATAATCGTGATCTCCTTCTCGTCTTCATTTTATAACTGTAACAAGCCAAAACCTAGAGCAAGCAAGCCCTTAAATAAGATTTGCTAATAAGATTTTCATTGGCAACTATTGGCAACTATCAAAGGCAATATATGCTTGTGATTCATACATGTGCTCATGAACCTGCTCATTCATGTGGCTTTATCTCCTCTCCCACATTAACAAATGAATGAGTTTAAGTAAAAAATAGCTTGCAATTGCAAAGATAAATTTGTTAGCAGCAAGCCAAAAAGTGCTGGACAGTTCATGGTAGGGACAGGTAAGTAAGCAAGTACAAGTGTAAACGTCTAGCTTAACCCACCTTCAGGAGAGAGGGGGACAGGGACAAGAGGACAGTTCTTCTTTTTCTAACGAGGGCCAACAGAACACACTAAAGAAACAGAGATAGTAATAATTATGCGCAATCTCCACTAAAGAAACAGAGATAGGATACTAGAGCAATGTCCAAATATTTGCACTTGAAACATAAACAAGAAAGATCTTTTTCCTAATTAACATGCTTGAAACATATGTGATTAGTCTCATACAAAAACTGTCATAACACTATGCTTGGACGGTTGTGAACTATATAATTAAGATGTCTCCCACTACCATTTCTTGACACTGTCTCGCAGCTCAAGGATAATGGATGGGAACAGCTGCACCAACTTATCAAAACCCTCGGTTAACACGGCCTCCATGAAGTTTTTCTTCACTGCAAAGAAGCCAATGCACCTCTGCTTCAACTCCGGGCAGCTGTACATCTCAGCACAAGCTAATGTTGTAGCAACTGTATCCGCGGACACATTGTCCCACAGTTTCTGGGCACAGAGAAGTTTCAGCCGCTCCAACGCATATCGATCAGCTGCAGCAAGCAAATGCTCTAACATCTCGGTTGGAGCGTCCCCAAGCTCGTCGTCTCCCGGCAAAGCGTCAGTGTACATGTACTGAAGCATAACCTTAAACGTTGCAGGAGCGATGTCATGTAAAGTGATGTGTGGCATTGTAGCCTCGGCCATGGAACCCAGGAGCTCGGCCCGAAAGACCGGAGAGCGGGCGGCAAGCACAGCTCGATGTGCATGGAACGTCTCACCATCAACGGCGAACGCCACGTCCGTCCCGTCTGCAGTATCCAGGAGGGTGCCGAGATGTTTGACAACGTCAGAAGGCGGCACAGGAATAGGATTGTCAGGTAACACCCTGATGGTGCATAGAAAATTGACGTATCCGCCATTCACGTATTTGTGGATCAGATTGTTGGTAATAATTTTATCTGGCGAACTGATGTACCAGATGTTTTCACCGTTAGGCTTGTGAGATTGTTGGGTGCTCAACGCAGCAAACAAAACTGGCTGCCCATAGTCCTTGTCTATCAAGAGCACCTCGAAGATGGTCTTAACGCTGGACTTGCTCAGAAGCTCAAGGTATATATGAAATCCCTCCCTACTCAGGTAGAAGTTTATCCTCCACATGTACCCACGCAGGCGAAGATGGCGTCCGAGTGGACGGCCTTGCCAGCAGCGCCGAGGTGCATGGCTTGCATGTATTTTACTTTGAACTCGACGACGGCTGAGGCGAAATCCATCGTGGTGATCTGCGCCGGCGCTTCAGTTGGCCCTGATGACGTGCGCTGCCGCTTGCTTGCTGCATAATTAGGGCCAAGAGAAAGAGAGTAAATTTGACAGCGAAGTGCCGGATCGGACAATACAGTTCATCAGCCAGGAAAGTTACCATCGCCGGCCTCGTCGCCGACTCCCATCGTCATCATCCCGTGGTGCCGCTGCCTCGCCGGACTAGGTGTTTGGATCGGAAGAAGCTCGCACCTTGGCACCTTTATTGTGTGTCAGCGCGTGAGTCCTGCGTTCGTGTTGCTTATATGCACCGGACCAGAACTCCAGAAGGAAGTCCTCTCGATCGCTCTCGAGTCCAGACCAAACCTGGGCGTGTGTTTAGAGACCAAACCTGGCAAGGCCAGGACAGATTGGAAGTACTAACATTGATGAATCCGCCTGTACGAGCGACGGGATGTATATGGCAATGCCGGACGCAGAGTCGCAAACGCGTCGGGAGCGAACTGTGGCGCGGGCAGTCATGAGTTATCCCGTGTCACGCTGAGAAACTGGAGTCCCTGCCTAAATATTTTGAGATCCAGATTCTAAACCACAAACGTTCCTCGGATTCAGGTTTCCTTCGTTCTTTCGAGAAAGAGTGTGTTGACAGCAAAAAAAAAAAGTCATAGGGAGTTCATTCATCTGAATTGGGAATCAAATACAATTGAAAAAAAAAATCAAATTTGGGACAAAAATACAAAATGAAATAAAAACTGGCCCAGGTCAGCAAAGTTTGATTTCATTTTTAGAGTTTTAGTTATGTTTATGATCAAATTATAAATGAAATTCCATCTTTAATATAATTAGAACACTATTTATGAGATTGTGATTTTGTGACATGCTTTATGGACATATATAAGTATATCATTGTTTATGGAACATTACACAAAATAGTAGTATAAAAGTTTGCCATAGGTGAAATTTTGTCTTGGATCCGCCACTGTACCAAGATCAAGTGAATGTGCATCATTGGCCAATTTTATAAAGAAGTCAACCCATAGGAAGCAAAAATATGCATCGCCATTGACTCTAGAGTCCGGCATGCCACCATAATCATGATCTCCTCCGGTCTTCATTTTATAACTATAACAAGCCGAAAACTATAGCAAGCAAGCCCTTGAATAGGAATTGCGAAAAAAAATTCATTGGCAACTATCAAACACAATAGTATATGCTTGATTCATACATGTGCTCATGAACTAGCGCATTGATGTGTGGCTTAACCTCCTCTCCCACAGTAACAAATGAATGAGTTTAAGTAAAAAAACTTGCAAAGATAAATTTGTTAGCAGCAAGCCAAAAGTGCTGGATAGTTCATGGACAAGTAGGTCGCAAGCACAAGTGTAAACGTCTAGCTTAACCCACCTTCAGGAGAGGGGGACAGGGGCAAGAGGACAGTTCTTTTTTTTTCTTTTTCCCTAACGAGGGCCAACAGAATAAACTAAAGAAACAGAGATAAGATACTAGTAATTATGAGCAATCTCCACTAAAGAAACAGAGATAGGATACTAGAGCAATATATCCAAATATTCGCACTTAAAACATAAACAAGAAAGATTTTTCCCCCTAAATTAACATGCTTGAAACACATGAGATTAGTCACGTACAAAAATTGTCTTAACACTATGCTTGGACGGTTTAATCAAGATGTCTCCCACTACCATTTCTTGACACTGTCTCGCAGCTCAAGGATAATGGATGGGAACAGCTGCACCAACTTATCAAAACCCTCGGTTAACACGGCCTCCATGAAGTTTTTCTTCACTGCAAAGAAGCCAATGCACCTCTGCTTCAACTCCGGGCAGCTGTACATCTCAGCACAAGCTAATGTTGTAGCAACTGTATCCGCGGACACATTGTCCCACAGTTTCTGGGCACAGAGAAGTTTCAGCCGCTCCAACGCATATCGATCAGCTGCAGCAAACAAATGCTCTAACATCTCGGTTGGAGCGTCCCCAAGCTCGTCGTCTCCCGGCAAAGCGTCAGTGTACATGTACTGAAGCATAACCTTGAACGTTGCAGGAGCGATGTCATGTAAAGTGATGTGTGGCATTGTAGCCTCGGCCATGGAACCCAGGAGCTCGGCCCGAAAGACCGGAGAGCGGGCGGCAAGCACAGCTCGATGTGCATGGAACGTCTCACCATCAACGGCGAACGCCACGTCCGTCCCGTCTGCAGTATCCAGGAGGGTGCCGAGATGTTTGACAATGTCTGAAGGCGGCACAGGAATAGGATTGTCAGGTAACACCCTGATGGTGCATAGAAACTTGATGTATCCGTCATTCACGTATTTGTGGATCAGATTATCGATATCATCCGGCGAACTGATGTGCCACATAAGGATGTGACCAAAAGGCTTCTGAAATTTCCGGGGCCTCAACGCAGCAAGCAAAACTGGTTGCCCTTGCCCATAGTCCTTGTCTATAAGGAGCACCTCGAAGATGGCCTTAACGCTGGACTTGCTCAGAAGCTCAAGGTAAATGCGAAATCGCCGCCCACGCAGGTAGAAGTATAAGTTTATCCTCCACATGTACCCGCCGGCGGAGATGGCGTCGGAGTGGATGGTCTTGCCCTCGGGGAGGTCCATGGCTTGCTCGTAGTTTACTTTGAACTCGACGACGGCCGAGGCGGAATTCATCGTTGTGGTCTGCGCCGGCGCCTCCGTCGTCGGCCCCGACGTGGGCTGCCGCTTGCTTGCTGCATAATTAGGGCCAGGAGATCGAGCGAGAGTAAATTTGACAGCGAAGTACTGGATCTCGGACAATTTACCGTTCATCAGGCAGGAAAGTTACCATCGCCAGCCTCGTCGCTGACTCCCATCATCCACTGGCGTCGCCGGCCGGCCGGTTCTCCGGGCTCAGTAGGTTTTTGACTCCAGCGGTGCGTCTGGCCGCGGCAAGGTAGCGTACGAGCAAGCAAATCCCTAGCTTATATAGCTACCTAAATCGTGGGCGCGGCCGGACTGTGGGCCGGAGCCCATCATAGCGCAGAGAGCGTGCATCCTCGCGCGTGTGTGCGGGATGGGCTCGACCGTTCAAGTGGCCGAAAGAGGCCCATGCTGTGGTAGAGTTTAGAGAGGTACCTGACCGCGCTGCTCGATCGGCTACAGACCGTAGCCTTGCATCTGCAGCACCGCCTACCCGATGCCGATGCAGCCGAGGAAGAGAGGGAAAGAAGAACGTGCATCTATCACACTATCACAGTGTGTGCAAGATCGGTCTAAGCGCCACTACATAGTGGATGGAATCAAAGTTTTCAATAACCAGAAACTTTCAGCAAGAATCGCATGTGTGGGGTAGAACAAACCCTGAAGGAATGTCAAAGAGAAAAGCACTCCAGGAATCTAGACTGCTAGCATATGATTGGCATCGACATATTTGCACCCCCCAAATTTGTTACTAAAAAGAACTGCATGCCCAAGAAAAGTAGACAGGAAATGCAACATAATCATAAGGAGAAATTGAGAAACAAACAACATGATGTGGTAATATTCAGAAAAGCTTTCATCTTCCATAAACCTTGAATTTCTGTCCGAAGAATGTGCACGCTCCTGTTACTGAAAAACTACATCAGAGGACAGTAACACGGATTGTCATTGAACTCGGTTGCCATTCAAGTAGGAGAACCACATAAATAGAAATTAATCAGCAAATCGAATTGGTGCGCCACAAGATATTCGCACAGAAGAAAAAAAAACCTTCGAGCATAACCCGGCTTCAGTAATCAGTACAGGTCAGGACCAAGAGAACAAAGAAATACCAAGACATTTAATTTAGGCCACACATTGTACATGATGTTCTTATTTTTGAACCTGAGGTTGTTGTGTGGCAATATCTGAACACACCTTCCCATTGGTCCTACATATGTTCGGAAACTATGGTGCCAGAACAACAAATGCTTAGACACAAGTTCAGCTAGTCCAATGCTACGAGACATAATTATTAGATTAAAAATGCTAGGAAATACGAGATACTAGCCAGCATCACCAAATAAAATATCTGAACACTGCACTAATGCTCATGTCCCAATCCTCTCTCGCAGCTCAGAGACAATGGAAGGGAACTGCTGCATCAACTTCACAAAACCATCGGTTAACACGGCCTCCTTGAAATTATTCGCCTCGGCAAAGAATTCAATGCACTTGTCCTTCAACTCTGGGCAGTTGTACATTTCAGCACATGCTAAGGTAGAGGCAACTGTATCCACTGACGCATTGTCCCACAACTTTTGGGCACAGAGAAGCTTCAGCCGGTCCAAGGCATAATAATCAGCTGCAGCAAGCAAGTCCCAAAGGGTCTTGATTGGAGTGTTCCCAAGCTCTTCATCACCAGGTAAGGCATCTGTGTACATGAATTGCAGCATGAGCTTGAATGTTGCCGGGGCAATCTCATGAAGGGTGATGGATGACATTGTTGTAGCCTCAGCCATGGATCCAAAGAGCTTTGCTTTGAAGACAGGTGAGCGGGCAGCAAGCACAAATCGATGTGCGTGAAATGTCTCACCGTCAATGACAAATGACACATCCATTCCATCCATACTATCCAATAGAGTACCCATATGTTTCCCTATGTTAGAAAGTGGCACAGGGATAGAGTTGCTCTGTAACACCATGATGGTGCAAACAAACTTGATATGTCCATCCTTCACATAATTATTAACCATATCGGTATGGCTCCCAAAATGAAACAACTGAAGTATGTCAAAATATCTTTCTGATAGGAAGGACCAACTACTCTCAACCTCAAATACTTCACCATCCATGTTCTTTATTGATGTAGTGAAGGTGGCCTCAACCCTTGTGTTTCTAGACTTCCTCAAAAGTTCGAGGAAAATAGAGGGATCGTCTTTACCTTCCTCTGGAGTCTCTTGGACCCCATGCGGGTAGAAGTTTATCCTCCACATGTGCCCTCCGGCAGATATAGCATTAGAGTTGACAGCATGGCCTGCGGCAAGGTGTTTGGTTTGCTCATAGTTTATTTTGAACTTGACAACAACCGAGGGAGAATCCATTATAGTGGTGGTTTGCGCCTCTAGGATGGATGAGCAGTGTCGCTTACTCACTGCAGAATTATGGATGAAGTAAATTTGACATTAAATACCTAAAATTTTCCATATCATAGTACATGAACTTTCTCAATACCACTAAAGTTACCATCGCTAGTCTCAAAGGCGACTCCCCTCATTCTGTGGCGTGGCTAGCTCTTTGGAATTGGTAGGTTTCATTTCCCGTGACGGTGACTCAAGACAAGGTAGCTTGTGAATTGAATTTCACTTGTATCATGGGATAAACCAAGATTAGGGACAAAAATGAGAACAATACTTATAGGCTAAGACTATTTAGATCCATGTGGCAGGGTCATCCTCAAACCCACACAATTACCCACTACCCCATCATGGATAAGAAATGAAACACATGCTCATCACCCCACCATACCCTTGGAAACGTGGTGCCAAGGTTGAGGCCTTGGACTATGGCAGCATGCGGCACAGTGAAGAGGATCCGGCGTGGCAAGCTCAAATAGATCTATGGCAGCAAAGCTTGATAGGTTTCGATGTGGTGAGGTCGATAGATCGGTGATGACTCCAACAAGGTGTGATGGATCATGAGAAGGGGATGGGATAGGACAATGAGGCGTTGGGGGGAGAGGTGGCGGCTTTGTGCCTGAGACCTATGTGCGGCTAAGAGGAAGGGGAAGGGAAAGTGAAACCCTAGAATATGCCTTATATATTAGAAAGCGGGTGCCACCGAGAGCATGATGAGATCAAAGGTGTGTTGCGAAATGGGTTCCATGGCCCATTATAATGTGGAGACCACATGTGTAGCCCATGGGGCCACCCAAGTTGTGAAATAGGCCCATAACTTAACCGTGAACATTAATTTATGGCAACAAATTTGTTTAAGATCACCATTCCTTTTCTCCGCAGAATAGATATGCAAGAATATACATTGATTTGGATATGCAAGGAGGGTGAAGAATAGTTGATTAATTCATATAAGAAAATGTGAGGACTTGCCAAAATTAAATAAGGAATCATGTATGTTTCAATTTGCATGCATCAAGAAATATTAAGGGTCAGTTAGAACTCATGGTTGCATGCTAATCCACTCCACAAACCTGGTTAGAGGGTATAACAAGACTTACAAGCCCCCATATTACAACTCTTGGTGTGCGCAAGCACCATCAAGAAAACAAGAGTACAAACCTCAATTTTCCATACTTACAAGCCCCTAAATCAATGTGATAAGCCGCCTAAACTTGCACTAAACACTTGTGGTGATTGTCTTAATCTTCTCTTGATCACCTTGGTGGATGGAGCTCTCAAGTATAAGTGGTAACCTATCCTATAGCATCCAAATGCTCTGACCAACTTCAAATGGCCAGGAAAAGGCATACATACTACCCCCCAAACACCCTCTAACTACTTGTTGCACATATTTGGGTTGTTACTACTCTCATTGGATCATCTAGTGGCTGAAATACCCTCACTGAATCATCTGATGAGTGCCACATGGCTAGACATTATGCCCCAACCACGTCACTGGATGGTCTTGTGGACAATCTTAGGCATACAGTGCCTATTGCACCTTTTTCTAGTCAGTGCTGGTTAGGTAGTTTTGTTCTTCACCTTGCCATATCATTTATGCCCTTGACCCCTTCTCCTTCATGGCTTACAAAATTGCTCTAATGTGTTTTGTTAAGTGATTTCAATCTACTCATCAAGATCATTTGGTTAATGAATTTCACTAGGTCTTGTCCTTGCACAATATTGTATCCATGGGATCAATCATCTAGTTATCCAATGGGGTTGATCAAATTTTCTGGCAGCCATTTTTGCATAAATCTCTTTAGCTTTGACACATCTTTGACCAAGTTTCAATTCTATGATTTGTTGGGTCTATTGTACACATTCTAGGGTCTTCAACTCATGCTCTTGATCTTCCTTTAAGATCTCTTCACCTAAGTCAATCTATATGCATATATGAGACTACAACCTTGTGTAATATAAAATAGTTTAGTCCTTTTGAACATGTTGTCACAAAATCACGAAATCACAATTACCCTAACAAGGTTACTTGGTTCTTCAATATCATCCTTAATGCATTGAATAGCAATTATGGGGCTTTTATGTGGAAAACACATTGTTCTTCCAACATATCCAAGTGGAAAACACATTGTTTTTCCATCTTTGGATTTAGTCCCGGTCGGATTTTGGCCTGAGAGTGATGGAAGATTTAGTCCCAGTTGGAATCACCAACCGGGACTAGAATCCCCTGCCACCTTTCAATCCCGGTTGTAGTCACAAACCGAGACAAAAAGCCTAGCCGGCCTTTGGTCCCGGTTGGTGGCTCCAATCAGGACTAGAGGTTGACCCTTTAGTCCCGGTAGGCTCCACCAACCGGACTAAAGGTCCCCACCTATATATATCCGCTTGCACTATCCCCAGGACGAGACCAGGTGGTCAAATTGGTCATCAGCCCTTGTGTTCATCCTGTTCTTGCTTGGGGGAGCAAGTTCTTGCTCTTGGGCGCCGCCGGCTTCATCTCCAAATCTTTCAAAGGTTAGCAACTTCATCTTCTAATCTTTCATTGCTAATAATGTAGATCATTTGATGCTTTATTAATAAGCATAGAAATATTCAAATATGTGGTTTTTGCAGATTATGAATAATAGCGGTGGATTTTATTTTTATTTATACATCATTTGTAGATCTTTGTTTTCTAGATTATGAATATGTGGTTGGTTTTTAAGATTATGAAATATTCAAGTATGTGGTTGTTTTAGATAATAAGGATAGAAATATTCAAATATGTGGATTTTAATATTTTTTAGATTATGAATATGTGGTTGTTTTCTAGATCTTTGTTAGCAACATTATTTCTTCATGAGAGTTAATAATCATTAAAAAATATGTGCAAAATGTTTAAGTTTACTTGGCATGCATATATCTCTTGATGATTTATTATTTATATGTTTCTCTAATATATAATGTTGCATGGTATATTTATATGGGGTTCTATATTTATTGGGATGTTTTTTTTTCAGTTTTTTTAGTTATGATGAATGGCGGCGGATCACTTTCCCACCCACAGGCATCAGGTTTCCACCCGATGATGTTCCATTTGAGTCATCGTCAGAAAGGGTCGTCTCGCGTAACCCAGACCCATCAGTTATATGGAATATTTAAAGTTTTGCATGCTAATATAATTTTTTGCTTATATATATTCATTGATAATTTGATTATTGCATATGTTACAGACTATAAAACCAGTGAAGTGGCTGGAAGATACACTATGGCTGCTCGAGGTGTATGACATCTTCGAGAACATGACATGTCAGGAGGCGATTAGAGGTGAGATATGGACGTGCAGTCTCTCCTTCGACATCCCCATTAAGTACAATAATCAGGTGTGCCAGCAGATCGTCCAGGTTGGATGACAGTCGATGACCAAAGTAGGTGCCCAGCTTGACATCGTGCATCTTACTTTGCAGGCACTTGAGCAGATTGGGTACCGTATTTCTGATTGGTCCTAAATGAAGATACAAGCTTTAGTTCAGCGTACTCTGAATGTGCCACTAGTAACCGAGAGGAATACATCATACAACTTAATGGATGTGGTATGATGTGTATGATATGAGAATAATGTTTATTTATTCTTATTATATGAGCACTTCCTGATACTTTTTTGTTTATCCGCTTGTAGCATTTGCTCCATGACTACACCTATGCTACATGTGGCTTGCATCCCATTCTCACGTAAGCTCTTAAATGACTGGGGTATTACTGGGACTTCGTGGAAGCGATCGGCCAAAGGACGACAGCAGGCTACCAGCATTGCGTGAGAATGAGGCAAAACCCGGATATCGGTAGTCCGTCAGTAGGCTACATCTATGGGATACCATGTCTTTGGCGTTGTGAGGCAGTTGAGAGTGCTATAGTGCGGGCCTTGCATTACATAGACATTGTTCGTGGTTACACTATCCAAGACATGCGCTACTTGCTATGGAGACAGGAGAGGTTTACAGCCGGCGATATTTAGGATCTATGTGTTAGTTTGGTTTTTATGCGTATGTACTTTAATTCCAATGGTTATATATTTTAATTAGTATTATTCGTATGGATATTTTAATTATGTTTGTATGGACAAGTTATTTATGTTTCATTAGGTTTATTTGTATGGACAAGTTATTTATTTTTATGCGTATGTACTTTGCCAAATGAAGAAATGGCCAAAATAAAAGTTGTAGATCTCGAAAAGTTACACAACTTTGTAGTTGACAACTTTTTCATTTGAAGTCATTAATTCAAGGAAAACTATGTTTTAATTTCGCGAATTTGAAATTTAAATTTTTAAAATGACCTCAAATGGAGAAACAACAAAAACAAAAGTTGTAGATCTCGAAAAGTTATGCAACTTTGTAGTTGAAAACTTTTTCATTTGAATTCATCTTTCCAAGGAAAACTATATATGAATCTTTCAAACTTGAAATTTAAATTTTTAAAATGACTTCAAATGGAGAAACAACCAAAACAAAAGTTGTTGTGCTCAAAAAGTTATGCAACTTTGTAGTTAACTTTTAAATTTGAGCTATATTTTTTGAACTATGCATTTTCTAATTTTTAGCCTATTTATTTTAATGGATATGTTAGCATGGGCAGGAAACGAAACTGCTCAGTAGGCAACCCTTGAGCCGTGCGCCAAAAATTTGGCTTCAGTCTCGGGTTGGGTTACAAACTGGGACTAAAAGCCCTCTAGTCCCGGTTGGAGGCTCAACCCGGGAGTAAAAGTGACAACCTTTAGTCCCGGTCTAGGCCTCCAACCGGGACTAGAAAACTTTTAGTCCCTGTTGGTAGCCCAACCCGGAACTAAAAGGTCCAGCAGTATATATGCTGCCGCTTTGTTCTCTCCTCATCCTCCGTTTAATCGCCCATCGCCACCCTCTTCCCCATCCACGCTGGCCGGAGCGCCGCCGCCTCTCGGTGTCGTCCTCGTTGTTGTCGGTCATTATCGACATATTTATACCGCCAACATAATTCCAAAAGGGAGGAAAATATACATTCATACACACATATACATGTGCTATTGACCTGTTTCCACTTGTATCGGTAGAAATGATATCATTGCAGAAATAGAAGTCGGGAACAGGAAAGAAGCAAAAGTACGCTTTCTGGAAAGCGCAAAAGAGCCAAAGGAGGAGAGAAGCCCAAACCCACAACCACAACCGGGCAAGCCCACCTACCCACGCTAATCTAGGCCCAGCAGAGAGGCAACCAGACGAAGGAAGAGGGGGTCGAGCCACCCCAAGCACGCGTGCCTAGGGCACGGCCACGCCCTCCACCCTGCTAGCTGGGCCCCGCCTCCGCGTGCCGACAGTAATCAAGATGAGGGCTGGTGGTGCGGGGTGGATCCAGGGAATATTCCCCTCCAACCGCCTGTCCTAGCCCCTATATAAGGAGGGGGAGAGCCCCCCACACACACAGCACACAACACAATACACAACACTTAGCTCAAGGAGCTCCACCTCCCTCCACCTCTCTTCTTTAGCGTAGGATTAGAGTAGGAAAGTAGAAGAGAGGAGTAGAGAAGCTGCAAGAAGAGCTTGGCTCCTTGGAGGATTTTGTGAGAATAGAGTGTTCCACTTTTCATCATATTCTTCCATATAGTCATTCTCTTCTTCAATTCATATGGTTGTTGCTATAAACTAGAGTATAGTCATTTTGATATGTTCTTGATATGTGTGCTAGTCTATAGTCCATATATCATGTTCATTTCATGCTTGGCTATGTGTAGTCTACTTAGCTTATATGTGGTATTTAGACTAGTCTATAGTTTACATATCATGTATTTGCTAAGTTGGCTTAGAGCTTTCATGTTCATATCATGTTCATGAGTAGAACTATTTGTGTGACGGGGTGGTTTTTCATCATGCCTTCGGGTACACCCAAGTCTCTTAGCTATCGATCGCTAG
The DNA here is from genome assembly GCA_038087645.1 of Saccharum hybrid cultivar R570. Taxonomy (NCBI): domain Eukaryota; kingdom Viridiplantae; phylum Streptophyta; class Magnoliopsida; order Poales; family Poaceae; genus Saccharum; species Saccharum hybrid cultivar. The sequence goes on along the minus strand of JAQSUU010000635.1, from coordinate 1,665,422 downwards.
GGTCGGGGACCTAGGGGATTTGGGTGGTCATTATATATGCGGGCGAGGTGCCCGGGTATATAGTAGCGGGTGGATGCATTTCATGTCCCACGGTTGAGGGGTAGGCGGTAGGTGTTGAGTGCCTTGTCCGTCCCTTGAACTCCCCCATGTTCGGCCATGGTGTAGGAGTACGTAAATTATCACATGAGATTGCTGGCAGATTAGTACTCTGTGGCCTCTCGATCCATCTCACACATACCTAGATCTATTTTGTGTACATGTATGATAACTTAGCTCATAGCAATCTAACTATATTAGAACCATATACTCATGACTAGGATACTCTTTTATTCTTTATTCTTGAGTGTGGAGTCTCTGACTGAAAGTATGTGTGTGCCCACTATCTATACTACAACTATTTTTATCCCTGTATGATCATTTGGATAGTATGCACGTATGTCTGCTTTGCTCGTACTCATGTCATATTATTTTTTACCATTATCTTCCTTTGAGAAAATATAAATAATGATACCCTGAATATTTCTTGGTGAAATGCTACAATGATAGATCCGTGCGCTTGTGGACAACATCTGTAAATGTAAAGACCTATCGTGTTGGCGTTCCTTGGTGCTATTGTTAGGATCCTTCGGGTCTTAGCGGCGGTGCTAGGGAATGCCAACTCCTCATCATTTTCTGGCGCCGCTGCTGATGGTAGACCCCGTGTCTACTCTTGGTGGTGATGCTAAGAAATGCCAACAAGCATTTCTGGCGCCATTGCCAGGGAAGGCAAATGATAACAAATATCTAGCATGATATGTTCAAAAGTAAGCATGCATGTATGGTAGCCATTTGCTCATACAAGCTAGTCTTCTATGTTTTCTCCCTGTTGTGGATGAAAACAGGATAGTGTATGAGTGGATTCGATTTGTTGGACAACTTCGTTCCAAATTCAGAGGCACTCCTAAGGAAGAAGGGGACTCATGGCTCTGCTTCTTCTGCCACATCGTCGACAACCAAACCACTCACGTCTATACCAACTGCTACCACTACCATGGCCCAGAAGTCACTCCGTGAGTTCTCGGTTCCGGCCGTTGCTAACGTCCCCACCGGGCCCGCTGTCAACCTCAGGACAAGAACTTCAAACTTCAAACAGGGCTTATCACAGTGGTATAGGTGAGTCCATTCTATGGACTGCCAAGTGAGGACGCCAATGCTCACTTACAACAGTTCCTTGAACTGTGCGACACCATCGTCATCAAGGACGTTGCACCCAAGGCTATAAAGCTCCGTCTGTTTCCCTTTTCCCTTGTGGAAAAAGGCAAAATAGTGGTTCTACAAGAACAAGGAAGCTATTGAAACAAGGAGCAAATGCTCTACTGCGTTCCTCACCAAGTTCTTCCTTGTGGGCAAAACCAATGCCATGCGGGGAAGAATCACCAATTTCTAGCAAACTTAGATGGAACTCATCCCGGAGGCATGGGAGAGGCTGCAAGAGTACATCTAAGCTTGCCCTCACCACGGGATGGAGAACTAGCTGGTCCTCTAGAACTTCTACAATGGGTTAACACCCATGTCTAAGGGGCAGCTCGATGCCGCTACTAGAGGCGCGTTCTTATCACTCACTATCGATGAGGCTATGGCCTTAATCGAGAAGATGGTGATCAACCAGGGCTGGGGGGAGGATAGAATCCTAGCTAAAGCACAAAAAGGCATGTAGACCGTGAAGGAGATGGATATGCTTGCCGAAAAAATAGACTTACTCCTCAAGAAGTTTGACGAGCGTGCCACCGACGTCAACACCAACACTGTCAAAGCCCTAGACTCGTAGATGATGTGCGAGGTCTGTGAAAATGTTGGCCACTCAGGCAATGATTGCCTCAAGACCCGAGAAGACACTGCTTACATCAACAATGGGTATCGCCAACAAGGAGGAGGCAACAATAATGGCTGGAGTAACCAACGTTGTCCACCATTCCAAGGTAATTCGAATCACAACTCCAATTACAATTCCAATTTCAATTCGAATCAACCTTCACTTAAGGATTTGGTACTAGGCCAAGTTAAAATAAATGAAAATTTCACCAAAAAGATGACTAATAACATTTTTTTTGGAAAATATAAATACAAAACTTGAAAGTTTATCTGCTACTATCCAAACATAGTTGAGCTTTAATAAAAACCTAGAAAAACAAATAGCTCAACTGGTGGCTGCTATGCCTGTACCTGATTCGGAGAAGACTTCGGGGAAACCTGAAGTCCAATTCGAATCAATTAACATGGTCTCCACAACCAAAGCAAAGTATAGGTACTAGAAAAGGCAAGGCTACTTTGTAGACCCACCTTTTATCACCATGAAGGGAGACCCAGGCCGCCCGATAATCACATGTGCCATCGGCCCACATGTCATCACCAACGCCTACTGTGACCTTGGAGCAAGCATCAATGTGATGTCCAAGGTAATGTATGATACAATTCTGAAAGGTCCTCTCGACCCCACAGATTTTAAAATGCAGATGGTGGATCAATCATCGCGGAAGCCGGTAGGGATAGCAAAAGACATACTGGTAAGGGTACAAGACCAATATGTCCCCACCGACTTCACCATCTTGGACATGGGCCAAAATAAGAAAGTCCCTCTTCTACTTGGGAGACCGTTCCTTAATACTACTCATGTTGAACTACATGTGGGAACGGGGTTCACTCGCTTTTACATTTAGGGGAGAATATTAACCTGCCCATTCATCGGGTATAATATGTATAAACAAGACAAAAGCAAGCAACCCAAGAAACATGCAAACAACCCTGTTAAATAGATATGGCAGGTAAAAGAGGAGCAATGCCCCAGGGTTCAGATCAAATACGGTCTGAATCAACAGGGCATCATAGAGGTTGAAATCCAACCTCACATGGTGGAGGGCCTCAAGAAGAATATGAAGAGACCGGAGTAGAAGAAGAAGAATAACAACCACAAGCCCAAGAAGGAGTCACCAAGGGTTGTTCCCGCACCTTCTGAAAGGAAGGTGTGAAAACCTCAAGCAGAAGTTCTGAAGTCCACCACCACACCGACAAAGAAGAACAAAAAGGTGTGGAGGCCCAAAAATAAGGGGACACCCGTACTCACTCCCTTGAGTATGGGCATCCCTTCATCAAGCAAGCAATGAAGGGGGAGACAGTCCTATTCATTGGACTATAAACCATGGACCCTCTCCACAGGTAAACGATAGTTATCCTTCCATAAATAAACATTGCTAGTATAAAACAAAACAAAATGACAAAAACATTTTGTTTTCAAAACTAAAAACTTTATTTCTGTACAAACCGTCTTAGCTTGGGGAATGATGCTTGATCCATCATCACCCCATGGGCTCTATAATGCAAGCATGGTACTTGGGTTATTTAGCCTACTATGGTCAAACTAAGATTCTTAGTTGGGTCATTGAGCTAAAATTGTTTGTATATGAAGTGAAAAGAAAAATATTCCATAATATCATAAAATTTTGGTTAAATTTTAGAGTTTATTATGAAGCATATTTCAGTTTGAAGCATGATTAGCAACTATGTCTTCATAGGCTTTTTAAACTCGCATGATGCTATGGTTAATTTGCCTACCTTGATTAAATATCATATTTGATCATTGTTCTAAAACTTGCCAAATATAAAACTTTGAATGATAAACCAAACCAAAAACATTTACCTTTTAAATAAACTCTTGTTTATACTAGTATGCTTTGGTTTGAAAATATGATTCTGTGTACGATCATGTTTTCATATACTTTTCAAATTAAGCATGGTGCTTAGGTTGACTAGTTTACCTTGATCAAATTGAATAATTTGCTTAATTTGATAATTGATCTAAAAATTACTAAGTATAAAATAAGGATAAAAATACAAAAATAAATAAAGTACCTACCTCGGAGTCTTCATCAAGCAACCTCAGACCTCCGGCCTCGAGCTAGCTTGCGGGAAGGCCCCGCATAGGTATAATGCATTGCATATTTATTTCCTTACATTTGGCATATTTACTTTACCATGCATAGAAAATGCAAAAAAATAAAAAATAATAATAAATAGTAATAATAATAAAATAAATAAAAGTAATAAATAAAATTTGACTCCATACATATGTGTTGTAGAAATGTTGATTCCATCCTTGTTGATATGATGAATAGTTGCTCTGTTTTTATGTTTCGACTATGCCTAGCTTATAGCTTAGTTTTCTCCGATGTTTGAGTTTATTGGCTTAAAATGTCTTACCCTGAAAAAACCTGAAAACTTGTGGGTAGCAAAATGCTTAATCTAGTCTAAGTAGTTGCTTGACATGATATAGAGAAATAGACCTTGCTATGAATTTGTTCTGAGAAAGACTTGATATCCAGAGATTTCATTTTCAAATGCTAAAATCAAAAGTTTCTCAATGATTCAAAATTCCTACCAAAGTCATATGACACGTTCATATCAAAACCTTAGTCATATGTTGCTTGCATTCATGGTGAGCTTTGTCAAATTGTTTGACCAATGTTGAGATTTTTTTCATGCACCTATGATCAAGATTCACGTATACTTTTCATCCATAAGAATAAAACTCTATGTCAAATATTTCTCTTCAAAAGTTATCTAGAAAGTATAGGCTAAAAAATATAAAAATAAAAGATGTCATGCTAAAAAGGCACGAGCCAAAAAAAAGAAAAAGAGAGAAAAACAATGGGTACTCTGATGCCCGCTAAAAAGAGAAAAAACAATGGGTGCAAAGACACACGCCAGAGAGAATAAAAGATAGCCCGTATTTTTAAAGATTTCAAAAAGAGAGGTATGACATTGGAGTTCATAAAAATATAAAGATTTCACACACTTGCATAATCTTAATCAAAGTGTATGACTAGTCTCTCCTATGGTCTAGTTTTTGACTTAGTAACATGACATGAAGCAAGTAGGTCACTTTTATCCCTACCAAGCTCCACAAAAAGCCTTATTAGATGGTAGGATGAAAGAAAGGCAAAGTCAAAAGCCTTTGGTGAGGAATATACATAAACTTTTGAACGATCGAGTGTATCATTTGAGGAACTACATTTATTTGGCAAAACTTTTAAAACCTCCGAAAATATAGTCAATCAAAGAACAAATGATAAGTAGGTCTATTCATCTGTTTTGTCTTGCAACCACCCAAGACTTGGCGAAGGTCAAAAAGCTCCATAAGCAACAAGGTAATAACGGGTGAGCAAACATGCCAATTCATTCAAATTGCGGTAGGAAACTTTGTTATAAACCTGACATATTTGAAATGTAATCGGCATTGTAGCAACTTCTGATCAACAACCAACACCTTAGCTTTTGCTCGAGGACGAGCAAATGGTAAGCTTGGGGAAGTTTGTTGGTGGTCATTATCGACATATTTATACCGCCAACATAATTCCAAAAAGAAGGAAAACATACATTCATACACATATATACATGTGCTATTAACCTGTTTCCACTTGTACCGGTAGAAATGATATGATTGTAGAAACAGAAGCCGGGAATAGGTGAAACAGAAGCAAAAGTATGCTTTCTGGAAAGCACAACAGAGCCAAAGGAGGGGAGAAGCCCAAACCCACGACCACAATCGGGCAAGCCCACCTACCCACGCTGATCTAGGTACAGCAGAGAGGCAACCAAACGAAGGAGAAGGGGGGCCGAGCCACCCTAGGCATGCGCACGCCTAGGGCAGGGCCACGCCCTCCACCCTGCCAGCTGGGCCCCGCCTTCGCGTGTCGTCAGTAATTAAGACGAGGGCTGGTGGTGCGGGATGGATTCGGGGAATATTCCCCTCCAACCGCCTGTCCTAGCCCCTATATGAGGGGGAGAGCCACCCCACACACACAACACACAACACAATACACAACACTTAGCTCAAGGAGCTCCACCTCCCTTCACCTCTCTTCTTTAGCTTAGGATTAGAGTAGAAAAGTAGAAGAGAGGAGTAGAGAAGCTGCAAGAAGAGCTTGGCTCCTTGAAGGATTTTGTGAGAATAAAGTGTTCCACTTTTCATCATATTCTTCCATATAGTCATGCTCTTCTTCAATTCATATGGTTGTTGCTATGAACTAGAGTATAGTCATTTTGACATGTTCTTGATATGTGTGATAGTCTATAGTCCATATATCATGTTCATTTCATGCTTGGCTATGTGTATTCTACTTAGCTTATATGTGGTATTTAGACTAGTCTATAGTTTACATATCATGTATTTGCTAAGTTGGCTTAGAGCTTTCATGTTCATATCATGTTAATGAGTAGAACTATTTGTGTAAGGGGGTGGTGGGTCACCATGCCTTCGGGTACACCCAAGTCTCTTACCTGTCAATCGGTAGGGTTGGGGACCTAGGGGGATTTGGGTGGTCATTATATATGCGGGCGAGGTGCCCAGGTATATAGTGGCAGGTGGATGTATTTCATGTCCCACGGTTGAGGGATAGGCGGCAGGTGGTGACAACCCTGTCCGTCCCTTGAACTTCACCACGCTCGGTCATGGTGTAGAAGTACGTAAATTGTCACATGAGGTTGCTGGCAGACTCGGTGGCCTCCCGATCCATCTCACACATACCTAGATCTATTTTGTGTACATGTATGATAACTTAGCTCATAGCAATCTAACTATATTAGAATCATCTACTCCTGACTAGGATATTCTTTTATTCTTTATTCTTGAGTGTGGAGTCTCTTACTGGAAGTATGTGTGTGTCCACTATCTATACTACAACTATTTTTATCCTTGTATGACCATTTGGATAGTATGCACATATGTCTGCTTTGCTCGTACTCATGTTAGAATATTTGTTACCACTGCCTTCCTTTGAGAAAATATAAATAACGATATCCTGAATATTTCCGGGTGAAATGCTACAATGATAGATTCGTGCGCTTGCGGATAATATATGTAAATGTAAAGACCTATCGGGTTGGCTTTCCTTGGTGCTGTCATTAGGATCCTCTAGGTCCTAGCAGCGGTGCTAGGGAATGCCAACTCCTCAGCATTTCTGGCGCCGCTGCTGATGGTAGACCCCGTGTCTACTCTTGGTGGTGATGCTAAGAAATGGCAACACTCTTGGTGGTCTCACCTCCGCGCGGCTGGCCCCTCGTGCTCGTCCTCGCCAACTGGAGTGCCGCCGCCTCTCGGCCTCGTCCTCGTCACCCCCGCCGGCCACGCCTCGTCATCCCTGCGCGGCCTCGTCTCACCCCCGCCGCCGGCGTCGCCACCTCGTCCTCGTCCCTTAGAGAGGAGAGCCGAGGAGGATAAGGAAGAAGGCGCCGCTGCTGCAGAGCCGTTCGCCATCACCGAGCCGCTACCGGAGTTGGAGACGACGCTCCATTCGTCTACACCGGCACAACAGCTCGCCACCGCACCGCCACCTTACAACCCACAAGCCCCACAAAGCCACTTTCCCGGTTCTGAATTCGCGTGAGGACCTCGTGAAGACTTTTTGGAATCCTTAAGTGTAGATCTACACAGTAGAGTGATAAAATGATATGTGTTAGTAGAAGGTTTTTGTTGTTTTTATTTATCTATGTTTATTAGGGATAAATTCTTATCTAGAGTTGTGGTACTCCAATTGCTGTGAAATTTTTATGGTAGGCTATTGAGACTATGTGTGTGCTGTGGTAAATATTTCAAGGGGATTGGTTACAATACGGTTGAGTTATTGATTTAACTTGAATGTTGCTTGATAAATGGTTTATAAATAATTTATGTTTGTAAAAATGTGAAATGTGGTTCTTTTGTCTTTGCTTGATGATGTTGTGACCTAAGAACACTTAATATGGCCATGTGTTTATAGAAAATATGGATCTTTAGATTTATCTTGCTCTCACGTGTTTCTTACAATAGCAATTTGTCTTTTTCATAGAGGTTCCTATACTTATTTAAATGGCCATAATGTTTTCTAGCTTGTATGTGATGGTTAGAAACTGTTGGTAACATAGGTTGTGCCTAGATTCTATTTTTTATATGTAGTGAAATATTATTTTGCTCTATAATTCAATTATAGTGATTGTTTTGTATAGTTTCTGTTGTTAAGTAAATTACATGATGAAAATGATATTTGCTGTGATTCTTGTCTATAACAAAGTTGTAGATAACTTACTTATCTTGCCTGTGTTAAAATTTCATGGTATTTGGCCAAATGGTTTGTGAGATATGACTGTTCAAAGTTGGTCCTAAGAAATGTCCATTCTCTGAAATTTCTGGATAGATCTGGGAATTTATGGTTAAATGAAGTAGCTTTTGTACTATTGTCCTGAATTTCATGTGTTAACCATGATCTGCTTGCTACCTTAGCATGACAGGTTTGTGTAGTGCTTAGTTAAATGTTGTTCCGCTGCCTTTGCATGATGTTGTTGTACCATAAGAATAGTCATGTGTTGATATGATTTTTGATATATTGACTTTTGCGAGAAGAGATGGCTGCACTCGTCTCCTTTCGCCGGAAATGCTAGGTAAGCATAGTAAGCATAGTACGCAACTCTTCTATAAATTAATGTGTCAAATATGCTTATATAAATATATTTTCTGGTTTATTATGTATATATATGTGTTTCTTAAATGTACTATAGGTAATTGACTCAATCATTTGACTTGAAGAGACACTCATACATTTTGGGGTTCAGCCAGTAAATGTTGAATGCTTTGAAGTAGACAATGGTCGATTGAAGAAATGTCGAGTTAGCTTTTCCATCGCCGATAGGAGGGGTACATGCCGTGTTGTAGAAATATCAGAGGTGGGAAGTAAGGCACCTGATAAGGCTGCTGCAGAAAAATATGGTGTCCTAGCATATGTAAATAAGCTTGCGACTATTGGGTACAACTTGCCTACTTATTCCTCCTTAAATATACAATCTATTGATGCCGGCTCTTATCATGATCTTAAGGGTTTTTGTGAAAGGTTGGCTCAACATAACCGGAATGATGTGGTAAGTCTAAGTCCAACATTGGCAGTACCCAGATTTGTTATTATTGAAAAGTTTGGTTCTCATATCCATTTTTTCTGCCAACACTTAATTACATGTTGAATTGTATGACTTAACCTACGCAAGTTACAGCTTTGTAGCCATTCTTAACCAAACATTGTATGCATTGGGTTATGAATTGAAATATGCCGATGATTGGCCAACACTCATTGCGGAAGGATTTCAGTCTAAGCTATCTGCGACTAAGAGGGGATCACCTAACTCACTGCCGCTAACTGTGGTGAGTAGACCTTATGTTCGTACCTATGAAGCAAGGGAGAGTGTCTTGTTAAATATCTTGGATTTCATCAATGAAATTTGTGGATACAAAATTGGCGATATACACTTCACCGAGTTCATGATACGACTTACTCAACTATATAATTTGATGTAGTCAACTTGTGCTTGCATGAACTTGGTGTGTAGTTGAACTTTGGGGTGTGCTTGATGTATTGGACATGCATCTAGTTTGTAATGACTTGTTTTAAATTGTGACGGTTTGTATGAACTTGGTGAATGGGGATGATCATTGTAATATATATCTAAGCTCTTCATTAGTTTTGTTCTTATTTTTGGATGACGTACAATAGTATAGCATATATAATACATGTACAAAAACTATTTGAAACAAAAACAAATTGAATGGAAAGAAACTGCAGAAGAAAATAAAAAGAAAAAAAATAGATTGGGGGTTATTTAGTCCCGGTTGGTTATACTTGGATGTGGTCGCGCGGACTCTGCCTGGCCCCCCTTTAGTCCCGTTTGATATAACCAACCGGGATTAAAATCCCCCAATCAATTTCGGTTGGAGGCCCGGGACTAAAGGGGGGGCTTTAGTCCTGGATTAGCAGTCCTGGTTGGGAAACCGGGACAAGAGAGAGTTTTTCAACCGGAACTGAAACCCAGTCGTGCACTAGTGAAGCTAGTGAAAATTTTAGCATCTCACAAGGCTAAGGCCCCCTATTTGGAACGTGAGATTTTTACTATTCCTGTATTTTTTCCTGTGAAAATGAACTAATTTGAAGTACCCATGTGATTCATGTGAATTTTTTGCGTTCAAAGGGCGGCTAATTATTTCGCTTAATATGCTCAGCCAGAGATATAGAAATGAAAAAAAAGATTGCCTGAATTTAAAAGAAATGAGCACCTCTTGTTTGCCAAAAAAAAAGCCTCTAAACCTCATAGTTCTTCTCTTCCTGGGTTTTGGTTCTGGGCGTGGCAAATATATTCTGCAGAAAACAGCATGCGCAAACAGTCAACACCTTACTCAAAACAGTTCCCATCTTGTTCACTGGAATCGTACTCTGCTTCCTATTTTACCAGAAACATCTCCAAAAGCTCCTGTATCATGTGGATAGGAGGAACCCAGGCTGGACATTTATGATTCCTGCTAGTCCACTTGTCTAAACAAGCATAAAGCATGGTCCATTGGCTTTTCTATATGCTTTGGGAGCTGCTAGCTTATTTTCAACTGAATTCTTGTTAGATATTTTTTTGTGTCATCCTTCTTGTAAGGAGGCTTGGCAAAAGGAGGCTTGTCCTTGCCAATGGCACTCCTGCTAATCCCCTTCTTCTTAAAATAAATGACAGAGCACTAGCACTAGCACTAGCACTAGCAGTATCCATTTCTTTTGGTCTATGTAAAACAATTATATAGCGAATCTCTTCTTTCAGCCCTTCTAAAAATCTAGTCACAAAATGCACATCATCAAAGATGTGGTGTACAATAACATGTTGCTTATGGCACTTGGTAATGGAGTGGTTCACCTAAGAGTGTCTAACAGGCGCATGGGAAGCTATACTGGTTCTTATCAAAATGCTCAAACACAGCAGCACAGGTCTCCCAGCTATGAAAATGCCCCTGCCCTCTCAAACATCTACAGCCAAGGCCCAAGTTGCAGCTCCTGTGAATTTGGGGGTACTGGTATTTCAGAGTTTTAGAGTTCATAACAGTCACCCAATAGCAAAGCTGAACAGCAACTCCACGCCTACTGGGCCAACTCAAACCTACATCTCACAGTCCAGAGTCTTGACTCTTGACGACTCTTGCGCTGCCCTCCGTCCCAAATTATTAGTCATTTTAATTTTTTTGGAGAATCAAAGTATCTCAAGTTTGACCAAATTTATATAATAAAATAATAACATTTATGATACCAAATAAGTATAATTATTTTCATTAATTATATTTTCATAGTATATACCTATTTGATGTTATAAATCTTTGTAATTCTCTATATAATTTTAGTTAAATTTTAGATGCTTTGACTCTTTAGAAAAGTTAGAGTGACTTATAATTTGGGACGGAGAGAGTAGAATTAAATCGATGCTGACTTCCTTCCGCACCTACTCCCTCGCCGTGGTCTGGTGCACACTAACAAGCATCTCGTGTGTGCTCGTGCTGCTCGGCTAGAGACCATTGGTTGAAACCGGCAGTGCTGATCCCAATCTTAAGCCAAACAGAATGTAAGCTTATGTAACTAACAAGTCAACCTCCCTCTGTGAATGGACATCTCACAAGTAGCAAGTTTTCTAGTGTACATGTGAGCTAGATTTTGATATCACCAATTTCCTGTTACGTCCACATAACATTTCTCAAACCAATAAATAAGTAAGTGTACGACGACTAATGAAAGACATTTTCAATGTACCTATGCAGAACTTGTTTATATATATACTAAAATTTTAACCTGAAAGACATTCCCTTTATTCAAATGAAAAATATGAAATGTAAGAATTTGCCACAGGGAAAGGGCCGGAAATTTAGTGTGACGACAGGAGAAACAAAATAAAATAATACGGCAAGACAACTACTTCCAACAGGATTGGAAGACCAAGCTGCACCCATCGAGTTAAGTAGTTTGGAAATTTATAGTAACATAGCAAAAGTTGCACATCTTTAAAGCTTCAGTATAAGACAGGACCAACAGAGCAGGTAAACCACAACAGAAGTGTGCTACTGCTTATGCATAATCTCCATAGGATTGCACAAGATCAGAATCTCTTGTCAGCAAAATAGTCCAAATGACCTATACTAAATGAAATGGTTTTGAAGTTCCAATGTGCTTCAGAATATAGGAGACACCAGTCACTAAATCATCTAAACACCATACTAATTTATGCTTAGACAACTAAAATACATACATGGAGATCTATTACACAATGTCATGCCCCAACCCTCTCCCGCAGCTCAGCAATAATTGATGGGAAATTCTGACCCAACTGCACAAAATCCTCGGTTAAGACAGCCTTCTTGAAATTTTTCTCAGCTGCAAAGAAGTCAATGCACTTGCTTTTTAACTCCCTGCAGCTGTACATCTCAGCACAAGCTAACGTAGCAGCAACAGTGTCAGCTGAAACCTTGTTCCACAATCTCTGCGCACATATGAGCTTCAGTCGGTCCAATGCATAACAGTCAGCTGCAGCAAGCAGATGTTGCATCATCTCATAGGGGGAGTCCCCAAGTTCATCGTCTCCAGGTAATGTGTCAGTGTACATGAACTGAAGCATGATTCTGAATGTTGCAGGAGCAATGCCATGTAGGGTGATGGATGGCATTTTAGCCTCAACCATGGGTCCGAGGAGCCCAACTTTAAAGACTGGTGAACGTGCAGCAAGCACCGTTCGATGTGCGTAGAATATCTCGCCATCGATGTTGAACGATACATCCGTCCCATCTTTGCTATCCAGTAGCCTCCCAAGCTGTTTTCCGAGGTCTGAAGGCAGCACGGGAACAGAACCCTCACTTACCACCATGATGGCGCATACAAACGTGATGTGTCCCTCTGTTACATGATATTTCTTTATGTCAATTTGTGAAATGAACTGGTGCCACCCCCGTTCGTCTTCCTCTTCATCGAATACACAAGCTAGTGCCCTTGGTACTGAGGTGGAATTCAATTGGTCATTTCCTTTCAACCAGGCCACGAAGATGGCATCAACACTTGAGGATTTGTTCAGAAGCTCAAGGAAGAAAGAGACATATCCACCCTTGTTTCTCCCCCTGACCCCAGAAGGGTAGCAATTCATCCTCCACATGTACCCACCAACGGAGATGGCGTCAGAGTGGACCGCATCACCAATTGCAAGGCGGTTGCTGTTCTGATAGTCCACGTTGAACTCGACTAAGGTGGAACCCAACATGGAGGCCCGCTCCTCTAGCCCCATCATATGGCTCCTCTTGCTAACTGAATAATCTACAAGAAATTTAGCAATAGGTTATATATAGCAGAATTGACACTTCCTAAAACTTGTATACGCTAACAAATGATTCTATGTACATACTTGGATCACTGAATAATTAGCAAGCAATTAAAAAATCATCAATGGCAGATTATTTTGGATAGTGACAGGGAGCTCAAGTGTTCACTTAACAAAGTGGACAACCGACTTGAGCTCGGCCAGGCACGGTGATTGGTGACACAACCAACCAACCAACCAAGCAATCCCGAAGCATCGCAAAATTAGCATGTCCTAAAACTTGCTGGTACACTTATGGATTTGGCGCAGTTGCCAATGATTCCTAACACATAATAAGCTAAATAAACCCGTTATATGCAGCAAGAACTGAAGACGAACAGAGCACAAGATCGATTCTCACTGCCAGCTGTCTGCCGGAGGTTGTGGACAAAGCAGATGAGGTGCCGCCGGCCGTTCCTCCTACTGCACGCGCTCCAACCTCTTCCTCTCGTTCTGCTGGTGTGGAAACCCCTACCCTCTCGCTAGGGTTTGTGTCACGCGGTTGCGGCGACGAGAACGATCCGAGAACGACGGGCGGTGGCCGGCGCAGGAGGCCGTGGAATCTCTTTAAGCCCAGCCCAAGGTTGCCTTGTTTTCCATCTCCCGTGGGCAGGTATGGCAGAGCTTGCGCTTGATTGTGGGCCTACTGGTAATGGGCCTTTGCCTATGGACCCGGGCGCTGCTCATGTTCTTGAACACTCTTTGCCTCAAAAAAAAAAAGAACACTCATTTTATTGCCTTATTAGCAGGGTAAGGACTGGGCATACGATTTTAACCGACAATTAGGTTTGGTTTTTTGGTTTGTGAAAAGTTCGGTTTGTCAAGAAACAACACATGATCTGTTTACCTCAAAATTGAAAACTGACAGCTTCAGTTTCGGTTTTTTAGTCTGGTTTTCGATTTAAACAAAAAAACCTAGAATATGCTCCACGAGATAAGCACAGCTCATCTCGGACTCGGTGACCTTGCATGCACACTGCCGCCACGGCCTGCTCGCACCGCTACCATGCACGGCTCCTCACGCCGCTACGCGCTACTCCTCAAGCCGTCGTTGTGCCCTACATGCAACTAGGGTTAGGGCTTGGGGAGCCACGCGCGAAAACAATCTCATCAGGACCGAGGAGGGAGGTGGGGTGAGGATGGGGAGCCACACACGTGAACAACTAGTGGAGCTGTCCAGATGGGCCGAGGTGGCCAGCAGACCAGGTGGGCTCTATTAGTTCGGGCTGCCTGGTATACATTCGGAGGTTATAGCTTTCTTTCTGCGGTTGCTCGGTTCTTCTAGCTCTTGAAACCGAAGCCAAAACCGAGCACCAAACCTCTGAGACATAAAAACCGAAGCCGAAACCAAAAAACAAAAAACCTAACATTTTGGTTCGATCGGCTCGGGTTCGATTCAGTTTTCGATTTATAGTTAAAAATAAAGTGCTCAGCCCTAATCAGGGTTTACTTGAGTCATGAACCAGCCAAGAATGTACAAATTCTCGGAGCGGATCAATCCAAACATGGGATTGATTTGGGTCCCAACTCAAGCCAATACGAGCAAGTTCAAGTGCACATCTATTACTAGATCTTGGCGCATGGACCACATCTACTTAAACAAAATTCATAGAAATAAGAAATCTGGTTTTCTAATAAGAATACCATAGAAATCATAGAGCCTGTACTAAATTTATTGAGTCTATTTCTAGGAGAATATGAGACATACCTTGATCCATTGGACCATTGCTACAGTTAGAGTTGCAAGGCAACAAACGATATTGGTTGGTAGGCCTGGAGGTTTTCATACCGCTTTCAACCCCCTGACCTCCTCCTACTGTCGAGCGAGTCTCTGTATGAGCAGGTTAGGCCAGGCCTAGGGGACCAGGGACGACCTGATGTGCATCCAATCCTAGGGCTCAAGCACAAAATATGCTCGTGGAGCAACACCCACCGGATGTGGAGGCCTTCCCTGAGTAAACAGACTTGTTTAGTTCGATACTCTCATCATCTAACGCCCTGTTCAGCGCTACTTCACAGGTACTTTTCAGTGAAAGAACAATATTTTTTTGTCTCACAACAAATCGGCATAAGTCAAATTTCAGCGAAACGAATAGGGCCAAAGGCCCCATTTGGTAGGGATCCAGATTCTCATAGAAACGTTTCAGATCCAAATTCTCTCCAGAAACATTTCTATGTTGAAATATGAATCACTTGGTAAGAATCGGTGAAACGTTTGACTATGAATCCAGCTTCTCGCTGAAATAAACTATAATCACTGTGAAACACCTATTTGGGTGATTCTCATTCCTAGTACAAAAACAAGAAACGTTTCCCTAGTGAATCACTTCGCAAGATACCCATTTGGCACAGATTATAGTGATTCTTATGATAAACGGAACCGATTCTCACAACCAAACGGTGTCTAAATCTCGCCTTCGTGGTCATCCTAAGAGGATGCACGGTAAGGGCAGCATGAGCCCGATCTTAATAGTTGCTTCCTAGTTGGTGTTGTTGTACCTTTCTCTTTTAAAAACCATGCTGATTTTCACCGCTGGTTCGTCCATTATGAAACCGCTGTAGTGAAAAGCATTTTACCATTGGTTTATAACGAATCAACAGTGTTAATATATCATCGCTGGTTTTAATATAACGAGCAGTAAAAATAGCGTTGGTGAAAACTATTTCTATATGGTAGTGGTAGTCTCTAGAGTATCTAAGCAGAGCATGACGATAAGGCCACTCGTAATCGCTTGACTTTAATTATACATGGTCTATATATATGGAGAAAAAAAGCCAAACCAAATACATTCACTTAATGAAGAATACTAATGATAATTTGCCAGAGAGGAAAAAAATAAAAGGCATCGTGTAGGAATGTCATCACTTTTGGTTTGCTCGCTCTAAGAAAGTCCGCAAATTCTAGTTATCTGTAAAGGACAAGGTAGATATGGAGTTGGCATTGTCACGTCACAAATCAAGACTGCCATTAAACAGATTAAACAGAATTGTAGAAGCTCATATGAAAATCTGCAAATGGTGTGGAAAATTTGACACCAAAGCACAACTACTTCCAAATTCCAACATGCTTAAAAGTATCAGACAGATATATCACTCATGGACTTAAAAGTTAAAATTACATAGGTAGTTCAGATTTAAGAGTAGCATGCAAAAGCAACATCTCAAAAGCATGAAAGCATATAACCAGCTGGCTTCAGGACAAAACATCACCAATAGAACAGAGAAACAAGAAAGGCTACTGAGTTTGCATAATCTCTAAATAAATCTCCATACTTCAAGCATGATTAATGATTTGTGATACCTCGTAGCAGTCACCACAATAATATATGGGACATGCTATATCCTAGTCGCCTGGGTTTTTAGAAAAAACCCAGGCGACGTCCAGCACCGTTGGATGGAGATCCAACTGCCAGATCTGTTTCTGTGCTGCATCTGTGACTCTGTCTTCCTACCGGGTCCGTAAATTCACCCGCAAACGCATACCGGGCCCGCCAAACGTTAACGGATTCAACATCCGAAACCCGATAATACTTGGAGTTCGTTTCACTGAATGCGGCCTTTTACAACGGGCTTTACACACTGGGCTTTACATAACTGGGCTTTACATAACTGACTTTCCCCTGATGAAAGAAAGAGACAGATCTGGATCCATCGGAGATCCACAAATCAGCTGCATGCAGTACTTTCCCCTGCTGCAAGAAAGAGACAGATCTGGATCCATCGGAGATCCAGACGCTGGCGAAAAAATCAAGCACACATGATGGAGAAAATACATCAATTCCATGAACCAAGGAAGAAGGTACTTATCTGTACTTGTTCCAGTACATTGCTTATCTCCTCTTGTTCCTTGCTTCTGTCTTGTTCTTGTTCATCTGTACGATTTGGCTCAGAATCTATAACCAAGTTACATAACCTGCTGGGCAGTTTCTTCACCTTGTTCATCTCCAGGTCCACCTTTGAACACATACGGAAACAATTAGTTCTTTTATTTGCTTTTTGACATTACTACAGTGTAGACAGTAATCTGTACAAATCAAAAATCTAAAGCTGCCTTATATATGTAGTACTCCTGCATATGGACCATAGATTGACAAAATTTGATATACTCATCACCACAATTGCAGTAATCTGTATTTGCAATTTACAGTATTAAAGTTTGCAATTTACAGTAATCTATATTTGCTTATGACCAATATACAAAATTCAGTGTAAATCTATAGAACATGCACTTCTAAACCATTAGTGGAATTTGAACAATTTACAGAAGAAATGCAACATCCAAATAAGATCCATTCCAAGTAGATCAGAATGATTTCAATGTACACCAATAATAGACACAAGCTATTTGTGCAGGTTAATGAAATATCAGATGCAGATTTGTTTGAGGAAATGAGTTTTGGATCTGAAGATAGTGCACTGGAGCTTACTCAATTGTCTGAGATAACAACTAACATATATTGTCAGCAGGTTTGGAAAAAAGACTTAGGTCCATTTCATGAAATTTATGTGTTTTCCTTTATACCATATTATGCATGAATCAATTTATCTTTGTATATGCAGCATGGTTTGGCAAGAGATTTAGAAGAAAATATTGAAAGTTACTACAATTTTGATTCAAACATTGTTAACCACAATTATACTCAAGAGGTAAATAGAAATTATAGTTATTGAAAATTAAGAAGACAACAATTGCAGTGGCACAAACTTGCAATTTACACTATTCCTAATTGCAACTACTGATATTTGACTTTTTTTTGCCTTGTTTCTAATGAACAGGGTATTTCAACAACACTAGTGCAAGACAACAGCTATGGACAAGACCAACAAAGAGAAGAAATGAATGTTAGCTTCTAAAATTTCAAAATACTAAGTTTAAATAACTTAAAACACACATATTCAAACAAACACAGCCTTATAAATTAACCCATATGTCTTTATCATATCCAGAGTGCTTCTAGAAAGGATTTGGAATTCAATCCTGAAAGCTTCTACAGATTTCAGTCAAATATTGAAAATATCAGGAATGCTAATGAGGTACAAAGGAAATAAACTTACTTTGTCTATCTTCAATCTGTTATTCCACTAATTTCTTCTAAATCTCTTTATATCCTTGCTATTTCACTCAAACCATGCTTTACCAGGAGAGCTCAGCACCACCAGTGAACTACAATAACTATGGACAACAAGAAATACAGAGAAAAGAAGTGAGATTCCTAAAACTCACAGTGCATTTTTTTAAAAAAACTTGATACTAACAATAAATCTAAGATTTTATTGTTGTTGTGAATATCAACATTTACAGCTCATCACATCACAAGGAGGAACAACTTATGTCCTATCACAGGGAGGAACAAGCTATACAACCCTTATCAACCAAGTCATAGCTGAAGCAAAATCTTTAAATCAGAATTATGAAGATATTTTATCATCACAAATGACAGGAAGTTACATGGACATGCTCAACGAGCCATTTCCACTAGAGGTATTTACGTGTTCTCTATATATACATGTAGATTACTTTGTTTTCTTCAAATATATGTTCAAATGTGTAACAGTAAACATTTTTTGTTACCTATGACTACAGAACCAGATGTACATCAGTACTAGCAGAATCTCAGAGCATCAGCTAGCAGAAGACCATCCAAAAGGAGACTTTTGGATGGTCTTTAACAACATGGTGCAACAACATGGTCCTACTGAGGTTGAGTCAGTACTAGTACCAGACTTTGGCAGTGAAGAAAACATGGTGCAACAACAACCACAAGAACAACAAGGCAGAGAAGGAGAACAAAATGCTAAGGGTGAACAACATGTACAGGCTACAGATGAACAAGATGACGAAGAGCTCAGAGCTATACAAGCTGAAAATGAGAGTATTATGGCAGCTGAGCGTTTGTCTCAGGAGGAAGCTAGCAGACATGTTCCTCGGCTTGGCATGAAATTCAAAACACAGAAAGAAGCATACAAATTCTACAATGACTATGCATTTATTGTGGGGTTTTCGTTACTCAAAAGCCACACATACAAGTGCAAAGATAAAAAAGATCCCAATTATGACCAGGTAACAAGAGTCACACTCAAGTGCAACATGTCAGGTGGAGGAAAGAGGGATCATAGCTCTGCTGCTTCAGGAGTGCAAAGTGCAAGAAAGAACAAAAAGAAGATTTCTGGTACACCACCAACACCCAATCCGGTGGCAAACAAACGGAAAACAAGTACGCTTGTACCGACCCAGTGCTCCGCTGAACTCGTTGTCACTCTACAAAATAGAGAATGGACAATCACTAGATTGAATCTTGAGCATAATCATGCGTTTGCAGGCAAGAATCAAAAGAACAAGCTGTTTTCACAGATTAGGATGACTGAAATGGAGAAGCAACTAATTGAAACATTCAACAAAGTCAACCTACCGGACAGGAAGATAATGGCAATCCTATCTTATATAAGAGGCGATGTCACTCCATACAACAAGAAGCATATCAGCAATGAGAAGACAAAGTTAAACAAGGCAACATCAGACAATGATATGCAGCAAGTGTATGACTGGTTCTCTAAGAAGCAGGCACAAGACCCCATGTTTTTCTACAGGTTTTCCATAGATGAAAACAACAAAGTGAAAAACATTTTCTGGTCCAATGGAACAAGTAGAAGATACTACGAGGAGTTTGGAGATTGCATCAGTTTCGATACAACCTACAACACCAACAAGTACTCCCTCAAGTTTGCACCAATTGTAGGAATTACAGGGCATGGGGACAACTGCCTCTTCGGCTGCGCCTTCATCATGGATGAAACGACAGAAACTTTTGAGTGGCTCTTTCAGACAATGCTCATTTGTATGCAAGGGAAGCACCCTAAAACTATAATCACAGATCAAGACCTAGCAATGAAGGCTGCCATTAGAAAGATACTACCAGAAACTATTCATCGCAACTGCTTCTTCCACATTGTGAAGAAAGCACAAGAGAAGGGTGGAAGGGTATTTTCAACCGAGAAGAATAAGAAGCTCCATGATGATCTCTTTGACATCCTAAGGAACTCGCTGACAGAAACTGAATTTGAGCACATGTACAAGAAGTTGCCACAAACATATGATGTTAGTGGCTTCAAATACCTTGGCGAAATGTGGTTCAATAGGAAAAATTTTGTTCCATGCTACTTCAAGGAGCATTTCTTCCCTTTCATCAACTCTACAGCAAGAAGTGAAGGCACAAATGCACTGTTCAAACTAGATGTCGGACCAAGGTACAGCATTACGAGATTTATGAATGAGTTCCAAAGAATCTCAGATACAACAGAAAAGAATCAAGAAGAACAAGACTTTCAAACTAGATCAAGGCCTTATTTGAGTACAGCATATGAGTTCGAAAGGCAAGCTGCAAGGCTATACAACAGAAAGATCTTCTTCAAGTTCCAAAAGGAGATCACATTGGCAATAAAGTATGTGGCTCAGGAACTACAGAAAGACAAGGTTTATGCAGTGGTCAAATCTGAGTACCATAGGCAGTTTGAGTTCAGAACAAGACGGTACATTGTCATAGTGGACTTGCCAAACAAACTCTATAGTTGTCTATGTTGCAAATTTCAAAAAGATGGCATAATCTGCTGCCATATCATCAAGGTGCTAACAAACCTGAATATAACTCAGCTTGATGACAAGTATTTCATTGAAAGGTGGAGGAATAAGGAGAGGAAACAATTGAAAACGCATAATGTTGTACCACAACTAGATATTGAGAAGAGCAGGCCTTTGAGGCACAACATTTTGTCAAACAAATTGAGCACTATTGCATCAGATGGATCAAGAACTGTGGAAACTTTCAACTATGTTCTACAAGAAGCAGAGACAATGGAAAGAAAACTGAATGAAACAACAGAAGAAGTTAGGGTGCATAAAACACAACCTACTCAACATAGTGATACAGAGGTGCTTTCAGAAGATGGTGATAACGCAGTCGGGATGGCTCAGGCACAATCAATACAACAAAATGGTACAGTGGTACTACAAGATCCTGATAATGCTAAGAAAAGAGGAAGACCCAAAAAACCTACCAGGCAAATAGGAATAGTTGAGGAACTCAGAAGCAAAACCAAAAGCAGCTTTGCATGTACACACTGTCGGGAAGAAGGCCATAACATCAAGACGTGCAAAAATAAGCACCTTCCTCAAGTCCCAAAGCCTTCAAAAACAAAGAAAAGAAAATCAGGTAACACACACAAACATAGCCAAAAAGTAAATATTAGCACTGCATCAACACTTGTGGCCTGTGTCATATGTATATTCATCTAATATTGTTGATATTATGATGCAGGAGATGTTCACAACCAACAGTAGCAGTGCAAAAGTCAAGCAAGCAAAATTAACAAGGGAAGATTAGGCAAATGAGAGAACCAACAACAAGAAATGGAATGCTAATAGCTGCAATTTTAGTGGCAAAATTATTTATGTAATTTATTAGTAATAGACCAATTGTAATTTCAGTTTATGTGATATTGTTCTCATCAACAAAGACAAGCACACTACATTTGGTCGCAACAGGAATTGCAGTGCTGGACAGTTACAATTTACATTCTAGCACCAATTATGAAACTGAATATTTAAATTGTTTGGTGTACATAAGCTCGGAAATCAGTGCAACAATTCGGTCCATCTCAAAAAAACTAGCAGGTATATCCTGATTTGCGACTCTGAGTCATAGAAAATATGTAGCACATGGACTACAAGTGACAAGGACAAAAACTTAATATATGCTTGGTTATACTAACAAAGCAAAAGTTACTAGATTTTAACACGTTTCATGCATAGATCACGTGACAATTCCAGTCAGTGAGTTACCTCTCAAGCCACAATGATGTGCATCAGACCATCATCTTTAGAAAGAACAAGAGAGAACTCCACAAACCCTCAAAGCTTCTCCTTGTCATCGATACCAAAAGTTAATAAACTGACCCATAGTGCACAAAAGTCTTCGCTACCAAAATTTTATAAACTGATCCTTAACTAATAATAATGGTAAAAAAAGAGTAAACATCAAACATCAAAACAAACCATCCAATCAAAATATTATCATCCAATGTAGTTTATGGTTACAACCAATTTATCACCGATTGTTCTCATCCCATACAAGACAGGAACCTAAACAAAACATCTAAATAAAACACGGGATGCCATGATCACTTGTAGTACTTTTCATACACCTGTGGAAAAAATAGTAAAACAACAATCAATCAAGTACATCAAGGAATAAAACACAAAGTAGAAAATTACAACTTGTATTACCTTAGCATCATATTCCATGACTTGAGATCGACCATCAGTAGAATAGTTGTATTCATTGAAAATCATGTCGTTGACATACTTGATACGAATATGCCCAGTATCAGCCTCTGAAAACTTGTCCTCCAAAGAGACATTGATGTCCCAAAGTTCCAGATTCTTCATTGCCAAAATACCACTATCATTGGTAAAGCTGAAACATGATATCAAAAAGACAGATCAGAATAATATAAGCAACACAAAAAAGCAAATGATCTAAAAAACTGTATTTCACCTACGTCTCAGTCTGTTGAGGTACATCTGCATATTTAATTTCATATCCATGGAACCCATAGTCAATGTTAATAGTTTTTTTCCAAACTGCTGTCAAGTTTGCTACCTAAATGCAGGAAGAGACAAAAATTAGAGATATATGATGACAAGCAACGCTCAAAATTGAACTCACTATAGTTATTTGAGTCTAATATTTCTAAAGGTAGCAAATATTGATGCCAAAAGAAGAGACACCAGTTGGTCAAGGAGAAGTAATATGCTACTTACAAATTCATCATGGACAGCTTTATCAAAATGCGAGCCAGCTCCAAAATGCAGCGTACAAGAATCCAAGACATAAATAAATCTTTGATTCAAATACACAACAACAACATACCACCGATCTTGGAATAGAATAGGGAAATAAAGCTGTCAAAATAACACATAATCAAAAAAGAGATTATTAGCACAACTACAGTGGCACACAAGATACATGCTACAAGCTTAAAAAATTATAAAAGGATGTTACTCACATATTGGCTGTAAGCTAATGACCTAGCAAGAGAAGCACCCTTAAAGCATTTCACTGCATTATCAAATAACTCCTCCTTGCTATCATTAGGTCCATGATTTCCAATTAAATAGTCCTACAAAAACAGATTGCTCAATATTGTTTCATTGATATAGTTACTACATTTAATTGAGGGGGGGAAAGGCAAAATGAAACTTACACCAACTTTAGAGAAGAAGTAATGTTTGTAAGATTTCTTAGGGTGCTTCCTATGAAATAACAATCTACAAAATGCATTCATCACAAAGTAATGGACATTTCCTTGAGGCTTTAGAGAACTTGCAAGTACACCTAACTTGACAACCACATGCCCATAATCAATTACAGAGAGACTGAAACAAATGAAAACAAATCATTATTACTTCATTCCAGTGTCATTTTCTGAAAACACAAAAAACATGGTTCCAACAATTTATAACTCACTTGGAATGTTCATTTTCAGCCATCTTCAAAACGACATCATACATGTCAGCTTCAAGTCTGGACACTATTATCTTTGATTGAGGGATCATATAAGGGCTCAACTTGTATTTGCTTGGGATCAATGTCCTCTTAGGACGATGAACAGCCAACTTAGCACTAGAAGAGCACCAAGGGACTTGGTTCGAAAAGGACTCAGATTCTTCTGATAAACCATTGCTTCCCATACTTTTGGCACAAACAAAACTTCCACCTCGATGGGATGGAAGAGGTGTAGCCACCTGCAACATCAGAAAAACATAAAATTGCTCGAAAAACATAGAGTTAAATTGAAATAGTAGGCCACATGCTATTTTATTCTATTCTCCAACTACCTAACACACAAGCACACAAATAAAGATTACAAATAAAAATGCTAAGTTGCCTTTATTATAAATATATACAACACTACTACCACTAAGGTACAATAGAGTATGGATAGTACTACAACTATCCATACTACATGGCTGAGAGCAGTCCCAAGTACTAACAATTGTCCTTCCAATACCAAAGATACAACAAAAGCAAATCAGTAGGTTATCTCACAAGACAACTGTTCCAAATTCATAAAACTAGTAACACAATTTTACAAGATCAATGTGTTCTCCGGAAGGGCTGACTGCAGCAAGAGGCATAGGAGCAGGAGCATCTAGATCTTCAGGAGGAGTCTCTGTAAAAGGTAAAGACTCCATATGCACAAAGTCCTAATCAAAGAAACAGTAGCATATTAGTAACACAACAAAATAGAGGAAAAAATCACAAGATATGTGACAAAACAAATTTGACCCAACAAAGCTTACATTTTCAATATTGGCATTTGTCTCAGACTCAACACTCTCCTGATTGCTCACATTAATGGGACGACCAAATGGATTAGATCTCATCTGGTCAATAAAAGTCCATTTTTCTGGACCAGGGTAAAACTGAAAGTAGAAACTGGTCTCAGATTGAACCTATCAAAAAGAGAAAGTACATCAGATGCTATAACAAACAACAATTTACAAACACACATGAGCGAGTAAATAAGCTACAAACATACATTTACAGGGATAGCTCCATGGCTTACATTAGCACCATGATTGTCTTCTGAAGTACAAGTTGCTTTCAGCTGCAGCAACACATAATAAATAATTTAAAAAAAGGAATATACATACACTATTGTGATATACCAAAGGTAGAATAGGAAATGGCAGAAACATGTACCACAGAATTGACTTTTCCTTGCGTATCACTGGCGACAGCATGTGGATAGACAGATTTCACACCATCAATAGGACAAGTTGTACCAGATACTGGACCAACAGGACGTCTCAAATTAGGATCTTCAACATAATTTCCTAAATCATCCTCATCTTCAAATATTCTAAACGATGGCATGCTAGGACTATTAAAGTAGGGAGCATTGTTCTTCATATTAGTTTTATCAACAGGTGCTGTCACCGCTTAATCAAAAAACAAAATGGTAAAGAATATTAAAAACTACAGTTGACAAATATTCATATGTTAAAGCTGACATATATGAGAAAAAACATATATTGCCCAACACAAATACCATAATTGTAGTAAATCAAATGTGCAATCTACTAATAATGAATGTGCAATCAAGAAATAGGTAGTAAGCATGCTCTAACATGTGTCAGGTTTGTATTATAGACTTTGTTTAATATTTTTTCATGACTGAGAAGCACAAACAAACCGGAAGTGTTCTCAATCTTATTGATTGACAGTCCAGTAGCTCCAGTAGTTCCTTCAACTACCTGAACAAGGATAATAAAGTCAGCTCTAAGTACAGGAGAACTACAAGATTCAGTCAAATGTGAAACTTCACATTATGCAAACTGACTGTAGTTAACAATAATCAGGTAGAATTATTACTTTACTACAGTTTACTAAACACACAGACACACTAACAGAAAGTCACTTCTATTTTCACCTTTCGACGTTTGGTTGTAGGTTTACAAGCTAACACTGGCCCTTCTTCAACAAGTACAGGTTATCCTTTGTGCCTTCATGGTGCTTGTCACGTGCAGTTGCAACTTTTGAAAGACCAGGAACAGCCCTAGAAGCACTTTGGGCATTCTTCACTCCATCATTACCATCATCCATACGACTAAGAGGAGATCTACCAAGTTTTTTAGACACTCCACGTGGAGACTTGCGGGATACAATGGCAGGGCTTGAAGATTGAGGTGTCTTCTGATTCCTCTTGCCACCAATCTTTGTATGAGCAACTGCAAATGAAAAGAAATATAAGAAAAACATAAAGCATCAAAATATACAAAAACTAGACTCAAAAAGGAAAAACTATAGCTATAAACTGAGATGAAATTACAAGGACACAAATAATCCTTTCCAACAATTGCTAGTCCAATAATGCTATTTACATTGTTTACAGCCTAGCAAAATACAATATGACTTATTAGTCTAATGTGAAATGAGAAAACAACTCATCAAAAAGGTGAAGGATATATAGTAACACTTAGCAAATTCTAGGTACAAAATCAAATTGGCAGTCTGAAAATAAGGTTTTCTTGTTCCAATCTGATGCATTGAGGTTTCTTTTAGACGTTTCATTTGTGACAACTACAATAACCTGCAGGTGCTATTCCGAACACATGATATGTGTAGTCTCTATAATTCAGCACACCATTCTATATAAGACTGTAGAAAATGCAAAACCAACAGCCACTTAGATCAGCTAGCAGAAAAATAACAAAACGACGAGGCAAATGGTTCACACCAGCATATTGCATATACTCAGAACTACAATTGCAGTGCCCGATACTTGCAATTTAAATTGCTGCTGACTGCAATTAAGTAACGGGATCTTTTATTTGTTTGGTCACTTCAACAACTATGTAGTAGAAAAATAGGATCACATAGTTCAGTGGTATAGCAAGGAGCGGTACTCTAGTTTGTAGAACAAAATATATTTCAGATCACAAGAAAAAGTAGAGGCCCTCATAAGATTTGAATTATTCAAATAATTTTATGCAAGCATCAACTCTTAGCTGTTTAGAGTATTCTTTCATAGCCTATAGATGTGCAGCAAGTTTGAAAAAAGATCTAAAGCTGGAACCGGGGAGGCGGTGTGGGGGGAGCAGTAATCTAAAGATTAGCCCTCAGATTGACCAGTATGAGGTCCTAGATAACCTAGGAAACAAAACAATAGGCACACAATCCAATCAGGCTCTCCTCTCACAAACCGGCACAGATTTCCCACAAATACCTAGTCCCAGGCGTACTGGGATTAGGATGGGATGGAAGCCACCTGCTTCGAGCAAAACAACAAGAGCAAAAGTAAGAGGACAGAGGAGAAAAACAAAGAAAACAAGAGAGATGTAATTTAGACTTTACATATTCACACAAGTTGTAGCAAGTGCAAGCTAGATAGCAGACAATCATGTGCTAAATTCAGAAGCTTGATACTACTCAGAGTATTGTAAAATTCTCACAAGGGGTAGTACTAAGCTAGGTAGCAGACAATTGTGTACTAATAAGCTATCTGGCAGACCATGCATATTCATACAAGCAACTTCAAAATACAATATATTTAGCTTCCTGGAAGCCACAAATATTATCGATCGAATAAGTGTATATCATAACAAACTGGAAATAAGAGGTCAGCAAGATACCATGAAGGCCATGAAAGCCAACAGAACATGAAAAAAAATTACTACCTATGCAGCCTACACAAGATATCATAACAATGCTGCAAATAGCATTATATAGACTGACAGATGGAGGGGTCAGCATGTGTGCAGTTACATATTACTTTTACTGCATGCTTATACAGACAGATAGATCTGTCTAAAACAAAATGTGTTATTAGTTATAAGTACTAGTCTTAGTCTAATATTACTTTTACTACATGTTATAGACGGATACAAGTGTGCTAGACAGTGGATACAACAGATAACCAGCCTAAAACAAAAAGGTGTGAATTAGTTGCCTGTACTAGTCTTAGCATAATATTTACTTTTACTGTATGCTTATAGACTAACAGATGGACAGTGGACATGATACATAACCGGTCTGAAACAAAGTCACAGACAGTGGACAACACAAAAATAATTACAATTGTATCCTTGTGATGTGTGAAGGAAAATTGCAACATTTAATGTTTTCTTCCCCTTCAATGGGCATGAAAACTGCATGTCATTTCATTAAATTGAGAAGGAACACACACGACATACCCACCAACAAAGCTATGCAACTCTAGCATTTCAATGACAAAAAAATGACAAAAAAAACAAATTTTAGGATGTGTTATCACAGATGACAAGTAACATTTTTTTCTATGGAAAGACAAGGAAAATAACCATATTTTTCCCTACTCTCATTCAGGACCTAGAACTTTAACCCCTCACACACACAATGACAAGTACAATGACAATGCTTTAGGATGTGTTATCACATAGCACAAATACAATGACAAAAAAAACAAATTTTAGGATGTGTTATCACAGATGACAAGTAATAATTTTTTCTATAGAAAGACAAGGACAAAATAAGAGGTGTGAGCTTCGACAAGTCACAAATAATAAAGCTTCAAACGTGTTTCCACAAACGTGTTACAAACTAAATTAAATCACATACAAATACAGAAAAGAACAATTCACCTGGTGAGACATCTGAAGTGATTTCTTCAATTGACGGGGAAGATGCATTGGCTTTGCTCCTCCCTTTCCTTCCACGCTTAGAAGTTTGAGCACCGGCTTCTTCAACAATTACAGGGTTGTCCACTGTAGCTCCAGGTCTAGAAATGGGACTAAATCCAGCAAGCCTTGTAGACATCCTTAAACTCATCTTCCGATTACTCATAGAGCCAACACTGTCAGGACTCAAAGATTGTGAAGTGTTGCTTTTCCTCTTCTTATTATTTCTACACGAAGCTGCACATGAAAATATTAAAAAAAAGTATGCAACAGATTCAAAAGCTGCACATGACAAATATGCATTAAATAGTTTCAAACAAGGGATACAAAAAATAAATTTTAGTGATGAAACAAACGATATAGAACACTTCATGTACCTTGACCAGATGAGCTACTACGAGGAAGAATCTCAGTTCCCTGAGAATCATACATGCCATCTGATTCAATTATCTCTGTTGCAGAGGCTTCTTCTTCATGAGTCTTAGCAGCAGAGGCATTCTTGGCTTCAAAATCTTCCAAATTGGGATCTTTACCAGCAGCAGCACCTTCTTCTTCCACAGTTGTAACACTTGGACAAACAATAGCAGCAACTTCTTCCACTCCTTCACCGTTTGGACCAGCAGCATGATCAACATCTTTGACATCTTTATCGCTTGGACCACCAGGGAATCTAGCATCCAAGACAACTTCTTTCGCAACTGTTTCACTTGGACCAGGAGCCATTCTTGCGTCCAAGACATCTTCACGAACAGAATCATGTACTGAAGAAAACACTGGAGCATCATATTTAGGGGGTACAGCATCAACACCTTCATCATCAACGTTAGCTTGTACAGGAGAAGGTACTCTGCCAGCAGAACTCTCAGGATGTACGTGAGCACCACGACGAGCTACTGAAGCCTCATACAAGTACTTCAACACTTTGGAAACAAGTGTGGCCGGATTCCTATAGCCAACTCTAGTGTGGTGCTCTTCAAAAAGCTCGCACATACCATCTTTGTCCTGTAATATCAAGTTAATATAAACATATGAATCATGTAAAACTCAATATACAAGAAGCTCATAAACATAGTAGACAAGGCACCAACCTGTTCTTGGATGAAATCACAATGTGTATCCAAAGTCTTTCTAAAATAACCACAATCCACTACGTAGCAAGTGTCCTCAAATGATTTGACCTAACACAAAATGTATTGAAGTCAGCATCCTGAAAAGACCCTTACAAACATAATGACAAAAGAGTGAATAACAAAGAGGATAAAAAGAGGAACTACTATGACGAAAATTGCGTATGCTAGACACTAAAATTGTAGTCCCATCATGTGCAATTTACATTATTAATAATAGCAATTAATTTAATTCGTATTTTTATTTGTAATCTTTATGAAGAAAACAGCAAGAATTTCACAACAGTCTACAACTTCTCAACCTGGCATTGAATCCCACCAAACAGATTTATCAATTAACATCCACACTATCTCATGACACAACCTGTAATTGAATTTCAATGTGTCTTATCATTGGCTTAGGATTCAGGCTTAGGTCACTTAACACACACACAAATGGATTTAGGCTTATGCCAGTAAACACACACACAAACAGAAACCATTACACAGAAACTATAACAAGGGTGCAGATACAATACTTACCGGACGTTTTCCAAACTTAGAATCAGAGACATGATCATATTTAGCATAATCTTTGATCATCGATCCTTTCCAACATTTGATTCTTGGCAGAGTTGGGGGAAGCTCACGAACAAACCCAAAGTCCAGGAAATCCAAATAGTAAGCCTACAAGAACATTAAAAAAGTTAACAGTAAGATACATTAAATATAGATGAACATTAGAAAAGACAAGTGGAACAAGACTTACTGCTAAAAAGTATATGCAGCCACCTATTGTCTGCCTATTATTTTTCTTGTAACTTGATATTGATGAAAACAGCCAGTCAAAGACAAACTTTGACCAATCCCAGTCTTTCACAGTACAAACATCAAGTAAAGGACCAAGATATTTGGGACTAGGAATAGTGCTTGAGTTTGGGCATAGAAAGAAAGACAGAGCAACAACCATGAAATATCGAAATATGTCATCTTCAGACAATGTGTTGCCTTTCAACTTGTCGCCAAATGTGCTTTTCAGTGGCAGAGACTTCTCTTTAATTGTTAAAAGAAACTTGGTCTTCACAGAATCATTATGTTGTTGCTTGATATCTTGACCACCAAATGGAATTCCCAAGCAAAGATGAACAGATTCTGGACTACAAGGGATTACTTTCCCTCCAACAAGTATGTCACGGCAGTTTACATCAACTTGATCAGCAATCCACTGCACAAATCCTCTTGGAACAGAACAATCATCATAATCTAACAACCTACCAAACCCATGGCCCCTGATAATGTCTTTCTTACGGTCATCCAATGCACTTATTATCTCTCCAAAATACTTGTTATTGCACCTGCTTGCTGCCCTAGAATATGAACTAGCACCAGCAGTTGATTTTCCTTTGCCCTTGCCTTCAACATGACTAGTATTCTGGAAAACAATGAAAAAAAATTGGATGTTATCAAACTAAGCATGATTTCACTAAGCATGGTGTCAAAACAACAAAACAACATGCTACTAAATTTACCTTTCTAGTACGTCTAGCTCTACCCCTCTTCTTAAAAGAATTAGCATCATGAAAAAAAGTATCAATAGTTAGTTCAGAACAAACACAGTGGAATCTAGTATAACTGCAGGACAACAACAAGGGACAAAGATCTTTGTGCTCATTACTGAAGGTAATATGCCAAAACACAGATAAACAAACTATGCACGGTTCAGTCCAAAAGGTTTCAGGAACATACTCCAGACATCACTCCTCTAAGACCCTTCAAAGCTTCAACAGCTCCAACAGGATCAATTTCATCATCTGACGGACTTGAGTCCTAAAAGCATAATAAAATGCAAAATATTGAGCAAAGCAAACAAGCTGACAATAATAATCAGACAAATATTAGGAGATTTAGCCGGAAAATACCATATTCAGCACAAGCTTTTAAGTTCAAAAACATCCAACTTATTCATGATCAAGCAACAGAAATGAGTACAAATAGTAAAGCATTCAAGTAAAGATATCCAACAATAAATAAATTGTTAAGCATAATGTATAAACAAGGTAAAAGTGGAATAAAAATTGAAATAAATTATCAAATACATGTAAGAAAAGATGTCGCCATTTGTTTCATTCTGAATAAAGTACTACTATACGAGTGCTACAAAAAAGTGAGGAAAGCAATTCCTGACAATAGCTACATGCATCAACAAATGTTCCTAATGAAACTGCTAACTGGACAATGAAAAATGATTTTACAACAAACTGATAGTGTCATATAGATTTTCACATCTCAAATCTCACAGATAACAAGCAAACAAGGCAAACAACTACAACCACAAAATACGAGTTTGCATAGTCCTCTGATATCTAGGTTAAGGGTATGCTCCATAACCCCTAATGCAATGCAACGCTAATGTGAGGAACCAATCAAAACCTACAACAGAAGGAATTCATACAATGGTTACTGCTCAAACCGCATCCACTGAAACTATTATGCTCCAGAACATGATGACAAGAGTAACTACTCACTACCTTTAGTTCATGATAGCTCGCAAAAACAACAACAGAGACAACAAACCAGAGACGCAATAAACTAAGAGAATTACCTCACCAACATTCAATGATTCTGAGTTCTCATCTTCAGACCTCATAGAAAACTCATCATCACTCTCAACATTTTCGGAGTCGCCAGCACAACCCAAATCATCGTCAGCCATGGCTATATATATATAAAGAATAATTAATCACCAAGTTGCTAGTTGCAGTCAATCAAATAACAAACAAAACAAGTTGCATTTAACATTCTAATATTAGTAACAAACAATCTGCATTTCAGTGATACTTTGGAAATTAAGGATAGGAAATAAACAAGGTAACAGCAACAGTTAACTTGTGTGATTGATGAATTTTCTAATACACTTTTCTCTCTAGTTTGGCCGGAGATGCCCTCCTATATTAGCACCAAATTTTAGTTTTTATATACGAGACTAAATTTTTAATGGTTCCGTCATTATAAATTGTACTATACTTTCTCACTAATCTAACATCTCCAGTTGCTGATAAATTTTTAATGGTAATTTGCCCCCCCTTAAATATTACTCACGCTCCACCACTGGATGTAGTAGTACTATGGACTGATGCAATTCAAGTAGAAAAGGCACAAATCATCATTTAATCATTGGGACGAATCATCATTTTAGGTGCAATAAGCATGCAATATCTAAATCACCTTTAATCAAGTCTATTGTGAATCATCTCAACATAAAAATCACAACTCCCAATTGAAGCATAGAAATGAATCTGCTCATGGACAAGAACAAATGCAAACACCAGAAATGCAAGATCCAAATACTGCAGAAATGGAACAAATGAAAACCCCACCACCCCATACCTCTGCTTGCCACACGACAGCCCTGCCAGCAACCCCCACCCCCATTTTGCCATCCCAATCACCATGCCTACCGTCAGAGCAAGCAACCAGGGCCACAACCAAAATCCAACACCATACCATACCATGATAAACCAAGTCTGCAAGAAACACACCACACTCACTGCTACAAATACATACTTCTCCAGGACATGCACCCATCACAATCCATAATCCACAATAGAACAGAGCAAACAACTACCATGGAGAAGCATGCTCATCTCCAGGACATGTTCATATCCAGGACATGCTCCTCCCACTTGCCATGCACGTCTGAGCAAACTACCATAGATATTTGAACTAGTCTGAAATCATGCAGACACCAGATCTACCAAATAACAACAAAAAAATAGAAAAGCCTAAAATAGAGTATGAATCATGCAGTTCCCCATTTCGCAAAATCCCCCACTCCCAGCGCCACATCCACCGTTGCAACCAGTCCTCGTCCCCTCTTCCGTATCCCCTCCCCATAGCCTAAATCATCAACGAACCGACAGCATCCCAAAACATATATGCAGCGGATCCCCCATTTCGACCAATCATCCATCACAAAGACAAATCCCCTGCCCAATCTTCCAACCATGCATGGATTCGAGCCAGATCTAGAAGAACAACCTCCAAGCAAACAAGCACAAAGCAGAGGGAGAGGGAGCCGCAACCGAACATACAAGACAACGACGCTGAGGAAGGACCTCCGGTAGGCCTCCAAATCGACGAGAGAGGACCTCCGATGCGCCTGGACGAAGAGGAACACGAAGAGGAGCAGGGGAATCGCCGGTCGCCCCCTCCGCCTGGACCCCCAAACACGAATCCTTTCCTATCTGGGCGCGATGACCTAGGAATTTGAACAGTGTCCTGTCCGGATTCCAATCTAAGGCGGAGCCGGCAACATTTTTGGTAACGGGCGCGCACAACAAATTTGGACCGGACCCGAAAAAACGAAAAAACCCGTTATCCCGCGCGGCCGCGTGTCGCCTGGGCAAACGAACAAAATCCAGGCGACCATCAGATAGGAAAGGTGATAATATATATATCTGAACACCATAACCAGCCATGTATGGACGCCACACTAGGTTATAATCCAACCCTCTCTCGAAGCTCATCAACAATTGAAGGAAAACGCTGCACTGAACAAAACCTTTGGTTAAGACAGCCTTCTTGAAATTTTCCTCAGCTAAAAAGAAGTCGATGCACTTGCTCTTCAACTCCAGGCAGCTGTACATCTCAGCACAGACTAAGGTAGTGCCAACATTGTCGACAGACACACCATCCAACAATCTCTCCGCACAAATGAGCTTCAGTGGGTCCAATGCATATCGGTCTGCCGCGGCTAGTAGATGCTGCGTCATTTCATAGGGAGAGTCCCCAAGCTCACTGTCCCCAGGCAAAGCATCTGTGTATATAAACCGAAGCATGAGTTTAAATGTGGAAGGAGCGATGTCAGAGAGGGTGATGTTTGACATCGTAGCCTCAGCCATGGAGCCGAAGAGCTCAGCTTTGAAGACCGGTGAGCGGGCAGCAAGCACTGCCTTATGCGCATGGATCGTCTCGCTGTCGATTGTGAACGAGATATCCACCCCATCCATGCTGTCTAGCAGCGTACCAAAGTGTTCCCCAATGTCTGAGGCCGGCACATGAATGGTGCCTGCCCGGATGACCATGATGGAGCATTCCAAAGTGATGTATCCGTCGTCTGTCAAGAAGCGCTCCTCCAGAACAGCCCGTGAAACGCATTTGCAGCCCCAGCTAGAAGCAGCAGCAGCATCGTCGCCGTGGAGCGGCTGGAGTGCCGTGTGCTCGCCGTTCTTGTCCATTGAGATGACGATGAATATGGTTTTCATACTACTTGTGCTGAATCTGGATCTGGTCATCAGATCGACGAAGATAGAGATGTACTCGCCTTTGTCATCTCGTCTTGGAGAGCAGCCGAACTTCCACAGGTGCTCGCCAGCAGAGAAGGCGTCGGAGAAGACTTCGTCGCCAATGGCAAGGTCCTTCATGTCCTCATAGTTTAGCTTGAATTCGTGGGGAGCAGAAGCCATAGAGCCAATAGTTCGCCCCTCCAGCATTGGCGTGCGGCTTCGCTTGCCCACTGCATGCATAATTGGAGAGTAAATTGAGTATAGAAAGAGCAGAAGTGGCAATCAAATCTGAATACAAATCATCAAAAGGGTTAGCAGTTCTCTGGTAGTGCTCTTGCTAATAATGCACATTGGAGAGATTAACATTTTTTTAGATAAAGGATAGTTTATATCCGGCTTCATCTGTCCAAAGATAGAATCAGACCAATTATTATAAGAAACGACTCATAGGTTCACACCCCAATGCAAACGCGTCCACAACTTACATCAACTTACAGTTCTCGACATAACAAAACAAAACTGAGGTAAAGGCCTGACTAAACAAGACCAATAAATCTAGAAGATAGCCAACCATTGGAGCCGAAAAAATACAAGGCCGATGTTTCTAGGTGCCGCCCTACAAGGAGCAGTTGATCCCGGGAGTGATCATGCCGCTGCAATCTTGCCCATTGGCGGAGCCAGTGAGTTTCCCTGAAAAGGACCTGCAAAAAAAATTCCGGTCTACATTTGTCAAAGACTACCTCATTCCTTAATAACCAAACTGCCCAACATAAAGCTGTTGCTGCCGTTAATAATAATAAATTCCGTTTGTTCCCACCCAACTTAGACCAACTATTAAAGAGGTCATCAATATCACGAGGAGGTGAGATCCCAAACAATATATGTACAGCGCGCCACAAAAATTTGGCATAAATGCAACAAAAAAAAGTGTTGAATTGTTTCTGGAGAATGATAGAAACAACAATTCGTGTCACCATTCCAATTGCGACGAGCAAGATTATCTTTGTTAAGGTTACACCTTTTTTAAGGTACCACAAGAAAACTTTAATTCTTGTTGGAATTTTAAGATGCCAAATTTCCTGTGAAACCCTTACCCCATTATTGATTAACTCAGCATACATGGATTTGATAGAAAAGCTTCCTGATGAATGTAATGACCATACAAAAGTATCACTTTCCCCCTGTAAATTAATATCATGTACGGAAGTAACAATTCTATGTCAATCTCTTAAGTTCGATCCCACTAAATTCCGGCGAAAAGAAATATTCAGTGGAACTGAACTAAGAACTATTTTCACATAATTTTGTTTTCTCCTCACAATATTAAACAACGCGGGAAATCTTTCTTTCAGCGGTTTGTTACCCAGCCAAGTGTCTACCCAAAACGGGTTTGTGAACTGTCTTTCACCTTGAATGAACCCAAACCCAGAAAGGTGTCTTTGACATTCATCAGGCTCTTCCAGAAATGTGAGTCTGTTGTTTTTTTATAGAAACTCCCTAAAGTTGAATCTTTTATGTATTTATTCCTCAACAATTCCTGCCGCATGTCATCCTCATTCAAAAGTTTAAATAACCATTTACTCAATAAGCATTTGTTTTGTATTTCCAAATTTTGGATACCCATACCCCTTGTACTTTTGGTTGGCATAAAACCTCCCATTTTGCTAATCTATATTTACGCCTGTGCTGGTCATTCTACCAAAAAAATCTTGATCTAAAGGAATCAATTTTTTGCAAAACTCCTTTCGGTAATTCAAAGAACGACATCATAAACATTGGTAAATTAGACAACACTGAGTTTATTAAGACTAGCCTACCACCAACCGAAAGCATTTTACCTTTTCAGCCACTAAGTCTCTTTTCTATTCTATTTTCGATCACATGCCAGTCTTTATTACTCAATTTCCTAGTATGCATTGGTAAGCCAAGGTAACGGAAGAGGAATTTTCCAATCTCACAGCCAAACAACTGTGAATAAAAAACCTCTTGTTCTTTTGCTTTGCCAAAATAAAATATTTCACTTTTGTGGAAATTTATTTTGAGTCCATATAGTTGTTCGAAGGTAGTAAGTATGAGCTTCATATTTATCGCCTTCTGAACATCGTGACTCATAAAGATTACGGTAGCGTATTGTAAAATAGACAGACCATCTTGCACAAGATGAGGAATTACCCTTTCTACCTAACCTGCTTCCTTTGCTCTAGCGATGAGTATGGCTAACATGTCAACCACTATATTAAATAGTATCGGTGACATTGGTCACCCTGCCTTAACCCTTTTTTTGGCAGTAGGACCTTAACTGGTCATTAACCTTAATATTGACATTGCCACCTTGAGTAAAATGCTCCACTCAAGTAGACCATTTTTGTGAGAACCCTTTCATTCTTAAGGTCTGTTGTAAAAACGACCATTTCACCTTATCATACGCCTCCTCAAAATCTATTTTAAAGATAATCCCATCCTGCTTTTTTGGAATGGAGTTCATGCAATGTCTCATGAAGAATTACTGCACCTTCCATTATATTTCTTCCAGGAAGAAAGGCGGTTTGTGTCGGCCTAATAATTTTTTGGGCTATGGTAGTTAGTCTATTAGTTGCAACTTTAGTAAAGATTTTGAAAGATACATTCAACAAACAGATCGGTCTATATTGTTGAATGACTTTCGCATCCTTCTTCTTAGGCAGGAGAATTATTGTTCCGAAGTTTAGACTATTAAGTGGCAGGGATCCTTGATGAAATTCCACAAACGGAGCCATAAGGTCTTCTTTTATTAAATCCCAAAAGACTTGATAAAACTCTGGTGGGAAACCATCAGGTCCGGGTGCCTTGTTGTGCTCCATTTGGAAAATTGCTGCCCTCACTTCAGATTCTAGAAAATCATCTGTTAAGAACTGGTTTTCCAGTGCAGATACCTGTGGGATGTCCCCGATTTGTGCCTCATCTAGCGCAATACTCAGGTTATTTGTAGAACCAAACAGGTTCTTATAATAACTTGTAATATGCTTCTTGAGTTGAGCATCACCACTAATTATATTGTTTCCATCCTCCAATTGGAAGATATGGGTTTTCTTGTGTCTTCCATTTACCAACATATGATAGTATTTTGTATTTGCATCTCCCTCTAGTAAATGTTTGACCTTATCCCTTTGGTACCATTTGAGTTCCTCCTCTCTAAGTAACTCAGCAAGCCTTTCATTTAGCACATGTTTTAAATTTAATTCCGGTTCATCAAGCGGAAAGATTTCTGCTTTTTGTCCAACTCATCAAGTTTATTTAGAAGTAGCTTCTTTTCCTTCTTATAAGCATCACTGACATTCTTTGCCCACCCTCTAAGGTACTGGTGAAGTCTTCTTATTTTAGCTTGCCATCTCTCTAGAGGAGTGCCATCGACCGTCACACTATGCCATACATCACATACCATGTCACAAAAACCGTCCCTGAGCAACCATCCCAATTCAAATTTGAACTGGGGTTGATAAGTCGAGGACAGATTATTTGTGCAGCAAAGTAGTGGGGTGTGGTTAGAGATCTGTCTGGACAAAGCCTGTATAGTAGTATGTGGGAATTTTGTTTCAAAATCTGTACAAACTAGAATTCTATCAAGTTTTTCAAAAGTTTGATTCTGCAAATGATTAACCCAAGTAAACCTCCTTCCAGACAGTTCTAATTCTCTAAGATTCAAAGTGTCAATGACAACATTGAAGAGAAAAGGACATAGTTGTCATTATTTTTTCATCCTAGCTGTGCATAATATTAAAGTCACCACCTATAATAATAGGTAAGGGTTCTTTTGAACAAATTCGCACTAATTCGGATAGAAAATTTGGTTTGAGGTCCACTTGAGCCAGCCTATAAACCGAAATCAGATTAAATTTAAAATCAACTGCTTTATGCTGCAACTTAAAACGGATCAAGAAATCACCTTCTTCAATTTCTACAATGTCAAAAGTTTGTAAATTTATCCCTAGAAGCATGCCACAGGATCGACCACGTGGAGTCATACAATGTTAGATAAAGTCCCTACCAGCACAAATATTATTTAACATGGATTGTGGAAAATTGGCTCTGCCAGACTCTGATAAGGCAATAAAATCTAGGTTCTTTCTTTTGTTAACTCGGAAAGAAACCTATATTTCTTAGAGTCAGCGAAACCATTACAATTTTAGAAAACTCCTTTCATTTAAACCATTTTTCCCTTTCTTCCTACTCTTACTTTTTTCTTTTTGAATTGTGATAAGGGGGTCTATAGACATAAAGGGTCACAACCCCATCACCAAGGTCCTCAGCAACTTCTGAGCAAATAAGATTCAAAGACTGCAAGTCTAAATTCTCATCTAAAGAACAAACAGTAGAAGTTTCATCTAAAATTGTTGAAACATGGTTCAAAGAAAAGTCCCTCTCACTCAATCTCTGACTTTCCAAATCTCTTAATGAACTTAAAGAGAGTGAAACTTCTTGAGCGCTTGCCCCAAGAACAATCCCAAGAGAACTAGTAGAAGCTAACAAAGTAGAATCATCTTAGAGTATTAAAAGAAGAAGGCTGGATTTTATTACCTTTGTCTGAAGGATAGTCCAAGTTTTTGCGTGCTTTCAATTTCGTTGCCTTCTCCAAAGAGTCTTGGTCTGAAGTTGATGCATTCCATTTACTAGTTCTCAGAGGTGACACTGACCCACCATTTATTTTTTTGTTAATTGTGCCGAAATCTAGATTAGGCATCAAGTTTGCCTTCCATTGAGCTGATCCATTTGGTAACACCCCGCTTGTCAACACTATCACTGGTTTTTGTTTGGTTCAGACAGGGCTGCTCCACCTTCTGCAGCCTGCTGGATGACGCCAACAGATTTACGTTGGCCACCAGCCTAACCAGTAGGAGGTGGCTGTTCTGTTGCAAGATCAGCTGGTTGGCTATCATTTTTCTTGCCACCTTCTTCCATATTTTCCTTCTTTTTCCTCTGGAGGTTTGTCTTCATCCATAGGAGAGTCCATGTCAATAACCTGAGGCTCGCCATCAGATAGTTCCTCCTCCAGACGAAATTGTAACTCGTAAACAAAATCCCCAATCACTACATCCACTAAATCTGGGATCAGATCGGGATTTAGCACGGCTACTTTCAATCTTGCCCGACCATGTTTTTTTGTGAATTTTGTGTCCACAGCCTTTGGTACACCTAAGATAGAGCCAATTGCCCAAATAATGGGAAATTCTCTTAAATGCTTTGATAATCCCTGAAACTGAACCCAGACTTTGTCAATCTCATATTTGTAAACATCATTCTTGACTCCTTTTTCAAAGCGAATTTTGCCTTTCACTGACTTTGTGTCCATAGGACCCCAATTCACCATTTGGTTCAGTATATCAGAAGATGGGAGATTAGTGGTGAAAGCATCATTTCCTTTCTCCTCAATCACCCATTTGTTTTTCCCAGGTAGTAGTTTATCGAGTTCCACTACCAACTGATCAGCAGCAAGAGAACCCTCTAAAACACGTACCACTACAGTTTTATCATCTGTTTGAATATTTGGGGTTTCAGTGACCGGAATAAAATAAAACCCCATTCCTTCAACGGCATAACCACAAGGTACAGTAGTAGTTTGCAAAATTTTTAAGTTTGGGCAAACTTTAGTAACATGATCACCATAACAAATATCACAACTCAGTATGGCAGTGCATTCGGAAATTGTATGACCTTTGGTATGGCATCTATAACAATAGGGTTTACCTTGCTTTTTGGAGCTCCTTGAATCGATGATTCCGGCACATCACTGGGCACTTTGTTAACTGGTGGGGCAGTGACCAACTTGTGAACATCGGATGCCGATGATGTTGCCGCAGTGGTTGTGGAAGTCGCTGCCACGGCAGTCCCCGGCTGAATTTTGTGTTGCCACTCTAGCGCCACTTGCCGGATGGGCAACAGTGGCATGCATCGCCTGCGTTGCCACTCTGACACCTGTTGTCGGGCTAGCAACAGCGCCATGCAGGTTCGCCGTACGCACCGCAAGGTTGGGCATGGGCGCTGTTTGCGCCACTTGCCCCTGACCTGCAGGCACAGAGACCTGCTGGCCACCCGCCTGATGACCAACCGCCTGGTGAGCGACGAACTGATGGCCCCCCGTGATGATGACTTGACACCATGGGATACGACCATTGATTATAAGGTGCGCTCGTTCCTACATTTGCATAGTAATTGGTTCCATATGTACATGTCGTTATTTGAATGTAGGTACAAATGTATCTTAAAGTGCAAGTCCATCAAAGTAGAACTTTCAGTTCGTCGGTAGCCCGATAGTGCTTCATTGGGAAGGTCATAACTCATCCATCCGGAGTGTGATCGAGGTCAATGAGCACTTGATGGAAAGCTTATTTGATAATCTTTCAAATAGATCTAGTCCCACCTCAATATCATATTGGAAAGACCTCTAAATCATCGAGACATTCTGCCGCTATTTCTGTCGGGTGCTACGGCGTCATCGCGGGCTTGTTATTCACACTTGGGACCCAGAACCAAATTGGAGCACACCCCAAGAAGATGGAGAACACCTAAGAGATACCCAAGGACGTCCTCCTCCTTGGCCACCACCTTAGGAGTCAAGCAAGGGCGTCCAAGCCAAGTTGGAGGCCTAATCCATTCAAGTTCGAGTCATCTCGTGCTCTAGGATCAGTACGTATCCGGACTCCGTTTTCTATTATCTACATATGGATGGAAAGATAATTTCATAAGCTAACCAATGGCTTTGGTTTAAGGTCCAAATTCCATTGGAGTAAATGGGAATCATTGAAACAAATTGACATCCAGAATCTATCAGGGCGCTGCGTCGTCGTCTTTTGAGCCGTTTGGCCCTTGTAACGTGTCGAGACTTCTTAGTGACGTGAGTAAGGGTCCTTGGATGCCTCTTAGGCTTTATAATCAGTAGCCGCCGCCTATGTTAGGGTTTGGGTTTTGCTTTAGATCAATCTGTCTTTGAACAGTCATCATTATCGGTTTGCGAAACCCGAACTTTGAGTGCTTAATCATATATCCGCGATTGTCACTTCAATTGAGTTGTGTTTTTATCTTGTTCTTACTTGTGTTCTTCGATTCGCAGCAGGGATTAGCCTTCATGGCAAGGTCAACCGAATTGTGACATGGTTGATAACCAGAGGAGACGTGGTGCTA
The DNA here is from genome assembly GCA_038087645.1 of Saccharum hybrid cultivar R570. Lineage (NCBI taxonomy): Eukaryota > Viridiplantae > Streptophyta > Magnoliopsida > Poales > Poaceae > Saccharum > Saccharum hybrid cultivar. The sequence goes on along the minus strand of JAQSUU010000635.1, from coordinate 1,623,465 downwards.
AGGTTGCAGGGTTCGGTCTTTGTGATCTGAAGCGGGATCGATGTGTCGCTCTCCGACCAAATCGATAGTTATCTTGAACCTGACGGAAGATCGAGAATCACGTCCCCATCACCCCGGCTGATTGCCAGCCACCTGGTGCGCGTTAGGATGCGCAACTTGAATTGGTGGTGACAGGTTTTGGTGGAATCGGCCAGAATAACCACGACCTCTCCCACCATTGTTACGCCATCCACCTCCTTAACCATATCCCTAATAACCACCGTTGAAGCCGCCGTAGCCATAGCCCCTATGGCCACCATGTCCACGACCTCGCCACGCGGCGGAAAGCGACCACGGCCACCCCCTCTTTCTCCAAAACCAGGATTGAAACCCGGATAGAAGCCCGGGTTGAAGCCGGTGTCCGCTCTCCCACCACCGCGACCCGTAAAGCCGCCATTGTTCTCCTGTGCCGCCATTGACGAACCCTCGCGAACAACATCCGTGAATGATCTCTTCGGTGGCGTTATGAGTTGTGGCGGCTTGCGTAATGGTTTTGTGGTTTTGGTGCCAGTCCTTGCAAACAGCGCACACAGACCTGGCATGGGCTAAAGAGTTTGCCCGGCCCAAGTAAAATTTGCTTACTGATTTTTGGTAAACTCTGATCCGGCATCCTCGTGTCCCTATTCACGGTACACACGTCCTTCACGGACGGAAGTACCGCGGGCATCATGGTCACGGGAGGAAAGTTCGGATCGAAGCACTTTGAATTTTGAATTTCGCATCGCACTGAGACCGATGAACGTTGGCCTCGCCGGCGTATGTGCCATCCGAGGAGACTGAACCAGGCTCTGGCATGGAGATCTCTGGTAAGACGCCCTGGCAAGGAAGTCACCCAAAGTTCTTGGTGGAGACACTCTGAGAGACGGCAGCGGACCTTGCCAAGGCCTCCCTTTGATCTTCCTATGCACCAACTTTGAAACAATGGACTTAGAAAGCCTTAAGTCATCAGCACACGGAGTTTTACCTGATTACAGGGCTTTTTTGACTCTCAACAGTTGATCCACTGTGATCGGAATCATCGGAAGGTTCCTGCACTTCATCGTCATCGGAATCATCCGGGACACCAAGTTGTGCCCAGAACTTGGTCGGGATCGCGCTGGCCCGAAAATCGACATCGTGGATCGGCTTCGGGCGTCGGCACGCTTCCGCAGCCAAGCCACGGCACGTGAGAGGGCCGCCCGTCCCTCTGCGCGGCGCCAATCTTCATCCTCATCGGCATCACCCTCACCAGGAACGGAAGATGGAGATGATGGCTGGAATGCTCGCCTAGTTGCCGGTGCAAGGGTGAGACGTCGCCCCCTTCGACCGTTGACGGACAGGCTACAGTCTCGGCCTCTCATCTGCCTAGAGTCGGCCCGTCCGCAAGCTTTTCGAGGAACAGCTCGCAGGGATCTGAATCTGAGCTGATCTTGGAGAGACTAACATGAATAATAGAAGAACTTTTAAAAAAAAAATTCCTATAGAAAAATCATTAATAATCAGCAGTTATGCTAACTAAAGGGGCACTTACTGTGTACACTACCGGATTCAGCTGCAAAGCTTGAATTGCACTCAGCAAAGGCTTTGCCAAGTGCCACCCTCGGCATAAGACACTCGCCTAAAGTTTAGTCGGCAAAGAGGTTTTTGCCAAGTGTTTTTTGTCGGGCACTCGGCAAGTCGCGACATTTTTCGCGCAAAATTCGCGGCTACATGGCCGACGGGATTCGAACCCGTGACCTCTTCCTCACACGTAACCTCCTCTACCACTGTACCACACTGTCACTTGTGTCTATATCCTGTTTTGGTCCTATACATTTAATATACTAAACCGAGTGTAAATTGTTTGTTTGAGGCCCTAAACGAATTCAAATAAAAAAGTTGTCAACTATAAATTTTCATAACTTTTTGAGATCTACAACTTTTGTTTCGGTAGTTTCTCTATCCGAGGTCGTTTATAAAAATTCGAATTTTAAATTTGAGAAATTTAAACGTAGCTTTTGTTGACAAAATGATTTCAAATCAAAAAGTTGTCAACTACAAAGTTTCATAACTTTTCGAGATCTACAACTTTTGTTTTTGTAGTTTCTCCATCCGAGGTTGTTTATAAAAATTTGAATTTTAAATTTAAGAAATTCAAATATAGTTTTCGTTGACAAAATAATTTCAAATCAAAAAGTTGTCAATTACAAAGTTTCATAACTTTTCGAGATCTACAACTTTCATTTTGACCGTTTCTACATCCGAGGTCGTTTGAAAATTTTACATTTCAAATTTTTTAAAATTCAGACGTATTTTTCGCTAGCAAAATTAATTCAGATTAAAAAGTGTTTAACTACAAAGTTGTATAACTTCTCAAGATCTACAACTTTTATTTTGGTTATTTGTTCATCCAACATAGTGGTAGCAACATTGTTTACAAAACTTAGAGATCTCTCTTCTAGTTTGCATGAAACTACATATGAAGATGTAGATTTTATGAACAACGTTAATACCGCTTTGTCGAATGAAGAAATGACCAATACAAAAGTTATAGATCTTGAGAAGTTATACAACTTTGTAGTTGAATATTTTTTTATTTAAAGTCGTTTAGGGCCTCAAAATGTGCTTTGTAATTCTTGTTTGCCAAGTGTAAAACAAAAAACACTCAACAAACAGGCTCTTTCCTGAGTGTCAGAAAAAAAACACTCGGCAAACAGACACTCGGCAAAGACCCTGTTTGCCGAGTGTTTTTTTTTCGCCGAATGTTTTTTTCACTCGGCAAATAGCTTCTTTGTCGAGCGCCCAAAATATTGCACTCGGCAAAGAAGTTGGCACTCGGCAAACAAGGGTTTTCCGGTAGTGGTAGCCGCCGGAGGTGGTGGTGGAACTAATCCCTCCCCGCTCGTCGAGTGATGCTCCGATCGACCTTCGACCAGGATACCTCTGCTCGCGAAAGTCCCACGTCCTCTGATCGCCATCTAGGGTTTCTATCTAGCAGTTGCATGATGCTAGGGATAATGCTATATAGAAAAGGGCCGCCGATCTCATCTGATCTATCCCAAATCCCAAAATTTAAAACTTCGCATGATCCCACTTCCCCACGTTGGGATTTTCACCCGGTTTTTCCTTCCCGTTCTGTTTGGAGCGCAACCTTCCGTTCCGATCTTTTGAATTTTGACCCCCTTTTTCCCCCACTTGTACGTTTCACCCGGACTCTCCACGTCACATTTTTTTCTCAGGTTCCAATAAATGCTTTATGTACTAAATGTGAAAAGACAAAGGAGAAACAGATAATAAATCATGTGTATCTTGTTATTTTATTATGAGTAAATTGCACTCACCATACAACAAATATCTAAGTGGGTGCATGTTAGTCCAACATCTTGTGATTTGTCCAATTTAATGCGGCAATTATCTAGGTGGGTGCATGTTGGTCTAACATCTTGTTGTCTGTTTAATTAGATGCGAGAACTTGTCTCATTGATGCATATACAGTCCAAATACATGTGTCCGATGCCATTGGGAGCTACTACATCATAGCGTGCTCAGCTCATCCAATGCTTAGCTGGAACGCTAGGATAATGACTCATTTGCAGGCAAGGTTGATCTCTCATTCGGTTTAATTTAGGCTTGGTCCATATTTAATTTAATGAAATCAAATAAATCTTAGCCCATGTTAAATGTTATAGTGCAATATTGTTTAGTCTTATATGGGATTTTGACTAAACGTTGGCTCAACTTAAATAGGTGAACTATGTGTGTTCCTATTAAAAACTTGAAGGGCGCGCCACATGCGTGTGTGTGCCACTGCCGTGCCGAGCCGTGAGCATGCACGAGCCGGGCCACACCACGACATCTGCTCGAGTGTGCCAGGCGATCAAGTTTTTGGGGGTGTGCACGGTTGAAAGTGCATCTAGGACCTTAATGGGTTCTGGTACATTGATCTTAGTACAATTAAGGGTGTAATGATATTTGTGAGATATGGACATATTATAAGCATACGTGGGTGCATGACAACACAAGAAGAACCCCCAATTCAAATCGCTGTGGCATATTGCCCACCACAGGCTTACTTTAATTTTTTGTTTTGAATTTAAGTATAGAAAAGGTCATACTATTAAGGGGGACACAAACTGGTAAGCTTAAGGGAACTGAGTGCTCACTACCTATCCTTTTGAACAAACAAACCTCAAAAAACCAGTATTATAGTACAAAAAGAAAAAACCACTACACCGAATTTCATGAAAACCAAGAACCAAACTAATCGGTTTCGGTTAACCGAATGCCCACCTCTGAACAGAGTTGAAACTCTACCTCCATGATGGACAACCCACTTAACAGCTTTAGCAAGCCATGAATGACCATGGGTAGGGGTGAAAACAGATGAAAAAAGTATTATAGTATAGAAAGAAAAATGGCTGGTTTGGTATTTTTCATATTTATGAAATTAATGGCAGTTTTTATATTTGGCCAAATTTAGAAATGGTATCACAATATAGTAAAGAATTCAGGGTAAGTGATGGATGACATGAGCATGCTACGGTATAGCTTCCCATGACAATGATTCAGAGTGTACAAAGACACGCCTTTACAATGCTTGAACCGTATATGCACCAATGAGCCAAGTTTTAGCATCAAATTAAATAGATCACAAGATGTTGGACCAACATGCACCCACCTCGATAGTTATTGTATTAAATTGAACACATTACAAGATGTTCAACTAACATGCAACCATTTGGATAGTTGTTGTATGGTGAGTGCAATTTACTCTTTTATTATTATTATTATCATGGGATCGTGTCAGCTAGTGTTTAAATGAAGGAAACTGAAATCATCTTTTGTCTTTTGTGTTTGGTTGAGACGATTGAATCAAATGTGATGGACACAGTTTTAACACCATCATCTATAGTGGCATGCATGGGGCCTGATCATAAATGGCCACAATGGACAGCTTCACCGCGCGTCTCTTCCCCTCTTTTCTTCTCGTCTACATCGCCAACCCATCTGTGCCACTCACCGAAGCTACCTCTATACCATGCCACTCGCTGAAGCACCTCCCCACTTGGCCGCCTGATGCCGGGTAGCTCCACCCCACATGTACCTCCACACCGCACAGGAGCTCTAGCATGCTTGCGCCTCTAAACCATGCCATCAATCATGTGTCTCTCTACCATGACGCATTACTCTGAGTTCTAGCGTTGCCCTTTCAGTGGATCAGGGGGCTTGAGCTCCCACGCTACCTAGACCAGCAATCCGGCACTCTAGGCTGCCTTCACCCTTGATTATTATTCTCCCATTCAAGATCAAGGCTGCCAGTGCCGCCCATGGCTGCTCGAAGCCAGAACCATTCGAGTTTACTAGCGCTCACATCCCTCGCACCTAAGCTCCGCCCGTAGCCACCATGTGTTATCCTCGAAGACGAGTGACAATGGTGTCTGTCGGGGATGAGAATTTCCGAGGTCCAACCCACCCCCTCCCCCATCCTAGCAACCAAACACATGGAAAGACTCACACGATCAAGTTGTTCATGTGATTCTAATTATAAACAAAACTTGTCACACTAGAACCTGCTCTGGCCAATGATCCAACTAATCAAACAATAAATCAACGTCTTGAGCAGTTTGTTGTCTAGTTTGGTCTAAATAAATATGCCTTTGGGATGTATGCATCCGTTAATGGAATCCTCGGCGAGGGGTGCCACGTGGAAGATCAAAATAGGTTTTCCATGGTAACTATTAGCAACTAGAGATCAGTCCCAGATTCGTTGGCAACCAACTCCTCACCAACTTTGGATCATATATTAGAATTACATATTTTTATGTGTCTTCAAGGGAAGTAACATTACTTGATATTTAAGTCTACTAACACATGGATAGTATGAAAAACGGTTATAATATATTTACACACAAATATGTCAATGTTGCAACAAATTTGTCGATGACTTGCAACGAAAAAACCTCAAGGTTGCATTTTAATTTGATATAGACTTAATAAGACACCATGTCATATTATTGCTAACACTAACTCAAATTATGGATGTCCTAATCATTAATAATGCAAAAAGAATGTTAACCAAAAATTATGGCTCTTAAATTTAATAGAAAGTGGGAAACATAAATAGATATATATGGCGGAGCATTCTGTCCCCATATCCCATGGATGTTTGATAGTTTTTTTCCATCGCAATCCACTACTATACAAAATCTTTTGCACAGTGTTTCCAAAATGGCCTCGGAGGCGGGCGGCCCGGTTGCTCGCCTCGGTTATTCGAGGCAGGGCAGCCAGGCTAGCGACCGTCTCGGTTAATGCTTAATCGAGGCGGGCAGTGTAACATAACCGCCTCGGTTAATGACACATTAACCGAGTCAGTTTCCCTAACGCAACCACCTCGGTTGTGTTAGGGTAACCGCCTCCGTTAATCTGTTTTCGGAGGCGGGCACACTATAAGGCCCGCCTCTGAAAATACTGGCCCAACATCGAGCCAACGCAAAAGCTCATACCTAGCAGTGTACTGGGCTCATAAATAAGCTAGCACTTAGGGTTTCGTCTCACTTCTCCCTCCCCCTCACGCAGTCGACTCGGCCTCGTGCAGCCCCCAGCGAGCGAACGGCCTCGTGCAGCGAGCGAGAGAGGTGAGCGGCCTCTCTCCCTCCTCTCTCTCACGCATCTCTCCTCTCCCTCACCTCTCTCCACTGCTGGTGCGGGAAGGCCCGGCCTCGCGGGCGCGAACTTGGCGAGGCCGCTCGGTGCTGCGGCGCGGCCTCGCGGGCCTTCCGGCGCGGTGCGGCCTCCCGGTGTCCCTCCTCCATGGTGGAGCGGCCGGATCTAGCCGCCCATGCTCCTCCAGTGGTGGATTTGGTTGCGGAGGCGCGGATCTGATGGTGAAGCCCCTCCCCCAACCCGAGCAGGCTGCGGTGCCGCTCCTCCCTGAGCAGCGGATCTGGCGGGCGGCCCTTCTTGCCCACTCCCAACGACGGATCCCTCCTCCCCCACGCACCGGATCTGGTGGTGGTTCGACCGGATTCGGTGGCGGAGGCGCGGCGCGGGGCTCACCCCTTCTCCGGCGGTGGCGGCACGGACGCGGCTGCAGCGGGCTTGGTGGACCTCGGCAGCGGGCTCTATGGGACACTGGGCTCGCCGGGCCTTTTTTTAATCTATGAAATTATTTACGGAGACGGGCGTTTTACTGCGCCCACCTCGGTTAATCAATAAACGAGTTAAGGCCACGATTAACCGTGACCTTTCGTCCGAGGCAGTTTGCTAACGCCCGCCTCTGATAAGTTTTGTGTAGGAGCGATCACTGCTACACAAATTATGTCATTTAGCGTAATAACCAGTAGTGGGTGTGTTCCTCTTGGTTTGTATTAATAAGAGTATCATGCCTAGTTATATTTGTATGGACTTTGGCTTGTACTTATGACAGTTTGTATTGACTTAATATCTATCTATTATGTATTGTTTTCTAATTATGATATATACATTATCAAATCATGTGATGGAAATTCGAACTCGCTATATTTGTAGTCTAACTAGTGGTAGGTGCGCACCTTCGCGCGCAAATGTGGGCACAAATTCAAAGACATAAATGTATACTGGACATTGCATGGCATGCAAAATCCGGGGTAACACAGTAACATGTTCAACCATAACTGTATAGATATTATACATGGAGGTAATTATACAGTGTTTGGCAGGAGCTTAGCAGCACATGTTTTTTGTTCCTTCATGTATACAGAGAAAGACCTGGTTTGCTAGACCACGATATGCAGTAGGCATATCAAAGCATTACAGTTTATTGGGTCCAAATATAGTACAAAACACGCGCCCTCGCGCGCGAACAAAGTATGGTTGTCATAACGAAAAAAATATACATATAATGTTTGGTTCAGTGTCCAAAGATCAGATAAAAGCGGTATCCAAATATATAGATACATAAAGATTCAGTATGGTACATAATAGACGGTGTGTTAACATATGGATAGAATTATGTGGCATAGAATTGGTTAGTCACAGACATAATATACAAACACTGAATAGTTTTTTTGGTTTAATTTTCACAAAGGGCGCGCTGTTTCCTCTGAGGAGTCGTTATATGTAGCATCTTGAGATTGTGAGGCGACGATCAAGGTCTCTGACATAGCAAATCCAACCCTTTCCATTTGCTTCAACGATCATAGTCGTGGGGCAGCGGGATGGGGTATGTACTGCACAGCAGATAAATAGGCATACTTTGACCTACTAAAACTTCATAGCATCTTCAATTAGAGAAATCAGAAACGGTCAAATCAAATAAATAACGAAGAGAATGTGAGATTATATCATTGACCTTATAATTGTGCAATTGTTGGTTTGATTTTTGTAGACAAAAGTGGCAAATTGAAGGCAATAATGGGGTATGTCTAGGGAAATACAGCAATGTCAATTTCAGTTTTAGATTCACTAAAATCAAACATATATGTGATTTTAGATCCCTAAGGCAATATTTGAAATGGTTAATTAGGAAATATATGGCATGAGATTTTGAGGCAATGCTTTTTCTTCTTATCTTTGATGCCAAAGATGAAAGCACAAGCGTAACAGAAGATCATGTAGAGAATGATTGATTTTTTTGTTTACCTCTCATTGCTTGATGATAACCAGTTTGAGATGTCCAGCCATCTCCTCAGTCTGAGATCTGCAGCCATTTAACCGGGCAGGAGTTCCTTATGAGTCCATCATCATTAGCATCCTGGTCTCAGGACTGGACAAATAAAATAAAGCATGCAACATATCCTGTACGAAATTTTAATTAAATCATTGGACCATTCCTTATTAAATTCAGATGAAAGTTTCTCGTTTTATCTCATAGCTGGCAGAACGCAAGAAAAAGCAAATTGGTGACATTAGAGCATCTCCAGGAGTTTGGTAAAACAACTCCCTATCTTAATATTTTAGCAAAAAGAGAAAAAAGTCTTTGCTAACAGTTTGGTAAAAGAGCTCCTTAAAAATAGAAAGCTGTCAAATATCCTCCTTAGCTCATAGATTTCCAAAGTCGAGAGAATTCCCTATCTCTTCTCCTTGGACCTGTTTTCACGACACTTCTCGTGCAGCCCTTTGGTCTGGCCCCTGCTGGTATGTACCGGCCTCCATCGCAGCCGGCCTGTAGGCCAACGCCGCCGCCCAGTGCTTGCCTCCGCTAGTGTTTATTGATCCTTGGTTGGAAAGCATGGCGCCTTTACGTGTGCATGGCCTGCTATCTTGACATGTGCCTACCGCTTGACCGGAAGGCATGGAAGCTACAAGCTAGGCACGCCTTGCTGGCCGAGCCAAACGTTGGGATTGGATCGGTGCTCGTGTCAGTGCGGTGGTAAGAGTAGATGCAATTTTCTTTTCAATTTGTTTATGAACAACATAATAAACCAAAAAATAATTAAATGTGGGCCCTACTATAACTTTTAGAAAGTTACTATAGGAGACTGTCGGTGAAGAACAAAAATTAAGGTTGCTATATTCTTTTGTTAACTTGCTAAATTGATTAGTTTAGCAAGTAAATTATACTAAACTCCTGGAGATGCTCTTAGCAGTTATCTAATTTGTCCAGAACCAAAGGAAGGGTAAGTCTTAGTTCAAGCCAGTTGTAATCATCGTCACCTATCTGAAGTAATTAATTAGGAAATATGAGGGCTGCAGCACATCAAAATTCGTATGACATGTAAATTTTGAGGCAATGCTTTTTCTTCTTATCCTTGACAAAAAACATTTACCCACCGAAGTAGGTGGACCAGGAGGAAGGGACAAAAACGGATAAATAAGGAGAAAACAAAGAAAGAAGTTGGATCCGTACGAAGCTGAAACAGAGGTGCCCACTGGAACAATCCAGACTAAGAATCTCTGCTGAAGAACAGAAGCTGGTGCTAGCAAAAGCGGATCTATATGTGCAGCCCAAATGCAGAAATGGAAAAGTGGCAAAAATAGCAGTAAACATATCATTGGCAGTAAAGTTTTAAGGCAACCTAGCAGATGAACCTTGATTTCTTGTGACTCCGCTAACTTGCAGTTTATCTTATGGAGTTTGGAATGTACCTGCATTACAAACCAAAAGTATCGCAAGGTTGAAAAAAATATAATGAGATAAAATGTTTAGGAAAATTTGATTGCGTAACCATGAAAAAATGTATGTGCTTTAAAATATGATCATGAGCAATTGGGGTACCGAACTGTGACCGTAGTTTTCAAACTAATTAGCTAACTATAGCTAATAGAAAGTGTAGCGGGTATTATTTATCATATTAGGTAAAAGTAAAGTCACATTTCAGATAGCAAAGTTACTCTCAGCGTAGTAGTTATAGAGTAGGAATCAAAGAAGGTAGCCAATCCATAGCTTCAGTTCAGAAATCTAACAAAAAAAATCGAAATACCTGATATTGCAGTGCCACCAAGTAATGAATTACCTTGCTAGGAAGTCCAACTGGCTTTACTACTCTCCAGACCACTGCAGGCAGTACCACACGGACCATTACCCCGTCTGCCTTGTCTCACTTGGCACTTGCATGGATGTAAAGGCAACACAATTGTCATGGTAAGTTTGTTGCTGAGTCATTCAAGGTGTACACTGGAGATTTAATGCTAGGACCAATCTCTCTTTTTATTTACCTTTGAAAGTTTAGCGCCGCTCAGGTCTTTGGGTCAGCTGCCTTGCCCCTACTCGCTGCAATGAAACACCTGCCACCTGCATAAGGTACAACAATGCATAAATTTGTACGGTCACTGAGAAGACAAAGTCGCATATATTACTATAGGTATGGTTAAGGCTTTATGTAAACTGGAATGAGGCCAGGATTCAAGCAACCATGTCCCTTGAACTCAATAATTCCATGTATAAACGGGCGAATCACAACGTCAATGAGAACAAACGAATTAGAAGGGAAACCAAATGCCTCCCTAGACTGAGCTGAAGGAAAAGGATAGATCATAATAGCGTAGTCTACCAATTGTATTATCATAGTGATTCCCATATTATTCTGCCTGGGAAAAAAATCCAAACACATTCACTAAATAATCAGGAAGGCAAATGGGGTTTACAAATTCCTGTACTATACCAGATTGAGCCTGGGGAAAATAATCCCAGAATTGCAGGCAGTGAGAGAAAATATAACGATAAAGATGGCGTACCTGAACATACCCACTTGATCTCATACATCTTTGTATGGAAATTAAAATGTATCATAATATGTTGCTGCATATAAAGGTAGGATCAAAATGAGCATGTATTTTTTTAAAACATTTAGCGAAATGACATCTAATGCTTGCAAAGGACAGGGAATGAAGTCACATAAAGGGCGAGTCATTGCACAAGAGGTGGAATATCTGATCCCGTAGAGTGCTTTACAAATAAGAACCAATTAATAGTAGGGGTACATGCCAGGAGCATATTACGTGCATAAGCAAATATATTACTACAATTTTGCATTGTCACAAAGAGTAGGAAATGCAAAATAGGAAACATGGAACTAAAAACAGGGGATCTATTTACTTTTAGTTTACAAACAGAACTCTTGTCGGCTCAAAGGGATTAAAATATATTCCCATGTCACCCTACTGGCGGTCAAAGATGTACAACGGAAGAAACACTCGTTAATAGTTGAACATTGGAATTCCTAGATGCAAATTGCTAAAAAAATGACGACAGTTATGAGGAATCATAAAATTAGTTTAGCAACATGAGGAACACCATGACAATCTAAAGTGCTTGAAGGTAAGGCGCATAGTTCGAACACCATTTTGGATCGACTAAACACAGAGAGCTGAAATCGCATGGCAGAATTCAGTCTTATGGCATCGGTGTGTAAGGTGAAGGAAATGAAGAGTAACCTGCCCTATCATCTTTGGATGGAAATCAGGCGGTAAGTGTAATCACGTAGACTATTTCATTTGGTAAAAAAAAATAGGGCCCTTACTGCTACTATCACAGAGGTAAAATCAGGAGGTAAACCAAAATTTTTGGTACATCCAGTTCCATAGATTGTAAGCATGGTCTCACGTTGGATGGTCACCTCATTATATGTCTAGCAATGCAGAGGACCCCTCTAAGGATGCACTGGCTCCGGTACAATGGTCAGCGTGGGGACTGGATCATGTGTTCTTCGGTGAGATGCCAATCCAGCTCAGTGCCAGCGGCGACGGCTCTGATCGCTTACCCTGAAACATTCAGAAAACAAGGTTTAGACTTAGGGGAACACAGAAGGCACTAATGAGCACAAGAAATATCTCATAATCACCAGGCAAACCACAACAACCACATGTTCAGCAGGGAACAAATCTGAAGAAATCAATCATTGAATCTAGTGGACTAAACCCTGAAGATCAAGCACAAATAGGGTAGGCAAGTGGCCATATCCATCCGCACTTGGTGGCTGGGCCTCTATGCAGCGGCATTTCCATTTCAAGGGGTAAACATATCCCACCAACGAATAGGGTAAACCATATAGCACACAAGAAAATAATCCACATAACATCACCAATTAATTAATAGTACCACTATTACCTCTACGATAGAACTGCACAAAAACTACAAACGAGAGTGTTTGCACTGCCAACACATTTCAACAAATTAGTGGCTATTGTGATCAGATTTGACACAGAACGAAGCATGGCAATTATTTAAATGGAACGAAGAATTAAACAAAACTCATATACGTTGGTGTAGTATGCAAGAGAAGCCTGAAAATCACGAAATCACATCTGAAAGAAAACAAAGGGTGCATTAGTATATTTATTTTGAGGATAGATTACTCCAAAAATGTCACAAATAGAATTAGGAGTTTTGTAATCTAAAGAAAAACACAAAAAAGAATTCCATTGAACTATTTTTTTTTGGATCTAGAATCGCCTTGCAGGATGTATACCTGTCTCAAAAGAGGCAATAAGCACAGTATTACGAAGCCAAAATTGATATCAGAAGCATGTTGGATGGTCGTAGCTGCAGCACAAATAGAAGGAAAAATCAACATCATCATAGCAACGATCTGGTGTTCATCTCAATCGAATTCCATTATTGAAGTGGTCTACTACATGGCTAAATTGGATTGAACGACCATTGAGCATGCTGCCTATGTCCTACCTTGCAATAAGGAAAAAAGGACCAAAAGAAAGCAAACCAAAACCTCAGAGAAACTCATGTAGCGGGCTGACCCTCTCCAATAGTCATCTCTATCACCAAACTTCCCTCGCTCCACTGCATCTATCTGTTCGTCCCCTGTTCTGTCCTGGGATGCGTAAAGAAGAGGATGAGAGTAGGATAACCAAATCGCAGGCGCGCAGAACAGGCAGGCACCCGATGGAGGCCGCCAACCGCGGCACCGCGCGACATCCGGCCGCCGTCTGCCGGGATTCGGGAGCACAAGAACCAGAGGAGATGTGCTGGCTGCCGCAGGCTGCACACCGACCAGCCTCCGTCCGCGAGAGAGAGGGGATCTGGGGGAGGAGGCATAAGAGGAAGTAGAAGAAGAAGATGGCGATGTGCCGCCAGATACCGCTGCCGAGCTGAGCCGCTGACGCCGACGAGGAAGAGGCAGGTAGGGTTTCGTCGAGCGCACGCGGAGCACCAGGAGGACGCAGCGCCAAGGGAAGCACGCCGCCACGCCGGGAGAGAGAGGGAGAGGAAGGGAAGGCGGACCGACAGCGTCGCGGAACTCCGGAGCTGGAACCCAACCTGGGTACGAAGCCACCAATGTAAAATCACAGCAAACCAGAGCAAAAGAATCCCTCGCGGAGAGACGGGAAAATACGTGGAGCAGCGACGTACCAAGAAGGCGGAGGAAGCTGGAGGAGCAGCGAACAGCGAATCGAACGAGGTGGCAGGGGTAGCCCCCCGCTGGGCGGCCAACTGCGGCGGAGGTCCACCGGACGCGCGCAGGGAGGAACGGACGAGGCAACGGGGACGGTGACTGCCATGGAGAACCGGCGAGGTCGAGGAGAACGACGAGCAGCGGGCGGCGGTGGTGAAAGGACCGGGGTACGTGTGAGGAACCGACTGCGGAGGGAAGAAACGAGAAGTGAGGAAGTACGGAACCAATAAACTCTAGAGAGGTGGCGTCCGTGCGGCTGACCTGTGCCGGTCCAGAAGTCAGGCGGAGGCGAGGAGCAGCGAAAAGGTCCAGAAGCCAAGTGAAAACGAGAGTTACAGAAGGAATCAATAAATACGAGAATAGTAAAATCAGAAGCCGATTTAGCTAGAAGTGTACGGGAGGAACGGGAGGCGTCGATTCTCTGGATCCAAGGAACGGTAAAGAAAAAAAAAAGACGTGGACACCGGTTCTCCTTTAGGAGCCCGCAAGGTTTATAGAGTTTAATTATGGTATATGCGTTATAAGACAGTAACCTCTATTTAAATGTAATAATGAAATATATCAACAAAAATTTGGAAATGGAGATCATTGCCGGTTGAAGCAATTGACCGGACAGCGAGTATCATACTCTCAATGCAGGATAGAGGCTTGACTTGGCAGTGACCCTCATCGTATCACTACCAGATATAACCTTTGACCCTACAGTAACAGGAAAGCCCATTATTGTCGATTTCCCTTTGTTGGACTCAATTCCAACAGTGGTGCCTGGTTTGGACCCGACAATAATCCATGGATCCGGAGAGTACTCAAACATGATTCTGATGATTACTCCCTCTATCATGGAATATAGTGTATTATTATAACTTCTAAATTTTGTAGTGAAATATGAAACATTATATGTGGTGTCTATGTTCATATTTAGTGAAGTTTGTTAAAAAAAGGAAACCATAATTTGAGGAGAAACTCTTTAATTAGGTTTAATCCATGGGTGCATGGATCATTTGAGTCTTAAGTCATTTTAAAATTTTTAGAATGCATTATATTACAGGATGGAGGAAGTTGATCAGAAAGAACTCAAGGAGCTAAGGCTACACAGTTTGATAGTTCATAGTAGCAAGCAAAATCAAATATCTGATAAGCTACTTCAAAACAACCCATTTTCAAGATAATATGGCCAAGAGAACAGCTAAACAAAAGTGTAACTAAGGTATACAAATTGCTTTATAGAAACTAAAGTTATATGATTTTATATTATACATGGTTGCACAACCTAACCTCACCTACCATTATCATTAGGCAGCAATTTAGTTCAAATACTACAACAATGCAAAGGAAGTTCAAAATTCCAAACCCTCGCAAACTTATCAATTAGAGTCACCGGAGTATCTAAGCGGACATGACTTTAAGGCTACTAGTGATCACTTTAAGTCCAGAAAGGTCTCAACTCCATTATCATCCTTGGAGCTTGGGCAATCTAGAATCACCGCAATCGATGCGTGTTTGATGGGATCTCAGCTAGTTTGAATGGAGTTTTAGAGCTCGTAGTTACATTTCTGGTGTTTAGCTAGGGCTCAACAGGTTTCTCATCTCCTCGCCCATATGGGTCCAGCATTAGTTAGTTTGTTGGTCGCAGTTGTTTGGTGTTTGTAGTCTTTGGCAAGTTTCTTTTTCTTTTTCCTTTTCTTTGTGTTTGTGTGTTCTAGCTGTGTGGTGAGTTTGGGTGTTGTAGTTTGGTTCTATACCCTTTTCTTCTTAATATATTGATATGCAGATCTCTACAAAGAAAAAAGGCAAACCAAACACGTTCAGTGAATGAAGAATAGTACTAACAATTTGCCGGAGAAAGAAAAATTAAAGGTATCATGTATGAATGGTCGCTTTTGGATTGCTCAACCAGGTGAGATTGGGCAAAGCCACTCTGCGGACAATCCAGAAAATTCTTCTCTAAGCAAGTCCATAATTCTAGTTATGTGAAAAGAACATGGTACATATGGTGTGGAGCATTGTCACGTCGCAAATCAAGAGGCCATTAGTTTCTGTAACCAAATAGATTAAACAGTAGAGTAGAAGGTCAAATGAAAATTTGCAAATGGTGTAGAATTTTGACGCCAAAGTACAAGTACTTCCAAGTTCCAACATGCTTAAAAGTATCAGACAAAGATATCACACATGGACTTAAAACTACATGGATTTCGGAGTAGCATAGCAAAAGTAACATCTCAAAAGCATGAAGCTTATAACAACACCAAGACAGCAGAGAAACAAGAAAGGCTACTAAGTTTGCATAATCTCTAAATAAAAGCTCCATAGCTTGACGCATCAACTGTGATACCACATACCAGTAACAAAAATATATATCTGAACACCATAACTAGTCATGTTTGGATTCCACACTAGGCTATAGTTCCATCCTCTCTCGAAGCTCATCAATGATGGAAGGAAAATGCTGCACCAATTGAATAAAACCTTCAGTTAAGAAAACCTTCTTGAAATTTTCCCCAGCTGTAAAGAAGTCAATACACTTGCTCTTTAACTCCAGGCAGCTGTACATCTCAGCACAGACTAAGGTGGTGCTAACAGTGTCGACAGACAAACCATCCAACAATCTCTGTGCACAGATGAGCTTCAGTTGGTCCAATGCATAACGGTCAGCCGCAGCTAGTAGATGCCGCATCATCTCTAAGGGAGAGTCCCCGAGCTCATCGTCTCTAGGCAAGGCATCTGTGTATATAAACCGGAGCATGACTCTGAATGTGGCTGCAGCGATGTCATAGAGGGTGATGTTTGACATAGTAGACTCAGCCATGGAACCGAGGAGCTCAGCTTTGAAAACGGGTGAACGGGCAGCAAGCACTGCTCGGTGTGCATGGAATGTCTCATTGTCGATTGTGAATGAGACATCGGTCCCATCCATGCTATCCAGCAGCATACCAAAATGTTTTCCAATGTCTGAGGCTGCCATAGGAATGCTGACGTCACGGCTAACCATGACGGAGCATACCCAAGTGATGTGTCCCTCTGTCAGGAAATCCTTCTTTAGATCATGCCATGAAATCGACATACTAGAGATAAAGCCCCATTCAGCAGCATCCCTGCTACGGGGCAGAAGAACACGGGTCCTTAATGCAGACCTAGAACATGACTGACCGTTCTTGTTCAATAAAAAGATGTCGCAGATGGCCTTTCCACTTGTGGATGTGCTCAGCAGCTCCAGAAAGAGTGAGAGGTATTCACCGTTGTCAGACTCATCATCCCCTCTTGGATAGCAGACTATCCGCCACATGTGCCCGCAAACGGAGAACGCGTCACAGTAGACTGCCTTGCCAAAGGCAAAATGCTTGGTTTGCTCATAGTTTAGTCTGAATTCACGAGAAGCCGAATCAATCGTCCGCTGCCCCAGCATTGTCGTGCGGTGTCAGTTGCCTGCTGCATAATTAGGAAGTAAATTGTGTATCAACAAAGTAGAACTTCTGGTAGTGTCTTGTAAGCTGGCACTCCTAGCAGGTTGTGGTGTGCGTTTAAACTTTTACTAGTACTTGTGTTGCTTTCTATAAAAGCAGAGTATTACCTCCGTCAAAAAAAACTTAATCAAATTGAACAACAAATCATCATAAGGTTAACAGTTATCTAGCACTCTTCTAGTCTTCTTGCTAATGCACATTGGCGAGACTAATTTTAATAACAAAAGAAATTTCCCGTTAGCTTTCTATAAAAGCAGAGTATTACTTCAGGCCTTGTTTAGTTCTAGAGGTGTAAAGTTTTGAGTGTCACATCGGATGTTTCATGGGATGTCAGAAGGGGTATTTGGATACTAATAAAAAAACTAATTACAGAACTCGCCTGTAAACTGTGAGACGAATTTATTAAGACTAATTAATCCATCATTAACACATGTTTACTATAGCACAACATTGTCTATTCACGGACTAATTAGGCTCAAAAAAATCATCAATCTGTGCAATTAGTTATTTTTTTAGTCTACATTTAATACTCCATGCATGTGTGAAACATCCGATGTGATAGGCCATAAAGTTTTAGGGAAGGAACTAAACGAGGCCGGGCCCTGTGCTTGTCTTATAATCCGTATTTTTCAGCTTGTTTTTTTTCAACCGGAACAGTATTTTTCTCTCACAACAAATCAGCGAACAGTCCCTTCAGCCATGGCTTTTTAGCAAAGCGAACGGGCTTTCAATCAAAAAAAATCTTGCAATCAAATTGAACAACAAATCATCAGAAGGTTATACTCTTCTTGCTAATGCACATGGGCGAGACTAATTTCAATAATAAAAGAAATTTCCCAGAGAAGAGAAATCCTTAAGCAGAGGGGCCAGAATAGGGGGCACAGGGCACTCACTGTGCCGCCGGAGGTGGTGGTACAACTCTGCTCACCTCACCTGAGACCGACACCTGGTGATCCTGGACGGCGACGGGCTGGGGGCTTCTGGCCGAGTCGTGGTACGAGTCGACGTACTACGCCTAGCGTCCTCCGATAACCATCGCGTCTCTGGTCTCTCGCCTCCCTCTAGGGTTTGTCTTGCGACAGGGGTGGTGGGCGCCGTGCCGCGGTGAGCGTCTGGCCGCTGGCCGGGTAGGTGGAAGACCCTAAGAGGAACCGTGCTGACGTCAGACGTGCGTGCGATAGAGATGGGCCAACTGGGCTGTGCGTTTCTAACTCTCAAGTCCAGCGTAAGACCAACAAGGCAACAAAGCATGTTCCTCTCAATCTTCAAAACAAAAAAAGAAAAAAAGAACAACAAAACATGTACTCCCTCTTTTTAACATATCCTATTAGGTATGTACTAAATTTAAAATTTTCAACATTGATCATCAGTTTTAAAAATATATAGTTTCACAACATGCGAATTATATATAATGAAAATATTTCTAGTAGTGAATTTAAAAATATAAATTTTATGTTATTACCACATATGGTTTTATAGATTCTCTTCAACGATTAAGATAGAAATGATTGACTTAGGATAAAGCTAATGCGACATGTTTAAAAAACAGAGGGAGCATGTGAGAAACATATCTTTTGAGAAAAAAAATGCATATGTGAGGTAACAAATTCTCTCCACAATGGATTTTTTCTCACAAAAAATATAGGAAGGAAAAAAGACAGTATACAAAAGAGGAAAGAAAAAAAGACAGTCTACAAAAGAGGACTTATCTGTTATACTCCATTCCAAATTATAAGTCATTGTAGCTTTTTCGTAAAAGTTATGTATCTAGATATACACTATATCTAACACTATTTGAAACAAAATTAGAACAACTTATAATTTGAAATGGAAGAAGTACTTATGTGATTCTCTACATGAAAATTGGCAAAACACATGGCAATTTTGGATTAGAGTTTGGTTTTTCTAAATAGGGCTAAGGTGGATAAGAAAAAGTAACAAGAGCACCTTGCCTGAGTCAGAGCATTCTCGTTTCTAGGTATGGCTAGCGCCCGAACGTCCGGATGCTAGCACCCATCTGGACGCCCCACCTGCTGCACCTGCTCTGTCACCTGTGCAAGTTGCTGCACCTACCCCGCCTACTGCCGCTTGCCCGCCCACCCCACGCCTGCTGCTGCACCTACCCTCGAACTACCACGACGAGATTGAGGGAGGGGAAGGGAGGGGAGGGGAGGGGAGGGAGAGGAGAGGAGAGGGTGAGGCACGCCACGCGAGGAAGGCATGAGGTAGGAGCCGAAGCCCTGTGGCAGGTTGCTGTCCGTCGGCCACCGACGCCATTGCAGCATGTGCAACGCCCGATCTACTTTTAAAACATCCAGATGAAACATTTGCAACATATGCAACACCAAGATCTACTTTTAAAATATCCAGATGAAACATTTGCAACATACATATGAAACACCTGAAACACTTGAAATATAGGCTTGCAACATGCGTATTTTGTCATTGCAACATATACAACATTCTGATCTACTTTTACAATATCCAGATGAAACACTTGAAACAAAGGTCTGAAACGCCTAAAACACTTAAAAACATATGCAACATCTAGATCTACTTTAGCAGCATCCAGATGAAATACTTGAAACAAAAGTAAAAAACATATGAAACAATGAAACACAGTGTTCGCGCGCGGCCATTGTCTACCTGGTGGGGAATTGAGGTATAGATCGGCGAAGAGGAAAGAGAGCGGATGGAGGTTGCCCTTGCGGAGGCGCTAGCTGGAGTGGCAACGACGAGGCCCAACCTAGTAGGGAGGCCGAGGAGGGCCGCCACCCAGAGGGGCCCCGCGAGGAGCGCCATCTCCTAGCCCGCCCTCACTGTACTATAGTACTAGTAGTAGGATTGCAGTCCGTGGTGGAGAAGATGAAAAGAAAGCGGAGGCTCCAATGGCGAGCTCATGGCACGACGCTGGGTGGGGCGGAAAGAAGCGGCCAGGATAGAGAGGTGCTAGCGCGGGCAGCTGTAAGGCGCTGTGGTGGGGAGGAGGAAGCGGATAAGGACGGAGGAGGCGTCGGCAGGAGGTGCGTGGCTACTGCCAATTCGACGGGTGTGTAGATGAAGAAGAAGGGATAAAAACAATTGGTGATTCTCTTTTTTTAATATAAGTACTCGTACTCTCTAGGAGTACTAGCCAAGTGCCGCAGGTGGGAACGAGCAGAGTGAGGGCGTATAACGTCCGGAAAGGACGGACGCCTGAGTCAGAGCACTATCCTTTCTTTTTTTACACCAAAAGCAATCCAAGAGCCGACAAGCGATGGCCGGCAGAGAAGCTGGTGTGGGCGAAGCCTGTTCGACTCTGCTCTCCGCCACGTTGGAGAGCAGGTACGCGAGAAGGCGGTGCTGGTCCGCCGGATGCTGCAGGGGAGGAGCGCATGGGCGCATGGCCAGAACGGCCCTTTGGTTGGATTTGGACCGCTCTTGAGCCTTCTATATATTCCATTCACTTGTATCAATGTTATGCATACATTTTGTTCTTGAACGACTACACTCTCAATCAGCTAGCGTTCCAGCAAGCCCAATAAAAGAATGACTGTCAAACAAGTTCAATTTGGCTTCTGCGGACGCAATAGCCACGTACTCCCCACTCGTATGTCTTTAGGTTCGCGTTCACAAAAATACATCTTCATTCTTCAACGACTATCGTGACCGCTTCTGAAAGGAGGGCATAAGCTTCTTCAAGAAGCCGCTACGTTCTCGTCTGTCCTTGCTAACCTGTTGTAATCAGAGATATATCCAATAAATATGTTACTAACGATGAATAAATATATACAGACAACACATACACATTGCTGTTTGTC
This sequence comes from Saccharum hybrid cultivar R570, assembly GCA_038087645.1. Taxonomy (NCBI): domain Eukaryota; kingdom Viridiplantae; phylum Streptophyta; class Magnoliopsida; order Poales; family Poaceae; genus Saccharum; species Saccharum hybrid cultivar. The sequence goes on along the minus strand of JAQSUU010000635.1, from coordinate 1,602,378 downwards.
TTATATATATGAAGATCATTGTGTGATTGTGTCTTGTACCCACCGTCAGCTTGCCGACCAGCAACGCAGCCGGCCGTCCCGTTTGATTAATATTCACGTTCTTTTCGCTGTCATCACGATTGCTCCTTCTTGGTCGCCTGCTCTTGTTCCTGTTGAAAGGGAAGACGAGCACGAGCACCCTCTTCCAGCTCCAGTCGTCACGGCCGAAGCAACGCTGCCGGATCTCCTGCTGGCTCATCGCGCGCTCCAGCCGATTCACAGCTGCCCGCTTCCCCTGCCGCTCCTCACGACGAACACCAACTGCCTGAAATTAACGAGGCTTAACTAGCTTGCAATTATATTGAATTATTGAAACATGAGTATATGTGATGAAGAGTAACGCACCGTGCTTGTGTCCCGACGAGGAGGAGTAGGAGGCGGCGGCGGTGTGGAGCTTACAGTAGCCGTGGTCGCCCCCTTCTGCCGTGCCGATGCCCTCAGCTGCCGCGAGTACTCCAGCAGGTCCGCCCGCCGGTTACTCTGGGATTTGCCGTCGTTCCGTCGTCGCCGCTGCAAGTCAGGACGACCACCGCCATGCGAGTGATGGTGGTCTTGACGCTGCTGCTTGTGGTGGTGGTGATGCCCAAGGCTATGCGATGAGGTCGCCGTGGAGGTGGAGCCACCGCGATCCCTTGGTTGTGCTGCCACATAGAACGTCACCAGAACAGGCCTCCCACCCTGCTGCTGTTGCCCCCCCCTCTTGTTCTTGCTCATCTTCATCCTCAAGAAACCAGATGTGGTATAAGTCTAGCTAGCTCGTCGATGTCGCTAGACACAGCGAAATATGTACGCTCTGCACTGAATAGTGTTTCACGGTGCTTCGGAGAATTCAAAGACCCTAAGACAGACGTACGTGCAAGGCATCCGGCTCCGGCCTCCATCAACTGTGAATCCGGGTGTCGATTGGTGCCCTGCGAAGCTGCGCTTCCTGTAACTGCCAAAAGGCACCAGAGCTTTCGGTTCAACCAAAACCATGTTTACAATAAGATAGTGCAATGCAGTTTTGTAGTCTCCACCATGCATACTGACTAAATTGTTGCATCTCCCTGTTCCCTGCTGTTTGGATAACGACAGCTTCATTGGTCTTGGATATTGTTTTCGAGAATAGCTGTAGTATTGGATTGGTCGAAAGGTAAGCCCGCATTCATATAACTTTGTATGAAGTCTTTTTATTAGGAAGTTAAAATAAGACATATTCAAGCCTCTGAACTGTTCGGTCTCTACGATCGGCTGCACACAACCAGGTTTTCAGAACATTTTCAGCTCAGACGGCAGATCTGAAAATAAATATGAGGGAAAAGACTACAAAACCGGAAGCAATAAATCAAAAACGAAGTCTATTGTTACTCTTTCACTCGTTATTGGCAAACAGATCTGATGGTAACCAAATTTGACTTTTATAGTTTAACTTTGATTAGGCTATTTATTTGGTTGGATTAGTTAAGTTTAGTTTAAGTCGGCTTAGTTGTGAAATTTGATATTGTAATGATTAAAGCTCTCACGGACAATATTAATATAATGATTAATCGGCTAGTCAGATTTTTTTTTTGAGTGGATCGGCTAGTCAGAATTGCTAATGGCTTAGTCGTGAAATTTGATATTGTAATGATTAAAGCTCTCACGGTCCACTATGGCTCATGGACCGAACCAAACCCAACAAGCTCAGGTTGGGCTGGGCCAAATTTTCTTAGGCCTGACCTGCCCTGGCTCTTCTCTGGGACATGTTGGCTCACCGGGCCCGTTTAAACCCATGACATATGAGTTTCCTTATGTTTCCAAAATCTACTACTTCCTCACTATGGTCTAGTGTTTTTATCAATAATAGGATTCCAAAGAATCTGTAGTTGACAGTGGTGACAAACACGTGTCACTGAATAAGAAACTGGGAAAATAAAAGAGAGACAGGGGGGAGAGAGAGAGAGAGAGTTTACAACTCAGATCTTACAAAATATACAGAAGGGACAGTTGTAGCTAATAGCTGTTCGGGAGACCGCCAGGCTCCAGTGATCAATAAACATCTAGCATTGTCCTTGTGTTGTCCACAGAATGTCCAGAAAAATAACCCAACATAATGTTCAATATCAGGGTCTAGTCTGTCATCATATCAGTAGTTATATGATTAATCAATGACATAATAATTTCAGTATGTGATTTCTCAGGTAATGTAAAAACAGAGGCCAACAAAATCATGGGATCTCATCGGTTTGATAAAGACATTCAGAGCCTTCAAACAGCCTAGCATGCAGTTGAAGCGCAGTTGGAAATTTGCCAGTAACAACAGTGCAATAGTGCAATACGACATATAAGTACATCCTACATGCTTTGAATAGATCAGAAAGAACTCATGGAGCCAAAATACATAAACAGACTAAACATCCAATAGCTTCAAGCATAATCCAGTTTCAGGACAGACCAATCGACAGAGCATGGACAAGAGAACAGAGAAACAAAAGCTTAACTAAGATATAAGAATTTGCTACTATCCATCCATGTCCTGAGTTCTGTGACCATATCCTCAACCAGTATAGCCAGCAACTTAGTTCAAATACCACAAGGAATCAAGTTTAAAATTCCAAACACTTAAAAACTAATTAAACATCAATCACCATAATATATAAGCAGAGCAGCGCTTGATCACAATCAAATAGATGCGGACAAACTAAGTCAATATCTCAAAAACGTAAACTCAGCTTCATGACTGGACAGGACCAACAAAAGAAAGAAACATCCATACAAACACGTAATTAAGCTACTGATGCATAATGACCATACATTTGCACCTGACCTGAGCAGTGAAAATAACCTCCAATGCATCACCAACAGATGTATCATTACACATTTGCATACTTAAACAAATAATGCGATAAAACAAGTTCTAAGCTCTAGTACGCTTGAATATATATATATATATATATATATATATATATATATATATATATATATATATATATATATATATATATATATATATATATATATATATATACAAGGTAGCAGTCACCAAAGTATTTGAACACCATGTTAATAACAGATATGAACGCCTGAACTATATACATGGAGATGAATGACAGCAATGTCATGCCACAGGCCTCTCTTTCAGCTCAGCAATAATGGATGGGAACTGCTGCACCAACTGCACGAAACCATCAGTTAACACAGCCTTCCTAAAATTTTTCTCCACTGCCAAGAAGTCAATGCACTTGATCTTCAACTCTGGGCAGTTGTACATTTCAGCACAAGCTAAGGTAGCAGCAACAGTATCCACAGACACAATGTCCCACAATTTCTGTGCACAGCTAAGCTTCAGCCTATCCAAAGCATGCCGGTCAGCTGCAGCTAGTAGATGACGAACCATTTCAGAGGGGCACTCACCAAGTTCAGCATCTCTAGGGAAGGTGTCTGTGTACATAAATCGGAGCATGAGTTTGAATGTAGCAGGAGGAATGTCATGTAAGGTGATGGATGCCATCGTAGCCTCATCCATGGAACCAAGGAGCTCTGCTCTAAAGACCTGCGAGCGAGCAGCAAGCAATACTCAGTGTGCGTGGAACGTCTCACTGCCGACGATGAAGGACACATCTGCCCCATCAGTGCTGTCCAGCAGGGTGCCTAGATGTTCTGCAATGTCCGAAGGTGGTACAGGAATAGAGCGATCATTTACCATAATGCCGCATATGATCTTGATGTGTCCATCTTTTACATGATTTTCTACTAGATCAGTCCGTGTGACAAACTGAGACCAACCCCAGTCTTCCATTTGGAACAGATGATCCCCTGCCCTTCTCTGAGCAGTTGAAGATGGTTGCCCATCTTTGTCCATCAAGAATACCTCGATGATGGCACTGATGCTCCTGGGTCTGGGTTGGTTCTCTAGCTCGACGAACACGGAGAGATGCTCGCCGTTGTCAGAGCTAAGACCACATGGAAAGCATTTTATCTTCCACATGTGGCTGCCAGCAGAGAAGGGGTCTGAGTACGCAGCCTCGCCAATGGCGAGGTGCTTGCTTTGCTCGTAATCTAATCTGAATTCGTGGAAACGGATATCAATAGGATGGCCCTGCATCGCAGATGAGTAGACAGCCACAGGCTTCTCTCGCAGCTCAGCAACAATGGATGGGAACTGCTGCACCAACTGCACGAAACCATCAGTTAACACAGCCTTCCTGAAATTTTTCTCCATTGCAAAGAAGTCAATGCACTTGATCTTCAACTCCGAGCAGTTGTACATTTCAGCACAAGCTAAGGTAGCAGCAACTGTATCGACAGACACAATGTCCCACAATTTCCGTGCACAGCTAAGCTTCAGCCGATCCAAAGCATACCGGTCAGCCGCAGCTAGTAGATGACGAATCATTTCAGAGGGGCACTCATCAAGTTCAGCATCTCCAGGGAAGGTGTCCGTGTACATAAATCGGAGCATGAGTTTGAATGTAGCAGGAGCAATGTTATGTAAGGTGATGGATGCCATCTTGGCCTCAACCATGGAACCAAGGAGCTCTGCTTTAAAGACCGGAGAGCGAGCACCAAGCAATGCTCGGTGTGCATGGAACGTCTCACTGCCGACGATGAAGGACACATCTGCCCCATCAGTGCTGTCCAGCAGGGTGCCTAGATGTTCTACAATGTCCGAAGGTGGTACAGAAATAGAGCAATCATTTACAACCATAATGCCGCATATGATCTTGATGTGTCCATCTTTTACATGATTTTGTACTAGCTCAGTCTGTGTGACAAACCGAGACCAACCCCAGTCTTCCATTTGGAACAGATGAACCCCTGTCCTTTGATGAGCAGTTGAAGATGGTTGCCCATCCTTGTCCATCAAGAATACCTCGAAGATGGCACTGACAAAAAGTCTGGGTTGCTTCTCTAGCTGGACGAACACAGAGAGATGCTCGTCGCTGTCAGAGCTCCAATTTCCACGTGGAAAGCATTTTATCTTCCACATGTGGCCGCCAGCAGAGAAGGGGTCAGAGTAGACAGCCTTGCCAACAGCGAGGTGCTTTGTTTGCTCGTAATCTAATCTGAATTCGTGGAAATGGAAATCAATAGGCCGGCCCTGCATCCCAGCCGATTGGTGTCGCTTGTCCACTGCACAATCGCGAACCAAACTGAGTCTCAACCAAAATGGCAAGGAAAATTGACGATCAAACATCACAATGTCAGCAGTTTCTGATGCAGAAATTCAGACTGAAAAGTGAAAAACTAAACCCCAGTTCCCTTGAGCTGCAAGAACTGGAGAGGACAAGAAGGGGCAGATGTACTCACTATCTAGCCGCCGGACGTGACGGTGGAATGGTTCCAGCCTGCTGGTTCAGTCGACCGAGGACCGGAGATGAGTTGCGCCGGCCGGTCCTCTGTCTTCCCGGCTTCCCAACTTAGGTCCTCCGGTCGCGTACACGGCCCGGTCGCCACCCTCGGCACCTCCCCCTCCGCGACTCACAGCGAATCCCTCCCCGACTCTGTAGCGCCCTTGCCTCTCGCAGCAAGCCTCTGCCGGACCTCGCTTCTCTCGCCGCCGTTAGGGTTCCTCTTGCAGCAGCGCGGGCTGCCGGCGCGAGGGGGGGGGGGGGGGGGGGGGGGGGACCAGGGGAGCGTGCGAGTGAGAAGCGTTAAACCCCACGGACCATCTGGGCTGAACTGGGCTGGACAATGTTCTGTGACTTTTTTTTTATATAAGCAACTTCAGGTGTGACTTGGATGAGCCAACTGGCTGCAAGTTTCCCAGTCCAAGGCGTCTTGGACGGGTAGGCTAACAGTTTGGTAAAGCGGCTCCCAATCTTGAATTCTTTTTGTTTATGGGAACCGCTAGCGCCCGGACGTCCGGATCCGGGCGCTAGCGTCGGATGCTGCACTAGCCCGCCGAAAAATCAACCGCTTCGTCCGCACGGCTCCGCCCGCCCACCGCACGAGGAGGGAGTAGAAAAATCAACCGCTTCTTAAACAAGGGACCCGCCCCTAGCACCCCACGCGCATGGATCCGTCCAGCTCTCAATCTCGCTAGGCCCCAGCACCTCCGACCACCGCCAGCTCGCACCCCATAGAACCGCCCCTGCAAACAACGAAACAAGGCTATTTCAACATCGAAAAAGCTCTAATGAAACAAACGGAAAATATGAATTGCAACATGAAGACAAACAACGAAAAAATGATGTTGCAACTACTACAACATCTCAAGATCTGCTACTGCGACATCAAGAAACGCTTGTTGCAACAAACCAATAAAACCATTGCAACAACCGAAAAAATCATCTATTGCAACATTAAAAACAACCCACTGCAACAACGAAACAAAGGCTATTTCAACATCGAAAAAAGCTCTAATGAAACAAAAGAAAAATACGAATTGCAACATAAAAACAAACAACGAAAAAATGACGTTGCAATTCCTGCAACAACTCAAGAACTACTACTGCAACATGAGGAAAATGCCTGTTGCAACAACAACAAAAAACCACTGCAACAACCGATTCAAACACATCCCATTCCAACAACGACGATGAGGCAGGAGGAGGAGGAATGAGGTGGGGAGGAGTCAGATCCAGAGGAGGAGGAGGTAGGGAGGCCTCAGATCGAGAGGGGAGGAGAGAGGAGAGGGAAGGAAGAGGAGACATACCTGATCCGGGGGGGACCAGGGGAGCGTGCGAGTGAGAAGCGTTAAACCCCACGGACCATCTGGGCTGAACTGGGCTGGACAATGTTCAGACTTCAGATGTGACTTTTTTTTATATAAGCAACTTCAGGTGTGACTTGGATGAGCCAACTGGCTGCAAGTTTCCCAGTCCAAGGCGTCTTGGACGGGTAGGCTAACAGTTTGGTAAAGCGGCTCCCAATCTTGAATTCTTTTTGTTTATGGGAACCGCTAGCGCCCGGACGTCCGGATCCGGGCGCTAGCGCCGGATGCTGCACTAGCCCGCCGAAAAATCAACCGCTTCGTCCGCACGGCTCCGCCCGCCCACCGCACGAGGAGGGAGTAGAAAAATCAACCGCTTCTTAAACAAGGGACCCGCCCCTAGCACCCCACGCGCATGGATCCGTCCAGCTCTCAATCTCGCTAGGCCCCAGCACCTCCGACCACCGTCAGCTCGCACCCCATAGAACCGCCCCTGCAAACAACGAAACAAGGCTATTTCAACATCGAAAAAGCTCTAATGAAACAAACGGAAAATATGAATTGCAACATGAAGACAAACAACGAAAAAATGATGTTGCAACTACTACAACATCTCAAGATCTGCTACTGCGACATCAAGAAACGCTTGTTGCAACAAACCAATAAAACCATTGCAACAACCGAAAAAATCATCTATTGCAACATTAAAAACAACCCACTGCAACAACGAAACAAAGGCTATTTCAACATCGAAAAAAGCTCTAATGAAACAAAAGAAAAATACGAATTGCAACATAAAAACAAACAACGAAAAAATGATGTTGCAATTCCTGCAACAACTCAAGAACTACTACTGCAACATGAGGAAAACGCCTGTTGCAACAACAACAAAAAACCACTGCAACAACCGATTCAAACACATCCCATTCCAACAACGACGATGAGGCAGGAGGAGGAGGAAGGAGGTGGGGAGGAGTCAGATCCAGAGGAGGAGGAGGTAGGGAGGCCTCAGATCGAGAGGGGAGGAGAGAGGAGAGGGAAGGAAGAGGAGACATACCTGATCCGGGGGGGACCAGGGGAGCGTGCGAGTGAGAAGCGTTAAACCCCACGGACCATCTGGGCTGAACTGGGCTGGACAATGTTCAGACTTCAGATGTGACTTTTTTTTATATAAGCAACTTCAGGTGTGACTTGGATGAGCCAACTGGCTGCAAGTTTCCCAGTCCAAGGCGTCTTGGACGGGTAGGCTAACAGTTTGGTAAAGCGGCTCCCAATCTTGAATTCTTTTTGTTTATGGGAACCGCTAGCGCCCGGACGTCCGGATCCGGGCGCTAGCGCCGGATGCTGCACTAGCCCGCCGAAAAATCAACCGCTTCGTCCGCACGGCTCCGCCCGCCCACCGCACGAGGAGGGAGTAGAAAAATCAACCGCTTCTTAAACAAGGGACCCGCCCCTAGCACCCCACGCGCATGGATCCGTCCAGCTCTCAATCTCGCTAGGCCCCAGCACCTCTGACCACCGCCAGCTCGCACCCCATAGAACCGCCCCTGCAAACAACGAAACAAGGCTATTTCAACATCGAAAAAGCTCTAATGAAACAAACGGAAAATATGAATTGCAACATGAAGACAAACAACGAAAAAATGATGTTGCAACTACTACAACATCTCAAGATCTGCTACTGCGACATCAAGAAACGCTTGTTGCAACAAACCAATAAAACCATTGCAACAACCGAAAAAATCATCTATTGCAACATTAAAAACAACCCACTGCAACAACGAAACAAAGGCTATTTCAACATCGAAAAAAGCTCTAATGAAACAAAAGAAAAATACGAATTGCAACATAAAAACAAACAACGAAAAAATGATGTTGCAATTCCTGCAACAACTCAAGAACTACTACTGCAACATGAGGAAAACGCCTGTTGCAACAACAACAAAAAACCACTGCAACAACCGATTCAAACACATCCCATTCCAACAACGACGATGAGGCAGGAGGAGGAGGAAGGAGGTGGGGAGGAGTCAGATCCAGAGGAGGAGGAGGTAGGGAGGCCTCAGATCGAGAGGGGAGGAGAGAGGAGAGGGAAGGAAGAGGAGACATACCTGATCCGGTCGGATCCACCACCACCCCCGCCAGATGCGACGGATCCACGGCCGCCATCACCAGATCCGGTGGTGATCCACGGCCGCCGCCGCATCCACCATGGCGGGGAGCCCGGTAAGCGCGGGTGTGGGCACGGGGAGCTCGCAGAAAAAAGGAGGGGATGGAGAGAGTGACGTCGGAAAACAACCGCCGTCGAGCTTTCTCCGGTGCTGGAGGTCGTCAGAGCGAGGGAGGGAGGCAGGGGAAGAGGGGAGCGTGCGGCTCGCATCCTTCGCTGCCGCCCTCTCTCGGTCGCATGGAGGACGCAGGAGCAAGAAGAAAGGAAGGCAGGGGAGGGGAGGGAGGGACGGAGATGGAGGAGGCGTGGCTTGCCGGCGAGGTCTGGCGGAGCGGCGGAGAGAGCGAGGCACGGTGCGGAGAGAGCGAGCGCGCTGCAGGTGGAGAGAGCGAGGCGGAGTGGGGAAAGAAGAAGAAAAAGCGAGCAGGAGTGAGCGGCACGCGTGGGAGCGGGTGGACAGGCGTCGCAAGGCACGCTCGGTCGGGTTGAGTCCGTCCGACGCGTCCGGACGCCCTACATGTATCATTACCGTTTGTTTATAGATGGGCTCTAACGATTTTATATACCAAGCTGCCAATCTTAATCTTTTGGCGGATAATAAAAAAGGAAAAAGTTCACGTTACCGTCTCAACTTTTGCGAAAATCTATTTTTTTCCCTGAACTCTAAACTAGGTAAACCACCTCCTGAACTTTTAAAACCATTTATTTTACCTCTCTTACCGCTTATAAACGATTTTCAAAGGAGATTTTGTCTTTTTCTTTTTTTTATTTCGACTGAATCTTTGAAAAATCATAGTAAATCACAGGAAAAAAAACATAAAATAGAAATTCTAATTTTGTTGGACTCCACATGAGTATATCTACGTAGTGAACATATAATATGGTATGTTTTAGTACAAATTTTTTGCTATAGCTTTAGATCTATGTTTTTCTATAATTAATTCATAGCTGCAGTTTCTATGGTCCAATTGTAGTGAAATTTTTACGGTGAGCTAATTATTATATACTTGAACTGTAGTAAACATTTCATACTCATTGGATCAAGTATAACTTAGTTATAAACTTATTTAGGTGTATGCTTGTTAAAAAGTATTTATAAATATATAACTAAGTTATACATGATCCAATGAGTATAGAATTTTTACTACAGTAAATGCATACAATAATTAGTTCACCATAAAAATTCATCACAATTGGACCATAGAAACTACAGCTATGATTTAATTACAGAAAAGCATAGATTTAGAGCTACAGCAAAAAAATATGTACTAAAGCGTACCATATTATATATTCACTGTGTAGATCTACTCATGTGGAGTCAAACAAAATTGAATTTTTCGTTTTATGGTTTTTCAGTGATTTACTATGATTTTTCAAAGATTCAGCCAATATAAATAAATAAAAGACAAAACCACCTTTAAAAACCGCTTATAATCGGTCAGGAAGGTAAAACGAACGGTTTTAAAAGTTTAGGAAGGTGATTTATCCTATTTTAGAGTTCATAGAGGAAAAGCAAATTTTTACAAAAGTTGAGGGAGGTAATATAGACTTTATTCCCTTCAACAACTCCGTGCTCAATCTATCCGTGCTTAGAAAAAACAGAGGCATCCATGCGCAAAAATACGTGAACAACCGCTACTCCTTATCATGGAGTGACATTTTTTTGTTGGACACAACATCGTCCTTACTGTCACTGTTTAGAGTTTCACCGGAACTAAATCTCCTACCAATATTTTCATATATGAGAATAATGAGAAGCAGAATAGAATGGATAGATGGCATATTCTGAAGGCACAAAACTATATAGCATATAACACTAAGCTTACTGTATCGACCTCAAATCTCAAAAGTGCAATATTTATAGGCAAAATTCTGGCAAATTCAATAAAGTAGCCTTAACTAAAGTTAAAATTTATAATCCCCTGTATGAAAGAAATCATGTACCATGGGCTGGATTTTTTTGTTTGAGCCTCAACCCTTCGCCGGACCTCGTGTCTCTCGCCGCCTGCTAGGGTTCCTCTTGCGGCAGCGTGGGCTGCCGGCGCAAGAGTAGGAGGACCGTGCGAGTGAGATAAGTGTTAAACCCCACGGGCTGAAATGGGCTGGACAATGTTCAGACTTCAGATGTGACCCTTTTTTATTGATAATGATATACAGCAGGCGTCTAGACGGGGACGGACGCACCTGACCTGCGCCGAACCCAACCCAACCCACCCGTGGCACGACGACTCCCGCATCCTCCTTATCCTTTTCTCGACCGCTCATACCACAACGCTCGTGCCTTCCCATTCTACTACCACCTCACCCGCCAGCCAGGACGCACGCCGCACGCCGCGCGCCAACTCGCTACCACCCCGCTCGGCCGCTGGTGCTCCCTCCCTCCCTCCTCCCCCTCCACGACCTCCATTACTACCCTGCGCCCCCAGCGACTTGGCTCCCGCTCCCCCCACCGGAGACGAGGATGACAGCGGCGGCTCCGACGAGGTAAGTCAGTCCTCCACTGGATCTGAGTCTCTTCCTTCTCTGGATCTGATCCCTCTTTCTCCTCCTCCTCCTCCTCTGGATCTGAGCGATGTGGCGGTGGCCAGGGTTCCGGCGAACTCTGGGGGTCCTATTCTCTAATTCCTCCAGCGAGCTCGAAGGTGATAAGTCAGGAGCTGAAGTAGCATGCACCTCGAACCCATCCTCTTGTTGTTTTGTACATTCTTGTTGTTTCTCTATGTTGCAAGGGGATTTTTGGGATGTTGCAACATATGATTTTCGAATGTTGCAATAGGGTGATTCATATATTGCAAAAATGGAGTTCTAATGTTGTGATTTGTATTTTCTCCCCTAATGTTGCAACAGATGCTTTTAATTGTTGAAATTACGTTTTCAAATATTGCAGCACTGAAAGCTGATTTGAGATGTTTTCCATGTTTCATGGTTGATTTTGCGATGTTGCAGTATTACTGTTTGAGATGTTGCAATACATATTTTTCGATTGTTGCAGTACATAATTTTCGATGTTGTAGTACATATTTTTTTCGTTGTTACATTGCATAGTTTTGTGATGTTGCAGTATTTATATTCTGATGGTGTACCACATAGTTTACATATGTTGCAACGTTGCACTTGAAAGTGTTTTGTGCTCTTGGGACAGGGGGTGTGATGGGGAATGGGGCGCGGTAGGGGAACGGGGACAAGGGCGCGGTGAAAAACGGGGTGCAGCGGGGGACATGCCGGGGCACAACGTGGGGGGACGGTTCGCGTGCGAGTGGTGTGGGACGGGCCGCCGGATTTTTTGGTTCGCTCGTATTGTTTCTAAATTGAATCGTTACGCTGATTTGGTCAGGATCGGATGGTTCCTGAACGCCCCCGAGGTGCATCCGGATGTGCGCTCGTGCCGGACGTCCAGATGCTAGGATAGCCGTTTTTTTTATAAGAAACTCATATGTGACTTGGATGAGCCTACCGGCTGCCAAGTTTTTCAGTCCAAGGCGTCTAGGTGGGTGGGCAGGACAATGACAATGATCAGACTTCAGACATGACTTCGACGAGGAAAAAGTCCTTTTCACCCTCAATTTTTATAGTCGTTCGATTTCTTCCTCGTCTATAAAATTTCCTAATCTATAAAACCGTTTTTTGGTAGTTCATGGAGTAAATAAATAAATAAAATCGTCTCATATTTTTCCCTACGTCACATCAGCTAAGAGGAGAGAGTAGGAGAGGGGTAAATCAAACTAAGCTGATAGTTCAAGGGTAAGTCAGGATTATATATTTTTTTTCCAAAAAAATATCCAGATATTTTTGAAAAGTTATGCAATGAATTCCTGTATAATCATATTAAAAATTCATAGAAAATTGGATTTAGCTCAGAATATTTTCTCTAAAATCGTCCTCTATCTTATGGCGCATAAATTGGGATTAATTAAATCTTATATGCACTCCTTTGGTGCTTATTTGCAATTGTAGACGTTCTAGTTATCTAGAATAGTTAGTCTTCATTGGCGACCAAGTGACCTTGATGACAACACAATTGCCATGTAACAACATCATGCTTAATAAGTGTCACTCGATCATGTTCATGCCAGTTGATCCTATTTGTACAAACATTGTGTCCAGTATGCTACCATTTAGATTTTCCTGCCACACTATGCTCTATAAGTCATTCTATTCAAACTTAATTAAATTCATAAAATTTAATCAAATATATTAAATGCAAGTGCTTGCAACCACACATGTTAACACATGTATTTTGAAAATTTATCCAGTGCAGGGAACTATCACCCACTGTAGTCCAAACGATACTTGTACACAGAGGCGGAACCAGCGATTTTGATTAAGGGAGGCCGGACAAATATGATCGTATTTTTTAGTGTGATAAAATATACATAATTATATGTTTTAACATTTTTTAAAAAATTACACTATTTATAATCAAAATCATAATATTTTATAATAAAAAATGAGTGAAAATTGATATTTTTTGTGATGTAAATTTAAATATTTATATATGTATTAATTGAATCTACAGTGCTTAGGGGGGCACGGCCCTGCTAGCCCCCCTGGTTACGCCTCCGCTTTTACATAGTCCGGACGATCATTATCGACTAATTATAATATAATGAAAACTTTTACTAGCAAATAATAAACACTAAAAATGAGTCCATTAAGATTGAAAATAATTTCAAGCTGGACACCATAAGAGTGGATGCACTTGGCCAGATCTGAGAGTGGGCAGAGAGGACATGGAGGACCGGAGAGAGATCTGGGTGACTGGGTGGGATAGTGGGTTGGGGTGCCTTAGGGTTTATGTGGTTTATTGGCGGTTGGACCTTAGACTTATTTTTTTTCAAGAACGTGCACAACACGTGTTTCATTAAGAAGAAGTTAAGAGTCATACACGTCCAATATCAGATCATGGCGAGATGCTATTAGTGATGGGGTTGAACACAATAAAAGACACCGCCAAGTGGTGGAAAAAACTAGTTGTACTAACTAAGAAACCGCCGTGCGACTGAAATGAACGGTGATCCTAGTGGAAGATGGACCGAGCTGTGTGACATGGAGCGACGATGGAATTCTCAAGACGCCATCGGCGTCGACCGTCCCTTGCACATCGTGGCCACGGGGAAGAGCTCGTGTATGGCCGCGCGCTTTGAGGAAGACAGCGGCTCAGCGAACGTTTCGTGGAAGCGCGCCGCAGTCGCTGCATCCGGCGTGGTCGGAGATGAGCGAGACGCAGACGCCGATGCAGGCTTCCACTTCTTGAGCATTACTCGCTTGGCTTGGTTCTTCGGCTGAGGGTCACGGTACACAGATTTGGTGGCGAGCCAGTCACTATGGTAGGGCACCAGGTTCTCTTCACGGGGGCGCGACACGCGGAGGCGTGGAGGCGACTGGATCCGCGGCTGCACTAGCGGGCGGCAGCTTCAGACCTGCAATGAACTCCGGGACGGTCATCGTCTGTACTGTGGGCGTACGGCAACAGACGGTCGACAAGTGCGTGGGCTAGCGTCCACTCCTTGGGCTTGGACAGGTGAATGGAGGCCCAGGTCGTGGTGAGCCGAGGGCGACTCTTGGATTGTAGGTTGCATTGTGGGGTCCGACTCTGTTTGAAGTGGCCCACTTAGATTCGGCCCATGGCCGTCTCATTCCTTTCCAAGCTGGGGCAGACGGTGGTGTGAGCGACTAATTGTCAGACAAGGTGCCCATTGTGTCAGCGGCCACCTGTGTCGACACTGGATCTCCTCCACGATCAACGGGCGGAATGGCGGACCATGCCATGTGATCATGGTCTTCAGCTACCAGATGAGCTGTCCACGACGTCTACGAATGGCCGCTTTGTAGCGCCATGTCCGGCTCCGAAATGGAAAGCAATCGGATGGCAGCCCCCGGCTTTGGCAAAGCGCACTCTGCGATTGCTGTGTCGTCGAAACAGAGCATTGAATCCAGCCTGGACGCGCGCAATCTCCGGCAACGTGATTTGAATTTCGAAATCAGGGGTAGCTGTAGCAAATAGCAACTGAGAGGCGGAAGAGGACACCGGACCCGACGTCAGCTGCTTACGCTTCGTCCTTCCCATCAGGATTGGCCCAGAGGACCGAGCACCGAGGACCGACAACCGGAAGCAATGGGTAGGGAATCACACCCACGACGACATGGGTGCCTGCTGGAACGTCGGACCCCGCCCGGGACCCAGCTGCGGTTTTGGTGCATCGCCGGAGTCCCGATCGCCACCGCTACCGGAACGGAGCTGCCGCGGCCACGTCCCGGACCTTCGACGTCGCGCCGCTCGCCTGCTTTGAGCAGCGGCGCGAGTGGTTGGGCCGTGCTTGCAATCATGAGCGCGATGCCCCGCAGCCCTGCAGTGTAGGCAGCGCGACGGGAAGTGACAATTGGCGGCGACGTGGTCACTGGCCAAGCAGTCGAAGCAGAGGCCGACAAGTGTGGAGGGAACGGGGCGGGGTCGCGACACCCGGCCACGCTCCCGACGACGCCAGCGGCAGGCCCGGCCCTGAGGGGGGCGGGAGGGACGATCGTCCCAGGCGCATAATACCGATGGGCCCCTACCCTCATATATATATATATATATATATATATATATATATATATATATATATATATATATATATATATATATATATATATATATATATATATATATATATATATATATATAGTACGTATATACATACACTCTGCTAAAAAAACGTAATACGTATATTCACGCTAGCGCCAGATTATTGACTCTTCGACTCCCCGTGATCACGGCTCGTGCGACGCGAGGCAGCAGTTGACCTTTGCCTTCGGGCTTTCCTTCCTGCGCATGCGGCGTGGGCGCGTGGCGGGCGGGGCCTGGCGGCGTCGGCGTTCCACTTTTGACTTTCCAGCAGTAGAACAGCGGCAAATCACAAACACAAGGCCCTAATCTCACCTCTCACGTGATCCCTCATCTCTGATTCCTGTTCGGCAATCGACAGTTCCAGCAGAGGAGGCATCGACGCAGACGCCAGGCCGCAGCAACCACCTAGGTAGGAATCTGAAATTTAGTTACTAATTCGTGATCCCTACTTTATCAAATTAATTACTAATTATTTTTCCAAATTAAAATTGCTGAAGAACTATTTGAGACCTATAATGTCACAAGAGTGATTAAATGGATTGGCAACATTATGCATTGAGAAGCGGTTGTTGAATAAGATTGATATTGACACCATCATCGATGACTTCGCATCAAGGAATGTTAGAGGAAATGTTTGAGGTAATTTAATATGTATACAAATTATTTCATATGAATATTGCTTTTGCATTCAGCTGCTTATTGTAACATTTTGTATATATGTGTATATATATTATCAATGGGTACTACTAGTAGTATTATCATGTTCATATAAAGAGGCCCAAAACTTTAGGTTCGTTCTAGGTCAAAGAAAACTCAGGACCGGCCCAGCGGCGCCTGCTCTCGACCAGCGTGAATCCATCCGCGTCGACGCGCTTGCTTGCTCTGGGGACGTGGTGGCCCCGCCGGGGTGCGTGCGATGTGGCTCGCTCAGCGCACGCTGGCCTTGGGAGCATGGTGTTGTGGTCCCTGTGCCGGTGCGCGGTGCGGTGACTGGGCGCGTGCGGCGTGCGGCAACGAGGCACGCGGCGGCGGCTGGCGGCAACCATCCGCCATGAATCCTAGTCTAGGCGGACGCGGATGGGGGCGGCGACGACGTGTACCGCGACTTGGGACGAGTACCGCCTTTCCCTTGTCGGCCGCGGCAATGGGCAAGGCTCATCCGACTCGTCATCGGACATCTCCGAGTCTAAGGAGGAGAGCATCTCCTTGGGTCCCTAGGAGGAAGGACCCGCCACTGTCGGCGAGGAAGGCGCCCATGGAGTAGCGAAGGGGGAGAGGGACGACCCTGCCTCCTGAGCAAGGGCGGCCTCAGCTACTGCGGCCAAGGGCGGGAGCTTGGGGGAGTTCTCCTCGGAGCCGTCGGACTCCATGGCTACACGGAAGGAGGAAGGGGGGAGCAGGCCCTCAGCGTCCGGCTCTGCGACAGCTTGCGTCGCCGGCGTTGGTGGGGAGGGGGCCGCCAAGGGCTCGGACAACGGCGGCTCGGAGAGGCATCCGTCGGCAGCGCCCGCCATCACCTGGGCGGCCGGCGGAGTCGACGACGGGGAGCAGGCGCAGCGTAGTTGGGGGTGGCCGTGTTGAGGGCACCATCGGAGAGGCCCGACGCGCCAGATGCGGGCGGTGGCGGCTGTGCTGTGCGCGGGAGAGGAGAGGAGGGGGGCTAGGATGTGGGAAGGTGAGGGAGGGGGAGGGCGCCGGTGCCGGGCCGACGGCCGGCAGCGGCGGCGGGGGTGGAGCTAGTGGCTAGGGTTTAGGGGTTTCACTGCGCCACACTAGCAGTCTTTCAACAAGTCTCCTTCGGCATAATTGGGGCCAATCCAGAACCTCAGACTTATTTGCTGTGGCGAGTCTCTTAGGAAGGCTGATTTTGCAAATAGATTTACCTGCCAATTTGGTCTTCAGATTTGTAGATATGTTTATCTCTATAAATCAAATTAGTTGTCTTTCTGAAATTGTTTTTTTTGAGGGGTCTGAAATTGTTTTTTAACGCACACACACAAACCAATATAATGTGTTATGCCACTTGCTAAATACTCCATCAATTCTAAATTATAAGACATTCCAAGAATATTGGAGAGTCAAAGCATCATAAGTTTGACCAAAATTATAGAGAAAATTACAAAAATTTATAACATCAAATAGGTATACTATGAAAATATAATTAATGAAGAATCTAATAATACTTAATTAGTGTTATAAATATTATTATCTTATCATATAAATTTGGTCAAACTTGAGATCATTTGACTCTCCAAGATTCTTGGAATGCCTTATAATTTGGATGGAGGGAGTACGAGTTACGAACATAACTTCGTCAACCGAGATGCTTATAAATGTGTTGTGTCAATTGCCAAATATCAAGTTACCATCATAGCTGGGACAACCGAGATGCTCTAGAATTTGGTCCCAGCGGCACATATGTGTCGCATTGATGCGCTGAAGCTCATGTGTGCCCAAAAAAATTGATGCAAAGTATATGAATTTTTCACTCTAAATAGGAAAAAAAAACTCGACCCACAAGTTGTTTTTTTAATCCTAATCTGACCTTCACTCTCACAGGAAGTCAAACCCAAGATCTTGGGAGTGCTAGGAGAGTCACGTAACCAACTTAGCTAGACACTCATTCACACATAAGGAAAAATAAGGAACAAACTAAATGCAATCATCAGAATATAATTACAAGATATATGAACGTATATGGATATACGGATCAACAGTAGCGAGATATGCACATCTGTTCTGAAGAAAAAATAATAATAACGACGGATTCGGAAGAAAATAAACTTTTTTCAAATATAGTTAAGAACGTGAGGCACAGGCCATCATAATATAATTAAGAACAAAATTCAATCATATATCGGATGCATGCACGCGTGATATATATATAGCATTATTCAGCAACAGTCCTCAAATCGCCACAAAGCTTGAAAGCTTCGATTCAAAGTTCCAAACCCTGAATTGGACATGTCGACCCAGGTATATATGCACGATGCATATGATGCATGAGCATGACTATACCCCCAGCTTCTTCCTCAGTTCGGCGACAATCGACGGAATCGTCTGCACCAACCGAAGAAACCCATCTGTTAACAGCGTCTTCTTGACATTGTCCTCCTCCGCAACGAAGACAATGCAGTTCCTTTTCAGCTCAGGGCAATTGTACATCTCGGCACAGTGTAAAATAACACCAACAGTATCAGTCGACACGTACTCCCACAGCTTCTTGGCACAGAAAAGCTTCAGCCGATCCAACGCGTACCGATCGGCCATGGCGAGGAGGTCTTGAAGCATTGCACTCGGAGCTGGAGCGTCCCCGAGCTCGTTGTCCCCAGGCAAGCAATCTGTGTAAATGAACCGGAGCATAACCTTGAACGCCGCGGGATCGATGTCGTGCAGGGTGATAGACGACATCCTGGCGTCTGCCAAGAAGCCGAAGAGCTGCGCTTTGAACACCGGCGAGCGGGCGGCGAGCACCGCCCGGTGAGCAGGGAACACCTTGCCGTCGACGACGAAGGAGACGTCGGAGCCGGTGGCGCAGTCCAGGAGGCCGCCGAGATGGCTCACCAGGTCTGGGGGCGGGACGGCTAGGGTCTCGTACTTGCCGGCGGCGGCGACCGTGACCCCGCACGCCAGGGTGACGACGCCGTCCACCATGTAGAGTAACTTGAGGTCGCCTCCCGTCGCGAACCGATGCCACCCCCACTCTTGCATGCCCTTCGGTAATGGATAAACCTTCATGAACCTTCTTGTGTGGTTGAATGATGGCTCGCCGTCTCTGTCCAGCACGAAGACCTGGAAGATGGCCTTGACGCTCTTGGATGGCTTGCTCACGAGGTGGAGGTAGATAGATAGGTGGTCGCCGTACTTCTCTCGCCTGGAACCAGGCGGGTAGCAGTTGATCCTCCAGACTTGGCCGCCGACGGAGATATCCTCGGAGCTGATGAACTCCCCGGCGGCGAGGTTCTTGGTCTGCGAGAAGTCGAGCTTGAATTCGAGAAAACGAGTGTCAAACATCTTCTCACGTGCGTTACAATGCTCCTGATCCAATTCCGATGAACAATATTAAGGCCAATTCACAAGCTGACAGTAACCACAATAACAGATCATCGACAATTTTGGATCTATAAAGAAAATGGAAGAGATATGCTCACCGGCGTATGTAGTGGCTGGCTGCTCAGGCCTCTGGCCCCGCCGGCGCTGCAGCCGGATCACGTCCCCTTTCGCTATGCCTGCGCCGAACTACGCTGCCGTAGGACGAAGCCTAGATCTCGTTTTCTGTTGGAAACCCTATCTGCAGTTCTGCACAAGGTGATTGGATAGGTCACCTGGACCCACCCTTTAATAGACCGTGACAGCATTCCTAGGGATCTATCTTGCCGGTGTATTAGAGCCAGAAAAATTCACCGGCGGTCCCTGAACTTGGCAGTTGGTGTTACTTATGTCTTTGAACTTTGAACAGTGTATTTCTGGGTTCCTGAACTTGGCTTCAAGTGTCATCTAGGTCCGTGAACTTGGCTTTGGGTGTCACTTAGGTCCCCGAACTTTGAACAGTGTATTTCTGGGTCCCTGAACTTGGCTTCGGATGTCATCTGGTTCCCTGAATTTGGCTTCGAGCGTCATTTAGGTCCCAATGCTGAAGTGGCGTGGTCCTACATGTGGAGCCCACTTGTCAGTCGGTTATATTTCTATTTCGAGGGTACTGTAGCTACAATTTCTAAAATATTCTAAAAATTGTATCTTTTTCATATGATCTCGGATGAAGATGATTTTTACATGAAAAATGTAGCTCTCGACGAGATCTACAACTTTCTAGTTTTAAGTTTTTTAATTTGAGATCATTAAAATACTTAAAAAAAATTAAACAAATTTTTAGCAGTATATTAATCACGTACAAGCTCTTGTCGCCTTAGAAAAATCATATCTTTTTTATATGCTATCTAATTGAGATGATTTCTATATGAAAGTTGTAGCTCTCGATGAGATCTATGACTTTCTAGTTTTGAGTTTTTTTAATTTGAAGTCGCTAAAATGCTCAAAAAAATTAAACAAATATTCAACCGTATATTAATTCCTGAAAAATTGTTTAATTTTTTTGAGCATTTTAGCGACCTTAAATTAAAAAACTCAAAACTAGAAAGTCGTAGATCTCATCGAGAACTACAACTTTCATATAGAAATCATCTCCATTTGACAGCATATAAAAAATATATGATTTTTCCATGGCGACAAGCGCTTGTACGCGATTAATATACTGCTGAAAATTTGTTTAATTTTTTAAGCATTTTAATGATCTCAAATTAAAAAACTCAAAACTAGAAAGTTGTAGATCTCGTCGAGACCTACATTTTTCATATAAAAAATCATCTTCATCCGAGATCATATGAAAAAGATATAATTTTTGGAATATTTTAGAAATTGTAGCTACAGTACCCCGAAATAGAAATATAACCGGCTGCCATGTGGGCCCCACATGTAGGATCGCGTCACGTCAGCATTGGGACCTAGATGACACGCGAAGCCAAGTTCAGGGACCCAGATGACACCCGAAGCCAAGTTCTGAGACCCAGAAATACACTGTTTAAAGTTCGGGGACCTAAGTGACACGTAAAGCCAAGTTCAGGGACCTAGATGACACATGAAGACAAGTTCAGGGACCTAAAAATACACTGTTCAAAGTTCGGGGACCTAAGTGACACCCGCTGCCAAGTTGAGGGACCGCCGGTGAATTTTTCTCTATTAGAGCATCTTTGAAGAGTACCCAATAATGCTTTCCAATCCTTAAGTTTTGGGAAGAATTAAAAGGAAATTATCTCCAATAACTTTCAAACTCACCTCCTGATCTTTTGACACTTGGAAAAAAGAAAACCCTTTCGTGTAAAGTTGCACAGACTCAAGTCGCGCGTATTGTATTTTCGCCGCGCGGTCTCCTCCTTCGTGTACGGGAGTTTGGAGCGACCGGTCTCCTTCGCGCCAAAGCTCGCCGTCCAGAGGAGACGATCTTCGCCGCCACCGCCGCCGCCGCCGACCTAGGGACGAGGTAATCCATCCATCTACTGCTCGTACTTTTGTCGGATTTTGGTTTTTTGCAGGTCCTAGGGCTTCCTGCTGGCCGCCACCACCACCGGGATTGGCATGGCCGCCGCCGCCGCAGCTAGGATTGGTGCCGTCACCTGCTGCCTCTCAATCTATGCCCTGGCGTGTCCCCTGTGGCCTGCCATGGCCGGCTGTGGCCCCCGGTGGCCGGCCATAGCTAGTTGGGCGGCCTGCTGTGGCTGGCGGCTGGCCAGAAGGTCCTGGCAGCCACCTGGGAGGTGCTGCTGGCCGGCTGGGAGTTGCTGCAGCAAGCAAGGGTGCCGCCTCGGGCTGGGTGCCGCGATATGCTACGGATCGGCGGAATGCAGGGAAGCGGAGGCGACATAGAATGTAGATGCGACTGGTTTTGCGATCTCGTGCGAAAAAACTGTCGCCAACAAAAATTGTGTGTGGGACCAAAAATTTAGATTTTTTGAAAGTGAATTATTGGAAACTCTAGGAGATGGCCTAATTTATTCTCCCAATACTTTTTTGGGAGTTGAAAAACATCATGTTTTTGGAAAAAAAGGTGCTCTTGGAGATGCTCGACAAGTGAATTTTAGACACGATCAAATTCAATTTGTAGAGATTGTTTTAAAAACTGAAATACAATAGTTTGTAAAAATAGTTCATTCCGATCTAAAGGCGGACTAGTGACCGACCCTAAAAACAAAGCATTTCTAAGCACATTTTCTTGAAAATACATTTAGAGACAGTTAAGTTAAATGACCCGCTTCGAAAAATGTATCTTAGCCGCTCACCTGCTCGTGGCCGCACATCGCGGCATCGTAGCCAGTCACGCAATACCCGCCCGTGGCCGAGCCACGCCGACTACGCCACTACCGGAGACGGGTTCTACGCCGAGTGTCAAATGCTTTGTCGAGTGTTTTTTTATCAGACACTCGACAAAGAGGGTCTTTGCCGAGCGCCACTCTCGGCAAAGTAAGACACTCGGCAAAGATCGCTTTGCCGAGTGCTGGACACTCGGCAAAGAAATACACTTGGCAAAGAAAGTCTTTGCCGAGAGCCCAGCTCCCGGTAAAGATTTACACTCGGCAAAGACGACCTCACAAACGGTGAGCACCCAACGGTGACCCTTTGCCGAGTGCCTGCTGTTAGGCACTCGGCAAAGTTTTTTTAATTACTTTGCCGAGTGCCAGGAATCTGACACTCGGCAAAGAATTTTATTTTTTTCTTTTTGCACCCAATTTTTTTGCAGCCCTACTACAGTATTAGGAGCTAGATTTTAAAATTTAGTACATTTTTTATGTTTTTTTGCTACATTTAGTTAATTTGTATCATTTACTTGAATTTTTTTCGTAAAAAGCAAATTTGAATTGCAGGTGCATGGAATAATGGAATTTAGTCATTCAAAAAATGATATTCATGTTTTTGAGTGTATTATGAGGCGCTATCTAGGAACACACCCGAAATTTCAAACATCGTGTTCACGAAACATGGCCACCGACTTGCGGACGATTTGTTTTTAAATTCTATTAAATACAAACAAAGTCCGAAAATCACAAAAATTGCCAAGATGTCATGATATCGCATGTGGAGGCTATGATAAAAAATTAAGAATGTTTCGAGAAAGTTATGACGTGCGTTGCTTAAAACCTAGACATCTTCCCATGTGTTATCACAATATCACATGTGGTTTGTCTGGGTTTCAAGCAACGTACGTCACAACTTCCTCGAAACATTCTTAATTTTTTTTTCATAGCCTCCACATGCGATGACAATTTTTGTGATTTTTGGACTTCGTTTGTATTTAATAGAATTTAAAAACAAATCGTCCGCAAGTCGGTGCCCATGTTTCGTGAACACGATGCTCGAAATTTAAGGTGCATTCCTAGATAGCGCCTCATAATACACTCAAAAGCATGAATATCATTTTTTGAATGGCTAAATTTCATTATTCCATGCACCTGTAATTCAAATTTGCTTTTTACGAAAAAATTCAAGTAAATGATACAAATTAACTAAATGCAGCAAAAAATATGAAAAATGTACCAAATTTTAAAATCTAGCTCCTAATACTGTAGTAGGACTGCAAAAAAAAATTTAGGTGCAAAAAAAAATTAAAATTCTTTGCCGAGTGTCAGATACCTGCCACTCGGCAAAGAAATTAAAAAAATTCTGAAAATTCTTTGCCGAGTGTCAGATTCGTGGCACTCGGCAAAGAATTTAAAAAATCACGAAAATTCTAAGTCGAGTGCCAGATCATGGGCACTCGGCAAAGAAATTAAAAAAAAATAAAATGTTGAAAATTCTTTGCCGAGTGCCGGATTACAGGCACTCGGCAAAGTATTTATTTTTTTAAAAAATAAAAGGCTTTGGCAAGTGCCAGATCACGAGCACTCGGTAAAGAATTTTTTAAAAAAATAAAAGTCTTTGCCGAGTGCCAGATCGGCGGCACTCGACAAAGAATTTTTTTTAAAAAAAATAAAAATTTTGGTTGAGTGCCGGCGATCTGGCACTCGGCAAAGAATTTTTTTAAAAAAATAAAAGGCTTTGCCGAGTGCCAGATCGCCAGCAATCGACAAATAATTTTTTTAAAAAAAAATAAAAACTTTGCCGAGTGCCGGATCGTGGGTACTCGGCAAAGCACGTAAAATAAGCATCCCCAGCTTCCAGATAGGCCGCCGCCGCGCCGCCGCGCCTCCGCGCGACCGCGCCGCCGCACCGCCGACGAGCACACACTAGGTTCGCCCATTCCTTTTCTATGCAATTCGTGCAGTGCGTGAAATAGTCGTGTCAGTAGTAATTGTTGTTGTATGTGTTGTCGTTGTATGTGGTTTTCGGACATCGAGCCGTTGTATATGGATATCGGCCATCGAGCCGTTGTATGTGGATGTCGACCATCGAGCTGTCATATGTGAATGTCGGCCATCGTGCCGTTGTTTTTTTGCAGGTATTCGAAACCTCCCCGTGTAGGGGAGGTTATGCCGAAATTTTTAATTGATAGTATTATTTTTCTTTCTTTTTTTATAGAGAAGAGCCCGTTGAAGCGGAGCCGGAGTACGCCGATCGTCTTCCTCGGTGTTGCGGGTCTGCCTGCACCGTGTCGCCTCGCCACTGCACCGACTCGCTATGGCTCCGCTATCCTGACTCCACCGTGAGTGGATGTACACACAGAGTGATTTCACCACTAAATGGATAATGAAGACCAATAATTTCTTAGAACTAGCATTTGGTGAGTCTGCTAAAGGAGTGTTTCTAGTTTTGTGTCCCTGCAAGAGATGTGCAAATAGAAAAAGGAAAAACAAGGTGGATATGTGTAAACATCTTTTGAAGAATGGATTTACGCCGGACTATACTCGATGGGTCCACCATGGTGAAGCCCATCGTATGAGAGAGGAGGTGGTGAGACCCTGTGTCGAGGATTTTGATCCTGTTGCGAGGGTAGCAGATATGTTAGATGACTTTCATGAAGGACAATACACTAAAGGACGTACGGAGGAGATGGAGGCAACTGCAAAGGCGTTCTATGACATGATGTCTTCAGCACAGAAACCCCTTCACGACCAGACAACAGTTTCTCAACTAGATGCCATTGGACGTTTAATAGGGTTCAAGTCCGAGTGTAGCATGAGTCGAGAATACTTTGATAGTATGTTGACCGTGATTGGCAGCCTGCTTCCGGATGGCCATATTCTGCCAAAGAGTATGTACGAGTCACAGAAACTCCTTCGTGCACTCAAAATGTCGTATGATCAGACACATGTTTGTCCGAAGGGGTGCATCCTATTTAGGAAAGAACACAAGGATGCAAATTACTGTTCAAAGTGTAAATCATCCTGGTACCTGGAGGTAGACTCTGGTGATGACCAGAAGAGGCAGCTTATGATCCCTGTGAAGATCCTACGGTACCTCCCGTTCGTACCGAGGATCCAACGACTATACATGACCAAGGAATCCGCGAAACAGATGACATGGCACAAAAAGGGAAAACAATAATGCTGACAAACTGGTACATCCATCTGATGGTGAAGCATGGACCCGCTTTGATTGCATTTATCATGAGAAAGCAGATGAGGCTCGTAATGTACGTGTTGCGCTGGCAACAGATGAGTTCAATCCTTATGGATTGATGGCTGCCCCATACACATGTTGGCCCGTGTTCATTATCCCCCTCAATCTCCCCCCTGGCGTATGCTTTCAAAGACAGAATATATTCTTGTCATTGATAATTCCTGGACACCCAGGGAGTAGTATGGGTGTGTACATGGAGCCTGTGATTGATGAATTGGTCAGTGCTTGGGAGGAAGGCGTATGGACATACGACCGAGCTACAAAGACAAGCTTCAAAATATATGTTTGGTACCACTACTCTCTGCATGACTTCCTGGCCTATGGGATATTCTGCGCCTGGTGTGTTCACGGGAAGTTCCCATGTCCAATATGAAAGGAACGTCTGAGGTTCATTTGGTTACAAAAGGGTGGCAAGTATTCGTCGTTCGACAAAAATCGTCAATTCCTCCCTCTTGACCATCCATTCAGACAAGACATCAAGAACTTTATGAAAGGTGTCATAGTGAAAGACCCTCCACCGCAAATGATGACTACTGCCGAGGTTCATGCTCAGATAGATGCTCTCGTGGTTAATCAACAAGGTGGTGGTTTTGTGGGGTATGGTGAGGAACACATGTGGACTCATAAGTCGGGGTTGGCGAGGCTCCCCTATTTTGATGACCTCCTTCTCCCACATAACATTGATGTAATGCACACTAAAAAGAATGTCGCCGAGGCACTTTGGGGAACCATCATGGAAACTGAAAAGTCAAAAGACAACCCTAATTTGTTCATCTTATATGTCAAATACTTGATGACGTACAGATGTGTCCATGGTGGTGCGCCGCGTATCCCGAGTGCTGGGAAATGATAGTGGACAAGTGGTGCGGCCCTGAGTGGACCGAAGCGCACAACGCTGCCCGGGACCGACGATTGCTGATGCCAGGTGTACCGCACCATCAAGGTAGCCGCAACCTCACCGCATACAGACAAGCATGGGTACTCGAATTCATTTCTCTATTCTAACGCTCAATTTTACCTGATTTCTAATCATCTTGCTGTCTTTCTCGTAGTCGGCGTCACATGCGGGCCAGAAGTGTACCACGTTCATGGCATATGCTATGGCCCACAAGGGTAAGGCGACGTCCGACGTCTCCTACAACCCGGAGGACCCGCCCGAGGCATACAGCAACCCGTCCGTCTACACCCGCATCAATGAGTACACATCGGCGGCAAGGTCTCTCCATGGAGACGACTACGACCCGAGCTCCCAGGACTTTGATCCAGAGGTCGTCATGAGGATTGGAGGAGGCAAAAAGCATGAGTGGTACTATCTTGGCGACGACGTCATCGACGCTACCTCTACTCCCTCCCTCTCCCAAATCCGAGCACGGAGCACGGCGCAAGCATTTCCATACGTCCACGGCCAGAGACTTCACATCAACAGATTCTATCACTCTAGGTGATTCCTGTTTTATTCATCATACATTGATATTTACATATCTTAGCTTTGTATTGTTTAAACATTGTGGTGAAATATTACAGACCCAGATCGAGCAATTGGAGGCCCTGCGGGAGGCCGATCGCCAGAGGATGGAGGCTATGGAGGCCCAGCGCATTGCGATGGAGTAGAGGCAGCAGCAGCAGATGGCAGAGGTTCTCCAGTACATGCAAGCTCTTGGGCAAAAAGTGGGTGTAGCTCCGCTAGCTTCGCTATTCGTTACACCACCACCTCCACCTTTAGGGCACGCTACTCCTGTAAGTATGAATATGATTATTTAAGTTTGTATGTTCATGCTTAGGGTCAAACTGTAACACTACTTGTAGCCTAGTGGATTATTGTCTGACACATGTAATGTTTTCTCTTTTGTGCAGCCTCAATTGGCGGGTTCGAATAATCCACCTCTCGGGCCCTCGAATGTTCCAGTTCATGGTACACCACAATCTCAATGGGGAGCTTGCGGATCTGGGTAGTTGTCTTTCTATTTATTGTTCACTTGGTGATGGACTTGTGATGCACTAGTGTTAGTTATTTGGACTTGTGATGAACTTGTGTTAGCTATTTGGACTTATGATGCACTTACGTTATATATGTTGTGATGCATCTGATCTATATGTGATATTTATGATGTATGTGAGATATGTGTGATGAATTTGATATATATGTGAAATATTATTTTTGTCGTGATGGAATATAAAAATTCAAAAAAATAGGGCAGTTATGGTCACTTTGCCGAGTATAACACTCCGTAAAGGAAACCTTTGCCGAGTGCAATCACAAAAACACTCGGCAAAGCTGGGAAAAGCAAGCCAATTTTGGCAAATTTCCCAGCTTTGCCGAGTGCTAGGGAGGAAAGCACTCAACAAAGCTGAGTGCCGGACGCATGGGCACTCGGCAAAGAATTTTCAGAAAAAAATTATCTCTTTGCCGAGTGCCACGCACATGGACACTCGCCAAACAATTTTCAAAAAAAAAATTCTTTGCCGAGTGCCACGCAGAGGGGGCACTCGGCAAAGAATTTTCAAAAAAAAAATTCTTTGCCGAGTGCCGAGCAGAGGGGCACTCGGCAAAGAATTTTCAATTTTTTTTCTTTGTCGAGTGCCACGCAGAGGGCACTCGGCAAAGATTTTTTTTTAAAAAAAATTCTTTGTCGAGTGCCAAGCAGAGGGGCACTCGACAAAGAATTTTCAAAATTTTTTTCTTTGTCGAGTGCCACGTAGAGGGACACTCAGCAAAGAATTTTTAATTTTTTTTCTTTACCGAGTGCCCAGCGGTGGGGCACTCGGCAAAGTACCCGTTAACGTTATCTGCCCCGTCACGGTAACTTTTCTTTGCCGAGTGCTGTCGTGGCACTCGGTAAAGCCTTTGCCGAGTGTCCGATAAAAAACACTCGGAAAAGAGGTCTTTGTCAACGAATTTTTTGCCGTGTACTCTTTGCTAAGTGCGGCACTCGGCAAAGCCTTTGCCGAGTGTATTTAGGGCTTTGCCGCGCCTGATTCCCGTAGTGCGCCCACCCATGGCCGCATAGTGCCGCCACATCATGCTAGCTTGTGAGTTGTGACCGAGCCATGCTGAGTGTGCCCACCCATTGCCGTGCAGTGCCGCCCATTGGTGCAGCACAACACCAACGGTTAGTGCCACGCAGCACCACCTGTCGTAGTCACACCGGGCCAATGCACCGGGGTCGAGCCATGCAAGATCTCTGTGCCTCATGCGCCTAGACCCATGGTTCAGCTTCTCACAATGATGCTCGTATCTAAGAGGAAGAGGAAGAGGAAGAGTTATAAGAAGAGGATCCCTAAAAAAAGAGTTATAAGAAGAGGATAAGATAGAGCCCATGCGTGACCAACTGATAAGGCCATGGCTATGTGTGATATAATAGAGCACGGAGAGAATGTGTTGGCAAGGCACTACTTTGTATGGTGCCAAGAGAGTTTGCCATACATACTTTTTCAGGTCCTATGTGCATGATACATGAATTTTGGTTCATATACTCAAATTTTTAGGGATGGTTTCACTACTACAAAAATGATTTTAGAAGGCAACCCCTTTTATTTCTAAGGGTGGACAAAAATTGCCCGAGCCTCCTTAAAATATATACATCATATGATCTTTAGAGGCGATCAGGCTATTCAAAGAGACATCCCTACCTCCTAAAATCTATTAACAAAGACAGTCCTTTTTCTGTTATTACAAGCTAGCTCACTAACATCCATGTGGCCCGTCTTGGCCTGCAGTGCCTCAGAGTATATAAGATTCTAATCCTAACCCATACTTCTCTCTTACCCACTAGTACATGTTTTCTTTTGTGTGGCGTTGGCCTTTTGAGATTGGAGGCAGGCACCTCTTTTGCCCACCTCCATTGTTCCTAGCATGGCCATCCCTAGCCGGCCACCCAAAGGCCCGCCTCGGTTAATCATTAGTGGAGGCGGTTGCCTTAGGCCGACCGCCTCCATTAAAGGATTTACGGAGGCAGGCATCTTAAGATAACCGTCTCCAAAAATAGCCAATTTTCAGAGGCGGTTCTTTTAAAATGCCCGCCTCCGTAAATACATTTTTGAAGGCGGTCAGGCTATAATGCCCGCCTCTGTAAATAGTGGCCCCAGCAAAAGCCTGTATCTAATACCACCTATCGGGTTTTTATATAAAAAGAAGTTAGGGTTTCATCTCAGTATCCAACTCCCAGCGCCCCACCCCACTCCCACTCCCAGTCGCGCCCCTACCCCTCCTAGTCGCGCTCGTCCCCTCCCCGAGCCTGACGCCCCTCTGCCCCTCTCCATCCCGATGCAACCCGACGCCCCATCGTAGGTTCCCTCTTCTCCCTCACGCTGGTGGATCCCTCTCCTCCCTCTCCATCGGTTTCCTCTCCTCCTCTGGCGGTGGCACGTGCAGCGAGGTAGAGGTAGTGGAGCGGTGTGCACCAAAGGTGGAGGGCAGATCTAGGCATGCTCCACCCCCTTCCTCTCCCATGATGCCAGATCCAGGCAGTGGAGGGCCGACGACGCCGACAACGGGGGAGGCATAGGCGGAGGTCGGTGGATCCAGGCGTGCTCCAACCCTCTCCCACGGTGCCAGATCCAGGCGGTGGTGGTAGAGGGCAGCGGCAGCGGCGACTCCCTCCAATGGTAGGTCTTTCTCTCCCCGTCTCCCTCTCTTTCTCTCTCTCCATATCCCTCACTCATCCCTCTCTCCTCTTTGCAGATCTGCAGCCGGCAGGTCCAGATCCGGCCATGGCGAGGTCAGATCCGGCGTGGAGGTCGGCCGGTTGCACCCTGGTCCGGCAAGGAGGAGGCGCGCCAAGATTCGGTGGATGCGACGGCAGCGGGCTCGATTGGGCCCTACAGAGGGCTCGATTGGGCTCGCTAGGGTTTTTTATTTTTTAATCGAATAATGAAGGCGAGCATCTTAATGTGACCGCCTCTGTTAATACATTTACCGATGCGGGAAATGGCAACCGCCTCCATTATTCCTCCATTAATTGTGACCTTGCATTGGAGGCGGTTGGCCTTGCCCGCCTCCAAAAACAAAAACGACCGCCTTCGTTAAGATTTCTATGCTAGTGACCCTCTCTATCCCTCGTCCTCTCTACCCACCTCATGACTAGTTGCCACCCCTATATGCCTCCTCCCTATCGCCTCCTCTCAACCACCCTCCTCACATCCCCTCTTTACCTCCCTAGAAAGACATGCCGACTTCTTTCTAGATCTATGTCACTGCCACCGCTCGGAGTTGGATGGCTAGATCCACGCCAACTTCTTTTGAATATTGAGCCCATCCGGGAGGGTAGCCCTAGCCTCTTCTAGATCTAACTACAGTGCATATGGGAAAGGTAGAGCTTGAGCTCTCGAATGGATCCATGTTAGGAACAGTTGAGCCCTTAATTTCTCTCTCTCTCTTCCTTCATTTGATCTCCATGGCTAGATCCTCTCTCTCTCTCTCACACACCACACACACTCTTTGTCAGAGTTCGTACATGGCACCGAACCTGGTTGGGGCTAGGCCTGAGGTGACTATGACGATGGGCATAGGTGAGCATGTAATCTCTCTCTCCTTCCTTCATTCGATCTCCATATGGTCGGATCCTCATCTCTTCCTTAGAGTTCGCAACGTCAGATTTGGTTGGGACCAGGCCTGAGGCAGCGATGGACTGAGAGGGAGACATCCATGGCGGGTAATAGGGCAACAACAGCATCAACCGACTTGGATTGATGGTAGACTCGAGAGAGGGCTTGACGATGGGCTTGCAGCTTTTTGTTTTTATAATTCATTTACACAGGTGGGTGTTATGAACACCTATGTAAAGATTGATTAACATAGACCTACACATAGAGTAAGGGGTGTCACCTGCCTCTAGAACGTCCTTTTGAGTCTAAAACCCTTTAGGAAGTAGTATCTAGAGGTACAACCGGCTCTCAAAATAGTATTTTCAAGAGTGGTGCTCTTAAAAGACCCTATTTGAAAATCGGTCATACTTTTAAGGGCAGTCGGTTTAAGAGAATACCCCTAAAAACATTTTAGGAGCAGTTGTCTGAATGAGATGCCCCCTAAAAATAGATATATTTCTAGAAGCCATTCACTTAATAGAACCATCTCTAAAAATGGATTGCTATGAGCGATTGCCAAGCTACTCCCTCCATCCTGTAATATAGCGCATTCTAAAATTTTAAGATAACTTAAGGGAACACTAAAAAAATGGCGCATGTATCCATGGATTATATCCAATTAAGGCCTTGTTTGGATGTTGTCGGATTCACCTCAATCCACTTATGTTGGGGTGGATTGTGGTGTAATTTAGTTCAAGTTCCACTGTAATCCACCTCAACGCATGTGGATTGATGTGAATCCGACTACATCCAAACAAGGCCTAAGTAGTTTCTCCTCAAATTATTGTTTCCTTTTTAACAAACTTTACCAAATCTAGGCATAATCACTACATAGAATGCACTATATTTCAGTATAAGTTTTAGAAGTCATAACAGGATGGAGGGAGTATGTAGCTGGTATATTCCAGAAGGGTGACCAAATCCTACTATAATATGCATCAAATCTATCTATCTATCTATCTATCTATCTATTATATTTGTTGCAGGAGCATTCTAAAAATAGATAATTCACACTCCCAAACCAGTGCGCCCATTGCCCCTCCAACCACATGCACTACTGGAAAACCGAGATTTGCCAAGTGTTTTATCTTTTGTCGAGTGTCAAAATACGGACACTCGACAATAACCTCATTTGCCGAATGTTAGAGTGGAAACACACGGTAAAAACCTCACACTCGGCAAAAAACTGGTTTGCCGAGTGTTAACACTCGGCAAACAAACACACACGACAAATGTACCACTTTGCCGAGTGTCCACACTCGGCAAATAAAAACACACGGCAAACGCTTCACTTTGCCGACGTATACACACGACAAAGGTTGAGGGGTTAGCCGTTGTCAGCAATTTGTCGAGTGTGGTCCGTTAGCACTCGGCAAATGGCTAGTTTGCCGAGTGTCGACCAAAAACACTCGGCAAAGTGTACTGTTTGCCGAGTGTTTCTCTAGACACTCGGCAAAATATTTTTTTATTTTGGCTTTCATTTTTTTTTCTGTAGGCTTCCTACATTACCTTGACCAACATGTTGTAATTTGACACAATTTTAAGACAATTTGCTATATTTTTTTAGTTTATTTCTTTTCTTTGAATTTTTTAGAAAATATAAGTTTGAACTGCAATTGCATCGAATAATGATATTTCATGAATGCGAAAATAATATTCATGTAACTGACTGTTGTTTGAGGTCGTATCCAGGAAGAGACCCGAAATTGCGCACATCTTCGCGAAATATGACCATGAACTTGTGGACGAATAGTTTTAAAATTGTATAAAATCCAAACGAAATCCGAAATTCATGAAACTTGTCAACAAGTCATGATATCACATGTAGATGTGGTGATAAAAATTTGAGAAGATTTCGAGCATGTCGTCACGTACGCTGCTTAGAAACCCTAACATATCAGATTTGCTCCCAGGATATCACATGCAGAGAAACACTCGGCAAAGTGTTCCAGAGAAACACTCGGCAAACAGTACACTTTGCCAAGTGTTTTTAGTTGACACTCGGCAAAGTTGGCTTGTTTGTATTTTGCCGAGTGCTAGAACCTAGAGACTCGACAAAGTGTAATTAAATAACTTTTTTTGTTTTCTTTAAAAAAAATCAAAAACTTTGCCGAGTGTCAGATTTAGGAAACTCGGTAAATTTTGAAATAGACAATTTATTAATGTTTTTCCTGGTAAATTTTTTTTCGAAAACTTTGCCGAGTGTCAGATCTGGGACACTGGGCAAAGCGAAACAAAAAAATATCCCTCATATTAGAAAAATATATTTTTCTTCATGTTTATATTTTTTTTATAGATATTTATTTACACGCAAGAAAATTAGAAAAAAAAAAATAGTCTCAAATATCAGACGCCATCTCTCTCCGACGCCTCTCTCAAACGCCGCCGTCTCCAGCCACTCTCTCTCGGTTCCAATTCGTCTCCCTCTCCCAAGTCCGGACGACGCCACCTCCGGGGTGAGCTATCCGGGGCGAGCCCCTCCGGCATTGCGCGTGGGACAGGGGCAAGCCCCTCCGGCATCGCGCGTGGGACAGGGGTGAGCCCCTCCGTCGGCGCGCGGGCAGAGCGTGGCTCCTCTGGGCTACAACGGCGCGTGCGGCTCAAGGGCGAGCCCCTCCGACAGCGCTCGGGCAGGCCGTGGCCCCTCCGCTGGCACTTGCCTCCGCGGCGCGCCCCTCCCACGGTGCAGGCTGCCCCCACCTGCACATCGCCGATCACGACCCCAGCCTGCGCGTCCTCCACGGATCAGGCACCAACGGGCGCAGATCTAAGGACGCCGCCTCCTCTGGTGCTCCGCAGCCAGCTTCCCCACTAAGAGGAGCCGGCTCCTGAAGTCTTCCGTCGAGCTGCAGCATCCTTCCCTCGACCAGGATGGCAGGTACCTGATTGATTCCTCTGCTCTGTAGTACGTATCTGTTTTCTTTTCCATGAAGCTGATTCTCGTAGCTTGGTGTCCATTTTGTTTGCTGTGACGTGTCCATTTTGTTTGCTGCGACATGTGCTCTCAGTAATAAGTTGATAAATCAGGAAAGTGAATTTCGGTTATCTGGATTTAGATCGATGTACTGTCCTAAGTGCAGAGGCTGTGTGTCTAGGAACAGTGCTGATTATCACTCCTTCCATATGGCACTAGCACATATGAGTTCTACATGGGTTCTCCATGGTCAGTAGCTTGAGTTCTTATAGTTTCTAATGCTAGATTTGCTAAAACTGCTATTCTTATTGCACACAAAGGCTTGTCGATGCCTGCAGATTAGTACAAGTGTTTGCTATTAAAATTTGCAAGGGGAATGATATGCTTCAATATTGAAAACTAATGGCTGTAAATTTGCATACTATTACATCTAATGGACAAGTAGATATAAAAAAGGTGCTTCTATTAGTTATCTATTCGTGAACTAGTTGCTTAATTTTTTAATCAATGCTATAGGACGACCTTCTATGTCATCATCTTTAAAGAATATATCTGCTAATGTTGTTGTGGTTGTATGCTGCTACAATACATAATACTAGATAGCAGTAGAGTTGTTTCACCTAAGGTACTGACCATCTATTACCTGATCAAGTCAGACACTATAAAATAAGTTCTTGAGAATTCCACCTGTTTTTTAGTTTGCCTGTTTCATCTTGAGGATAGTTAAGTTTGATGATATTAACCATTTCAAAAAATTGCTGAACTAACACTGTGGTATTGTTTTGACATGTTTGCTCATAGTAGTTGATGAATTTGCCATTTCAAGTTGGAGTAATTGGTTGCTATGATACTTGTCGCTGGTTCGGATTGGCTGTCATAAATATACATTAGGATCTGTGGGTAGATTAAATTTTCTTCTAGGAATTATCATATGATTTTGGATCGTTTTGGACTATGGGTGCATCTGCCATCGTCGTTGAGTACTAGCATGGGTCTATCAATAATGTTACTGAATATATTTAGGTTTCACTAAAAGTGATGCTCTTTCATACTACTATCTTTCTTGTTTCTTTCTTTAATTGTTTATTAGTGACACTCAGCTGAATTTTATTTACCATTGCGGCAAACTAGAAGTAGTGACGAGACTCACTGAAAAATTTCCCATTCAAGATCCATAGACCTCAGCAGTTGTTTCATTTGCTCTATTTTCTCATGCAGTTATGCAGGCGCCAAATCTGTGACTTGGGAAAAAGGATAGTGGTGGAGGGTTTGACACAGAAGCTGATGAGCTCGACATGCCGGGGAACACCATGACTACTGCTGCCGGAGAAATAGCTGCTTAGCCAAGGTAAGCACTTGTTAGTTATGTTCTTAAGCATGTTTTTATCCCCTGTGTGGAAGTAAAATTCCTCTCTTGGCGCCGCTATGGGTCGATCTATACCAGCTATCCTTATCACTCCACTTGCCTAGCCAGCTACTCCGGTGAGTACCAGTATATTAGTTACTTTGTTTCGACCTGACATAGGGCAAACTAGAAAAACATGCAATCTCAAACATGCAATGTGGTGGTGGTGGCGGTGGCGGCGGTGTATTGATATATATGTGTTTCACGGCCATCGTGCCATTTGTTTTCTTGCAGGTTTGGAAACCTCACCGTGCAGGGGAGGGTTCTGCTAAAATTTTTAATTGACGGCATTCTTTTCATTTTTTTTGCAGCATCAATCGGCTACGGCGTTGAATCACGTTGGTGGGTCATCGGCATCACAGTTTGGAGGGTCGCTGGTATCACAAGTTGCGCCAAATCAGCTCGAAGGGTCACCGACATCACAAATTGCGCCAAATTGACTAGGAGGGTCACCGGCATCAAATGTCGGGCCTCCTCACCCCCTACAATCGCCGTGAGTAGCTTGTTGTGAACTTCGATTAAGATATTTGGTTGCAGACTTGTCAACTTGTGAACTTGTGACATATTTGGACTTTTGGTTATGAACATGTCATATATATGAACATGTGTGTTTCTGGCATATTTGAACTTGTGAGCTTGTTGTGATTGTGATTTATGACTCCTATGATAAATTTGTGGTGATTTAATTCGATATACATTATATTTGTGCATTGTGTCGCAAATGGAACAAACAAAAAAATACAGATTCTGGTCAGTTTGCCGAGTGTCAACTCTATGACACTCGGCAAACTGACTACATGTGGCATGCCTAGGAACACACTTTGCCGAGTGTTAGAGAGCTGACACTCAGCAAAGTATGCACAGTTTGCCTAGTGTCAGAGAACTGACACTCGGCAAAGCGAGCACAGTTTGTCGAGTGTTATATGTTTGATATTCGGCAAAGTTTACATAGTTTGTCAAACTGTGCACACTTTACCGAGTGTTGAACGGTTGACACTCGGCAAACCGACCGTTAGGATTTCGTCCGCTAGCGCCTTCTTTTGCCGTGTGACGTCTTTGACACTCGGCAAACGCTTTGTCGAGTGCCTAACGTGCAAGCCTATGCCAAGTCCAGTTTGCCGAGTGCGGCACTCGGCAAAGCGTTTGCCGAGTGTTTTTGGCGCTTTGCCGATTGTCCTAGGCACTCGGCGAACCGCTCGAATCCAGTAGTGATGACCCGTGCATGACTCCTTCACCACCCCCTCCCCCCCCCAAACAAATCCTAGTGCAAACCAGTTCTGACTTCCAACCAGTGAACACGGATGGATCCAGCCCCAACAGTGCTCAGGCTTCCAACCAGTTGGAACCTTAAAAAAAACAGTTGGAACCTTGTTTAAAATGCCCAGCAAAACTTAGACCTAGTGTCCACTGTCCAGACCTTGCAAACATAGAATACAAATCAACGGAGGAAGTAATAACTAACTATACCTTGAATTGATATGATATGAACCACAAAGGGTTGTTTAAGAAAATTGTAATAGTAGTCGTTGCACACAACATGAATTAGATCAAATAGCATTCACCGGACCTAGCTGAATAATAATACTACGAACTTAAGAAGGTACATTGTGATGCCAGAACCCTGAAATTATGTATGTAATGCTGGTTTGTGTCAATGGTATCTTGGTATGTATGCCTGATGCCTCTATGCCCGGATGCCCCGAATTTCTCCCTCATCTCCGCAATAATGGATGGAAACTTTTGCACCAGCTGTAGAAAGCCATCGGTTAACACAGTCTTATTCAAATTTTCCTCGGCCACGAATGCAATGCACTTCTTCTTCAGCTCCGGGCAATTATATGTCTCGGCGCAAACTAGGATAGCACCAACAGTTTCAGTTGACACGTTCTCCCATAGCTTTGTAGCACACATAAGCTTCAGTCGATCTATTCCAT
Source organism: Saccharum hybrid cultivar R570 (assembly GCA_038087645.1). NCBI lineage: Eukaryota > Viridiplantae > Streptophyta > Magnoliopsida > Poales > Poaceae > Saccharum > Saccharum hybrid cultivar. The sequence goes on along the minus strand of JAQSUU010000635.1, from coordinate 1,565,006 downwards.
ACCGGTCAGCCAGGACAAGCAAATCCTAAAACACCTCGATTGAAGAAGCCCCCAGCTCGGTGTCCGCAGGCAAGGCATCCGTGTACATGTACCGAAGCATAGCCTTGAACGTCACCGATGCGATGTCGGGGATGGTGATAGATGACATCTTGGCATCAGCCATGGAACCGAGTAGCTGTGCTTGGAAGACCGGCGAGCGGGCAGCCAGCACGGCCCGGTGAGCAGGGAATGTCTCGCCGTTCACCACGAATGACACATCGGAGCCGTCGGCGCTATCAGGAAGGTGGCCGAGGTGGTTCCCCATGTCGGACGGCGGCACATCAATCATCGGAGGATCATCATCACAATCAACGATGACTCCACACGTTATGGTAACAAATCCATCCGTCCTCAAGTAGAGCGACTCGAGATCGCTTCGTTTCATGAACTGACTCCAACCCCATGTTGAGCCGGAACTCGTTTTCCAAAAGTTCACGCACCTCCCCACATGGGGCAATGATGGCTCGCCGTTTTTTCCGATGATGAAAGCCTCGAAGATAGCTTTGACGTTTTCGGATTTGCTCACGAGACAGAGATAGATAGATAAGTGCTCCTTACTGTGCCCACGGGGGAAGCAAAGAAACCTCCATACATGGCCACCGGCGGAGATATCTTCGGAGTTGATGACGGCGCCGACGGCGGTATAGTCGAGCTTCCACTTGATGAAACGAGCGTGCAGCATCTTGCCAGGCTAATGGTAAGTATCTGATAGTGATAAGGTCGTTTCATTCAGCTTACGTCGATTGGCAAAATAACAGGAACTGATCATAATAAATGTAATATATGCGGTATGCGCTTGCCTAGCAATGCGTGATATGCAAAAGACTAATACAATGATATGCAGCTCTCTTGTGAATCTGAGGAAAAAATATTTAGAGAATAGAGAAGAGGCGGGTGCGATCGAGGGTGCCCACCCAACACGAGAGCTGGTGGCTGGATGGGTGCTCCGGCCTCTGTCCTTGGCTCGCCGGCGACGGAGTGGGGTTGGGGCAGAACGGGCTGTACAGTTCGCGTACGTTGTCGCCGGTTTTTGTGCCGCTGCTCGTAGTAGCCTACTCTAGGGTTCGTCTTTAGGGTGTAGGTCTTCAGGGACGATCGATATGAGTGGCTACCGCTGGCCATACAGATTTCTTGCACACGCGCCACGCTTGGCCCATCAGAGTTGCGGCCCACTATATGTCAGCCTCAGGGCGCTTGTGACTAGCAAACGTAACCGGTATCTGTAGGTTATAACGGGATCCAATGCTTCTTGGAATAGGACTTCATATTATTACTTTTTTTTGCGAGCATATTATTACTAGGGGACTGGTAGCGCCCGGACGTTCGGAGCATTCGGACGCCTGCACCTGCAGTCCGCATTCCGCGCCATTTCACGCGCCCACGCCAGGCCCACGCGTCCGGAGGCACCCGCCCGAGAGCTGCCTCAAGCCGTCGCTGACCACTGTTGTGGGGGTGTGGTCTGCCCGCCGCCACTAACCACCGTGGAGTCGAGAAACACCCCCGGACATCTGATCTACAACGACCAGATGGAGATCTGCTGCACTCGCTCAATCTACTTTTGAAACACTCATATGCAACACTTGTAATATACAACAAAAGACAAATAAAACACTTGAAACATGCTTCTGAAACACTTGGAAAACACCTTAAACACTTGAAAACCAATGTAAACATACGCAACATCCAGATAAAACACTTGCAACATATGTTTGAAATACTTGCAACATCCAGATAAACACACTTGCAACAAACGTCCTAAAAACACATATGAAACATTGGTAACAAACATTTGCAACATACGTGTACAACCATTGCAACACATATGCAACATCCCGATCTATTTTTGCAACATCCATCTGAAGATTTGCAACATATCTCTGAAACATCTAAAACGCTTGAAACATATGCTTGCAACATGCGCTTTCAGCAAAACCTGGTAGCACTGTACAGCGGGATCTAGCTTTGCGGTCGCGGTGGAGAAGGAGGATGACAGCGGGCGGGCGGCTATGCGGCCCCTGGTAAGGGCTGCGCCGCCACCCGGCGATAGGGCGCGTGCGGTGCCCCAGCGAGTAGTGCCCGCAATGGAGGCGACAACAGTAGTCGGGTGGGTGCGACATTGCGCGGCGAGGCGGTAGTGGCTGTGCGGTCGTAGGGGAGCACGCCGCGATGATGGAGAGGAAGGCATGTGGGAGAGCATAGTGGGGAGATATTTTCGTGAGAGATGAGGACGGTAGAGAGTGCACAAGCCTGTTGGACCGGTAGCGGTAGCGCGCAGGCCCATCAAGGAGCGTCCGGCGCGGACGGACGCCCTGACTGAAGCATTAACACACTACTAGATGTGAGTGAGTTGTTCAAATTAATATTAGCACGGGTCATGAGTCCGGATCACATACGGAATATGCAATTAAAATAATTTATTGGTAAAAATTGTGTTTCTTATTATGGAGTTAAAGATTAAAATGACCATGGTCGCTTATTTATTCTTTGTTTTTACACATTATATTTATAGTAAAATATGTCTGGGCGTTGCATCGAGAGAAAAAAAATTAAACAAGTATCAAGATCCATAAAGAACACACATTAAAAATTCATACAAAAATTTAGCCCTTACCAAGATACAGGGGAACATCGTAAAAAAACTACTCATGTTGAGAAGCGTTGTTTTCAGAAGATTTGTAGTTGTTGCTAAGCAGATACAAGCAGTTCCTGACGCATTAATTAAAACCCTTAACTTCTATTGCCGTCGACTTGGGAGGATTGTTGACACCAATCTTGAAGACGTGTATTAACGATAGCCTTATGTTGAGGTGGAGAACAGAGAAAAAAACTGGACCGAAGTTTTCTAAAAGAAAATAGGCCGTGTATTAACGATGGGTATGTCCAAATAGTCAACTACTATATGCGTATATTGATAGATAGGCTGTAAATGTATATATAGCTAACAATATACTGTATTATTATCTATGCTCTAAGGGAAAAGACGATGCACTGTTTATCTTTTAACTAAAAGAAACCGGAGCCTAGCTAGGTCAGTAGCAATGTAGACTTAAACAATGGTACCAGATTTCACCCTAAATTTCACTATGCAAAAAGAAGATTTCCTGTCACATCAAAATACCGGCATATGTTTGGAGTACTAAATATAGATGAAATAAAAAACTAATTACACAGTTTTGTTGTACTTTGCGAGACGAACATTTTAAGCCTAATTAATCAATGTTTGAACAATTATTACCAAATAAAAACAAATTGCTACAGTGTTGCACAATATTTACTGTGCACTTTGGTATCTAAACAATCCCAATTGTCAGTTGTAGACTTATGTTCTGCTGAATATCAGGCACGAGCACCGGTACTTTTGTAGGCTATTCTACCAGACCATCACTCTTTGTGACATGGAACCTAAACCCATAGGTGGATGCTAGGACAGCACGCCACCATGATGTAAGCCAGCATGACTGTACTGAGGCAGCAGTGTTAGACAGAAAGGGGAGAAAGCTATCCACAGCAAGTGTACCTGCTCAAGCGGGCGGTGACAAGGCTTCTTTGGAGAAATGAGAGCTGCTATGGTTTTTGCCCCTTTTAAATGAGATGGTGCACTGGGTGCTGTTAGTGGCTGATTGATTGGAGCCAAGTCATGCTCCGACCACCCGCCCCGTATCCTAGCACGCTTTCAAGTACTAGAAACTCTTGCGCGCTTTGCGCGCCCTACCATCAGAAGATGATAGAGCACATGTCCCAACAGCATTTTCAGGCCAGCAAAAAGAAAAAAGTACAGTTTGCCACTATAATATACTCGTAGGGCGTGACAGATTAAGTTATGAATTGTTTGTATCTTTATATGATGAATCCTTAATTTGTTATACATGTACTGCTTGTATTTGTATGTTCACGTTCTTTAATGGTAGGATACAACATGTTATACGCAGGCTGGACCCGGCCACATAGGGGGTGATTGGTTGCCCTGCTCAAACCGTTCAAAGGGCCATCTGGTACTGCGCCATGCACTTTGGCCTTGTTTGGTTTCCTGTTTCGCATCGTTTTCCTGCTTCGTTCCATTCTTTTCCCTGTCTCCATCCCGCACAACTCCGTCTCCTGGATTTCTTCTTCCCTCATGGTGTAGGATGACTTGATTCATGCATGATGTAGGGACCTATGTGTTTGACACCCAAAACTCTAATGCATGCATGCAACCAAACACAATCCCATCTCGTACTGGACCAAAACACGACCACTTGCACGAGCTCAACCCGGCTCCTTCAGTCCTGCACAGCCTAGCCATCCCGGCTCAAGGATTGCTTTGCAACCAACCACGCCCATATTATCCTTAGAAGTGTCTGGTCCATACCGAGCCCTCTGCTATCAGCTCAAACAACCACATGTGCCTCGTACACCTCCTTCATTACCACCGTGTACACTTCCAATGCCATCCTGCATGTGCGTATGCATCCAGCCCAGCTTGAGTCGGGATATATGCACAACAAAGAAACAAGAACAGAGAATCAATGGTTATGCGCTGGCTTACCAGGGTGAGAATAGTAAAGAGATCACAAAGCCTCATAGAGAAACAAGAATCATGAATAAGTGGTGATGCGCTGCCTTACCGGGCAAGAACGGTAAAGAGATCACAAAGCCTCAGATTGGGTAGCATCAACCTCCTCAAAACCATTCTCCATAAAAGGTAATTACCTAATTACATTTGGCAAACCTGGCCTTAGAGTATTAGAAAAACCATGCATATAAAAGTATACTTGACAACGTGCAAGTCCAACTGGATCAACGAAGTAGCAGACAATGAGTGTCACCACTGCTTATATGCCTCAGTTTATAAATAAGAAAATAGACAACCATAACAAGAATGGTAATCATCACTGCATTATACCTAATGCCTCAGATCAATAGGAAGAGAACATAGAGATCATCAAAAGAATAGTAATCATAGCCGCATATGCCAAATGCATGAGATCAGTAAGAATGGAGAGGGCATGGAAAGAATGGTAATCGTCACTGCATATTAGCATCTTAAGAGCAGTTAGTAGAACAAGCAAAATCAAGCCATACATATGCAAAACGAAATCGGAGCAGCAGAGATACAAAATCTATGGATTGAATGAAGGAGATGAAGGGCATTGTTCCTCACTGTAGCATCGGTACAACTTCAGGAAGGAACAAATGAAGAAGTGCATGGATTCAAGCTTACAGTTCACACCTGAGAAAGGGAAGTGAGAATGGACATAACCACCAATAGATCTCACTTAGATCTTGTGGCAAGAAGTCATAGAACCGTTCATTATTTAGCTACCAAATGGAACTTTCAAAAGTACATTCATGGATGGCTCACTCGCTTATATGACTCACTATGTATTGATATCAAGTATATAGCACTGGCTGAGCTGAAATGACTTGCTTGATCATGTCTAAGATTGCAAGCAAAGATTAGACTTTGATATAACAATGATCAGAATGACGTCTCACTCTATTTATATATAACAATGTAAACTATGTTCTGCATGGCATCTCAGGCCCTGAAGAAACAGCATCTCCTGATCTCCATTATTTCTATCCAGCAGGACAAGAAATATTGCTGCTCTCAGCTCACTTTCTAAGTTTTGCTCCAGTGAAGAGTAGGAAAGATACCTAGACCAAGGGAAAAGCAAAATAGTGATGTTGACGGATCATCAATCATCAAGTAGCAAAGAGGATCATGCCCTTCATCGTCGTTTCATCAAAGGCACATATCTAAACATGAGCCAAAACTTGGGTAATACAGTCCAAACTACTAAGCACCTTCTTCCTTGTCAATGCCTAGGTAGAAACCTGTGCTGTAGTAAGTAGTATCGACCAAGAAAACCTTATGTTCCCTTAACGCATTTGCATTTACAGAACAATTAACAGCACCTGAGATAATTGTTTTGCTGAAGAAACACACATGTTTATTCTGTTGAAGAAAACACCTGAACAACCCAAATTCTTAAAGTGCATGGAGAATTATCATGTGTCTGTGTATGTAGCACCTACTGGCATAGGAAGCACAGGTAAAACTGTAATTGCCGAATTGGTAAATTCCTAAATCTTTTCACGTGGATTTAAAAAAAATTAAAAATGTGTCAGGAAGACGTCAATTCACCTAGCAGACATTGCGTCAATCTAATTAGGGATTTGTATGTGGCCTCCTAAGAGAGCTGGTGCGAAATCCGTTGGACATCTCTATCCAGCCATAACATATCAATACAGGGCAAATAGGATCAAGAGTAAGCAGGATGCACCCGCATGAAGTAGGGATGCAGTTACTAGGCTCAGGAGTCGGCGGGGCTGTCACGGATGGGGCGGACGACGCCGTAGAAGCGGGAGCTGGTGTTGAGAATCCACGGAGCCGACGCAACGTCGCGCATCTTGTCCTGGGAGGCGGCGCGAGGAGTAGCGTGTAGAGGAGGCCGCCGCTCGTTTCCGCGGCTCCGCGGAACCCACCTCATGCCACATCGGAGGAGGCGGGCCGGCTTCCCCACGCCGCCGCAGTTGCCGCTCCCGCTCTCCTCCGCAAAGCAGTGCTGTAGATATGGCCATGGAGAAGGATGACCAGGAGAGAGGGAGTATGTGTTCGATTGAGAATAGAATCTTCGGGTCCGAGGCCGCTCCAGCGCTGGATGCTCCCACCCACCAAGCGTCCAAGTCGTATGGAAGCATGGTCGAAGGGTCCACCCGCCAGCGATAACAGTCGTGTTAGCCGCGCTTGGTCGTTGGAGGCTTCGAGGGACGCCCGTGCGAGAGCCCTGCCACGCGTCTGACGCGCGAGGACGTCCGCAGCCCCGTGAATCGCTCTGGTGGATCGTCTTATAAAGGATCCTGATTGGGCCAAAGTCTATCTAGTTGGGTTTTGATTATTCTCTGACTGCGTTTTTTACGAGACTGTTTTTTGTTGGTAGTTTGAGATTCGATCACTCGCATGCACACCGGTCCCTCTTGGGCCAAATGCTGATTTTCCAGTGCTGCAATATGCAGATGACACATTGACCATTCTAGAGGGAGAGCCTAGACAAGTTCATTTCCTCAAATCAATCATCAACACTTTCTCTGAGGCTACAGGGCTTATGGTCAATTTTTAGAAATCCCTGATGCTACCAGTTAACTTGTCTGAAGAAAAGTTAGACCTCCTTGCAAGAACTTTCGCCTGCTCCAAAGGCACTCTACCCTTCACTTACTTGGGGAGGCCTTTAGGTTTGACAAAGCAAGAGTCCAGGATTTCCTACCTCTAGTCACCATGTGTGAGAGAAGATTATCAAGCATCTCCTCATTTCTAAATCAAACTGGTAGGCTGGAATTAACCAATGCAGTTTTCACCTCTCTTCCAACCTTCTTCATGTGTTCACTAGAGCTACCAAAAACCGTTATCAAGCAAATAGATAAATTTACAAAACATTGTCTATGGACAGGGGTTGATATCAATGCTAGGAAGCCCCCAAAGGCTGCCTGGGAGATGGTTTGTAAACCAAAAGAGGAGGGAGGACGGGGAGTCATCGATATAAAAAGGCAGAATGAGGCTCTGCTAATGAGATAAGTTTTTCAACAAACAAGATATACCCTGGGTTAATCTCATCTGGGACAGATACTATGGAAATAGGAAATTGCCAAATCATATAAAGAAAGACTCCTTCTGGTGGAGGGAAAATCTGAAGAATCTTCCAAAGTTCAAAGAATTAATAGTGATAGAAGTGAAAGATGGTTCAACAATAATGCTTTGGCATGACAAGTGGTGTTCTCAAGTCTGGAAAGAAAGGCTGTCTGAATTATACTCCTTTCTTAAGAATAATTTTATTTCAGTAAGGCTGCTATGGAGATAGAAGAAGTATCTCAGTTGTTTCATCTGCCAGTTTCTGAAATTGCTTTTGATCAGTTACAAAGAGTGCAACAAGAGTTTGAAGTACTGCATCTTAATGAGGACAAAGATATCTCGAAATATATTTGGGGAGCTAAGTTTCAGTCTTCAAGAGGATATAAAGAACCTCTGGGGCACCGGCATGTCCATGTATTTTCAAGTGGTTATGGGAATGCTACTACCAACCCAAACATAAAGTTTTCTTTTGGCTAGTGATCAAGGATAGATTTTCTGAAAAGGAAAAACATGGCTATAGACTCATATGACTGTGTGCTTTGCAATGAAAATGTTGAAGAAACAGTTGAGCATCTGCTCCTCCATTGCAGTTTTGCCAATCAATGCTGGAACATTCTGAACCTGAATATCCCTAGTAACTCCAACGTTATGGATTCTGTGGTTCATCTCAGAAGCGTACTTCACTCTCAATTCTTCATGACAGTGGTAATTCCAATGAGTTGGACCATTTGGACAGCAAGAAATGATCTAATTTTCAAAGGGATCCCTCCAAATTTGGGAAGATCCAGGAGTTTATTTTGCAAAGAACTCATGCTGCTGAAGCATCGAGTTAAGCCTTCAATGTCAGCCATCTTTGATCAATGGGTCATAAGTCTGGTGTTTCATTTTCTTTGTTTCCTTTTTTGTTTCTTGAGTGAAACTCTGGCTGCCTGTAATCTTTTCTGAATTTATTTAATGCTTTTTCTGTAGGGGCCTTTTGCCCCTCCAGTTCCCTTTTAAAAAAAATTCTCTCAACACCATCCATGACAACAATAGGTCCACACATGTGAAATTAAAACAATTGCAATTCATACACTTCTAACAATGTGACATTGTAAATGGTTGAGATAATTAACAGAGTGGGGCATTTGGCTGGGTCGTTTTCACATTTGCAGAGACGTCTTCCGTGGATGCCCCTCTATTAACTAAAAAGAGATTGCCTTCAAAAATTGTTTTTTTAGCAATGAATGCCGACATGGCTCGAAATCTTTTCTAATCATGCTACCATGAATACGTTTCAAACGAATTTAACAACAACAAAAATAAATTACATATGGAGTTGCATTGTGATACTATGCAAGGCACAGCGCGAATAATATACGAAACAACTTCATTTGGCAAACTGTTAATCGGATAATAAAAGTTTGCAAGATAGTAGTAATAGTCGCCACACTATTGCGAACCGTTTAAACACAAGCACTTTTTAATAGATTTGGCTAGCATTCACCGAGCACAAAATACCATAAGGCTAGGCCCTCTTCGCTTGTCTTATGAGCCGTACTTTTTTAGCGAAGGAACAACGTTTTTCTCTCACAACAAATCAGCCAACGGTACTTTTCAGCCTGGCTTTTCAGTGAAGTGAATAGGGTAGTGGGTATTAGGTTGGCATGCATACATACCCCTCACTACCAGAGACGGGATAATTCCTGACGGTTTTATATAAACCGACAGGAATTGGGTATGTTCTTATCGGGCTGGAAAAGACCGACAGGATAGACCTCAACTATTCCTGTCGGTTGTTGATGCACCGTCAGGACTTAGAAAAACTGTTAGGAACTGCAAAAGAATCCTGTTGGTTGCAAGAAAACCTACAGGAATAGTTTTCCTGTCGGCCGGCAAACCAACGGGAACTCACTTTCATCCGCACAATGGGAACCAAAGCCGTTGCGCGTGGGTGGGTCGGGTCACTCCGAACTCAGAAAATCCGCTCGTGGACCTGCACTACTGGGCCTGTGCCCCCACCCTCCCAAAACCGTAAATCCATTCTATCCGCTCCCCACCCTACCCATTCTATCGTGCACCCCTTCCCGTTGCCGCCACTGCTAGTGCGCCCCTGCCCCTGCACCGCGAACCGCGCCGCCGCCACCGGTAGGGCCTCGCCCCCACACCGGCCTCCACTCACCCCACGCCGCCGCTTCCAAGTCCCAAGGATTCCTCCCATCACTTTTCTAATTCTAATAAAAGAATCGGTAGAGCAGTTTCGCTTAGCTAAGTCAACCACACCAAGGTTTTGGTCACTGATAAATAGGAATATCGGATATATCGGAAATTTATCGGCGATAGAAATAAAATTTCGAAAAAAAAGACAAAAACGACTCATTTTGTTCAGGAAAGCACATAGATCATTTCTAAACAATCTAACATAAAAAACTAAATAAAACATATTATCAATTGCTTATTTAATGAGGACGGCAATGACATGGCTGGAGTGTGCCGAGTGTGTTGCGGTGGTGGCAACTTGAACTTAGAAGAGAAGGGGAGAGAAAATGAAACATGGATTAAGGTTAGAGTATTGGGTGGGCTTCGGCGTCTATTTAGATGACAAAATTTAAAAATATAAAATTTCGGATGATAGAGGAAAAATTTCGGACCCAGCTAGTAAACGGGATATCTCGGAAATTTTGGATTCTATCGGCCGATATTTTTTTCCCTGGACCACGCAGCCTCAAATGTGTAAACATTTTCTGTCGTTCTGTTATGTTTTCCTTCGTTGTCCTCTGGTTTATCTTCAAAGTAGGCTTGTTGTTTGCAGTTTTAGAGTGGTGGTTTAGTTGTGGTCACGCCCTATGATTTTTGTACTTCATAATTTCTTCGAATGATGAAGACTTGGAAAATCTATTGCCGGACTTTATAATCGCAAAACGAATTACAGTCACTTATAACAGATTTAGGTAGCATTGGCTGATCTCATAATGTCATAGGAAAGCTAGTACATTTACACGATGGCATGTAGACATGCCACGTCTATGACCCTACCTTCTCCCTGAGCTCATCAAGGATCGATGGAAACTTTAGCATTAGCTGAGCAAAACCATAGGTTAACACAGCCTTCCTGAAGTTCTTCTCTTCTAAGAAAAATTCAATGCACTTCTTTTTCAGCTTGGGGCAGTTGTATGTTTCATCACACATCAGAGTGGTAGCTACTGTATCCACTGATATTTCATCCCACAGCTTTTTGGCACACATAATCTTCAGGCGATCCAATGCGAACCGGTCAGCGGCAGCGAGCAAGTCCTGAAACATCTCATGTGGAGAGTCTCCGAGCTCAGCTTCTTCTTTTTTTTTTTTTTTTTGCGATGAAAGAAGAATTATATTATATGATAGCTGGATACATCAACACGTTACAAGCACTCTGGATTACAAAATAGTATCCACACTGTGAATAGCACAACTCAAAACAGCTTCTTCAGGACAAGCATCGGTGTACATGAACCTAAGCATGACTTTGAACGTCGCCGGCACGATGTCATGCAAGGTGATGGATGGCATCTTGGCGTCCGCCATGGAGCCCAGGAGTTGTGCCTTGAAGACCGGCGAGCGGGCAGCAAGCACAGCCCGGTGAGCTGGGAACTTCTCGCCGTCGACGACGAATGAAACATCGGATCCATCAGTGCAGTCCAGCAGGTGGCCGAGCTGGCGTCCCATGTCCGATGGCGGCACCTCGAGGGGGTCTTCATGAACAACTTTGACCCCGCACATAATGATGAATGAGCCACTAGTCACATAGAGCGATTCGAGGATGCTTCGCTTCACAAAGTTAGGCTAGGCCATCCCCTGCCGTTGGTGTCGCTGCCCTTATTTGGTGGGAAAACGTGCACGAACCAGCTTCTATGGGATGAAGATGGAGTGCCGTCTTTGTTCATGACGAAGGCCTCAAAGATAGCTTTGGCATCTTTAGGCCCTCTGCAGTGTATAGCTTAAGTGGTGCCAACGAGGAGAGAGAAAATCTGAGCACCGCTCTATACACTGCAGCAACCGATGCCGGTGCTTGAAATTTCTAGAGTGCTCCGCTGCCTGCTTCTGCCTTGTGAATTAAATAATCAAAGCTGGATGCTTTTACCTAGTACTCCGTACATCAGATAGATTGATGTAGTATTTTATATGAGTGCTTTTTTCGTTTGTGGGACCAAGAGTGATACTTGCACACTGTGGCTTATCGAAAAAAAATTTCACGCACTGCTAGTATGCTGTGGAGGGTCTTAGATTCGCTCATATGCAGAGAGATAGATAAGTACTTACGTTTTCCTGTTTCTTGTACCCACGCGGGTAGCAGGTGATCCTCTTGAGGTGCCCTGTCATGAACCTTAGTTCAGTGTGGGTTGGGGGATAACCATTGTCAGGAGGAAGGCCGGGCAAAGTCGGCGTGAAGAGAGACTAGAGCATTTGGGGGAATTGGATTCGGGGCAAGGTTTTACCCCTCAACGCCCTGTTGTTGAATGAGGAATTGGGAGATAGAATTGTTTTGTTATTGCTTACCCCAAATGAGAGCTGATACATAGATATATAGGCACTTGGCCTGGTAAATAAAAGGGCTCCATAACTCCTCATAAATCCCCTAATTCTTGCCTTCTTTGCATGCTGCGCATGCTGCTCCTTGATTGCTGCTGGCGCCATCTTCTCCTTTGATTGCTGCTGACGCCATCTGGGCGTTAGTTACCATGCAGCCGATCACCATGCAACCCCCGGCTGGCCCACATGACATCTCTCCCCCCTTTCGGAGCAGCTCGCCCACGAGCTGCCACAGACCTACTTGACGCGACCTAGGGTTAAGCTTTTTACAACTCGTCTTATACCTTTGTTATTTAAAACGAAAATATGACATAAAGTTGGACTGCAACTATGTCCTCCAGGATCCCATGGAAATGGCCCAACAACGAGCTTCATGTGGGCTGAAAAGTGGAGGATGTAGCAGCCAACCAATCCGCTGGGTGCTTGAACAGATGAGGCGGCCGCTGCAGTTCTTGGCACATATTGAACCGCCGTCGGTGCCTGCCACTGCATTGCGCTGGTTGTTGCTGGGAGGCCCCATACCTGGACCTCTTCAGGAAGTATAGGCGAGCTCGAGTGGTCGAACTAGCAGGCTGTGATTTGCCAATGCCACTGCACTGTGTTGAGCTCCATGCGCCTCGTCCGCACCATGCGACGGACAAGAAAGCCTCGCACTGCTGCTTGCAGGTGCACCGCTACCTACTCCTCCGATGATTGCCACGTGATGGCCCTGGAGCTAACAGCCAGACATTTCTCCCCATGGAGAGTCTGTAGCAACCGGCGTGCTAGGAGTCCACGCGCCGCGGCCTGTATGCGTACAGCCACCAGACGTCTGTGATTTGATCTCTCGATCTGATCTCCGAGTTGGAGGAGCTGTGCCACTAGGCGATCCAGCAACTCAGAGGAGTGATGATGCCCATCTATGAGGATGCGGAAGTCGTTGGCAGCAGAAGCCATGGGATTAGGATCAAAACCGAAACAAGCGGATGCCAGATGTCATGAACCTTAGTTCATTGTGGGTTGGGGGATAACCATTGCCAGGAGGAAGGCCGGGCAAAGTCGGCGTTAAGGGAGACTAGAGCATTTGGGGGAATTGGATTTGGGGTGAGGTTTTACCCCTCAGCGCCCTGTTGCTGAATGGTTAATTGGGAGATAGAAATGTCTTGTTATTGCTTACCCCAAATGAGAGTTGATACATAGATATATAGGCACTTGGCCTGGTAAATAAAAGGGCTCCATAACTCCTCATAAATCCCCTAATTCTTGCCTTCTTTGCATGCTACGCATGCTGCTCCTTGATTGCTGCTGGCGCCATCTTCTCCTTTGATTGATGCTGGCGCCATCTGGGCGCTAGTTACCAGGCAGCCGATTACCATGCAACCCATGAACCTTAGTTCATTGTGGGTTGGGGGGATAACCATTGCCAGAAGGAAGGCTGGGCAAAGTCAGCGTGAAGGGAGACTAGAGTATTTGGGGGAATTGGATTCGGGGCGAGGTTTTACCCCTCAGCGCCCTGTTGTTGAATGGGGAATTGGGAGATAGAATTGCTTTGTTATTGCTTACCCCAAATAAGAGTTGATACATAGATATATAGGCACTTGGCCTGGTAAATAAAAGGGCTCCATAACTCCTCATAAATCCCCTAATTCTTGCCTTCTTTGCATGCTGCGCATGCTACTCCTTGATTGCTGCTGGTGCCATCTTCTCCTTTGATTGCTGCTGGCGCCATCTGGGCGCTAGTTACCATGCAGCCGATCACCATGCAACCCCCGGCTGCCCCACATGACATCTCTCCCCCCTTTCGGAGCAGCTCGCCCACGAGCTACCACAGACCTTCTTGACGCGACCTAGGGTTAAGCTTTTTACATCCCGTCTTATACCTTTGTTATTTGAAATGAAAATATGACATAAAGTTGGACTGCAACTATGTCCTCCTGGATCCCATGGAAATGGCCCAACTGCGAGCTTCATGTGGGCTAAAAAGTGGAGGATGTAGCAGCCAAACAGTCCGCTAGGTGCTTGAACAGATGAGACGGCCGCTGCAGTTCTTGGCACAGATTGAACCACCGTCGGTGCCTGCCACTGCATTGCGCTAGTTGTTGCCAGGAGGCCCCATACCTGGACCTCTTTAGGAAGTATAGGGGAGCTCGAGTGGTCAAACCTGTAGGCTGTGATTTGCCAATGCCACTGCACTGTGTTGAGCTCCATGCGCCTCGTCCGCACCATGCGCCGGACAAGAAAGCCTCGCACTGCTGCTTGCAGGCGCACCGCTGCCTGCTCCTCCGATGATTGCCACGTGATGGCCCTGGAGCTAATAGCCGGACGTTTCTCCCCCACGGAGAGTCTGTAGCAGCCGGCGTGCCAGGAGTCCACGTGCCGCGGCCTGTATGCGTACAACCACCAGACGTCTGTGATTTGATCTCTCGATCTGATCACCGAGTTGGAGGAGCTGTGCCACTAGGCGATCCAGCAACTCAGAGGTGTGACGATGCCCATCTATGAGGATGCAGAAGTCGTTGGCAGCAGAAGCCATGGGATTAGGATCGAAACCGAAACAAGCGGATGCCAGATGTCATGAACCTTAGTTCATTGTGGGTTGGGGGATAACCATTGCCAGGAGGAAGGCCGGGCAAAGTCGGCATTAAGGGAGACTACAACATTTGGGGGAATTGGATTTGGGGTGAGGTTTTACCCCTCAGCGCCCTGTTGTTGAATGGGGAATCGGGAGATAGAAATGTCTTGCTATTGCTTACCCCAAATGAGAGCAGATACATAGATATATATAGGCACTTGGCCTGGTAAATAAAAGGGCTCACGAAATTCAAGAAGTAACGGACCAAGAATCATGTCGACCAAAGATGGACCCGAACGGGCTCCGGAGCAGGCCGCCCGGTCTCCCCTGTGGGCCGTCCAGCCCACCACAGTGGCCCCTCACTTCGTGCTTCGTCCATAGTTAGGTTTGCGGCCCATATGTTCTATTTTCACATGTTATACTTTCTGTTTTGAACCGAATTGAAAATCCTTAGATAAAACAACTTAAAACCTAAGGAAAGATTATTTCAGTCGTGACTAAAAGATAGACTCACATAATACTTTTCCTAGAAGCCATGCTACTACTAGGAACTTATTATTAGGGACCTCATGTTACTTAAGTTGTTGTGGAATGAGATATAGTAGAATAATGAGAACTTGATTCTTGATGTCTTGTTATTAGAGAATTTTATTTCAAAAAGATAAAATGAGTAGCTACACCTCTCCTTTGTGGTAAGCAATGTCCTACTGTTGACGGTAGATAAGTGTCAATTTTAACCGTCAACGAAGCATAGTAAAGGACCTAAAACATATTTACCACTTAGATATAGGGGGTCTACTGACATAATTCCACAAGTTTTAATGAATATCTTTTTCTGCAGGGTGTCAGCTAAAAAGAACAAAGGGAGGTCCACATGTCAGGTTTACATAGGGACAAAGGGGCTACACATAACTTTTCTGGAATGTGGAAGGTATGAGAAGACTCTAGAAATAAACGGGAGGCGAAATAGGCCCGGAAGTGGGGCGCCCGCCCCCCTCCTTGGGCGCCCGCCCTAGTGGCTCAGCCAATCAGGCTCCATCTCGTGGATCCTGCCTCCACCACCTTTGAGGATCAATAAAAAGTCATTGATCAAGGTCGGTTTGATCCGACGAGTGTGGTGCTTCCTAGAGGGCTATATAAGCAAGGCCCCTAGCCCCTGGAGGAGGCATCCCTTAAACCCTAATTCATTTTCTCTAGTTAGGATCAACTGAGAGGGGTCCCTCGAATGGATCTCCTCTCCATAGCTAGCCATCAAGAGAAGATTAATCCTCATTAGGATCTAGTCTTAGCAAAATAGAGAGATAGAGAGCGAGGAAAGAGTTGGAGGTGGTGCCGGCATATCGGTGCTCCCTCTCTGGCTTGTACTTTGATAGATTCAGGCTTCTCTGAGTCTACATCTGGGATACTTCTGGTAATTGATCTTTATTCAAGTATTTATCTTACTCTTTTGTTCATTGGTTCACAGTTCTTATGATTGCTCTAGTTCTTGTTAGCGCTCTGAATTAGAGTAGTAATTGTTAGCATAAGAGTGATGCTTAGGCTGTCGGTTACCTGTGTTTGTGCCCTATTCTCTGGTTGTGTGGTAGTTACGGGAGGTGACAGCCTCATCCACACCGAATTGAGTAGGTTCTTAAATTAGTAGGACCATAGTCGCACCGGTAGAGTTATCCTTTGTGGTGCTTTCCCGTCTAGCGGCGTCCCGAAGTGAACGTTAGAAGGACATTTGAATCATAACCTTGCCTTACATAGGACCATTACTATAGGAATCCTCTCTACCCATCATATCTTAAACCTTGATTGCTACCGTTGGATAAACTAGTTGTTTGGCGATCCACACATGTTTCCCTGTGGATACAATATTTAAAACCCTCCAGGTGAAAGCTACAACGGTATCCGTGCGCTTGCGGATTTATATGTGTGCGTTAAAAATACTAACAAGCTTTCTGGCGCCGTTACCGGGGAAATGGTTGCTGTGATTTGTCAAACCACATTTGTCCTTGTATCTTTCCTTTTCAAGCATGGATAACATCACTTCTATCGATCAATATGCTGCTCCACGGGTGCCCAACTAGAGCCACCAGAATCTTCCAAACCTATCCTCACACCTGGCTATGAGATGGATCTGTGCTTAATAAATATGGTCCAGGACCATTCATTCTCAGGAGAAGATAAAACCCATACACATACCTATAGGAATTTGAGCTAATTTGTGCATGCTTGCAAATTGAAGGCATGTCACATGAAACATTAAGGTGGAAGCTATTTCCGTTCTCTTTAATGGGAAAAGCTAGACACTGGTATTCCTGAACCGTAGGGAGTGTACAGGGAGATTAGGGAACTTTACGCTCTAGATTTTGCTTACATTTCTTTCCCATTCTCTCTGTGGTTAAACTTCGAACAAAGGTTCTAACTTTTGAATAAGAAGAAAAAGAATCTCTTGGTGCGGCTTGGGCACGTTTTAATGACTTAGTCAATTGTGGCTCTGACCTTTGCATTCAAGACCAAATGCTCTTGCAACACTTTTATGTGGGTCTTAGTGGAGAAACCACACAACTTCTTGATACATCCTCTGGAGGCTCTTTCTTGCATCTCTCTGCTAGTGAAGGGAGAGAAATCCTTACAAAAATCCTTGAAAACACTCCTTACACTAGCATTCTCGATGATCCCCCAGAAGACGTAGTTGAGATATATCCTGAGGAAGAACCTATGATAGTTGAGCCTGAACCTTTAGCTACTCCACTTGAAGCCTCAACTATCCTCCAAGTTCTTGAACCGCCAAAGGAGGAAAAAATTCCACTTTCGGAAGACATGTTTAAGTTCAAGGAGTATCTTTTCTCCAATTTTGGAAACACCTCGAATTATTCTGCAATTAGGAAGTCTTCGGCACCGTCTGCACCTAACCAGCACCTTTCTGATCCAACCGAAGATAAGTTCCTTAAAGAAAATGTGAAGGAGTTGACAATAATCATAAGTAATGATTGGTTGAGAGAATCCGAGCTTTCGCATGGTCGTCTAGATTCTCCTTCTACCTCTATTAGTTGTTAGATTCATCAAACCTCCTTCAATGCTACTTATAATCCAGTTGTAGGATTTAATATCATGTCTAAATATTTTGCACATACACTTTTTGAAGACATGAAATTAACTCCAACAACCAAGCTTCTAAAAAGTCTCTCAGGCCAAATCCTTCCTAGTGAAGGAATCTTTCACCTCATCCCTATCAAAGTACACGAAACCAAGGTGTACCTTAGTTTCTATATTTTTGATACTTGGGAATTCAACCTTTTGATTGGGCATCCAATAGAGAGACTTATCCATGAAGGAAGAAAGGGGAGTGTAAATGTACATCTTGGGAAAAGCTTAAATCTTTCCATTCCTATCACCCAATCACTCCACACCAAGATGGAGTTAAGCCCCGAGCAAGAACCAATGGAGGAGATAATGGCAATGTCTTTCCTAGAATCATCCGACAAAGATCTCGAAGAAGTCGCCAAAGATTTCATCAAAGAAATAGAACAACTGCGAAATCCTTTACCTTTGGATGTAACTCAGGAACCTCCAAAATCCCCCATTGAGCTAAAATCCCTTCCTTCAGGATTGAAATACGCTTTTCTAAATGACAACAAGGAGTCTCCTATGATAATTAGTGATAAACTTTCTGAATACGAGACCATCCGACTCCTTACTATTTTAGAAAAGCATCATTCTGCTTTTGGCTACTCACTCCAAGACCTCAAGGGGATTAGTCCTGCTCTTTGCACTCATCGCATCCCTATAGACCTAGCTTATACACCATCTAGGGAGCCCCAACGTAGGCTTAATAATGCGATGAGGGATGTTGTTAAGAAAGAGGTTTTGAAACTCCTACATGTAGGGATAATCTATCTCGTGCCACATAGTGAGTGGGTAAGCCCGGTGCAAGTTGTACCCAAGAAAGGGGTATGACAGTGGTAAAAAATGAGAGAAATGAATTGATCCCACAATGAACCATCACTGGATGGTGGATGTGCATTGATTACCGAAAATTTAACAAGGCACCAAAGAAATATCACTTCCCGTTACCCTTCATTGATGAGATGCTAGAACGGCTTGCAAAGCACTCTTTCTTTTGTTTCCTTGATGGGTATTCTGGTTACCATCAAATCCCGATCCATCATAATGACCAAAGCAAAACCACTTTCACTTGTCCCTATGGAACTTATGCCTATCGTAGGATGTCTTTTGGTCTGTGCAATGCTCCAGCCTCGTTCCAAAGGTGCATGATGTCTATATTTTCTGATATGATAGAGAAAATCATGGAAGTTTTTATGGATGACTTTTCTATTTATGGAAAAACTTTTGATGATTGCTTAGAAAACCTAGACAAGGTTTTGCAAAGATGTATGTAAAAGCACTTAGTCCTTAATTGGAAAAAATGTCATTTTATGGTTAGAGATGGCATAGTGCATGGACACTTGGTGTCCGAACGTGGGATTAAGGTAGATCGTGCAAAGATAGAAGTGATAGAGAATTTGCCTCCTCCCACAAACATCAAAGGGGTACAAAGTTTTCTTGGTCATGCGGGGTTCTATAGACTTTTATGAAAGACTTTTCTCACATTGCTAGACCCCTCACAAATTTGCTAGCCAAGGATGCTCCCTTTGAGTTTGATGATAAGTGTTTAGATGCTTTTCATATTCTTAAGAAAGCACTCATCTCTGCACCAATCATTCAACCCCCTGATTGGTCACTACCTTTTGAAATCATGTGTGATGCTAGTGATTATGCTGTGGGGGCAGTTTTGGGTCAAACAAAGGATAGAAAGCATCATGCAATTGTTTATGCTAGTAAAACTCTTTCAGGACCTCAACTTAATTATGCAACAACTGAAAAAGAGCTCCTGGTTGTTGTTTTTGTTGTTGATAAGTTTAGATCTTACTTAGTAGGAGCTAAGGTGATTGTTCATACTGATCATGTTGCTTTGAAATACCTGCTCACTAAGAAAGATGCTAAACCACGACTTATAAGATGAATTTTGTTACTTCAAGAATTTGATTTAGAAATAAAAGATAAAAAGGGAGTAGAAAATTCTGTAGCCGATCACTTGTCCAGGATGCAGTTTGAAAATCCACAGGAATTGCCCATCAATGACTACCTACGAGACGATATGCTCTACAAGGTCGCGAGCGTCAACCCATAGTACGCAGATATTGTCAATTTTATGGTTGCAGGTTATGTACCACCAGGAGAGAACAAACGTAAGCTCATTCAAGAAAGTCATCTCCACATATGGGATGAATCATACCTCTTCCGAGTCTGTTCTGATGGTCTACTCAGAAGATGTGTACCAACGGAAGAAGGAATCAAGATCATTGAAAGATGCCATTCATCACCAGATGGAGGACATTATGGGGCATTCCGCACTTATGCAAAAATCTGGCAATGTGGATTTTTTCTGGCCAACCATGTATGAAGACAAAAAAAATTTATCCAGAGATGTGGAGCATGTCAGAGGCATGGGAACATAAATACACGAGATGCCATGCCACTCACTAACAATCTCCAGATAGAACTCTTTGATGTCTAGGAAATCGACTACATGGGACCATTTCCAAAATCCAAGCAGTGTGAATACATCTTAGTGGCGGTTGACTATGTTTCAAAGTGGGTTGAAGCTCTACCATGTCGAGCTACAGATTCCACTCACGCCAAGAGGATGTGTGCAGAAACTATCTTTCCACGCTTTGGAGTTCCACGCATGGTGATTAGTGATGGAGGTTCTCACTTCATTGATAGGAAGTTTCAACGCTTCTTACACAATCATGGGGTCTATCACAATGTTGCGACACCAAACCATCCTCAAACAAGTGGGCAAGCAGAAACATCAAACAAGCAGATCAAGAACATTCTACAAAAGACTATCAATGAGATGAGGACAGGCTAGAAGGACAAGCTTCATGGAGCACTATGGACTTACAGAACAGCCTACAAAACACCTCTTGGAATGTCACCATACCAGCTGGTCTACGGGAAGACATGCCACTTACCTGTCGAGCTAGAATTCAAGGCACACTAGGCCATAAAGAGATGGAACATGGATTTTGAAGAAGCTGGGGAGAAAAGAAAAATGCAACTCTCTGAGCTCAAGGAATGGCGAGAAAAGGCATATCATAATGCAAAGATCTACAAAGACAGGACAAAGAGGTGGCATGACAAAAGATTGAAGAAGAAGGAATTCAAACCAGGTGATAAGGTGTTACTATTCAACTCTAGAGTAAAGTTGTTCGGACATGGAAAACTACGAAGTAAATGGGAAGGACCATTCAAGGTAATTGAAGTAGCATCACATGAAGTGGTCACGCTTCAAAACGATGAAGGTAAACTTTTCAAGGTAAATGGCCAACGTCTAAAAGTTTTTCTTGATGCATAATTACCAGAAAAAGAATTAGACATAGTTAATTATATAGAATTTGAAATTAGTAAAAGCAAGAAAAAGGTTACCATGCTAAATTCTGCATAGAAATCATGGGCAACACTCTAGACAATTAATGCTTAATTTCCTAACCCTTAATCTATTTCACGAGTTTTGTTGTCTATTTGAGTTGTGCAGGAGTTATTAAGAAGAGATGACAAGTAAGTAGATGTTCTATGCACTAGTGGAGCACTATCTCAATAATCATCAATCAGTGCTCCACTAGAGGAAGTACATCTTCACTGCCAGTCTGCTACACTGTAAGATCGAACGACTACATCAACATCTAGCTTGGGGGAGAGCACCCC
This sequence comes from Saccharum hybrid cultivar R570, assembly GCA_038087645.1. Lineage (NCBI taxonomy): Eukaryota > Viridiplantae > Streptophyta > Magnoliopsida > Poales > Poaceae > Saccharum > Saccharum hybrid cultivar. The sequence goes on along the minus strand of JAQSUU010000635.1, from coordinate 1,543,500 downwards.
CTTGTATCCAGCTAAGTATTTTCTTTCCTCAACTTTACTTTATTCCTTACAAGTTTTCTTAATTTGTAATAATAATGGTCTAAAATAACTAAAGCAAAATAAAAAGGGTGTGTCTAGTTTACTTATTTTTGTTCTTAAAAGAGTTGTTAATAAAAGAGGACTCTCTAAGTAATCTCTCGCATGGAAATAATGAATAGTTGCTCTGTCATAATTCCTTTCAAGTACCTAGTTTTCAACCTTGAACTCTCTCAAGTTTTGGACACAACTGTTTTGATCTAAGATTTGCTCTGAACTTGAAACTTGTGGGTAGCAAATGCTTGATCTATGTCTAGATAGTTGGCGGATATGATATGAGAAGGTTTGAGATGTTGTTTATCTTGTTCCTAAAGATACTAGAGTTCTAGAGATTTTATCATTTGAAAATATAAAATGTTGCATGATGAGTTCTTGTATGACGAGAGCTTGAATTCCTACCACAACCATATATATAAGCTTGTTAGACTAGGAAAACTTTCACTCATCTTTACTGCTTGTAAGCATTGAGTGTGGTCAAGCTGTGTCGATCCTTAGGGATTGGTCATGCGGTTAAAATCAAGATCACGCACACTCCACCCATATATGCTACTTCTACCCTAGAAGTACGTATCCACATACTTTCTATTTTAGACACATCTCAAAATTGTTCTACTCCTACACTGGGAGTGAGCATAAAAATTTTTCCCCTTCATCCGTTGCTAGCCCCTTTTGTTACGTAATAAAGCTCCAAGTATCCCTTTTACTACTACCTCTATCCATATATCCAAAAGGAGGCTTGGGTGCTCTGAAAAAAAGAGAAAAGAGAGAGGAAAAAGAAAAATAAAAGAAAGAGAACAAATGTCCCAACATAGAGAGATTTTGAGCAGCCCAAGTTCTTTCTAAAAGTCTTCAAAGATCAAGAGAGGTGTGTATTTCTTCAAAAGAGCAAAAGTAAAATTAGGTATTCACCATTATCATCCCTTTATCCCTTCATTTCTACTTACATCTATCATCATCACCATTTGCCACTATCACCATTATCCACTCAAACCATATACGTAGGACCACACACATGCACATCTTGATTTGACTATATGGCTGGACTCATTCCTCTGGATCCATGGTTTGAATGTACAATAGATGTTTGCAAGTATGTATTAGCTGTCTCCCCACCTATGAGCTCCACATAAGCTTGTTAATTATAGGATGAGATAGAGAAGGCATATACCATTAATGCCTTAGTAAGGATCCACAAATACCACAATGAGGGACTTGAGAGGGTCATACAAAGGAATCTCTGAGTTTTATTTGAAAATCTTGCAAAACTCCGGAATAATAGTTGATCAAAGAGCTTGAAACATGGCGCTTGACTTAACCGTTCTGTCTTTCAACTACTCAAGACCCAAGTGACGGCTACAAGCCCCATGGTGGAAGGTAATATGGGTAAGTTTGAAAGTCAGAATAGTTCACTCTAATTCAGAGGAAAGTTCTTGTTTGAACACATGTGTACTTTTGAGGCGTGAAAGCATTGTAGCAACTCCTGATCCATCACTGAGTTTATCTTTGCTCAGGGACGAGCAAAGGGTAAGCTTGGGGGAGTTTGTTGATGGTAGATAAGTGTCAATTTTAACCGTCAACGAAGCATGGAAAAGGACCTAAAACATATTTACCACTTAGATATAGGGGGTCTACTGACATAATTCCACAAGTTTTGGTGAATATCTATTTCTGCAGGGTGTCAGCTGAAAAGAACAAAGGAAGGTCCATATGTTAGGTTTACATAAGGACAAAGGGGCTACACACTGGAATGTGAAAGGTATGAGAAGACTCTAGAAACAAACGGGAGGCAAAACGGGCCTGGAAGTGGGGCGCTCGCCCCCCTCCTTGGGCGTCCGCCCTAATGGCTCAGCCAATCAGGCTCCATCTCGTGGATCCTGCCTTCACCACCTTTGAGGATCAATAAAAAGTCGTTGATCAAGGTCGGTTTGATCCGACGACTGTGGTGCTTCCTAGAGAGCTATATAAGCAAGGCCCCTGGCCCCTGGAGGAGGCATCCCTTAAACCCTAATTTATTTTCTCCAGTTGGGATCAGCTGAGAGGGGTCCCTCGAATGGATCTCCTCTCCATAGCTAGACATCAAGAGAAGATTAGTCCTCATTAGGATCTAGTCTTAGCAAAATAGAGAGATAGAGAGAGAGGGAAGAGTTGGAGGTGGTGCCGGTATGTTGGTGCTTCCTCTCCGGCTTGTACTTTGACGGATTCAAGCTTCTCTGAGTCTGCATCCGGGATACTTCTGGTAATTGATCTTTATTCAAGTATTTATCTTACTCTTTTGTTCATTGGTTCACAGTTCTTATGATTGATCTAGTTTTTGTTAGCGCTCTAAATTAGAGTAGTAATTGTTAGCATAAGCGTGGTGCTTAGGCTATCGGTTACCTGTGTTTGCGCCCTATTCTCTGGTTGTGTGGTAGTTACAAGAGATGATAGCCTCGTCCACACTGAATTGAGTAGGTTCTTAAATTAGTAGGACCGTAGTCGCATCGGTAGAGTTATCCTTTGTGGTGCTTTCCCGTCTAGCAGTGTCCCAAAGTGAACATTAGAAGGACATTTGAATCATAATCTTGCCTTGCATAGGATCATTACTATAAGAATGTTCTCTACCCATCATATCTTAAACATTGATTGCTACCCTTGGATAAACTAGTTGTTTGGCGATCCACACACGTTTCTCTGTGGATACGATATTTAAAACCCTCCAGGTGAAAGCTACAATGGTATCCGTGCGCTTGCGGATTTATCTGTGTGCGTTAAAAATACCAACACCTACCAGAGCCATACATGATATGATAAGAACCTTCTACATATATTACTTGTTATTGTATTGAGTTTGGTCAAACCTTGTGACCCTTGTTGAGAAATTTATCATGTTCTCAAGATCAAGATCACGTACACTCCATATTTATCTACTACTCTTACACTAGGGGTACGCAAAAACATGTTTTCCATCCACTCAAAAATGTTCTACTCTAACATTGGGATTAGACACAAAAAATAAGTTTATTAGGATAAATGCTCCAAGTTCTTGTGAATATCTCTCTTGAAAAAATTTCAAGTGCAGAAAAAGAGGCATGGGCTATGCAAAAGTTATTCATAAAAGAAAAAATTGGAGAAAAAGTATTGACAAAAATGGATAAGTGTTCGAGATATCTAAAACAATGGGTACTCACATGCTCGCCTGAAAAAAAAGAGAAGAAAGAAATGAATAAGATAGCACATGTTTTCTTGCAAAAGTTTTCAAAGTTTCAAACAAGAGAGATATATTTTATAGGAGCATAGTAGAATTAGGATAGCCACCATATACATAACCTTACACATGCACATCTTGATCTAAAAGTATGACATTTTTCTCTTTGGATCCTTATTTTGACTTTACAATATATGCAATGCAAGTTTGTTCTCATACTTATTCCTACCTGAGCTCTACATAAACTTTTAGAACTACGCAAAAACAAGGCAAAGACATTAATGCCTTGATGAAGATCCAAAAATACCATATATACATAGTGATTTGAGAGTACTATAAAAGGAGAAGGTAAGCTATGTTTTGTTTTCAAAAATTTTAAAATGTTTCTCCAATTGACTTGACTGAAGGAAGATAGTCATCTGTTTTAAGTTGTTCCATTCTTCAACCGCCTAAAGTTTCATGGTAGACACTTTGAATTCTGCAGAGCATGTATGACTAGGAATGGTTTTATGTTGATGACTTGTCTTAAAGTTATGTCTTGTGTAATTCATCCTTTTATCGAGAACGAGTAAAATCCTAAGTGTGTGGGAGTTTGTTGACGGTAGTTAATGTTAATCACAAACTATCAATACACTTTGCATAAAATGACTAAAATGGACACCAACATAGACTTGGGGTTTTTAATTGACAAATTCCTCGAGTTTTAGTGAATATATGTTTCTAGCCAGATTTAATCAGAAAACCACCGAGTAGGACCTATTCGTCAAAGGAAATCGCATAATTCCGCAGGATAAACAACATGGAAAGACTCTAGAGGACTCCAGAAGGCTCTCCACCGAAGCGGAGCCCGAGACCCTGCCATGTGGAGCCGACCGGCCCCACTATCAGGCCAGCCAGCCTGTGGGCCCTGCCGTCAGCCTCTGCATTGTTATGTTGGTTCTCCACCGCCTCAAGGATCACATCTACGCTATCCATTTAAGTCGGTTTGATCCGAGGGTCCAGGATGCTTCAAAGGCCCTATATATACCTACCTGCACCCCCCTCCAGGGTGCTCCATACATTTGATCTTGAGAGCTTGAGGGCTAGAAACCCTAATTCATATTTCCAACAGGATCAGAGCTAGTAATCAAGAGAAGATTAGTCCTCGATAGGATCTAGTCTTGTATTAGAGATAGAGTGAGAGGGAAGAGTTTCGGAGGAGTCCCGGTCTGTCAGTGCTCTCTACGGCTTGTACCCTAGCGGAATCAAGTTCTTCTTGAGCTTGCTTCTGAGATTTCTCTGTTAATCGACTTCTAATTCAAGTAAGCATCTTGTTCATATTGTTCTTCAGGTTTGTGACTCTCTTTTGAGTACTTTAATCCTTGTAGCTCTTGGGTTAAAGTAGTATTCGTAGTGTAAGAGTGGTGCTTAAACTCTGTTACTTGTGGATATACCCTATTTTCTAGATCGGTGGTAGCTCGTGAGGGTGACTCTTATAGCCTCATTGAATCCTTTGTAGTCCACCTCCTGTTAGTAAGCCTAGCAAGACCTTGTTGCTATAGGAAACATACTCTGCCTGTGTTTTCTCTAGTAATATCCCCAGAATTAAACAATAGAAGACAAATCTTACCGAAGTTAGAACTAGAAGACCTCTGTGATCTCCTCTACGATCCTATTATCTAGCCTTGATTATGAAGTTAGGTTAAGTTAGATCTGGTTATTCTCACACACGTTTACTCGAGTTCGATATAAAACTGGGTACTCCTGGTGAAGTGCTTCATCGGTATAATATCCGTGCGCTTGCGGATTATTCTGTGTGCATTAATCTATACCAACAACCAGCCCCGATGGTAGCCACTCGTGCGCGACGACGCTAGGCCAGTGAGCTACTTCTGAGGCGCAGCGCTCGGCCGCTGGGCCTGCCAAGCACGACGCACTCAGCGCTCGGCTGTCGGCCCTGCCAGGCATGACATGCTACTGCCCACTCCCAGTCATTGCGGCCGCTGCCTCCTAACCGTGTTGCAAAGCCAATGCCTCCCTTCCACGTAGTGCGGCTGATGTCTCTCTTCCATGTCGTGCAGCCGCCGTGCTAGGCTACTGCCTCCAAGCTCCGTCGGACTGCTACCTCCGGTAAACTCCACACGCCAACGAGTCTCCATTCTCCCGAGCAACAAGTAGATCGTGCGCCATGCTGAAATCATATGTTGCAAGCATATATTTCAATTATTTTAGATGTTTCAGAGGTATGTTGCAAGTGCTTTATATGGATGCTGTAAAGTAGATTGGGATGTTGCACATATTGCAAGAGTATGTTCCAAATGTTTTATTTGTTTTTAGTTTTATGTTGCAATAAGTGTTTTCATATTTCAAGTTGCAAGTGTTTCATGTGGTTGTTGCATATGTTACAGTGGCTATATACATATGTTGCAAGTGTATTGTTCCAAATGTTTCAGATGCTTTAGATATATGTTGCACGTGTTTTATCTGGGTGTTACATATGTTTCACGCATATGTTTGAAAGTGTTTCATCCGGATGTTGCATATGTTTCACACATATATTGCAAGTGTTTTATCTGGATGTTGCATATGTTCTGCAATGGTTACACACGTGTTTCCCTGGTGTTTCATACATATATTGCAAGTGTTTCAATTGATCCGAACGTATGTTGTAAATGTATTCATCTAGATGTTGCAAAAGTAAATCTGGTGTTACACATGTTGCAGTGAGGCCCATCTGTAGCAGCCACCTGTTGTAGCTGTTGGGCCCGCCTGCATATGCGTGGGTGTGGAGGGGGCACCACGGTGCAGGTGTGGGACACGGAGCATCGCGGGACATGAATCACGCAGGGGCCACAGTGCGGGCGTGGTATATGGAGTGGCGCGGGCCACGATGCGGCCATAGGTCGCGGAGCGGCACGGGCCCCCCATGTGAAGCAGGCGTAGCAAGTGCAGGCATCCGAACACTAGCCCTGTCCGGACGTCCGGACGCTAGACATACCGAATAGGAAAACACAACTCCACAACGGCATGCGGCCGCATGCTCTATCTGTCACTGCTCATTCATGCATTGTATGCAAATACGGCATCCTCACATAGGTACATCAGTCCAATTGATCCGGCTCTTGCCGATTCCAACGCCCTAATACAAAAATGTCTTTAGGAGATAAATGCTTTCATTTACAGAGGCGGTCAAAAAGTGTCTGTCTGTAAAAATACTCTCTCCGTTCCAAATTATATGATGTTTTAGTTTTTCGAGATACATAGTTTTTTTTGTTGTGACTAAGATATACACAATGTCTAGGTATATAGTAAAAGCATATCTAGAAAAATCAAAACGTCTTATAATTTGAAATGGAGGGAGTAGATAATGATATTTAGAGGCAGTCAGCACATTTACGAAGACACCAAGAAACAACTACCTCTAAAATGAATTAACATGCAATGGCGGTCTTCTTCCGATGAGTAACGAAGTTCGCGTTTCAAAAAAAAGATGTCCGTCTCTAAAATAGAAGCCATTCTCAGAACCAAACCTCTTAATTAATAGCAGGCAGGATGCGCGGGGGAACAGTCATGGGAAGAAGCTTGTGCCAACAGTGATGGTATGACTAAGGTGGTCGAGCGGGACAAGGGCAACTCCAGGGGCTACTGCCCCAGCCTCAAGAAAGCGTTCTTGTGCGACGGGTTGTTTGCGTTCAACTCACAGAAGCAGAGGCACAAGGTGCCGCCACGCCCAAGCCTGCGGAGGACAACGGGGGCGAGGAGATGAAGGTAGACGTGGGGGGTTTTGGATCGATCAGGCGGGAGGAAGGCGAGAAGACAGGGATCAGTGCCGACTGGCGACTGCCATGGTGAGGAGCTGGCAGGAGGAAGCCGGCAGCGGCGAGCAGGACGCGCATCTCATGTCTTTCTCGTGGCCACTGCGAGGACCAGCACCAGCACCTGCAACATGGCCCTCCCCACCACTAGCCTCCTCACCCCACCCACAGCTAACCCGCCTCGCCACTGGTCTCCTTGCCCCATCCAACACGGTGCCGAAGGCAACCACTGTAAACCGATGGAGGTTGAAGACAAGGACAAAAAAAAAAGTCATTTCTCACACATTCTCTCTCCATGAGTACAAGAAATTAATAAAATAATCAGCGCGATGTGTTATGGAAAAAAATACATGCTTTCATAATGGTATTGGACAAATTTCCGAGTTGGTGGTGTCCATTAGCAAATATTACATTTCTTTGATGTCCCTGAGCAAATTTTCCATATAAGGAACCTATCTAATGGCTTCTTCCCCTACAGGCCCATTAGGGTCCCATTTCGAATGGAGGAAATTTTTCATGTTATGTGTTTTTCATGTGAAATTCCTGCATCATTCCTATAAAGTTCATGTGTTCCAAATAGACCCTACGACTGTTATGGATCAACATCCTATTTTAGTTCTCTTATAAATCAAATCCATAATGGGTATGATTGATTTTTGGGCACATCACCAACATTTACGCACATATTGATAAAAAACTTGGAGATTTATTGATAACGAAAGCATACTCCGTATGCCATCTCCTTAGCATAGAGGTATCCACATACATACTTGAGGGCGATTGAAATGTTGATTCCTAGAAGTCCAACAATCTCAAAGTACGTTTGTTCAGATGTTTCTGTCGACACGGCTCAAAATATTTGTATAGTGTAGAGTGAGTTTGCAAGCAAGCTTGGAATCTTATAATACAAGATAAAAAATCAAATGAAAATGTATGAAAAACAGCCATACCGAAGGACTTGCATTGTGATATTATGCAACACACGCAATGCGAATAAGATAAAAAAAAATGATTTCAGTTAACAATTTGTTGACTGGATAATAAAAAGTCTGCATATCATGATTATAACATAATAGTGCGACACTTACAAACAGAAAATTCAAGCACGTACTTCTCAATAGACTTTAGATAGCATTTGCCGAACTCATCTAAATACCATAAAGCTAGTACTACAGCCATTGGCTAGCATGTACAGTATATATACATATATGCTGCCGATCTCTATGCTCCAACCTTCTCCCTCAGCTCATCAAGAATCCATGGAAATTGTTGCGTCAGCTGAACAAAACCATCTGTTAACACAGCCTTTGTCTTGAAGTCCTTCCCCCTCCCCGAAGAAATCAATGCACTTCTTTTTCAGCTCTGGACAGTTGTATGTTTCGGCACACATCAAAGTAGTGGAAACTGTATCCACTGAAACATTATCCCATAGCTTGCGTGCACAGAGAAGCTTCAAGCGATCCAACGCGAAGCGGTCCGCCGCAGCGAGCAAGTGCTGCAACATCACATGGGGGGAGTCCCCGAGCTCGGAATCTGCAGGACAAGCATCGGTATAAATGAAGCGGAGCATGACTTTGAATGTCGCCGGCGCGATGTCATGCAAGGTGATGGCTGGCATCTTGGCCTCCGCCATGGAGCCCAGGAGTTGTGCCTTGAAGACAGGCGAGCAGGCGGCAAGCACAGCCCGGTGAGCAGGGAACTTCTCACCGTCAACAACAAAGGAGACATCGGAGCCCTCTGCACAATCCAGCAGGAGGCCGAGATGGCTTCCCATGTCCGATGGCGGCACCTCGAGAGGGTCTTCATGCACAGCTTTGATCCCGCACGTGGTGATGAACGAGCCATTGGTCAAGTAGAGCGACTGTAGGACGCTTCGCTCCACAAAGCAAGGCCAACCCCAGCTATCGTTGACGCTGCCCTTGGGTGTGAAAACTTGCACCAGCCTGTTTTTTTTTCGAAAGATCCGTTATCAGCTTTCATTAATAAGTGGAGAATAGTTACAATTACAATCTGGCGCAAGCAGCGCCGACACCTCTTTGCATAGTTACACAGAGTGTGACTCCGCCACCCCTACCGTTTGCTAGATTGATTTACATAATATATATTAAGGCAACTAGCGAACTCATTTCCTTAGCCTGACTAATCATTGGGCACCATGTCTGTCAGCCGTGCTTGTTGTAGAGCCTTTTCAATTCCTTTGTTTCCAGCAGTGATCCAGACTCTCACATCCTCTTGTATTGCTCAGAAGGTTTGCTCTAGAGTTCTACAAATATTGTTGAAAACCCTGTGATTCCTCTCCGTCCAGATTTCCCAGGCCATGAGCATGACTAGCGACCTGACACCATCCTTGCATTCATCACAGCCACTATTGCTGATTGAAGTAAACCACTGACCCAGGTGTGTCTGATCCCAATTCTCAGGTCTTACTGCTGATATGCCAATCCACCTTCCAACATTGTCCCAAACTCTTACGGTGAAGAGGCAATCCTGAAAAAGGTGTGCTGTTGTTTCAAGGTTTCTAAGACAATTGGCAGAAATAATCATTTGGCCACTCTCTCAGTTGAAGACGTGCAGCAGTCCAAATCCTATTTTGCAACATAAGCCAGGTGAAGAAGCGGCATTTTGGTGGTGCCTTTGTTTTCCAGGTGGTGTCGGCCGTGATGGATGTGGTCATGCCAAGGAACTGCAGATTGTAAGCTGACTTCGCAGTATACTGACCATCAGATGTGTGAAGCCAGATTATGGTGTCCTCCTGTTCAGGGGACAATTCAATGTTATGAAGATAGGACCACAGGCTCACAAATTCTGCTATGATTTGCTCAGTCATGTTATAGTCTACGTCCTTGATCCATCTGTCTTTTGAGAGAGCATCTCTCACTGTTTGGTTTTTTCTTCTGCTATATCTGAAAAGGGCAGGAGATAAGGACGCAGGCGCCTCCCCGTCCAACCATCTGGATGTCCAGAAAATAGCCTTGCTTCCATTGCCTACGTGAACCTGTGTTGTAGCATTGAAGAGTGCGATGTCTTCTTGGTCTACTGGTAGCTCCATGCCTTTCCATGGCCTTGCTCTGTTGTCCCAGGAATACCAGAGCCATCGAAGCCGGAGAGCTCTACTGAACTTTTCCAGATCAATGATGGCTAGGCCTCCATTGATTGTTGGGGTGCAAACCTTTGTCCATGCTACCTTGCATTTGCCGCCTGAGAGCTTGCTATCTCCTGCCCAGAGAAACCGTCTTCGTAATTTGTCTAGTTCTTTGAGGAAATTTTTTGGCACCTTGATCACTGTCATCAGATAGACCGGCAGTGAGCTGAGCACTGATCTGACTAGTTCCCTGCGGCCAAAGACATTCAGCAACTTCCCTTGCCAGCCTGCAACTCTTCCTTTGGCTCTGTCCTGAACATATTGGAGATGCATCATTCTCAGGCGCCCAAGGGTGAGTGGCAGTCCCAAATATTGGATAGGAAAATTAACTCTTGGCCCGGTGAAGTCTTGCAGTATATCGTCTATGTTGAGTCCAGCACATCTGATAGTCGCCACTGTACTTTTTGCCAGATTAATATTCAGCCCTGTTGCTTCTCCGAAGGCCCTCATTATTTCCATAATGCGGGTGACGTCCTCTCGTTTGGGGTTGGTGAAAATAACTGCGTCATCAGCATACATCGAAATCCTCATGGATGCATGCCGGCCTTTGAGCTTTGTCAGGAGGTCGTCCTGCGTTGCCCGCTTGAATATGCTGTTGAGGACATCTATTGCCAGGATGAATAGGTACGGTGGCAGAGGGTCACCCTGCCTTAGTCCCCTTAGGTGCTTGAAGCTACTTCCAGGGCTGCCATTAAGTAATATTGAAGATGACGAAGTCTTTAGGATTGCTGCCAGCCAGTTTGTCCATCTAATTGGGAAGCCTCTCTTCACCAGTAGCTCGAGTAAGAATTCCCATGAGACCGAGTCAAATGCCTTGGTTATGTCTAACTTGATAAGGCAAGCCGGCGTCTTCGTTCCGTGATAGTGCCTAGCAAGACCTCAGACATACATGTAGTTGTCCTGTATACACCTCTTCTTTATAAAGGCACTTTGTGCAGATGATATTAGCTTGTCGATGTAGATAGACAGTCGCAGGGCTAGCACCTTGGTTATCAACTTAGCAAAAGAGTGGATAAGGCTAATCGGCCTAAAATCTTTGGGTTCACTTGCCACTTCAGTCTTGGGGATGAGCACCACCTGTGCACTATTCAGTTGGCCAAGTGCAACACACTGGTGAAGATGAAAGGCATCGAAGGCACGCATGACATCAACCTTGATTATGTGCTAGCACCTTTTATAAAAGTCGTTTGTGAATCCGTCGGGCCCAAGCGCCTTGTCATTAGGCAAGCACTTAATAGCTTGCTCAATTTCAGTCAATGTGAAGGGCCTGTCTAATTCGATCCCCGGGAGCTGCACCAGTGGTTGTAGCTGCAAGTTGTTCCAGTTGAATGTTCTCTGTCTGCTGATCTTTCTCCCCATTAGGTTCATGAAGTATTCGTGCAGCACTTCATGTTTATCATCGTGGCTCCATGCAATTGTGCCATCTTGTCTTTTAAGAGATGCAATATACTTCCTGCGCTTCCTAGCGGACATCTTTAGATGGAAGAATCTCGTACAATCATCTCCTGCCCTGATATAATTGATTCTTGAGGCCTGTCTTCGTCTGCTCCTTTCCACTGCCGCTAATCCCAATACTCTGATCTTAAGATCCTGTCACAGGTTGGTCTCATCAGCTGTAAGCTGTCTGTCTTCTTGTGCTTTGTCGAGCCGAAAAATAACCTCCATGGTGATATGGAGTTGCAGCCTGGCGTTGCTGAAAAGAGGTTTGGCCCAGGTGCACAGTGCTTTTGCCGTCTCAGATAGTTTCTTACGGAGAATTATATGAGGCGACCCAGTTTGCTGTTTGTTCCATGCTGACTGCACCACTTCATGGAAGCCATCTAGCTTCATCCAGTGATTTTCAAAGCGGAAGCAAGCTCTCCTTGGGGCTCTTGTTTGCCGAATGAGCATGACAGGGCAATGGTCAGAGGCGCCCGTGGATAGCGCGTTCAGAGCATAGTCCGGGAAGGAGGTTTCCCACTCCTGGTTGCAGAAGACTCTATCCACACGCACCATAGTAGGGACTTGTCTTTCATTGGACCAGGTGTAGCGCCTATTTTGCAACGCAATCTCAATGAGCTCACAGTCATGCAAGGCCCTGCGAAATTTCCCCATGAGTCTTTGGTTGAGATTTAAATTGTTCTTGTCGCTGGCCTGGTAGATGAGAATGAAATCTCAGAGCATCATCCAAGCAATCCCGTTCGGCGGTTTGATTAGTCGCATCTCAGCAAGGAAGTCTTCCTTTCTTCCATCATCGGTAGGACCATAGCATGTTGTCAATAGGAAGGAGGAATTGGAAGCTAGGATGTTCACTGTTGCGGTTATGGTGAAGGATCTGTTCACTGCATTTGTTACTGACAGGATCTTGTCCCAAGCCAATAGAATACCACCCCTAGTCCCTTGGGCACCCAGCTCTAGATAGGAGTCCAGCACTGGGCCAAGGGTTTGTTGAGCGAGACTGTTGTTGAAACTGCTGAGTTTCGTTTCTTGCAGACAGACCAAGTTTGGTCGAGAGGAGATTACAGTCTCTCTGACTAGTTCTCTATGCGCTGCGTCATTCAGGCCTCTTACATTCCAGTTTAGGATTGCCAAACCATCACTATTCATAGCACAACAGATTAACTTGCATTGACTGACTGAAACACTGGACTGACAACCTGATACAGATCATGGACCCGAGCTGCTTCACTCCCTGGAACATAGGCCGCAAGGCAGCGACACACCATCTCACTCTCTTGCTACATCTACATCTAGTCATCACACTGTGGTGCCTATTCCAGCTGGGGATTAGGACTTGAAACAGACCCATGCATACATGGTCTACTACCAGACTGACAAGCGAAACAACTAAACCAGACAACTCAGATAACTCCGACTCTTCTACCAATCTTCTACCTAACATGATCAGGGGTGTCAAGCAACCATTCCAGGCCGTGCCCTGCTCAAGCCGGCACATCCTCCATGGTTTCGGCCCCCTCAGAGGCCACCAGCTGCATCGATGCTGCAATGGCCGCTGCACTGTCGAGTGACGTCAGGCTTCTCACGGCCGCCATAGCCTCCTTGCTCAGCGGCGAGTTGAACCTCTCGGCGAACGCCTCCAGGGCCTGATCTCTGATCGGCTCACCAGGGCCAACCAGGTCGAAAGCCCTGATTAGGCGGTGGGTTGCCTTCTTGGAGACTGGCACAGAGGATATCGCCACCTGTCTGCTGCTCCTCCTCAGTCCCCCAACTGCTGTCTTCCCTGCCTTCTTCCTCCGTGCGGCCTTGCTTTGGTGCTCATGTACAGTCGGTGTCTCAAGGATAGGCTTCTCACATGGCACGAAGATGCTCTCAACGATAGCATTTCGGCGCTCCTCCAAGATCAGGTAAGCTACCTGCTATGTGATGCCAGCAGTAGCCACCTGACCGTCCACCATGCCCTGCGAATGGGCCGAAGTGAATCACATTGCCATATCCAAGTGTTGCAGGCTTGCAGCTTCCTCATTGAGTTCAGCGAGCTTGTCCCAATTGGCAGCGCCAGGAATGTACTCTGGGGAGCGGATAACTTCCTCCGAAGGCATCCTAGGTGGGGAGAAGGATAAGGCCTGTTCACAGCCGCCGCGCACGCCGCCAGTGCCTCCTCCACCATGGGATCGTGCTCCCCCAGGGATAGAGGGGACGCAGTCCAGATGTCGCCAGTGCAGGTGGTCTTGTAGAATTCCATCATCGGGTCCGGATGGCAAGGTGGCGGCGGTGGCGCTCCCAGAGCAGCGGGCAGGGCCCCATCGAGCAGCGCTCCCAGAGCAGCGGGCAGGGACCCATTGAGCAGCGCTGACCCCAAGTCTCCGGTAGCAGCGCCATCCGCGAACACTCCATTGCGGCCCCTGTCCCGTGTCTTCCGTGCAGGTGAGCGTGATCGGCGACGCTCCCAGTCCGGGTCAGATGATAATATACATCACTATATATTAAATAACCTAAAAAATGGTAATACTGAATTCAGAAACGAAAAATCAGAATGCGGTCCACCTCTCGACCCAGTAGCTAGTGCAGTGCCTTTCTCAGATGATACTTTCCTCTACGTTTTTTATTTTTTCCATCCCTTTCTTCTTGAGTCATTGTTGCATGTCGTGCTTTTTCTCTTTCCCTTTTACGCTGCGCACGTTCATCAACTTGCGCTTGTGAATTTGATGTTGTCTGACCAGCTGTTTAAAAATAAGTTGATAGATATTTACTTAATCACACAAATAATACAAGTGAAAGCGTCTATGGACATGTGTATAAACAATTACCTCCATTGATGGTGTTTGTCAAGTCTGCAAATGGTGTATGACCTTCATTATTTTGCATAGGTTCCATTATGATGAAACTGAACACAAAATTAATCCCCAGTTTCAATCAGAAATTAATCTCTGAAAGTGGTCGAAGTTAGCAGGCATAATACATGTACACTAACCTAATTAGATCAGATCTGAATACAAATAACCAATTAGCTTAAGTTAGGGTTGGGTCCTCGGTTTAGTAAACTACTGCTAGTTGTGTCAGTTGTAACCAAGTGGTGATAACAGGACAAAAGCTATCTGTGGCATATACAAATTCAGAGTAGTTCATAATTGTGGCTGCAGCTACTGGCTGTCAAATTTCTACTGCCATTCCTTCTGTTGCAGACCATGTAAATGCTTCATACATTCTAACTTGGTTAAAGATAAGGAATAAAACATCAGTGCACAGGAGCAGATCGGAACATAAAGGTGAGTTCATAATAACTGGAATGGTATAACTGAGGGTTTAGTATACTTGTACTTGCTAAGAAAAATAAGGAAATATCTTCTTTAACTGTTTGCTGAGCTGCAGCTATATACACCACATGTTTTTCTTTAAATTGCATCAGAAGTCAAGACGAAAAACCAATTGATTGTGTCAGCTTAAGATCAGTGGTACACTCAACCCCTTTTCTTAAGAAGTGTACTCAATGCACAACTGCAGACACTGAGAAGCAGCAAGAAATCTCTACAATTAATTGAGATTATTAAAGACATTTAGATATTTTCCCATGGGCTGAACATTCAGAGATCTCTACACTACTAATTGATCTGTCAATATAAGGACTGCAGACTGCTAAATCCTATTTTGCACAATGCAAACAATTTTGACCATTTTAGGATTCTACGTTTAGGCAAGTTTGCATCAATCAAAATTCAGAACAAACCATAAGATGCAATATGAAAATTCAGAGATGCGGCAAAACTCTAATGAATTCCAACTCTTGGGAGGTTTACAAAGCAAAACAATGCAATTCGGGTAAGCTCAAACATACTACTCCTTGTACTATGACCTCATATACACCTTTGAATATTCTGAATGTTAACAGACAACTCCCAACACGAAAAAGATGCATTTGAGTAGAGGCTGGGATCCAGGATGTAGGCAAATTATTAATTTGGAGAATAATGGCTTATGATATCATCAAATACATAATTCAGGATTAGAGTAGAGATATGTGACTATATATAACTCCTTGAAAAATCACCTGTGGCTGCTAGGCACCTATTACCTGAAAATAGTGAGATCGTTCTGGCTCCTTGAAAAATCTCTTGTAGCTGCTAGGCACCTATTGCCATATATTGTACAGGAAATGTGGCATGAGACAAAGAAGAGAAAAAAATGTAGCATTAGTGCATTGTTCGTCAACTCTGAAGTATATATATGTAACTACAACAAGAATGTGATAGTACCTGAACTGTTCGTCAGTCGTCACTCAAGAGCCAGCAGAGATAACTGGAACATACAGATTAATCGGAATGATCAACAAGATATCTTCAAGAAATTTTGCAAGCTAAAATGCAAACAAGCACAAATGGACCCACTTACAATTTATTTGTGCACAATACAGGCAGAAAGTTCAGTAAGCAGGAAGTATACCTTGAGTCTTGCTTGTACTGACTGCAGGCACTATTTACTGAACCACAAACACATGTCATCAGATAACGGAGTATTGCCGGGCATATTTGAAAAGATAAGTTTACTACTAAGATATCAGATTATGGGTGTGCCGTATCATGAACAAGAAGGCATGCTGGATGCTGAACGGTAGGGAGCAAAACCTGGATTGCTGCTAGGGCGGTCTGCAGCAGTGCGGCAGCCACACGATGGACAATCAAAGCTGCAGTAGTCATTATAGTCATTACCAGCAGAGAAGTCAGAGAGCAGATCCTTGGAATTGAGAAAAAAGCTCGCTGACAAATAAATCTATATGGCCAAAAAAAATTTGATACAAACCTGAATACGTGCATGTCAAAGCTAAATTTCCAGTGACCGAACAATACAAATACAGGGACAAACTGAGCCTCAAAAATAATATAATTTGCTAGTTACTGAACCACATGCATGTCAAAGCTAAATTTCCAGTGGCTGAACAATGCGCATACAAGTAAATTCTTCAGGAAGCCCCATTCATTCCTAAGTTGTAAGAAGGGGCAGTACTGATTTTGGACTGAATAATGCGCATACAAGTAAATTCTTCAGGAAGCCCCATTCATTCCGAAGCTGAGAGCAGGGGCAGTACCCTTTTTTGTGAAAAAAAATATTCATTACTGAAATAGCTGCAATTGCATTAATCAAGAGCAGGGACATGTAAAGCAGAAACTCTGCGTGTCACTGCCTCACCAAGAACACCAAGAACAAAAAAGGAGGTAAAATAGTGCTTGCAGTAAGCTGATGGGTTGATGGCTCAGCTATTGGCAGTCAAATTTCTTCTTTCTATTTTCTTGATTTACAGCTAGGAGCAGTAAGCATATGCCTATTGCCAAAAAATGTGGATACAAGTTACCTAGCAAATATTTCAGTAGTACTAAGTAATGCTTTATAGAGCTACAAAATTCTAGAATATTGCTACAACTGTTGAGCATTAAGGCCTTAGATATGTCTCTACCAATATGGACACACAGGAGCATTTCATCAATCACATGGTAGGCACAGTATGTAGTGTTTAGTTCTTTAATTTTTTTTTTATGCAAGACCATTAGAACGGCTTGATTGTTTCCACAGCTTGTGAATCTTTTAGCATGACCTACAGAAACAGGAACATGACTTTGGTCTCTGTAGAAACTGAATGAACCTGCGTGGAAATCAAGCTGTAGTACAAATCAGGTCAATGTGTCTACCCTGCTATTGCACAATTCCCAAAATGCTGGTGACTTCACCTGTTCCAAAATTAACGTCGAAAGTCAATTATTCAAATAAGGGAGCAGTGATAACAAAATCAACACTTATCGAGTCGTGTCAGCTATTCAAAATATGATTATGCTTTAGGCCAGAAATCAGCCAGGCAAGAGCTAAAAGCAGCAATGCATGTAATCAGCCAATGATATAAATAAACTACATTGGTTTATACTATCTCAAACAAACATAGAGATTGGCCCTGACATTTGACGGTGAAATGAAAGCATGACATCAAACTGAACAGAAATCAATTAAAAAAGCGCAAGAACAAGCACCTACAAAAGTCTCTGCAAGATCGTTGCCACTCTAAGCAACCCAGAAAGAGAATTTGGCCCCAACATGTGCCGAACGATTCCACCCCTACTCTAGGATGGCATACAATTTCTTAGCTTCAGACTCCAGTACCCTAAATCCTCCCCCAAGATCCCCAAGAATGGCAGGAT
The DNA here is from genome assembly GCA_038087645.1 of Saccharum hybrid cultivar R570. Classification (NCBI taxonomy): domain Eukaryota; kingdom Viridiplantae; phylum Streptophyta; class Magnoliopsida; order Poales; family Poaceae; genus Saccharum; species Saccharum hybrid cultivar. The sequence goes on along the minus strand of JAQSUU010000635.1, from coordinate 1,525,686 downwards.
TTGATCTCCCAAAAGCCAAATCACAAGCAAACAGAAATCGCTCAAGAGCGTACCTGAAAACTTCGATGCTCCCAAGAACGCAGGCCCCAATTGCTCCTTCAGGGCACGATTGGAGCCGACATGAAGCAGAGGAGCAGGAGACGCGGGCGAGGTTGCCGTGACGTCCGAGACTGAGAAGAAGCAGGCGAATCAAGGGCGAGGAGACGAAGACGTGGCGGTGGCGGAGCGGGCTGAAGCCGACGTGAAGCGTGCCGACCCAGCGTCGGTGCTGGCGCTGACGTCGGAGGCGGCCTCACCAGGCGAATCGAGAGCTGGTAGAGGAAGACAGTGCAGCAGCGGCGGGCGGTCCGCAGGCGGTTGCGGGCACCGTCGGCGCGGCCACCTGCGGGTGGGCGCGGCCGGCGTCACGGCCAGCTCTAGGCAGGACGACAGACCCACGTTGGAATGTCGCACTAAAACCATGTCTAATCTTTAGTCTTTTTTTAGGTGTGGGAGATGGAAGATTTTGTGGTTAAAAAGTGTGTATGTCTCTAAAAATATATCATGATTTAAGCCCCGTTTGGCACGGCTCTACTTCACAAGTGAAGCCGTTTTTTAGGCTTCAGCTCCATGAACGGCTCTTCCTACGTAGCTGAAGCCGTTTTGATATCCTGTTTGGCAAAACAGCTCCTTACAGCGGACAAAGCAAATGAAAAGACTAGAATGCCCTTCTTATTTTTTTTCCCCAATCCTCATCTTCTTCCCCATCTGCAACGAACGTGAGGAAGCTATGTGCAATAACTCCAGTGACCTGTCTCCTCCGATGGCAGCGTGCCCCAGCAGCTGAAGCCCCGGCAGACCACACACGCGCTTTCTGCCCCATGCCCGACGCCCCACGGTCCGCATGCCCTCGCGCCCACGGCGCCCGTCCCTGCGACCCCACCTGTCCGTGCGACCCCAGCGGCCAGGCCCTCCCGGCCCTCGTGCCGGTGGCCCGCATACCCTCGTGCCCTAGGCGGTCGTCCGCACAGGCTCGCACCCTGGGCTGCCTTCCGCACCGCTCGCGCCCCCGACGGCCGTCCTGCGACTGCGGCCCTCCGCGCGACCCTCGCGGCCAGGCCCCCTGCCCTCACGCTCGGAGGCGGTGCTCCGGTGACCGCGCGCCCCCGGCACCCTGCGACGGCGGCCTGGTGCCCTCACGCCCTCCCCAGGCGGCCGCGCGCATCCGATGGTCGCGCCCCTCCCTGGCGCCTTGACAAGGGGTAGAACGAGTCTTTCTTCTCTTCGGTGTCCACGTGGAGGAGGTGAAGCCGGGGAGAAGCCACAATTTTTGGCTCCACCCTTCACCTTTCCTTTGTCTCAACACCTTTTTAGGGGCTCCATGCCTGAAGCCGTTTTATTTTACCCCGTTTGACAGAAAACGACTCCAAACGGCTCCTGAAGCCGCTGGAGAAGCCCTGCCAAACGGGGCCTTAGGAAGACACCAACAAACAACTACCTCTAAAAAATTAATTAACATAGGTGGCCTTATCTTAAGATGTCCCCCTAAATAGAAGTGACTTTCAGTAGCGGACCCGCCTCTATTAATGAGGTAGAGCCCTATATAAGTCCATGCGGCACATCTAGGCCCACTATCAACATTAGTGTTGGCATCAAATTGGATCACACACCAATAAATGCTAGCATGTTCGAGGTTGCAAACAACCTTGGGCGCAGCAAGTATATCAACATTAGTGTTCGAGGTTGCAAACAACCTTGAGCCCTATATGAGTCCATGTAGCAAGTAGAGCGGATCGACGAAATCGACCAAGGGGTCGGTTAGGCCGATGTTGAACCTGTTCTTCACGTGGTAGACTCCTAAATACCTCCCAGAAAGACCCATTGGGGAGGAGCACGTGGAGTCGGAGTTGGTGGTGAAGAATTAGCCATGGCTTGGCACTGGGTATAGCATGTAGCATTGCATGGGCATTCACCAACCAGTGCCCTGTTGATGTCTTTCGTTTCGAGCTTTTGTGTGTCTGCATGTACTTGAAGGCCCATCGCCCTAGCAACGTCGACCTAGCATCGCTTACAAAAAGGGCTCATTTAAGTCTTCGTTTCTGCAATTTAGTGACAAGCTATAGAAAACACAACATGTTGCGCCAAGAAAGGTCAATGAACTAACATTTGAGAGACTTGGACAATAGTATAATGCAGAATGGAACTCACCAAGAGAAAACTGAAGGCTACCTAATTTGGCCTCTACAGAAATTGCACAACCATGAGATAGCAGTGAGAAGAAAAAAAAATGAGAGAAGGATAAGACAATAGCTTTAGTCCAAGGAATTGTTTGGCATAGTCATGTCAAATTCATGCCGATTGATAAAATGGGGTACATGTTACAATATGTATATGGAGTTTATGGTCATGTTCATCTGGCTTATAATCCGTCTTATTCAGCTTGTTTTTTCAGCCGGAACAGTATTTTTCTCTCACAAAAAATCAGCCAACAGTGTTTTTCAGCCGGCTTATAATTCCAGCCGAACGGCTCCTATGTCCATAGCTGGTGTGGGACACATGGAAAGACAAGAGTTACAATCAATAATCAAACATGCACAACTATTTGCCAAAAAAATCAAGTAAAAAATCTTAATTGTTACAATAAAACAAATCTAGTTACCTGCGCTATGTGCGCATGCGCAAAACTATTTGCAAAATCTATTTTCAAGAAAAAATCCTAACTGTCCAAATAAAAAAACTAGATCCTTCTGCTACCTGCACAAACCACCTTGCTAGTTGCTAGAAACAAGAATGTATCAGCTATTCATATTCTTAGTGTTACACCTCTTAAGATCATCTCTAAGAGTCTTTCTAAAATTTATTCTCTAAATCATCGTTTAGAGAGTCAATTGAGTAAAAATCGCTTTCTATATATTTGTATCATCCAACAAATTTTCTATATCTTGAGCGCATTTTAACGAGCCATCCTCGCTTTCTATCTTTGGCTAGCAAGAAAGCCATAATAGAGAATGTCTATATCTGGAGACCCAATGAAAGAGGTTTGCTGGAAAATAGTTTTTCACCAAAATCTATATCCTATAAATTAGGAAGAATGTAAAGAACCTCTAGTTGCTCTGACATAACTTTCCAAATCACTCTAGCCTGGGATAGATTACATAAATAGAATGAGGTTGCCCCAATGGTTGCATTTGTGCATTTGGGCAATCAACATGATTCAATCAAATGGAGTCTTACTAAACAAGAATCACTTATGATACAGTCAATGTATAGACAATTAGTAAACAAAATTGTATCTTAAAAGTAAAAATTACATCTTAAAAGTTCAAATTAAGGTATGTATAGACAATTAGTAAACCAGATTGTATCTTAAAAGTTGAAATTAAGGTCTTTATTTGGTCCTTTCTTAAGGGTGTGATTTTAACCAAAGGCAATCTCCTTAAGCGAAACTGAAATGGCACAATAATTGTTGCTTTTTCAACAACAAAGAAACCATTCATCACCTAATTTTTTTTACAGTCATTTTGCACGTTTGAAAGCAACTCAAGTAGTACCTTTTTAGCAAACATGCAGCCATACCAGTGTTTCATTAAAAACATTATAGCCGTGGTTGGCGTATCCCTATGGAACGCGAGCACCGCCAAGAATCAATTGCAGATATGCATATACACAATACATATTGATTAAAAAAACTTTAATCTGAACTTTATTGATTACGAAAACATACTTATAAGATTACAACAATAAAGTCCGTAGGACAAACATAGCACGCACCAATCATACATTCATACTACACTGGAACAACTATAGCGTGGCAATACTACTCCTTAGCATAGAGTCAAACACTTTTCAGTAGATTTTGCCAGACTTAAAATGCCATAAAGCAAGTACTATAGTCATAGGCTAGCATGTATATATACATGCTGCCTCTATGCTCCAACCTTATCCCTCAGCTCATCAAGAATCGATGGGAATTTTTGCGCCAGCTGAACAAAACCATCTGTCAACAAAGCCTTTGTCTTGAAGTTCTTCCCCTCCCCAAAGAAATCAATGCACTTCTTTTTCAGCTCCGGGCAGTTGTATGTTTCGGCCCACATCAAAGCAATGGCAACTGTATCCACTGATACATTATCCCACAGCTTGCTTGCACACAAAAGCTTCAGGCGATCCAACGCGAACCGGTCCGCTGCAGCAAGCAAGTGCTGCAACATCTCGTCTGGGGAGTCCCCAAGCTCGGCATCCACAGGACAAGCATCGGTGTACATGAAACGGAGCATAACTTTGAATGTCGCCGGCGCGATGTCATGCAATGTGATTGATGGCATGTTGGCGTCGGCCATGGAACCTAGGAGTTGCGCCTTGAAGACTGGAGAGCGGGCGGCCAGCACAGCCCGGTGAGCAGGGAACTTCTCGCCATCAACGACAAATGAAACATCGGAGCCACTGCTTGTGCAGCTGCAGTCCAGCAGGCACCCGAGATGGCTCCCAATGTCGGAGGGTGGCACTTCCAAGGGGTCGTTCTGCATAACCTTGATCCCGCACGCAATGGTGAATGAGCCATTGGTCATGTAGAGTGACTTGAGGACGCTTCGATGAATGAAATGATACCAGCCCCAGGATTCAGAGGGGCCGCTGTGTGGTCCATAAACACGCACGCACCTCATTCTATCGGACGAAGATAAAGCCCCATCTTTGTCCATCACCAAGGCCTCGAAGATCGCTTTGGCGTCTCTGGATTCGCTCACATGGCGTAGGAAGATAGATAACCACTGGCCGTTGTCCTCTTTCCTTTTTCCACGCGGGTAGCAGTCGATCCTCCAGAGGTGTCCCCCAGCCAAGATGTCCTCGGAGCTGACTGAGTGCCCGATGGCGACGTTCTCCGTCTCCAAATAGCCGAGTTTGAACTGATGAGTGAAATAAGAATAATCGAGCATGCTGGCACCTATGTTTAGAGAAGTTACGGGATTGCAGATTTGAGGATACGTCAACAGTGTATAAATAGTGGTACTACTACTCAGAAGGAGCCTGCCCAAAGTCCAATCCGCACCTGCAGCCGCAGAACCGCTGTGGACCTGCCGAGTGCCGACCTGGTCACCTGGAATCCTAGGCTGGCCGCTGGCAGCCGGCCCGCCTCCCACCGCGCCGCGCCGCCGCCCCTGCTGCCCACTAGGGTTAGGGAGTCCGGGGTCGCGCCGTCGCGGCTCTCGGGGAAACAGGGTCGTGAGTCTCGCTCGCGTCCGTGAGGGGGTGAGCCCGTGGTGAGAGGGGTGGCCGGGGGGAGTGGGCCGGCCCATGAGTGTGGGAGTTTGAGAGACACGCCAAAACGTTTTCTAATCACCAAAAAAAAAAAAGAGTATATGACGCCATAAATACAACAAACATGTACAAGTATAATAACCTACATATATGATCTATGATCTATTATATATTTTATTTGAAATATGTTTCTTGAACAAAAAATCAATCTATTAACTACGTGTTATTCAAAGTTTAAAAGATTGTGAAAATCATTGTATTGTTGGTGTTTCTTATTCACGTCTCAAAATCCAAATATTTTAGGACATGACATTTATTAAAATATATGCATGGTTCCATTACAACGCATAGGTTATATTCCCTTTGTTTCAAATTGTAAGATGTTTTGGTTTTTTCTAGATACAATTATTTTTATTATGCTAGTAAAGTCACAATATTTTATACTTTATAAAGGAGGGAGTAGTAAATAGTTATATAATGAAATTGTGATGATCGATGATACAAACAAGTCCGATGTGGTGTATTCTGGATCACAAATCGGAAAAATAAAAATATCTGAATGAAAAAAAATTACGAATCGGAAAAAAAGGAAGAAAAAAAATTGGAGCTCGGGAACTGGCTCTCCGAGTGAAAAATATCCCTTGTCTACCTCTACCACTTCATTAACTTGGTTTTGATTAACTTGATTTGCAACAGTTTTATCGGTGTCCCTTTCTAGAAATCGAAAGGTTCAAACTCATTATCAACTAGTGGTTCTGGTTCTGTGGTTCACAACAAGGTCGGAGAATAGGAGAAGACCAAAGACCTCAAGACCAAAACAAAACTTACATTGGAGGACTACTCGGTCTGCGTCACCGTTGTCTTGGTTAGAGAACTTATGATGAGGGTAGTCATTTGTCACTTCCCTACGAGCGTCACTCGCCATCGTCGCCTCCCTGCTCGCGAATGCCGCCGCGAGGGCCGCTCCCTGGTTTTGCCGTGCTGCTCGCCGCCTCCTTGCGCTCTTGCTCGTGCCGCCATGCCGGCCGCCGAGCTGCTTGTCGTGCGCTGTCCAGTCGCGTGCCGTTATGCCCGTGTCGCCACCGCTTGCGGAGATGCGAGTTAGGGTTAGGGTGTGAGTAGGAGTGGGAGTCACCGAGTCAGGGAGTGCCCGAGCTATCGAGGTGTGGTTGGGGACTCGGGGGCATGGGGCGTTGGGCCGGTGGGCTGGCCGGCTGGGGCTGCTTCCCCCTCTTTTTGCTATGATTCTTAGGTTCGGTTTGAGTAGGAAACCAAAACTAAATCCAAGCACCGAACTTTTGAAATGTAGGAATTGAAAACTGAATAAACCGAATTTTTGGTTCGGTTCAGTTGGGTTTGCGGTTTTTGGTGGAAAAGTGCCTAGTCCTAGCAAGGAACAAGAATATATTAGTTATTAATATTCTTAGTTTTACACCTCTTAAAATAACTTTGTAAAGGGCTCTAGCGAGTAGTGAGGGATATATTACATAAATGGAATGAGGTTGTCCCAATGGTTGCATTTGTGCATTCGGGCAATCAACATGATTCAATCAAATGGAGTCTTACTAAACAAGGATGACTTACAGACAGTAAACCTAATAGTATCGCCTCTAAATAAGCTTTATGGAAGTTAAAATTACATCTTAAAACTTAAAATTAAGGTCTTTATTTAGTCCTTTTTAAGAGTGATTTTAACCAAAGTCAATGTCCTTAAGCAAAACTGAAATGGCACTGTAATTGTTGCTTTTTCATCAATAAAGAAACCATCCATCACCTAATTTGTTATAGTCATGTTGCATGTTTAAAAAAACAGTTCGAATCACATTTTTTTCACAAATGTGCAACCATGCACGTCTTTTATTAAGAGAGTAGAATTGAAACACTACATACATGGCGGCACATCGTCGTGGAACGCGAGGACCGCAAAGAATCAATTGTAGATATGCATAGATTTACACAATACATAATCACCCTGTTCGGCTGGCTGTAAAAGCATTGCTGAATAGCTAATGCTGATTTGTTGTGAGAGAAAAACACTGCTGAATGGCTAGCTGATTCTAGCAGATAAGTTCAAGCGAACATAGTGATTGATTTAAAAACTTTGAGCTTTATTGATTACGAAAACATACTTATACTCTTACAACAATAAAGTTTTATATGTATCATGGACCGAAACATAGCACGCTCCGATCATACTACTCCATAGCATAGAGGTTATAAATATTTCAAATACATTTTTTAGACAATATAGAAAGTCCAGCTTCAGCTTTCTTTCAGAAAGAACGAAGCATCAAGCCATGCTTAAAACAAGTATAATACTCAGCATAGAGGTAATATTCCATTACATACATACTCGAGGGCGATTGAAAACCTGACTCCTAGAAGTCCAACCATCTGACGATGCATATCTTCAGGTATGACACAGCTGAAAATATTTCTGTCATGTAGAGTGAGTTTGCAAGAAAGATTCGAATCGTATTACAAGATAAAGAATCAAATGAATTTAAAAAAACAGACATAAACATACAAAATTTCATTGTGAATTTGTGACACAGATACGCAAGACATGCAATACGAATAAGACACAATAACGACTTCACTTGCGAAATTGTTGATAGGATAATAAAAAGTCTGCATGATAGTAACTTAATAGTAGCTGACACTTACAAACTGAGAATTTAAGCATTTTTAAATAGATTTAGATAGCATTTGCCGAACCTAAAATGCCATAAAGCTAGTACGACTATAGCCATAGGCTAGCATATGTATACATGCGTGCTTCTATGCTCCAACCTTCAACTTCAGCTCATCAATAATCGATGGGAATTGTTGCGCCAGCTGAAAGAAACCATCTGTTAGCACAACCTTCTTGAAGTTCTTCTCCTCCACAATGAAGTCAATGCACTTCTTCTTCAGATGCGGGGAGTTATATGTTTCAGCGCAGATCAAAGTTTTAGCAACCGTGTCCACTGACATATTATCCCGCAGATCTGCAGCACACAAAATCTTCAGACGATCCAAGGCAAAGCGGTCCGCTGCAGCCAGCAAGTGCCGAACCATGTCATCCGGGGAGTCCCCGAGCTCATCCTCCTCAGGATAATCATCGGTGTAAATGAACCGGAGCATGACTTTAAATGTCGCCGGCGCAATGTCATGCAAGGTGATGGATGGCATCTTGGCATCTGCCATGGAGCCCAGGAGTTGCGCCTTGAAGACAGGCGAGCGGGCGGCAAGCACAGCCCGGTGAGCAGGGAACTTCTTGCCGTCGACGATGAATGAGACATCAGAGCCCTCTGTGCAATCCAGCAGGAGGCGGAGATGGGTTCCCATGTCCGAGGGTGGCACCTCGAGGGGGTCTTCATGTACAACTTTGACTCCGCACATAATGATGAAGGAGCCATTCCTCACGTACAGCGACTCTAGTACGCTTCGCTCCACGAAGCGTGCCCAACCCCAGCCGTCGTTGACGCTGCCTTTTGGTTCGAAAACGTTCACGAACCTTTTTTTATGGGAGGAAGATGGAGTACCGTCTTTGTCCATCACGAAGGCCTCGAAGATAGCTTTGACGTCTTTGGATTTACTCTCATGCTTGAGGGCGATAGATAAGTACTTACCGTTTTCCTCTGTTATAACCCCACGCGGGTAGCAGTAGATCCTCCAGAGGTGCCCACCAGCGAAGATATCCTCGGAGCTGACTGAGTGCCCGATGGCGACCTTCTTCGTCTCCAAAAAGTTGAGCTTGAACTGATGCGTGAAACTGCAAGAATCGAACACGCTGGCACTCATGTTTACAGCAGCTTGACGGGGTCGCAGGTAGAGGATTGTAGGACACTACTGCATCTCAGATTCTCAGTGTATGTATAGTGCTACTATTACGGCCATCGGTGGGTGTACAGACGAAGCATGGCCGATGCTTAGAGCTCCGAGCAGCCGAACAGTGAAGAATGGAAGTAGGGAGGAGATTGATCGTCTCCAGAACAAGGACCGATGTGTTGTTGGGACTATGGTTAGTAAAGAGAGAACGAAGATCGATGACCACTTGCCCGCTTCAGGCCTTTGCTCGACTGCAGCGGCGCGACGATGGTGGGAGGCGGGCCGGCGGCAGCGGGAGACAGTCCAGTGACCAGTGGCGTAGCCTCGCGGCGCTGGCGGGGCGACGGCGCGGCCGCGCGGCGCAGCCGGGACGCGAGCGGGAGAAAAGGCAGTTTTGCTACAGTAAACGGCGGTATGCTACAGTGTCCAGTTGTTTTGCTACAGTGTTTATGTTTTTGTCTTTTCTTTTTATTTATTTCGGCTGAATATTTGAAAAATCATAGTAAATCACAGAAAAATCATAAAATGGAAAATCCAATTTTTTTGCACTCCACATGATTAGATCTACACAGTGAACATATAATATGGTATGCTTTAGTACAAAGTTTTTGCTACGAAGGTTTTGCCTTTTTCTTTTTTATTTATTTCGGCTGAATCTTTGAAAAATCATAGTAAATTACAAAAAAATCATAAAATAGAAAATCTAATTTTGTTAGACTCCACATGAGCATATCTATATAGTGAACATATAATATGGTATATTTTAGTACAAAATTTTTGTTGTAGCTTTAGATCTATGTTTTTCTATAATTAATTGCAATAATTCATAGCTGCTGCTTCTATAATTATTTTGTTGGACTAAAGCATACCATATTATATGTTTACTATCTAGATCTACTCATGTGGAGTCCAACAAAATTAGATTTTCTATTTTATGATTTTTCTGTGATTTACTATGATTTTTCAAAGATTCAGTCAAATAAATAAAAAAGAAAAAGACAAAACTTTCATAGCAAAAACTTTGTACTAAAGCATACCATATTATATGTTCACTGTGTAGATCTACTCATGTGGAGTGCAACAAAATTAGATTTTCCATTTTATGATTTTTCTGTGATTTACTATGATTTTTTAAAGATTCAGCAGAAATAAATAAAAAAAGAAAAGACAAAAACATGGACACTGTAGCATACCGCCGATTACTGTAGCAAAACCGCCTTCAAAACCGCTCGAGGGAGGTAAAATGCACGGTTTGAAAAATTGAGGGAGGTGGTTTGTCCGGTTTTGAAGTTGAGGGAGGAAAAGTGGACTTTTGTGATAGTTGGGGGAGGAAAAATAGACTTTTTCCTTTTTTTTATACCCAACAAAAAATATGAAACTTTGAAAATTTTTTGGTGAGCTTTCAGTGAAATTGCAAACCCTTCGGACTGATGGAGTCTGTTGGATTCGAGGAAATTTGGAAATGGAGATACTGTTGAGGATTTAGGGTTCGGTGGGTGGGGTTGTATGGTGGGCTGGCCGGCGGGAATTAAAGTTTCGGGCCACTGGACCGCGGAATTTGGGCGCGGGCCAAACTTGTCTAAAAAACATTGGCCGATATGTTTTTTTGGTACCCAGCCAAATAGACAAAATTTCGGATTATTAAAAGTTGTTTGCGAAAGCTACGTTGTATACGTCTATTTCAACATTGAATTGAATTTTTAAAAGCCACCAAGCTGGGGAAAAATTAAACCAATCTTCTTTTTTTTTGAAATTGTAAGTATAACGAGCTGACAAATCCTCGAGATTGACGAAATCACCGTAGGCTCGACGGAAACATCACCTGACGTTGAAATCACAATGCCGTTAAATCATGCAATATTAGCTTCCACGGGCAGGCGAATCTAACCCAGGACCTAAGATGCTACCAAGGCTCTTCTAACTATTAGGTTATATGCCCTTTCGCAAACTAAACCAATCGTGGATGAATTAGACCGCTTTTAGTAAGGTTCTTTTGACGGGATCCAGAATCTCATATAGAAACGTTACGGATCCAGGTCCTTCAAAAAAACGTTTCTTGAAAAAACGAATTCACTTATTGGAACCGTTTGGTTGACTTAGGGCCGGTTTAGATGCAATTTTTTTATTGCAAAATGAAACGGTAGCAAATTTCATTGTTATTTGGCAATTAGTGTCCCATCATGGTCTAACTAGGTTTAAAAGATTCGTCTCGTCCATTTCGTCTAAACTGTGTAATTAGTTTTATTTTTTATCTATATTTAATACTTTATGCATGCGTATAAAGATTCGATGTGACGGAAAATGTTGAAAAATTTTGCAAAATTTCTAGCATCTAAACAGGGCGTTAACTGATTCGTATTCCATGTGTTATCCATCCATCAGCAGGCCCCACTCCATCTTCTTCCTCGCACACCTATAGTCCGTAACGGGAGGTGCTCCCTCGCACCCGCGCCGCCGGGGAGGAGCTCCCTCGTAGCCTCACCCGTGCCACTAGGAGTCCCATGTGCCAAGAGGAGTCCATGGGACGTCGCTCGAGGACGACCTCCTGAGTTGGGAAGGAGGAAGATGGAGTAGACGACAGGCGGAATAGAACTGGCGAAACCAGGCAATCGCGGTTTTCATGTTCTTTATGAAGGAAGTGCAAAACAGTTCCGATCCGATTCTTAGCTCTAGTATCCCGTTTGGAACCATTTCTCCTGATTCTCCCTAGAAACTGAAACGATTCTCTCAACCAAATGGCTCCTAAGAAAAAAATACTCCATCGTTTCAAAATGTTATGCACATTTTGTAAAAAAAAATAATATTTTACAAACTTAGACCGACATTATTCAAATTATATATAAGTTTAGGATATAAAAACTTGCATTAAGCGACTTTGTATTCGATGGGCTTCTATGAAATAATATTGATTATTTAGCACATAACAATATAATAAGAAATTAAGAATAAAAATATATATTGTATAACTTTTTTATGATTAAATATGCTTGTTATTTTAGTACAGAGAGAGTATATAATAGTAAACGCCTAAACTCGCTTCAACAAGGATTTGTTGTACCTAAATGGCATCTGACATACATCCACAATTAATCTCAACCAACTAAGCTCGGCTTAGCTTCCTATTCCAAAGTTAAAAGTCAGTGCTCTAAGCATACGCAGTTTTTTTTTTTTTGACGTCTCTCGTCTGGGTATCTGCTCATGTACAGACTCACACCAACCCTACGCACGCACACCACTCTCACACCACGCGTACACGAACAAACCTACAACTACACACAGATCACATCGCGTTCTTCGTGAGATCAGCGGGTCCATCCATAACTCCATAGACGACGGACATAACGTATTCCCTTTGTGGCTCCACGCGTGAGAGACAACAGAAATTATTAGGGGCAAACCCCTGTGAAAGACGCAAGTTGCGATTCCTACGAATCGAACTCGCGCCGGCTGCACATGCGCCGGCTGTGCTAGCCACCCGAGCACCTGCTCGGTTCTCAGCATACGCAGTTCTAAGGACATGCCCAACCTATAAATTAGATGGTTCCTATGTTTACTAATTAGGGTGCTAACTAAGAAAAATGATGATGTGGCATTAGAATTAAAGAAGAGATAGGATAAAACGGTTTCATAAATAAGGAACTATGGGCTTATTTGGGACTACTCCAACTCTATTCCATAAACTCTATGGTGGAGCAGCTCCACAAAAATCCTATAAATTCTAGAGCACCTATGTGCTCTTAACTCTACCTTTTTCCTGAAGCAGAGTTTGCAGAGCTACACCTATTTTGCTAACAAAACGTCAAACAGAGCTAAAATAACATGGAGCAAACAGTTCCAAACAAGCCCTATATCTACGAGGGAACCAAGATATACGAAGAGAAATGATGGGCAGATGATGGAGAGACAAGACATATGACTAAATAAAAAATACTATTGAAAAAAACTATACCTTGAAATTATAATATATATGTTGTGTCTATATGATTTGCAAGTACAGAAATTACCTCGTAATTCTGGATGGAGACTACTCTAAGAAAGTTTCTTATATACTCTGAAGAAATATTGCATAAGAAATTAATAGACAATTGAAGCCCGCGAAGGAGGAATATTGCAAGAAACAAGAAACGGCTCATATACAAAGCACACACGCAAAAAGGTCAAGAATACCGGGGATGAAGTACACCAACTCGCAAGAATCATGTAGCCACATCCAACCTCCAACCATACAATATTTGATTGAAAGGTACAAAATAATTTGTAATAAGTACTTGAAAGAGCTTCCAAAATGAAATGATTATACCTAATAAATAAATGAAATAAACTCCATACCACCGAGGTCACTATAGCATGTTTGGTTTCCCGCTTATGTCGTGGCTAACCTCTAGAGATGTAACTTCAATGTGTTTAGATGTCTGCACGAAGTCCTAAGCCTGGCTTCCAAGATGTTCTCAGGATATGACAATGAGACCCGTTTCTGAGTCAGACTCCCTAGGTATAGCGTATTAGTAAGCAAATATGGTATTAGCAAGTAATTAGCATGTTTCAAGATACATTAGTATATTTCAAAGTAGACTAAGGTTTAACATGATAAAATTAACTAGTATACAATTGATTCAGGAAAAAATTAAATATTATCTTAGTACTTGTTTTTTAATTTAAATTTAATATGATGTATCCTAGTACAACCAACCAAACAAACACTGTACTCAACCTGGTTCTTCAGACTGAATGAACCAAACAACAAGCAAGTGCTTGCATTTGTTGAGCCTATCTGTGGCACATGCGAGTCACGCGGAGGAAACCATGACACGCTATATACTGCTCCCTCCATCCAAAAATAATAATACAATTGAAATTATCTTGAGTTTGATCAATCATATAAAAAATATCAATAGTATCTACAATATTTATAAATAAGTATATTTAAATTATATATGAAAATATATTTTCGTAATGTACATACTTAGTGCCGTAATAAATATTAATGCTATTACGATAAACTAGCAAAGATACTAGTACATTGCAACAGGACGTTTAAATTGTTGTGTAGTACTGTAGTTTCCAGGACAGATAGCTAGAATTATATACATTCTTTTAGGACGGATATGGAATACTCTGAAAGGATAAGAAGATTGACATCATGAGTAATAATGTCCCCGGATAGTACGAACCACCACCGCCACGGAGGAAATAAAGAGGCTGCTTGTTGTTCGAGCAGCATGCACCACTCGTTTTTTTTTTTAATCCGAGACCGGGACCCTGAATAATCTTGGCGGCTAGCTAGCAGTTGCACTGGTAATTGGTTAGAGAAGAAACAAACTTATGTCTATTTATTTCCACATCTCGCTGCGGTCGTCGTCAGTCATCACGTCGCCGGCCGTCCGGCCTTGATCAATCATGGCAGCCCAGCCGGTTTCTTATTCGGGTATGTCCAGCTCGAGAATACGATACGTACTACAGGAGGCCAAGTCCCTAGACAGGAATATTGCATTATCTCGTTTGACGCCGCTGATCGTCATGATCATCGTTTTGATACGCAGCATCCATGATTGCATCTCTTTCTTCTTGCGGACTGCTGGATCAGAGCCCCATGACCAAAAATATATGCAGCTAGTGTGTGTATTATTTGCCGCAGATCCGCATCAGATGCTATTTGCTGGAGCCAATTAGCGCGACCAGGCCGGGATCACGTTGATCACACTCGATACGATTTGGTCAACTCGATCGAGATCTCGTGCTCGCATTTCTCTCTCTCTCTCTCTCTGCCTTTGGAGGAAGAGGAGAAGAGGTATAGAAGTAAAAGAGTGAGTGAGTGAGTATGTCGCCCGTGCCAATTTGGATACTCACATAGTCCGGCCGTGTGAAAGAAAGAAAAAAACGTTACGTGTGTCATGTGGTGACGATGAACGCGCGCGTCCCCAAGTTTACACGTCCTACGGCCCAGTGTCAACGCCGTCGCATGCATGTGTGGCGCGGCTAGTTAAGTTTCAGTGCTCGCGGACGTCACGAGTGAGACCCACACACGACGATCGAGAGACGACCTAGAACAAATCCGGCGCGGCGGCACACACGTGGACGCGCGGCGCACCACCCGCCCGCCTGCTCGCGGACTCACGCTGAGATCACAATTCACATCCACATTACGCGCGACGCGATCCGCCGTGGCCCCCGTGCCCGGGTGCCCGTCCCGCTCCCGCCGCCCGCAGCGGACAATCGCGAGTCGCGACGACGCCACACCCATCACAATCGTTCACACCACCATCGGAACCGCTGACCTGCGGGCTCCGGCACACGCCGCCGCCCGCGACAGGCCAAAGCGCCGAGCCGTAACACATAAGCTGACCGAAGACCTATCGGCTACTGGAGTGCCGATAGGTTCCCGTCCACCGCCAAGGCCCTAGAACATGCTGACTCATATAGCAAAGTGGGTCATATCAGCCCGATATCGGTGCCAACAGATCCCTATCGACCGTCCACCAGCCGACAAGGCCCCGGAGCGGGCTAGCTCGTACGACAAAGTGGGTCATATCAGCCCGATAGTCCTATCGGCCGCGCAGTTTCACATAGTTTTTTCAATGAGTATTCACTTCAACACTGCATGCTACATATCCTTTTCACATACTTTTTACATCGACCTAAATAGCCCACGTCCATGGCACTTGCTATATATCGACGGCTCCATGGTATAAAGTTAGTTTTCTTCCTAGTGATGGTTTTGCTCAAAAAAAAGAGCTCATATCGGGTCATAAGGGCGCGACCGACAGCCCTATCGGCCTTCCCAAAGCCGATAGGGTCTGTCGACCCTCTAGCTGCCGATAGGTCGGCGTCTGCCGCCACGTCAACCCTATCGGCTGCTGAGGTGCCGACATGAGACCTGTCGACCGTCCAGAGACCGACAAGATCCCTATCAGCTTCCCAGTGGCCGGCAGATGCAATATCACATTTTTTGTATAACAACTTCTAGATTTGCAATTAAGCATTAAAAAATATTATTTAAAAAAAATTCCAATACATACATAGAAAACCTGACTCCTAGAAGTCCAAACATCTGATGCGCATCTTCAGATATATACACAGCTCAAAATATTTCTGTCATGTAGAGTGAGTTTGCAAGAAAGATTCGAATTGTATAATATATTTGAGAAAGAATCAAACGATTAAAAAAACAGACAAACATACAGATTTTCATTGTGAACTTGTGACACAAATATGCAAAGACATGCAATCCGAATAAGACACAATAAGGACTTCACTTGCGAAATTGTTGATAGGATAATAAATAGTCTGCATGATAGTAACGTAATAGTAGCTGACACTTACAAACAGAAAATTTAAGCACTTTTAAATAGATTTAGATAGCATTTGCCGAACCTAACATTCCATAAAGCTAGGACTATAGTCATAGGCTAGCATGTATACATGCATGCTGCTTCTATGCTCCAACCTTCAACTTCAGCTCATCAACAATCGATGGGAATTGTAGCGCCAGCTGAAAGAAACCATCTGTCAACAAAGCCTTTGCCTTGAAGTCCTTCCCCTCCCCGAAGAAATCAATGCAATTCTTTTTAAGCTCTGGACGGTTGTATGTTTCGGCACAGATCAAAATAGTGGCAACTGTATCCACTGATACAGTATCCCACAGCTTGCTCGCACACAAAAGCTTCAGGCGGTCCAACGCGAACCGGTCTGCTGCAGCGAGCAAATTGCTGCAACATCTCATCAGGGGAGTCCCCGACCTCAGCATCCACCGGACAAGCATCAGTGTACATGAAGCGGAGCATGACTTTGAACGTTGCCGGCGCAATGTCATGCAAGGTGGTGGATGACATGTTGGCTTCCGCCATGGACCCCAGTAGTTGAGTGTGCTGCCATTCTTTGGTGGGTAAAGGTGCACTGCCCTATTCCTATGCGACAGAGATAGAGCACCGTCTCTGCCCATCACGGAGGCCTCGAAGATAGCTTGGACCTTGTTATTGGATTTGAGCTCCAGGAAGAGAGATACGTAAGTCACCCTTGTCCTCTATACTATTCCCACGTGGGTAGCAGTTGATCCTCCAGAGGTGCCCCCCAGCAGAGATGTCCCCGGAGCTAACAAACTGCCCGATGGCTACCTTCTCCGTCTCCGAATAGTTGAGTTTGAATTGATGGGTGAAACTGCAGGAATCCAAAATGCTGGCACTCATGTTTACAGTAGCTGGACGGGGACGCAGGTAGAGGAGTGTAGGACACTACTGCATCTCAGTGTATGTACAGTGCTACTATTACGGTCATCTGTGGGTGTACAGACGAAGCATGGCCGACGCTTAGAGCTCCGAGCAGCCGAGCAGTGACGAAGGAAGTAGGGGAGGAGATGGATCGTCTCCTGAGTGTAGGGACTATGGTGGCCTGGCCGGCGGGAACGAAATTTGGGCACGGGCCAAATTTGGCTCAAGAAATTTAATCGGTATGTTTTTTTATATATTCTCAAAAAATACAAAATGTTCGGTTTTTCTTTTTTGCAAGATTTCGCCAAAATTGCAAACCCTTTGGTACCCAACAGAAACTACAAAATTGCATAGATATATCTGTCTATTTCAACATCGGATTTTTAAAAGCCACCATCCAAAGCTAGGGAAATACCTAAACATCTAGGATGTACTAGACGGCTTTTAGTGAGAAGAAAATACTCCATCTGTTTCATAATATAATGGTAAGCACATTTTGTAAAATAAATTAAAATTCTACAGACTTTGAACGGCCATTATTCCAATCAGGGGCGGAGCTTAGTGTAGACCAAGTTGA
The DNA here is from genome assembly GCA_038087645.1 of Saccharum hybrid cultivar R570. Classification (NCBI taxonomy): domain Eukaryota; kingdom Viridiplantae; phylum Streptophyta; class Magnoliopsida; order Poales; family Poaceae; genus Saccharum; species Saccharum hybrid cultivar. The sequence continues at coordinate 1,507,860 of JAQSUU010000635.1, read as the reverse complement.
GCCCCGGACACTCCTGCTCAATGGAATCTTGTCTAAACGATGATTTTTATATTGTTTGGTTAAACTCCGCAACTGTTTCAATTTATATACAAGTTCAATTAGGATATAAAAAAACTTGCATTAACCAACTTTGTATTCGATAGGCCTATAAGATAATATTGATTATTTAGGACGTGACAAACTTGTAAGAAATTAAGAATAAAATATATTTGGTATAATGGTTTTTCTTATTCAAATACGGTAATGCTACGGTGTGGGCATCCGGACGGAAGGACGCTGCCTCTCAAAAAAAAGTCTCCCACTCCGCCTCACGCACTCGCCACAAAGCTCCGCTCCCCGTCCTCCACCGCCGGCGTCTATCACCTCCGCTTCCTCTGCCCCACAGCCCTCGCCCACCTGCGCGATGTCAGGCTCTGCCGATGGAGTCGCGCCTCCCGCCCACCCCTACCCTCATCGCTGGCGCCGGTGTCCTCATCACCTCCTCTTGCAGCTAGAGACGGCGAGGGCATCGTGGCCGTGTCGTACTTTGTGCTCGCCTCGAGGCTCCTCGCGTCCCGGTGCCCCAGCGGAAGAAGCTCGCGGCGGGCAAGTCTGTGGTGCTCTTCGCTTTGCCGCCTCCCAGCCCCGATCTACCCATTGAAGAGGTTATCGAGTTCCTCAACGCACCTGACATGGTGGTCGCCGCCCACTAGAGTGTCACCCCTGGGATGTTGCAAGCGCATGTTTCATGTGTTATCATGCCTGAAATGTTGCAAGCATATGTTTCAAGTGTTTCGGATGTTTCAGAGGTATGTTGCAAGTGTTTCATATGGATGTTGCAAAAGTAGATCGGGATGTTGCATATGTTGCAATGGAAATACATGTATGTTGCAAACGTCTGTTCTAAATGTTTCATCTATTTTTTCACGTAAGTTGCAAGTGTGTTTATCTAGATGTTGCATATGTTTCATACATATGTTGCAAGTGTTTCATCTGGATGTTGCATATGCTTGCAGTGGTTTTCAAGTGTTTTTCAGGTGTTTCAAATCTATATTGCAAGTGTTTCTGTTTTGGACATATGTTCTAAGTGTTTCATCTAGATGTTGCAAAAGTAGATCGGGTGTTGCACATGTTGCAATGCGCGTAAGAAGCGGAGGGGGCGTGAGCGATGTCCGGGGGTGCGGGACCCATGTGCGCACGCGAAACGCAGGCGCAGTCGGTAGCGTGCCGGCGTGAGCGCGAGCGTGGAGCGCAGGCGCGCGTGGGAAACAAAGTGCAGCCGGAGAACCAGGCGCTAGCACTATCGATTCAAATATGCTTATTATCATTTTAGTACATAGGGAGTATATAGTAGTAAACACCTAAATTCCTCTCAGCAAGGATATGTACCTAAATGGCATTGGCATACATCCACAATCTCAACCAACTAAGATAGGCTTAGCTTCCTATTCTAGAGTTCAAAGTCAACGCTCTAAGCATACGCAATTCTAAGGGCACTCGTAACCTAGAAACTAGATTATTTCTATATTTACCAATTATATAGGTTCCAACTTAGCAGAATGATGATATGGCAAATTAAAGAAAAAAGAGCAAAAATGATTTCTTAGCTAAGAAACCATGTATAAGAGAACTAAGATATGAAGAGATATGATAGGTGGACGATGGAGAAAAAAGACATACGAATGGATAAAATTTTATTATGAGAAAACCTATCCATTAAGAATATACTTTCTATGTGTAGTGTCTACTTGATTTGATAAGTATAGAAACTACCTCATACTTCTGGGTTGAGACTGCGTTAAGAGCGGATCCAGCAGAGCCCCTACTTGAACCCTCAAAAACTAAATTTGAGGCCTTCAGGTAAAAAGAGAGGGCTCCTACTAGAGCTCTCAAATCCGAGGGGGCCTCAAATCCGTTCTTCAGGCCTCATTCCTAGTGGCTCTCATCCGAGCCCTCAAATGACCGTTTCGGTCGTTTCTTACGTGCGTGTAGCCCGCACCCCGCCTGTTTGCATCTCCTGTGCACAGCGAGCTCTCCGCATCCACATTTCCCACGGCAGCGACAGTCGGGGTAGGGCACGCCGTGGTACCTGTGTGGCTCCTCCGATGAGGTGTACAGGCCATGACTCGTCTTGTCGAGGCACCCCGCGTGTGGCTCATATACTCTTGACGAGATGCTTTGCTACGGCTCGTCTCCTCCCAGCAAACCCACCCGTTTCTCCTCTCTTCCCGACGAGGTGTCCTCCCGGTGAATGACCCCACCCGTAAATCCTCTCCTCCCGACAAGGTGTCCCTCCTGTAGAACATAGCCCTCTCCTCTCGACGACTCGATGTGTCTAGCTCAGTTGATAGAACAATGAAAAAGGATAGAGCGACGAAGAGAGAAGAGAAGAATGACAAGTAGGTTCAATATATCATGTCGGGATGATTATTTCAGGGCTCGGATTTGGGAGCTGTTGTTGTAGTAATGTAAAAAAGAGGCTCTCAGTAGTAGGGGGAGCCCTCAAATAAGTAGGGATCGTGATTTGAGAGTTCCTGCTGGAGTTGCTTAGGAAAGTTTTCTATATACTCAAGAAAATGTTGCATAAGAAATTAGTGGACATCTGAAACCCACGAAGGAAGAAAATTGCACAAAACAAGAAACGGCCCATGTACAAAGCACGCACACAAAGGTCAGGAAGTAGGCTGGAGAGGAAATAGGCCAAGTCGCAAGAAACATACGGCCGTATCCAACCTCCTACCATAAAAGATTTGATTGAAAGGTACAAAACAATTTGTAAATATTACTTTAAAGACCTTTCAGAAATGAAATGATTACACCTAATAAATAAAATAAATTAAATGAACTCCACACCACCGAGGTCTCCAAATATAATGAGTGCTCTCCCCATCCAAAAAAAGAAAACTATTGAAATTGAAATTATCTTGAGCGCTCATAGGCGGCGAGCGAGCGATGGCGAGGCGCCACCGGCCGGCTGAAGAAAGCGACGGGGTGGCCGTCTTGGACCAGCACGGCGCCGAAACCGGACGTCGAGGCGTCGCACTCGACGATGAACAGCTTGGTGAAGTCGGCCATGGCAAGAACTGGGGCGGATGTCACGGCGGCCTTGAGAGCCGCGAACGCCGCGGCGGTGGCGTCGTCCCACGAGAAGCCCTCCTTCTTGAGCAGGCCTGACAGAGGCGCGGCGATCGTCCCATAGTTGTGGACGAACTTGCGGTAGTATCCCGTGAGGCCGAGGAACCCGCGGACCGCCCGGGCCGAGCGGGGTGTCGGCCAGTCGATGATTGCCTGCACCTTGGTCGGATCCATGGCCACCCCAGCCGCCGAGATGACATGGCCGAGGTAGGCGACAGTGGGGACCCCGAAAGAGCACTTGGAGCGCTTGACGAAGAGCTGGTGGTGGCGGAGCACGTCGAGGACGGTGCGGAGGTGACGCAGGTGATCAGCCCACGTCCTGCTGTAAATCAAAATGTCGTCAAAAAATACCAGGACGAAGCGGCGGAGGAACGGCCGGAGCACATCATTCGTCAGGGCTTGGAATGTCGCCGGGGCGTTGCAGAGGCCGAACGCCATCACAAGGAACTCGTACAAGCCATCATGGGTACGGAACGCCGTCTTGTGGACGTCCTCCGGGCGCATGCGCACTTGGTGATAACCCGAGCGCAGGTCCAGCTTGGTGAAGAACTGAGCGCCATGGAGCTCGTCGAGGAGCTCCTCGACCACCGGGATCGGAAAGGCGTCCTTGACTGTCAACGTGTTGAGCGCGCGGTAGTCGACGCAGAATCGCCACGACCCATCCGGCTTCTTGACGAGGAGGACGGGCGACGAGAACGGCGAGTCGCTTCGACGAACGATGCCCTGCTCCATCATGGCGACACATTGCCGCTCCAGCTCGTCCTTGTGCGCCGCCGGATAACGGTAGGGGCGAACGGCAACCAGCTGGGCGTCGGGCTTGAGCGTGATCCGGTGGTCGTGCGCGCGTTTGGGGGGCAGACCAGATGGGTCGGCGAAGACCCCCCCATACGCGAGCAGCAGCGCCTCGAGGAGGGCGCCCGCCTCCAGCGTCGCACGCAAGGCCGGTGGCGAGGGACAGGCCACGCTGGTCCAGGAGACCGTACGACCCTGGCGCTGGAACGACATGCGCTGGTGGCTGAGGTCCCAGACGATGGGCCCAAGCGCGCCCAGCCACCTGGTGCCGAGGACGACGTCGTACCCGGCCAAGGGCATGACGAAGAGGTCGACCGGGAACGACTCGCCATCAACGAGGAGAGGTGCGTCACGGATGACGCCGACGCAGGCAACGCGCTCCCCGTTGGCCACCAAAGCGGTGAGACGGGGCTGTTGTTGGAGAGGGAGGCCGGATCGCCGCGCTGCGTCCTCCGAGATAAAGTTGTGCGTGCTGCCGGAGTCGAGGAGGGCGACAAGTGTCGTGGCGCCCAAAGACACGGCAATCTGCATGGTGCCCGCCATGGGAACTCCGGCCACGGCCTGGAGGGAGAAACAGGGCGCCTCGGCGGCGTCCTCCGTCGCTGCTGCCCCATCCGCCGCGTCATCGATCTCCACGCCCTCGACGAAGAACAAACGCCTGCAGAAACGGTTATGGCCGCGGGAATATTTTTCATTGCAGTTAAAACATAGACCCAATCGGCGACGCTCGGCCATCTCATCCGGCGTGAGGCGACGCTTATTGCCCTCAGCAGCCGCCGACGGCGCGGGGAGCGCCAGGAGGGGTGGCGGCGGCGGTAGGGCGGCCCGGCCCGCTGGAGGTGGTGGGACGCGCGGAGGCGCCCTCGGTGCGGCCGGCACCGGCCGTGCCGCCTCCATCTGTTCCACCTGGCGGGCCAGACTCATGGCGGCGGCGAGGGTGTCCGGGTTGTGGATGCGGACGGCGTTGCTGAGCGGTGGCAGGAGGCCGCCGGTGAAGAGCTGGACCCGCTGCGCCTCGTCGAGTCGGCCGGCGCGCGGAAGGAGGGACTAGAACCGATTTGCGTAGTCCTCCACGGTCCCGGTGCGACGACATTCGGTGAGCTCGAACATCGGGGCGGAGCGAAGGGGCGGACCGAACCGTAAACTCAGGAGATCCTTGAAGTTGCCCCACGGTGGCGTGCCTTCGTCGTCCTGCAACTGGATGAACCACAGCTGGGCGGCGTCGTCCAGGTGGTAGGCCGCCATGCGCACGCGTTCCTCCGGCATGGTGCGATGTTGGCGGAAGTAGGCGTCACACTTGTTGAGGAACAGCATGGGGTCCGTCGTGCCGTCGTAGTGGGGAAAATCCCACTTCCTGTGCTTCGGGTGGAACTCCAGTTCGCGCGGCGCGTCGGAGCGGCGACCGTTGCTGCTTTCGGCCGTAGACGTCTTCTCCTTGATGGAGGCGACATCGGACTGCAGGGAGGTGATCATGGCGTTCATGTTCCGCATCTCTTGAATGATGTCGGCGAGGGTTGGTTCGGCCATTGCCGAGGTGGGCGGCGGGCCGGACGCGACGGAAGGGGTGGGCGGCGGCTGTTGGGGTGGCGGCGGCTGTTGGAGATGCGGCGGCTGGTGGGGGTCGGTGGCTGGAACGGATGGATCGGAACGAGCGGAAGAGGATCTGCTGACTTGTGATACCAGGTTGTCAAGGGCGTCGAACCCTCGACGAGCTGGGCCTCGGCTACGAAGCTCGTAGCCTTCGGCCGTCTTCTCCGGTGAGGTTATGCCCCTCTACCGCAGGCTTAGGTTAAAGAGAAGAAGGTAGGAGATAATAATCTTTGCTTAATTCTCAAAGTGCCGAATACAATTCTTTTATAGCCCTGCGGCTGCAACTAAAAGGAAACTAACCTCCTAAACTTAAGGAAATAACCTGTAGCTAACTTTAGGTAATTGACTTGATTTATTTCTAAATTAGCCACGCTGCTGCTGCGGCTCTACTGCATGTGCGGCCTGGCCCAAATTAGCGGCCCGCTCGGCTGCCCTACGCACGTCGCGGGCGCGTCTCCTCCTTGTATATGGCACGCCGCACATGACACCAGGACAGTTGTATGTTTCAGCGCACATCAAAGTATAAGCAACTGTATCCCACATCTTACTGGCACAGAGAAGCTTCAGGCGATCCAACGCGAACCGGTCCACTGCAGCAAACAAGTGCCAAAACATGTCATCCGGGGAGTCCCCGAGCTCGGCATCCGCAGGACAAGCATCGGTGTACATGAAGCGTAGCATGACTTTGAACGTCGCCGGCACAATGTCATGCAAGGTGATGGATGACATGTTGGCTTCTGCCATGGAGCCCAGGAGCTGTGCCTTGAAGACAGGCGAGCGGGTGGCAAGCACAGCCCGGTGTGCAGGGAACTTCTCGCCGTCGACGACGAATGAGACATCGGAGCCCTCGGCGCAATCGAGCAGGAGGCCGAGATGGCTTCCCATGTCCGAGGGCGGCACCTCGAGCGGGTCTTCATGATGTACAACTTTCACTCCGCACATAATGATGAAGGAGCCATTCGTCATGTACAGGGACTCGAGGACGCTTCGTTTCACGAAGCGATCCCAACCCTTGCCGTCGTTGCCACTGCCTTTTGGTTTGAAAACATGCACCAATCTGTCTCTATGGGAGGAAGATGGAGTACCGTATTTGTCCATGACGAAGACCTCGAAGATAGCTTTGACGTCTTTGCATTTACTCTGATGCCGGAGGTAGATAGATAAGTGCACAGTGCACAGTGCTTTTGGGTTGAGGCATAGGCATTTTGCATCGTGCAAGTGCTTTTGGGTTGATAAATCGCTCTTCAACGGAGAACCCAAACAGAAGACGCATTTTGCGCGGCTGCCGATTCGGAACGCAAATATGCGTCGCCAAGAGAGGCGACCCAAAGCGCTGGCGCCCGTCTTGGTGGGCCCGTTGGGGTGGAGCAGACGACGATGGCGAGGTGGAGGTCGCGTCCGCGAGCCGCCAGTGGAGGACGCGTTCGCGAGCCGCCGGTGGAGTGGAGGCCGCGTCCGCGCCGCCGTCCGCTCGCGCCGTGGAGGCTGCGTCCGCTCGTGCCGCCGTGGAGGCCGCGTCCGCGCCGCCGGTGCCGCCGCTGGATCCGCACCTGGACCTCAGCCTGCAGCGGCGACGGGGAGGAGCAGAGGGACGAGGGAGGCGGCGCGGTGGGGAGGCGCTGTGCTCCGGCGGCTTCGAGCTCTGGCGGCTTCGAGCTCCGGTGGGGTAGCGACGACGAGAGCGGAGGAATGGGTACGCTGTTGGAGAAGGTAGCTATTGGGTGCCGCTCTCCCTTACTGTGCATCACCCAAATCAGAGGATGGGTATCGCGTTGGGGTCTCCACGGTTGGAGATAGTCTTAGTTCCCCAACTTCAGAGCCAAATTTTACTATACAAAAAGAAGATTTTCCATCACATCAAAATACCGGCACATGCATGGAGTACTAAATGTAGATGAAATCAAAAACTAATTGCATAGTTTTATTGTACTTTACGAGACGAACATTTTGAGTCTAATTAATCAATATTTAGACAATTATTACCAAATAAAAAAATAAAATACTACAATGTGCTACAGTGATTTGATCATCCCTAAATTGGGGAACTAAACCAGGCCTTAGGGTTTGGTGGGGGATGCAGGGTGGACTGCTGGCGGGAATTGAAGTTTCGGGGCACACAAAATTTGGGCGCGGGCCAAACGTGCTTCAACTTAACCGGCCAAAATTTTGATCTCTCTATTTTGCGAGATTTCAGCGAAATTGGGAACCCTTTGGTACCCAGCGAAAACTACAAAATTGCACATATATTTTTTTCTAGTGCATTTGCTAGATTTGTCATAATATGATGCCTAGATTATTAAATGTTGTTTGCCAAAGCTATATATCAATCTATTTCAACATTGCATTTTTAAAAGCCACCATCCAAAGCTAGGAAAAAAACTAAATAAATCTAGGATGAACTAGACGGATTTTAGTAATAAGAAAGTACTCCAACTGTTTTGAAATGGTAAGCACATTTTATATAACAAAAATTTAAAATTGTACAAACTTTGACCGGCCATTGTTCAAATCAGGGGCGAAGCTTAGTGTAGACCAAGTTAAGCCATGACCACTCTTGCTCAATGTAATCTCTATTGTCTAAACAATGATTTTTATACTATTTATTAGTGTTTAATGTTTATTTATGTAGATGGCCCCCTACTCCTATGGTCAAGCTCTGCCACTGTTTCAAATTATATACAAGTTCAATTAGGATATGTATGTATTCGATGGGCCGAGGAGATAATATTGATTATTTAGCACATGACAAAATTGTAAGAAATTAAGAATAAAAATACATTAGGTATAATGCTTTTTCTTATCCAAATATGCTTATCATTTTAGTATAGAGGGAGTATATATATAGCAAACACCTAAATTCACCTCAGCAAGAATTTGTACCTAAATGGCATTGGCATACATCCACAATCTCAACCAACTAAGATAGGCTTAGCTTCCTATTCTAGTGTTGAAAGTCAACGCTCTAAGCATACGCAATTCTAAGGCCACTCCTAACCTAGAAACTAGATGGTTTCAATGTTCATTAATTAGGTTCCAACTAAGCAAAAATCATGATGTGGCATTGAAATTAAAGAAAAGAATGGAGAACATGCGTAGTACCTGTGTGGCTCCTCTGACGAGGTGTCTTGGCCACGGCTCGTCTTGTCTGGCCACCCAGCATGTAGCTCCTCTCCTCCCAACGAGATGCTCTAGCGACGGTTCGTCTCCTCCCAGCGACCCCACTTGTTTGTCCTCTCTTCATGATGAGGTGTCCCTCCCGGCTAGTTGTAAGGTCCTAGATGGCTAGAGGGGGGTGAATAGCCTATAAAAATTCTACAAGAACCACTAAGCAAACTTGTTAGAATAACAAACGACGTAAAGCGAGTTTTGCTTAGCCTACGATTGTGATGCAAGCCTCCTATCCACAAGTCTAGTAGATTAAGATCTCTATTTAACACAAGGGCTATGTCACTAAACTTACACTAGTGAGCAAGCTAACAACTACTAGCAAAGGCTAACACTAGAGCTACACAAGATAACTAGTAAAAGTAAATGCGAGAGAGAGGATTGTGAATCTTATACCGACGGTGGAGTGAAGATGTTGCCAATCACCAAGATGATATACAATCAATCAATATTGACAACAACACAATATGAAGACCAATCACCGGGAGACAAGAGACACAATATTTTTGTTCACCCGGTGTTCACTTGTGCACCGACAAGTTACGTTACCGATTGTGTCGACCAACACTTAGATGGTTCCTCGGTGTGACCCTCAAGTCACTTGCCCCTCAAGGCACGCCCCGCAAGGCACCGCAAGACATCACTCTCAAGTGAGGTAACTCAATGACACGCGCAATCCACTAGAGTTGCTTTTGGTGCTTCACCGAGGAAAGCACAAGAACCTCTTACAATCAACCGGAGGTGGCCAAGAATAATCTCCTTCTCTTGCCAACGCCTCCAACAATCTCCAAACTGGCTAGGAGCGGTACTCTCCAAGGGTAACAAGAAATCCACCGGCTAAACCACCCACAAGTGCCACTAGATGCCCTCAAGCTATGTAATGCACTTTAGGATCACTCAATCTCACTTTTGATTTGCAATCAAGCAAGAGAGATGAGTGGGAAGAGATGATCTAGCTCAAAGGATGCACAAGAGTGTTAAAAATCACAAGCTACCTCCCCAAGGGCCGGCCAACAAGTATTTATAAGCATCCCATCCGAATAGAGCTGTTATACCCCTTCACTGGGTCTTTTCGGGATGACCGGACGCGCCGGTCATAACTGATCGGACGCGCTCAACCGCGTCCGATCCTCCAACGGTCACTGCGCCAACGGTGAAACCCCATGACCGGACGTGCTTCTCATAACGACCGGACGCGCCGGTCCCGAGTGACCGGACGCGCTCCAGTCAACGACCGGACGCGCCGATCGCACAGCATCGCGCGCCCGCGAAGTAACGACCAGACGCGCCCCTCGCAACGACCGGACGCGACAGTGCCCGCGTCCGGTTAGAGTCCAGTAAGCTCCCTCAACGATCGGACGCGTCCGATCGCGTGTGATTGGACGCGCCTCGCGTCCGATCGTCCTTGCGAACCACAGTTCCTTCTGGGCACCTGACCGGACGCGCCGGTCCCGCGAGTGACCGGACACGCCGGTTGCAAACCCTAGCACCCGCGCGCCTGACTGCTGACCGGACGCATCCGGTCATACCATGACCGCGTCCGGTGCAGCGTCCGGTCATCTCTGTGACCTCCGTTCGCCTCCGTTTCTTTTCCGACTTCCGGCGTAGTGGAAAATAGGCATTTCAAGTTCCCAAAAACGCCTGAATCCCGCGCTCACAAGCTCGGCGGGAGGGAGAGAGAGACCCAAACCCTCTCTACCGCTCAAACTTCAACGCCTTCGCAAATGTGCCAACACCAACAAGTGATCACCACCTTGTGCACGTGTGTTAGCCTTTTCATAATCATTTTCGAAGGTTTTCCAGTTAGCTCACTAGGCCCTACATGCAATGCACTTCATGAATTCACCTAGTGGCACCCGTGCATCGAATAACCGATAAGAATTCCCCTCTTAATAGTTCGGCTATCGATCCTAAATCACTCACACCCTCTATGGTGTCTTGAGTGCAAAACAAAATGGCCCTATGGTTATACCTTTGCCTTGAGCCTATTTTGTTTTTCCAAAAGATATGATCCACTTCATATCATCACATGACCGTCTCGATCCATCGACCTTGACTTCACTTGCTCTTCATCGTTGCATCGGTCTATCGGCGTCAAGTCTTGCTCAAGCTTCACCATCGCATGGTCCTTCGCTTCGAAGCCTCGACTTGCCCTTCACCTTTACAACCGGTCCATCGAGCCAAGCATCATCTTGGTCTTCATCATCTTGGTCATATGAGTCAATGTCATGTCTCATATTCAATGACCACCTTTATCTAAATCATCCACTTAGATACAAAGGTTAGTCTTAGGTTTCATCAATTAGCCAAAACCAAACTAGGGACTTTCAATCTCCCCCTTTTTGGTAATTGATGACAACCCTCACAAAGATGATTTTGATAATAAAAGTTTTGAACTTGTCATACTTGTCCAATCATTTTGCTCATAAGTAAAGTTTGGACAATTATCACAAGCTCGGATTTGGTAGTATTAGCTCTCCCTACATATGTGCATAGAGTTTGGATTGAAAGCTTTGCACATATGCATTGATAGAAGTGTTGAGAGAGTAATTCTACCAAAATGATGCTAAGGTGTAAGAAATGGACCTTTGAAGCGTGATACCAATCGGAGTTGCCTTTTACACCATCCTTAGCATCATGAAGTAACTAGACATCCATCAAAACTCAAGAACCCCGTGAGATCAATATTATAGTAAAGGTTCTTGAACCACTTGTAAAGCTTAAGGCAGGTCTAGATACCACATGTAAACTAATCCTATGCATGCTAGTAGATCATTTCATCATTTAAGTTCTATACTAGCATTGCACCACACAAGCATGTATATTGAATTTAAATACATGTACAATGAGCAAGTCATATGAGAATGCACAAACAAATGCAACAACTTTGTTTATGAGCTTGCTCCCCCTACTTGTGTGCATCAAAATTTTATTTACCCCTTTATCATGTTGAATCATCTTTTTCTCTCCCCCTTTGTCAACAACTTACCCAAAAATGGGATCAAATTGTGGAGAGAAAACAATGTTTGATGGAGTAGGTTAGAATTTATCAAATTTGGTTCAACCTAGAACACTTGCCAAAGATATTTAATTCGATTTGAACTAAAGACAAGCTTCTTCACACCTCATAATAAGGGTTATCTTGCCTATGTTGAATTAAACACTTATAGCAAATCTTCTAGATTCAACACTAGGTTTGCAAGCTCACAAATATGTCATATGCCACCACTAGATCAAAACAAGCATAGAAGCAATAGTGGTAACATATATCCATCAAATTCATTTGTTTTATCATAAATGCTCATGCGTACCACTTATTATGTCTACATGCTCTAGCAAGTCCTTAGCATAGGATGAATGACATGTCAATCAACTTTACCTTGCAATGTCAAAGGAGAGGCATATCAATAAGTGGGTGAGGTGCATTCAACTCATGTTTGAGAAATCAAGAATGTTCGACTCATTTCTTAGCTTGCAAAACCTCTTTTCATCAAGTGGCTTGGTGAGAATATCGGCAAGTTGATCATCGGTGCCAACACTTTCAATGGCAATATCTCCCTTTTGTTGATGATCTCTAATGAAATGATGCCTTTCAATGCCTTATGTTTTGTTCTTCCATGTTGAACTGGGTTTAGTATCATCTTGATTGCACTTTCTTGAAGTTGAGACCATAATCCTTCAAAGTTGATTTCATCCATAGCAATTGTGCACAATAACTCCCCGCACTCACATATTCGGCTTCGGCGGTAGAGATTGCCACACTATTTTATTTCTTTGAGGACCATGACATAAGTGATCTTCCAAGTAATTGACATGTGCCACTTGTGCTCTTTCTATTGATCTTGCAACCCCCATAGTCGGAGTCCGAATATCCAATCAATTCAAACTTTGACCCCTTGGGATACCATAGTCCAACATCTCTTGTTTGCTTCAAGTACCTCAATATTCTCTTTGTGGTCGTGAGATGACTCTCTCTAGGTGAGGCTTGATATCTAGCACACATACAAACACTAAACATGACATCCGGCCTTGATGCGGTGACATAGAGTAGACTTCCAATCAAAGACCGATATTCCTTTTGATTTACCATTTTGCCATCAAGATTACTATCCAAATTGCCATTTGTACCAATTGGAGTTGAAATTGGCTTTGCATCTTGCATTCCAAACTTCTTCAACATATCCCTTATGTATTTCCCTTGACTCACAAATGTTCCATTCTTCAATTGTTTGACTTGGAGACTAAGGAAGTAGCTAAGTTCACCAATCATAGACATTTCAAATTATTTGGTCATCATAGCACTAAATTCTTCATAATAAGCTTGATCGGTTGATCCAAATATGATGTCATCAACATATATTTGCACTATGAATAGATCATTCCTAATCTTCTTGATGAATAAAGTTGTATCAACCTTACCCATCTTGAATCCCTTAGAGAGAAGGAAATCCCTTAGCCTCTCATACCATGCTCTAGGTGCTTGCTTTAAGCCATATAAGGCCTTCTTCAACTTATATACATGGTTGGGTTTCTTGTCATCTTCAAATCCGGGAGGTTGCTCAATAAAGACTAACTCATTGATGATCCCATTGAGAAATGCACTTTTGACATCCATTTGATATAGTTTGATGTTATGTGCACAAGCATAAGCCAATAGAATCCTTATTGCCTCCAATCTTGCCACGGGAGCATATGTCTCATCATAGTCAAGACCTTTTACTTGAGTGTAACCTTGAGCAACTAGTCTTGCTTTTTTTCTCACCATAATGCCATCTTGATCTTGCTTGTTTTTGAACACCCATTTGGTTCCAATCACATTGTAGTCATTTGGCCTTTCTACCAATTCTCAAACATCATTTCTTGTGAAATTGTTAAGCTCTTCTTGCATAGCCATGATCCAATCGGCATCCTTCAAAGCTTCTTCTATTTTCTTTAGTTCTAAGGTTGACACAAATGATGCATGCTCACAAAACATAGCCAATCTTGATCTTGTTTGCACACCACTTCTAATATCACCAATAACACTATCAATGGGGTGATCTCTTGCAACATGTTGTGATTGGAGTACTTGCACTTGATTGCTTGAGCTTGGTTGATCACTTGATGTATCTTGATGAGATGAACTAGCACCATGATCTTGCACTTGGGAGTCACTAGCTAGCTTGAATGGAGAATTGAGCACTTGATCTTTATCATCATCTTGAATATCAATTACTTGCTTTGCTCTAATGTCCCCAATGTCCATGTTCTTCATTGCTTCCATCAATTGAGTTCCACCAACATCATCTAGATTCTCTTCTTCATCTTGTCACCCATTGGTTTCATCAAATTGCACATCATGGACTTCTTCTAGAATGCCACTTGAATTATTCCAAACTCTATATGCTTTGCTTGTAGTTGAATAACCAAGTAGGAACCCCTCATCACATCTCTTGTCAAACTTTCCCAATCTAGTGCCCTTCTTCAAGATATAATATTTGCAACCAAACACTCTAAAGTAAGAAATATTGGGCTTTCTTCCATGAAGTAGCTCATATGGGGTCTTCTCTAGCAATGGATGACAATATAGTCTATTGATGTAGTAGCAAGCGGTATTGATTGCTTCATTCCAAAATGATTGACTTACATTGTACTCATGAAGCATTGATCTAGCCATATCAAGCAATGTTCTATTCTTTCTCTCAACTAGGTCATTTAATTATGGAGTGTACTTGGCGGAGAATTGATGTCCAATGCTATAGTGATCACAAAGTTCTTCAATTCTTGTATTCTTGAACTCACTTCTATTATCACTTCTCACTTTCTTGATTCTAATCTCAAACTCATTGTGAACTCTAGTGAGAAAGGTCTTGAAGGTGTCAAACACTTCACTTTTGTCACTAAGAAAGAATACCCATGTGAATCTTGTGAAGTCATCCACTATGACAAATCCATACTTATTACCACCTATGCTTAAGTATGTTGTTGGGCCAAATAGATTCATGTGCATCAAATCAAATGCTTTGCATGTGCTCATTGTACTCTTCTTTGGATGTGAGCTTCCAACTTGCTTCCCGGCTTGACATGCACTACAAAGCTTATTCTTCTCAAATTCAACATCTTTCAAACCATTGACAAGATTGTGAGTTGTAAGCTTCTTCAATTGTTTCATGCCAACATGACCAAGCCTTCTATGCCAAAACCAACTCATGCTTGATTTGTAGATTAAGCAAGTTGTCAAGGAAGTTTCTCTAGCATTGAAGTCAACTAGATAGAGATTCTCATATCTAAAGCCCTTGAATGCCACATTTGAGCCATCCATACTAATGACTTCCACATCATCAACCCCAAAGATACATTTGTAACCAAGATCACATATTTGTGCCACGGATAGAAGATTGAAATCTAAGCTTTCAACTAGCAACAC
Organism: Saccharum hybrid cultivar R570; assembly: GCA_038087645.1. Classification (NCBI taxonomy): domain Eukaryota; kingdom Viridiplantae; phylum Streptophyta; class Magnoliopsida; order Poales; family Poaceae; genus Saccharum; species Saccharum hybrid cultivar. The sequence continues at coordinate 1,492,793 of JAQSUU010000635.1, read as the reverse complement.
ATTGGAGATACTCAAGTCATTTGATATTACAATCTTGCCCAAGCCAATAACCTTGCCTTTTTTGTTATTGCCAAATGTGATAGAATCAACACCACTATCATTGTCATTGATTGAGTCAAACATTCTTGATGTACCGGTCATGTGTTGAGTGCACCCACTATCAATAATCCAATGCCTTTCTCCGGCTTTGTAATTTACCTACAAGCAAATCAATGAAGCTTAGGTACCCATTTTTGCTTGGGTCCTTGTAGGTTAGTAACTAAGCTCTTTGGTACCCAAATAACCTTCTTTGGGCCAACAATGGGTGTACCAATAAACTTAGCTTTCACACCCTTCACACCTTTGGTAAGCACATAGCAAGAATCAAAAGGTATAGCATTAACAAGTTTCTAGCTTTGGTTCTTTTTATTGCAATTATGCTCTAGGTGCCTAACTTTCTTGCATCTATTGCAAAACCGACCATTGCCCTTCACAAAGCTAGGTTTTGGAGTTACAAAGGCCGACTTGCCTTTCTTAGGGGTATAGCCCAATCCCTCTTTGTTAAGAGAAAACATTTGGCTACCCAAGCACTTAAGCAAGCGGGCCTCACCACCATAGGCCTTGCCTAGGGCGTGAGTGAGCTCATCCATCTCTCTCTTGAGAGTCTCATTCTCAACCATTAGTGAGGCATCACAAGTGAAACCATCACTAGTAGAGGAGGCAGAGTCGGTGGTGGTAGATGAAGAGCTACAAGAAGGGTTAGCATTTGATATGATGATAGGTTCATAAGAGGATTCATCAATTATATCACATGTAACACCTATATCACATGATACAACAACCTCCTTATTTGCTTGTTGCTCAAGTAGCAATGAGTGAGCTTTTTCAAGCTTGGAATGAGCCTTGCCAAGATTCTCATGGTCTTCCACTAGACTCTCATGAGTGGTCTTAAGCTCACTAAGAACTTTCTCAAGTATTGCTACTTTCATTGAAAGCTTCTTACACTCCTTGTTCTTGGCAATAGCTATGTCTCTAGTTTGTTGCATCAAGTCAAATAGTTATTCTTTAGTTGGTTCATCATCATCATTTTCATTATCATTATCATTATCACTATCAAGAGCATATTCCATTTTAATTTCATCATCACTCTCATCATATATTACCTTAGTTTCTTTGGCCATGAGGCACGACGAGGATGAATCAAATAGTGATGGCTTCTTGTTGATAGCAATGGAAGCAAAAGCCTTGTTGGATGATGATTCTTCTTCATCATCATCATCACTTTCCCAAGTGACCACATAGGCTCCATTCTTGCCCTTCTTGAAAGTCATCTTGGCTTCTCTCTTTTTCTTCCCAAACTTGCCCCTCTTGTTATTCTTCTTCTTGTCATAGGGACATTCGGCTTGAAGATGTTCGGTGCTATCACAATTGAAGCACTTCCTTTGTTGCTCATTGCTCTTGAAATAGTCATTTCTCTTTTTGAAGCCTCTTCTCTTGATAAACATCTTGCCAATATTCTTGACAACTAGAGCAAGTGCCTCATCATCAATTTCCAATTCTTCATCTTCTTCATTGTCATCTTCTTCTTGAATTGAAGCTTTGCCCTTAGAGGAGGTGGCCTTGAATGCCACGGTCTTCTTCTTCTTTTCTTCCTCCTTCTCATCAACATCTTGATCATACTTGTCAAAGGTTAATACCTCTCCAAGCAAATCATTGGGCTTCATTGCATCAAGCCCATCTCTTTGTAGCATCATGATCAACATTTTGAATCTTTTTAGTAAGCTCAATAAGAACTTGTGGCAAAAATCTTGGCCTTGTGTCTTGTGCCCCAAGCTCTTGAGATCATTCACAATGACTTGCAATCTATGAAACATTTCTAAGATTGTTTCTTCTTCTTTCATCTTGAAGTTCTCAAGCTCACTCTTGAGCCCATATAGCTTGGCACTCTTTACAACCTTAGTGCCCTCATATGTTTCACTCAACCTTGTCCATACTTCATTTGCCAATTCTAAATCCTTGATGCCCTCAAATATTTTTGTGTCAATACCATTGTAAAGTGTATTGAGAGCCATTCTATTACATGTTCTATTTGCTCTATCTTCATCGGTGAGATGATCAGGATCAATGATAGCAAAATCATTCTCGGTGACTTGCAAAACTCTCTCATGAATAGAACCAAGGTATATTGTCATTTTTCTCTTCCAATGAGCAAAAGAACTAACACCATCAAAGAACGGTGGCTTCCCCCCAACATGATTGAACACAATTTGAGCAATTTTTCACACCGAAGGATGTTAAGCCTTGATTAAAACGGTGACCACGGCTCTAATACCACTTGTAAGGTCCTAGATGGCTAGAGGGGGGGTGAATAGCCTATAAAAATTCTACAAGAACCACTAAGCAAACTTGTTAGAATAACAAACGACGTAAAGCGAGTTTTGCTTAGCCTACGGTTGTGATGCAAGCCTCCTATCCACAAGTCTAGTAGATTAAGATCTCTATTTAACACAAGGGCTATGTCACTAAACTTACACTAGTGAGCAAGCTAACGAATACTAGCAAAGGCTAACACTAGAGCTACACAAGATAACTAGTAAAAGTAAATGCGAGAGAGAGGATTGTGAATCTTATACCGACGGTGGAGTGAAGATGTGCCAATCACCAAGATGATATACAATCAATCAATATTGACAACAACACAATATGAAGACCAATCACCGGGAGACAAGAGACACAATATTTTTATTCACCCGGTGTTCACTTGTGCACCGACAAGCTACGTCACCGGTTGTGTCGACCAACACTTAGATGGTTCCTCGGTGTGACCCTCAAGTCACTTGCCCCAAAAGGCACGCCCCGCAAGGCACCACAAGACACCACTCTCAAGTGAGGTAACTCAATGACACGCACAATCCACTAGAGTTGCTTTTGGCACTTCGCCGAGGAAAGCACAAGAACCTCTTACAATCAACCGGAGGTGGCCAAGAACAATCTCCTTCTCTTGCCAACGCCTCCAACAATCTCCAAGCCGGCTAGGAGCGGTACTCTCCAAGAGTAACAAGAAATCCACCGGCTAAACCACCCACAAGTGCCATTAGATGCCCTCAAGCTATGCAATGCACTTTAGGATCACTCAATCTCACTTTTGATTTACAATCAAGCAAGAGAGATGAGTGGGAAGAGATGCTCTAGCTCAAAGGATGCACAAGAGTGTTAAAAATCACAAGCTACCTCCCCAAGGGCCGGCCAACAAGTATTTATAAGCATCCCATCCGAATAGAGCTGTTATACCCCTTCACTGGGTCTTTTCGGGATGACCGGACGCGCCGGTCACAACTGACCGGACACGCTCAACCGCGTCCGATCCTCCAACGGTCACTGCGCCAACGGTCAAACCCCATGACCGGACGCGCTTCTCATAACGATCGGACGCGCCGGTCCCGAGTGACCGGACGCGCTCCAGTCAACGACCGGACGCGCCGATCGCACAGCATCGCGCGCCCGCGAAGTAACGACCGGACGCGCCCCTCGCAACGACCGGACGCGACAGTGCCCACGTCCGGTTAGAGTCCAGTAAGCTCCCTCAACGATCGGACGCGTCTGATCGCGTGTGACCGGACGCGCCTCGCGTCCGATCATCCTTGCGAACCACAGTTCCTTCCAGGCACCTAACCGGACGCGCCGGTCCCGCGAGTGACCGGACGCGCCGGTTGCAAACCCTAGCACCCGCGCGCCTGACTACTGACCGGACGCGTCCGGTCATACCATGACCGCGTCCGGTGCAGCGTCCGGTCATCTATGTGACCTCCGTTCGCCTCCGTTTCTTTTTCGACTTCCGGCGTAGTGGAAAATAGGCATTTCAAGTTCCCAAAAACGCCTGAATCCCGCGCTCGCAAGCTCGGCGGGAGGGAGAGAGAGACCCAAACCCTCTCTACCGCTCAAACTTCAACGCCTTCGCAAATGTGCCAACACCAACAAGTGATCACCACCTTGTGCACGTGTGTTAGCCTTTTCATAATCATTTTTGAAGGTTTTCCAGTTAGCTCACTAGGCCCTACATGCAATGCACTTCATGAATTCACCTAGTGGCACCCGTGCATCGAATAACCGATAAGACTTCCCCTCTTAATAGTTCGGCTATCGATCCTAAACCACTCACACTCTCTATGGTGTCTTGAGTGCAAAACAAAATGGCCCTATGGTTATACCTTTGCCTTGAGCCCATTTTGTTTTTCCAAAAGATATGATCCACTTCATATCATCACATGACCGTCTCGATCCATCGACCTTGACTTCACTTGCTCTTCACCGTTGCATCGGTCCATCGGCGCCAAGTCTTGCTCAAGCTTCACCATCGCATGGTCCTTCGCTTCGAAGCCTCGACTTGCCCTTCACCTTCACAACCGGTCCATCGAGCCAAGCATCATCTTGGTCTTCATCATCTTGGTCATATGAGTCAATGTCATGTCTCATATTCAATAACCACCTTTATCTAAATCATCCACTTAGATACAAAGGTTAGTCCTAGGTTTCATCAATTAGCCAAAACCAAACTAGGGACTTTCACTAGTGACCTCGCTCATAGCTCCTCTCCTCTCGACGAGGTGTCCCTCCTGTGGAACATAGCTCTTCTCCTCTCGACGACTCGATGTGCATAGCTCAATTGATAGAGCAAGGAAAAAGGAAAAAGGATAGAGCGACGAAGAGAGAAGAGAAGAATGAAAAGTGGGTCCAGTATATCATCGTCTGTCGGGATGATTATTTGAGGGCTCATATTTGAGAGTTGTTGTTGCAATAGATATAAAAAGGGGGCCTTCAACAGAAGGGGAGCCCTCAAATAAAGAAGTAAGGGTCATGATTTGAGGGCTCCTGCCGGAGTTGCTCTAGGAAAGTTTTCTATATACTCAAGGAAATGTTGCATAAGACAATAGACATTTAAAGTCCACGAAGGAAGAAAATTACACTAAACAAGAAACGACCCATGTACAGAGCACGCACGCAAATGTGAGGAAGTCTGGAGAGGAAGTAGGCCAAGTTGCAAGAATCATATAGTCGCATCCAACCTCCAACCATACAAGATTTGATTGAAAGGTACAAAATAATTTTTAGTGAGTACTCTAAGGACTTTCCAAAATGAAATGATTGCACCTAATAAATAAATTAAATGAACTCCACACCACCGAGGTCACTATATATACGGCATGCTCTCCCCATCCAAAAAAAAAAGAATACACCTGAAATCGTCTTGAGTTGATCAAATTCATATTAAATAATATCAATATTTTTTTATATCAAATAAGTATATTTTAATTCGTTGTGAAATATACTTTTACGGGATACGTAACTCGTTGCGTAAAGTTACCGACAGATAGCTAGTGGCCTTGTTCTACTGTACTATTTCAGCAGTACTTTTCAGTGAAACAATAATATTTTTCTCTCACACTATTTCAGTATAAATATTGGCATAAGTCAAATTTTAGCAAAACAAAGAGGGCTATAGTATTTTTTTTAAGGACGGATGCAATGCTCTGAAAAGGATAAGAAGAGTGACATCATGAATAATGTACCCAGACAGTACGATATTGCTGCCAATCAAATCATCCTCTCGGGAAGAAGTTTGAAAGCATGGACATTGAACATCACATGGGGGAGCTGCTACTCTAAGGCCACTGTAAGTCAACGCTCTAAGCATCACAGGCTGAACCTAGAAACTAGATGGTTTCTAGGTTTACTGATCCGGAACATCACAGGCCGGAGCTGCTACTCTAAGTCAACGCTCTAAGCATACGCAATTCTAAGGCACTGTAGTGTTTGAGCACCACCACTCGTTTTGTGTTATCGGAGACCGGCACCCTGAATAATCTTGGCCGCTAGCTAGCAGTTGCAGTGGTAGTAGGTTAGAGAAGAAACAAAATTTTGTTTATTTCCACATCTCGCTGCGGTCGTCGTCATCACGTCGCCGGCTGTCCGGCCTTTCGTCTGATTTCATCAATCATGGAAGCCGGTTCTTATACGGGTATGTCCAGCTCGAGAATACGATACGTACAGGAGGCCAAGTCCCTAGACAGGAATATTGCATTATCTCGTTTGACGCCGATCGTCATGATCGATATATTATATATACTGTGTGTATGTATGTTTATATATAAGAAAGTTGACAACGTACGTACGTGCATACGTGTATACGCAGGCAGCATGATTGCATATCTTTCCTTCTTCAGCTTGCGGACTGCTCGATCAGAGCCCCATGACCGAATATCTGTAGCTAGTGAGTATTTATTTGCATATCGACTCCGATCCGATCCGATCCGATCCGCAGATGCTATTTGCAGGAGGTAAACGCTATCAGCAGGGATCACCTTTGCGTTGAGTACACCGAGATATGATTTGGTCAACTCGATCGATCTCGCGGTCGCATCTGGACGAAGTGAAGAAGAGGCAGATCGAGGTACTAAAAGAGTGAGTATGTTGCCCGTGCCAATTTGGATACTCACCTAGCCCAGTGTGTAGCGCGTAAAAAACGTTACACGTGTGGTAGCTTTTTTTGAGATTACACGTTTACACGTGTGGTAGTAGCTGATGATGAACGCGCGCGCGCATCCCCAAGTTTACACGTACACGTCCCATGTCAATTGTCAACGCCGTCGCATTGTGGCACGGCGGCTAGCTAGTTTCAGCACTCGCGGACGTCACGAGTAGGGAGCCACGCACACACGACGAGACGAGCAAGGAGCAAGCCACGCACGGGCGGCTTGCCTGGAGATAGGCGCGGCGGCACACGTGGACGCGCGGCGCACCACCTGCCCGCCCGCCTGCTCGCGCGCGCTGAAATCACAATTCACATCACGTTACGCGCGACGCGATCCGCCCTAGCGCCGGTGCCCGTCCCGCCGCGGACAAACGCGCGCGACGACGCCACGATCACATGATCACATACACACCCACGCCCTCATCGGAACCGCTGACCTGCGGGCTCCGGCACACGCCGCTGCCCGCGACGGCGACGCGGCGCGACAGGCCAAAGCGCCTAGCCGTTACGCCCGCAGGCCCCCACGGCGAGGCGGGCGGACCGGGACGTCCTGATTGGCCCGACCCGCGCCAGGTGGCGCTGGTAGTTGGGGCCGCTCCACCTACCCGCCCACGACGTGACGACGGCCCATCCCGCGCCGGGAGTCCTCGGTTCGTGCACCCGCGCGGCCACCGCGGTGAATCCCGCTGCGACGTGCGGGGTCTGGTCGTGGCGGCTACACGCACCGGCGAGTAGGGGTGGCGACGCTGGCGCCCTTGCTTTCGGCCTACCACACACGTACGTGCCTCGGTACGCAACAGCAGCGCCTGCGCAGTTGTTCGCACTACGATGAGCTAGCTAGCTAGTCGAGTGTGAGTGAAGGCTGTTCATCGTTATGCATGCATGCAAAGCAAAGCCGTGGTGCGTCATCAAACGGTTGGTAGCCGAGCCGACTCACTTACTGTAGCCGCACAGCTGGGCAGGTCTAGATTGTCCTTGCTTGTTGCTCGATCTTTTGGGTACTCAGCTCATGTGGGCAGGGGCGAAGCTAGAGATTTTAACCATCGGGTCAGTATATAATAACTATGCTTATATGTGACACTTTTCTTATGAAAATAGCAGTGTGATAGTGGAATTTCCTAGAAGTCATCGGGGTCATCTGACCCCGGTAACAACACATAGATTCGCCCCTGCATGTGGGGGCGGAAAAAAAATTTGTTGCTTCCAGCTGAAAAAGGCCACGGCTTCTCACCTGGAATATAATTGTGGTACAGTACGTACTATCATGTCTTCACTCATTCGTTCGTACGGTACACTTACTAGTTTTCTCTCAACGTGTTGTGCATACACACAATTTTTTTTAAAAAAGGGATTATTTCGTCTGAGCATCCAACGGTTGAAGAGGACGGGACGCCGTAATTGTTTTGTCCTTGTTTAGATTACATAACAGTAATGCTGGGTATGGACGCCTGGATGGCAGGCCGCCACACAGCCCGACCACCGCTCATTCACTCATGCTCCCCCCAATCTATTCTTAAAAAAAAAAAGCTTCTTATACCTTCCGCTTCTCCTCTCCACCGCATTGCCTTACGGCTGCCACTCCTTCCGTTCCATTCCGAACGCGGATGCCACTCTACCTCACTACTGCCACGCCCCCCTCCGGCGCCGTTCGCTCGCCCTCATCGCACGCGCCGTCCACTCGCCCGAGCCAAGACCGGCGGTGCTAGTGGCGGTGGTGCGCGCGTGCGCCGCTGGTGCTGGTGCGCCCACCCGACCGAGGCAAGCCCGATGTTGCGCGCGTCGTCGCTCGCTACCAGCTCCAACCCCGGCCCCCTGGAATCGACTGGCCCCGGCTTCCCCTCCCCTATGTTGTATATGTATTTTTCAATTGTTTCAGACGTTTTTAGATGTATGTTGCAATTGTTCTATTTTGATGTTGCAAAAGTAGATGGGGGATGTTGCAAGTGTTTCAGATGCATGTTGGAAGCGTTTGTTCAAAATATTTCGTATGTTTCCAAACGTACATTGCAATCGTTTTTTATCTGGATACTGCATATGTTTCACACATGTGCTGCAATAGTATGTTCCAAAATGTTTTGGCCATTTTAGTCTTATGTTGGAGCTGGTGGTTTCATGTTGCAAGTTGCAAGTGTTACATTTTGGATGTTTCATCTGTTCCACACGCATGTTGCAGGTGCATATTCCAAATGTTTCATCTGTTTTCAGACATACGTTGCATTCATATGCTTTTTCATGTTGCAGGTGTTTTATGTTGTTCGGCCGGGGGCAGGCGGTCGGTGTGTGCGGTGTGTGGAGGGGGAAGGGGGGGCGTGGAGAGAGATAGAAGAGTGAGTCCGGAGAATAACCGTGGGGGGCGGAGTGCGCAAGTGGGGCAGAGCGATGCCGGACAAGGGTAAGATCATGGCGGACTGGGACACGCTGTCATGTACAGTCGCTAGCCACGCCCATGTTAGCCCTTGTTTAGTTCTCCCAATTCTCCCCCAAATTTCACTATGCAAAAAGAAGATTCCCTGTCACATCAAAATATCGGTAAATGCATGGAGTACTAAATGTTGATGAAATCAAAAACTAATTGCACAGTTTTGTTGTACTTTGCGAGATGAACATTTTAAGCCTAGTTAGTCAAAATTTGGATAATTTTTACCAAATACAAACGAAATGCTACAGGAATTCTGATACAGTGTTTTTCTCCTCAATTCACCGAACTAAAGGAGGCCTTAGATAACGTTTTCTGGTTTGATTGATGTCAGCTACTACTCCAGCAGTCCAGCTCTGAAGTGAAGGGCAGTGCGTCAAATCATCTCCCAATAATTCACAGGGCCCGGCCGGCCATCGTCGCCCATGCATCTCTGTGCTGTGCTGTGCTGTGCGGCATCATTCTTAGGCTATCCGCACTCACGATCTTCTATTTTTATCCTCTATACATCATGTTCATCAAGGTTCTCTCCTCTATACTCAATTCTCCCGCACCCATCCATCCTCTATATCATCCTCTATCCGCTATGAGGCCAACTTATCACTTTATCTAAATATATCCGTGTGTGATCTAGTTTTGAAGAATTTATTTAAACGAATTTAATGGTGGAATCGAAATTTAATTTGGTTTTTTGGTTTATGAGTTATAATAAATTTTAATTGTTTAAAACGGTGGAGCCCAGGCTGCATGCAGTCTCTGTCTTCCGAGCATGCGCGCGCATGCGGTCTGCGGCGTCGCGTGGAGGGGGGGCTGGCCTGCGCCTGTGCCGTAGCGGTTGTCCTCTATATGTCACTGTGACTCTGTTCATCTGGCTTATAATCCGTCTTATTCAGCTTGTTTTTTTAGTCGGAACAGTATTTTTCTCTCAAAAAAATCAGCCAACAGTGTTTTTCAGCCGGCTTATAACTCCAGCCGAACAGTCTCTGTATCTCCTATATTTAGCGGAGAGATGTATACCGGATGACTTTAGAGGTCCCGCTGCAGCTGTTTGTCTGCGCTATATGCCGACGACGTGGTGCGGTACCGAATGAATTTACCGGACGCGGTGCATGCCAGCCTTACGCAGCGCAACGTCACGGCCAGATCGGAGAAAAAAAAACCATGAAAAGCGCACGAAGGTCCACGCATCCACGATCCCCGCACAGACTTTTTATCCCCGCTCGATCGATGGCTGCTGACAACCACCAGTGGATCGGAGGTGGAGCACTCGTGGCCCTCCAAAGCCGACGGCCGACGGCCGGCAGTGCGCGAGACCCCGTCCGTCCGGCTGCTCATCATGCTCTGCTCCCGTGTAGTACGATGAAACCACGCGGCCCACGTCCCTTTCCGGCGAGACTTTCCGTCCGCCGCCTAGCCCGCCGAGGGTCACTTGAAAGGATCGGAGACGACGACAGGCAAGTCGTTAGTCGTGGTTCCTTGCGTCTTAATGATGGTCGGCACCTGCATAGTTTCCCGACGAGGCTGACCTGACAGCAACCTCGCTCACTGATCTCCAGATTATTCAGAGGCATCTGAAAACGGAGGTCGAGCCCGGCGGTGGATGCTGGTCCCTGGACGGCGGCCAATTGTCAATTTCCGGTTCGTTTAACCGGACTCGTGGGCAACCGAAAGCGAGTGGGCGGGGAGGCGGAAAGGTGAAATCCAAATCTCGCCGGGGGATGCCGATGTGGCCACCACGAACGAATGGGGTGGTCTTGCTTTCGCCCGCGTGGAATTTCGGTGGACCTAGTCTACACCCATGACACATGGACCTGCAGTTTGCAGGTGCTAAAAGAGCTCGAAATGGGTAAGGTTTGGCAAGATTTGGAGGTCATCATCGCTCTTTTTAGGCAGATGATCAGGGACCGCGTGATCTTGCTTTCATGTCTATCCGGTCAGAGTTATTTAGGTTTATGATTACCCTATGAAAGAAGCGTAACATATGTAATCTATGTCATCAAAACTTGGCTGTAGTCACGGGTACTTTCTTTTAACACTACCAGTGCATACTCCCTCTGTCTCTGAATAAATAGGTTTATGGAGTTGTTTTAAGTCAAACCTTTTAAATTTTGACCAAATTTATTTATGATAACAAACTAGTATCATTAGATTTATCATAGAATATATTTTCATAATGTGCTCATTTTATGTCATAGATGTTGTTACTTTTTTCTATAAAATTAGCCAAACTTTACGGATTCTGCGAATTGATTTGTTTGGGGACAGAGGGAGTATATAGATATGATATATAGTATTAATGATGGGCATTTTGTATGATTTGATATATGACCATGTTCATCTGGCTTATAATCCGTCTTTTTCAGCTTGGTTTTTCAGCGGGAACAGTATTTTTCTCTCACAACAAATCAGCCAACGGTGTTTTTCAGCCGGCTTATTAGCACAGCCGAACGGGGCCTATGTAAGATTGAGTGGGGGGAAATTAAAAGTACTTCACAGAAAAATAATGCAAAATGGGTGCCCATGTTATTAACAAGAGCAATACACAACATTTGGGCCTCTTTTTTACTTGAAGGATTTTCATGAGTTTTGTAGGATCCTGATCCTTGGTATTTTTGGACATGTTTGGTTTGAATCCTAAGAAAGTTGCCTGGACTAGGCAATAGTCTCAGACGTTGCATTTTGGTTGACTGTGGTGGGATGTTGCTGCTTGGATTAGACAGGTTTCTCAGGACGAGGGCCGAGCTTAGTTGGAGCCAAAGGTGGCCATGCCCCCTGCTGTTAGAAAGTTTCTTTAATTAGGTAGGGTGTTTGATCCAAGGACTATAGTTCTGGTCACATCGGATGTTTGATGCTAATTAGGAGAACTAAATATAAGCTAATTATAAAACTAGTTGCATAGATGAAAACTAATTTACGAGATGAATCTATCAAGCCTAATTAATCTATCATTAGCACATGTTACTGTAGCACCACGTTGTCAAATCATGGACTAATTAGACTTGATAAATTCGTCTCGCAAATTAGTCTCCATCTGTGCAATTAGTTTTATAATTAGTCTATGTTTAATACTTCAAATTAGTGTCCAAACATCCAATGTGACAGAGACTAAATTGAGTTTAATCCGGGAACCAAACACCCCCTAAGTACTCAAATTTACCATGTGTGGAGTGAGTTTTGAGTTTCATCTCTTAGCTTAGCCCCCTCCTCTTACGAAGATCCACCATTACATGTAGTTTCCTTTTACATCATCCAAACACACAACCTCTATTGTTCCTGCATTTTGAAATCATATAGAATCTCATATGTGAGACATTCTGTTCTATATTTTTCCTCATGCTTTCTAAATATAAGGCCTCGGTAAGATGAACTAGTAGCTTTCAAGTTGACAAAGTAGCAAAGCCATCACCCATGTACCGGACAATACATTAGTGTTAAAAGAAGTCCATGTGTTTACTGAACGGGTCTAAAAATTACGAGATTAAACTAAAAAAGAAAAATAAATCATCATTAGATTTTATCATGATCTAACAAATTAAACTAAACCAAAGAATTCACACCAAATAAATTTAATATAAAGTAAAATTGCGGTAATAAATGGGAGTAGAAATTTATTTCTTTACAAATTTTGAAATAAAAATACCTAAATAAAGAATCCATGTGTAGAACACAGTCAATAAAAGACAAAATTTGAATAGATTAAAATATTCTTAAAAACAATATTTTGATCTCCAGATGAATTGAAAACAAAAACATATAAATAAATAGTCTATAAATAGTAATTAGAAAGTATTTAAATTTAAGATTGAAAAATAGTAATCTGATTTCCCTATGTTTGAAAAAATACATAAAAAATCAGCATATTGGTATAAGTAAAGTTAATAGTCATCTTTTTCGCTCCCAAGTGCTAAAAACTAGCACATGATCTTATAGATCAAGATTGTAATGGTTTAGATTTACCCAAAAAAAAATAAAAAAAACAGTACAAATTCAAATATAGAAAGAGACAATGATATATATAGAATTTAAATACAGCATTACAAATTGACTTTTTCATGTAGATAAGCAAACTATAACTAAGTGATAAAATGCATGCATAAGAGCTATATTAGCATGCCATCACTATATTTGGCATGTTCATAAAAATCATTGATGCGCTTCAAATTCCCACGCCGCTCCTTCTCCCATTGTGTTGTAAGCCTCACCATCTCAAATTGCTCTTTTGTCGTAGCCTTAAGATCATTGATTCACTTTTTCATGTGTTTATGTCCCAAAAGTTTAGCACCAACATCGATATCGGTGAAGGCAAACAAGTAGATAGTATAATGATTGTGGCTCAAATTTAACGTATTTCATAGTGATTGTGATGACCAAGTAGAATAAAACAAGTTCGATCAGTCAAGATTATGATAAAAGCATAAAAGCATATCTTCTTTTGATATCTTACAAGCTATTGATCAAACAAAATTTCTTGGTGCACATGTTTAACAAGTTCGCAAGCAACACAAAGGGGTATTATTTGGATTTTTTACGAGAAGTTGGACACAAGTGGAAACAGTTATGATCATAGCATGGTTCATGCGGTGGAGTGGCATAAGTAGTAGTCTAGAGATCACCAGCCCACTGGTGTTAGCGATGGATCCACAATTTTATTTTAGAATGCTTACGTCAATGAATGTTGATGTGGTGATGGGGCCGACCAACGAATGTTCGAGGCAATATATTGCCTCTAGCAGACATGAATAACATTGTGGTGAATTCGGCAATGGTTTATAGTTAAAAAAAGGGTAAACGTGGATTTGTAAGTAGGAGTAAGGTATTAGATTATTAGGATCTTAAATTTGCAAGAGGGACAGAGAATAAGAAATGTTGTGATAGTGATTCTGTTAAGCTCAACAAAGAACTATCTCCTCCAACCAGTGTACACAATTTGTTTACAGATTTGTTACTTGGGATGAATAGGAAATTGAAATATAAGATTCTTGTGGGTGCGGCTGCTTTTTGCTAGGTCATATGGTTAACCCGGAATGACTTAGTCTTTGATAAGATTCTAGCACCATCTTATTTGCAGGTTATCTTCAAGGGACCTACTGGATCAGATTTTGGTCCCTTCTTCAGGAGGAGGATTGCCAAATAATGATGTTACTTCGACAAACTTTTCTTTCTTCCTTTTTGTTTCAAAACTTTGTGTTTGAGATTGCTTGGACCTTTGTGTTTCAGTGTGTAATAAGAAAAAAAATATATGTATTAGTCGATGTAGAAGCTGGGATATCAATATATTCTCTTTTCTAAAAAAAAGAGTTGAAAGTTACCTAGATTTCGCATCAGTAAAAATTACAGTCATGGGATATGATTGTAGAAAGTAAGCCAAAGAATTGGTGACAACAGTATAAATTTTATGCAAGTGGACGTAGTTAGTAGTTACTATTGAAGCATCAAAAGAAAAAAAAGACTTCTTCTGAAAAGTTACTTCAAAACTTAATAATTAATAATAGATATACAATGAGGAAAAAAAAGCTACCTGTCATCTTGCTAGTTTGGTGTCTCCCATTGTGACGCTGAAGAAACTCTCCTATTGCTGCTCCCAATCCTTCACGCTGGCACTGGCAGTCACGGAAGAGCCAGGCGGCGGCGGGGGGGACTCTTGCCTTGCCTGGCCTGCCCTCTTGCCATGGTCCCGGTCCACGAGGCATCCACCCATATAAACCCACGCGCCACCAGTCCACGCTCTCTCACAGTTGCCTCCCCTGCACGGCCCCGCGCCTCCCTGTCCCTGCTTCCCCTTCCGCTCCCGCAACGGGTGGCCTCCGTTCCGGCCCCGCCCGACCCTCCCCATCCCCTCCCTCACCTCTCCGGCGCTCGCCTCCGGCTCCTCCTGCAGTCCCGCCGCCTTCTCATCGCTTCCAAAATCGCAAAGCCGGATTGGAACGCGCATCGCGCGCGGGGACATGGACCCGGACGACGAGCCGTCGGCGCAGCGGAAAGCCATCGACTTGCACCTGCCGCACGACACGGAGCCTGCGTCCGCGCCCGCGTTCAACCGCCGCGCCGCGCCGCGCGTGTTCAGCTACGGTGACGATCCTGTCGCCTCCGCCTCCCCCTCGGCGCAGCGCTGCGCGTCGTTCCCGCAGCGCCACGGCCACGGCCACGGCGAGGCGGCGCTCGCCCCCGCGGCCTCCTTCGCCGCCTGGGTAGACGGCGGCTCGGCGGCGGCGGCACTGGAGCAGGCCATGTCGCAGTACGGCGGCGCGGGCGCCGCGCTGCCGGAGTTCGTCGGCGCCGGCGGGGGCGAGGGCATCTTCCGCGTGCCGCTCCGCGCGGCGATGCACCCGGCCCGCCCGCCGGCGCTCGAGGTGCGGCCCCACCCGCTGCGGGAGACGCAGGTGGGCGCCTTCCTGCGGACGCTGGCGTGCGACCCTCGGCGGCGGCAGCTGTGGGCGGGCGCCGAGTCCGGGGTCCGGGTGTGGGATCTCCACGAGGCGTTCCGCGGGTGGCGGCCGGGCTCTGGGCCGCGGCGCCGCGGCGACGAGGAGGCCGCGCCGTTCAGGGAGTCCGTGCCGGTTCCGCCCGTGCTCTGCGCCGCGGTCGACGGCGCCAACGGGCTGGTGTGGACGGGGCACAGGGACGGCAGGATCAGGGCGTGGCGCATGGACCACGCCGCGCCCTCGCCCGTCGGAGGAGGCCCCGCCGGCGGTGCGCCCATGTTCATGGAGGCCCTCTCGTGGCAGGCGTACAGCCGCACGCCGGTGCTCGCCATCGTCGTCACGTCGTACGGTAACAAGCTTTGCTTGCTCGATCATCTCGTTGTTTTGTGCTCTGTTGACTGTTTCTAGCAATTAGACAATGCCACTTTTTCGGTGCCAGAAGGTGTGCTGGGAATCCGGAATGTTCGGTTTTTTACTGGCTGATTTCACGTGACTGAATTGTGATAGCTTAGCAATAAAGTTCTGGGACCTCTAGTAGTCAGTATAGTTATTGACTTTGTTGATGACGAGAATTTTGAATCCCAAATTAGAATATTATCATGCCACCGTTAAATCTTAGCTATATATGTTAATAAGTACTTTATGTCCAAGTTTTGTTGTTTTTGTATGAGGTGGGGACAGCTACAAATAGAGTAGGGACTAGCTACAAGTTATTCTGGAATGGCGTCATTCCCTTGTCTTCCTTAGGTGAATACGCATGGATTTAGCGCATTTGGCGTCTCTTTCTAGCTGGAGAAGTTTTGTTGGGTAGAGTCAGCCTTTGTGGTGTCTTTTCATACAGAAATGGAATTAGCCTGTGGAACCTTTATAACTACCATAATCCTTGAGTACTAATTTGCAAAATTCAAATCATTCCTTCTTGTTGTTGAGATGCTCAATGATGTTATCCTTATCCATAATCTATATGATTCTTGAGATCAACAACTCTGTACTCTCGATTGAAAGTTCAAAACCTATTCTCCCAGCTTCATTGGGATACTTTCATTTTGCCTTCTGTCAATGTCTGAATCACTAGATCTTATTGTTTGAGTCTGTTCATCTCTGATGTTTTATAGTTCATGTGTTAACATAGATTCTGATTTAGAAGGGCTAAACGGTATCCAAATTTATTGTTTCATTTAATCTCTTGGAAACAGGTGAAATTTGGTCAGGATCGGAAGGGGGTGTCATAAAGGCATGGCCTTGGGACGCCATTGCTAAGTCCCTCTCATTTACATCAGGAGAAAATCATATGACTGCCTCGCTGGTTGAAAAATCCTATATTGACCTTAGGAACAATGCTACAGTTGGTAACATGTGCTCTTTGCCTGCTGCTGATGTGAAACACATGCTTGCAGATCGCTGCAGAGCAAAAGTTTGGAGTCTAACTAGCATGACATTTGCTCTTTGGTATGCTTTGATAAATATAGATATATTTAACAGTCCCAAGTTCACCGGCACTTATTTTTATATATATTTTATACAGGGATGCTAAGACTAGGGAGCTTTTAAAAGTATTTGGCATCGATGGCCAAGTCGACTTAGCTTGGCCGGAGGCCCCAGTAATGCCAGAACAGTTCATAGAGGAAGAGATTAAAGTAAAACCCACAAAAAAGGAGAAACCGCAAGGTTCTTTCAGTTTTTTTCAGAAATCTAGGAATGCCTTGATGGGCGCAGCTGATGCTGTACGCAGAGTTGCAACAAAAGGAACATTGGTGGAAGACAATCGGCGAACCGAAGCAGTTGCTCAAGCAATGAATGGGACAATTTGGTCTGGTTGCACAGATGGTTCAATTATTGTGTGGGATGGAAATGGGAATAGATTGCAGGAATTTCATTATCATAGTTCTTCTGTTCAATGCATAAAGACACTTGGAGAAAGGGTTTGGGTGGGCTATGCAAGTGGCACTATTCAAGTTATGGATGTTGAAGGTAACCTTCTGGCAGGATGGATTGGTCATAGCTGTCCAGTCATAAACATGGCAATCGGTGGTTCTTACATATTTTCTTTGGCACATCATGGTGGTATTCGAGGATGGCCTCTAAGTTCCCCTAGCCCTCTCGATGATATTCTACGCTATGAATTGGCTAGCAGGGAGCTGTCATATACAAGGCTAGAGAACCTTAAAATACTGGTTGGGACTTGGAATGTTGCACAAGAGAAAGCTTCTCCTGAAGCACTAAGGTCATGGTTAGGTGGTGCATTTTTTGATGTTGGGTTAGTGGTGGTAGGTTTGCAAGAGGTCGAGATGGGTGCTGGAGTTCTTGCCATGGCAGCAGCCAAAGAAAGTGTAAGATACTTTGCCTCACCTTAATATTATTTCTTTCTTGTCAAGTGGGAAGGTAGCATTCAATTTGGCTAATAGTGTCAGAACAGGGAGAAAAAAAAATCTGGTTAAGAATTTTGAATTGAAGATATTTAAAGAATAAGTTTACATAGTTTCTGACAATCTTCCTATTGTCTCTACTCCACCTGTTTCATGATTTAAGGAAGATTTTCCTATAGGCTTGTTCAAAATATGTGACCTCTTGAAAAATCGAGGGAGTATTCGATGAATTATCCACCTACTACCATTAATTGACAACATTGTTTCTTTTTCTTGAACAATATTGTGAAATTGAGGGAATATTTGTGAATCTTCATGTTTGTGGTCCTGAAGCTCTCAATCATTTAGGTTTTATTGTGCCAAAATGCAATGTAAATACACCCTAATTCTTGTACTGTGTCTCCACCTTGTTACCATTTGCTCTCCATCCCGAGTTAAAGTTTTCAATGTTGTAGCTTATAGGAAGGGATATCCTCTGACTCCTGTTCACAATTAACAGATTCTTCTATTACTTAAAACTTGGGAAGTTAATGTATTTTGTTCTCGTATTAATTATAGATCCATTTTTAGAAAGTATCCATTTTACCCCTGATAACTGAAAGGGAGGGAACACTAATAAGTTTATATTTTCCCTGCTCATTACTGTATTCTGATCTTTCTTCTGCTGCTTTCAGTTTAATCCAGAAATATCAACATCACCAGCTACCGTCACCTACTATTTTGTGCTCTTTTGATTATTGTTCTATAAGGTGATTATTTGATTCAATATATCTGTCTTATGGCCTTAGGTAGGGCTTGAGGGCAGTGCCAATGGGCAGTGGTGGATAGACAGTATTGGCAAAACACTTGATGAGGGGATATCCTTCCACAGAGTTGGTTCAAGGCAGTTGGCAGGATTACTTATTGCTGCATGGTACTGACTAATCATGAATCATTCTTTTTTTTTTGACGGGAATCATGAATCATTCTTAATAACACATTGTAAATTTCTGTTCACATGATTATTACAGTTTGCGCTTAAATACTTTTCTCATCTCATATTTCCACATTCTACGTCATGATTATCTGAAGGGCAAGTAATGACCTTAAGCCACATGTTGGTGATGTTGATGCTGCTGCAGTACCATGTGGCTTTGGGCGTGCTATTGGCAACAAGGTAAGCGATTGTCAAGGCAACTTCACTTTCTTGTTTCTGATGAAGGTACCAGGTACCATGTGTCTGATCTGCGTCTTACCACTAGGCATCCCCTAGCTCTCCCTTCTGCACAATATAAAATAAAAGAAAATGTTTGCAGAAAAAGGAAAAGAGAAACTGGCAATCTGCATGGTATTTATTAGAGTTAATGCATAAATGCAAATATAGAATCTGTAAACTTATTAAAATGTGCTGTTCTTTTTGTGGCTGTACCATGAAGAAGCAATGTGTCCGCCTGTGTTAGAACAAAAGAATTCAACTGACGGCTAAGTTTGAAAGGTTCTAACTTCAGTAACCCACAGATAAACTCTTGAAACTATATATTTGAATTCAATAGGTGATTATTAGCTTTTCATGCCTGTCAAAGTTGTGCTCCAAATTTTCTTCGCCGTTCCACACTGTAACTATAAATGACAGCTGATGCTTCTTTCAGGGTGGTGTCGGATTAAGAATAAGAGTCTTTGATCGCAGGATATGTTTTGTTAACAATCATTTTGCTGCACATCAAGAAAATGTTAGCCGTCGTAATGCTGATTTCGACCACATTTATCGGACAATGACTTTCAACAAACCTCATGGATCTACAGGTATGTTGTTGTCAAATGCCTCTTGGAAGTACTATTGTTTACTAACATTGCTATACATGACACCCTAACACATTTTTCCTTTGTTATTGTACTACAGCTTCTGCTACATCTGTCCAATTGCATAAAGCAGTGAGTGTATGTGATCATCAAACTGTGTTCACAACAATAATTGGCTAGTTTCCTCCTGGGAATGATATTGTTTATGTATGCATACTGTAATAATGGCAGGCTAATGAAAATCAAGCCGATGAAGATAGGCCTGAGCTGGCAGAAGCTGATATGGTTGTCTTTCTTGGTGATTTCAACTACCGACTTAATGGCATCACCTATGATGAAGCAAGGGATATGGTCTCTCAGAGGAGCTTTGACTGGCTTAGGGAAAGGGATCAACTTCGAGCGGAAATGAAGGCAGGAAATGTGTTTCAAGGAATGCGTGAAGGTCCAATCAAATTTCCTCCGACCTACAAATTCCAAAGACACCAGTTGGGTCTCTCAGGTACTGTATTTGATGCTTATAGTACTTGCCTGTTATATATGTCCATCTTTTGTTACATGGACAGTTCCAATTCATTTTTTTCATGGTTTATTCGTACCACCTGCTTTATATATGAGCTTGTTTCATCATCTCCATGCAGGGTATGATTCAGGCGAGAAGAAGAGAATACCTGCTTGGTGCGATAGAATACTATATCGAGATAGCCGTTCTGTATCAATAGCTGAATGCTCATTAGAGTGTCCTGTTGTTGCTGCAATTACAGCGTAAGATTTCAGAGCCAAGCGTTTTTGTATTTTGACCATTTTTTTGTGTGTTGAGGAAGAGAACTACTGGAGTTATGTGATCCTTCTTTAGTATAACTATTCCTTGCAGAATTAATTTGTTGTTTTTTGCTCTTTGATAGGTACGAAGTTTGCATGGATGTCACAGATAGTGATCATAAACCTGTGAGATGTACATTTAGCATTGATATTGCAAGAGTAGATGAGCTGATAAGAAGGCAAGAGTTTGGAAAAATAATCGAATCTAACGAAAAAGTATGCTCTTTCCTTCGAGAGTTGCATTTTGTTCCAGACACTATCGTAAGCACAAACAACATTATATTGGAAAATCAAGAAGATGTTATCCTTCGAATAACTAATAATTGTGAAACTAGTAAGGCTGCTTTTGAAATCCTGTGTGAAGGCCAATCAATCAGAAAGCAAGATGGAACTAAATCTGAGCTGCTCCTAAGGGCATCCTTTGGCTTTCCACTTTGGCTTGAGGTAGAGTTACTCTTTTTTTAATCTATATGTACACTGCTGTTGTTCTTTTTTGTATACTTTGTCGCCCTATTAGATCTCATTTGCTATATCATACTTACTACTCAGATATAGTATGCCATAGCTTCAGCTGAATGGCATTTTGACAGGAACCCCTATAGTTGGGAGCCTATATTAGGTTCCCACATGCTTGCAGGGTGCTTGTCCTGCTTTCATGAGAAAGTAAAACATAGTTCATAGCTCTTCCAGATGGATAATGTGACCCCCTTATTCGTTGGGTGTGTTCTGATCATAATTTTGCTTGTAGGAAATTATCGTGTTCATTTGTCATTTAGTTCCAAATGCTGAGCATAGTTTTTTGGAAACAAAAATGCCGAGCATAGTTAATGTAGCTGTTCTGTATTCTAGAAACATAAAACTTGGAGAACCGTGGAACTTGTTTTCCACTTGTGTGACATATTTTTCTAGCAGATACTCTCTTTGGGAACTATTTCTTTCTGGTTTCCTAATTGTGAGAAGCAAAATCTGATCAATCGCAAATTATAATGACTTGTACCAAAACTGTTAATCAATTATCAAGATGCTGAATTTGGTTCTATCGGTAGCCTTTTATATAGCCGTTTTGCAGAGATATATTATTGGGCAAAGACATTCGAATTTATGCAAGTCGCTTGACAAGTCTGTAATCAGTCATTCCATATTCTTATTGTATTGCATACTTCAAGGATTTCCCCCTTTTCTGTATTTATACTCTGCAATGTTAAATAGGTCCAACCATCAATCGGTCTCATCGAACCAGGAGAAACAATGGAAGTTGCTGTGCATCATGAAGACTTCTTCACACAAGAAGAATTTGTCGACGGAGTACAGCAAAACTGGTGGTGTGAAGCCACCAGAGATATGGAGGTTGTTCTTTCGGTGAATGTCACAGGCAGCTCCTCGACTGAAGCCGTCACACACAGGATCACTGTCCGGCATTGCTGCCCGGTGCCTTCAGCTCCCCCAACCGTTAACCCACGCTCTATTACTGACTCACCAAGTGATGCTGAGTCCGGTTCCAAGAATAACCAGTTGAATCACTTACTACGTTCTGATTTTGCAAAATTTGGCAGCTCAGAGGTGCATGACTTGTGCGGTGTGCAAAAGCGAAACTTGTAAAAGCGAGTTTTAGTTTCTTTTGCTTGGTGTTGGAGTTCTTCTGTCCGAGTGTTTAGCCGGTAGAGTCTTAGATTTCTTGCCTAAGCTTGGGGGGGGGGGGGGGGGGAGTGGCTCTGCTCTTCATCCTGTTCTGTACATATTATGCGTCCCTGATCTCTCACGTCTCGCCGTTCTTTGTGTATCAAATCAAAAAGGGAAAAAAAGGAAGAAAGAAGAGGGTGTGCAGCTGTTGCAATTACCTGTAGTTAAAATTTTAAGTTAACCTTTTTTACCTTCTTAAGTAGTAGATGTGGCATTGAAATTATGTTGTTAGAGGGTGGATTATATAATTGTACAAAGAAGGTTGTGAGTTTGAAGTACTGACTGATCAATAGTCTGTATAGTTTACTTCATTGATTGAATCACGGTAGAGTGGTTTGTACACAAAGGCAATACATGTGACTTACAGGACATTCTCTTTGATTAGTGAGACTGTAATCTTTTGTACAGAACCTATACCAACAATGTTCTATTTTCTTCTTTTCCCCATCCCACAATGCCCATTTGCAGCTCAAGCTCATCAAATACTACTGGCTTTCGGTTCAGAACGTTGGGAACCTGAAAAGCACAATCTATGATGTCTGCTATAACTGTCAAGTTGCATCGAGTTGGATGATGCTTTGCTCCTACAGCACACACCTCAGCTGCGATACAGCTCAACGAGAACTGCAGCTGCTTCTATAACAACGCCAGACTGTTTTTTTTTAAATAAAATCGGCGATAGGGTTCATCATGAGTTTGTCGATGCTTGGTAGTCGCTTCAACTGAACTTTGTCAGGCACTACACTTCAGCTCCCCGGCTCCTCCTTTGACCTGCAAATTGCTTCAGAGTTGGTCTGGAAACTGAAACCCTTCCACCCACCGGCACCAACACACCAACTGAAGGTGACCGACCATACGAATGCTAGTGAGTTTGAGGTGGATAGAAGTTGAGCCAAGTGCAACCGAAACAATCTTTTCAACTTTCCATTGAATGATGGGTCATGAGCACAAAACCAAAATATTCAGCAGTTTTGACAACCAAACAGCTTAGGTTTGAAGTTTGAACCTGACAATCTGACAGGTGATGGAGGCTAACATAGAATAGGGGAGTAGTAGGAGAAATCCTGATGTGCAGTTTAGGTTGGGTCAAAAGTCAAAACTGGTACACTGAACAGTCCAAGCCCGGTGATGATTTGGTCATGATTTGGTGTCAGCCGGTCGGTACAGCTGCATCTCGTTTAGAGTACTGAATGATAGTTGGGTTTGGCCAAGCTCACTGACCTCGCCTCCAATGAGCAGGCATTTAGGTTGTGGATCCACTGCTGGTGAAAAGTTTTGGAAATTGGAAAGGAAAGGGTTTGAGTTGGCCGGAGATTACAAGGATCAAGGGAGGTTCATGACAAATGTACAGGTACATCATCTTGTTTAATTATCTCTCTCTAAACTTGAAGTTAAGTTTATACATGTAACAAAGTACTATGTGAACTACCGGTCTACATTTGCATGTTTAATGAAAAGGTGATCATTCATAAAAAAAAATGAGCAACGATGCGAACAGAACAACCCTGTCAAGACACAAGTACAGGTAGTGCTGATTGCACCCGCTTCAGCTGTTTCTGCTGCTCGCTATGTTTAGGACGGAGTAGCAGACCGGCAGGACTCTTGTTTCTTTTCTCCTTGTGGCTCCGGCATTGGACGGCCAAGTGCTGCCTTTGTGCATGCATGATCTACCGACCTAATCGTACCATCACGCTATCGGCATGAAAAAGGCTTCCAATTATTGCGTCAGTTGGTGCCGGTGAGATAGGTATCTTAGCCTGTACGGCCGCCAAAAGCCCAACCCGGCCGGCCGGCCGGCCGCCGCCGAGGCCGAAGAGGAAGAAGACGCGATGGATCGCGTCGTCGTAGCATGGCGTGGTCCATGCACGCTTCCCCGTTCCAGCAGCAAGTTCAAGCCGCCAAGGAGCCCCCTTTTTCTGGTGCCGGTGCGCGCGGCGACGCGGCGCGCATGAGCCGAGGCAGCGTGAGCGCCAGCCGCGGCGCCCGGCCCGGCTGCTCGCCGTGCGTGGCCGTGGCCGTGCGGTGCCAGCTCCCGCGCCACCGCTACGGGCCAAGCGCGACCGGCTGGGGCGAGCGAATCTGATGCCCCGGGCGTGTGGGGTGGGACTGCTGCTCACACGCCTTTCGCCTTTGCGCTAGTCACACGCGTCTCGTGGATTTTTTCTGGTCGGGGGCGTTTTTCCCGTGCGCGCCTCCGCCTCGCCACGCCTTTTTCCACCACCAAGGAAGAATTTGCAGACGGACTCGCACTACGCCACAAACTTTTCTCCAGTTCTCACTGCTGAGGTGAAGCGGTGAACCCAGTGACAGTGAGCCACACGCTACTCCTCTTCTTCTCCGAGAGTCACTCTCGTGCAATGGATTCGCGTAAACGCAAGGGAAGAGCAGCGGATCGCATGGGGACGTTGACACTTTGCATTTTGTTTTGTCTGGCATTCTAGAAGGAGCATGACGATGCTCTTCTTGTCGTAAACAACCAACCATCGCCACGCTGAACGAAAGTGATCTCCCTGGGGCCTGGCCTCATTTTTTTACCTCCACTGGATAGCAGGAAATTTGCACAAGATTATGCAAGCAAGCAGTACACTAGACGTTTCGCAACTGTCTCACTTTTCTAGAAGAGTCATGCTTCCACTAGTGGGGCTTATACGTGTATATCCTCTTCCCATCCCAGCTTCACCAACCAGCCACAGAGTACACCTCATCAGCCTTCTTTTGCAAGAGAGAGAGCAGCAAATAGCATGATCCCAGAACACAAGTGCTGAAGTGCACGATCAGCTCAGCAATCACGAACACAACAAAAAGAAAACAGACAAAGATCAATGCCACCGGAATCACTCACTCATCTCCAGTATAATAATCGTGCAGTATACACACATCTATCATACAAAAAAGAGAGAGATACTAAAGCATCATAAGGCCTAACCCGCCTACATCTGCACACCAACACAACACTGAAGATCAGATATACTCATCAGAGGACCTGACTATGATGATGAGTTACATAGATAGCGGCAAGCGGCCGCCGTTCGAGGTGCCGTTGTAGGTCTTGCTGTCCTCTTTCCTCCGCTTCAGAACGATGCCCCATGTGACGACCTCCAGGATCACGGCGATGGCGCCCAGGATGGCGATCGCGATGATGTAGCCCGTCTTCCACTTCTGCTCCACTTGTAGGATCGACATGCCCTTGAAGATGTTGACGATGCCCAGTATGATGATGGTGTAACCGACCGAGTGGTGGTAGATGTTCCAGTACAGCCGGTACTTGTGATCCTTCTTCGGCCTCAAGAAGAGCGCAAAGATCTAGTAAATGGGGGAAAAAGGTCATCAGGGGGTTTAGGTTTTTCATTCATTAACTGGGTAAAAGAGCATCATCATCATGAGAAGGATGGATGGACGCTGTTATGTAGTACCTGCAGAGTACCAAGAGCGAATACTGCGATCCCAATGTTCCTGTGGAGTGAGTAGGTGATTCCCTTGGACAGGTTTCCAAGATGAATTCCAGTTGCCCAGCCGGAGACTCCGACGCCGTACCCGATCAGCTGGCAAGCTACGTGGAGGTAGAACCATGCCGGATCGGCTGATTTGAATGTCTTGAGGTATCTTGCGAAAATGGCTCCCATCGGCAACAGAAGACCCCAGCTCACAGCATTCAGGATTCCATGAGTCTACAGGAAGAACGGGACAAATGAGAATGGTTTGATAAAATCAGAAGTAACAGCTGGTAGGTGCTAAATGACAATACTAGCATTTTTAATGGAAACGGAGACACTATTTTCTTCGAAGACTTCATCAGTTGTCACAACTCACAAAGCAAACTGGAGTAAGATGGTAACAGCTGTTAGGTGGTAAATGAGTCTACTGAAAGAATGGGACAAATGAGAATGACTTGATGAAACCACAAAATACTAGACAGTACGCCCAAAGCAAACTGGAGTAAGCTAAGAGCAAGTATAATAAAGGGCTGTAAGCATGGCTGAATGCCGAGGTGGAGGAGAGAGAAGAGAAGAGAAGCGGGCTGTAAGCTTATAGCTGGGTCGGACACATGAACCAAGAAACTCTGTGAGATAGATATGTGGGCCATGTATTAATAATATTGAAGACGTAACTACTATATGATGAGTGGGCTGAGAGGTAGGCTATAAGGATTCATAAAGCCAGCAGCCTGCTGTATTATTAGCCTTGCTCTAAGATGGTAACAGCTGTTAGGTGGTAAATGGCAGTAATAGCATTTTTAATGGAAACCGAGACAATATTTTCTTTGAAGACTTCATCAGTTGTCACAAACTCACAAGACACCTACCAGGATACCTAGGCACTACACTACTATCTACTAGTATGACAGCGAGAATTATACTGTGAAATAAAAAATATGCCACTTGATTATCTTGACTGCATCGAATTGCCCTGATCGGTCAGAATAGCATGTTAGCCGCATATGCCTTTGTTCTTCAGAATCCAGAATGCATATAAACGCAAACAAAAAAAAATGAGGCATTTAGCCACCAAAAATTGGTCAAATCCAAGCTGAACTGCTTATAAGTCCAACAAGGAAGGATGAAAACCGACAGGGGAAGAAAATTGCGCCCCCTGTACACCAAAATTCGAAGTGCACGGATAAGGAAGAGAGAAACTGATATAACTGCCACGCATAATAAACACACAGTCACCATAGCCCTGTTCGCTAAAGCCATGGCCTAAAAGTTGTGTTCGCTGATTTGTCGTGAGAGAAAAACGTTGTTTTATGGGCTAAAAAAATACAGGTCTTGTTTAGATCCCAAATTTGGGATCCAAACTTTGCATAGTAAATGTCCCGTCACACTGTAGTAATTTTGTTTTTATTTGGTAATAATTGTTCAAATATTGATTAATTAGGCTTAAAATATTCGTCTCGCAAAGTACAACAAAACTGTGCAATTAGTTTTTGATTTCATCTACATTTAGTACTCCATATATGTGCCGACATTTTGATGTGTATTTGCTTTGGTGATGGATGAGGTCACAAGGGACATACAAGGTGATATCCCTTGGTGTATGCTCTTTGCTGATGATATGGTGCTAGTTGACGACACTAGGGCGGGGTTAATAGGAAGTTAGAACTATGGAGGCACATGTTAGAGTCGAAAGGGTTCAGACTTAGTAGGACTAAGACCGAGTACATGAGGTGCGATTTCAGCGCGACTAGGCACGAGGAGGGAGACGTTAGCCTCGATGGGCAAGTGGTGGCCAAGAAGGATACTTTTCGGTATTTAGGGTCGATGCTACAAAAGGATGGAGACATTGATGAAGATGTTAGGCATAGAATTTCAGCCGGCTGGTTGAAATGGTGTCAAGCTTCTGGCGTTCTCTGTGACAAAAGGGTGCCTCAGAAGCTGAAAGGTAAGTTCTATAGGACGGCGATTCGTCCGGCGATGTTATACGGTGCTAAGTGTTGGCCTAAAAAAGGCGACATGTCCAGCAATTGAGTGTAGCAGAGATGCGTATGTTGCGTTGGTGTTGTAGGCACACAAGGAGGGATAGAGTTCGGAACGACGATATTCGGGATAGGGTTGGGGTGGCACCAATTGAGGAGAAATTGATTCAACATCGGTTGAGATGGTTTGGACATGTCCAACGGAGGCCTCCTGAGGCGCCGGTGCGTAGTGGAGTTCTAAAGCGGGCCGATAATGTAAAAAGCGGTAGAGGTCGACCTAAACTAACTTGGGACGAGTCCGTTAAGAGAGATCTTAAGGAGTGGAATATCTCCAAGGATTTAGCTATGGACAGGAGCGCTTGGAGATTGGCAATCAACGTGCCTGAACCG